>OY728145.1:277562478-280062478 GCA_963277665.1 Viscum album | reverse complement strand
TTAATTCCCATTGACAAAACAAATAGTGTGTTTTTAAGAAAGAATATCAATCAAAAGATTGACAATTCTTTACGTCAAATTTCAAAGTGAAATTAATTCTAATGACCACCATTGGATAAAACGGTAAAAATATATTCTAATTACACTTTATAACCAATATATCTTATAATTTATCACTATAAATTATTTTGATTAAAAAAGTTTTTTTAAGTATTTTTCACTATTCATCCAAAATTGGAAGTTCTCAGAAAATACCAAAAATTCAACATAGGTTAATTTCGATATTCCAAATCCATAAATGAAGTCCATTTTGAAATATAAAATTTATATAATTTCAAAAAGTGGTTATTACTATTCATTACTGATACTTTTATTGGTCGCGGTGTGTTAGAACTCGAGGTTGCATACAACACACGCTGCTCTATTATTCAAAGAGGAGCATACAATGTAAGTTTGGGGTGTTACAATGGATGAATTACATATAGAAGGGGTGAGAACATGATGTGTTACATTGGGGAGGGGAGAAAAACTATTGGAGTTTTGTATGTGGGATACCACATTTTATATTTTTTTTCTGATATAGAATGATTTAATTTTATGTGTTAGTTAGTAAGTTAGCCATAGTTATGTTGGTGAAAATTGTATTACATATTTATGTGGTGAAATAACATCATTTTTATTTTCATTGAACATTATTATTTTTTTTAAAAAAAATCAACAGTTTTTTTATAATGGAAAATAAGAGTATATATATTACTCTCACCATATATATGTTAAGTAATTTTTTGGTCAACAATAAGATGTTTGTGACCAAGATTAACCTTACTTGCTTAGAGTAATTTTCGAGAAGCTAGCATTACTTACTAGAGTTCACTTTTTCTATATAATGATGAATTTAGAATATATAGTTTTCATTTTAGTTTATGAATAATATTATATGTATAGGAAATTATTATGATTTAATAATTTTATTAGTTTTTGGATTATCCTCATATCAAGTTATCCTTAATATATATACGGAACTTACTCCCTTGTGTGTGGTTGACACACCCTCAATGCTTTTCACAAACTTGAGGAATTTGTAATGTGGGATTTAGGTGTTAATAACTTTCTTCCATCATCGAAATCCATGTTATGGTAACATTTTATGGGGGTATTTTGAAACTAATTAAAAAAATTCATCCGAATTCTTATAAATACCCAATAGATAAATACAATAATTTCAACATCATTATTTTTATTTATAGGAGAATCCCTACAATTATTCATCATCATTTTTATGATTTGATTTATTCTATAAAATTAATAGAATAATCAATGTTATATCATAATTATTCTAGATATTAATAAGGTTCTATTTATATAAATGATATATTATTTTACAATATAATCCATATAAAAAAACATTAAAATTTAAATCCATAATCATTTATTTTTATACTATATTGTGGCTTTATTGAAAAATATATTACGTAATCCAATATTCCTATGAATCTAACTCAAATAGGTTTTCCTAATGATTCAATGGGAACTTTTATAAGTCCATCGACCGTAGTCACCCAGATCATATGTTCAATTATCCCAATTGTAAAAAACATATACATTCATAATAAATAGCATAAACAATTTTATCATTCTTTCAGGGAATAGAAAAATACAAGTACAACACATTACATTATTTTGACAAAATTGTTTTTAAAAGAAGATATTATTTCAATGTTTCATTACTGAAATAAAAAACCTACTTTTAGAATTCCAATTATAGTATAACTTTAACTAATAAGGTAAATATGGGATCATATGGAATGGTTGAACTTGGATGATTGGTATGGAATAAAGTGCCCTAGAAGATAAAATAGTATAATTAAGGAATAAAAAATATTTTAGAAATAGGAAAAAAATTATTACCATGTCATTTCAAAAGAATAATAAAATTTATTGAACTCCTAAAAATTAAAAGAGTCACATGAAAAATAGTATTTAATAACGATGGAAATCGTAATTTGAAATATTAAAATCATACTTTAAATTTAACATTCCATGACATTAAAAAATGTATAATAGTATAGGAAATGCCAAATATAATTAGCCTCAAGATTCCTACTAACTCATCAATTAGATATATTATTCCTTGATCAATTAGTCAATAGATATGGCCAATTAATTAATTATATATAAATAAATGCTAAAAATTATGATATATAATGTTCTTAAATAAACCTATTATAAAACATGAGTTAGTAGTAAATATTAATCTATTTATAAATTATATGTATACATATAGTAAATACATCCCTATTGAAATAGATGGTATAAAAATTAATGAATGTATAATTCAATAAAAATAGATATGTGGTAGGAACTCACACCATATTGGATTGGTGGATATATGGTCAATTTAATATATTTACATTTCCATCCATATAGTATGACTATCTTAGTGGCTATATTTAACCAATATAATGAGTTATTGTATAATAAAATTGTTAAGAATATTCCCCTATCAATAAATGATATAATTATGGTAATTTATAAATTGGAATCATAATATAGATTATTAGGGATTCATAATTTTAGAATAATTACCATTATCATGTGATCAATATAGTATTATAACGATTGTGTGATTATAAACACTTAAATGAACAGAGTTATTAGAAAATTTAGTATATATATTTATAATGGAAGGTGACCAAGGGAATTATGGAAAAATAACCTATATATTTAAGATTATGTAAGAATAAATATGTAATACACATTAAGGATAAAAATACTTAATAAGGAGACAAATAAACATCAGTATGTTTTGATGAGCAATATGAACGTTGGAGAAAATCATGTCTAAAAGACTTGGGAGTTAAAAATTATTTCACAATTATATCGATATCATCCATAAATTGAGAATTTCACCATGTTTAACATAATATATCATTATTATAGAAAATACATGGATTGATTTTTTTTTATCCCGAATCAAAGTCATGTTTCATGTCTCTTTTTAGATTTTTAGAATCGTAATGGATTGTAATCCCAATATAATATGAGATAAATGGAGTCACAAAATACTATGGTAGTATAATGGTATAAATTTAATGATATTAGAAAACAATTATAATAAAAAATAGATAAATTTAATGGATACTAAAATGACATCGAAAATATATATATGAGAAAAACCTTTGTTTAGTAATGGAAATGAATTTTGAAAATCGTAATATGGGTTGTATTATTCTTATTTTTTTAATATAATTCATTAAAGGGGATATAATTTTAAAGACATGTAATAATGTTGGAATGTTATGTAAGAGTTTGAAGAGATGTTACAATAAAATATTTTCAAATAGATAATGATGTGGAATAAATCTGAACCCATACATTTGCATGGTATCGACATTATAATTATAAAATGATGTCTTGTTGTCTAAAAAAAATAGTCCAATATAGATGATCTACCATGAGACTAGAAATTAATAATTGTCTTTCAAAACATATTATTTTATTGTATTTCTATTCTTCAGAACTTGATGTCAATGTTTGAACTTATCATCCCAGAGTAGCCTTTGGAATAATGAAAACATCACCCATCCTGTACTGGTCATGAAGTCTCATTAAAATAGTTGTGTCTAATTCCCCCAAAATCTTAATCACCATTCATAACTCCATAAACACATGAAAAGTTTTTTAATGCATAAGGAAATGCTTGTTTTCTAACTAAAACACTAAGAAGACACTCAGTTGAGCCCATTTATCTAGAAACACAATCATGTTTTTCCTCATTAAATATCTGGCCATAGGTACTTACAACATTAGGATTTAATTTCAGAAAGCCATAAATAACCATCCATGAAACCCTCTTCCATATTAATTACCTACTAAACAAACCCTTAATCATTTTGGTGATGATCTCATGTGATTTTTGAAATGGTTAATATTTTCAATTCCCCATCGACCTCAAAGTATATGTCGAGCGATATTTTCATGAAAATCATTTGCTGACACAAACCAAACATCTCTCATTTTAGTACATTCTTGAAATTGTTCTTCACTAACCAGTCCTTTGAATAAGGAAGATAACTAGTTTAGACACACCTTTCAACCATTCATAAAGACATTCATATTAGACATCCAATGTTTTATGATATGAACTTTGATGCCTTCTTCTAGGTTATTTCACATTAAACACGAACATATCCATTGATGTTCATACCTAAATTCGGACGGCCTTCAATGATTTAAGCTTCATTGATCCCAAAAACATGTCCAAGATATCCACATACTAGAATGAAAATAGTATAAGGAACTAACCTATGGTAGTCCAAACACCATGTTTACGAGTGATACATTGGTTTAAATCCAAGACATCCACTCAGAGCATTAATTGAGCCCAAAGAATCATTGGTCTAGAAATTTAGTTAGAAGGAATGGCAGGTGTAAAATTGTTCATCTAATGCATTCTTACCTGGGGATCTTGGGGTCACTCAAGGCCAAACATTCTTCAATAAGGACCATGAATTCAACATGAAACTGTATAGATATTACCCAATATATTTTTAATTTTTTTGTGGATTAAGAATGATGTTGTCATAGGAAATCAAAAAGACTTCATGATTGATGACATGGTTTTCACTAAAATAGAACACAATAGGGGGGTTTATAATGATTACTAGAAGAAAAATTCTTGAACCACTAGTGGTTGATTCCGTAGAAGAAACTATGCTTCACCTGCCAATGTACTGTCATTATCCAATCAATGACCCTTTACCACCCAAGGCTCCCTTTTGTCCTTTAATATTAAACACCATAGTCATCCCATGACCAAAGAAATTACTCAAAGGTTTCATACAACCCCAACAACACTAATGTCGTATATTTGAGAAATCACTGACACAATTTATTGTTCATAGCCCTCCTGATATTTAAGCATCTCTAATGGTCCTCTTTGGTTATGCTCCTTCTACCCAAGTGGAAAAATATTTAATATAACGGATATGAAACACTACACAATAAGAGCTTCCTAATAATTAAAAGAAGTGATAGAATATCCACTTAAATGCACACTAGTTCATAACCTCAAAAAATGAAAACATTTAAATAAATGGAATGAAAACCAAAACTGGACCGACTGACATGTCAAAATACTGGAGTCTATAGAATCCATCTCGAGTATTGATATGAAAATGATTTCATTATGCCTGGGTCACTCTAAACTATAGTTTACTTGAGATTTCACACAATAGTACAAGGCTCAACAATTCCACCAAACTCAACCAGTTCATCAAAACATTGAACACATGATGGTTACAGCAAATACCAATCCATACTACCCTGAGATTTCATGAGAAACTTAAAAATCATAATTACTGCACATTGGATATACTCCTTATTCATTCATATATCATATGGTCTATACATTGTATTTATCCCATTATCATATTTCCCCATATGACCATTAACTTGGATGATGTTGTATGAAGTCATCCAGGACTATGGAAAATTAAGGATTAAACAAACTACAAAGCGGCTGACCATGCCCAATGTGTGTCTAACTTGGTAAAAACAAGCATCACTCAGTTCTCATGAACTTATCAAAGTTCAAGAAAAACATGTCAACCAGTCCAAAAAATAATTCCTTTTAAATAATGTTGGTCCAATTAGATACATCAACACACAAAAATTACCCAAAAAGGAGAAAAATCACTGAATTAAAAAAGATTTTATATTCGAAGAGTTCTACCAACTACATGATACCCCTTATAAAAACAATTATTGACCATAACATTGTGTGTTGATAAAAGGAGACACTAGGATCAAAATACGACCACCTAAGACATTTCTAAAAGAAAGATAACCTATAGAAAATTTTGTCACTTCAATTCCAAGCTAACTCAAACCATATTTATCTACCATTACTTGGGTGCCTTATACAGAGGACATCAATATAATTTCCATTTCCAAGTTGATAACATTAAAATACATTTATTATTTTTCAATATTTAAATATTTAAATGTTTTATTTCAAAACACATAGTACATATTTTAAAATAAGAAATGCTTGGAATTTTTTTTAAAAAAATAAGTTCAATGAAAAAAAGAAAGAGTCATTAAAACCCATTTTTAACGCTTTAGAATTTTATACACATCACATCATAATTTGGAAATTAATCAAAATAAATTCATTATAACATATAAGGAGTCTACTTATTGTCCCATAAGGAAACCATTGTTCATTATCATGCCACCCAAAAGTTTTTGTTTTACCATATAATTTTTAAACACCCTTTAAGGTTCATGTCTTCAGAAATATGCCTAAAATGATCTACATTGGTCCAGTTGAGTAATTCAGAATTTATCCAATTAATTTAAAATTATAACTAGTGCATATATAATGCTAGAGTTACTTTGGTGTTCCATTTCCAAATTTATGAAACACCTATACACTTCATAAACTGAAAGATGACTACCATTTATCAAAATCAATGAATTTAGCCCATGAGATCAATTACATTAGGAAAAAACTATAATGTCATCACAAGAAGCTAAAATAGGAAAATACATTCGATATAAATAGAATCATGGTATATTAACACCCAAGAAGGTTATACAAACAGTAATTCCAATACACATAACAACATGGTATGAAATGTATTCCTCTAAATCATATCTATTTGAAAAAATGAAAGTGTCAACAAGTTATTGAATATTCGAGACATATGAATCACTATATGCCTGTTGTGATGCATATAATGCTTCATTTTTACCTTAAAAAGCCAAGGGTAAAGTACTATAAACTCTATAAATTCTTGAGAAAAAGGAAATTACACCAATCACTCAAGGTGAAATCATATCAACGGTAATATCGAAAATCATGAACATCAATTCCCTGCCCTGACCACATGGTCATTTACTGTATGTGGGGAGCTCAATCTAAGAGATAACTATTTTCCAAGAACCATGTCATTACTAATGTCTAGTCTACCAACCCAATAATATAATAGAAGGGTAAAAAAACCCCATATGATACAACATTGTAATGTACAGGCCTGGCTCAACTCTAAAATAGTGATTAGATAGGTGTATCTCATGACTTCAATAACATTTCCCCATATGCTAGAGGGCGTTGTAAAGCAGTGAGGATATTGAGAGGTTATTGTGGGGAGACTATTCCCTCTTATAATATTTTCACAAAAGTAGAAAAAAGTATATGTTGAAGACAACAAACGAAGTAGTAAATAAATGAAATACAATGTAGAGTTAGTAATAAATAATTGGAAAAAGAGTGGAAGACAATATTTAAAAATTTAATAAAAATGACCTAAAGTAGATTATAAAATAAGAGAATATATTTCATCATGATGATATATAAATGAAATAAATAAAAAAATACACAAAGCTTGAAAACAAAGTATAGTAATAGATAATGAACAAAAAAAATCCCCAAATGTGATCTCCATGAGAATCGAAAGATCCATCTTGGCCCTTTTATCCTAACTGCCATATACGATCAATAAAATTTCCAACCTAGATCATCCAAATATAAGTTCTACTCAGGTACTAAGGGTACCAAGTGGAATGTGAGATATAAACCTCATTATTTGGAAACCCATGGTTTCTATCCTAGTCTATACAATGAAACATAATATAAGAAGTGTTCCATATAAAATAATTTCAATGTGATAATGAATTAACAATATTAACTTTGTTCGATTCAAAAACAGACACCCATCCCATACCAAATTCATTGGCCTAAGACAAAAATTATAATTGTAATACCTATGAAAACATAATATGTGTAAAAGTACGAAAAGTGACAAGAAAACAAAAAGAAGGTGCACCCACAAGATTCTTCATAGGATTGGGGTCTAATTCCCATGTCATTAAATATGTATGTTGATAAGAAGGTTTGAAAATACACAGGTACATGTTTTAATATTTATTAATGAAACTAGTATAGTATAACCATTTAACAAAATAAATCATTTAATGAAATTCAATAAAATCCCTAGGTGGAGTCTAAGACCATCCCTAACGTATTTATACTATAAATCCATTCCAAATAATCAATTCCATCTAGCCCATCCACGATGATACTTTCAAAGGTAAAAGTATCAGTCATGCAATGATATCCATGAGTCCCTCCTTGGTATCTCACATATGGGAGTGAGTATCTCCCTGGGATTAGTGTATCCATCTTACTCAGGGAACCTTCCTCAGTTTCCCCTTAGGGAATTGGTATCAACCAAAGGTCTAACAAATATCTTAGGGAATCCCTTTTATAGATTTCCTAAACAATTTCTTCCCCAGTGCATCATGGTGTAACCACCTGAGCACTAGAGTCTATCAATGGGTCCATATTATGTGTCCTATGTTCTCAACTGGTCCATAGTAGGTGAACCATATGAGGAAAGCACATATCAATTCAAATATGTTATTACAAAATATAAGAAAAAATGATGGACATATCACCCTTATAAACCATTTTCAATGAGTCAACACATTTAATATATAATTCATAAGGAAATACCTCTTATTCAATTCAAACACTCTGATCAATTCCCATAAAAACCAAGAATTCAATTCATTTAAAGAAAACAATATCATTTTTTCGATGACATTCCATTTTTTACAATTTATCTAATCTTTTCTTGTTCAATTATATTGCACTGGGTGGTTATACCTCCTTATTCCAAACATTTTATAAAACTGATTTGGCAAGTAAAAGTCAACACCAGGAACCATTACTCAAAATCTATCCTTAGATGGTAACTCAGGGAATTATATTACTTACAAGGATTCCATTTATGTTTACTAACATTTCCAAAATTGTAATTTCTTATTTGGGAAATTCCAACTATAAGTTGACTTAACACCTAAAAAGAGTCTTTCTTCGATAAATACTCATATAAATAGAGGAAACATCTTGTTTAAAGGACCATATATTCCAAAATAGAAAACATTTTCTAACAAAAATTTACATAGTTTGTAGATGATTACCAATAACATAACTAATGTAGGTATTAAAGACTATTATTACATTTTAGGTTGAAGGAAACTCACATCCATTTTATGAGTTTTATTACTAAACATGAAATTATTTATCAACACATAATTTTTTCTTATTTAAATATTTATTATACTGTAAAACATTTATACTAGAAATATAATTCATATATAATAGGTCAAATAATATCATTCCATATTTAAATCAATTAAAGAATAAACACCAATGAAAAAAGAACAAAAACATGATATGCTTATTTGTTCACAACATTATGAATGAAGTGAACCTCAAGGGAGATGTTTAATTATAAAACCATGAAATAGTTTATCAAAACAATAATGTATTAATATTACACATTTATTATAAATAAAATATAAACATCCAATAATAAAATGAAATTAAAGTGTGAAATAAATGAAATAAATGAAATTAATTATTTAATTCACATTTAAACATAATGGGTTATGTAAAGGAATCCAACCTCAAAATTAGAAACAATTTATTATTTAGTAGTTAAATGAATTATTAGCGATCAATCATAACTAATTGAAACACACATACATCCCTTTATATATATATATATATATATATATATATATATATATCCTTTAATCTAATTGGCGTACTCCCCATGCCCTGAGGGAATACATATATGGAAGATATATATATATATATATATTATAAAAACATGAATACATTCATCGGCAAACCTTCAAAGCTAATCAAAAGTCCCTAAGAATAAAATCAATGCATCTTAAATCATTGAAGGACCCAAAATAATAAGGTTGAAACAAAAAAACAAGAATAAAACTCAACATGAATGATTGGGAAAACACAAAACCATATGGAATAATCCAAAGCACTACCAATAAATGAATTTGAAGTTATCACACCGTAAAGAACAAAATAATAAAGTTTCGAAATAATAATGTGGATGATGAACCCACCTTAAACCATTGGTGGTGCAGTGAATCAACTTGAACTTCTTTTTCTTTAGTGGCGGTTAATGGAATACACATGAAAACTATCCGAGAAGTCATTCTCAAACCATATTGACGGATGTAACATTAAAATCAGTCGAACCCAAATTCTATGGTTTCAGCTATATCAAGAAGAGTGATGAGGATCCTGAAAAATTACCAAAAATTTATCTAAGAGAGGGAATAAAACCCTACTATGAAAAAATCTATAGAGATTTGAGATCATGAAAGTGGTGATAAGAGAGGGAGCTAGGTCAAGGGGGTCACACACTGAAATTTGGTCAACCAGGGTGTCTCATCATGTCTAAAGGAGAGTGAGAACCCATTTGGGTACTTTTAACACTTAACCTAAAACTAAATAATAATAATAATAATAATATTATTATTAATAAAATAATCCTAATCCTAATCATAATAATAATCATAGTATTATTTATATTACTATTATTATTAAAACATTTCTTTAATATTATTTTTCCTATTTAATTTTCATTTAATTTACCTTCTATTTTAATTTTAAAGAGAAGTATAATATCTTATTTTGAAATATAAGAAAACATGTTTTGATGGACTGTTCTAAAAATGGCATGTGTGATAAATGAATGATAAAAAATTAATTCCCAAGTAATTTTATGTCTTTTATAAAATGTGGGACGTTACATAAATGAATAATATCATAAGATAAAATAATAAAATTAATTACAGTAAATGAAAATATTATTCAAGACACCTTATTAAATGGATGTTTAATAGAGTATATTTAAGAAGAATTTAAATATAATTTATTAAAAAGCGTTAGATTCTAATCTTATTATAAACCCCTTAAACCAAAAAAATTATTTAATAATGATAATAGTTATATGATGGATACATATTGAAATGGATATGAAGAGAAAATTTGATTTTTGTGTGCAGATAAATTAGAATAAGTTGTGATTAATTATTGGTCTGATGTGTGGAATGCAAGGAAATAAATTATTCAATACATAATTTTTCAATTACATGAAGTATTTATCTACACATATATTTCCTAACTACCTCCTATAATGATTCAACATAATTATTAGGGATATAATTATTTTTAAGTAATAAACACTTTAAAATTTAGCATGTTAATATATATATGATAATATAATTACTATATCATACTATATTTTGTTATTATTTTCCTTGTTTTACAAATTTTTCTATTTTGAAATTTACCCTCTTTTGATATTTGGATATCTAGATTAAAAATATGAATCCCATTTAATAATAAAATATATTGCCAAATATTTTTAAAATAATTAATTTTAAAAAAAATTCTATGTGATAGGGGTTATGCTAATCTACTTCGAGATATCCAATGGACCGTATAGTCACTATAGAGGGGTGGGATGTGAATTATGGTGACCAAATTTAATGAATTATTATTTCATTCATATTTTATCTCCAACACCAATATTTTCACCCCGATTTACATTTTATATCAAAATTTTTATTTTTTTAATTCTTATAAGACATATTCAATCACATTATAATTTGAATGTTAAATAAAGTAGAAAAGAAGCTAGTGATAAAAGATTATGTATAAATACTAGAAAAATATTCCTTAAAAAGATAAATTCAGTCTCAATTAACATATTTTAAACTATAATGAATCACTATATTTAGTGTACATGGAGGAATTAAACTCTTCCTCAGAATATCTATTATTAAACCCTCTATCCTCCCAATAGGCAATTACAAGATCGTTCTCCCTTATAATAGTTTACAACACTTCACATCACTATTAAATAATCTCTCAAATATATTACAAAGGAAACTACCTCAGGATAAAAATTACTAATTCTTCACATAGAGTATTCCATGTCATGTGGATAATAAACTTCTCTTCATGAAATTATTTCTCTATAAATATCTATGCTCAGTGATATTGTATAGAAACTAATCAATAAATTTAATCCAATGAATATGCATATTTTTAACTACTATTTATGAATATGTTGAAAAATATATACATTTTTTACATTAAATTGTCACTGTATATATGTTTTATAAAATTTAATCTCTCAAGATCTAGCTTCTATGCTATATTCATTGATTTTTTATGTCTACTTTGATGAAATAGATTTTTTCCTAGATACGTTAAATATTATAATTATAACTTGATATTCGTAAAAGAGATTGATCAGGTTCTCAATTTACTATATATATTTTTATTATGCCTCTTATTATAAACAATTATATTATATATCATGAAGGAAAATTTCTATATAATTGTTTTATAATATCCAAGCACTAATGTTGGTTCCATGATATAAAATTATTTGTTCTATTATATCGTGTGGGAATTTTTCTGTGATCTAAGGATATTCCATTTTATTTAAGTTATTATCCTAAATATAATTATATGAATACAAGTCTTCTCATTTATTTCTCATTAGATCCTTTCCAAATAATACCATATTCTATTTTTCATTAATTTTTTGAATAATTTCTCATAAATATTTTTCAAAAGATCTTCAAATAAATAAAATATTATGGTAACATAAAAATAAAAGGTGATAATTTATTGAGGCTTGAAATCACACATCATATTGTGAGTATTTTCATTATCATGGTATTCTATTTAGACTGATTATTTTCATTATATTCTCATTAAATATTTCATAAAGTTTAGAATGAATGAAAATATGAACCTACAAAATGTGATATTTTGACTTTCAAAATGACAAAATATTGACTCAATTAATTCCATATATTGCTTTTTTGAACTAAATATTTAATTATTTTTCCTTAATTAATAAAATTTCAATGAACATTATAATAATTACATAGATCGATTTAGTTTTATAGAGACACATAAAAAATAAACCTCACATATTTCTCAATGTTCCTTATAATAAATTCCGACCCTTATGGAATATAGAAAAACATTATGGTCTTATAAATAACCAATATTAAATTATACATTTTCAGAATATCAAGATGAAGAGTGAGAATGAATCCTATATATTTTTTCAATAACTCTTATTTTTAGAATAATTAATCTTATACACATATCAATTTTAAAATTTTAAATAAAAAATCACATCATAAGGGAAATATAATTTTTACAAATCATTATTGACACTTAATGAAAAGTTAATAACCCTTAATAAACACAGAGGGTTTATGACTATACAGAATTATATTAAACATCAAACAAACAATGAATATTATACAATAAGATCAATGATCCTTATAAATTTTAGATGACCCTTTATAATTTGTATCAGTCACCATAACATTTTTCATGATGGTCGACGTTGAATTTTCCCTTAGATATATTTTATGAATAAAATATTCCATATGTTAAAATAACCATTATAAATTGTAAATCAATAGAAATGAACTCTCGATTTAAATGTTTATTCCTTAGTATATTAATTTGTATGATAATTATCAATATCTTAATTACTCTTATGGAATTACATAAACATCAGGGATTCTCCAATCTATAATTTCTATATAAATTTTTCAAAATAGATTTCAATAAATATTAATCTTTTTTTCTCATTTCAGTGTTCTTCAAATCAATTCATGAACATCTAAAATGAAAATATATAAATTTTAAAAATAAAAGAATATATCCGAATATATATAACCCAGATATATAGTTCTTTTTTATCACTAAATTACTCAATTTAGATAACTTATATATATCCACACTACCTTAGTGATCCAATCTCATCATCTAATTATATAAACCACATTCATTTTATATGGTTCATTATTTCCAGATCCCAAAATATTTAGTACTAAAATAATGGGTTCTATTCAAAAAATAAATATTATAGTATTCATATATCATAACTCAAATAACAAAAACTGTTGATAGTACTCCAAAAACGCATAAGCACATATCATTCTAATTTTTTTCATCATTCCAATATTTAGATTTGGATTGAGTATATTTTCACTAATCTATATAATCAGTACATTGGAAATCATTTAATGTAACTTATTTTACTATACACTTCACTATAAGATTCAATAATTATTCTAATTTAACACATTATCCAGTACATTTATACACAATGAGATATCCACAATATCATTACTCCAAAACTAGTTTCACCGCACAACAACTAAATTGTCTCAATAGCATGAATTGGAATAAATTTATTCATTAATAATATAATGACATGATATTGATAATATTAAATAGATAGTAACATTCTATTCCAAAATGATTAAATATTTCTAAATATAAAATCTCAGAAACATTATCCATTTCCTTGTAAACTTAGTTCATTTCTATTATATTATGATTTTTATGGATCAATATGTCTACATTTGTTAATCCAATAATACAATAAATATCTCAATATGTTCATTTCCATTATCCATAATGTATTTTCTCCCTATATTCATAACAATAAACCATTATAAAGAGATACATTTTGATAGAAATATAAAATTATTTTTATTGACAGAAGGATATTCTAATCTTTCTTTTATAAATGAGCTATCATCTAAGAAAATCTATTTCTACTTGATTGATTTTCTATATAGAAAAATGTGTCTAATATATTCAAAAAGTCAAGTTATTATCTATCAAATAATGTAACATAAACCCTAATTTCCAACATTTTGGGATTTATAAAGTTATAAGTTTTTAATAATCTATTTCTTTTCACTCTAATATAATAATAACATTAGTAATAGTCATGTTCAATTAAATCCTTCACCCTCTAAATTTGTTTTTTAAATCCCTCCATCATAATAACATAATTTAATAAAAACTATATTACGATTGAAATCGTGATAATTATAAATTAGAATCATACATTTATTTTATTATATATAATTTCTTAATTATATCTCATAAAAACCCTAGAATCTTGTTCAGTTTCTCCCCTAGGTGATCCCTTTCAATGTACACCATCATGGTATCATTTCATAGAAAGAGCTATCATGAAAAATGTATATATCCTTAAAAATATAGTAAATAGACTAAAATTTAAATACACTTCATGTTTGTTGATATATCTAGTTATATACTGAGTCACTACATTCTTTATTTAAACCTTTTTTTGTGCTTCACTCTCAATTATCATTTAAATGTATCAAAACACAATCTGTGAGTACATTATGAGTCTTTTTTATCTACATAATGGGATATGAAGGGTCGAGACAATGATCTAAACTCTAAAACTCCTTTATTTATAAATTCATTATCAAATTATTTATATATTGGGGGCATTCATGTCTCATTATAATGATAATTTTTCATGATTATAATATTAAATATTCAATAACTATAATCACTTTTATTGAAAAAAATCAATGATGTCTCATAAGAATATAAATTTTCACTAGATATAATATCTCAATTTTTTAAAACCTTATTTAGTAAATTATATAATATTTTTAATTCAATATATACTTCCCTTATGTTTTTGAATTTTGTAACGTCCATAATTTTACATGTTATGAAATCATTCAATATCATTATTCCCAACCCTCCAATGACACCAATATTTTCCTATAAGACTTCTTATTTTACTTAAAATTCAATTTAACCAGATGAAACAAAATTTTTATTCAGATTGATTCACAATTAAATTAAGACCACATTAAGAATATTTTATTTTTTTACAAATTCTTATTTATTCCAGTGGCATGGTTGGGTATTTCATATATAAATTTTCCCACCAATATTTTTCTAGATTTAAATTTATATCTTTTACTATTCTATAAAATATTAACAATACCAACATGTTTAACTAAGAAATATGATGAAATTGTACAATAGATTATGTTATATTGATTAAAAACTGATGAAAATAACCATTTGACACAAAAGTTATCCTTTTAAATATTATAAATCCTAAAATAAATACAAGTGTCAATTCATATTCATTAAATTTTTTTATGGTTATACATAAGTTGATAACATATTTCTTATCTACAATTCATATTTATGGACTTTATTTTTTGATAAGTCTAATTAACACAGTATAAAATGATTCATTATTCCCATTTGGTCTTCAAATTTAATGATTAATCATTATCAAACTAACTCATTCCTTGAATTTAAGGGTCATGCTTAATTAATATTTTATATTTGTACTCCACCTGAGAATTACTTACTCCAATATATTATATATGATATTATTCTATTCAATGGATCTTCCTCATTCTGACATTCATAATAAAAATTTCTAATAAAATCATCACCAATAATGCAATGATTTGATTTAAAAAAAAAATTAGGATCATTCTTAGAAAAAGGTAGATTGGGGAGGTTGATTCGGATTTTTAATAATTTTTTAATGCATCTACCAATTATTCTTATTTCATATATAGTTTATATTTTCATCATTTATCCCCATGATGTATGCATAGTTATAAGTGACTTATTGTCTATATTATCTTCATAAAATGGTATTTATTCAATAGAGGGATATTTAAAAGAGGATAAAACTAAACACATCCCACTCTAAATACATTCAACTAGAGGTTGATCCATATTACCCTTTAAAAAGTTTCATTGCTTATTTTTCTTTATTTCCTTAATATTTTCTATTTTTTAGAAAAAATATCAAAATCTTCATTGACATAGTTGTAATGTAAATTTTCTATCTAAGGTTTATATATATTTTATTTAAATTTTATCGTCATTTTCTTCATATTGAAATCACTAGGACATAAAAATATATCCAACCAGAGGGAACTGGATTATATCAAATCAAACCTTTGATGCCTAGTGGGCCATGCTATTACCTAAGTAGGGTCACCAAGTACATTTTTATCAAATTATTATTATTTTAATATTATTATCATCTCAATATCAAAACCATCGTTCTTTAAATGGGTATAAATTTATTAATTTATGTCTTAAATAATAAATAATAATCACATTTAATATTGAATATCAAATAAATTGAATCAAATGTGGGTTTCTGATATTAGTACCAATATGGAAAACATGCCCCTTTTTGGAATCAATTGAGTCTTGAGGTATTTATTTTACAAAATATTTAATCGTCAATTTCCAAATATATATCTTAATAATATATTTTTTCTTCTGAATAGGTAATTAGAATAATATAAACTTTCCCTGTAGTTTGGAACACTCCCCCACAATACTGAAGAATACAACCATTATGTTTTGAATTTCATAGCATCAAGATAAACAAATCTCTTTCATCCCACATAGCCTTATACTACTAGTTGCTCTATTTATTATATTCATTCACATTCATATCTATTAACTAACCTGTTACTAGTTATTTCAAAGGATATAATTTATGGAAAAAAATTGAATTAACAATAAATCCAGTTTTTTATAAAAATATATAAATAATGAAATCCTAGAAGATAGTAGGGACCAGTGTTTTTGGGAAATTCCTAACATTAATCAATAAATTGAATCATTTTCAAAACAATTATTTAAAAACTATACAACATGCCATTAAAATTATATTTATCTTTTAAAAAATCATTTAATAACTTATGGACATAAATTAAAATGGGAGATCTAGATGCCTAGTAAAGGACTAATCAATGAATATCATAGGTTAAAGTAGTAAATTTGATTATAGAGTAATTTTTTGGTATCATAAAATGGTATTGATTCATTAAATTAATAATCAAACCCTTATATATGATGATATAATAAAGGCTACATTATATATTGTAAATAATATAATACATGACATTATAAATATAATTCAAGGATAACCAATAATAAATAATAACATAATGTGCTTATGATAACCTTCCATGCACCATACATTGTATATCATGGGATAAAAACATTACAAAATGTGTTATAGTGATATATAATTCTAGTCTGAATCATCACATTCCTATCAAGATAATGTAAATGTTTCACACAAATTTTAGATAATTGTAATATGTATTGCATCAATTTTAATACATTTATTTTAGTGTATGGGTTTCAGGAATAGATATCCTAATCATTCATGTATGTGTACATCTAAGTGAATAACTATGTCTTGAAACTAGTGTATATGACTATTTAGGGAATGGATTAAAATGATTTTAAGGGGTCTCCAACCCCTTGGAAATCATACCTAAATTGTGAGGAATGTGTAAAAAAATATCCCAACATGGACAATGTTATGTTAATGGAGATAATATACATAATGTGTTATAATAAAAAAGAGAAGTATATGATCCCTTCCATTATGAGGTATCTTTTAAAATATTAGGGAGATATTTTTAAGATCCGTGGAACACCTTGGGAGGTATCTAATGAGGGTAAGATAGTGTAAATTAATTATATTTGAGGGTTTTATTTAATTGAAATGGAATTTTTTGTGGGAATTTATTGAAAAAGATATAGAAAATATTTATTAACTTTTAAACATATTTTTTCACTCTATATGTTAAAATAATCAAAACCTCAAACATTACAATGTTTTTTCACAATTATTTATAAATTGAGTACTGTTTTCAAATATTGAATATGTATATGTACATAACCCATTAAAAAATAAAATTGGTGATGTATAAGTGAGGCATGTTCATATTGAACTAATTTTGAAACCTCAATGTACAATATGGGGTTTATAGGATTCATTAAGTGTATATTAAATTAATAACATAAAATAATAATAACATTATTTTAAAGTGAAAACATAATTCTCATGTTCAATACTCATTATAGTATATATTAAAACACTTTTGGAATTTTATGAAGTTATAATTAGTATTGTATATTAATACCTAATTAATATGTACGAAAAAAGTTTACTATCTCATAATATTATGGAAAATTAACAATTATTTAATTTAGATGTATTAATTTCCAAAATAAAATTTATTTTATCAAAAAAATTATGTATTTATATTAATTTTAAATTTTAAATATCAAATCCATTAATATTGTAAAATACAGGGTTTTATAAGTATATCAAATTCTAACCCTTATATTAAATACATTTGATGTCATGAAATAATATTAGCATGTAAATTTAAATAAATATTATGTAATTAGAATATTTTAATAAAATACTAATTCTTTTATTAATTTATTGATAAATAAAAAATTATTTAAAATATATATATTCCAAAAATACATTTTTTTAATCATGGAAAAATATAATTTTAATCAAACTCATTATATCATTATTTATGAGGCAATAAAAATAAATATTCATTATTATTTTTGAAATAGAAATATAAAAATTTATACACATACGGTCTAAATAAATTTCCCTTTATTAAACTAACACATTCCACTAGGGAAATTTTTGCGATGGTGACAACTCGTGGGGTGTTTTCAAGAACATAGTTTTTGTTGTAATCATGATAAACATTAACATCAATTGTAAATAGTTTCATTCATTCATTTGTTGTAGAATATTAACTTTTTCTTGGTCTAGGGTGAATCCAATTTATTCAATCACCCTTAGAAGCTCTGTAAAATTGGTTTATAGCATATTATCCTATTTGAAAAGTCCGTCATTTAATCATTTTTTCTGAATAAAACATTATCAAAACACATAATATTCACTAATCTGTATCATCACTTCACAATGAAAATAGTTTCAATGAATATGATTCATAATGATCTTATAAATATGACCTTCTATAACAATCCAATATTACCAAAGTAGTGTATGTTTTTTCTATATTAACATTACTTAATGAGTCATTTATTCATTTAAAATGTAATTTAATTTTTAAACTTTTAGTCATTTAAATAAATCCCCCACATATTATTTTATCCTTTGAAATTTCATTTCATGCACTAATATAAAAATGTTAATTCATCTTCATACATCTTTTAGATGAAAAGTTTCCACTTAGATCTTATGGTTCTACAATATTACATTGACCATGAGAGTTTTCTTCTTTCATAAAACTATTTACCTACTAACATAAAACTTATCTAGATGGTATTTTTATGATAGATACATATCTAATTGCAGCACATATGTATTTAGTACAAGGGAGGGGTAAGGAATGTACTTCCTCAGTATTGATTCATTAAAAGAACTATGTATTTGAGATGGGTTACATAGGAGTTATAGTAAAAATGTTGTATATTCTATGAAATCTAACAAACCAAAGGGTCTTATGTATCTTAGTCTATGCATTACCTTCTCCCCAAACCATCTGACATTATTCTATAGTGATATATGAAGTATCACTTGATCTCAAAACCCAAACTCTATCTCTCCATAAATATAATATAAATTGATTTTCATTCTACTTAATGAGGATTTCATAAGATGTGGAATATTTTAAACCTTCTCATTTTTATATTCGATAAGATCATGCCCCATAAACTTATGATCTCCAACTTCATCCTAATATTTTGTATTTCTTCACCTCCCCCAAGAAAGAGCCTCACAGGTTTATAGTTGGGTTATAAAATGTTTATTATTTTTATATGACCACTTTAATAGGAGATGTTATAAATAAAAACATCACTAAGAATAAATTGAAAATCATCACAACATTTCAAATAGAGTTCAAATATATATCTTATATTGAACATCCATAATGAGGGTGGTAACAATACTAAAATTCAACATCATATCCAACTCTTGAAGAAGGATTCTGGAAAACCTCAAGTTAATCCATAGTTCTTGATAAAATAAAATGGAATGTGGAACTCCATATAGTATTAACAATTCTATTATATATGTATTATAGATTTATTCAAGATATAAATACTCCACAGTAGAACTGAAATCCACAAACTTTTTAAGGTGATCAACAACCACCCAAGGGGTATTATTTCATTTATTTTTTTAATAGGGATTCCAATGATGAAATCAATGGTTTGGTTTTTAAATTTTCTTATTTTTTTATAATTAAAATAAACCGTTCCCATACATATAATGCCTCAATATTAAAATTCTGAAACATTATTCTTCATGTTGTACCACTTGAAGACTTATTTAGATAATTATACATATTTGGGGAATATTTTTCTATTTTTTTCAATAAATACCTGAGGATTGTTTCTGTATATTTGTCACAATTATACCTATGGGGATAATCTTTCTAAATATTCAACATGAAGATCTCTACATCCATTTGTAGTTATGTTGTTTTGTATCATTGATCCTGGATATTAAATTGGTGAGAGGAATATGTCATCATTTTTTTTCATTCAAATGCAAACCAAAAAAATTTCTTTTTGGATACATCACTATATATCTCAATTCAATAACAACTAAAGGGTAATTTGAGTACCAATTTTGTGATTACCCTATTTATTAATTGTTTAATAATCTCATAAAATTAAACTATATAATAAATTCTTGAATCCCTTCAATAATATCTTGGTATGTGGGGTTAATAATCATGAAAAATTTATAAAAATGTATCGATGTACTAAACTAATATTTTTGAACTGTATATTCCAATATTTTAATTTTAGAAGTTCCCTCTTACAGTTTTCCCTATTTTTAGATGATCCATATAAATATATATATATATATGCTTTTTTTGTTCCATCATGCACCATAATTGTTTCATTGTCCTTCGAAAATGCACATTTATAGTGCATTTAATAAAATTTATCTTTATACAAGTTTATTATTAATGAATTAAAATGATTTTAATATTTCTTTTTTCTTTTTTGAGTAGATAATAATATATTCTATAATAACAACACAATTATTTTTAATTTAATCCATAAAGTATATATTCACCATTTCCATGAAGATATATGTATTATTAGTGTATCAAATTAGCCTACCTATGAATCCATAATGACCATATAATGTTTGAAACATAGTGTGGGAATTTCACCCCTTCTCCACCTTTTCATTATGTCACTAAAAAATAAGACCATCCATGGAGAATTTTTTTTCTCTATGTGCATTGTAATACAATTAACCAATCAGTGGATGAACATACATTTTCTTTATCATTATCATATTGAACTCAATTTAATCAATTATATGTCGAATCAGCATATCCATCTTCTTAAAGAAAATGAAAAATGCACCACATGTCATAGAAAATGCGCATATAAATGATTATATCGATTATCGGTTAGTTATTTATTTAGTTTGATAGGTTAAATATTATCCATTTTATATAATTTCTGTTATGTTTGAAAATATTGATAAATAATTTGGATTGAGAAACAAACATTTTATATTGGTGGATGCATAAAAACTTATTTGAGAAACCCATAATTGAATTCCCATAAAATAGGAACTCCATTTATGTTAATATATTACTTGATCTCAATAATTTGAGATATATATGCTTTCACATAATAAAATTATATCCTTGTTTGATATATTTTTACCAATTGAGATTCATCTTCAAATATGAAATTTTATAGAATCCGAGGACAATTTTCAATACCTAGGCTGATCCATTTCACTACACAATATTAATATTATATATACTAAAAAGAAAGTTCATTCTTAAAATATAATATAACTATTATAAGGTAACTATCAAATTGTTTTCTAGGAAATTCACACCAAATTTTTTGATAGTGGTTTTGTTATATTTTAGTGATGGAAAAAATATCCCATTTATCATTTTCAATGTTAACTTGACTTTTATGTTCTGTGGTGGTGTATAAATAGTTATACTAAACACGTGTGATATTAAATAATTTTTATATCCATTATTGAAAATTATTTTTTCAACCCATAATTTAATAATATTTTTATGTTTCACCATTTAATTATTAGGATCCACCTTATAGGCTATGATGACAAAAGTTCACCGTTACCCTCTAGGGCTTAGAGGTTGTTACCATAAGTAGTTGTAAAATATCCATATCTTAGTGAATTTATTATCATAGTTTCCTAGTTCCTTATAGAAGAATAATTGGAAAATATGATTGTGGTGGATATGATAATTTACCTCTTTCATTTCATTATGTGGTTTCTACAATCTACAATCTATAACTAGATGTCTTACCATCCAGAATTTAAAGCATTTTGTTGCCCCCTATTGGAAATATATGAGATGCTTCTTCCAAAAATTTCGACTAATGGTATGTTGATTTACTTTCCCAATTATATTTCTCCATCATTATATTAAAGATTAAATCCATACTTTGATTAATATTTAAAGACTAATGAGACCATTGATATTCTCTGATCTCAATTACAACATTGAGGGAACTTCCATAAATTTACTCATATATTTCAATGTCTCGAAAAACAAAGGAAATTCAAATACATTATTTCATCCCACTAGTGAAGTAGTAAAAATATTTGGGATTAATTGAAAATTATGGAGGTGTATAATTCAAGTCTTTTTGAAGTTCATCTCATACCACCTGATGGATTCATATTCCATTTACATAAGTATTAATAAACACCTATATATGTTATGTCATAAAATATAAGGACCATATTTATTGTAATGTATTTATAAATTCATTCCTATCCATGAGTAAATATCCCCTCTAGGTTAGTAGTTTTCATCAATGTACCCCATTAGTCATCTTCTCCCTTCATACAGTAAATTTTTAATAAAATCGTATCCTTTTTCAATAATTGACGGATAGAGAATATCATTTCAAAGAATTTGATCTATTATTTCAATAGTAATGGATTATAAGATCCATTAAAATTAAATTATTTTATGGTGCGATGTTATCAATTAATACAACATGTTTATTCGGCAGATGCTGGTGTTCCTCTAGTTTTATGTTTCTATTCAAAAATTGAGTAAGTTGAAAATTTATTTTCATTATGATGACTACTATGACTCTCATCAGTCTAGATATATAATTTTTTCTATCATCATATTACTCATCATATTAGTTGATAATTTAATTTCTCCAATATCATCCAATTTACTATAGTAAAGGTATAATTATGGATGATAATGTTTAAAATACTATACATGTTTATTGGAAATAGTCGAAATTAAATAAATATCTAAAAAATGAAATATACTATAGAAACAATAAATCAATAGTTTAAATATATGTTATCAATTATATATTTCCTTAAAAAGTATTGTGGTTATTATTGGTCCCATAAATATGGTTCATAAAGATCTTATGGATTTATCAATGCATATCCACTAGGATTGCAAAATCAAGTGTGTAGTAGGGCCTCTTCATTTTCTACAAGGTTTTGATCGAGTTAGTCATAATAAAAATGTTAAAAGGTTATTAACCCCTATAAAACAATGTAAAATTCACATCCACATATAATATTTAGATGAGGATGAATTTTCTTGATATTAACTTAATATATTCTTTATAAAAATTTTGACATTCTTTTCTATATTTAGTTTATCAAAGAAATATTCACTATGGATATATAAAACTAATTCCAAAAATATAAAAAATATTCATATAATACATATTATGATAACAAAAATTTTATTACATATCAATTCATGATTTATTACATAAAGGTAAAAAATAAAATACCCGAATGTCATGAGGCACGTGTATTTATGAAATTTTTCAAATATATACAAATAAAAACATGAGAACAAAAATATTTATTTAATAACTCGGCTATATGGCCATAAAATTAAATTTATCTTATTAAGATACATGGGATAACCCAGGGATGTAAAATAGAAATGGTTGATCTATAAATACAATTATTATAATAATCAAATCATAAAATACGGTAATTTAGTATATGTTGGTCAATTGTGTTCTCAGGGTAACATAAGATGAGTGATAATTCTAAACTTGAACATATAAAAATTATATAATATGATCACAAAAATGAAAACTGGGAATTTGGGAATGACATAAAACATGAAATCCTAAGAATAAGATCCTGATAATCTCTATGAAATCATGGAATAATATAATTAAGGGTACCTCATGTGAACCGTATATGGTATCTCTTAAGATAAAAATATTATCCAAATCATTATAGGGCCAAATAATTATAAGGCCACATATTATATTTAAATTATGTACATGCATTAGTGTGACACATGTATCATACAATAGATATATTATTTCATCCAATTATTAATGTGTGTGGGTTACATAAATGGATGTCCATAATTAATTATGGATCAAAAAAAATATTTTTATCACCATTAGTTGATTAGGAATGTGTAATCAATACAAAAAAGTTTTTCATGGAATATTGAAGGACAATTTATATGGAATTATGAGGGTACATAAAGATTCATGGAAGGGTTTATTGAGAGTAAATGGGCTATCAAATCAGTTGGAAATAATAAAAAAAATAAGAATTTTTAGAACCATATCCCAATTTGAACAATTGAAAATAAAATGGTAATATATTAAGAAATATTTTGAATAAAGTTGAGAATGGGTTGACCCCTTACCTTTAAAGGGAGATTGTATATTTTTGGAAAAAGATTCAACAAGGCATGTGAACACTTTAAGAAGGGATATATTGAATGAAATTAAGTGTAAATACATTTTTAAACGGTTTCTATGAGGATGTAAAAGAGTTTGTCAATTTTTTAAAAGAGTGGGAACATATTTATTAATTTATAAAACTAGGTTTTTGACTCAAAATGATAAAATAATCAAAAAATAGTATTCCCATGGTATATCTAGGTTTTATGCCTATGTATAGTAGAGTTGTACATTTAATAATTTTGTTAATCTAAATCATTAAAATAATACCCCATGTGATGCGGTAGTGGGTTAGGTTTATAATGAATTAATTATAAAAACATAAAATATAATATATGGTTTAGAGCATCAATTAAGGTATTAGAAATTTAATAGAATAACTATACAAACACATAATATTTTAGGGGAAAAATATATTTTTTTCATGGATACCCTTTATTTAATTTATTACATCACTTTTATGTTTTTATGATTTTATAATGTTTTCCATATATTTATATAGTATATATTTTCTTTACCAAAATAAACAGTTGTCTCTGAAAAATATATAAAGTTCACCATTGGATAATAAAGAAATGATTATTTCACAAATAATATTTATAAAACAAAAATAATTTCTTAAATATTAATATTTTTTCACTTTTTAATTAAAAATAATGATTTATTTAAAATAGTTTTTTTATGATGATAGAAGTATCTAACACATATATAGATTTCATTTCACTTCATAAAAATAAAATATCTCTTATATTTAAATAAATAATAAATAATATTATTTTTTAAAGATAAAATTATATAAAAATTTATTTAAATCATCCAAAATAGTTTCATAATTGAATCTATAGACTTTAAAAGAATTCATTCATCATACAAAAACGTAATTTTTCAAAAACTACTTATTGGAATATTTATAAATTAAAAAATATAATCATAATTTTAGTTATAATAAAAATAAATATTAATTTTATTTCGGTATAGATAAATTGTTCCTTATTACACCATCGTATTCCCAATGGGTAGTGTATGTGATAGTTATACCTTCATAGAGTAGTTCAACAAAAATTATTTGAGTCATGATTTTGATAAGATTGAAAACTTTCTAAAAATTAATTTACCCATTCTATGTTAATGAATCTCATATTGGTAATTTTCATGGGGAAACACTAGTGATTCTTTCTCCCTAAAAACACAAATAAGTGGGAATCATATAGTAAGATCCAACTAATCGATGGAATCACTTATTTTATCTATATAAATGGAAATTTATCATAACCCTTAATGTATAAAAATCGTATTGGTCATGGTATAATTGTTTTTTTGAATTTTTAGCTCTAATGGCCCACATGCCTTATTTTTAAATTATTATCAATAATACCTCTTTTAAGGGTCGATGGTGAACCCTTATATGAACCGTAAACCCAATGAACAAGGACCTACACGACCTGAAGGCCAATACATGATGCAAAGGCATTGAGGAATATGATTCCCACTACATGACCCATAATACCAACCCAATAGTACTAACCCTCTACATATTCTGCATAATTGATCACAATTATCTTCTAGGGCCTCCTCTATTTGAACTGGGAAACTTCATGGTCTCTATGGCCCAAAGTCCCTGAGGCCCGATATATTTGCATATATGTGTTAATATCTCAAATCATAATTTTCTTGTACCATATAGAAACTATGAATCACCGGATCTATATTCTATTGTATTTTATTCTTATTATTCTTCAATATACTTCAATTTCCATGATATGCTCTTAGATACTCATAATCGTCTTCTTCTTACATGATACCTAAATATTTATCCATAATAGAGCTATGTTTTTTTCAATATTATCTTAACATAGATATATGATTATATATTGTTTACATATCTTACATTTTGTATCGAAAACTTATTCTTTCAATTTAATTCATATAGAAAATACATCTCTCCATTTTGGTTCCATAGTATCCAAAATTGTTTCTCAATTTATTCACATGGGTGACTTGTAAGATCCCTAATATTCCATTCTCTTTAATTTAATTTCCTTATAGCTATTATGAGAATAACCTTCATGACATTTCTTTTTTGATTTTACATATGTGAAATAAATCATCAATCATGCTTTCAAAAAAAAATCCTGCTAATAATTCTCTACAAATTGTGGTTAGAAAATAAAATCATAAATCAATATATGTGGCTATAAAAAAATATATTTACAATATAATATATATTTTCATACTAGATAAAATTTTTAGTATTTAACATTATCATATAATGAACACTATTAAGATTATCCCTGTTATCTTTTGTGGAAATATTTTAAAAATATCAACATGAATGAAACAGTTAATGTTCAAAATATGGTATTTTATATTTCTGAAATTAATAGTGTAATCACATTAAATTTTGGACTTTATTTCTAGATCATTATATTTTTTAATTGATCACAATGTGTGGAAATGTTATGTACCCCTATAAACATTTTTATAACACATATAGTTGTACAAAGGACCGTTTTGAACATTAAACTAACCTTACAAATTTTTATGACCCTTATAGAATTAATATGATCATCATGATTTTCTAAATGACCCTTAAAATACCCTCCCATTACCATATTTTTTATGCTTCATTTGAATGACACTTAAAATAAAGGTTAACGTTTTTTAAAGTGGGAATATTTAATCATAAACACTTATTCGGTTAACAAATTGCAATATATTATATAATGATATGGGTATATTAAACTTGAACAATATATAATGACCCTTGAAAAAAAATTCAATGAATCGTATGAATCATTGGATTCATTATTCCTTTTAAAATTTTACCATAAATAAATTTTTAAATGAACTTGATGAAATAATAACAATGTCCTTTTTGAATTTCATATAATCGTTTTGTTTTTTATAAATGTCCCTTACAAGTTTCTTGATGCACCTTATAAAGTCACCCCATTTTTATGTTTTAGTAAACAAAGTCACAAAAATAATAAACTAACCTTATAAAAGGCCAAAAAATCTTAAATAAATAAAAACCAAATTGTGAAAGTTTCATTATTTTATTCTCGATGATATTAAAAAAAATTTGAATGAATCATATGAAATTATAGGGATACATGAAAATATCAATTTTTTAATTTAAATCAATATTTATTAGAATTTATAAAGATCAATCCAAAAAAATAAATTTTCAGCTCATGGATTATTTAATCTCATAGAAACATATCATATTATTTAATCTGACATTAGAATTTATTGAAATGTTTCAAAATATCATAAATTTATTTATAAAGTATATTTAATCACTTAATTTCTTAATTTTTTGAACATCCCTAAATCACCACTACCTTAATGATCCATTATCAACCTCATATTTTATATTCTTTCATCCAAGTTATTTGATTCTCTCAAATTAGTGGCCCAATTATTTAGGACTCCTTGGATGTTGATCAATATTTCAACAAGCGTTTCCCAATACCTTAAGCCTCTTTAAATTTATTCTTTTACCATATATTTACATTTCATTCAAAAAATTTAGTATTTGTTAGGATGTTCTTCCAACTCATTTTAAAACATTTATAAATAGTACCTCTCAAAATAGACATTACATGTCTTGCTTGTGAATATAAACTATCCAATAATAAGATTTTTATGGGATGATTTTTTTAATCATCCATAAAATGAAAATAAAAAATAATAATTCTTTACATATGATTTATTATCATTAATGGTTGAATCCTCTAAAATCAATGGATACCACACCATCACCCATGCTCCAATGTTAAATTGACATGCATATGAAAAACAATACTAGAAACTTAATATTTTTGATTTATCAATCTATATTATTATTCAAATGAATAATAGAATTAACTAATAACTATCATATACAAAATTGGTAATAATTATATTATAATTAACATATAAATATGATTATTTCTTAAAATTATAATAATTAATTCTTCCAAAATATTATTTTTATTATAATATAAATTACATATCCTTTAAAATAAATTTTTTAGCATATCATAAAATTCCCATATAATGTTTTATTAATTTATGACAACTTATTATCTTATTTACTCATTAAATTATTAATTATATAAATTATGAATTAATCAATCAATATTCCATCTCTATAAAAAAATTTATTTATATCATGACCTTGGAATAAAATTTAAACTTTAAAATGATTATCATAAATTATTAGATTATTTTAGATGTTTAATTGATACAATCAAAGTACTATTAAAAAATGTATAAATATATTCAACTAGATACATTATTATTATGATGAATAAATTGTTATAAAACTATCTGTTTTGAGAAATGTATCTATCAAATAATATTGAATTTTATAGAATTGGTTTTTTAAAACCATTTAATGATTGAATTAATATAATGAGATATATAACTTCCTTAGGATTCAAGGGTTACAAATTTTTTTGTAAATATTATACTTAAAATAGATTCAATATGATTATTTAAATAAATTATTATAAAATCATGTATCTAATGTCGATGTTGTTTTTATATGACTAAAAGAATGAATAATTATTTAATAAAATTAATTCTATCAAATATAATATTAATAAAAAATATATTTCAATATTGGTTTAATAATATGTTAAATAATTATAATAACTAATAGGTGCACAATCAATTTTCATCAAACAAACCCATGACATAAAAATTAGTTGTTCTAACTCCCAAATCATGTCACTACTATGTATTTATTGTCCAATAATATTATTTCATGGTATAATTTTTTATATAATTATAATTCCTGTTATATTTTATTATATATTTTCTATATAATTTCATATATTGAATTAAACTATAATATATTTCTTTTAATAGTAATTTCCCTTAAAAATTGAATTCATTTTCTTTTATCAAATACAATTATTTATCAATATTATTATTGTATAATATGATTTTCTCAATAAATAAAATAAAAATAAATTAAATAATTCAATTATATTGGTGAAATAAACATTCTTTATATGTCATATTAAATGTTTTGTTGATGAATGGATTTTATTATATCCTTTTGGTGATCTGAATAGACATGATGTATTAATAGATTCTCCCCCCGATAGTGTTTCACTTTTAGGGTTGAAAATTATTTCTACTATAGAGAATATAAAATCATGAGTTTAAATTGAGAATGACCATTCTAGCAATCATTATTTATATTCAGTTTTTATTATATTCTATATTTTACCAAAAAATGTTGAATTTATTTTAGTTCTAGTTCAATTAATCACTAAGTGAGTTTTGTTGAGAAACATAATATTTTTATTTTCATATAAACAAGAATCCATAAAATAAAAATTATTTTTACATGTAAAAAGTATATTGTATTAAACATTAAAAAATTTATAAATTCTAGTATTATAATGTTTCATTTCATGTGGAAATAATTTGATAATGGGTTTTGATCTTTTTAGGGACCGATCGTTCTATATGTTTATAATTTATATTAGTTAATCTCATTCAGTACATGGTTTTTGTATATAGATTTTGTAGATTCTAGAGAAATAGAAGCTATTCGCCGAATGTATTATAATTGAGTCCCATTATCCAAAAATTTGGGATTTTTAAATTGGAATAATTATATTTTTAATATAAATTTATAAAAGTATTTATAATGATGATGACAAAAAAACAATATTATTATAATATTTTGGGATGAATGCTTCGGAGAATGGTTATTTCACCACCCATTATAATGCCATTTACCTAACCTTATAAGGCATCCCCAATATTAACTATGATATGGCCATGTCATGACGACCTCAACACTTTAATCCACTATGCTTTGTTACCATAAGTATAAACATATTGACCATAAATCCTTATTCAATTGATTCAAAATTTCGATGCTAAAAAATTTATAGAATTAAATCACTGGATATTTGATTCATTTAAAATACCAAATCACTTTTTATTGTGTGTTAATAAAATTATCGCATAGAATTTATATTAAATTTGAAACAGAATATTTAAATAATTCTTATAAAGATTATAACAATGAATTAAATGAGATTCACCTGATTATTTCATTATTAATGTTCATATAATATGGTTAGTTACTGTTTAGTGAGTTGATATTAATTGATATGGTTGGTGGTGTTCCATTTCTTATCAAATATATGATGTAGAATAGGCCATAGAGTATGATGAATGTGGGCTATAAATGTGGTACAACAATCGATGGGAAGAAAAATGTAGTGTGGTCCTTCACTATTTCGAAATAAAAATTTATTTATAGGCGTTATGAAATCAATAGCCATTATAGTGGTTGAAACAGAAATGGGATAATGGTCTCATATGAAGAAAAAACAAATAACCATTTTGGTGAACTATGATAATGGGACGCAGACTAGGTGGAAAATTATATGAAAACATGTCAGACCGAGGTTCTTAGTCTCCCTATAGAACGTGTGAAATCAGATACCATGTATGGATAAAAATTAGAGATAAAAATCGCACATTAGATATGATAATAAAATAATAATAGTGTTATAATAACATGATCATAACTTTCTAAAACATAGCCAATAAGTCATAGACCATAAAAACATTCATGGGATGAGGATTTCCCGTAAGAATAAAAATTATCTAAATAGTGTCGAATCATAAATAATATATCATTATCCATGAGATCGTATCAGAAGCATAATGCATTTGTTTTTTTGGAATAAAAATAATAATATAAACCCATTACCACTGTTAATAATATATTTTAAGACTATCATAACATAGTTCTTAATGTCCTGGAATGTATTTGGTTCACACCGTATTCCCATAAACATAAGGGAAATTTTCTCATAGTGTATTCAGATAACCCCCCATTAAATTTTATAATATCTTAAGAGATATCAATTTTTTTAAAATGAATTATTTAGATATAAAATTCAATGACCAGCTATCAAATAATTATAACCATACACATATATTCTATAAGATAATAATAACATAAATAATTAAACATAGCTTAATAAACATATGTGAAAAAATTGGTTTCTTAAAACTATATTAAAATGTCATCATAGTCCATCCAGTTAAATGAGTTTGACGGTATTATTAAACATATTCCATGTGAAGCCAAAAAATCATTAAATTTTAATAACATGGATGACAAATGTATTTATAAAGCCTTTTTAAGAAAGCCTTTATAATGAAAAGAAATATTCATTTCTTCTGATATATTCTAAAAACTAATATAACAATTCTCCAAATATTGTGAATATAATTATAATATTAACTCCATGTTAACTCTTTTAGGTTGATTTATAATTATGAACATGTAAGGGTGTATGACTCAAAAATCGATTATAGTATTTTATGAAAACATCAAAAAGAAATTATACACATTATACACATTATAATATTCTAAAATTACAAAATATAAAAAAAATATAGTATATTAGTTTTTTTTGGATTTAGCTTATCAAAATTAGATAAGGTTGAATTATTCGATGTCCAAAATAGAGGAATGTTTCATGAATAGTGAATGTACTATTTTTTATATGTACTCTATATTATACAAAATATTCATGATACAATAATTACTGGAATGATTATGCAATCCTTTTAATCTAAAAAATTTTATTTGTAAAGTAAAATTAATCAATTAAAAATAAATTTTATCATTTGGAATATAATTTTACACATTATAGAATTAAAGTGATGTTTTAGTCTAAAAAACGTCTACATATTAATCTTATTCTTTAATTATGTATTCAAAATGGTATATTTAGTTTTCACATGGTTTTAAATTCAAATATATATCATTGTATTTAAGGACAATAAAATAAATATCTTTAAAACCAATTATGTAAATAATTTTTGTGGAAATCCATATCTATTTTAAAATTAGAATTTTTTATAAAACCCATTTCATTGAATTTCTCATATATATATTGTAGAAAATTTTAGTCATATAAAAATTGAATAATGTAAAATAAATTCCTTATTATTAATCTAATTTTCAAAATTAGTAAACCCTTTAATTTAATTTTTAGTCATAATGAATAACGACCCTTATAATATTTTCTCATAATGTTATGGGTTTAAATTTTTTATAAGGGTGTTAAAATATAGATTAGTCTAATCATATCAATTCCATTCCAATAAGAATTAAATACATGATTTTAATGAATAAGTTTTGTATTTTTGGTACTTTTTTATTATAAATAAATAATTATATGAAAATGATAATATTATTTTAATGTTAACATTATCTTCAAGGGTGTCAATCCCATCGCATGTAAAATGATCACCCCACACGTCAATTAAAAACAATCAATGAGCTCACTATATTAAAAATGTATACTAAAATTACATAAAATCACCTTTATCCAAGATTTAATGGATCAAATACCACCAAAAATATCTATTAAGGATTAATGTGTGATCAAAATGAGGATAATAAAGGAAGAGTTAATTTAAATAACAGAGTTCATTAATGTTAATTGACTCTCAAAAATAATAAAATTTTTCAATAAAAATCATAATTTCAATAAATTATTATCATCAATTTACTAGAATTTTTATTTTGATGGAATAATAATTATAAACCATATTATCATCAGTTGGAAAATGATAACTCCAATTGTGATTATACGAGGACATCCGCTTATAGGAATGTTATGTATAAATTTTCATTAATTATTGATAGTGATTGTTAAAAAATTGTATTTAATGAATAAATATTATATATATTAAATAATTATAGTTTTATATTGATATGTTCTTACTTTCCTTCCATATTTTTGGATGGTTGGAAAATAAAAATTCCACCCATGCGTACATGTGGACTATCATCTCCATGAACAAAAATAATTCACTATTTATATAATCCAAAAAGTGATGGATCTAAATGAATATTCCACGTAAAAATATGGTATATATTAAATTATTAACAATCTTATGATTATTAAATTATGATTTTTTTACAAGGTCTTCATCTATCGAATCATGAAATTCCTAAGAGCTAAAAAATAAAAATTGATTTTAATAATTAATTATATGTACATGCATAAAGAGAAGTTTCATAAGACTGATATAAATAACGAAAATTATGAATTTTTTTCTAATATATATTAATTATAATCATAAATGCATCCAATAAAATATAATTAGTTGTTAGAAAATTCATGATTCTGAGGTTATGATTTTGTTCAATACCTTACTTTTATCAAAATTATTTATGTTCCAATTTAAATGTGGTGGATTTTTTTAACTTATACCTCACCCTTTTAAAATATAGTATATATTATGTTTTCTATTTATATGGTTTTAATGTTATTTTCAAAAATTTTCCAATCATTGGAGCTTAATTCCATTGAGGTGTTATTTATAAGAAATGTTGAACTTATTTCTTATTTTTAGATTGGAATCGTCTTCATCCAAGACTATATGAATTATTTTTATTACATAATGTTCTTTTTATAGATAAATGATTTATTAATTTCTTTTTACTTATCTTTTATGTTGTAATAAAAGTAATTAAATGTAATAATATTATTTTTTTCATTAGGTATTTTTTAATCTCTTAATGAATGTGTATAAAGAAGGTCTTTATAACGTTTTATACATAACAAAAATTTACAAAGTCCAAAACATTTATCCATTATAAATATTTTATCACCAATATCGATTATTTTTAAATAAAAGTATTTATTCCATTATTTTTTGGAAAATTATAATTTTTAAATTTAACATAAATAAAGGTAAATTATTTAATCAAAATAATTTATATAGAGTAATATTTTATTTATAGATATTTTTCTCAACCAAACTATTTTTACATTATTATGAATAGATTATTCTATAGGATCGATTTATTATTATTATTTTAAAATAATTATTTAAATTTATCATTGAGAAATTTTGATTATAATTTTAGAAGCGTGTTACAATAAAGTTTTAACAAGAATGTTATAAATGTTTTATGACACTTTATTCTAATTTTAAAAAAAAATTATACTTTAATAATTTATAAAAAAAGTATTATCGTACGAAATTGATTTATAATTATTTTATAGTCTTATTTCTCCCATTACTAATTTATTGTCTATACATTATTTTGATAATAATATATGTTTGGAGTTATTTATAGTTATGTTCTCAATCACTCTCCATCAATATATTTAAATTAATTTTCTCCTTCATTACCCTTGAATTTACATACATTTATTTATTTATCATTTAAATATTTGAATAACCAAATACCATTTGTACATATGAAATTATATTTATGAACATTACTGGGACTATTATTTTATAGACTATGAAATATTGATATTTGGTACACTTGTTCCAATGTGGATATTTTTTATTAATAAGGTATACTTAATTTTTATGGTATTAAAAATTAAATATAAGAGTATTGAATTATACATGTTGATGTAAGTAATGGGGACTCATAATTTTTATCCCCTTAATGCGTCTATGGGTCTAATTATAGAATCATGTTTAGATCTCTAAAAGTATTATTTTTAAATTTGGTGTATGCCTACCCAATTAATGAATTTATATTTGTTGATGACTCTATTATAATATTAATATGTCTTACATAATGTGTTTAATTTTTAATAATAAACTATTAAATTTCTTGTTATTAATATATTTTAATCATCCATGGATGAATATTTTCTCCATATTACTGATTAAATGAAATCTTTAATGATTACTCAGGATTTCAAATGTTTATTATTGATATATTTATGGTGTATATCAACAATGAATATTTTAATTCTTTAAAGGTGTAATAATAATTTATTCCTTATGCTATTATGTTGTGTTTCGGGATTCCAATACAATATCACAATAATATATGTATATAGTCTCTTAAGGCTCTTAAAATATTCAATTCAATGGGATGGAATCCGTTATATCATATACCAATGTAATATTGAATAAAGAGGATCTGTATTTCTAGGGTATTGGTTGTTACAGTCAGTATATGATAGTTCTTAGTACATCCCTTAGGAAATTTGTTTTTGAAAAACATTTCATTAATAAGATTGGGAATAAAAGATTACTAATATTCAAGATATTTTTTAAGAATTTTAATATATTTATTCTAGGTATTAATTTTCATGATTTTATGAGTTTATTAAGTATATGAATTTTTTAAATATGGAACTTCTCACATATTATGGGTAACATGTTAACAACTACACTCAATGTAGGTATTTCACATATAAGAATTTCAACAAGGCTGGTTTTTTTAAGGATATATTATGACTATATTAGTCATGTATTATTAAGTTATGATTAATTATATTGAAATAATAGAAAGTTATGTGGCATTATATTATAGCGTAACAATACTGTACCACATGACATGGTTGAATTTTTAATAATTTGAGGAATATTCCAATCCATTGTTAGATTAGTAATAGATGTTTTCACCCAAAAATATATTCTTATCTATAGTATGTAAGTAAAGGTAGAATGTTTTCTAGATATTTATTACATAAATTAATATTCTGATCATTATTGATCATTTCTTCAAAATACTAAAGATTATGTAGAGATATATTGCATATAATTAAACAAAATTAAGATGATATTCATTGAGAAATCATTTCCATGAGGGAAATAAGATGATACTGAAAATAATTCTGTTTAATTTAAAGTAGTAGGATGATGAATCTGTTAATGACTATTTGGAAACATTACATGATTATCAAAGAATTATATGTATTATATATGTATATATATATCAATTCATTGTAATTATTAATGAAATCATCCCAATGGAATTATTTTGGTAACAATTTTAGCATATGATGGTATATTATCACATTCCATCAAGATAGAGATTTATAGAAGGACGTTACTAGATCAACCTTTTTTTAGTATAATGGAGTCGAAGAAGTGGTTCCATGAGAACTGTGAAAAAAATAAATTTTTGAAGATGAAGAAGAAAAGGGTGGAGCATCCGACATGTGATAATTATTGATGTATACACCAACATATATTCTAAATTGTTAATTTAATATATTATATGTTTAGGGATAATATATATTTTTATCATTAATAGAATTTAAAAATATAAAAAATGAATATATAGTGCATCAAATATATGGAGATAAAGAATTTTTTAAACTATTTCCACAGTGGTCAATTTAACACACCTTTAAAGAGGCTTCAGGGGAAAGGCCAAGCTTATGTTACTACAATAATGAGTGTATAAGATCCCAAAGATGTTAATTCACTCCCATTAATCATGAACTATAAATTGATAATGTATTATTTGAGTTTATATCATCACAGTAGTTTAAAAAATGTTTATTTATAGATTACTTTAAAACATCCCCTAACAACTTAAGAAAAAAATTGTCAATCAAAACTCCAAATGGAATATTAATTCAACAAGTATATGTCTATTATGTCCCATTATGATTCATATATATACCTTACCAGAGAACATGATTGTCAAATATAGAGTGTAATTTTATATAAACCTTGGAAAGAATTGGTTTTCTATGTATAGTGTGGAAATTTATTTACAAAGTCAATCTTTAAATTCATGATGAAGTTAAGGAATTCCATGTTATTAGAAGGTAAAATACATCATCTTTTTTATCTCTTGATCCACTATCGGGGGCACATCATAATGATACTATTTTTCATAATCTATATATGATAAAGGAAAAAAAATAATTTATAATTTGTTTAATCTACATGAATTCATTGAATTAGTTCTTACAAAATAACAAAGACATCTACTTGAGCGTGTTGTTGAGTTTTTCACTGAATTCATCCTTGTGGTAATTCCTATATTTATGATTACCTATAGAATATTCATAGTGGAATATGGAGAGATAATGAAAAAAATTACGAGTTTTATGGTATGGGATTGATTACCATAGTGTTTCACCTTATGGAGACCATTTTATTTTTGAAAATAAGATGGAAGGGTACTTAAGGTTTTTCATATATTACACAGAAAAAGGTTATATTTCTATAAAGTAGAAGTATCCTCTTAAACACATTGATGTATAATTTTATGACCTCCAATAAAAAAATGTCTCTTTCTAAGGTCAATCAATTTCTTTGGGTATCTTAATTTTTTTCTTAAGAAGGATGATATGACAAATGAGTAATTTTGTATGTATTATGGTCATTATGATTTTACAATAAATACCTTATCATTAACAAATACACCCTTTATACTATTTGTATACAGGGAACATAGTATTCATGGATTATATTAATAATTTTTATATTTTATTTGTTGATAATATATTATTACAATCTAAAATCTATATGAAACCTAAGGATAAAAAATGAATCATTCATGAAACTATTATATTAAATTTTTTATTTTATAAATTAATAACATATGAATTTGGGATATGGGATGTTTATTTTCTTGTATATATTGTCTCTAAGGATAGGATAACCAGAATATATAGAATTATTATACTAGTTACATACTATCAAAAATTTATTCAATCTTTTTCCTGATTTTCTTACTCACTAACAATATTGACTAATAAATGTGTTATTTTTATATGGAAAATATAATGTGGAAAATGTAAGGATGAGTGAAATAAGGGTGTAGAAAATTACCAAATATTAAAAAAGAATTAATATATGATGGATTTTTTATATTTAATGACATGTAAAGTAATGGAACAAGATTCTTCCTTATGGAACATATTAGAGTTATTAATTATGTATCAAGGAAGTAAGATAAATATGAATTGAAATATCCAATCAATTATCTTGATTTTGTTTCTCTAATATTTCCCTTTAGGATATGGATACACTATATCTATGGTGGGAGATGAATGTTTTTTACAAATTGTAATGGTTTTTAAAAAATACACTTTTATAAATATATCAATAGGACGAAAATGAAATAGATATAACTAGTTAAGGATTATGATTCACTGAAACACTACCATCTCAGGAAAAAGAACGGGCGGTCAAAACATGTTTTCTGATAGATCATGATGTGTTGGCCATGAAGTGGATAGTTAAAGATCCTATATGAATTTAATTTTTAATGTTGAATATATTATTTTTTTTGGAAAGGGGAAACATCACTATTTTTGAATATTATCTATTAACTACTTGCATATGAGAAGATAATTTTTTTTCAAAATGATGAAAGGTGTTTTAAAAAATGACATCAAAACATTGAATGTTTGGATGTTTTCATACATCTAATATAAAGATGGTATATTGAAATTTGGAATGAATGTATCGTTCCATAAATACCCAATTTGAAGAGGGACTCATAAGAAAAATCACATAGATAAATAACATATAAACACACTAGGAGGACTAGAACGTGTAGTGTCATAAAATGAAATGTTCTGTCTCACAATACGGAGAATGAAATTATTCATTATATTTTAATATGATTGGTATATGAATTAGTAAATTCTACGTGACAAAATCTAAAAGGATTAATGATTTTTGTTTGAATTCAACTTTGGATATAGGATGATATTACCACCGAATATTTCACTAGGCCCCAATGGACTCCTCAAATGAATGATACTATGTGGGTTATTATTGATCATATTACCATTTCTAATAATTTTCCTGATATGTTAGATTATTTACCCCACGATAACCTTACATGAAATAAAATTAATATTGTAATGAGATTTTTGGTTTCACATATTTCAATTGTATTTGATCTTGACATTTCATTAGAATCAAAATTAATGAAAATAATAAAAAAAATATCTCAATTTAGAGATATATTTGAGGATTGTTTATCATCCTAAAAATATATACCCAGTCAGAATAGATATTTGGAACATCAGAAGACACGGTGTGGTCATTATCACATGAGTTTATAGGACTTAGATGATAGTTTATAAATTATATATATTTTTTCAATATAATATTCAATTAATGAATTCAATTTGTATTGAATGAATAATTATAAGGTAAGAGATATTGTAATCCAACATGTTAGGAATAGGTTTGATTAGGAAAGCTTATTAGACCTGAATTTATTATAGAGATAATGATAAATAGAAACTTATTTATAATCCTATTATGATAGAGTGGAGTTTTCCAAATAGATATCATTTCAATTAAAAAAGTATTTTTAATTTCATATAGGAGATCATGTTTTCATAAATCTATTTCCACATAATGGAGTTAAAAATCTTTTATAAATTGTGACTAATCTTTATGTCTATATGGAATTTTGAGATTTTGGGAATAACTGGATCCTTGTATTACCGTCTAGAAATGACGCCAAATCTATAAATGTATGTCAAATTGTCTATATATCATTATTGAGGATGTACATTCCATTACAAAGATACTTACTCACAATATAGGATGTCGAGTTGGAATCAAATTTATGTTATTGTGAAGAGCCAATCTAGATTGTTGTCACAAGATAGAATATGTTTCAGAAATAGATGATTTTTTGGTAAATGAACATTTTACTAATCAAAATATAATAGATGAAACATCGAAGAGAAAGGAATTAATGATGAACAACTGGTCATATTTTTTATGAAATGTTATTTTTAGAATTTAAGGGAAGTTATTTTTGAAAGGGGGATAATATTAAACCAGGGAATTGATTGTAGTAAAAAAATGCCTTATCCTAAATAAAATATAGTGTGATTAAGATTATATTAGTTTAATAGTTAATAATGTTATATTTCTAATTCTATAAAACAAATATAACTTTTTGTCTAACACTTTTAATATTATAATTTTGTTATTTGTTTTATTTTTTCAAAATAGTTTCTTTAATTTGTGAATAGTTAAAATTATATTTCTATCAATACTATAACTTTTATATAATAATCATGAAATAATAATGGTTCAAAATATTTTGAAATCATTATTTAAAAAAAATTATTATTTAAACTAATTCCATTAATATAATTATTTTTAATTTAGAAAAAATATTTCACATTTTATAATCTACGTATTTATTAATATAACTAAAGAAATGTTTTTTTATCCTTTTCTTTAATTATTTATTTTCAAAGATAAATTATAATTTTTACATGGTTTTAATTTCAAATATATATATATATTTATTAAAATTTCAGACATTCATTTAATAATCAATTATATAAATGAATCTAGTGTAAATCTATTTTTATGATTTATGTGCACTTTTTATAATCAATATTTCATTATAGTGTTCATATTTATATTAACATTAATTTTTAACATTAATGGAAAAAAAATTTAGAATATAATCCATATTGGGAATATAAAATTCAAAATAACTAATTATTTCAAATTTATTTTTTTCCATAATGAATAGTTACCATGGTAAATAATTGTCACCATTATAATGGATAAAGACATTAATGTTGATTCTTAACTATGTGATATGGGATAAAATATAAAAAACATGACTAAATTTTATGGTATGAGTCAATTGTGACCCGAAAATATTCAATATATAATTTTTTTCTATTTGGATCCACTTTCCCCTGAAATTTACATTATATTATTTTAGTGTTAACATTATCTTTAATTGTGTGACTCATCTAACCTATAAAAGAACACCCTCATTCCACACTAATCCAAAATCATTACGAATATTAGTTATATCATTATCTATCAAAATCACTTAACTAAACCCTTATATTTGACCTAGTGTATTTCATCATACATAAATTTTAATATATGAAGGATTATGGAGTGATCCAATATAGGAAATACAAGGGTTAGGTGATTATATAAACTGACTTATTTTATATTTAATCTTTCTTAAACCTATTTATTATCATCTATAGTCATAATATAATAATGGAATAGTTATCATCGTTTTATTAAAATCATATTTTTAATTCAATAACCATTATCAACATCCATTAAATACATTTTAAAATGAAGGCGTTGATGGAATATATATTTACACTACCACCTCAATGAATGATGTATTTCGTTTCTATCACTATGTTATATAGAGGGTTATAAAAATATACTATATGATTAAATATGATCTTTATTAAAAATTTATGAACTTATTACCAGTTATTATTTTTTACATTCCATTATTTTTCATATATTGAAAAATGATATCATCTCCCATGAATATGTGCAGGCTTCCACCTCGAAGGAGGATGTATTTCATTTTCTGTAACTGAATTTCATATATTTTTGTCGAATAGTTTTTAATTAATAGATATGATATGTATGAAATTAATATATTTTTAAAGGGGAAAAAACCAGGATAAATATGTAAGGGGTGGAATCTCCAAATAAATATATACATATTATTTAAAAACTAAATAATTGGTTTTTACAATGAAATTTGATTTATTGTGTGAAAATAATTCCTAAAGAAATTATATAGAATAGTAAGATATAAATATGGATAATATTGAGATGAATTATATATACAATGTTTCCATAAAAGAACTTCCAATTCGTCATACCTACTAGGAATCCAAGTATTGAGATTATTTAACAACTCAATTTAATGAGGATTATTTATGTTCCGATATCCATTGGGTGTATGTATTTTTTTTATCCAACAAAAAATACTTCATTTTTATTATACATGGGTAAATTTTATTGGTTTTATGATGTATATAAATTTTCCCATGGATTGGTATGAAAATCCACAAATTGATTGTTTATTAGAAAAATATATATGATTTTTTCTTTTTTAGAGTAGGAATTATTTTCATAAATGAAAATAATCATTATTTTGTTCCAAGAATATTACATTATATACATATATAATTAAATAGGGTAATTTTATATTAAATATAAAATTTTATTTAAATGTTTTAGAGGATATTTACCGCGTTATCTATACAATTCATTTTTGAAAATCATTAAAAAAAGTGTGAAAATAATTTTTTTCTATTTATTGCATGATCATAAAATTATTATGTTATGGAAATTATTTATTAAATATTTTTTTACAAATTTACAAGGAAATTTATATGGAAAACTAATAAACATATACTAGAAATTTTTTATTTTTCAATGATAAAAAAGAGTATGATATTATTTTATAAAAAAAATTAGAAATGAATTTATTTTATTTAGGTATATTTTTATTTTAGAAATAGTATTTTAAATAAAATACATATTTTATTTTCTATATTAACGTTTTATAAATTATTTAATAGTTAAATTTTCAGTATTCTATTTTTAAAATAATGAAAATTGTTTTGAATAAAATTTATGAGTTCATTTATAAATATTTTTGGATTGAAGATCGATAGAGAAAAATTTGTTATGTTCCATATTCAGTACTACAATCTTCATTTATTGAATTTAATAGACCTATATTTTATTCCTCATTTTTAATAAGTAGTCATGGCAATGGATAAACACTTGAATAATTCAGACATTCTTTTATAGTTTCAAATCATCTGAATTTTACAATATATTATTCACATGGAAGGATTGTAGATCAATAATTTTAGAAAGATAACATTTTATAATCACATCATGATTTTAATGTTTATCCTCTCAAATTGCGTAAGTATTGGATATATTTAAATCATTATCTTTGATAGGATAACATTATACATCTTACTTAGTGCATCAACATCCTTTGTCTAATTTTTATGGTGGTAATATATCGAGAAGTCATTATAGTTAATCAACTACAACCATCTAATTTAGAGTATATTAAACTCATTCTTTGTGAATATATATACTTCATGATTCTATGAACTGTTTATGTATAGAAACATTGAATATAATGTTAATTACAATATATTTTTCCTGAAATAAATACAATAACTATCTCTAAATAATAATTTTGGTAATTGTTCTCATGATTATTCAGTTTTCAAAAGGCATATGCTACCATTGTGACATATTTTAGTATAACAGATCTGAATACCATTAGTAATATATCAATGTATATCAAAATAACTTATCAAATATAGAGTAGTGTTAGAATAGTTTCATTTCCCATCCCTCTTGAACTCTATGAAATTTTCCTAATCTGAATTTATCCAATATAATATAGATTCATTTTGGGTAAACATGGCGAGTTGATTTGATAGTTGTTGATTTTTCTCACAAACTGTTGCATGTATGTAGATAATATAATAAAACAAAATATCTCAATTACCAAAAATTTTATAGGACATTGTTTAATAAACTCCGTCGTTGAGGGATCCTCCAATATACACTAAACTATAATGACATGAATCATTAATGATACATTATATATTGATAATTCACATTTCATAATTTATGAATAGTAGTTATCCTTTATCATGGTCTTCCATATAGTCCAAAAATAATATTCATTCTCTTCCATTCTCATAGAATGTATTAGAATATCATTAATGATGATTATAAAAAAATTATGTTGGTAATAAATAAATAGTTTTTTCCTTGCATCAATTAAGATAGTGGGATGACTGGTAAGTCTTAATGAAATCATTATAATTCCATATGTTCAAAACCCATTATATAAGGTTTTCATGGGTACATTCTCCCTTTGTATCTTACATAGTGTTGTCCTAAATGAAGGTAATACTTTGAGATAAATAAAGCTTCCTATAGTTAATGAATTTTATCATAAATATTTGGTATATGCTCAATTATATTAATATTGAAAATATTATGTTTCATATAATCAATAAATGTCTTATTGACCCATGTTTTTTCTTATAAAAATGACCAGGTACACTTCATAATGACAAACTATGGGTTGTTGATCCCTTTTCTAGATTTTATTAGCTTTTATTATGTTATATATGTGACTCAAATTGTTGCATTCTATAATGATCCATTGAAATAGAAATAAAATATTTTTTGAGGTATATAAAAAATTGAATTTTATGATTCATGGGGACACTAAAAACCCAATGCAAAATAAATCAGAATATTATGATATAATAGGCATGTCTTTATTTTTTAGATTCTCCACAACCATATGAGATGGAAAACCTCATTAGTAGTTATTAAGCCCAATAAAATGTATATAATATATAATGGAAGTTATAATACATCCTCACACTGACAGATGATCAAAGGTCGACTAGTGATAAAATAGTGACTTTCAATAATCAAATATGTATGTGGGATTAACATGGGAAGAGATAATACCTGCAAAAAATCACATAAAATTGGATTTTTGAGAGAATAATAAGACTTTATAAAAGTAAATTTCCACAAAATATTTATTCGATATGACTTCGGTAGTTAATTTCAAAAAAATTATCCATTAGGATTTTTGATATATATTTCAATATCTAATGATTTGGGTGGTTTGGTGATACCCTTATAAATTTATCTTGATATAATTGACTGGGTAGAACGTAAATCAAGTAAGATATTTATAGTTTCTAGAGTGGATGATTATTGTACATTTCATAACACCATTTTCATAAAAAACATTAGTAGTTGTTATTTCATATGAATTATATATATCCTATATAAAACGATGATTTTTAAATTGAATTTTATCATTACCTCATAGATTCATTCATTTATTAGTGCAATGTCCTTATTCATTACAATTTTAACAATGGAGTGTTAGTGGTGTGTTATGTTTCATTTCTTTTCATCATTCTCATTGATTATACTCTTCATTTATCATTGAAATTAATTTATCATACAGTCTGTAAGAACCCGGATCTTTGTTGCAGTTTTGTTTTTCTTTTCCAGGTCGTTTTTGAGGAAAATAGAAAAATCTATATATTTTTTAAGTACACGTCGTGTACTTTATAAGTACACACCGTGTACTTTGATCCCACGTGAGGCCTTGTGCTGGCCGTGCCCAGGCCACACACACGGTGTGTAGGGGTGATGTGGAGGCCTCATAATGCGGTGTACAGAAAAGGTGAGTACATGTCGTGTACTCAAGAAGTACATGTCGTGAAATTTTATTTTTTATTTCATTAAATGGACTGGGGTCACTTCTAATCCCTATTTCGGTCTTCTTATTCTCCTAATTATGTCTAGAGCATCCGAGGAGGCTGAATCTTCTCCCAGCCGCTGATCCATCACCAGTTATTCGAATCGAAAGTCATCAGTTGCAATAGAATTGCAGTGGTGAGTTTTTGGTTCTTCCTTGGCCACATTTCTTGATTCTTTCTCTTATGAGAGTTTTCTATGGTTGAACATTTTAGACATTTTTGCATATATTCTCCATTCTATGCCAATTCACAGGCTGAGTTCATGTATATCAATCTCCTAGGATCGAGGTAGGTGGTTTGTTTCCCTACGTTGAATGTCATTGAGATTTTGTGCAAAAATTGTCAGATTCCCATGTATCAGGTATCTCAGGTTTGTGTTTTGAACCTGTATTATTATCTTCCATATATTTCTTGTATTCTTGAGGTTATTATATGTTAAATTAATGCTTTTTATCATTTTTGAGGATCACCCCATGAGTTTTTCCCTTGTTTTGGCTGTTTACCGTTGTTTGGATTAGGTTGCCTGTGAGGCATACCCTGTTGCATTTATTGCCTACCCTGTGATATTTTATTGCATGTATTGCCTGCTATTTATATGATTTTGATGCATTGTAGCTATTATCCAAGTATTTTTTGAACATAAATATGGTTGCTAAATGTCGATTACACACGATTAGACTGCTCAGGGCAGTGTGAACCTGGTGCCGTATACTGAAGAGGGAATCGATGATTAACGACTTCCCTAGAGTGTCTGTTATAAATTAGTATCATTCACTGGACCTATAGTAATTGGAATTTGTGTTTCCTCAGAGTGTCTTTAGCTACGTATCGAGACTATATAAAGAATTAGACGTAAGTGATTCCTTAAAGAGTCTATACCTATCATTGTAAGAACACGGGGGAATTGATGGTGAGTGCTTCCCAGAGTGTCTGTTCCTTTGTATGATTACTTGAATCTAGGTTTCTACAAGAATGAGCCACCCAGAGAGTCAGTGTGAATATTGTTTGGTTGGTTTTGATGAGTCCACCAAGCAAAAGAACAAGCTTGTGTTTTGTACTGCTTGTAGTTTAGGTAATCTGCTGAGATACCTATTGTGTTACTTTATATGCTTTGGGAATATAGAGTTGTTGCTAGATTCTTTGGGTGATAATTAAACGACTGAATTATATTCCTAAATAAATGTCAATGAATATTTTTTGGGTTGATTACTTAGTGTACTCATGTTTCTCTAATGCGTTTATTTCATTTACTTTTGTTAAATTGATCACTGATGGTAGGGCGCAGATTTTGTTGTGATTGCCTACTAGGATTAGTCTCACACCCTGTTTTGGTCGTGCTTTTCAGCCAAAATAGGTTATATGGTTATAGGTGTGGATAAGTATTGTGGCCCTTATACTTCGAGTACAAGATTTATAGTTAGAGGTGGAGAGCATAGGACCGAGCCTAGGCTTGTGATGCTACTGTAGTTTCTATTTACTTTTAGTAATTTGTTCTCAGTTGTATTTTAGCACATAATTGTGTTTTCTTCTTTCATTAAATACATGTACCTACTGCATCATTTTCATCATTATTATATTATACATTTATTCCGCTATTTAGTTTCAGTTATTTTATGTTGTTTATTGCTTCCTCTATTGACTGTTATTTCCTTTTCTTTGTATACCTTACCAAATGAGGGCATAGTTTCCCCAATGACTCACCATGTACCTTGATTCTAGTTAGTAGACTTTGGCATTTATGAAATTTGTTTGAGGTAATGTGGCGAACCAGGTATAGGGCACCAGTTGAGTGGATTCAGATTCAGGTCGTTACAATGTGGTATCAAAGGAGTTCTTTGCTTTTCTATTTATTTACTATGGTAAATAGTTTTTCCTAGGATTTCTAGAACCCGTGTATAGGGAAAAAGACAGATTACCTCGAATGTTGCGATTTTCGAGTTTTCAAAATGTTATAATTTACTTTATTTCACCATTGGGTGGTGCACTTGTTTTGTTCATTTACTGATTATATGATTGTGGTCCTACTTTGTTGCAACCCGATGAGATGAGGGTATGCCATCTCGTGCATCATATAGTCACATGTTAGAAAATCATATGTCATGGATTTTTCCATGCCTTCTAGGTTGCATTATAATTTTCAGGTTGTTCTGATTGAAATTGTAATAGATGATGCATGCAGTTGTGATAGCTGGTTTGATTGAATACCTATCATGTTGATAGGGTATAGTTTGTTTAGAGATTATTTATCATGGAAGCGAAAAATTGTTCTTAGAGGTGTTATGGGCCCTCAAGGATTTCAATTTGGTGGGTCGCGTGTTTGTTATACTTTTTACTTTTTATATGCATTGTTATGATTCCATGATTTGATTCGTGGGGAGTATGGCCCCCCACAGATCAGAATTTGGAACCATAACACTTTCTTTTCTTTGTTTTCTGGGCTCTGGTGTAGTCATGAGGCTACTATCCGGAAAAACCCAGAACACACGGCGTGTACATCATGAATACACGCTGTGTAGTTTTTAGCCGTGTCACTGACTGTGTGGATAGGGACACGAGGATGTGAAAGTTCTTGTAGAAACACGCAGTGTACTAGTTTAAACACCGTGTAGTATGACTTCGGTAATCATTCATGTCACGAAAAACACGGGTCGTGGGATTCCTTCAAGTAGACGTCGTGTCCGTCCGGAACACGTCGTGTAGGGTCAGTCGTGTGACATGTCGTGTCTCTAACTACATGGTCAAGGTAAGGCATGTTTAGTAAATGCCATGTCCCCTTTGAACACGTCGTGTAGTCTTGTCATGGAGAAGCCATGTGACCACGCTGTGTAGCTAAATACATGGGTTGGGAAAATACACAGGGAAACACTCCGTGTACCATGTTGACACGCTGTGTAGTAGTGGTCCGTGTACCAGTCTGTGTGACTAATGACACAGACATGGGAAAAATCTTAAGGACACGTCGTGTAGTGGACAAACACGATGTGTAGTTTCTTACTGAGACAGACCATGTTCCTAGCCATGTAGGAGTTATTGGGCAGGGAGAAAAGGGTTATTACATGCTGTGTAGTTTGAGAACACGTTGTGTAGATGGGTGGTTTAGGCAGCCATATATGGCCAAGGTACACACCCAGGGTAAAATTTTCACAAAACATGCTGTGTAGTGTTACTAACACGCCGTGTAGTCATGTTTTTCTAGAATTTGAATGTTTTTTCCTCATGTTCTATTTTACTCTCTTATGTTGCAACTATTTTCATCATTAAAGAAGGTGTATTTTTGACTTTTCAATGTTATGGCACCAAGACGTCCTCCCGTTGCACGCCAGGAAGCTGGTAGTGACCGTACGCCTGATATGGCAGACTAGGGACTACCAGTAGTTCCACCAATCATTCCGGACATGGAACCTGTAGTGATTCCAGGAACTGCAGCCGACACTCAGTTCATAGAGGGTTTCATTAGAATCATGCAGACCATCCAGGGAGTTCAGCATCCTGCCCTTTCTATGGCAGAGCTGACACGAGTTTTTCAATAACAACATCCTCCCACGTTCACATGGGAGGGATAACCGTAGGCTGCAGAGTCATGGATAGAATCCATGCCACCCATCATCGATAACGTGGATATGCCTCTGAAGAGGATAGTGATAGTCACGACTTATATGCTGTGATATTCCGCCAAGAGATGGTGGGATGTGGTTTCGAAGGAAGGGTGCCAAGAGGCTATGGATTGGGACAAGTTCCAGCATACGTTTTGAGACTACTTATACATGGAAACACTGAGGGATGACAGATCCATAGAGTTCATGAACCTGTAGTAGGATACTCTCACAATTATGGATTATTCGTCTCGCTTCCCAGAGTTACGGCGTTTCACTCCCGTTCTGGGGAATGGCGAGCTATTTTTAGAAAGAAAGTTTGAGGAAGGCATCATACCGGACATTAGATCGAAGGTGATCGTCTTCCAGTTGACTTTTATTACCTTGATTGTCAACCAGGAGCTTATCACAGAGAGAAACCTGAGAAATACTGGAACTGTGGACCAGTGCAGTTCAACTTACAAGGCTGAATCTTTTCAGGTAGATGGCAAGAAGAGCCACCTAGATTCTACATGAGGTGACTCGAGGAAGCGAGGAATTCCTTCTAGTAGACAAGATCTTCATTCTAGAATGTAAGTGGTGTGCTATTAGTGTTGGAACAAGGGAATAAGAATCCCCAGTGCCCAATAGACCTAGTTGAGTGCCGATCATGCAGCAAGATGGGTCATCTGCAACGTTTCAGCAAGGTTCATCTTCCAGCAGCTAGTGAAGGAGGATCAATTTTGACTCCGCGTACAGGAGCTGGAGTACTAGTTCCACAGAAAACTGGGGGTTGGAGTTATTCAGGATTTTCAGGCCAGGGTAGAGGCCATTGAAATAGTGGTCAGGCTCAGGGTGGGTCACCTCAGGGATCTCTGGCTGCTATACAGGGCTGCAGTGCAGGCCAACCTTTTTCGGTAGAGTAGATTTATCAGGAGCAGGATCCTGGACCTTCCCCAGTTCGAGGTACAATTTTATTAGCCTTAGTTTTATCCTCTGCACTTTTCGATACAGGGTATTATCATAGATTTATTTCTATGCATACTGTGGAAAGAATTAGGCTTACTGTTTATACTTCTGAGGATATGATGATGCTAGACACTCCCTTGGGAATTAGGACTGATAGCGTGCATCAGTGCATAGAATGACCCCTTGAGGTTGGTGGGTGTCACTTTTTTGTGGAGTCTCTATGTTTTTGAAATGACAGGTTATGATGTAATTCTTGAGATGGGCTGGTTAGTTCCCTTCCGGGAATTTGTCGATTACTATCGCCATAGGGTGAGTTTTACATCACTGGAGGGTAGATCCTTTCTTCACAAGGGCGAATAAGATGTCCAGGCGAGCAGAGATGGACTAGAGCATCATGGTTTGGGCAGTGTTGTGGACTAGATTTGTAGCTTATATCTGGATGACCATGGGACTTCTCCGATAGATTTTCCTCCAGTGGTTAATCAATTTCCAGATGTCTTTCTAGAAGACATTTCAGGTTTTCCTCTAGAGCGAGAGGTAGAATTTTCTATCAATCTTGTGCCAGGAGTGGCACTAGTGTCCATTACTCCTTATAGGATGGCTACACCTATGTTTCAAGAGCTCAAGAAGCAGTTGGAGGAGTTTCAGGTAAGGGTTTTCATCCTACTCAGTACTTCTCCTTGGGGTTCTCCTGTCCTGTTTTCGAAGAAGGCAGACAACACCCTTAGGCTTTGTGTGGATTATTGGAAGCTGAACCAGTTGACAGTTAAGAACTGATATCCATTTCCATGTATAGATGATATTTTTTATTATATTTGAGGATCTATAGTGTTATTGATGATCGACTTGAGATCCGGCTACCATCAGTTGTGTGTCAGACCATATGATTTACCTCTTATAGCCTTTCATAGAAGGTATGGTCTGTATGAGTATTTGGTAATGCCATTCGGTCTCATGAATGCTCCAGCAGTTTTCATGGAACTGATGAACATAGTTTTCCATCCTTACATGTATTCTTTCGTGTTTGTTTTCATGTAAGACATCCTAGTGTATTCTCACACTTGACACGACTATGGTACCCATCTGGAGATTGTTTTGAGTAAACTGACAGAGCATCAGTTTTATGAAATTATATCAAAGTGCCACTTTTGGATTAATGAGATTCTCTTCCTGGGTAATTTCATCTTAGAGACAGGAGTATCAGTAGACCCAGAAAAGGTGAGAGTAGTAGTTACCTGGGAGTAGCCGAAGAATTTCTTCGAGGTACGAAGTTTCTTTGGCTTGGCTGGTTACTACGGACGGTTTATACATGACTTCTCATGCTTAGAAGTGCTGCTGATGAAATTTACTATGGATGGGGTGAAGTATGTTTGTTCAGAAGCCTGTGATTTATCCTTTCAGGAGTTGAAGGGTAGATTGACTTCAACACCAATTCTAGTTTTTACGGAGCTGTGAAAGTGTAATATAGTTTTCTGTGATGCATCTGGAATCAGGCTTGGATCAGTGCTTATGCAGGTGGATCGTGTTGTTGAATATGGATCTCAATAGTTGAGGCCACATGAGAGGTACTATCCTACCCATGACCTGGAGTTGGCTGTAGTTGATCATGATTTGCATTCTTGGATACATTATCTTCTGGGAGAGAATTTTGTGGAATATACTGGCCACAAGAGCCTCAAGAATATCTTCACACAACATGACATGAATCTAAGACAATAGAGGTGGGTTGAGTACCTACAGTCTTTTGATTTTGATCTTTCTTATACGCCTAGGATAGGACTTGTTGTGGAAGACGCACTGAGCAGAAGGACACAAATACAGGCAGTTCAGGAGTCCAGCAGCGAGTGGCATCTTATGGCTCTGTTCTCTGAAATGCATTTGGAGGTGCATGAAAAACAGGGTCAGACATTTCTTTCTTCTGTTGCTATTACCTCTACCCTTATTGACCTAGTTCGATTGAGGAAGCTATCAGATTTCGATGGCCTAGTCCTACGAGAAATCATGATAGGAGAGGACCCACTTCCCAGATGGATCATATGTAAGGATGATATCATGAATTTCTAGAGACGCGTATGGGTACCAGCAGATATACGCGAGGGGGTGATGTGAGACTTCCATTCCTCCGTTTGGGAAGTTCATCCTAGCGTCACCAAGATGTATTGGGATCTACACCACCAGTATTGGTGGCCATGTATGAAGAGAGATGTTTCTGGTTTTGTCATGAGATGCTCCACCTGTCAGTAAGTGAAGGCAGAGCACCAGCGACCAACAGGGCTTTTACAGCAGCTACCCATTCACATGTGAAAGTGGAATGATTTCGCGATGGACTTCGTGACAGTGTTACCGAGAATGCCTCAAGGGAATGATGGGGTATGGGTTGTCATTAATAGGCTCACGAAGGTTTCTCACTTCTTGACGATCCAAGAGACCTTCACTGTCAATGATTTTGGACGGTTATACATCTGTGAGATTGTATACTTGTATGAGGTTTTGAGTACTATCATTTCAAATAGGGACGCCTACTTTACGTCGCATTTCTAGAAAGTTATACATAGGGCTTCAGGTACACATGTACTTATGAGTACAAATTACCATCCTCAGATAGATGGCCAGTCAGAGGGAACAATATTGGTGCTAGAGGACATTCTACGAGCATGAGTCGTTGATTTTGGAGGTTTTTGGGAGAAACATATACCTCTAGTGCAGTTTCCTGCAATACTAGTTTTCAAGCAACTATTCAGATGGCACCATACAAGGCTTGGTATGGTAGGTCGTGATGATAACCCTTGTGTTGGCTGGAGGTAGGAGAGGAATCTATACTGGGAAATCATCTTGTTCAAGAGTCTACAGAATAGGTGGATTTGATTAAAAAATAATGGCTACTACACAGTATCAGCATAAATCTTATGCTGATTAGCGGAGATGACATTTAGAGTTCATGGTCGGAGATCAGGATTTCCTATGTGTTACCCCGAGGTTGGGACACAAGAGGATCAAGAGACATGGTAATCTTTCACTGAGATACATCGGTCCGTTTGATGTTATAGAGAGAATCTGGTTGGTTTCATATAGGTTTCAGCTACCTCAGAGGTACCATACTATGCATGATTGCTTCAATGTTACTCAGCTTAGATGATATTTTTATTACTCGTCTCATGTATTTCAACATAAGGAGGTTGAGATGGAAAAGGATGCATCGTTCGAGGAGCCTCCAATCAGGATTGTTGATCATAGTGAAATGGTACTCTGTGGCCAATCTGTTCCACTGGTACGGGTGATATGGCATCACAACCATGTGCAAGATGAGACTTGGGAGTGGGAGGCCAATATGTGATCATGGTGTCCTGAGTTGTTCGAGGTTTAATGTTCGAAACCTTGTTAGGGAAATTAGGGGATGAATTTTTTAAAGGGGGGAAGTTTTTAAAAACCCATATATTCATAGTAGGTATGTTTTTGTTTTTCTGGTCATTTTTTAGGAGAAGAGGAAAATATGGAAATTTTCTAAGTACACGCCATGTACTTTATAAGTACACGCCGTGTACTTTGATCCCGTGCGAGGCCTTCTACTGTCAATGTCCAGGCCATACACACGATGTGTATGGGTGATTTAGAGGCCGCATAATGTGGTGTACGGAAAAGTCATTTACACACCGTGTACTCAAGAAGTACACACAGTGTAATTTTCTTTTTATTTATTTAAATGGAAAAGGGTGACGTCTAATCCCTATTTTTGTCTTCTTCTTCACCTAATTACATCCAGAGCATCCGAGGAGCCCGAGTCTTCTCTGAGCCACTAATCTGTCACCATTTATCTGAATCGAACGTCATCGGTTCAAATAGAATCACAACAGTGAGTTTTTGGTTCTTCCTTGGCCATGTTTCCTGATTCTTTCTCTTATGAGAGTTATCTAAGGTTGAATTTTTTAGATTTTTTTGATGATATTCTCCATTATAGGCCAATTCACAGGATGACGTTCAAGTATATCGATCTCCTAGGATCTAGGTAGGTGGTTTGTTTCCCTACATTTAATGTCTTTGAGTTTTTGTGCAAAAAGTGTCGAATTCCATGTATTGGGTATATCGAGTTTTGGTTTTGAACCTATATTATTGTATGCCATAGATTTAATGTATGCTTGAGGTTATTAGATGATAAATGATTTATTATTAGCATGTTTGAGGATCACCCCAGGGGTGTTTCCCTTGTTTGGGTTGTTTACCACTATTTGGCTCAGGATGCCTCTGAGGCATACCTTGTTGCATTGATTTCCTGTCTTGAGATATTTGATTGCATGTAGTTCCTGCTGTTTATATGATTTTAATGGATTGTAGGTATTATCCATGTAGTGGTTGAACTTACATAGGGATGCTGATAGTCGATTACGCATGAGTAGACTGCTCAGGGCTGTGTGAACCTGGTGGAGTTGCCTAAAGAGGGAATTGGCCATTAAGGGCTTCCCTAGAGAGTCTTTAATAAATTAGTATCCTTCAAAGGTCCTATAGAAAGTGGACTTTGTGCTTCCTCAGTGTCACCTTATCTACGTATTCAGACTATAGGAGGAATTATACATAAGTGTTTCTTCAGAGAGACTATAACTATTGTTGTAATTCCACGGGTGTATTGACGGTGTGTACTTCCCTGAGTGTCTGTGCCTTTGTATGATTACATGACTATAGGGGTCCACCAGTATGAGCCACCCTAGGAGTCAGTGTGAATATTGTTTGTTTGGTTGTGACGATTCCACAAAGCCAAAGACCAATCATGTGTTTTGTACTGCTTGTAGTTTATGTAGTTTTCTGAGATACATGTTGTGTTACTTGCTATGCTTTGGGAATATAGAGCTGTCGCTAGATTCATTTGGTGATAATTAAATAATAGAATTAAATTCCAAAAAAAATTGAATGGATATTTTTAGGTTTGTTTACTTATTGTACTCATGTTTCTCTGTTGTGTTTATTTCATTTACTTTTTCTAAATTTCTCACAAACAGTAGGGCACAGATCTTATAGTGATTTCCTACAGGGATTAGTCTCACACCCTGTTTGGGTACTGCTTTTCGTCCCAAAAAGGTTATATGGATGCAGGTGTGGATAGAGATTGTGGCCCTTCTACATCAGGTACATGATTTCTGGTTGCAGCTGGAGAGAATAGGACCGAGCCTAGGCTTGTGATGCTGCTAGAGTTGTGGTTTACTTTTAGTACATTGTTCTTAGTTTTATTTCATCACGTTGTTGTGTTTGCTGCTTTCCTTATATATATGAACATACTGCATCATTTTCATCATTATTATATTATAAATTTCTTCCATTGTTTAGTTTCAGTTATTGTATGATATATACTACTTCGGCTATTGACTGTTATTTCATTTTCAGTGAATACCTTACCAAATGAGGTCATAGTTCCCCCAATGACTCAACAAGGCCCTCGCTTCTAATCAGCAGCCTCTTCCGTTTGGGAAAAACACGCTTGAGGTCATGTGGCGAACCGGGTACATGGCACTAGTTGAGTGGCTCCGAATTCGGCTCGTTACATGGTATTATTTTATACCCTTAAATAATTTAGATATTCCACTAATTGAATTTCATATCATATTTTAGAAACAATTATAATAAATATTGATATAATTTAATTCCACCATTAGTTTTATTTTTATAATTCTTCTAAAATACATCATTATCATCATATCACAAAAATTAATAAAACAGAGAGAGTAACCCCTCTATATTTATACTTGGATATCATATAAAATATATAATTTATAACATTATATGTATATTATATACAATTCCTCTCAGAGATATGGTGTTTCTCTAGAAAAGAAACAATCAATTTTTCTTATAGGGTCTATGATAAAATTTGAAGCATACCTTCAATGTATAATGATTGTTTCATCATCATTAATAATTTAATCATCATACTTATGCATTAAATAAATGAATTTAATATAAATTAACTATTCATTAGTAATGTCCAAATACATTAAAATGTATTTTATTTAAAATAAATTCAATTTGAATAATTCCTTGTGTTGCACAGAAGACCTTATTTTGATGAAAATAACCTATTAAAATATTATTTAAATTTGAACATTATTATCCTGATAGTATGTTTTAGGTTAATAATAGTACTAAATAATTATGAAACGTTTTACTAACTATTTATTGTGAAAAATATTACAATCATTTAAAATAAGAAAAATGATTTTTGGACTATTCTATTTTTTGAAAAATATAGTTTAGAAATTCTTTGCTAACATAATATAATATTAAATATTAAAAAATTTATATAATTTAATTTTAAAATAATACTTAATTTTTTGAAATATAAATATAAATTTTATCTTGGTGTGATTTGTTTATCTCACGTAATGATTCATTTTTTGATGAATAGTGAAAAATGGATTTTTATTTAAACCAGCCTTTTCATTCTATTGAAAATTATAATCCTAAATTATTTTTTTATTTTTTGAAAAAAATTCACATTTTATCAATTTTATATAAATTAATCTAATCATGTTTTTTGAAATAATTTTCTATTTTATTTTGAAATAAAATCTTTGTAAACAATTGAATATTTTTATCTTAATATCTCGCTTTCCCATCACATATATTGGATTAATTTTAAATTAAATATTGAAAATTTCTTCAAAATAATTTGTAGAAAAGGATTACATATTTAATAATAACAATTCATATTATTTATTATGTTTATATTATATGTTTTACCAAAATTAAATGTAAAAAAATAAAAAAAAATTTACTACCGTTAATGTAAAATTTTATTTATTGGGATGTTAAACTAATAAAATAATGTTTCAAATAATATTTTTTCTAAAATATATTTCCTTAAAATATTATACCATATAATTTTAATATATATTTAATAATCCCTTTAAATCATTTTTACTTGGTAAAAATCTGCGTACACTTTATTTGTTCCCAGAATTAAAAGTTTTACACCCAATTATAAAGGGCCACCACCTCTCGTATCTTATTTAATATTTTTTACCCTTTTAGTCAACCAATTACTACAAAAATAACATAACAAAATTTCATTCTAAGATACCTGAATCCTTAAATAGGGTATATATCCAAACTATCATTTTTTATTTCATCATAAAAAGAACAGCTAAAAATGTGTAATGTTATTTAATGAGTGTTTTTATTTTATTTCTTCTTCTAATTCATTCAATAATTATTTTAAAAAATGATATAACAATCTACATATATTAAATATACATAGATGTTTTTATGTCAGGGGAATTACCAAAAGCGACCCCCGCTTCTATTAAATGGGGTATAAAATCGTAGTTTATGTGTATGGAGGACTACTGCCTCCCAAAAAGATGTCATTCCCTTTTATAATCACCAACTCTCACAGTTAGGTAATTTTATTTATATAAGGAATATATATGATTTTTAAATCATAATTAAATATATTTAGTAATTATATCATATATTCCGTTTTTTAAAATTCATTTATGAATGAGATATAATAACATCCCTCTTGAGTAAAGCACAATACTGCCGCACAAAGTGATTTAATTCATCATTCATAACCACATTACAAGGAAGGTGAGAAGGATAATGTTAATGTCTATATGTGATATATGTTAAATAATTATGAATTTGATGAAATATTTGATATTCTAAATATATAATATATATTATCATATTTCATACCTTTTCAATCAATTGAAGATGATAATGTCATTTGTGTACATATGGGAAACTACTTTCTTGAAATGATGTAAATATATTTTCATCACCATACCACATTGATGTTATGTATAAGTATATTAAAATAATTTATATTATGTATATAATAATATTATTATTATTTCAAAATAATATACTTCTTAATTTTTTTCTATAATAATTGTTGAAAAATGGAAATGTTAGTGATTCACACATATGGTCTATCGTCTCCTTTAAATAATGTAACAAATTTCAAAAACCATGTCCCATGATTGGTAAGAAATGTATAACTAATTCATAATTCTGATAATTACATAATAATAATTATTATGGTGAAGATTAAACTGTATAATATTCACAAGAACCGGAACATTAATGAAAAGGAGATAGTGATAAAAGTCCATTAACACACAGAACAATGAAAAAAAATGAAATATTATTAATGATTTGGTGGTTAAATTTTATAAAAGGATCATATATGATATTATTAATATTAATATGGTTCTATTTTAAGTTAAATACATCGTTAAATCCACTATATAGGAGGATTTGTCACTTTCAAACCAAAATAAGTGGGGGAATGAGAATTGATCACAATTTCCCCTTGTGAAGGCATATAATAATGTTATGAAACTAATTTATTTTATCAGGCGTATATACAACCCCATACAATGAAAAATCATTATTACTTAATAATTCATATTTTCTTAATTCTCAACTTGAATTATTTCATCTAAGGGTGCATTAGTTGAAAATTACCAAATTGTAAAACATATTTTTTAGTATAACATTGATTTGCGATTGTTATAATTTTCTAGAAACAACCACATTATTATCATAATTTTTTATTATACACCACCTTAAAAATAAATATCTATATCTATGTATAATCAATATTATTATTTCCTAAACCATATATAATTTTTTTTATATGGTTTACTTTGAAAATAATTTTTTTAGTTGAAGAAATATTTGTACATCATTATCCTTTAGTCAATACAAATATTGATGATAAGTAACATTGTTCATGAATTAAATAGATTATTCTATATATAATAAAATATTTGGAAATATAGACACTAGTGGGGAGAATTTTTAGATATCCCATGGTTTCATTGATAGTTCTCATGTGGGAAATTAAAATACCAAATAAGATTTCATTTTACCATATATTTCTAAATATTGTGGAGGATTGTTCCTGATGGTATAAGTATCATGTGCATTATACATAAAGTCCAATAATTAATTATTATCATTATTTATAATTCTATTATTATTATTTTCCATGATATTTTCAATGTTATATTTTTTACAAACGCATTTCATTCTCAGTTATTTAATAAATAAAATGCGTTTTCAATTATTTATCATTCCATATTGACTATGTGATATAATATAGTTATAGTAATGTTATATAAATGGAATATATTTTCATTTATAAACCTATACAATTTATTTATGATCAATGATTTAATAAAGCCTCCACTATGCATAACACATATTGATCATTTGAGGTCACCCATATTTTGTTTCTTTCAAAGTGATATGAAGATGAGATCTTTGAATGAGTTTGAATGATGAATTTAATTTTTCAAATATTTTTTACGTTTTATTTTCTATTTAAAATTCCTAATGGGTATAAAGTATGTATCACATTAAAACAAATTTCAAACTAATTAGTCCAATGATATTTTACATTTTGTTTCAATGAATATGAAATAAAGCAAGGCACATACATCATGTTATATAACGAAGTGTATGTATTGTTTGTATTAAAATAATTTTAGTATAATACTTGAGAAATAGATTATTGATGACATTTATTAGGGAAACATAACCCATTGATATACATTGATGATAATTATATAAATTCATCCTAATGATTTTTATAGAAGAGATTATGTGTGTCTTCCAATCAATATATCTTCATCTGGATACTAAAAGTTGATGTTGTTCTAGTAAAGAGATACCTAGGTGTAATAACTATGAAATGAGTGTATTTGACATGACTCGATCGTCACATGGTACATGAAAATGGGACCTATTGTGATCCTTGTTTGACACTCCCATAGTATATACTTATAATATTTCACATTTTCCTTAAAACCAATTTTTATGGATTATAAAATAAATATATCCCCAATGAAACCATTTATTTTATTCTAATATTAACATTGCATAAAATTTATCTTATTATAAGTGTTACACCAAATATGGATTAATATGTTGTGATTTAAAATTAAAAATTTTATGAGTTAATCTAATATATTCCTTAGTTTAGAAATGGATTCGATAGAAAAAAGGGAATCAATACTCATGGCCAATGTAGATATTTCCCTCATGGGGAATCTGATAAAACAATCATTGGATGTGATAAAATTATGGCCATATTAGGTTATAATAACCCGGTTATGAAATATAACATTTCCAATATGGAAAAACCAATTCCACTATGAGATTATTTTATGAAGTATTTATTTATGTGATAAAATATCCCATCATTGGTGGGACTACTTATTCAACAGTAGATGAGAAATGGGTTATATCTTTAGATATGATATTTATGGATTTTGAATGTAGTTAGAAGGAAATTGTTACACATTCTTCATATTTTCACATTGTTGGTACTGATCAATGGTGTTCATTGATCCAAAATACTTTGGAAGAGTAGGAAATAAATCTCATGGAATATAATGATGTTAAGTGGACATTATTTAAGAAACATTATTATCCTGAGAAAAAATGCAAATGAATATAACAATATTTATATTAATAAATAATGGTGATAAATGTGTTTTTAGTATGATACTGCCTTTACAATGTTATATACACATGAAAAGAATTACAGAACCACTATAGAGTGAAATATTGACTATTTCATTGAAGGGTTTATACCAAGTCTCTGAACTATGTTGGACATTCAAATGTTTTACTCATATGATGAAATAGTTTTGGATACCATCTAAATAGAGAATGAATTATATATATCATACATATCTAGGGGAAATCAAAATGACAGGGGGCTATCCTAAAATCATGAAAAGGGAATTCTATAAGGGATGTGAATAGAAAACCAATTTTGATTCTTGTAAAAAAATATGTTCATAATCACCTTGGGAAATTCTTGATGACGATAAGATTTTGTTTTTACTATGGGGCTACGGTTCACCACTAAAATAATGAAAAGTGAGAAATTAAGAAACTAGAATACAATGTCTCAAATGTAGAGAGATGGGGAGATAAAAAAATGAATGTACCAAGTATCATGAGAATACACCAAAAAGATGTCCATAGTGAGAAAGACGATCATATGCGATCACTATAACTAATGTGAATGTAATAGTGATGTGGTTTCAAGTACATTAATCCTATCTTAATATTTTTGAAATTCTTAATATGATTCTGGTTACTTGTAATGTTTTATGTCATGATTTTTTTCTGACAAAATTAAACATTTAAATTTTAATTTTAGAACACCATTGATAGTTAAAACTCTAAAGGTATGTATTTCTATAATGATGTTGTGTCAGGAAATCCCCCTAAAGACACATAATTATTTTTTATTTTCTGAAATTATTATCATACGATTTGGTTACTTATATATAATAATTACGATTTATTAGATTTCAAAATATGATGTTGAAATTCTACATAATAAGAATGAAATTATGTTTTTTGGTGGAATATATAGAATTAGTCAACATTGGTGAATATAATTGATCAAATGAGTCATATCTATATCCATCTCCAATACATCTATTGAACGAGGTTGCGGGGGAAGAAGAGAAAACAGCATATAGATATAGAGAAGTAAAATTTTAAATTGAGGATGTTCCTATTATATATGAATAAATTGATATGTTTCGAATAGAATTTACTACACATCAACCAATGTATGGAGTTTAGTATTTCATTTATTTAATCCCTAATGAAAGAACACCATCCAATACTCCATATAGAATGATCACAACATAAGTAGTTGTGTAGAATTAACTACTAGAAAAGCTGTTTGATACATGGATTATTCTCCCAAGTAATACACTATATGGGGAAATTTTTTCTTCATTATAATGAATGAATATACCATGAAACTGTGAATTTAACATAGTGAAATCAAATATATTATAATAAAGAACATGAATCCTCATCCTGACATTGTTGAATTACTCAATAAAATTCACGAAGACCAATATGTTTCAATGAATGAATTTTATTATATGTATCATCAATTGTTATTAAATAAGGATAAAATTTCATTGATATGTTAATGAGGTATAAACATTATGAATTTTAGTAATTCCATTTGGATCAAAAAATGTTCCCTCTTTTTATGGATCAAATGAAAAAAGTATTCAAGTAAAATTATGTCGACTATATTTTGGCATTCATTGATGAAATTTAGGTGTATTATAAAAACTAGGAGGACTATAAGAATAAATATTGTATCATACTTCAGAGTCTAATAATGAAATAGATATATGGGAAATTTTATATGTTTTATTTTTTTATTCGTAATGATTCTTTTTTTATCATGTTTTATCATGTGATAGAATATCAGTTGAGTATATAATGAAAAATGTAGTCAATTAATGGCCAATACCAATGAAAATAATGTATGTTTGTAGTTTCATTGGATTTGAATGTTACTATAGACCATTCATTTATATTGTTTTCTAATAGGCTAAACCATTTAACAAGAATAAAAATAAATGTGTAATGTTTTTCTAGAAAAAGGAATTTGAATAATGTTTTGATGAACTAATGTATAGATTATTCTACGCTCTTATTTATACTCTACCATCTGGAAAGGATGTGTTTGTGAAATATAGTGATGAATCAAAAAAGTGTATTACTTGTTTCCAGAATAAAAATATTATTTTTAAGGTATTCGAATCAAGGAAATTAATGTATCAAGAACCAAACTATCCAATCGATGATATTGAGTTGGAATATATAATTATTTTTTGAAAGATATAGAGACATTTTCCATATTGTGAATGAATTGAGTCATAAAAATACCACAAGATCCAAAAATACATATTTCACAAAATTAGCTCAACATGTAGAATGGTTCATATCCTCAGATACTCAATGATTATGATTTCATAATACATTACCAACCATGGAATAAAAATAATGTAGTGGATGCATTGAGTAGGAAAGATTTTTTATTTCTAACCCATTTGATGATTATGGTGGATACAATGATCGTGTATATATTAAATGTGGATTTGGTAATTATCATGAAATGGTCAACAATTATCATTTTAAAATTATTGTGAAACCATATTAATTATAAAATTATAACGTTATCAATGTGATTATGAGAACATTCATAAGAAAATTAATGTATTGCATGATAGAAAACTAGTATACATTTTTTGTGAAGAGAGTGTTATTATATTAGTAAAGAGATAATTTGTTCCATCTATAAAAAATTTAAAATGGGAATTGTTATATAATGATCAAAGATAAAATGGTCAAAGAAACTATAGTATCATAATGATTAATAGAGACTTCATGGAACTTTTTATTCAGTTAAAATGAACAAGAAAATTAGTGATTATGTGTCTAGATTTTTTGTTTATCAACAGAGAATGTAGTGAGATAATATCCTAGTGGATTTATAAAACATCATCATATTAATTTGTTAAAACATGATTACATTACTATTTAATTTATCATAGGACTACCAAAGTATCATATAAATAATAATGAAATATAAGTAATTGTTGATCACCTAAATTTTTTTTATCATTTTATAGCTTGAAGAGAATATTATCAACATCAAAGACGTGAAAAAATCTATATTAATTAGGTCTTAAGACATATGTTCATGCATCATTCAATTGTGTTTGATCTAGGTCCCCTTATTTATAAAAATTTGGAAAAACATTTAGAAGGCTATTGATACTATGATTTATTTGATCAACGCTTACCATCCTTAAACTGATGCAATGCCCAAAAGTATTACTCAAACAATTTAAGACATGTTGTGTTGATGCTACCATTACATTCAAGGAATGTGCTATTTTTATTTCCCATAGAGATACTTTTAATATAACAATAGTTTCATTTCAAATATTCAAATGGCACTATATGAAGAATTATATATAAATCTAAATGATACTCCAACATGATGGGATATAGTTTGTGAATGGAAACATATAGTACCCTAACATGGTAAAGATACACTAATAAATTATATGTCTATGGAGGTTCCCATTAATGAATGTCAATGTTGGGAAAAGGATAATGCTGACAAATAGGGGAATGATTTGGAATTACAAGTGGGGGATCTTGTTTTTAGGAAAGTATCTCAATGAAGGGGTGATATATTATTTCATATGAAATGTAAACTAATCCCTAGTTATGGAGGATATTTTTAATTATTTAAAGTATTAGATTTTTGGGATATCGTCTGTAAATGATTCAAAATATTTCATAAGTACGTGATTTGTTCCATATATCATTGTTCTGAAAGTACATGCTATACCGAATGAATGTGATCACCACATATGAAATATAATTGGATTATAAACAACTGTATTATGATGAAAACATTACGATTCATGATACTATAAAAACATTACTGCATAATTGTACGTGATATCCGTTAAAGATATTTTATAGGTTTAGAAAAATGGTGGAAGTAACATGGGAACCAGTGGATATAATAAATAATACAAACTCTTATCCATTTAGTATGTAATATATTAAAAAAATTTAGGATGATAGTTTTTTATTAGGGAATAATGTGACACCCAAATACATTATAATATATTTCATTATGGATAAATTTAATTACATTTGAACCATATGATGTATGGGGCATAGAGTTTGAACGAAAATAATCTGTCAAAATAATATTTAATTTTCAAAATTATATCCAATATGTTAGGTTGGTTGGTATCTATTTTTTAAAAAATTATGTAAATTATTGTCAAATATAGATTATAAATAAAATAATATCAATTTAAAATAAAAAAGAAACGTTTTCTATAATTTTTTTTTCAATTATGATTCAGTCATGATTTGAGAACCTAATTTGAAATTTATATTCAGAACTTTTATAGAATTTATTCAAAAACATATATTTCAATTTTGAAATTAATAAATAAAAATTAAATTTGGGTTTTTATTTTTTATTTTTCATAAGAGTTTCATTTTTTGAGTAATACTTAAAAATATATAATTCCAATTGAAAACATAAGTTTTGATTACACAATGTTTAATATAAAATTATATTTTCATTTAGTTAAAAGTGAAATCAGTTTAATTTTATGTCAGTAAATCCAATTTATCTCATTTTTTCATTTCCATATAGAATATTGATATAACAATGTTGCAATCTTTTGAACATTAAGTCTTTAAAAACCTTATTGCTCATCACATCTACCAAATTAACTTTAAATTAAATTGTGAAACATCTATGAAAAGAATTTATATAAATGTATTTTTTGTTTGTAATTATAAATATTTATAATTTATAATAAGTTTAAATTTTAAATTCAAAAAAAATTAATAATGACAAACTATAAATTAATTTATGTGATTAGGGTATTAAATGGATTTACTATGGGGTTATAAAAATTCAATAAAGGAAAAATTTTATAAAATATGTTTTATGACCATATATTTAACCTATTGTGTCTAATTCCTTATAACAATCAATTTTTTACCCTTCTGGTATGTAAACAATAGAGGGTATCCTTTTTCATTTGAAGTATTACAAGGGTACCACTCACCTTATTTATAAAACGCCACCCACTCGCATCTATTCTAACCAACTCAAAACCCATTTGGATCAGCCAATTCATACCCATAAAAAATCAAAAAAATACATATTTTCATCCTAGATGAATTATTTTTTTTGAAATCCATCTTTGGAAGTATTTAGTGTTAACTTAATGAGGATACTTGGATATGTTTTAATTTTCTTCAGTGGGAATTTATATTTAATTTCATCCTCAAACTCATTAAAATATTATTAACACATGATGATTTAATAACATAAATATATTACATATGCAATGATGTTTTTATTTTATGTTCATGACTTACAACATACCCCAATTCCATCAAATGGGTTACAAAATCCGCATCTGTTTGGAAGTAGGACAACCGCCTCACAAACTAATTTAATTCTTTATTAAATTTACACCTCTCACTGTTGGGTATAGGGATAAATATAAATTATATATATATATATGTGATATTTATAAAATAATTATTCATGGGCGTTTATTATATCACATAAATATTTTTATCTATCCATTTTGTAGGAAATATAATAATAGGAATCTGGTGTACGTTGGACTCTCTCCTCTCAAGAAGTTGTGATTCGACATTCTCTAACGCTTTACAAAGATAGTGATAATGATAGTTTTCATGATTATCAGGGATATAAATAAAAAAATTATAATATTAATGAAATATTAACATTCTTAAAATATACTATATATCATTTTCATTATTACCTTTTCACTCAATGAATTTTGAATATGTTGTTTTTATATTTTTGGACTCTGGAATTCATGAAACATTGGGAGCCTCTTTTAAACACCTCACCAGATTGATGATATATATATGTAGATATAAGAAATTAGTTTTTTATATAATATTATGAATTTATATAATATATAATATTATTTACCTTCATTCTATAATGATCATTAGAAAATGGAAATGGTTCTCATGTCTAAGTATGACCTACAGTATCCATGATCGTAACAATATTTATATCTAAAAAAATTCTTGATTGGGATTAAAAGTATATTTGATGATAAATATTAATTATTATTTCATTATTATCATAATTAAATATACTATTAAACTATATAATATTCACATGAATCAGACCACTCCGGATAAAGAATTAATGATAAAATATGGCAACTAACACACAAAATAATGAAAACAATGAACGACTATTATAAAATGGGAGCTAATAAGTTAAAAAATGATCATATTTGACATTATAAATATTAATATGTTATGGTTTAATTTTTTTACATTTTTTGACCACTATAAAGGAGTAGAAATCACATTTAACTAGAATGACCCGTGAGGTAAGGGACTTCGTCACAATTCCCCTTCACTGAGGAATATTGTATTCTTATGATAATAATTTATTTTATACTATCAAAAATCTACACCCTGATATGTAATATAATAAATTCTTAATAATACATGTTATTTTAAGATTCAATTTTAATTAGTTATCAAAGGGGCTTGACATCAATATTACACTAGGGTAGACATTATTGTACTATCACAATTTCTTTTGTGGTTGTTAACTTTCTCATGAAAAGATTGCATTCTTGAAATGATTTTTTATTATGAAATAATATGACTTAAAAAAGGAATAATATTATAAAATAGATATTATTATTTCATAAACCATGTATTAATTTTTTTTATATTTTTTACTTTGGTAGTTAATAGATTAAATTTTTGTAAATAGTGTTAAATGAGTATCCATTACCTAATACAAATATTTTGATGATAAAGGGAATTGTTCATGAAATAAAATGATTATTCAGTATATGTGGAATTATTTTTACATAAAGACATGTGTGTGGATTATTTATTGATAGTCCTTTGATTCGTCAACAACTCACATGGAACAAACCAGTTGTCCAAATCCGATGGGTTTTTATCCCGTAGTTGTAATCTTTCTTGAAGATTGATTTTGATAGTACAACCGTCATGTGACATATAAAATGAATATAGTAATTTAGAATATATTTCATTGATAATTATGTTAATGTTATTATACATGATATAATTTCAATGATATTATCTCACGGTACATTTCATTATCTATTATTGATTATATGAAATGTGTTTTAAGTTGTTTATCTAGATATATTTATTTTTCCATATATTTCCATGATATTATTGTTATATATATGCAATTAATAATTAATAATTTATCACTCCCAATTTATTATTAATATTGATTTAGGATTATTTCTGATGTACATAACCATAAATCATATTTTTTTGTCACCCTTATTTTGTTTCCATTACCTTGGATATTATTATGAGATATTTCAATGGGGTTTCAAAGATGATGTTCATCTGTTTTTTTTATGTGAAATATGTTTTATTTCATGTTCCCTATGAAAAATAGGTATCATGCAGATATCTTTCCCTAAAAATATTATAGAATTATTAATCTTTCATGATTTAATTATTTGTATCTATTCAAATGCAATAATGTAAGGCACCGACTTTTGTTTACTAGGGTAGGAGTCATTATGGAATATTTCAAGGAAAATAAATATTTGAATAATTCCATAAAATATTCATATTTAATAGAGTAAATTTGTACCTCTCACCTTATATTCATGAATTGATTCCACTATCTATCAGATTCATCTTTAAAATGATGAATTATTATAACAACGTTCTTTGGGACTAAGTAATAAAAAATAAAGAAAAAATATTTTCGATATATAATTTACACATTACTATGAAATTAATCTTTTTAAAGAAAAACTAAATAATGTGAGATGGTGTCATAAAAAATATTTAATAGGAATAATTTAAATTCCTAGTTGTTCTGAATAATAGAATTAATAATATTATTAATCATAGCTTTTGATAGGCGGGTTCAAATTATTTGGCGGTTTTTCATATCATATAACATCTGATAAGGATTTTAATTTGGGTAATCACCAAATATTCCATGGAACCCATTATTTAATCAATTAATCTAGGTTCGATAAATTTACTAAAATAATGTGAATTTATGGATGAGAATACTTTTAAAATTAAAACAATGATCACAGATTAAAAAAATCAAAAATAATGTAAATACCATGATTTATAAACCTATATGTTTAAATCATTGCCATTCACAACCATCTCTTATTAATAATTAATATCCAAATATGTAAAAATTACTTGTTATATATTATAATTATAATTTATATTTAAAAAATAATTTCCGCATAGACTACCAATATAGGTAGGAAATTAGATTTAATTATCATGAATTATGTTAGGATTATGTTTATATATGACCATTATTTTTAGTGTTTATTAAACTAAGATGAATCATTTATAATTTTATCAAAAAAAATGGATGTATCTCGATAGGTATTCAATATATAAGAATGAAAAAAATCATGAAATTGACAAACATATTAGGTTTTTTATATTTAAATTGATTTTTATTATCGTTCCTAATGTTTTTATAAGCCTAATATCCAAAAAAACATAAATATTCACTAAAAATGGTTGAGGAAACCAAAACCCCATTTACATGAATATAAGATAATATTAACATTATATTGATCACCTTTCACAATAACAGAAACCCAGAATTTTATTTCATTAGTTTATATAGAGAGTAGATGTATAATGAACAAATTTAAAGAAATAAATTTAATATCTCCTACAAATTTCTTATCATAATGTCACCAAATTAGATAGCATCAAACATAATTTATTCATATATAGTTATAAAAAATATATACATAAAATAGGTGAGTTGATATTCTTCATATGGGATAGCATGATTGATAATAATCAAAGATCTGTACTTTGCATAACATCAATAGAAGGGTATGAAATCAAGATCATTAATTATGAAAATATAACCAACAAGTCAATGACCTTAAATCTTGAGTCTTATTATATCTATTTTTCAGAAAAAAAACTGGATTCATAAGTGTGATAAATCAAAAATAATAAATTAGGAACCATGGGATCATATTATAAGAATAATATAGATAATTTCAGAATATATATAAGAATATAATTTTTTTTCCTTATACAAGGATAACTAATATGTCCACCAAAACATAGAGGAAAAAATCCTATAAGACATTGATATTACCCCCATTTCATATTAAATTTTCCGTGGGATATTATTCTTTACACAACTCAATAGAGGGATATATAATTCCTCAAAAAACCAAAACATATTGAAACCAATAAATATATATGATAAAGGATAATAAAACTTTTTATCATTTCATCATAAATTAATTAAATATTGGGAATGAAATGAGTTTCATAACATATTTAAAATTTTAATCATAAGACATCTCAATATGGAATGTAGATTGTTTCATTTTTTCTTATCCCCAATGGTGAATATGAATCAAAAATGTATCATTACAATGTTAATTTATATAAATAATCAAAAATAATAATATAAAATGATATGATATATCCTTTACATTTGATAAATTGTGAAATAAAATGAATAAATTAGTAGTATTGTTTCTTAAAAGGTTGGGGCCGAAGCCTCATTTTTATTATTAAAGCAAAGCATAGACCTATTTAACTGGGTAGAGGGGGACCCATTACATAGCACGTAGGCCCAGTGGGCTTTTATCCCATTACATAGCCCGTAGGCCCAAATTTTAGGCCCAAGACCCATTTTGTGAATAGTATAACTACAGTACCCACGCTGCTACAGTACTCACCGCCGCTACAGTACCCCTGCCGCTGCTAGCGTGTCGGCTGCTACAATAGCATTACAGTGTTGCTACAGTAACCCACACCCCATGGATTTTTTACCCCCATTTTTAATGTAGATTTCTGGGGTGCTTACCACTAATCCAAACCCCAACTACACTAGAAAATGGAAATATGATATTCTTTGAAAAATAAGGGAAAATGTAATGGATGTTGTCTACAAATTAACAAACATAACACTGGTAAAATCTATTAATTATGTTATGTTAACAAATATATTTAATTCATGATTTTATGTAATTTAAAAAATAACTCATAGTGAAAATCTTAAATAGATTGATATTTAATATCCTTTTCATTGAATATAAATAAAAATTGAAATTTAATATATAATTCTAATTTGTATTCAATGGAACGTAGAAGAGAATTTTTATTAAACTAATAATTGATGAAAAATATATCCCTTCTAAAGGGATAAATAAGGTTGAATTTGTATTATTAAATTTGGTTGGTATTTTTGAGTGCTAAAGTATGAAAAATTGAAATAATACTCTAAAATACTATAAATAACATGAGGTAAAAAATATTTATTCATATTAGGAAAAAAATTAAATTTAATTTCCGTCATTTTAAATTGAAACATAAATGACCTTGATAAAAAGTGAGATAGTATGATAAAACCTCTCTAATTTCGTGGATTTCTACATATTCACTCTATCCTGTGGTATTAAATATTTTATATTATAAATATATATATTTGTATAATATTTTATTTTTCCAAATTTATAAAATTCATTAATAATTCCTTATTACCATTTTTTCATCAAAATGTTGTCAAAATAAATATTGGGGTGTTAATTGTTCCATTTTCCATGCATGTTTTGGTTTAACGTTTCCTCTCCTTATGCATTGAATATGTTTAAAAATTCAAAATCATATGATGTATAGAGAATTTATATATTATATAAACATTAATACAATTATATAAAGTTGTAATTTAAAGTGATATACATCTTATAATGGTCGATACATTCTTCACATACGTGGAAGAGTAGTTTTCATTTCTGTATAATGATAATGAAGGTAGATAATTTTTTTCATTAAAATATTAATAAGTCATTTTACTAATGAGAGATACTAAATTCACTTGATGTGTTAATATATTAATGGAAGGATTTTTATGAATAAAAATTATAATAAAATTATAATGAGTACCTCTTCATCATTTATCCATCTTTAGATCTCTCTATAAGACTTATTTTGTGGCTTTTTTAGTGAGATAATAACATATAAAACCATGGAATGAGGTTTTGAAAGTTATTTGGTTATATAATGGTTGTGAAATGATGAATATGTGTAACAAGTCATGTTATTTTGATTATAGATCAATTTTATTCTTAATTAATATTCAAAAATTAAATAATATATAAATATTTTCACAAAAACTATATTAATTAATTTTTTTTATCAGAAAGAGAAATAATTTAATCATACTAAATTAGATTACATGATTTAAATGGTATTATTAATATATATACTTTCAAAAATTAATAATTACACTTTCGGAAAATAAATTTTAGGTTTGATATAATAAATCCTCATTAATCTTTATGTTGTGTTTTTCAAATTTCCCAAAAAAGATAGTTTTTTGTGTGAATAAATGGAAATTCAATTTTTTAAGAAAACTAAATTTTCATTTCATTTATTTAAAAATAAATATTATATTTATTTTCTATTTAAAAATTTCATAATTTCCATTATATAAAATAGAATCTAATTAATTTCATTGGAATCAACATTTTATGAGAGTTTTGTAGGAAAACATTATACTATATAAAAATGAAATTTTTTCTATTGAAACATTCACCCCATTTTGCGGGTTTGGTTTTAAAATAATTTATTCTAATTATAGAATATAAATTTTATAAATTGGACTCTATATTTTCATTTTTCATTTGTAAATGATTAAATTTTGATACTTTAATTTTTATCCATTATGAATAGAAACACTTTTAATATATGGATGTTACCAGAATAAGAGTTGAAATTTGTTAAAACTGTCATCACTGAAAATATATTGGACAAAATTATAAAGTTATAAATCATTCCACTATGGAGAATTTTTTATTAAGTAATACATTAATATGTTTGATAATTTTGAAAAATTCAATATGTGTCATCTCCCTCACATATAGATGTTCACCCACTCTACAATATAATACACAATTTAAGAGTTTATTATTATGGAAAATATGTATCTTAATCCTTAATTATGTCCCTCTAAAAATCATAGAGTTTTGTATTAAATCATAAAAACAACCAAGGAATGCAATATGTACAAACCTGAGGAGGTTGTCTAAATAAATTTTATAGTTCTTAACCAAGTGTTTTCTTTTTTATTTCATATTTTACCTACTTAAAAATATCCATAACAATAAGGATAGAGTAAATTTTTTACTAAAAATATAATTAAATGTATATATGTTTATGTTATAATCTTTTTTCATATAAATACCCATTTAATTTAAAAAACCTCACTTGTGTGTATGTGTTGACTACTTCCTTTCCAGTTGATGTGTTTTATTTTTCATTACCATATCTATTGAATGGTAACAATAATAGATACGAATAAAATAATATGATTCATATTATATAAATTTTACTTTGGTGTTGTAAATAAGTATTATAATTTATTTTTCAGACATCCAATGAAAATTAAAATCCTTTTTTGTTTTTATTTCTGGACTACCATCTCATGAAATGAGGAATTTAATATTTCATCACAACCATTAATGGATTTCATGAATACATTGATTTAAATAAATAATATTATATTTATGATATAATTATAATCATATAAATAAAAAATAATTCATATCTTCTTTACCTCATCTTAGTTTTAAAAAAGGGATAGATAGTCATGCATATATATGAACTACAATCTCAATGTCATAACCTAGTTCATTTTTCAAAACCATATTACTTGATCAGTTCTAATAGTAAAAGATAATTATAAATATTAAAATATATGAATGATTAATATTAATCAAATGATACAATCAATATCTTTTTTAGTAAAATTAACCTACCTAGTCCATTTTTTACTTATAAGATGAATATTCCTAAAATGTGCTTTGTAGGAAAAATATATTTTATAATTAAGTGTGACATATATATAAGTTAAATAAAATGAATAGTAAAATATAAGAAGGTTCTTATGTAAGTAAAAAATTCACATAATTTTATTATTCTAGAAGGAAAAGAACACACTAGAAAAGTAAGACTCTATGTAAGGGATGCATTACCTAAATAAACATTTTATGTTTTTTATAGAGTAACATTTCTTTCTTTATATATATTATTGAAATTAATTTTCGGATATATATATATTGATATAAAAAAAATCATATATGAGAATTTTTTTATCATTTTCATTTCATTAAATGGTTTCCATTTAGATTTTTTTACAACTATTATTCCAAGGATTTAAAATTTATTTACAAAAAAAATAATATTCCATTTTAATTTATTCAATATCATTTTATTTCTCATAGGGAACAAATATTATTTTATATTTTGATTTCTTTGAAGTATATCATGTTTTATTCAAATAAAAAACCCAATATATTTATTTTAGTTAATTTATTTTAGAAAATGGTGATATAAAAGAAATGGGTGTATCAATATCCTAAAATATTTTACATATGGGATCAAAATTATATATCTATAATTTTGATGAAATAATTTAGATATTTATGTGTTTAATTTATTCTACGGTATGTGGAAATTCTTCACTTAGATGGGTAATCTAGATATATATCTTTAATTCATTTTGTAACAATTATGTTCCATAATTAATTTTATTCTAATTAATCACGCAAGATATTCCATTTTTATGGTTTCTTGTAAGGGTTATATAATTTTTCATTCCTAAGAAATTTACATGAATTTTCTACAAATGTTAATGAGTTTAGACGGGAATATTTGGTGTTCACTAGATATGATAACAATGTTACGATAAAATTAACTGATAATCTATCAATGGCTAAGAAACTATGTATTCAATTAAAATTTTTTATGGGTTCCCATTTTTTCTAAAAACATTCAGGATTATGATTTTTTATTTTTATTTTTAGATAAATATTTTTTAGAAAAACGGTGGGTCGAATATATTTTTTAATGTGTACATAAATGATTATTTGATTGCAAAATTAGTTAGGTGAGTGAAAAATTATTATTTATAATATCAAGGGTTTTTAATGTACAACCATGTCTACATATTTCTTATTATATGTGCCTTTTTAATCATTTGGGGTACATACAAATTTTTTAAATATATTTATTTGGGTTTAAAGATGATTATTAACAATGATTATGTTATATTGAAAATAATTAAAATTAATTAGGAAGAGAGAAAAAGATTCATTTTAAATGAATATTATTGGGAAAAATGGATACTAAGTTAAAGTATACTCTTATTAATGTATGGGATGGTTATGTCAATGTTATCAAACAATTCAGAATATATTTAAATCTGAAAAGGACTTTTTGAATAAAGGAAAATGGTTTCTTATTTTAAATCTCAAAATTATTGGTTAAATATGTACAAGGTCCTTATATAATGTGTTTGATGAATTTAATGGTGGAGGTCCTTTTTTATATGTTAGAGGAGTGAAAATATTCTATATACAATGTACATTAAAATAATGTATAATGAATGAACTGGTTATGTGGTACAACAGATGATCAATTCAGAATCTAATGTGATGGATCACTATATTCAATAAAATAATCAAAATGATGATGATTTCAGGGGAATTTTCAAGTAATATCCCTTTATTTTATCCCTTTAACCAATGCTATCCTTCACTACAGGGAAACAATTATTACCTAAAAAGAATAGTTTTATGAATATAAATTAAAATTTAAATAAAAAAGTTATATGGATAATTGTAATATGGAAATTTTTTAAATAAATATTTCCTTATGCATTAAAAATTACATGTAATATACAAAAGTAAAATGTAATAATTTTTTTTTAGAATATCATATTTTTATGAATTCAAATGATATTACATAGAAAAAAATTTAAAATTGATACCTAGGAAAATTATTTTATTTTTGATAAATTATTAAGTTTATATTATTTTATATAAAATAATAATCCTTATATATATATATATTTTGTAAATAATTAAAAATAAAATTATAAAATAGTTTTTATTAGAGAAAAATATTACATGTATTTGATGGGTTTTGAAAATCAGAATTTTAGTTTTAGATTATTTTTTTCACTCCTTAAATAATTAAATGGTTTGGTTGAATGTGTTATATATTTTTACGTGTATCATTTAACAGAATTATTTAAAAAGGTTTCCAACATGTGTAAAAATAGTTTTTTCCCTATGCACCTAAAATTAAACTAAATTAAAAAAATTGAAAATTTTAAATAATATAATATTGTCATGATGAACCCATAAAGGAACTAATTTTATAAAAATATAAATATAAATATATAAAATGAATCATATAAATAAATTATATAAAATGTATAATGAAAAAAATGATTTACAAAAAACATTTTTATTTAAAAATGAGTAATTAAACAATAAATTTTAGAAATGATTATTCATTACATCTATATTATAAAATAATATTAATTGAAAATAAAAAAATTTAATAAATATATTTTATTGATAAATATTTCTTAAATGTATTAAATTTGAAAAAAAAATATTCAAAAATATATTTTCTCCAAAATTAATGTTATCTTCCAAATTTAAAAAATATCCCATGTTGTTGTACATATTATCGTTTTTTAATTGTGTTTATATTATTTCTCTTGTGGTGAGTATATATTATAACCAAATATTATTCATTTAATTTCTGTTCTACATGCATTATATGTTATCCAGCATAATAAAATTATTTTTCAAGAAAAATATTTTTTACAATCAAAGGATGGTATAATCTTCCCACATTATAGTTTTTCAGATGAAATTGCATTTCTATGTTGTGAATAGTTATCATAATTGACAATAATTAAGTCATTATGTTACCACATATAGTACTATAAAAATCCACAAAGAACATTGATTAAGTGGATGGTTTTATATTTTTAGAATTTATCTCATCGATCAATAATTTCCCTCGAATATTCCATTTAGGATAAATGATCTTCCAATTTTACCACATCTATTTATTGTATATGGGAAGGTTTTGTTGAGTAAATAATGTTTTTATTAATTTTCCATTTTCAAATGTTTTGAAAATCACAAACACTTTATTTTACGGAAAATTTCTTTTCCCAATGATTTCTATTCATAAAGAAAATTTTCTTTCCCCAATTAAATTTATCCTTACCATGTTTTAATTGTTCATATTATAATATAACTCAATTTACTTCTCAGTATAAAATTAAGTATCATAACTAAAACCTCAGAATCTAATAAATAATTAGATATAGAGAAATATGTTTTCTAGATCTGAATTCAGGTTCCGAATTCTCTGAATTCAATCTCCGAACATCTTGAGTTCAGACTCTGAATTATATAAATTTAGACTCTAAAATTTCTGAGTTCATACTTTGAATTCTTCTAAATTCAGACTCCAAATTTCCTTGAAAATCATACTTGAAAATTATATAGAACTCAAGTTTATAATTCTGTTGAAAACATAATCCGAATACCCATGTATTATAGACATCGAATGGTTTTTTTGTTAGAATCTGAACTTTTATTTTTCCTTACATTCAAAAAATCGTTTTTGTTAAGCAACCATATTTTTTCTTACTCTTGTTGGAGTTATAGAACGATGTAGTGCTTTCTGTGTCTAACCAACCATTGTTTGATTGAAACGTGTACAGTTCCCTCTGAAATTCAAGGAAAAATATGACTATTGGAGGAGGGAGCTGATTGTTGAAGATGTGACTATAAATAGGAGCTCATTTGAAAGAGCTCACACATTTTGTTGACTGTTTGACAACTCTAGAGAGGTAATCTCATTCTTAGTGTGTACTGAACTTCTTGTTCAGAAAATCTTCATGTGATTGCGAATGTTGCTGAGTACATTCGAGGGATTTTGGGGAAAGAAAGACAGAGGTACCGATTACCTTGATGTTCGAGGGATTACGGGGATAGCAAGATAGACTATGATATTCGTATTGAGGGCTTACCTTAGTGTGGGTAATATAGACTTTATTGAATGTATAAATCAAGGGACCATTATCCAAGGTTGTTGGATACCCTTTTCTTTGGGTTAAAAGATTTACTACTTGTTACGTGTATTGTTTCATGTTTTCCACTACATTTTGGTTTTTGAGGAAATAATAACTATTTAATACTTTCTATACTTGTACTATGATTTCTAAGATTCTATATTCTTTAAGGTAGAATCTTTATCTTTGTAAACGTTTCTTAAGTTTCATTTTCGGAACAACATTTCCAAAATCAAGAATGTTTTTATAACTAATAGGTTTTGTTAAATTACCCTATTTAGCATTCTTAAAAATTATTGTCTTTAAAAGTTCCAATGGAATTAATTAATGTATACAATTCACCCACCCACCCCCCCTTATATATTGAGCGTCTAAATCATTCTTTTGATACTACAATTAGTATCATTTTGATCCTACAATTGGTATCCGAGTAGGTCTCAGAAATACATATATTCACATATAAGTTTTCTTTCTAATGTTTTTCATTATTCTATATTTTCCTTTATTAGGATATTTTTATCCTTGTTTACAAAATTTTGTTACTGAAAAGTTTTTTTGGAAATATATTATTTAATATGGTAGGAATGAATGTTAGTTCAATTGACAATATTAATCATACTAGATCACATATTTTTTATGGGAATGAATACGAATATTGAAGAGATCGTATGAATACTTTTGTTATTAACACTACAGTGGACAACATTGTTAGGCTTACTGGATATTATAAGATTCCTGATAAGGAAGTCAGAACAGTTACTCATCAAGAATAGTCATAATATCAACATAACTACAAGGTACACAATACTCTGTTGTGTTCCATGACCAGGAATATATATAGCCAAATTTCTTCTTGTGATGTTGAAACTTTAATTCGGAAGAATATTGAAGTTACACATTTTGGTACTTCAAATTTTATTGAAACTAGAAGATCTATGCTTAGAGCTGAGTACCATGGTTTTTTTTTCTTTCCATATGGACATCCTATATATAAGGTACAACATAGATTTATGACTCTTTTAAATAGCTTACAATCCATGGGTGAAAAGGGGTTGGATGAAGAGGCACTTGTAGACAAGATTATAGATATCATTCAAAATGAGTGGGAATCCAATAGAACAACTATAGATGAGAATAGGAAATTCTCGCAGATTACTCTTGATGAGGTTTTTGGAACTCTTCTTCATCATGAGACTATAATGAAGAGAGATGCTGATAATGTTAAAAAGATGAATGGGAATGAAATTGTTCCTTTTACAACCACCACTAATCATATGAAATCCAAGACTCCTGAGAGAGTTACAAGATCTAAGTCTCAGAAGGATACTGTTTTATATGAATCAAGTGAAAGTGAACATTCTGAGATTGAAATAACTAATATTTCTTGAAGGATGAACAAGATAGTGGGGAAGGAAGACTTTCAGTATAGATACAAGAAGAAAAAAAGAAAGGATAAAAATCCTCTGAAGTCACTTCTAATGAATTAAAAAGAGATGTTCATATAAGTCCAAATTTTACTATGCTTACGAGAAAATATATAATGGAAAAGCATTCTGAGAGAAAGAGATATAAGTAAAGCAATGATAAATCTAAGAGTGTTTTGAAATCCAATGACACATGGAGTGCTGGTTTTGGAGACAGTTTTTATGAATCCTCATATTACTAATTTTCTAGACAGAAGAATCTTGGTTTATTTTTGATGTTACCTTTTAAAAATCATTGTTTAATGTAAAAGGTACACAATGCTGAATCTATCACCAATGTATCCTTGAATGATAATTATAGGGATAGTAAATATTATTATTCATCGGATGAAGAATATTCTTCTTATGAAGATAATACTTTACCTACCTATTAAGAAGTTTCTAGGTTTACTAAGCTCCTTGAAAATGAAAATTCTAAAGTCAATAAAATGCTTTATATATAAATTTATAGGATTTCTATTCTTACTAAAAAAATTCAGATCTTTATAATGATCTTTACAAGAAAATTCTTGATTTTGAAAGTATTTCAAAAATAATTGAGGAACTTAATTCTTAGAAGGATAAACTTACTAAGGATCTAGAAATATCAATTTCTAAGAAAAATGTTTCCGAGCCATCTCTAGTATGAAAAATGACGCTTTTGATGATAATATATTAGTTATTAGACTAAAGAAAAAAATATTTTCCTTCTGGAAGTGTTTCTAAAACATTACCTTAGGTAAGGAAAACAGTGATAAGATGTATTCACAAATTCTACCTCTATGGAATAATTCTGGTGTTGATTTTACAAGTTCAAAACCGACTTTTAGAAACAATTATTTTGTTTCTCATAGTGCTCTATTATGCACTAAGTGTCAATGTAGTGGGCATTGGGAAAAAATTCTCCCTTAATAAAAACTCAGTCTTTAGGTTTTCCAAAAGCATATTTTTCAATGAAAATGTGGATAACTAAAATTTTTCATTCTGAAGTTTCAGGATCCAAGAAAGTTTGGATTTTGGAAGTCTAACATTATTATTTTTAGGAAAACAAAGAAAGTACCAACAGAAATACATTGTACATGGATAGTGGATGTTTATGTCATATGAGTGGTAACAAAAAATTCTTCGAAAATATTATCAAGACCAAAGGAGGAAATGAAACTTTTAGAGAAAATGATAATGTAGAAATTATTTGTATATGTATCATTTTTATTCTTGGATAAGCATTGATTTCAATTGTTTTATTTTTTATGGATTTTAAGCACAACCTCATTAGCAAAAGTCAATTATGGGATGAAGGTTACCTTGTGAATTTTAGTAATGACATGTTTTCAGTAGAAAATTCCAAGGAAGAATTTATTCTTTCTTCCAATAGGCTAGAGAATGTTTACACATTATACATAGAAGACCTTAAGAGCTAAGTTCTACCTTTCCTTTGTGCAATGGGAGATCATTAATGGTTGTGGAAAAGAAGGTTAGTACATTGTATCCTTAACAAACTATGCAAATTCTCTAAGAAAAGACTACTTAAAGATCTACTGGAACATAGATCTGATTCTTCAAAAGATTGTGATCTTTATCAATATAGAAAGAAACATAAATAAAGTTGTAAATCAGTCAGTGAATTCTCATCCACTGATGCATTATAGTTGGTGCATATGGATCTGTTTGGTCCAACACAAAAGGGAAACATTGGAGAAAAATATTTTTTATTTGTCTTGGTAGTTGAATACACCAGATTTACATGGGTCTATTTTCTAGCAAAGAAATATGAAGATTCTTCTTATTTAAAAATTTTTAGATCCCAACTTAAAAATGAGAAAAACCTTCCATTGATAACTATTCATAGTGATCATTTCTTTTTTTTCATAAAAGGTAGGGGCCGGGAAACAATGCGGGTGATGGCCCAGCCCCCGAGTGGGTACGCGGTCAGGCATGCAGTGGCCCGAGAATCCCCTACCTTCCCCAGGCCCACCCAAGGGGTGAAGCCCAGTTCCCCAACTGGGGCCGGCGCCGCGTAAACGCTTGGGTAACCGGCGTGCAATCGTGCACCGCATGTGGTGAACATGCTTTTTATAGCATACCCCCTGACAGGGTTCGAACCCCCGACCTCCCCTGAGGGAAGCGGAGCCTTCGACCACTCCACCACGCCCACGGGGGCACTATTCATAGTGATCATGGAGGTGAATTTAAAAATTCTTATTTTGAAACATTTTGTAGTAGAAAATGAATTACTCTCAACTTCTCAACACCAAGAACACCCCAAAAAAATTGTGTTGTTGAAAGAAGATATAGAATTCTTCAAGAGATAACAAGAACAATGATGAGTTAATATTAGATAGCCAAACATTTTTGGGTTGAAGTTTTATGTACAAATTGTTATACTATAAATTGTGTTTCGATTATACATTTTCTTAATAAAACTTATTTTGAGTTATGGAATGGTTGAAAACCTAGACTTTACTACTTTATGGTTTTTGGTCGCAAGGTAATCGTTTTTAATACTAAATATAATATACAATAATTTTCACCAAAATATGATAAAGGAATTATCCTAGGCTACTCCACAACTTCTAAGGCTTATAGAGTTTTCTGTAAAAATACTTGTCCTATTGAAGAAACTGTACATGTCAAATTCGATGGAACTAATCCTTTTGTTTTTAAACAACATCAACCTACATATTTAGATGTGTTTAAAAAACTTATTATCAACCTTTGTTATAATGTCATTCTGACAATGAAAATGTTCAAGAAAATATTTCTGAAGCATTTACCCTTGAAGACTTTCTACCCTACATTGATGAATGGGTTTTACAAAACCCAAATCAGTTGTTTCAAAAGAATCACCCTAGTGATAGTATCATTGGTGATGTAAATCAACCGGTAAGGACCAAAAGTTCATTTAGAAATGAATTAGAACATCTAGAATCATTTTCCCAATTAGAACTAAAAAGCACTGATGAAGCTTTACGTGATGATGATTGGATAAAATCAATGAAAGATGAGCTAAATGAATTTGAAAGGAATAAAGTCTAGACCTTGGTTGAAAGACCTAAGAAATATTCTATTATTGTAGTAAAATGGGTCATAAAAAATAAATGTGATGAAAATGGAATCATAGTAAGATATAAAGCTATGTTTGATGTTAATGGCTATAATCTTCATGAAAGAATAGACTATAAAGAAACCTATGATTCAGTAACTAGACTTGAATCTATTATTATTCTACTTTCCTTTGTAGCATTATTCAATTTAAAACTTTTTTAAATGGATGTTAAATTTTCCTTCCTTTACAAGAGGAAGTTTTTGTTAAAAACCTCCATGTTTTGAAGATTCAAAGCATTCTGAACATGTTAACTAACATACCAATTCTTTTTATGGACTAAAGCAAGCTCCTCGAACATAGTATGATAGACTTTCAATATTTTTTCTACAAACTAATTATGTTATGGGAAATTCTGATCCAACCCTTTTTATATACAAAGGGAAGAAAAATGTTTTTATTGTTCAAATTTATGTGTATGACATTATATTTGGTTAAAATTAGTAATATTTAACAGATTCCTTTGTGGATCTAATGAAATATATGTTTGAAATGAGTATGATGGGTGAGTTAACATTTTTCCTAGGTCTTAAAATTTCTCAAAAACTATAAGGAATATATATATCCTAACATAATTATATTAAATTCATTCTTAAAAATTATGGATATGATAACACTAAGAGTATAAGTACTCCCATTGGTACTTCGAATTCACTTTATCTTGATGAAGTTAGGAAACTAGTAGATCAAACATCTTTTAGATGTATGATAGGAATTATACTTTACTTGACAGATTGTCATCCATACTTAATGTTTTCAGTATTATTATGTGCAATAAATCAATCAAACCCTGAGGAATCTCATTTAAATGTAGTTAAAAGTATTTCTCACTACATAAAGTGAACCATGGATCTAAGAATCTATTTTTTACTTCTGGAAATGATTTTATTTTAATTTTTTTTAAATGATGACTTTGGTGGATGTATAATGGATATGACAAGTACATCTATAAATTTTCATTTCTTAAGAGATTCGTTAGTTTCTAGATCATGAAAAAAGAAACACTCAATAGAACTTTCCACTGCTGAAGTTTAATATGTAGCAGTGGGAAGTTGTTGTGATCAAGTATTGTGGATTAATCAAACACTCACAGACTATAGTATGTGTTTAACGAAAAACAAAAATTCTATGTGATAATACTAGTGCCATTGTCTTAAGTAAAACCCCTACACATCACTCTTGTGCAAAACACATAGATATTTGGCATCACTTTCCTAGTGACCACACACAAAAAGAAGATATCATTCCTCAATTTAACGGAACACAAGATCAACATTCTGATATTTTTACAAAATCATTACCATATGATATATATTAATACATTAAATAGATGTTAGGAATGATAACCATAAAGTAATATTCCACGATAAATTATGATTGAAACCAAACTCCTTACAGTAAGGAACTCCTTTTCATATGCGGAGTACATTTGTTTGGTAGATTTGTAAATTTTTCATCTTCTAAATTTTTTTTCTTAGTCAAAATTCTTTTTCATAGTCTAAAAATTTCTTTTGTATTCAATTTCCTTTAAAACAATTTCGTAATAAAAATTTTCATAATGATAATTTTTGTACATAAAATATTCGTAATGAAAATTTTCGTACATAAACTTTTCGTAGTGAATATTTTCTAAATTTTTATAATAATGATTTTATAAATTTTCATATTGAATATATTAAATCCTTTCATATTGAAGACTTTCTAAATTTTCATAATGAGGATTTAATAAATTTTTGTAATTAATTTTTTCTAAATTTTTGTAATGATGATTTTCTAAATTATTTGTAGTTTTAAAATTTTTCATAGTCAATGTTTTCATAATCAAAATTTTTGGAATCTAAATATCTTCATGAATAATTTTCTGTAATGCCAATAATCTTCCAAGCAGTCTAAAAGGCATGTTTCCTTTCTTAAATTTTTGTAATAATCTTTTACTTGTTGGTATTTTAATCCGTTTTTAAATTTTCATATTCAATTTTTGTTAAATCCAAATTGTTTTCTTATAAAAACCTCAAAAGATTGGATTATATCAAAAAACATTTCTGTCTGTCATCTCAGCCATCATATATGACCAAAATATTTTTGAACTTTTGGATTGAGTATGGAAGTTCAACCATCGCATAAAATGAATATATAAAGGACCCCTGATTGTTGTCCCATATGATAACTCATTTTCGTGCGTGCTGAAGCTCTTCCCTCCTACATAAGCCCATTCCGAACTTCTCAGATCATTCTTACTTCCGAATTTCTGATGAAGTATCCTCTATGAATGATATGTCAACTGTCAAACCAATATTTTAATGGATGATATACAGAGAAAGGTTAGTTGATTCAATGATTTTCGAAAAGTATGATTCTATTATCTCTAAAACTATAAATCTGAATGGGTGGGAAATTTTTTACCTTTCAAAACCAAATTCTAAGGATTTGGTATATACATATTTGTTAATAGAATTGTACGAGTCAGTGTTTTTCTTTTAGGAAGAAGGGAGGAGTATTTTTTCATTCATGTGTCATGGAAATAAATATTCACTTTCTTACACCAAGGCGATAAGGTTGGTTGGTATTCCATATGAAGGGGAAGCTGTGTTTTGTTCTCGTAAGCTTCCTGATGTTCAAGGATGTTTTAATAAGGTAAAGACAATTGATTGCCTTGGTCTCTCAGAGGTGAAGACTCCGATGATTTTTCACCTGACTACAAATTAATGGATTCTTGAATTGTGGGTTCAAGGATTCATCATACCGAGAAAAGGAGGCAAGGATTCTTTGAAGAAAAGTGATATGTACATTCTGTATTTCTTGGTATACCTAAAGAAAATAAACTTGGTAAATCAAATTTTGGTTTTGATTGAGAACATAAAGACTGGAAATCTGAAGGGTCTGATTATAATGTATGCAGCCATTGTATCAAATATTGTCATTCGGTGTCTAGAATCCTTCAAAATCCCTTGAAAATATATGTCATGAAATTGAAAAGTCATTTTTTGAGTGATGATACTCTGAGAAGGATGAATGTTGTATTTTCTAAAGAAACTGAAGAATTTTATGATTTGCCTGAGGAGGAGGCATAAGCCTTATCGAAGAAATAGGAAGTGGATTAGACTTCCAAAAAGGGTATAAGGAAGAGGAAATTGAAGTAAGTGGAAGTGAAGGCAAAAACCCCAGTGGCTAAGAAAACCCAATCCGCACCACCGAATCCAATGAAACAAAAAGCCTATCCTGATGAGGTTGATGCTAAATGGAGTGAAGAAAAGAAAAATCAGAAAGAAGGGGAGCCTATGTTTGGCTTGGACCCTACTGAATCAAAATCTTTGAGGGAGAAGGCAGCTGAATAATATGACTAGCAAGTGAAAGAGAAGAAGCAAAAGAAGAAGTTGTCTGAGACTGAAATAGTTTGATCCCTTGTAAAGGCTTCTAAGAAAGCTTCTATGAAAATTCCGGTAACAAAATCCATCCTGAAAAACCCATTATTAGAGACTCCAGGAAAGATGATTGTAACTATGGAAAAACTTCATGAAAAAGTAGTGGAAGAAGAAGAAGAAGGCAGTGGTGATACTGAAAACATGATAATACATGCAGAGTATTTTCATGAGAAATAAATCCCTTTTGATAAATTATCACTCTGAACCTCTCAAGCCAAATTGTCATAACATGTTACTCTTGGGAATGATGAAGAGAATGTTGAAGACGAATTAGAAAAAACACCTAAAGAATAAAGCATCAATAATGATTTCATTCACCCAGAGGATACTGAGGTAGGAGCTGAAATTGATGAATTTGATGAAGACAAAATTGTTCAGCTATCTGATAGTGAACATGAATCTCTTAATCAAGAGGATGTCATTCCGAAGGTTGGAATGGTAAAATAGGTATTAGTTTATACACCTACCAAAGTGGTGATAAAGAAGAAATATGTTGGTGGTTCTTCAAAGAGGAACACAAATAAGTTATAAAAAGAAACCTTGCCAAGAAACATTTATGATTCGAAATCATCCTCCCTTGGACAAGATTTTGTAGTCCAATATTTGAAGAATCTTGGTGGGAATATACCAATATTTCCTAGTGTAGACTCGAGATATCAAATTATTCAATACTCTTTAAATCAGAAATTAGATTTAGTATCCATGGTAATGGATAAGTGCATCAATCTTGAAGAAGATTTGAAAACCTTTTTCATAAACTACAAAGCCCCCAAAATATCTTGCAAGAAGATGACCAGCAGGTCAAACAATATATAGAATACATGATAATTATTGATGAGTTTTAAGAATTTTTCAAGGATGTATTTCATACCAAATATGTGAAGATCATGGATCTCACAAATAGTTTTCAGGAAAAGAAAACTATGGAAAAGAATACTGAGATGCAATAAGTGAAAGAACTAAATGGGAAGTTATATTTGGTTGCTCAGAGTTGGAAGAGGGAAATTGACCTTATAATCAAATGTGAGGAAATAATTTATAAGAATGAATATGTTCTAAAGGGGAAGGAAGAATCTCTTATGGCACAGGAATAAAAAATCAAAGCACTAGAGAAGAAAACAGAAGACAAGGATCAGCTTCTCAAACGAGTAGAGGAAGATCATAGGGAGCTCAAGAAGCTCAAAAACGTTGTAAAGATGTTGATGCTGAAGGAGAAGGAAGGATAATATTTTTCAATTCAGGTCTTTTTTTGAATTTCTTACTTGTATAAATTTTTCAAATCCTAATGAAATTTTTGGTTTCTCATCTTTTGGATGTTTAGTACTAATATTTCAGGTACCACATTTTTTTTCCATCCCTATATTCCTTTAAGAAAATCACAAAGTGGGAGAAAGGAATGATAAAAAAGAATACTATGTAAATGAATAAATTTTCCAATGTAAGGGTGAGGTTATCTAAGAGGGACTTTTTATCAATGATGACATTCATATGCAATAAAATGCTATGTCTCAATCCGGAAAACAAGAATATGATCCTTAGTGTTTACAAAGCCTAAGGGCGAGTTAGTTGTATTCTTCTATTTCCCATGTGTTAAGGGAGATATGTTTTATTTTCAATGTCCAGGAAAATATTTTCTATGTCCTTATATTATTTTTCATAAGGATGTTTGTTCTTTTCAAAAAGGGTGGATTGTTGAGTCAATTAGGTTTCCTCCTGACTTTTCCATTTCATCGTGTTTTTACAATCAAAAACACTCTATATTATGGAAAATTTCATTTCCCTATGTTTTATATTCATAAGGAAAATTTTCCTTCCCCGTGGAAATTTATCTTTACCATGTTTTCATTGTTCATATTATAATCTTACTCATTTTTCTTCTAAGTATAAAATTATACCTCCTAAATAAAATCACATAATCTTATAAATACTAAGATATATGGAATTATGTTTTCAATATCCAAATTCAGGTTCTGAATTTTCTGAATTCAGACTCCGAACATTCTGAGTTCAGACTCCGAATTACTTAAATTCTAACTCTGAACTTTCTGAGTTCAGAATCCGAATTCTATGAATTCAGACTCCAAACATTCCAAGTTAAGACTCCAAATTCTAATTTAGTCAGGCAGTAAATTTTCTTGTAATTCTGATTCTGTAATTCTATATAAACCAGGTTCCAAATTCTTTTGAAGATAGAATCTGAATACCCATGTATTATCCACACTGAATGGTTTTTTGGTTAAACTCTGAACTCTTATTTTTCCTTACATTCCGAAAATTGGATTTGGTTAAGAAACAATTTTTTTGGTTTCTATTGATTGAGTTATAAAATGATGTCATGCTTTCTGTTTATAACCAACCATTGTTTGAGTGACACGTGTACAGGTCCCTCTAAAATTTAAGAAAAAATATGACCGTGGAAGGAGGGAGACGACCACTGAAGATGTGTCTATAAATAAGAGCACATTTGAAAGTCCTCACATCTTTGGATGACTACTCGAGAACTCTAGAGATTACATGAAGAAGTGATTTTTAGAGAGATACATTAATGCTTAGTGCGTATAGAACATCTTGTTTAGAATTTCTTATTGCGACATTGAATGTTACTGAGTAAATTCGAGGGCTTCCAGGGATATGAAGATAGAGGTAAATACTACCTTGAAATTTGAGGGCTTGTGGGGATATAAAGACATACTCCGATATTAGTATCGATGGCTTACCCTATTGTGGGTAAGACAGAATTTCTAGAATGTATAAATCAACAGATCATTATCCATTATTTTTGGATACCCATATCCTTGGGTTAAATGATTTACTACTTGTTACGTGTGTTGTTTCAATTTTTCTACTACATTTTGGTCGTTGATGAAAGTATAACTATCTTATACTTTCTTATACTTGTACTCTGATTTGTAAGATTCTATATTCTATAAGGTAGAATCATTATCTTTGAAAATGTTTTTTAATTTTAATTTCCAAAACCAAATTTATGAAATCAAGAAAGTTTTTAGAACTAATAGGTCTTGTGTATTTACCTCATTTAACATTTTTTAAACATTAATTTCTTTAAAAGATCAAAAGGAATTTTTTAAATCATACAATTCAGCTCCCCCTATTATATATTGAGCATCTATAGCATTATTTCGATAGTAAAATCAGTATCATTTCAATCCTACATTATTGGTTATGTACATCATCAAAAGATATATAAAAAAATATCTTGAACATGAGAGATGTTTTTTTGGATGAATTACGTTATAGGATACCATCATAGTATTATCATGAATCTCGAATAGAGAAATATACATAGGGCTTAAATTACCAATCATTATTAATATCACCAAATTCTTCCCAGGATATATTACATGGAGTACGTTATCACTAACATTGAACTCTATAACTCTGTGATGTATATTATTCAACATTTTATATTGACACTGTGTGGATTTGATGTTCAGAAGAATGGATCAATACTTCTATGATATTTTCATATCTTTCTCTAGTTATAATTGATCACATTATTCTTCTTCATCTCACGATATTAGAGTTATATACTTATTTTCATATAGAGATTAATGAGGATACATATGAATTCTTTTATGAATGATATTATTGTAATTAATTTTTTCAATAATATTTATTTAGAAAAACATTAATATCCATTGAGAAAGATCAAATATTATCATATAGGTTGTGAATGATCATCTTAAACTGAATATTATTCCGAGTATGATATATTATGATAAAATGAATCTCTATATTCAATGATTTATTATGAATTCTATAAAACAATGACGTAAACCTCTGATCCTAACCTATTTGATTTAGGGTGGTCCTTCAATAAACGAATCCATTTTGAATGTAAATTCTGATAATTTGATCAACTAAGAAATCTTCTCTGGTAAAAATAAAATTAATTAATTTCATAAGGCAATCAACTACAACCCATATATATATATTTTCCTTTTTATGTCATTGGTATACCTATGATTAAATCCATGTTGGTGTTTTACCAATTGATATATATTTTTGAGTAATAGATACATAATCCCTATAGAATCATGACAGACAAACTGTACATGTTGACATAGTAGGCCTCACTATATATCCACCATGATATCCATTTTTCTACTATACTATAAAAATCCTCCATGATATATCTATATATCATTTCACATTGAGAAAATATAAATAATGTTGATTCATGTACTTAATACAATAGTTCCTTTTATAATTCATATATTTAAGAGACACATAGTCAGGTCATGAATAATATAATTTGATTATTTTCAATGTAGAACTTTGAAATAATCCTTACATTCTATGGTATTTCCGAATATCATTACATAATGATATAATCTTCACATTGATAGTTAAATCATTATTAATTTTATAAATTTAGGATTTCACCCATTTATTGAAGATTTCAAGGTCCACCCTCAAAAAATTCATAGGTTTTGTTTTCATTAAATAATCATCATGGACAATATGTAATGATACATTCGAGTTAATGGATTATCCACCTTATTTTTATATACTTGGTGATAATTTATTAAGAAGTAATTATCTCTAAAATAATATATCAATAAAATTTATTCATTTTATACTATTTCCTTGTTACTATATATTTAAAAATAATTTATTAACAATATATAAACCAGAGAAAAAAAATCTTTATTTAACCTCACTTTTATCATCTATACATTTCATAAAGAGAAAAATATGAAAATCCCAAGAAGAGAAGGATTAATGCCAGTGAAAAAAAGTCACATAATCATTGTATATAACCTATTTTTGGAATATTTATCTATAATAGAAATATAGTTGATCCCATATTGACTCCATTTTAGTTACCCATATCCAAATAAACTAGGGGAGGGAATCAAAGGAAAGGGGTGAAAATAAAAGATCAGTAGGGGTAAAAATAATCTATAACAATAAAATATGTTATGTTATACTAAGATAATATTTTATGTGTAAAATAAATACAAGATAAAATAATACCCAATAAAACATAAAACATAAATCATGAGACATGGTATTCGTCTTGGAATGTTTGAAGACATGAATAAAAAATGTATGGAAACAATAGTATATAATCCATAACAATGATAATATAAAATTGAAATCTGAACAAGACGAATAGTGTATCAAAATAATATTTATATAAAAATATATTAATGTGACAATATCTTTCCCACAATTATGTTTAAGAACAGTATTTAGGGAAGATTTTATACAAAATTATATTCATGGATAGCCTTACAAGCTAACCTAAACCACAGTTATACCCACACACAACCTTATAATAAATTTTTAAAACAATTATACCCAGTCATGACTTATAGGGCATTGATAATTCAAAATTATACACACACACACAATTATTTTAGATAATAACTAAACAATAATTATACCTATACATAGCCCTGTGTGCATAGATAAACCACTATTATAGCAACATACAACTTTTGGAACATAGATAATCCTCAATTATACATACAAATAATATTATTATGCAATGAGAACTAAAACCAGTACTATTGCATTTGAGGGAGATATGAAACCCCACTCATAGTTATCTATACATAAACGTGACACTTAAATAGAATTAAATTTCTAAGTCATCCAGAAATAATGGAAAAAAATTTGTTTATCAAAACCTATAAATAGTTTGAAATAACATCATGAATTAAATAGTTCTATACAAAATATCATGATCACCCTTAAAAATAACATTATAACAGATCAATATAGGATGAACCATGAAATATTACACAATTAGTGATAGATATTTTTTCATATTTAGAGGAAATGAAAAACCATATTAAAATAGAGTTATTTTGGGAAAATAGTTTTTAATCGTTTATTTAAGGTCATATTGAAAAGCCTCTATAAAAAATTATTAATTTTTTTCAATAAACAAGTGATCAGATAAGACAAAATGGATGTGGGTATTGAATAAAAACTATTTTTATTATATATATAATAGATGAAATTCTTTAAAATCATAATTTCATATAGAATTGGGGAATGAAATTATGAAATAATGAGTATAAATCATAGGACGATGTTTGAGTTACCACAACCAATACAACATTGGTATCTTCAGAACTAAAAGTTATTTAAAAAGTTAAAGACATTTGAATCAGAAAAACTGATGAATAAAATGAATATTATAAAAATATAATTATATTTTAATCATTCTGTATTAATTTTAATTCCCTAAACACAGTTACCCATAGTCAGTGAATTATTACATAACATTTTCATGATCACAAGGGATCAAATACCGAAAGACCGACTAGTTTAGTAGTCTTAAAATTACAAGATACAAGCATACTTTTACATCAAATCAAGAGACAAAAAAACAACAACATTTTCCCCTTCAAACACACTTATATCACTTAGAATATCCAAACAGGTCGACCATAAAATACTTCTTCATGTCCAGGATAAAATAAACATAGATATGGGTGAACAAAAATGCTTAGTAAGGATAACAGTATAGTGGAAACTTTTATAAATAAGAATAAACATTTAAGTCAATGTATAAGAATAAAACATAATAATTATAAACTTAAACTTATGAATAATATGTAATATATAAATAAAATAATAAAATTTACTCATTCACATGGCTATTCTACTATTCGAATATTCACATGCAATATAAACTTCCAATTTCATACTGATAGAAAGCATAATGCCAGACTTTAGAACCACATAGTCAAGGCCTCATGCCTAGACTACAAATAATATTTTATCAAAGACTTGTTCCAAGACACTAGTTTTTCTCATGATACCTTCCAATGCATAGAAAAGTTATGGAAAGCTCCACCCATCACTTACTCAGTCTAATGCATTCCTCATATGGAAAGGTTGAATCATAACAGAAACATTCATATTAAAACTAGTATATGAAATGTTAATTATTTTACCATAAATCGTGAATGGTATAAAAATAACATATCTATAGTCAAACATATCCCAAAAAATTTCATACAAAATCGAAGATTGTATCATAAGAAATAAACATAATGAAATAATAAAATCCATCAATGGATGTTGACATATATAAAATCAAAACTATTTGGGTGAAATTTCTCATTATATTTTTAAATCATTTAAAATTTCTATAATTATAAAAAAACATTAATTTATGAAAAATTATTTTCTTCTAAGAAGAGGAATATTCAAAGGTGTTATAATGGTAACAAATAGCCACACCTCCTGTATATGTGAAAAAAACAATATTTCCCCAATTTTTTCGAAAAGGTGGTAAAAGACCTTGATTGGAAAATTAAAAAAAATTACTCTATAAACATATTATAAATAAAAAAAAAAAATATAAATGACTTTAACCCATATTCTTGTAAATTGTATAAATGTTTTGAAATACATTTTTAGGAGACACGGTTGTGTATGATAAAGAGGTCATAGTAGATACTCATTATAAACAACCTCATATAATGAAGAGATTGTAAAATTTACCCTTACCTTGTACTTTTACTTTATCGAGGGTACATTAACCTCCTGTATAATTGGTAGATAATTTTTATTAAAATATACATGAACCACATACAAAAACATGATATCATAGATGATCTCCTAATATTTCTTTGTTAATAATATTTATGTAGTATCATTGTTTCGTGTGTTAGCTGATTCATTTTCCTTTGTATGTTTTATTACGTAAGTAATGTTTGTTATTAATTGAATGTATTTGATTCATATCAAGAATTATATTGAGTTCTTAAAAATTATTTTTAATCCTCAAATATAAAATATTCATGAATGATTACGATGGGGAATGAATCTCATCGCATTCGTGGAGACGGTGATCTATACCCATGCACGAGCGATAATTTAATTATAATGATGGTGAAAGTAAATTTAATTGGATGGTATAACATATATAAAAAATACATAATATTTATATTTATTATTTACCTTATTTTTACTCATTATTATACCGATACAAATAATGAAGCGTTCGAATAACAAACCACACAACAACGTGGAGATGGTAAGTCGTACATATGCACGTGTGGGGACATGTCATTCATAGAATGGATAGAATAAGGAATATGGTTGTTCCATATTTATAATAATATAACATTATGTTTAAGGTACTGGAGTTATTATTTTGGTATGGAAATAGAATTGAAAGAGGAAGTGGAACTCATAAATAACTTTGAAAGGTGTTGTGAAATTATTACCAATTTCTTTGGTGATTCATTTTGAGTTGATAAAAATGGCTCCATAGGGTGTCTTTATAGTCAATGTAATGACTCTAGGTCGAAGTTAGGGTAGGTGGGAGGATATTTGAGCAGCGTATGGCCAATCCAAATGGCATTGTATATCAGGTTTGGAGATTAGGGGAAGTTCCTTTTTATAAGATAGGTGAGGGTCATTTTAGGAAATGAATGAAATAATATTTTATTATACAATCATATTCGGTTTATAGTGGCTCCAAAACGATTTATTTCAAGGATATATTAAGTATTGGTCGAAAACCTCTCAAAACACGTTTTTTGATAGGTTTAGGTCACCATATTGACCTTATCTTTTAGATTTAACTCTTAGTTAAATAGTTTTACATTTAACATGTATTCTTGTATTATTATATTATACGGTTAATAATCTAACTATAAAATTCCAAATGAACCCCAAGTGGCTCATAAATGATATATATATTTTTAAATGATTCCTTTTTCTAAAACTGTATAATATTTGGAAAATTATATCATTTAATAATATACAGTTTATTTTAAAAAATCATTTTTGTCAATTTTGACACTATTTAGTAATTGATTTTTGCGGATGTCATAATAGCATGATTACACTGAAAAAAATTTATTTAATCAACCATAACATGATATATTAATCTATAAAATTATATTAATGTATCAAATGTCTCAATATACTTTTATTTTGATATTTTTAACATCAATTATTTTATACATTCATTAAAAAGTTAACTTCAACATCATCATTGTGTAATGAATAAATTAGATTATATAATGTATAAAAATTATATATAAAATACCATTATGTATGAAATATTATTATATTTCATATTAATATTTATAGTCTAATTTTCTTTATGTATAACCATATATTAAAATTTTTTTAGTTATGAAAATGTGAATTTTACACTTTTAACACTTTTTTAAATAAAATAGTAATAAATGTCCTAATCTAATCCAAGTGGACCAAAAGAATAATATTTTATTCCTATGGATGACTTTGGTTTAAAAACACTTATGTAATAGTATTAGGACATGTGTTAATGTAAATATAATATCATTTTTACCTTAATTACCCTATTTACATTTCACCATGGTAAATAAAAGTCAAAAGTAACTATTCAGAAAAAATTATTTTCATCTTATTGAACCACATTTTACATACTGATTCCAACTGTGTCGACTGGATTTCTGAAATTCAATTCACAGAAGAGGTAGAATATTGGTTTATTCAAATTTGTAAATGTTCCTAGAAGGTGGGTAATAGACGCTAAAATGTTCAATAAAATTATATATATATAATATTATTATAAAATGATTGCAATGAATTAATCGAACATATATAGCTATTATGTATATATTTCTTCCTATTATAAATTTTAATAAAATAACTATTAATCAAAATAATGAAGTCATTTTTAAACAAAATCCAAATGTTTTACCCTATTCGTCAAAAATTGAATGTTTTCTGAAAAAATAACAAAAATTCACCCTAAGATAATTTTGATATTCCAAATCGAAAAATGAATTCCATTTTTCAAAATAAATTTTATAAAATTTCCACAAGTGGGTATTACACTTAATAATGACTAGTTTTATTGGTAATGGCGTGTTAAAACTCCATGTTGCGTACAATGAAAGCTGTTGCATTATTAAAAGGAGAAAATACCATTGAATCTTGGATTGTTACATTCTCCCATCCTTTAAATAATTTCATCCTCAAAATTTCAATAACATTACATCATAAAAATATTTGAGGGGTTAGTCATCATAATTCTCTCAGTTACCCACATGGCCTCTTCAATCTTATGATTTCTCCATAGAACATTCACCAGATGAGTCATCCAGTTTCTCAACACTTATTCCATGGTATCAAGAATTATGATAGGCTCTTCGCAATAAGAGAGGTCAGGTTTGAGTTCTATTTCTTAATAGGTGAATAAATTTGTTGGGTTAGGCATGTATTTTCTAAATTGTGATACATGGAACCCATCATGAACTTAGGAGAGACTTGACAGCATTTCTAAATGATTATCTACCCCTCCAATTCGATCTATAATTTCGAAAGATCCAATGTACCAGGGATGTAATTTTCCATTATTACGGAATAAGATAAAACCCTTACATGGATATACCTTCATGAAAACATAATATTCTACTTGAAATTATAAATCCTTACTTTGGTTATCGACGTAGATCTTTTTCCTACTTTGATATTCTTTTATGTGCGTTTTGATACACCTCACCTTTTCCATTTTTTCCTCAACATGTTCTATGCCTACGAGTATACTTTCTCCAACATCATCCCCAAAAGTAGGTGTGCAACATGTCTTTCCATATAACACATCATATGGAGCCATCTGAATAATTGAATGGAAGCTATTATTATTGTAAAATTCTACCAAAGGTTAATATTGATCCCACATACCTTGATTTTCTAGTGTCCAAGATCTCAACAAGTCTTCTCAGGTTTGAATAGACCATTCTAGTCATCCATAAGTTTGAGGGTGGTTGGCAGTGCTCAAATGAAGTTCAGTATCCACAGCCTTCTGAAGACTTTTCAATAATCTTGATGAAAAATGGGGATCATGATCAGAAACAATTGATAGGGATACTCCATTAGTCTAATAATTTCATTAATATATTGATTTTCTATAAATTCTAGTGTTAAATATTCAAGTATTTAAATAAAATGTACAGAATTGGTAAGGCGATCAACAATGAACCATATTGAATCATTCCTTCATGGAGTTTTTGGTAGTCCCAGGACAATGTCCATCATAATATCTTCCCATTTCCACTAAGGTATGGGAATAGGTTGCATGACAACTCTATGATGTTTTCTTATAGCATTCACTTATTTACCAACCATATATCTTGACACATAATCAGAAATCTCTTTGTTCATGTTGTCCCAAAAAAATGTTCCTTCAAATCTTTATACATCTTAGTAGTACCAGTGTGTATAGAGAAATTGGAGCTATGGACATCATCCAAAAATCCCCGTTTTAGATCAGTTAGTTAGGAACACGAAGTCTCCTCCAAAATTATAAAATTAAATCTTCATATACTATGTCAATAAATATCTCATCTTTCAAATCTTTAATTTTCTTTTGAAACACCTCATCATCAGTCTGATAACTTTTTAAACATTCTAGTAAAGATAGTTTAGCAACCTGTTTTTGAAGCTTTCGCCGGGGCGCATGTGTCTATCTCATTTGGGGATGAGGATGCACAGTTTTGTTGCCCCACATTCTCGATTTCCAAAGGCGGGTGTCATCTGCTCCTTATTCAGGGAAATCTGCTTCTTGAATGAAACGATATAATGGGAGGTCAGTTCTTCCTTCCATGGATTCCTCCTCGGAACTCGTCAACTAGTCCGGGTCTATCTTATAGATTTAATCTGTTGTTTATGAGACTCTTCCAAGTGCCATACCTTTATGGACACTAGTTAATTACACTTCTTTTGTCGGGACATTTCAAGGGGTCTGGTCAGGGCAGCAACCTTCGGTCAGGGGAGTAGTCACGCTGGGCATCACTAGTGTGTCTGGACTCTTGGGGATTGGCATGGATGTCTTTTGTCCCTTGTCGTAGGGATTCATGAGTGCATGGAAGACCGAGGAATCCCACTTTGAACACGGGGAATCATATACCATTGACATGTATCTCAGGTTTTCCTCAGCTTCCCATGTTTAACACAGGGTATGCCACAAGTTTAACGTCTAGCAGAGACAGATTGAATTGATCAGAACACTGACTATAGTGGATCAGATTGGTGAAATCCTTGGAGGAAACCCCAATATTGGGGCCAACATGTGGTTGACATCCTGAGTGTTTTTGAGGGGAATGGGGTATGCGGTGGTATGATCCGACCGATATGTGACGGCCCGGGTAAGAATCAGGATGGCTGATAGAGTGTTTGAATGAAGTGGGTGGTGAATGGGAAGTAACTGCCATGAGGATGCCGATAGTTTTGGTCATGAGCATTGAAAAGGCATCCTACGTATCCTTGGGGTAGGGAATAAACGTACTAGTAGTTCATATAATGATAGCATACTTCTGATTGGGTTTCAATGGCTTACCACTGAATGGAGTGACAACTGCTTACCTTTGAAAGAGTGACAACGACTTAACGCTGAACGAGGTCCACAGTTTAATGTCAAGAAGGAAGGGGCGAACTGACATGAAGGAGGACTTGAGATCTAATGGGTGGTGGACATGAACCTCGTGGAGGCTTTCTATATACCGTAATTTGGGAAGGATCTATGTCCTTATAATTCGAGTGATGTGGTGAACTGACGTGAAGGGGGTCGAAACGACCGGGTGTTTGGTGGGATTGAACCTTAGGGAGGCTTCCTACGTAACTTACCTTAGTAATGATCAAAGTCCTTTTAGTTTTGTTATGGGGAGGAGTCGGTGAACTGACATTAATAAAGACATGGGGTCCAGGTGGATGATGGGCTTGAACCTCGTGGAGGCTTCCTACGTACCCTAACTTACCAAGGATCAAAGACCTCGTTGTTCTTGAGGGGGTTGGCTATTTGACTTGAGGATGGCCGGAACGACCAATAGGGTGTTGGGATTGAACCTCAAGGAGGCTTCCTAATTAAATTACCTTAGTGCAGATCAAATTCCCCATAGTTCGTGTTATGGGTGGAATTTTGGGCTTATGATATGAGGCGGCCTAGGGTGTCGGTGAACCGACGTGGAGGAGGACCTGGGGTCTAATGGATGGTGTTGGGCTTGAACCTCGGGGAGGATTCCTACATAACCTTCCTTGGAAATGATCAAGGACCTCATAGTTCAGGTGGTGTGCATTTGGGGCTTACGCTCTAAGGCGGCCGAAATAGAGGTTGAACTGACTTGAAGATGGTCGAAACGACCAGTGCTGGGCTTGAACCTCGTAGAGGCTTCCTACGTACCCTGCCTTGGCAAGAATTAAAGTTCTCATAGTTCAGGTTATGGGTTGATGAACTGACACAAAGGGGTCAGAATGACTAGGTTAATGGTGGGCTTGAACCTCGTGGAGGCTTCCTACGTACCCTGCCATGGCAATGATCAATGTCCTCATAGTTTGGGTGATGGTAATGGGGCTATTTAACCGACGTAGAGGGGTGTCGGATCAACTGGTTATTGGAATTCAACCTCAATGAGGCTTTCTACATACCTTGCTTTGACAAGGATCATAGTTCTCGTAGTTTGGAAGTGTCATTTAGGGAATACGCTATGAGGAGGCCTAGGGAAATGTCCTGGATGGTGCTCACTAGAAGACCACGTGAGTCATGCTCAATGTGAGAAAAAATAGATAGCAGATACCTGATGATCACGTTGTGAAAGGTGCGTCCGTGGGAAGTGGAGTGGGGCCTATGCGTTATCGCAGCCCAAATAAGAAATATGGGATTATGCATTGTTAGCATCCTGGAGAGTTTGGGACTTACTCCAGGATGGAGGGCCGATGGAGACAAATCCTAGCGGGAGATGTATTTGGCACCGAAGAAAAGAGGGGTCTGGTGCCCATTTCCTCCCTTGTCCTTGGGACCGAAGAAGAAAGGAGGAGAAGGGATGCTGCCACAGGCAAGAAAAGATAGAGGATTACACTAGGGTGGTTGCCCATTCCCTACGGCCAATCTCCACTTTGATAAGGAGGGTATCATCCCCTGTGTGGCGAGATCTCATCCTCGTGGAGATTAGTGGGTGTGGAGAATGTCCATGGTGGGGGAACCCAGCGTGCGTGGCACGGGGAGAAGTCACAGTTTAACGTCATGTGATGAGGACTATGGTGCTTGGTTGTTTAATGTCCTATAGCTCTTACAAGGTGGGTTCTTCCCACACCCCTTGGACTTACATAACTGATACCCTCTACTCCTTGGTGCAAAGAGGAGACAGTAAATACTGTGGTGGGGGTGTCATGGAGCAAACCATTGGGGGGACAACATTAGCGTGGCTATGAAAAGAAGCAATGGCCATTAGCATGGCTATGCGAAGGAGCATGTGGTGAAGCAATGAAATATGCAGTATCCTCCAAGGGAATTTTAAATCACATCTTGCAAACCTGGATGTCGCACAAAAAAGGAATCGTAAATCAGAGGGGTTCATAGGAAGGGGCCTTGTGAAGATCTGCTAATCCGCGTGGCGAAGGGTACATGAGAAGGGGTGTGGTTTATGATGTGGGGCACCTCAACCGAAGCATAGAGAAAAGGTGCATATTGGAGGTGCTTCACAAAGTGGAAAGGGATCCGCGGAGCACTTCCTTGCAGAGCAATGGTGCCTCGTGAAGCAAGTCATCATGAAAAATGTGCTTCATGAAGTAGAGTAACCCTGCCTTGGTATGTGGATCATGCGTACATGAAGGGTGTTTCGCAAATCATAAAGGCTCCCCAATGACCCGGGTCACCTCAGGGATCCCCTTACGTCGTGGAGACCCTTGGGATCCGCGAATGGCATCCCTCTTGAAAGAGGGGATCAAAAAAAGACAAAGGGGAGGCACTTCACATAACAGAAGTACCTCACACAGCTCATGATTCACAGAGCATAAGGGTGCTTCGTGATTCAGCAGCAAGGATGTTGAATGTTCGGATTGTCTGCCTCCTATACTAGGGGGGCCGGTATTTATAGGGGAGAGGTGCCGCGAAGCAGTGTTGGCTCAGCATGAAGAGGAAGTCATTTTCTCTGCAGCCCATTGTGAATGTCAAATGTGTTCCGAGAGCGTTACCGCCTCCTTGATCCATGGCGGCTCGCGAACGTAAAATGTGGTCACGGATCGTTACTAACACCTTACTTCGTGAAGGGCCATGAACATCAAGCGAGGTCGTGGAGCATTACCACCTCATTGCTTCACGGTAGGACGCAAATTTCAAGGGGAGTCATGTAGTGTTACCGCCTCCTTTCTTCACGGTAGTTCATGAACGTCAAGGGCGGTCGCGGAGCGTTACCACGTCCTTACTTCGTGGTAGCACAGTGTGAGCGGTTATCCATGAATGGGCTTTGTGTGGAATTTATCAAGTCTTTGTCTTCTTCTCCTCCCCAGATTTTGGCGTCAACAAATACCCCCCCCTCACCCTCAGACTTGGAGACACGGAGAATTAAAGGGGAGAAGTCTGAGGCTCAATCGCCAATATCCTCAGTCGTTCGTGAAGATACCTCGCGAAGAGGGCTCACCAAGCAGGAAATCGAAGCTTTGACTGGACGTTCCGTGATTCAGGCTTTGGTCAGGATGCCCCACGAAGCTCTAAGGGCACCATGCTGATAAATAGAGAACCTGAACACTCATTTTCCACTTCTCATCTCTGTGATTTTTCACTTTAGCACTCTTGATTCGCGAAGCTCCGCGTACTCTATGACTACTCTCCATGAATTGGGTCTTCTCTTCGCGTTGCACAACGAGTTTTTGACTTCGCTACAGCGCTTCGTGATCCTGCCCATGAAGGCATGGGCAGGAATCCTCGAACGAGATTTCCGAACTCTATCGGCGAACTGGCTTCAAGAACGCTCTCTACGAATGAGCTTCGCGAACCAACCATAAAATCACCCATGTTCTAAAACCGAATGGATCACCAAGAAGCTGTCAAGGGGGGTCTTGTAAATGGATCCTGAAGGGATGATATGACGATTAGTCTAGGTCTGGGGGAGTTGGTACGAAGCCAATAAGACCATAGTTCATTGGTGGAGGTGCTATCAGAGATCCAGAAGAACTACCCACTGTGTATGATGTTTCCTTTGTATGGATTCTAGCTTAGTAATGATGTCTTAATCCTAGACTAATGTCGGGATAAACTAGCTTACTTGTTCAGGAGTAGGTTGTGCCCGCACCGATGGTTCTGAGCAGCTGATGGCCATGACCGGGAGGGTTTCACACCTGTCAATGATAATTTCATTTAAAACCAACTGAATAACATTGATGGTAAGGCGTTGCAGCTGGATAGGTCTCATCCTCTGTACCACATGATTCTAAAGGCAGATTTGAGGAACCTAATGAATAGGACTTGTGCCAGTGTAGAAACATCACAGACGATTGGGCATGGGCTTACTGGGTAGGCGCCTCTTGTGATGAGTTTGGGGCTGAGCTGAGGAGAGTCGGTTTGTATGAGGCTGCATGGGCCTCTCAATTCCACATATATCAACCGAGAAAACTGATGCAAGAGCTATTGAGAAGATGGTCATCGACGACCAATACCTTCCACTTACACCATTGGGAGGTCGGTATTCGCTTGTGGGATGTCAACCAGATCTCGGGGGTCTTGATACTGGCGAAATGTACAATGAATTCCTCCCCATCATGACTGCACGGGTTGATCCAGAGAAAATGTCATGGATGGCGATGGTGCTGATATATATTGTGCCCGGGGAGGACAAGGAGGAAGTAAGGGATGTCCACATCAGGTGGTGGTTCAAACAATTCCTGAACTTCCCAGAAAATAGGCAGTTTCCGGCGAGGCCTCAGACCTTCCCTAATGGATCTCGGAGTAAAGAACACTCGTACTGGCAGCTTTTGGAGAATAGCCAGTGGAAGACGTGGGGATTCTGTGTCAATACCGAGAAACAACCAATAGTCAGGCTGGCAGCATTCATCATGGCTTGGATCTGTGGTTGAATCCTTCAACTGAGGGATACCAACATGGGAGTACTCCAAAGAAAATTTATCAGGGCATCAAAGTTGTCGACATGAGGGAGGGTCAACCTAGGAATCCAAATGCTAACCAATCTGTATGAGGTTCTTTGGCATATCAGGGAGGGGAAAAGGCTGGAGAGGGTATGTGGGCCATTACACCTCCTGTATGGGTGGATAGAGGCACATATCAGGGGGTTTATGAATACCCGAACCCTGTCTCTCTTATAGGATCGATCTTATTCCCATCGATCTTGATTGTTTTTGGGAGCTTTCCAGCCCAGCTGACCACACCGTCGATTCTGAATCAGGTGTAGAGGGTGTCAGAATTCAATTTCCACCCATTTCCGTTGCCGATGTGGGTATTCACTGACGAAGGGCAGGGGACAGAAGAGCACCGGGCATATCATCTGGCCTTTAAAGGTAGAGTCTTTATGGAGAGGGGGGACCGTGATCCCTTATCCGAGCTGTATACCTGACACCAGTTTTCAAGGAAATTTCGGTGTATGCAGCGACTGACCCCATAGGTCAATCTGGAGGTGCACTATGAAGAACACTCATACGTGATGAGGCATATGTGGATCATGTTCACACATGATGATGGGAAAATGCGGAACGATGTTCCTCCACTGACGATCGTCTTCGGGATGGTAAGGTAATATGCACAAAGATGGGAAGCGGCTTATCCAGGGGTGATACCGAAGTAACCAACCATTCGGGTCAGTAATAGTGAGCTTTCCCGACCTTGGGGCCAGGGCCGGAATGTAGAAAGGGCATCCCGTGGTGGCGGAGCTTCTGTGGTGGCGAGGCCTGCACCATTTGAAGGTGAGGCATCAGCCATATATCCTGCATTATTAGTGGACCTGGCGGTTCTATTAGAACAGAGCCGTCCAAAGGGGAGGCCACTGTGGGGATTCCGCAGGATACCAACCCTGGCACCAGGGAAGCAGTTCCGCCATATCAACATGAATGAGGATTCTATCATCCCAGAGGCCTGTGACATTTGGGTATTAAACAACAAATTCCTCAGCATCGTTGAGTTTTGGCAGCACCTGAACCATCTCGGGATGGATTTATAGGGGATTTTCCATATCCGGGCCGACATTACGGTGCCCCAGGAGAAGGTAGATCGGTACCTGACAGTTCTGGAGGATATTTTGGATTCCATGGTAGCCCCTTATCTAATTAAAGATCGAGTCAAACTGTTGCTCAATCACACTACACCCCTACTATTGTCGGCTGCTAATATGAGATAATGCTACCCTATGCCGGAAGAATCAGAAGAGTCATTCTGGGGAGACGAGCCCGATAGAAGGAGATCGTTGGAGGAGTGTGAAGTACGAGGTCATGACTCAGATCTTAAAGAGTTCTCATAGGCCCTTGATGTAAAAATCTAGAACCCCCTTCTTCGAGACTTTCTTTGAGGTTATTCCAGACAGCTTGTTAAAATATGAACTGTGCACGAGGGTCTTATAAAAAGAACTCATTCTCGTCCCTCAGTGGATGCAGATGTGGTACCTTTGGGATCCACGCCTTCTGCCACATCTATTTTTGCAACCAGCGGGGCTAGGAAACCTGAGGCCACCCCTCGGGAGTTTTCAGACCTTTTGACCATATGCAGGAGGCCACGCATCAGAGTCTTGATGACATTAACCCAAGAGTGAGACTAGGGATTTGATCTAAGTACATCCCCTCTACCAATTTTTTGACTGTCATCCCCTAACCATATTTACTGATGTCCATGTCTCCTTTAGGTGCATACAGTTTTTCAAATGGGATGGGTTTCCTTGGTGAGGTTGGTTGGGGCTTCTGGAAGCGTCTTTCCCAGAAGAATGCCGGTGGTCATGGAGACGGAGATCCAATTCGAACTAGCAGTGGGGCTCCTGATCACTGGTGGGACCGTCTGCGGTGCTGAAACTGAGATCATTGAGGTATGATCTGATGTTGAGGATCGATCAGATATTCCAGATCCCTCAACGCCCGATGAAACACTAGATGTGTACCCAACTGACGAATTCCTGGGGGTGTTCCCACGTATGACCTACAAATCAATGCAACTGGGACGAGACTGCCTCAGATGAAAAGGATAACAAGATAGTCTATCGCCGATCATAGAATCTGATCATACTCTTCATCAATGACACCTCCCAAGCACTATGGTTGGATGATATGGACAAAATTCAGTTGCGACTGCACAAAATGTGTGCTGGGGGAGTGGATGGAAAATATCCTCACATGCTCGACCATGATCTTATGGCGGAAAAGATTCCGGAGTATGACCATGGCCACGGTGTGGGCTGGAAATGGAGGAAATATGTAAGCATAAAAAGGCTCCAGGAAGATGAAGATGAGGTTCAATGGCTGTAGGCCTGGGTGGATGATCATTCTACTTACCTAGACGTGCAATTAGATCTCGTATCGTGGATAAAATCCCAGCTGGTGGAGGATGAATATGTAATGAAGCAATCTTCTGAGGATATAACTGCCTTTCGGACCGATGTAAAGCGGGCCCAGATCGCAGATGATGAATTTCACCTCATTGATATCAAGGAGGAGCGGGATCTGAATAGGTGGAAGAAACTCTTAGATGCCACCGGCTAGAGGGTGGCAGAGATTCTATGCTCTTTTGACGAGGTCATCCTTTCTATGGGGGTAGTCGACCCTCGAGTACTGTAATAATTACTAAAACTCAAACATAGTTTCATGCTTTGATTTTTTTATGCAATAACATACATGACATCCATTGTTTAAATTGGTTTATTTAATTTTCGTGAAATTCCTGGAGCATCCAATGATCATTCCATAAGCTCACGTGGGTCAGGCCTAATGTGAGAAACTGGGGATGTCCAACTTATCACCCCCGTCCAAATGTTGCATGGCAGACCAAGCTTCGAGCACCCAGGGTTTGAACAACCAGCCTGAATTTCTGGGAGGAAATGGGAGAGACCTAACTGGAGGATGAGGATATCAGAATATCTGAACTACTGTCTTCCCAGTGTGCTCTTGTGCATGAATGGGGTAATGCTAGGGGCACCGGAATCAATCCAAGCAGATGGGATTGGAAGGTGTGAATCAGGACACCCAGGATTCAGAACACTAAGGGGTTGCCATGACAATAAAGAATAATTGTTCACCGCATTCAAAACATATTATCCATATTGTGTTATAATGGAATGGGATAGAAAATGACGGTCGACCGCTGACCATGTTGGTAACACAGGGCCTGACTCAAAATCTCTTCTTTTAGTCTTCGGGAAAGATGGCCCAGGACAATAGGTGGCCCATAGGCCTAGCATCCATAATATTTGGGGGTTCCCATAGCCATGATAGAGTACAAGGTTCTGAATAAGGGTCACGCAAAGTTTGGAATGTGGAGTGAGGTTTTGTTCGAATAAAATCCAACACTCTCGAATCTACGCCACCGTGGTGGAGGCACAATAGATGGTCGCATCGGTTTGATCATGGATCATCCCTTATTCTAGACAGGACCTCTATGAAGAGGGATTTGTCACTTCCCAATGCCATAATGGGGGATCCCAGAATTTATTACGGTAAACCTTAAGTTACATGGTTCTCCAAAAGGGGTCATCCAAGGGGGTCAGAACTAAGGAGGAATAAGATTTATGATTCCTAGGGCTGGACCAACGGCGAAATTACAGGGTGTATCTACGTATCACATGAGTATTGGAATCAAGCCATACATAGTTCTAAGAGGTGTCGTGTAGTTTAGCGTCTTGTGGAAAAGACGTAGAGTGGTATTAGTTTATGGTCATAGAGATCAGACCACGGATGGTAGGAAACATAGGAGACACATGGGGGGGTAATTAAAAAACCCGACGTGAATGGGAACGTGGTGTTCTGACGACCATGTGTTCCTTGGGGAGGGTTTAGGCCGAGGGACCAAAAAACGAGAGTTATGCTGGGCATGAGGCCAGGTGAACGGACGTTCATACATACCCTAGGAGGATGCGGATCAAGCTACACGTAGTTCGAAGGGACATAATGGTAGGGTACCAGTGCTAGAGATCAAATGGGCACGCATGTGTGGCACTCTCACCAAAAGAAGCGGTATTTGATGTATCTTGTTTGTCCTTTAGGGTGAATGGTTTTTTTTGTGAAGCGACAGTCCTAGGATATCATGTCCCGACATCGCCATAAGAATCAAGCTGTTTGCAGGCATTGAAAAATGGTATGGCATGTGACTAATACCAAACATGGTGTCCCCTTGAGTTAGGACATCACGATGTGGTGAGGTTTTTCATCATGCGACCAGGATAATAATGTCACAGTTTATGGTCATGTGATAGGACTAGGTGTGCATTTTAATGTCATGCAACACATACATAGTAGAGATGCTGCTTATGCGGAAATGTTCATTGGGAAATAAAACATAACAATGTGAATGATGACATAATGACATACCACCCCGTACCTGATTCCGAGAAAGGAACATCTGGCCAAGGGGGCTATGTAGGGGTAAGTGGGTAAGGGGGAAGATAAACTAGCTCCCAATTGGGCTGGACCTGAAGAGAAGAAGTATGAGTGTTCCTACATATCCCATAAGGATGGTAATCAAGCCATACAAAGTTCTTAAAAAATAATAGTTTATGGTCTTAGAGCTCATACAAAGGAGAAGGGAAGTTGGTGTAGAGAATCAAATTATTCCTTTACCGTGGATTTTTCCTCCTAACATGAAAACGCGCACCGTGGGATAGTGTCAGGAGTAATAAAGTTCCACTTGGACATGATGGTGTAGACAATGATGTGAATCACGTAACCAACATTCAAGGATTAAAGGGGTTGGTGTGATCATAGGGGATGACTGTTTACCGTGTTCAAAACATAGCATCCATATCACATTAGCCTATAATGAGGACAACGAAATGAGCATCGGCCACTGAACATATTTTTAATGCGGGACTGGTATCAATTTTATGTCTGAAACCCTCGAGGACGTTGGCTCTTAACGGTTAAAGATCCCTTAGGCCTAGATTACATGCCATTCAGGGGTCCCTTCAGGTGTGGAAGATTACAGAATCCCAAATGAAGGGGAACAAGAAGCCTGAAAAATGGGTGAAGTCATGTCCACGCAAAATCCAACACACCAAACGCTGAACTAGAGTACTCTTAAGTGGATTGGTGCATCGCCGACAAAGGTCGAGGAGGGTTCTCAACTTGAGAAAACAAATTTGAAGAGATGAGTATATAATACAGGGATATAGAACACCCAGGAGGAAGATGTATGTGGCATGGTCATTACAAACCCGGCATGAATGAGGACATAGTCCCATACCACACCATATACTCCCCTCCCTGGGAAAGGGTTGGCCAAGGGGTGAAGGTGATAGGGAGATATCTGAGAGATGTAGCTAGACCTGAAGTCTAGATGTTCGGGCGGTCCTACGTATCCCATGAGGATGGGAATCAAGCTATACGTAGTTCTGCGAAGGGGATGTACGAAAAGATCTTAGTTTAAGGTCTTAAAACTCGGACCATGGACAAGTGGGATTATCCCATGTAAAGGTGGACCTCAACCCAATCCCTAATCCAATGTTAGTCGAACTAGGTTTATGAATCAAGGGAATATAAGGTATTTTCAATACGTGATATATATGCAAATGGGGAATCGGTGTAACCCTGAAGGATTTCTTCATCGCGGTTTTCCCTCCTAACATATGAATGCATACTGAGGAATTGCACCAAGATTTTTGAAGTTCTACTTGGGAATGATGATGTAGAGAAGGATGTGAATCATGTAACTGACATTTTCAGCTTAATGGAGTTGGCATGATGATGGAGGATAACTGTTGACCGTGTTCGAAACACTGCATCTATATTGTGTTCGCCCGAAATGGGGATGGAAGACCTAATGTTAAAGGTAATGGAATCCCTAATGTGGAGAACATGAAGCCTAAAAAATGGGTGAAAGTATGTCTGGGTAGAGTCGCCATTACAGGAACTAAACCAGAGTACCCTTAGGAACATTGGTGAATTGCTGAAAGAGGGATGAGGGGGAAAGATAATAGAGAGAAACCAATGAGATGGGGCTGGACCCGAAGTCGAGATGCTCGGGTGATACAACGTATCCCATGAGAATGGGAATCAAGCCATACATTGTTCTAGAATCGCACAGAGGGGTAGGATACAATAATTGGGTGGTACAACATGGAGAGTAACCCGATGTGAATGAGGAAATAATACCATACCACAACGTATAACCATAAATAGGAACTTCGGTCGGGGGAATGAAAAGACCAAGGGGCCTGAGGCTAGGCCTCGGATTGGAAGGCCTGGTCAATTTGTAGTTTAACGTCTTATAGTTAGGATGAAGAGATCAGTAACAAAACAAAGGAGGTGTATGACACGGTGAATAAACTGATGTGAGTGAGGACATAATCCCATACCACATTGTGCACTCTGTGTAAAAACATGGGACGAGACCCAAGAAGGACAAGGGGCCTGAGGCTGGGCCTCGGTCTGGAAGGCCCGACCAGTTTGTAGTTTAACGTCTTCCAGTGAGGACAAAGAAATGTTAAGGTATCTCATCCAGGGATGTGTACGCCATGATGAGTAACCTGACGTGAATGAGGACATAATCTCATACTACACCGTACAATCCCATAATAGAGAACCTGGGACAGGGCCTGAGAAGGGAAAGGGGCCTGAGGCTATGCCTCGAAAGGGAAGGACATATGTCCTCTTGTATGGTTACTGCCTCGTCACAGCTCCTAATCCCACATGACTAGTGCTCAGTGCGAGAAACAGGGAGCCAGTCTCGGAACTCCCTGTCATATGGGGGTCAAAAAGTTGGATTTTCAAGAAGGGAGTTCGTCACCTGGAGATATAGAGGGGCAGGATGAACCACTACACTGAATGTTTGGGAGATCTTGGGGTGGTTCTAATAACACATGACAACTGTTGACCATGTTAAAAACCCAGCGTCCCTATAGTTACATGAAATGGGAACAACAAAATAGCATCAACCATTGACTATATTCACAACGTGGGACTTATATCATCTTGTTGATCAACATCTACGAGGGTGTTGGACCAATGTTGTAATAGATCCCTTAGGACTAGCATCCATAACATTTGGAGGACCTTCTAGATAGAAAAGATGATGGAGTCCCAATCAAAGGAGTGGGTGAAGCAAAACTGTGCCCATTTATGAAAGAGGCAATCTTCTCTAGGGAGAAGGAAGTATGGAAGGATCATGGTTAGCCCGATGTTAATTGGGCAAACAGTTTTCCACCCAAAATGTTTCATAACCCTAGGGGGTTCTGCCATTTGGGTTTGGCCAACAGACGATATGTCCAGGCATTCCTACGTATCCCATGAGGATGGGAATCAAGCCGTACGTAGTTCGTGAAGGCCATGTAGTTTAATGTCATATAGTGATTACGTGGGAGGATAAAATAATGGGGAGTGGGAACACGGTGAAACCATTATAATCTTGGTATGTGTGGGGATGAAGAAGACTGCAACATATCATGCAAAGGTCCCCCGAGAAAACTATACCCATAGGGGATAGTCAAAGAGTAGAGTTCAGGGGATGAGCTCAAGATGAAATGCTTGAGAATTCCTACGTATCCCATGCGGATGGGAATCAAGAAATGCATAGTTCTAAGGGAGCAGTTTAACATCTTGCAGGATGATGCATAGATTAATGTCATTTAGAACTAAACAACTTAATGTCATGTTAGACCATCATGCAGTTTAGGGTCATGCGGGACCATCATACAGTTTAGGGTCATGAGGGACCAGCATGCAGTTTAGGGTCATGCAGGTTCGTCATGTAGTTTAGGGTCATGTGGGACTGACAGTTTAAGCTTGTGAAGGACCGGTATATCGTTTAGGGTCATGCGGGACCATCCAATTTAAGGTCATGCATGACCAAAAGGCTACGACAATGTATTGCTTAAGGAACATGGAATCAGTTGGAGGAGTTAGACGCTATCCTTCCATGTTCACTAGGGAGTATTCTCCATTGGGGTAAACCATGTGAATTATGTAATTTCCTTCCCATTTGGGCTCCAACATGTGTGGTTCCCTACAAGAAATCATTGGCATTTGGAGGTCAAATACCATGTCACCTTATAGGAAAGAGCGTATGCGAACCTTCTTGTTGAAGGATCTGGCTATCTTGTTCTGATGCCTTTTCATATTGTGTAGGGCACAAAGCCTACTCTCTTCAAGTTCATCCAATTCATCCAGACGAATTTCGGCTACCTTATCTAGTGCCAGCTGGTCATAAACTGCTGTGTGTAACGAGGGCAGCTGGATCTCGGTGGGCCTGACGACCTCAAATCTGTACACCAGGGAATATGGGGTCACCTTGCTAGAATTAAGAGTCATCCTCAGATAGGAACAGAGGGTGTTGGGGAGCTTGTCTGGCCAACTCATCTTGTTCTGACCAACCATTTTTTTGAATGATGTTATAGAGGGTGTTCTTGAATGCCTCGACCAGCCCATTTGCCTAAGCATGATAATGGGAGGTATGGTTCAAACGAATGATGTACTTGGCATACAATTTCTTTAGCTCGGCTAAAAGAAAGTTGGTGCCGTTATTGATGAGGACGATGTGAGGGACCAAAAAATGGTAGAAGATATTGGATATCACGAAGTAGAAGATAAAATGAGCTTGGACCTCCATGAGTGGAACTGCATCTGCCCACATGGAAAGGAAATCTATGGCGGTTAGGATGAACCTACATTGGTGAGCTTTTTCCAGTGGATATGGTCCCATGACATCAATTCCCGACACTGCAAATGACCATGAGTACTTGGTGGAGTAGAGAGGTTCTGGCGGTCGATGCATGAAATTAGCATGAATCTAGAATGCGTGACATCACTTGGAGAACTCGATACAATCATGGATCATGGAGTGCCAAATGATACCCAGTCTCCATATCTAATGGGACAGCTTCGGCCGAGCCTGGTGAGCCCCACATGAACTAGCGCGAACCTCCTGCATGTCCAGAGAAATCTCGAATCCTTGGATACAACGGAGGAGAACAACATCAAAACCATGCTTGTAAAGCATATGATCAAGACTAGGACCACTCTAGAGGGTAAACTGCATCCCACATCGTCAGATTTGCTCGCGCATGGCCCAATCAGCCGGGAGTTAACCATTTTGCAGATAATAGACAAAGGGGGATCTCCAGTCGGGGGTCGCTTCAACCACTACATCTGAGGAACCTGGGGGTCCTAACGTGGAGGCTCCGATAGTATGATGGCTTACCCAGAGGACATCGTCATCATCAGGGGTGACAGGGGAAATGACTCTTTGATGTATCATTTGTATAACCAAATCATTATGCACGGGTTCAACAAGTGATGCAGCCAAGCCGGTCACGACATCAGCTCGACAATTCTGAGATCAAGGGACATGAGTAACTTCCAGACATGATGGAAACTAAGCCATTAGCAGGAGGGTGCCCTCCAACAATGGTGTGACATCTAGATTTCTGAAAACATAGTCATCGTTGATCTACTTGATGACTAGTTTGGAATCCCCTCTCACATGCAAATGGGCACATCATTCTCGAGGGCCAGCTCACGACCAGTAATGAGGGCATGATACTCGGCTTCATTATTGGTGAAACCTTCTGACAACAACAATGAGTACGACATAATGTCTTGAATTAGGGTAATAAAGACGATTCAAAGGCCCACACTGTTGATCCAAGGATCATTGAGCCTTTTACCATTCGGGCTTCAGGAGGCACCGTAGAAGTCCATCTATCAATAAGGGATGGCATGATCTACGGAGGGGATTGCCTCGTTGTGAAAATCCAAGTCCAGGAACTGGTCCATGGAGGTTGGAAGTGAAGAAATAAAATCTAAAAATTCTTGTCCTTTGATATCCTTCTGAGGCACGAACCTGATGTCAAACTACTGGAGGATTACCGTCCACCATGCTAGACAACCAGTCAATATGGGGTGGTTTAGGATGTACTTCGTCGGGACTAATGAGGGACTAGCTATACCTCGTGGTGCTTCTGGTAATGTCTCAAATTATACACATAAAATACGAGTGAAAGGATGCTTCTTTAAATGAGGGAGTATCGTGTCTCCGTATCATTGATCATACGTTTGAGGTATTAGAGGATGATTTCTGTCCCCTAATTGTTCTTCTGGGCGAGAAGGGTGCCTAAGTATCATTCTAGGGAAGTCACGTATAGGATCAGTGGTTTTCCAGATATGGGTGGCATCATGACTGGAGACTAGAGCAGATACTGAGTGATTTCCTCAAACACAGTCTTGCAGTATTTGTCCCATTTGTAGGTAGAGCCTTTCTTAATTATCCGAGAAAAGGGCTTACACTTGCTGGACAAATTTGCAATGGATCGGGGTATGTTGGTTGTGTGGCCTTGGAAACCCCAAAGACCCTGAATACTGCTCTAGGGAGGCATCTGGATGATGGCCTTGATCTTCTCTTGGTCTATCTTAATGCCCAGGTACCAGAAAACAATGCCAAGGAACTTCATAGAGGTGACCCCGAAGGCACATTTCAGCACGTTCATCTTCAGCTGGAGGGAACGAAGGAAGCCGAACACTTTCCCAAGGTCATTGAGATGGTACTAGAACTGGCGAGATTTGACCCCCATATCATCCACATAACATTCCACCAATTACTAAGGATTTTATTGAATATGCGTTTCATTTCCCACTGATAGGTGGCACCTGTATTCTTCAGGCCGAAGGGCATAACATTTTAATAGAAAGTACCTTGGGGTTCCCTGAAAGCTGTGGAATCCTCTTCCTCAGGGGCCATTCAGATCTAGTTGTATCCAGAGTAACCATCCATAATGGAGAAGGCCCAGAACCCAGTTGTAGAGTCAATCAACAATTCTATCACTAGAAGGGGAAAATCATCCTTCAGATAGTGACAGTTGAGATCTCATAAGTCCATGAAGACTCTGATCTATCCTTTCTTCTTTATGACTGGAACAATGTTGGCTAGCAACATGGGGTACTGGACCTCCAAGATGATGTTGGATCTGATAATCATGTCAACTTCAGCCTTGACCATGGTACCCTGAGAGGGGTGCATCATTCATGTAGGCTGTTTGAACCCATGATGATTTGTCGGTAGACTGAGGTAGTGGACGACTACCTGAGAATCTAGTCCCATCATATGGTCATAACTCTAGGGGAATACATCACAATGCTTCTTCAAAAAATCTATGTACCATTACTGCTCCTCGAGGGGCATGGCAGCACAAATCAATGTGGGTCTCAGATCCCCCTTGCTACCAATGATCACTTGTACCAGTTCATTGACCGTAGAGGAGACGACTTCATCATTAGCGGGGGGATCATCATATCGATCCCCTTCTTCGCGTATGGAGGGGTGATCTTTAGTGGGGGGGTTATTCTTCTAGGTCAATGGATCCTGAAGGGAGGTTGGTGCCAGCATTGGTAGTGGTGGACAGCATATCAGGAGATCCATGTGCTACTGAAACCATAACAACGAGTGCAGTCGATCGGATCTCAACTGGTCATCGTCCCAATGGGCCACGTATGATGATATCAAAGCAATATTTGTGCATCGGCATGATCTGGTTCATCCTATCCTAGAGAAATAGACATGTATTATGTACTACTGGTTCCATTGGGCAGACATCCAGATACTGTATGGGGGTAGGAGGCTCCGGGATCACCTATGCCTGGTTTGTGTAGGAGTACGTGGTGATTTTCCATTGTCGCTTGGACATGGGAATATGCATCCAACTTGTACCAGAGTCAAAAAAAAAAACATTTCACCTTTTCGGGGTTTGTGGACTCCAATCAATTTATCAGGAAGACATACGCGTCATCCAGACCTGCCCGGGGGTCAGATGCGACCCTGACGGGTTCGACCTCACTTGCCTAAATCTTCTTATCTGTTCTCTTGTAATAGCAGGCATCCAGGTAGCTGGATTCACAAGCGGGTAAAGGAGATGAATCTCCTTGGAGTACTCCTAATTGACCATTAAGGGAGTAATTTAGGCATTGGTGATACTATGAGGGGACTGCCACATGTAGGTGGATCCACGGTCTTCCCATCAATGCATTATATGCAGCGTCCTGGGAAACAACCATCAACTTGGTGCTGGCAACTAGGCCTTCGAACTGAGTCATCAAACAGATCTTACTCACTGAGGTCTGCCATATCCTGTTGTATCCCTGGATTCTTAAATTGGAGAGAGTCAGGTCATCCTTAGATAACCGCAACTTTCGTAGTGTCTGTGTTGGGATACGGTCAATACCAGTGCTGGGGTCAATAAGACAACGACGAACCTCCACACCATTAAATTGGACAGTAATGTATAGTGGGTGGATATGCCACTATATGGGAGAGCCTTAATATTCTCCAGATAATTAAATGATTTCCTAACATTCATCATTATCAACCGCCTCAGTATGAAAGGTTTCTGTAGCTGCTACCTCCGTCTCAAACTGGAGGGGGCTTCGTAAAGCCTCGACAAGGGCCTCATGCATATCTGACGATAGACGAAGTGCCTCGATGATGGGAAGCCATAGTAGGATGCCGACAAGGTAAATAAGTACATAAAACCTCAGCACCAGGCACATAGTTCTTCTTGCAGGGAGCCGCTCTGTGATTGGAGGCATGGTGGGCCCTGCCAGCTGGGTCGACGACTAGCTGGTGGTGGGCATATCCTACTGCTCACTATTCGAATCCTTAAGAGTAGCCACCAGATGAAGACTGGAAGAATTATATCGGCCTTTAGTAGGGAGAGACAGATCGCGGCATTGTAGAGGTAGCTCTTCCTGATCCAGCAGCACAAACAGTGGTGGATGCGGGCCCAACGACACAGGATAAAGAGGTTGTGCATGATGAGCTCTACGCAGGTCCTGCTGTCTAGTCTCAGTGGCATGCACGACCTAGCTGGAGGTGCCAGCTAATGAGACTTGATGACCCATATGGTCGCGGATCTGCTAAAGTTGACGTCGGCTAGGGATGTTGGGGAGGTTCTCCTGGTGCTCCTCATTGTTGGGAGTCATATAGGGGTTTACCAACTCCATGATATTAACCGAAGAATACCCTTGACTATCACGTGAAGCGTCATCCCCTACTGGGTGGATTTTGGGAGGAATCTCCATCTCTAGGGGTGTAAAGTCACCGAGAGTCTGAGAAAATGATGGCATTAGCGGGGCGCAATTGTAGAGACCTGAAGCTTGACGTACATAAACATTACATTACTTTTGAGGAATACTTAATACATAACAGAAACAGACACACAAGGATCTTAATAGTTTAGTGTCTTTGGAAACTCGGAGTAAAATCTTCTAATCTTGGTGAATGATCTTCAACATCTCCCAGTAACGATCTTCCCCTTTTTTCTTACCTAAAACCTTTCTTTATATCATGGGGAAAAGAAAACATAAAAGGGGTGAGCTCAAAATCATAGTAAGGGTAAGCATGGATAAAATAAAACATACTATATACATTTTAACTTAAAAACATGAACATAATGTTTAAACATCAAAATCTTGAGCAATGACATAAAACTTGGAAGTACGTAAGGCATAGATCATAAAGAAACATTAAGAATGATAAAATAGCATGGGAATAAAACATTTAATTGTGGCAACTATTAAGAACATGATATGATTTCCATAGTAGCCAAGGAATTGCTTCCAAGACCATCTTAGTGGACAATGTCCCTTTCTGAATCGCGTTCACTCCTTGTTCTAGTCCTGTATTACTGAACCGGGTTAACTTTCCGTTCCATCCATTTCTATCTCATGAGATATAAATCTTTACCCAATGCATTTGAGAGATATATAGGTCCCAACCATCTCATAATGAAATCATTCATACTTGTGCCACAAAATAAACTTAAAACATTCATCATAACCCAAAGAATAAAATGGGTTTCATAAACATCATCCCATCATTTCATAATCCATGTAAAACAAACGTACATATCATCATATGAAAAGTGAACCATGTAAATTATAGAGACATTAAACTTAAAACATACACATATGAAATAATTTCATCTTAGATAGAAAATGGTTTTGATAAAACATTTGAAATGAATTCTTTAGGAAAATATCCTTTCTTCTTAAAAATAAATTTCTTTTCACAAAACGCCATTCTATTTTAAAAGGAAGAGATTCTGTTGAAAATAGTCATGAAATATTTTGAAGGAAGCTTCATGCAAATAAGTCTTTATAAAACCGTAAAAATCTGTTCGTGCCGTATAAGTTAAAAAAACATTCTTCTCGTACATTTACCGAAAAATTCAAGAAGTACCTCGTAATAGAAAGATTCCATACATGACATGTGGTAAAAGTCAAAAATGGGTAAAAAAGACTTTAAACATACATGAAAACACTTTTATAAAACATGGACATGGATGATAGAAATAACCCTAGTAAATACTGACGAATAAGCTATCTCAGATAAAAATGAGATTTGGAAAATTATCCCTTACCTTATGTATGATATGCTTCGTATGTATCCGGACCTCCTGTATAATGATTTAAATAATGTAATTAACATATTACAGAATCATATTAATTGTTATGATATCATATATGGTTTACTTATGACATTATATTACCCTTTCTTTTGTAAATTCCATGTTAAAGAGTGTTTTGGGTAAAATCGTTTCATTTGTCGTCTGTGTTTTGACTTGTAATTATTCATATGATTACTTAGATCATGATTAATTAATTACAGAATATAAAACATGATTTATATATAATATATATTCAGAATATACATATATATATATATAGTAGATCGATAAATGGAATGAAATACACCGTTCGTGGGGACGGTAGGTCGTACGTGTGCATGAACGCTGTTTTCGTTTCCTTACTGAGTTGAATGGAATTAAGTAGATGAAATACACACACACACACACACACATATATATATATACATAAATCCAATATCTTTTTTAATGTCATATATTTCATTATTATTTCTTATAAATACATTATAATCATTCTTAAATGGTTATCTTGGAGAATGAATCGCATCGCATCGTGGAGACGGTAGTCCGTACGTACGCACGAGCGATGATATTGTTCCCATAATTATTGAATTGAATTGGATAGGATGATACAATATATAATAATTATTATAATGTTATAATAACTGTGTATAGTTATTCTTTACACCATTATACCCATCCAAGTAATGTGGTGTTGGAAAAACAAATTACACCACGGCGTGGAGACGGTATTCCGTACGTACGCACGCGCGGTGATTTCGTTTTCCGTAGGATGAATAGATGATGAAGTAGGGTTGTTTCATAATTATAATAACATTTCATTATATGAGTGATACTGAATTTTTTATTTCATAATGAAACAACTAAAGAAGAAGATGTAGAAGAAGAAATAAAGTTGAAAGAATAGGTAACAGACATTACCTCTTCTTTGAAGCACCCCCTTGATACCTCAACATAGGGCACTAAAATAGGTCTTTGAAGAAGACCAGGACCTCTAGAATGTTTCTAGGGAAGTGGAGAAGAGAATTTGGCAGGGGATGGCCGAGCATGAAGGCTCAAATTGGTGTGAGGAAGGGAGGGAGGAGGTGCCCTTTTATAAGGGAGGAGAGGGGCACCTTTGGAAATCTTAAAAATATTAATTTATAATAAATCTAACCCCACTTAAAAAAATCCAAAAATGACTCAAATTAGAATATTAGATGATATAGGGTTGTAATCACATCAACCAATAAAATTTATACATGTTAGGAATTTATTTTCTACATTATCAACTTGATTTATCCTTATTTAATCAATTTAATTTTATTTGTGGTAATAATATTTTAAATTTTAAATTATAACAAATAATTACATATTTTTTGTGAATTATCCATAATTGGATACTTTATAACATTTTATACTATATAAATATAAATTTATAATTTTTAAATTTTTTTGTGATTTTTAAACAATTTTATAGAATGTTATTTTTATAAAGTAACAATAGTGTCAATTTTGACACTATTCATTTATTTGAATTTAAATAAAATATATAAAAAAGATATGTTCGAAATAAAAGCTTTAATAGATTCATAAAAGGTCATAGGTATCTAGAAAATTAGTGGAGATCATTAAAGAGTTAATATAATATTTATTTTATAAATTTTAAAACCATTTATTTGTTTTATCTCTTAATAAAATAATTACTACAACATTATTGTATAATTATTTAATATAATTATTTATTGCATAAAAAATAAAAATAAAATCCTATAATGAATATAAATATATTACCTTTCTCAATAATACTTTTACTCGAATTTATCATCTTAAAATCACAATAGTTAAATTGTTATATTTATTAAAGTATGAAGGTGACAACTTTGGCATCATTTAAAATAAAATAATATAAGTGTCATAATCATCTTAATAAGGATCCAAATGGTCCAAAATTCGTCCGGTGGATGATTAGGGTTAATATATACACTAATAATAAGTTTTTTTCAGATTTTTGGGCCTTTTGTTATGTATTAATATCTCAATAGAAACTATATTATTGATTTTTCACTAAATAAATAATTTGTGCATAATTAATGTATCACTATTAATGACAATTATATAAACCTTAAAAATTATAAATAAATTATCATGATGTGGATAATTTTATTATCTTTCTGGATACTATTCATTTTCGAAGTTTTATTATGTTTATCAATAAATTAAAATTATTATAATTATAATATTTAAGAGGGTGACATGTTGTCACTTTCTTTGGTTTTAATAATAATTAAATTATTTTCATGGTCAAAAGTCCATTAAATGAATTTAATCCGACCCTTAGGAGATATGGCTCTACCTCTATCCATCCAATAGTATTTTGGCATGGGTTAGGGAAATTTTATAATCTTATATTTACCCTTAATTACCCGTTTTACATTTAACTATGGTAAATAAAATTTATCGTAGTTACTATTCATAATGCCCAAAAATAAAAAGTAGATTATTAACATAATTTGGACCCCCTAATTCCAAATATGGAATCCATTTTTCCAAATTCAATACACAGAGTTTCAGAAATTAAATTAAAATTAATCACGTTGTAGAAAGAAAACGGGTTTTTGTATAAAACATTGCAAAAGATCGAATTGATTTAACCTACGGATTCAAGGTGAAATCAATGCTAATGACATAAAATATATTAAATGGTAATAATATATTCTATTTATACTTTAAACCCATTCAATATTATAATTTAAACATATAAACTAATACGATGAAAAAAGTTGTTTTTAATTAAAATATAGCGTGTTTTTACTATTCATTAAAATATGAATTTTTTCAGAAAAATATCAAAACTTTATCCAATGTAATGATTTATATCCTGATTCAAAATAAGAAGTTGATTTTGTAAAATTGAACTTATAAACATGTCAAAAACTATATTTAAAGTGGGTGTGCCATCTAAAGGCGGCAAAACTGCATTTTTTGAAAAATACTTATTTTACCCAAAAAATTTATTTTGTTCTTATACCATGTTCTAGAGAACGTGTAAGATGAATAATAATGTTATAAAATTTAAAATTTAGTTAATACTATTCATAACAGCTAGTTCATAATAATATATCGTTGTTTCGTAAAACCCGGTATTGCGTACAGCAAACGCTATCGAGGAAGGTCGAGATTGCGTGTAATGCAAGCCAAGTCAGGGTTTCGTGTTGTGCAAGAATCCTTAATTGTTTAATATAACAGAATCCAACCATATTTCATTTATACATTGAATATATATATATATATATACTCAATGTTTTGTAGAATAAGTATTATCAAAATTGTTTGTAACATGATCCAAGAATAGTGTTGCGTATACTGCATGATAATAAGGTGTTGCCTATGGCGCAAGGTAATCTTGGTCTATCATAGAACACAAGACATTAATGAAATTAAAAGAATATTTTTCATAAAATATCAGGGTGTTACATTCTACCCCCTTAAAATGAATTTTGCCCTCGAAATTCATTGGGGTTATAAATAGTTTACTACTCAAAAGATTGTCTAATAGAAACCCATATCGTAAAAAGGAATACCAAAACATGGCATTAAAAACTAATGTATGAAATGTAACTGTTACCCAAATTAACTCATCACTGGGTTTCCACATAGGAGAACATAGGTGAAAATATGGATATGGAAGAAAAATATAACCATCAAGTTCAGATGGAGAGTGGTAGAGAACATGGCTATGAAAAAGCCATCAATCACAAAGCCATAGATTTTTTATGATCTAAGGTACCATCTGATTCATCAGATATAATGGCAATAGGACAACATTTTTTGTTTTCAAGATCATTTCTCTAAAGTTGATGAAATTCGAAATAGAAGAAATACTTTCGTGATTTTGGTACAGTCTCACTGTTGTTCATTCTTTGGACAATTTCCATTTCATCTCTTAAAGAAATGAAGTTGAATTTGTCATTCGTGAAGTGTTAGTAGCTCATGTGATAGAATGATGGGTCATTATATTCTGTCTTAAACAAAAGGTTATAAAAGTTATCATAAATACATATGTCCATCTATAGTGAGATTAATCATATATTGTTCCTAGAATGGACTTATACATCATATATCATACTGCTTAATATAATAAAACTAGTTTCTACTAAATAGGGACTTCCTGTAGGCCAGTGGTAGGCGATAAAGGACAGTTGTACTTCAGTTTTGGGTTCGATTCCCACAGCCTTGTCCGACGCGATAGGCTGTCGCCTGTCCTGCAGGTTGTCCTTTTTCTAAAACTACATTACTATAACATCACATCAATAATATCGAAAAAAGTTCTATCCTTAAACAATACTAACTTATGTCCAACATAATACATTCCAATCTTTAGACTTTTCTAAAATACTTCGGACCAAGCTCATAGTATAATGATTATGATTACTTGAAATTTCATCAACCAAGCATGTGAATACCATCATTTATCATCCATATATCTTGTTTGTCACATTCCAATCATGTCAATACCTTAATCATATATTCTCTTGAAAATGAATACCCATTAATCCTTAGTGAAAACATGAATGCTGTCAAAAGTTAACTCTTTCCACATACCAAAATCCAAAAATTATATATACTCAAACCATGATATAACCTTCTACTTATATCATTCATGAGCTCATGAATACTATCACACATTTAATTTTCTCCTTATCCCTTCATTATGTGCATATCATCTATATTCCAAAAATATCTGAATAACCTTTCATAGATACTAGTACCATAATCATACACTTTCAAAACTCAAGGAAAGACCACAGTGTAACAATCCTTAGATGTCTCCTTATTCCATAGTAACATGAGATTACTTATACAACATTACATTTGGTAAACATGTAATCATTCCACTACCTTATTAAACCATTGACCGGGCTTCAACAATTCTTTAATCTCACATATCATTTGTAGTCTCTTCATCATCATCAACATAAGTACTTCCCATACGAACATATAGATTCTCTTCGTGAGACTTTCCCTAAGGGAATTGGTTTGCATAATGCCCGTACATTCCACATTTAAAACATTTATCCATTTTTGATGTTGTAGAAATACCATTATCCTCATCCATGGTGTTAACTGAAAGTTTTACTTTTCACTTCATGGCTTTGTGTCCATCTTTTCCACACCCAAAGTATCTTCCAGTTCCTTTGAAACATTCTTCTAGATGCCTCTTCCCACATGATTTACATAGTGGAAATTGAAGTTTCTTTCCTCTATGATCATCATGAAACTCCATCTTTCTCTTATTAGACGAGTTAGGAAACTTACCAAATTTGTGTTTATTGATCAAATTATGAGATTTCTGATTCAGCATAATAATGATGTTTGGACTTCCAAATCCCATTTCATTTGGTTTCTCAAGAAGAATATCATTCCATTGTCTGTCATATCTTCCATTATCGTGAATATTCCCGTTTCCAGCCATTTTCTAAAACCCAAAAAGAATAGTGTGAGAGGAAAAAATCATTCTAGGGAAAACAACATAGTAAAGGGGGATTAACCTCAATATCTAACATCTTAGGTTAAATTATAATATCGTTATCATAGTTCTAGGACTATATCCTATACGTATACTTATCCTTAGGGAAATCCCTAAACATAACTTAGAAATATCTCTAGGGATCTCACTAATGTTTTCTCATCCTAGTTTCAAAAGGTTGACTAAACCATTCCTCTGATACCAACTGTAGAGACCCGAAGCTTGACATACATGGACGTTACATTACTTTTGTGGAATACTTAATACATAACAGAAACATACATACAAGGATCGTAATAGTTTAATGTCTTTGGAAACTCAGAATAAAGTCTTTTAATCATGGTAAAAGATCTTCAACATCTCCTAGTTATGATCTTCCCCTTTTTTCTTACCTAAAACATTTCTTTATATCCTGGGGAAACGAAAACATAAAAGGGGTGAGCTCAAATTCTCAGTAAGGGTAAGCATGGATAAAATAAAACATACTATATACATTTGAACTTAAAAACATGAACATAATGTTTAAACATCAAAAGATTTAGCAATAACATAAAACATGGATGTACGTAAGGAATATATCATAAAGAAACATTAAGAATGATAAAATAGCATGGGAATAAAACATGTAATTGTGGAAACCATTAAGCACATGATGTGATTTCCATAGTATCTAAGGCATTGCTTCCAAGACCATCTTAGTGGACAAAGTCCCTTTCTGAATCGAGTTCACTCCTCGTTCTAGTCCTGTATTACTGAACCGATTTAGCTTGCCGTTCCAGCCATGTATATCTCATGAGATATAAATCTTTACACAATTCATTGGAGGGATATATAGGTCCCACCCATCTCATAATGAAATTATTCATACATGTGCCACAAAATAAACTTAAAACATTCATCATAACCCAAAGAATAAAATGGGTTTCATAAACATCATCCCATCATTTAATAATCCATATAAAAAAACAGACATTTCATCATAAGAAAAGTGAACCATGTAAATTATAGAGACATTAAACTTAAAACATACACATATGAAATAATTTCATCTTAGATGGAAAATGGTTTTGATAAAACATTTGAAATGAATTCTTGAGGAAAATATCCTTTCTTCTTCCAAATCAATTTCTTTTCACAAAATGTCATGCTATTTTAAATGGAAGAGATTTTTTTTTGAAAATAGTCATGAAATCTTTTGAAGGATGCTTCATGAAAATAAGGCTTTATAAAACCATAAAAATCTGTTCGTTCCATATAAGTTAAAAAACAATTTTCTCGTACATTTACCGAAAAAGTCAAAAAGTACATCGTAATAGAAAGATTAAAATACATGACATGTAGTAAAAGTCAAAAATGGGTAAAAAGGACTTTAAACATACATGAAAACAATTTTATAAAACATGGACATGGATGATAGAAATAACCCCAGTAAATACTGACGAATAAGCAATCTCGGATAAAAATGAGATTTGAAAAATTATCCCTTACCTTATGTCTGATATGCTTCATATGTATCCGAACCTCTTGTATAATGATTTAAATAATGTCATAGACTTATTACAGAATCATATTCATTGTTATGATATCATATATGGTTTACTTATGACTTTATATTACCCGTTCTTTTGTAAATTCCATGTTAAAGAGTGTTTTGGGTAAAATCGTTTCATTTGTCGTCCGTGTTTTGACTTGTAATCATTCATATGATTACTTAGATCATGATTAATTAATTCCAGAATATAAAACATGATTTATATATAATATATATTCAGAATATAAATATATATAGTAGATAGATAAATGGAAAGAAATACACCGTTCATGGAGACGGTAAGCCGTACGTACGCATGAACGCTGTTTTCGTTTCCTTATTGAGTTGAATGGAATTATGTAGATGAAATATATATATATACATAAATATAGTAGATTTTTAATTTCATATAATTCATTATTATTTCTTATATATACTTTATAATCATTCTTAAAAGGCTAACTTAGAGAATAAATCTCTTCGCGTCGTGGAGACGGTAGTCCTTACGTACGCACGAGCGATGATATCGTTCCCATAATTATTGAATTGAATTGGATAGGATGATACAATATATCATAATCAGTATAATGCTATAATAACTCTGTATAGTTATTGTTTACACCCGTATACCCATCCAAGTAAGGTGGTGTTGGAAAAACAAATTACCCCACGGTGTGGAGACGATATTCCGTACGTACGCATGCGCGGTGATTTCGTTTTCCGTAGGATCGATAGATGGTGAAATAGGGATTTTTTATACTTATAATATCATATCATTATATGAGTGATACTTATGTTAGTATTTCATAATTAAAAAACTAAATAAGAAGTAGTAGAAGATGAAATAAAGTTGAAAGAATCGGTAACGGACATTACCTCTTCTTTGAAGCGCCTATTTGAGACCTCCTATTAGGGAACTAAAATTGGTCTTTGAAGAATAACAGGGCCTCTAGGATGTTTCTAGGGAAGTGGAGAAGAGAATTTGACAGGGTTTTCCTGTGCCTGAAGGCTTAAATTGGTGTGAGGAAGGGAGGGAGGAGGTTCCCTTTTATAAGGGAGGAGAGGGGCACCTTTGGAAATCTTAAAAATATTAATTTATAATAAATCTATCCACACTTAAAAACCTCCAAAATTACTCATATTCGAATATTAGATGAGATAGGGTTTTAATCGCATCAACCAATAAAATTTATACATGTTAGGAATATATTTTCAACATTATCAACTTGATTTATCCTTATTTAATCAATTTAATTTTATTTGTGGTAATACCATTATCAATTTTAAATTATAACAAATAATTACTTATTTGTTTTGAATTTTCCATAATTGGATACTTTATAACATTTTATAACATATAAATTTAAATTTATAATTTTTAAATATTTTTGTGATTTTTAAACATTTTTATAATATGTTATTTTTATAAAATATCAATAGTGTCAATTTTGACACTATTCATTTATTTGAATTTAAATAAAATATATACAGAAGATATGTTCGAACTAAAATCTTTAATAGATTTATAAAAGGTCATATGTATCTATAAAATTAGTGGAAAATATTAAATAGTTCATGTAATATTTATTTTATTATTTTTAAAACCATTTATTTTGTTTATCTCTTAATAAAATAATTACTACAACATTTGTGTATAATTATTTAATAGACTTATTTTTTTGCATAAAAATTAAAAATAAAATCCTATAATAAATATAAATCTATTAACTTTTACAATAATACTTTTACTCGAATTTATCATCTTAAAATCACAATAGTTAAATTTTTATATTTATTAAATTATGAAGGTGACTACTTTGGCATCATTTAAAATAAAATAATATAATTGTCATAATCATATTAATAAGGATCCAAATGGTCCAAAATTCGGCCCATGGATGATTAGGGTTTATATATACACTAATAATAAGTTTTGTTCAGATTTTTGGGATTTTTTATATGTATTAATATTTCAATAAAAACTATATTATTTATTTTTCACTAAATAAATATTTTCTGCATCATTAATGTATCACCATTAATGACAATTATTTAATCCCTAAAAATTCTAAATAAATTTTCATAATGTATATAATTTTATCATCTTTTTGGATACTGTTCATTTTAGATGCCTTATGATGTTTATCACTAAATTAAAATTATTATACTTATAAGATTTAATAGAGTGACATGCTGTCACTTTCGTTGATTTTTATAATAATTGAACTATTTTCATGGTCAAAAGTCCATAAAATGAATCTAATCCGACCCTTAGGTGATATGGGTCTAATTTTATCCATCCAATAGTATTTTGGCATGTGTTAGGGTAATTTTATAATCTTATATTTACCCTTAATTACCCGTTTTACCTTTAACTATGGTAAATAAAATTTACCGTAGTTACTATTCATAATGCCCAAAAAAAGTAGATTATTAACATAATTTGGACCCACTGATTCCAAATATGAAATCTATTTTTCCAAATTCAATACACAAAATTTGCAGAAATAAAATTAAAATTAATCGTGTTGTCGAAAGAAAACGGGTTTTTGTTTAAAAGTTTGCAAAAGATTGAATTGATTTAACATACAGATTCAAGGTAAAATCAATGATAATGAAATAAATTATATTAAATGGTAAAAATATATTCTATTTATATTTTAAAACCATTAAATATTATAATTTAACCATATAATCTAATACGATGAAAAAATTTGTTTTTAATTAAAATATAGCTTGTTTTTACTATTCATTAAAATATGAAAGCTTTCAGAAAAATATCAGTACTTTTTCCAATGAAAATTCGTATATCCTGATTCAAAAGAAAATGTTTATTTTGTAAAATTGAACTTATAAACATGTTAAAAAACTAGATTTAAAGTGGGTGTGCCATCTAAAGGCGGCAAAAGTGCATTTTTTGAAAAATACTTATTTTACCCGAAAAATTTATTTTGTTATTATACCATGATCTAGAAAATATGTAAGATGAATAATAATGTTTTTTAATTCAAAATTTAGTTAATACTATTCATAACGTCTAGTTCATAACAATATTATAATAATATATCGTTGTTTCGTAAAACCTGGTATTGCGTACAACACATGCTATCGAAGAAGGTCGCGATTGCGTGTAATGCAAGCCAAGTCAGGGTTGCGTGTTGTGCAAGAATCCATCATTTCTTCATATAACAGAATCAAACCATATTTCATTTATACATTGAATATATATATATATATATACTCAATGTTGCATAGAATAACTATTATCAAAATTGTGTGTAACACGATCCAAGAATAGTTTTGCGTATACCGCAAGATAATACGGTGTTCCGTATGGTGCAAGGTAATCTTGGTTTATCATACAACACAAGAAATTAATGAAATTAAAAGAATATTTTTCATAAAATCTTGGGGTGTTACAGCAATGCTTTCCCTTGAACGGCTGATGCTTGCTCTTCTAGGAAGAGGCAGACAGAGATGATGATGCAGACGTAGTGGTTGTGGATTCTAAAGGCTCTGGCTGATTCAAGCATGCCCAAATGATGGAAGGGGCATGGGATACAATTTTGTGAGCCATCCATTCATCATACTTCTGGGACTCGTGGTTGGAAACCTTCTTCCACTCACCTTCGTTGTCGCAATAGTTGACTAGCTTTACAAAGACCCCCACCACTTGTACCAGAGCCAGGCCGAACCTGACTAAGTTTTTATAGACCTGGTCTTAAAGATAGTCTTCAAACACATAGTACTGCTTGTTGGTGTACCCCAAAATCTGATCTTAGGGGAAATATTGGTGTGAACTGTGAGGTTCACCTCTTCTGTCCTTTTGCACTTAGGTATGTGTACAATCCCCTGCTCTAAGGAACTACGGATGTAACTGGGGACCTGATTCTTGTTGAATGAGTAGGTATGATTTTTTCTATCCATAAATGGGTCCCTTCAATCCTAGACCTAATGAGGAGCTGGAGGGGCTTGTCTAGAAGGCGAACCCTGATTGTCCTACCTGGGTGGTGGTGGCGCATTCCGCGGGTGAACCTACTAATTCTGAGGAGGATGCTTCTGAGTCGAAGGCTTTGCCTGAGGTGGAGGACCTCTGCGAGGCTACAGGACTGGTGCCACTGGTAGAAATTCTATTTTCATGCGGTCTTTTATTTGGGGCACTGTGGCCGGCTCGGATCTGGAATCCCTCCTTACTGGAATTACCGGGGGCAACAGACTTAACTGGCTGGCCTGTTACAGGGCTTCCTACGTGCTCTAGGCCTTGTCAGAGGAGTCTCGGAATCCTACGGGGTAGTTATAGATGATCATAGAGGAAACCAGCTCTGCCCTGACATTCCCTCCGCAAATTGTCAATAATTTCTCCTAAGTCAATGGCATTTCAATGGAGTATGTGAGCCCATTACACAGGGCGATAAAGTCTATGAATCGCTGTTCAGGCATTTGTTTTCACTTTAAGAGGTATGTGATGCTCTTTTTCTGGGTGGTAGAGCTGAACTGGTAGAGGAATTGCCTGCGAAGGTCCTCCCAGCTGGTCACAGATCCAACAGGGAGTTGGTTGTACCAAACGAATGTCATCCTCTCTAGTGTCTAAACAAAACATCAGAGCTTGGTAACCACATGTTTTTATGGAGTCCCTAAAATGGGCTCACAACTTGAGTTGAAGTCGGCCAGGTGCTGCGGCAGGTCCCCCGTCCCATTAAAGGGGGAGAAGGTGGGGTTCCCAAAACCCAGACGTGCCGGTATATCATCCACCCATGCCGAATATGGCATAAAATGTATTGGGATTTCCACCTTTCGCATTTCCAATACCTCATGGTGGGATATGAGCACCGCTATTAAATCATCTAGGTGGGGGTACCTATCTTGACTGGTATCCCTAACCACGGGTGCGTTAGCGGGTTCTTCAACACGGTAGACATGCTCAGCCGCTCGTGGAGGGGCTGGTGGTGTGGCCTGTCGGGCATATGGGGTAACATGGGATGGATTCTATGGATTAACATGCCGTTCTGGAGGGTTTGGTGAGACATACCACACCCTTTTTCCATATGCTTCGGCTTTAACTCTGCCTATGGGAGAAGCATGATCACGGTTGCATGAGGGAAGCTCGCTAAGGGGAAGTTATTCCTGCCCCTGTTGTACTGGCCTAAGATTGATGTAGTCAGGGCTTCGCTCTGAAACACATTCAGAAAAAGTTTTGTTGACCAAATTCTTCTACTCATTATGTTTTTGCGCAACATGGCCTTCTCAGGGTCCTCCTTCATCTTCTACACTTAGGTGGACGGTTCGGAGTGTTTGGTAGCTCCGGCGTGCTCTTTTCCCTTACCAGAATTCCTGTTGAGTACCAATTCCTTGGTGGGCATAGAGATACCTACTAGGTTCCACTGCTGGCGAGTAATCCTCCCTGATGTATCCAATAGTGGTGGCACACCTTCAGGGGGTAAGTCTCCTTCTATAAGCTCCAGATCGTCCTCCTCGTCCACTATGTCGACCATATTGACAATGATCATTCTTGGGGGCATGTCCTCGATATTGCATAGCAATTCGGGCTGCCGCTAGATGGGAATGAAGAGGAGGGAGGCATACTGCCCCTCGCCACATATTTTCATGTGAGGGGTAGCCTCCTTGATAATGTTTTAGAGTATATTGATTCTCTGAATGCATTGATGCTGGACGGCCTCATGACGCCATCTGACTTGGGGCATTGAGCCACAGGGAGTGCGACCAGATCAACCAGACGACATTTCCCACCGATGTCTTTGAAATGTGCTTTTATCCTAGGATAGAACACTCACTGATGACGAATAATAAAATGTGTTACCCATAGGGTGTAGCAGAAACACTGAACTTCCACTAGACTGAGGGATTCCAGTATGCAGAAATTCTGCGCTGCCAGTGGCCAGATCATCTAGGGGAAGTGGTCCACTATGAGGATGTTCCAGAACCTCCTCTGATCGGATTCAGGGTATGGACCTTGTTTCCCCCACTCATCAACTGGGGGTGGATGTGGAACTGGTAGCGGTACTGAGGAAGACTGATGGGACGACAGGCTGGTTGGTGGAGAGTACGACGAGGGGCCGACTGGTCACCGATTCTTGGGATATCCTCCGATGAGTGTAGCGACCTTGCTGCTACGTCGCGATAAGACACTTTGATGGCTTTCATTCATGGCTCAGGGTCTAGGGCTACTGGTGATAGGCCGCAATGCTCCTCCCCAGCCATTGGTCCCCTGAATAGCTCTATGTTATCGTTTGTGGGGTTAGAGAGTGCTTCCAGTGACGATGGAGGTGATTGCACGACCGTAACCTACGGGTTCACCAGATTTTCATCCTCCTAGATATAACTACGGAGGGAGGCATAAATCCTATGGACCTCACATTCTGGGAGTAGTAGTTCAATGAGCCTTGTTCCTGCCCTGGCCATTGACTCGGATGAGCGAGGGGATGGTTCCCGAGCAGAGTCATACTCTGCTTCAGAGTCTGAGAAGAGGACTTATTTGATCTCCATTCGAACCTTATCAGAATTCTACTTATGGTGCTGAAAAACAACCTTCCTACCCCGGGGTGGCTCCTCGGGACATGGCTAATTTTTAACATTTGTTCCTTCGGCCGCCCAGGTGGTGGGGCAGAGAGGGTTACCACCCGAGAAAGTCTGGGTGCGAGAGGCACAGGGAAAAATGTTGAAGGGGACATGGGGAGGACCTCCATGGATAGCAATGTAGTAGGAAAGACCTTCACTGGGACTTAAAGGAGCATGGGGAGGACATCCATGCTTGTTTTCCATGGTGACCTTAGTGCGAGGAGGGTCCTTGCGCTGGTCTAGCTGCACATGGGTAGGACCTCTGTGTTGGGTGAGGGTGGAGAAAGACGTACCTTCACCCCTATCATTGCCAAGGCGAGGAGGACCTTCACCAGCTTCAAAGAGGATGTAGGGAGGATCCCCAAGATGGAGAGAGATTGGATGGGCAATGTACCTACATTGGTGGTCGGGGTAGTAGGAATGAATCCATACCTAGTGTAATGGGAACGAGAGAAGCTTTCATACCGAGTATAACTGCCACCGGGAAGACCCTCATTTGGATTGATGGTGGCATGGGTTGGAGCACCATGCTGAGCCTCGAAATGGGGAAGGCATTCTCTTTCCATGGTAGTTGTACGAGGAGGACCTCCGTATTGGGTGTCATCACTATAGGTTAGCTCACGGTGACCACAACTCTTTCTGACAACCAAGAGAGTCGACCCAGCCTGACCATGGGGCGGTTGGGGCCTCGATCCTGATCGGGTGTATAAGTGCCCCTGATCTATGTGTTCATGGGACTGATGATATGCGTCGGTAGTGGCTCAGCCAATAGTAGCTGCCGGCATTGATGCCCCTTGGCGGGGGTCCTCAGCATGCACCCGATGCGGGCGTCGGGTCGAACGAACCGGGACTGGTGGCGCACGTACGTAGCTTACCTTATCCTCCTCCAGCAAGACCGGGTGGTGGCACTGACGTGACCGGGTGGGAGCCCTTACTGGGAGCCCTTGGATTGTTACTCTAATCGGGCTGGGCCAGACATCATCTACCTTATCAACGTAAGGCTGGGAGCCGTAAAAGCGTTCCAGGGAGAGGCTCCTGAAATGGTTGTATGTCAAGGTGGGGAGTAATGGCTCCCTACACGGCCCTTGGTGGTGGCATTGGTGATGAGGCATAGAGCCCTCCAGATACAGGCGAGCCGTATCTCGGTTAGGGATTATTCCCACCTACTCGTAATGATGCCCAAGGTCATTGATTACCCTCCGTTGAAATGACCTCGGAAAGGGAGGGGGGATGTGGGTGCCCCATGGTCATAGATGTAGAGGTCGTCGGGGGAGAGGTGATGCCGTGTGGAAGGGATGTGTTGGCATTTCCATTTCCACTACGTCGATGGGTAGGCAGTGATCGCGTCCATGGTGCAGTAACCTGATTCTTGAGAACCAAGGATATTAAACTCATCAGTGGAGAAAGAATAAAGGAATCGATGAACAATTCCCCCAGTTCCATCCCATATTTCCTGACAGGTAAGAGGGATCCACACCAACATCACCACAGAATGGTAATGTCCAATGTTCTACTGCCCCAACATCAGGTGAGTTTCACGACAGGCCTACTATTTTCTTGGTGGGACCCAGCATCGGATAACTGGATCCGATGAAATGTTAATATGTTGATTCCCCGATCCCTACTAATCTCCATTTTGAGGATCAAAACTTTATATCAGGTTCACCATTTATGATTCCAACGCTTTCGATGGGGCACGTGCATCTATATCCGTTGGGGATGAGGGAGCACCATTTTGTTTCCCCACATTCCGGATTTCCATAGATGGGTAGCATCTACTCCTTATTTAGGTATTTCTTCTCTTTGATCGAAATAGGATCATGGGAGGTCAGTTCATCCTACTGTGGATTCCTCCTCGAAACTCGTCACCTAGTCTGGGTCTCCCATATAGATTTAATATGTTGTTCGTGAATCTCTTCCTAGAGAAATATCTTCATGGACACCAGTTAATTACACAGCTTCTGTCGGGACATTACAAGGGGTCCTGTTAGGGAAAGAACCTTCGGTCAGGTGAGTAGACATGGTGGGCATCACTGGCGTCTCTGGACGATGCAAGTTTTGTGTGTCTGTCTTGTGTCTCTTGTCATATATCTTCTCGAGGGCGCGAAAGCTTGAGACATCCCACATTGAACGCGGTGAATCATATGCCATGGGAATGTATCTGAGGTTATCCTCAGCTTCCCATGTTTAGCACAGGGTATGCCGTGAGTTTAACATCCAGAAGAGACAGATCAGACTATTCATAACACTGACTAGAGTGGATCGGATGGGTACATCCTCTGGAGGGAACACCAATATTAGGGCCAACATGTGGGTGGAATCTTGAGATCTATTGCGGGGAATGGGGTATGAGGTGGAATGATCCCACCAGGATGTGGTGGCCTGGGTAAGAATCAGGATGGGTGATAGAGCGTTTGAATGAAGTGGGTGGTGAATGGGAAGGAACTTCCATGAATATGATGATATTTTCGGACTTGATCCTCGAAGAGGCTTCCTACGTATCCCCATTGCAGGGAATAAAAGTTCCCGTAGTTAATATGATGACAAATTACCGCCGATTGGGGTTCAACGACTTACCATTGAATGGAGTGACCACATCTTACCACTGAAAGGGTGATGTCGTCTTATTGCTAAATGAGGTCCAGAGTTTAACATCATGCGTCATGGGGTGAACTGATGTGAAGGAAGGCCTTGGGTCCAATGGTTGGTGGGATTGATCCTCATGGAGGCTTCCTACGTACCCTGCCTTGGCAAGGATCAATGTCATCATAGTTCGGGTGATGTGGTGAACAGACGTGAAGGTGGTCGGAATGACCAAGTGTTTGGTGGGTTGAATCTCAAGGAGGCTTCCTACGTACCTTACCTTAGCAAGGATCAAATTCCTTGTAGTTCGGGTATGGGGAGGACTTGGTGAACCGACATGAATAAGGACCTTGGGTCCTGGTGGATGAGGGGATTGATCCTCGTGGATGATTCTTACGTACCCTGCCTTGGAAAGGATCAAAGACCACGTAGTTCCTAGTGGGGTTAGTGAACTGGCATGAAGATGGTCGGAAAGACCAATTGGGTGTCGGGTTTGAACCTTATGGAGGCTTCCTATGTACCTTACCATAGTAAGGATCAAAGTCCTCGTAGTTTGGGTTATGGGTGGCATTTGGGGCTTATTCTCTAAGGCGGCCCAGAATGTCGGTGACTCGACGAGGAGGAGAACCTGGGGTCCAATGGATGGAGGTGGGCTTGAACATCATGGAGGCTTCATACGAACCCGGTCTTGGAATGGACCAAAGACCTAGTAGTTTAGGTGGTGTGCATTTGGGGCTTACACTCTGAGGCAGCCTAATGAGTTGGTGAATAGACGTGTAGATGGTCGGAAAAACTGGTGTTGGGATTGAACCTCACAGAGAATTTCTATGTACCCTTCCTTGGAAGGGATCAAAGACCACATAGTTCAGGTTATTGGTTGATGAACCAACACAAAGGGGTCAGAACGACAAGGTGAATGGTGGGATTGAACCTTGTGGAGGCCTCCTACGTACTCTTCCTTGGCAAGGATCAAAGTCCTCATAGTTCGGGAGATGGTAAAGGGGATATTGAACAGATGTGAAGGTGTGTCAGAACAACTTGGGGTTGGGCTTGAACCTTAGGGAGGCTTCCTACATACATTCCCATGACAAGGATCAAAGTCCTAAAAGTTTAGAAGAGTCATTTGGGGCTTACGCTCTGAGGAAGACTAGGGATGATGTCATGGTTAGCGTTCACTCTATGCCCACCTGAGTCAATCTCAGTGTGAGAAACCAGAGATATCAATGACCCAATGATCATGTCACGAAAGGTGTGTCTATGGTAGTGGAGTGGGGATTACATGTGATCGTGGTACAAAGAGAAAATATGGTATTATGCATGGATAGTTGCCTAAAGAGTTTTGGATTTACTCTTGGTTGGAGGCCTGATAGCGACAAGGCCCAGCGGGAAAGGGATTTGGCACCAAAAAAGGAGGGGTCTGGTGTCTATTACCCCCTGGAACTTGGGACCGAAGAAGAAAGGAAGAGCAGGGATGCTGAATCCTGCAAGAAAAGCTAGGGGCTTACACCAGGGTGGTTTCCCTTTCCCTATGGACAAACGCGACTCCGATAAAGAGGGGATCATCCCCTGTGAGGGGAGATATAATTATCGTGGAGACCAGTGGGCATGGAGAATTTACAAGGTGGGGGAAACCCTCATGATAGACGTGGGGAGAGGTCACAGTTTAACGTCATGTGATGAGGACGATTGTGCATGGCAGTTATCGTCCAGCAGCTCGGACGAGGTGGGTTTTCTGCACACCCCTAGGACTTTCATAACAGGTAACCTCCGCTCCTTGGTCCTGAGAGGGGACAAGAAAAACCATGGTTAAGGGTGTCATGGAGCGAACCATCATGGTTCCCACGTTAGCATGGCTATGCGAAGAAGAAATATCCATTAGAATGCCTATATGAAGGAGCATGCGGCGAAGCAACTCCTTGGGAAGTATCGTCCAAGGGACATTGAAATCACATCGTGAAAACCTAGAGGGTCGCACTGGAAAAGGAATTACAAATCCGAGGGGTTCATAGGCAGGTGCCTTGTGAATCCTTGCTACTCCGCGTGGCAGAGGGTACTTGCGAAGGGGTGTGCTTTGTGAAGTGGGCCACCTCAGCCTATGCATAGGTAAAAGGTGCATATGGTAGGTGCTTCATGAAGTGGAAAGGGATTTGCAGATTACTGCTTTGTGGAACAAAGGTGCCTCTCAAAGAAAGGCATTGTGAAGCAATGTGATTCGTGATGTAAAGTGACCCTGTCTTGGCATGTGGATAATGTGTACATGAAGGGTGTTTCGCGAAGCATAAATGCTCCATGATGACCCGGGTCCCCATGGGGATCCCCTTCCTTCACGGAGACCCTTAGGTTCCGTGAAACGAATCCCTCTATAAAGAGGGGATCATAACGAGACAATGGGAAAAAACTTCGTAGAGACGAAGTACCTAGCACAGCCCATGGTTCGCAGAGGAGAAGGTTGATTCCTAATTTGGGAGCTATAAAGTCAAAAGGTCGGATTGTCCACCAACTAAACTTGGGGGGATTCCAGTATTTATAGGGGAGAGGCACCACAATGTAGTGCTCACACAACATGAAGAGGAAGTCATTTCCTCTATGGGGCAATGCGAACATCAGATGCGTTCACGGAGCGTTACCGCCTCCTTGATCCGTGGCGGCTTGCGAATGTCAAATGCAGCCATGGAGCGTTCCCACCACCTTGCTTCATGGAGGGTCCCGAACATCATGGCCGGTCGCGGAGCATTACCGCCTCCATGATTCATGTCAAGTCATGACCATCAATGGCAGTCATAGAGCATTACTGTCTCCTTGCTTCGTGGTGGGTCATGAACGTCAAGGGTGGTCACAGAGCGTTATCACCTTCTTGCTTCGCGGCAGCGCGATGCGAGAGGTACTCCACGAATGGGCTTTGCGAGGTAGCTCTTGGGTATGTGTCTTCTTCTCCTCCCCTCATTTTGGCGTCAACACAACCATTAGAAAAATTATTCTTGTTTCACCTTCCATGATTATTCCCATATCCATCATTATGAGTTCTATGAACATAGGATCCCTTTTAACTCTCATCTTGTTCAAAACTCCATGATCCACTCTACTCAAAACATCTTACAACTTTCTTCCTTCCCCAGGTGGTAGTGTGTAGTTCAATAATAACCCATGATCAGTTCAATCCATTGACTTTTCCTCAGGTTGAGTTCTTTGTGTGAGAAAATTTACTTCAAACTCTTATGAGCTGTATATATCTCCCATTATTCACTATAGAGATAGTGTCTCTATATCTTCAAAAAAAGATTACAACTGCTAACTCAAGATCATGAGTGGGATAGTTTTGTTCGTTAATTTTTTGATTTCATGATGCATATTAAATAACTCTATCGTTCTTCATAAAGACACAATCAAGTCCTTTTTGGAACCATATATATAAATAACAACCCCATCATTCCCTGATGGTAGAGTCAAGATAAGAGTATTGACTAATAGTCTCTTTAGTAATTCAAAACAATCATTGATCTCTTTTTTCCAAACTAATTTAACCCCTTTACATCTAAGCATGGTTATTGGGATATCCAATTGAGGAAAATGTTGTACAAAATTTTGATAATAACCTGCTAAACCAATAAAAATGAATACCTCAGTTATACTCATCGGTGCTAGCCACTCTTGTATTGTCATGGTCTTTGATGGATTGAAAGAGATTCTATCCTTAGAGACAATATTTCCATGAAAATAAATCTCTAGAAGCTAGAATTCACCCTTTCTAAACTTCAAATACAATTCATTTCGTCTAATGGTTTTTAGAATAGCGCACATGTGATTTTCATGATATTCAAATATTTTTGAGTATACCAAGATATCATTAATAAATAACACAAAAAATGCATCATGATATTCATTGAAAACTCTATTTATTTGATTCACGAAGACAAAGGGTACATTATTCAACCCAAAAGGAATTACTATAAACTTATAATTCCCATACCTGATTCGAAATGCTGTTTTCGGAATGTATTCCTTCTTCACACACAACTGATGATATCTAGATCAAAGGTCAATATTTGAAAAATATTGAGCTCCATGAATTTGGTCAAATAAATCATCAATGGGAGGTAGGGGATACTGGTTCTTTATTTTATAGAATTAATCTCCCAATAGTCAATTCACAGCCTCATGGATCCATCTTTATTCCTAAAAAAAGAACATGGGCACTACATTGGGGAAACACTTGGGTGAATGAATCATTTATTAATCAATTACTCATGTTGTTTCTTTATTTCCACAAAAAAAAGTGTCCATTTTATTAGGGGTCATTGATTTGGGCCTTACACCAGGAATTAAATCAATAGAAAACTCAATTTATCATTCTGTAGTATGTCTAGGAAAATCAACTAGAAACACATCCACATTTTATTGTACAATAAGTATGTCCTATATTAGAACATTCTTTTCCTCACCCATAGCTATTTTATTCTCTTCCTCCCCAATAATTCAATTTAATAGAGCTACTGGGGGTTGATCTAGATAATAATTATATGGTTATGTTTCTGCTCTAATGATAAGTTACTCTGTATCATCATCGAAAATTGTAACCCTCTTATTCACAAATTAAATTTTCGCATCATGGTCCCAAATCCAATCCATACAAAGGATTATATCAAATTCAATCATGGGTATGAAGATGATATCAACATGTGAATATCATTTATATTCCTTAAAGGAAATTTATTTACAAAACATTGTTGCAATGATACTTCCCTTAGGAGTTTTTACCAAAAACTCCCTTTCTAAATCAAAATGGAAATCTATAATTTTCTATTCAAACTGGGACGATATTAAAAAATGAGATGATATAGAATCAAATAAATAATGGGATAAACATGAAGAAACCATTAAATTAAGAGACACCAAATTGTATGGAGCTTCAACCTCAATAGTAGTTATCGCATAAGCTTAGTCGTTCTCCCTTTTTCCTTTTCAGAGATATGTTTTTTTGTCTCTTAGGACATTCATTTGTGTAATTCCCCATTTCACTAAAATTGTAGCATTAAACATTGATATCATCTCTCTTTACCTTGAAATCATGAGCTTGGTGGACTTTTTCAAAACACTTTTTACAGACTCTAATTCCCTTTAGGAAAGTACCATGGTGTTTCTTTGAACATTTACCACAGGATAAATTTTCAACATTTCCCTTCATCCATTTACATCCATTTTCAGAGTGTTCAACATATCTCTTCTTCTATTCATTTTTTTTAAGTCATTAAACATTGATAATTTATTTTCTCTCTTGATAGTAAATGAGATAATATCTTCATATGAAGAGATGCATTGTGAGTCCAATGCTCGAAAGAGAAATGGTTTTAACCCAGCATTGAATCGATCGATATTAATCCTTGGGTTGCATATATAATCTACTGAATTTCATGTAATACTTGTAATGTTAGCCTCGTACTTGGAGAAATTCACATCTTGCATTTTCCTCAGACTCATAAATTGTCTTTCCAAATCTAATCGATGGTCAGGGGGAATGTTTTCTTCTATGAGAGTATCATTAAAAACCCTCAATTCCATATTTGAATATTTTTCATTATCATTTTTGTTTTGAATTAATGACCACCATTGGTAAGCCTCTCCCGTGAGGATATATACTACCATGACAACCTTTTACCTTTCCCTACTTCTCAAAGGATGAAATATTTTATCTTATGACCATATCCATTACTCAGATAAAAATCGATTTATAGTCTCATTAAATTTTGTTGGTTTTTTCTTCATGAAGAAGTATAACATAAATCCTCCATGTTGTGGATCAGGGTGGTCCACACGGGTAATGTTTTTATTCATAACCTGAGTGAGAAGTCATGGTATGGTGATAAGGTTATCAGAACTAGTTTCATCACTAGCTTCACAATAATTATCATTAGTATAAGGGAAATCTCTAAATGGTTTACGTGCATTTATACAATTTACATTCTTACAACTAGGCACTATTTCTAAACAGTGGCATACACCAGATTAGTTTACGAATCAAATATATAATTCAAAACATGAAAAAAACTTAACATAAACCGATCAGTTTATGGATATAATACGTAATAATAAAAATGTGTTATTTGGGGTGGTATATACTAAAATATATTTCATAATGGTTTGTAAAGAAAATATTCATTATCCTAAGAATATCCCCTTGGATTGTCATAAAAAAGAGTGCAACAAGGCCTGTTGTCATGTACTATGATACCCTCAGTCAAGCCCGAACCTTCTTGTCGGAGTTTTCACTCCTAGGTACACTTGTGCCAGAGCCGCCTCTACCTACTCGTATGTAGACTGGAATTTATTGCATGGAAAACTCCCAAAATATCAATATTACCCAAATTCTAGGGTGTTCTTCATTACTAATCCTCAAATTTTATCCTAGGGTAATGTTTCCTAATCAGAGTTTTTCAAAATCGAGATTCCAAGGTTTATACTAAACATCCTATGATACAAACGGTAATGCCCCGACACTAGTTACCCAGAGTCGGTGCATTATTACACTACTTTTGCATGATTATAAGGGATCAAATCCCGAATGACCGATCATTTTAGTATCCTTGGAATTACTATATACAAACATAAGATTAACATTACATCGTGAGATAAAAACAACAAAAACATTTTTTCACCATTCAACACACATATATCGCTTAGCCTATCCCTACAGGTCAACTATAAAATTCGTCTCCGCATCCTATAAAAAATAAAACAATGAAAGGGGTTTTCTCAAATGCTCAGTAAGGATAATAATATAGTAGAAACATTCATAAATAAGTAAAAACATTTATGGTAATGTTTAAGACTAAAACATATGCCTTTTAAACATAAAATTCAGCATAATATTGAAAATATAAATCAAATAAATCCATTTACTAATTAACATGGATATTCAAACAGTCGAATAATCACATGCAATATTAAAATTCAATTTAATAATGATGGAATGCATAATTCCAGACTTCATAACCAATTAGTCAGGGCCTTGCGCCAAGACTACAAATAAGATTTTTTCAAGACCTTGTTCTAATACACTAGTTTGTCTCATGATATCTCCCAATGTATCGAGGAGCTATTACGGCCTCCACCTATAAAATACTAAGTCCAATGCATTCCTCATATGAAAATGTTTTAATATAAATAAACATTCAAATTAAAACTATCATACGAAATGTTAAAACTATAACCATAAACCATGAATGGTATAAAAATTACACAGCCACAGTCAATCATATCCCAAAAACATCAATACAATATAGAAGATACTAACATAATAAATCAACTTCACGCAAGAGTAAAATCCAATAATGGATGTTGAAATAGATGAAATTAAAACTATTTGAGAGTAATATCTATTTATATTTAGAAATAATTTACTAATGACATTATTATAAAAGAAAAAAATTATTTTGGAATTATTCTTATATGATTTTAAGGTAATATTCTTAAGGTGTTATAATGGGTAAAATAGCCACAACTTCCCTATAAATTAAAAAAAATTCTTTCCTTAATTTTGTCGAAAACATATTAAAGGAACTTGTTTAGAAAATGACAGAATGTTAACATTATAAACATAAAATAAAAAGTCAAAAAAAAGTATAAATGATATTAACCCATATTCTAGGAAATAGTAAAAATGTTTTGAAATACATTTTTAAGAAACACAGATGTGGATGATAAAGAGGTCCCATTAAATACTCAAGTATTAAAAACCTTAGATAATGAAGGGATTATAGAATTAACTATTACCTTGTACTTTTCCATGACAAAGGGTAAATTAACCTCTAGTATAAAATTTATATCATTGTTATTAAATTATAAAAGAACCACATAAAAACATATGATAACATATATGATCTTCTATTATTTCTTTTTCAATAATATTTCCGTAGTATCATTTTTTCGGGTGATAACTAATTCATTTTCATGTATATGTTTGGTATTGTAGGTCAGGTTTTTTTGGATAGGATGTATTGGATTCATATCCAGAATGATATATAGTTCTTAAACCTAATCTTTAATTATAAAATAAAAATTATTCTTGAATGATTATGATGTGGAGTGGATCACATCGTGCTCATGGAGAAGGTAATCTATATGTATTCAGGAGCGACAATATCATTATATTGATGGTGAAATTGAATGTAATTGGCTGGTATATCATATTTAAAGAATCCTTAACCTATTATATATATTATTTACATCAGTTACACTCATTATTAACCCGAACCAAATAATTAAATGTATTAATAACAAACTACACCATGACGTGGAGACGGTAAGCCATACCTACGAACATATTTTGACATGTCATTCATAAGATTGATAGAAAAATGAATATGGTCGTAAAATATTTATAATAACATCACAGTATGTATAAGGTACATGATTTAGTATTTTGATATGGAAACAACAATGAAAGAGAATGTGTAAGAAGAAAATAACTTTGAAAGACGTGGTGAAATTATTACCTTTTCTTCAGGTGTTTCCTTTTGAGTTGATAAAAAGGGAACCATATGTTGGATTTATGATCAATGTAATTCCATTAGGTATAAGTGAGGGTTGTTGGGAGGATATTGGAGTAGGGTTTGGCCATGCCAAATGGATTTGGAGGAGTGATTTTGAAAGAAGGTGAAGTACCTTTTTATAAGATAGATGAGGTTCTCTTTAAGAAAAGCATGAAATATTATTTTATTTTACAATAAAATTCGGTTTATAATTGCTCTAAAATGATTTATTTAAATGATATGGTAGGTAAGGGTAGAAAAAATCTCAAACCATAGGTTTTAGATATGTTTATGCCACCATAATAACCATATCGTTTAGTTTTAACTCTTAGTTAAATAGTTTATCTTCTACAATGTATTTTTGTATTGTTATATTATATTGTTAATAATATTACAATATAATTACAAAAGAACCACTAGTGGTTCCTTAATGATATTTATATTATTTTATAAGTGTTTTGAACGAACTGTATATTTTTAGGACTATTATCTCATTTAATAATATATTTTTTTAAACACATTTATATCAATTTGTCAATATTTAGTAATTTATTTTTGTGGAAGTCCAAACAAAATGATTACTTCGAAAAAAGTTCATTTAATCAACCCTGACATGTCATATTAATCTAGAAAAGTAGTGTAATGAATAAAAAGTCTGAATTTACATTTATTTGGATATTTATGACATCAAATATTTTAACCATTCATTAAAATGATAATTACAGTATCATCATTGTGTCATAATTAAATATAATTATGTAATTTCTAAAAAATTATAAATCAAATAACATCATGTAGGATATATTTTTATTATTACAATGAATATTTATATTCAAATTTATCTTATGCATAACCCTATATTAGAAATGTTATAATTATGAAAATGTGAATTTAACACTTTTAACTCTTAATTATATAAAATAATAATAAATGTCATAATATAATTCTAGTGGAAAAAGGATCATATTTTATTCCTAAGGATTTTTTTGGTTTAAAAAACTTATCCAATAAAATTAGGACATATATTAGGGTAATTATAATATCATTTTTACCTTTAATTACCCTATTTACTTTTCACCATGGTAAACAAAAGTCAAAAGTTACTATTCACAAAACAAAATATTTTCATCTTATTGAACCACATTTTACATACTGATATCAACCTTGATTCATTGATTTTTTAAATTCAATTCCCAGAAGTAGAAAATTACGTTTTATAAAATTTTTGAAATGCACATAGAAGGTGGATAGAATATGGTAAAACTTTCAATAAAATATTATATATATAATATTATTATAAAATGAAAATAAGGAATTAAAATGAACATATATAACTATTATGTATCTATTTTTACCCAATAAAAATTTAAATAAAATAAATATTTATTTAAATAAATACGTTTTTTTAAAACAACAACGCAGTGTTTTTCATTATTCATCAAAAAATAAAATGTTTTAGAAAAATTCAAAAAACTCACCCTAAGATAATTTTTATATTCTGAATCCAAAAATGAAGTCCATTTGAAAAAATAAAATTTAAAAAATGGTGTGTTAAACCACTAAGTTGCGTACAACGCAAGCTATTGCATTATTCAAAGGAAAACATACCATGGAATATTGTGGTGTTACATTAATGATATTGATGTTCTCAATAAAAAATATATCCCAAAAAATTAAATTTGGGGGAAACTTCTTCATACAATTAATTATAGAGCAGTTTATCACACAATATACCCCAGTATAAAAATAACCACCTTTTTAATCTCTAATTATAAAACCTTATTCTGATATATAAAATTTTATATACATAGTTAACATTTATTCTATAGAGGTATGAGAGAAAAATATTACTTATTTTCAATATCAAATGTGAGTAATATATATTATTTTTAATAACATTAATATAGAAGTTTGGTTTAACATTTTTATCAAACAGTTCATCATTCCTAGATTATAAAAGGTACTATAATGGATGTTTTATGGTAGTTTATAATTTTATAATTTCATTCTATGAGAATAATTTTTATTATCCTTAATTATGAACATTTTTATGAGTATATATTTGTGATTTTTTAATAAACAAATTATTGAATTGTATTTAATGCGTTAAATAGAAATATTTGAATTCTAGAACCAAAATAAAACAATTATTTAATTTTTTATATATTATATCATCAATATTTTTTTTATTTTGAAACATGATATAAATTTATTTCACTATTTATATTGTTCATCAAACTGACCAAAAAGTTAACATACATTAATTATTGAATTATTATGGAGATAATTTTTTCAATATCACTCTACCATTATAAAAAACACAATTAATTGATTTTAAAAATTTTATTTCATAATTATATATAATTATTTAGTGATATTTTTGGTATGAAACAATTAAATTTTGTTAATACTTTTCCCATTCTGGATATGCATTATTGTGAAAGTTAATTTTATTAAAACATTATCCATATAATGGATAATATGTTATTCAATTTTTATTACCTACACCTTATATATATTTTAAAAAGTTTATTTGTGATATGAAACCATTCTATAAACCATCCATGGAATGTGGTGATGAAAAATGGAATACATCGATCCAATGAGGTGGTAGTCCACACATACACATTGATGATGATATTGTTTTTATATAATTAGAGAGAGGATTAATATGGTTTATCATTTCAAAATCTATAGTTTTTAATAAATATAGTTTTTTAAAAATTAAATTTCATTTTTTCCATTCCATGTCATTTGTTCTAGGAAAATGGGAACGTTACATCATAATGGTGGTAATCTTCATATACACAAGTTTCATTATCTTCTTTTTCATACCATAAACTAAAAATTAGGTAAATGATTGTAAAATTATTATAAAAAATCTATATTCTAGAGATTTTAATTTAATCATTTTATGATTTAGTAATTTAATATAATGTATAATAATTGTCCACAATGAAATAGAAAATAAAATGGATTGGTTTGGAATTTATCACTCACAACATGGAATATCTTTCTTTTGAAGGGGGTTAAACCATTAAATTATGGAATTCTAAAAAGTACCATTAAAATAAAACATATATCTATTCATAAGGGGGTGGGGGGTAAATATATTTTATTGTATTTTAAAATAGTTATAACTTTTAATCCCTTTAGCTTATAGAAATTCCAGGATCTCGATTCTCATATTGTATCTTTATTATTATGCGAATGAATAAGAAAGTAACTAGCGGGTGACACTAGTTTTTTAAACATTTATCTAAACATTTGTATAGATAATAATTTTTGGGAGTGGTGAGGAATGGAAAAATATTATTTTATATAATTGAATAACTAATTATAGTAGTTTGTCTCAAAAATATTCCTGATACTGTGTGTAGTTCCCTTACCAATAAGAAGTTGGAAAAGTAAATAAACCTAAACCACTTTATTGGAGTATTATTATTATGAATGAATTTTCTTGTTATATATTTATAGTACATGATTATGTAGTCTTTAATTATTTCAAGTTCTATTGAAAACTATAAATGTATTCAACGAGATGTGACTTTTTCTGATTATAGTTGTGTAGATATATTATAATCCTTATTATAAATCTATTGTTACATTCATTGTTCATATCAATATACCTATATTCGTATTACATTGTATATAATATATTCACGCAACATTATTCTTTATTGTAGTTTATATGAGTTATTCATATTATGATTCTTCTAACTCATTTATTTCTCTCCATAAACCATGATACGTAGATCCTCTCTCCTCTTGTAAAAATTGTGAACAATTCAACACATTCTGTCCTTTATTATCTAGTGCAGGAAGATATATATAACTCTTTCTTATGTTGTCGCTTATTCCCTATATCATATTTATTTACTAACAAATGTTACATGTCATCCTTTACCTTAACAGAATCTATAGGATATATATGAATGACCTGATTCTTGTATCTCTATTATTTTTTTAACCCAATTTAATATTCACGTTAGTTTTTCCTCCAATCACCAACACAATCATTTTTTATCAACATCAAATATATATATATATGATAATAATAACTATATATTTTATTTCTTCATTTATTATTATTATTAAATTAATATTCAATGTCCTTTTTGAATATTTTATTTGAATTGAAAAAATTATTTATAATGAAAATTTATTAGGTCTGATACATCATTATCATCCAATAGATCATTAATCTTCATCCTTAATATCATTTCATAAAAAAATTCATTACAAAATTTAATAATTTGTTCAACAAAATTTTCAATGTTATCATAGTCATAGTCTACGTCCCTCTAACCTCCGAATTTTTAATTATGGTTTGTATTAATTATCATGATATAATCGTGATATTTTGTCCGGTCTTTTTTCTTTCCAATATTCACCTTATGAAATAAGTGCATTTTTTTATAATATACATTCATATAACTGATGTGGTAATGGAATGTCTATTTCATCAAAAATCATATGATTATACCCATGACTCATTTTTTATAAAGGGACCATAAATTAAATTAAATCTTATACATGAATCATCATGTAAACGAAGTCCTTGTTATTGTTTTTACATTGAATGTATTATTACATGTCATCTCCTAGATTCAATATTTCTTCTCCAATCCCTTAATATTTTTCATTATATATAATATAGATTATCATTTTTTAGAATATTGTTGTCTTTGTCCCATTTTATATTGAGGATTATCTCATAGGGTTATTTTTTACATATACAAATTCCGTTTTATATTATATTTGAAAACATGAATAATTAAAATACATCTCACATTTATATATGAAAAATCAAATTGTAGTAGAAATCAGTTATGTGAAACACATGGGTAACTAAATTTTCTAGGTAGATCATCTAGTTACCTTGACTATATGAAATACATGGATTAGATATTTAAATATTCTAGGTGAACTATTTGGCTTTGTATTATTTATACAAAACTAAATGAGATGGTAGATTCACCTCTATAGATCACCCATCCATGTGACACTACATTTCTAAACTCCATGGAAGGCTTCCCAAACATTATTTTAATCATATTCAGGTATTATTACTTCATAAAAAATATAATTAAATATATATATTTAAGAATCATGATATCTTTTAGTAGGATATTTTTAATTTTATGTAAGATGTCATCATTCATTGATTGATTTCAATTATCTGTTAACTTTTGAATTTCCACATACAGGTACTTTATGTGGAACATGTTTCTACCTGAATTCTCATCAGGACGGAACTTCAATGATAGTCATTGGGTCACCTGATAAATGTAAATTAACCTGGAATACATGTCCAATTTCACATGAACTTATTCATTTGGTAGTTTTCATGGTCCTCATGTGGCTACATCTCCTTCCATATAAAATGATGAACTATTAACGATAGCACCTATAAGGTAATGTTTTCTCCATATATCTCCCAACACATCGATGTAAATTGGAAAATTTTAAAATTATGGTTTATATACATTATTTACCTCCAATTTTTCTAAATTTAATTAATATATTCTCCAAAATTAGATATTAAAAAATATTATAATAATATTCCATAATGTTTTTCTCATGAAATAAATTAATAATAGTCCCCAAAATTCATAGGAACTTTTTTACAACCACATCATTAACATAGGGAAATTTCTTCATAATCATTCCCTGACAAAAAATACAACTAAAAAATGTTCTCTCAATAATTTCCTCCTTTTTATTTTTTTTCTATATAGTAAAATTAATGTATCCATATTTTCTATTAACATTATTACACTCCCCTTTTCTTATCAAACATTCATTTAATTTTCACTCTCCCAAACATTTTGGAAATACATTTTTTTGTAAATGTGGTATAAATTAACACTTATGAAATATAATAACAAAATATCATCTCAATGTTTATGTGTTCCGTGATTGGTTTATAAAAAATTTAATATGATTTAGAATATAGATCTATCATGTTTACAATTCCAATTGATACCATATGAAATGATAACTTACAACATTTTCTATAGAGGTGAACAAAAAATATTTGGCTAATAAAAATTTTATTTTATATTTATGATATAATTTTATGTTATATATATATCGGATATTTAATTAATCACATAAAAAATAGGTTCAAAGAATTTCAGTATAAACAGAAGGACATATAATCCATTTAAACTTTTATTCAAACACTTTTCATATTTAATTGATTAATTAAATTTATCCCTATATGTTATAGAATAAATTTATATTAGTTATTGAGGATGATTAATAATTAAATCATATATATTTATTGACATTATATTTATTTACATTCTAAAATAATATTATTTGTTTGTGATAAATATCATAGAAGATTTTTCAACATTTTCCATTTGTCTCCCCTTAAAATAGACTCTTATTATGATATTTTTAACAAAGAATCTCTTCAATACATATACTTAATGATGTTTATGATGAAAATATATCAAAATTCATTTATTAATAAGACAATACTTATTTTATGAATTTAAAAAATTCACTAATTATGACCTCCTTTAAGGAATATTATATGAAATGTCATGATATGACATCAAACACAAATGGGATATTATTCAATTTTATATCAAGTATTGAAAAATAAGACATAATAATCATCATGGATGATCCATAAATTATTTTTTAATTTTTTAATTCACGAGTCTTTATCATATGGTGAAATTCTTGTCTTGGATATCCAAAATGGACAAACATCATACATTCTATCATTCCCACATAAGAACATAAAACAATTTCAATTCCATATATTTTAAGAAAAAATATACTACAAAAGGGATTTGAAGGAATAAGGTGTCCATTTACTTATTTTCACTTTTATCATCATGATATTGATGATTTCCTTAGGCATTTTTATATATTCATCTTGATTTCACATTTTTTTGCTAAAATAATATTTAACTATGGGACTTCATAGATATTATCAAATTTTCCATTTGTTTATAAGAGACGTGTAGTAATTTATTTCCCATCATAACCAATGAACCACATATAAAATGAATAATATTTGTGATAAATTAATTATTAGGCTATAAATGTTGATAATAAACCAATTTTATGGTGTCAATCCATATTACATAATGTCGTATAATTATTATAATCCATGTTACCAACCATGTTATCATTTGAATACCTACTTAAAAGTTTTCCTATTATAATTGTTTTTTCTTCTTTTACAATTTTTTTTCTAGAACTCTTTAATTAGTGACATTTAACATCTATTTCATAATATTTATCCATTATTAAAAACCCCTCAAGAAAAAAAATCCTTTTTAATAGAATTTCATTTACACTTTTAGTACATATTAATATTTTTGTCTCTCAAATTTTAATTATTCAAATCAATCATTTATCCAGTTTACTAGAATGAAAATGGCTATATTTAATTATTGTTTGGATTTTACACATGTAACTTTGTGAGTGATTTTATTCATATATTATAATATAAAATTTGTAAAAAATGAAATTTTCAATGAATTTTATTTCAAACTGTTCATCTTCATGAATTTCATATAAGGAAAATTTAATATTTTTCTATGAATTCCTACGAGAAATATGATTTACAATATTCATTTACTTGTACCCAATTATTAATTATCATTATTTTTTAATCTTTTGTAGTCTTTTTCATGTCATGTTATTTTCATATATGTTGAGATGTACATGTACTACTTCTATGACCACTACCTCAGAAAAAAAATATATTATCAAAAAAATAAAACATGATTGATATAGATTTATTCATCATTATTAATTGATCTTGGTCCTTCATATTTGGATTCCCCCATTTTATGGGATTTATTTTTTATGTAAAAATTGTAGAATTATAATAACAATTCCATATATAATGGATGAATTTTTGTAATCCCTATATAAGATCCATACCCCACGGTCCTCTTGTTTTTACTATATACTATCTTGAATTAGCTACAATTTTATCATACTGATATTATGACTTCATCACAAACATTTGTAATCGTTTTAGGAGACAAACTATCACACTACTTATTTTATCTTTCTTGGACATGGTGGTAGGATTATCATAACTTTTAATCATATTTATAAGAGTATATTTGATATTTAATCATCATATATCAATAAACAATATTTAGATTTAAAAGAAAATAATGAATACATGGTACTACTTTATTTATAGCATATCAATATAGATCAATAAATGATGTCATGATATTACTGTCAAATCATATAGGTCTATTGATATTGTAATCGTACAAATAAAATTGTGTAGAAGGGGAAAAATACAATTCTTCATTGAAGTCTCACGAACTATCTTTTTAATATTTGAAAACACAGAACCCAATTTTTGCACTATCATATTGACGGTGTTTTTCTAATTTCCATTTATAATCACCTTCTTTTTATAGTATATATTTATTATTTTAACAACATCTACATGAAAAATTATTATATTAGGTAATAATGAGTCTTGTTCCTTTATCTTATGGAAAATTACTTCAAAATAAAAATCATAGAGTTCAATGTTGTTTATCAAATATCATTAAAATTCTTTGATCTCTTCATAATCAATACTATTGAATCAAGTATTATCATAAAATTCATTAAACCCATTGGTATTTTTCCATGAGGAACATAATTCATGGCCCAAATTTTTTTTTTATGGATCATATATATTGTGTGAGATTTATATCATCTAGAGTTTTTACCTTTAATGACTTATCCATGTTATTTCTTGTTCCGTGTAAGTGATTTCTTCCAACATACATATAATTATTCCAGACAAATTAGAGATAATTTATTTTTAATCTATATAAATGATATACTTCAATCTATTAACTAATATGTCTTAATAGGTTTTAGATTGATCATCATGACCACTTTTTAATGAATACCCTTGTTGATGATAGTTTGTACATTTATTTTTAGATACCTCAAAATCACAAAGCATTATTGATTCACATGATTCTTAATTGGTTTCCTTCTTGTTGATGGCATTTCAAAAGACATTTTCATCACTTTATAGTCCTAATCCATATCATATATTCTCTTGGAATATAAATATAAAACATTCATTACTTCCATCGATTTTATGGGTGAAAAATCGATCATATTTATTTTCTATTTCATCATCATGTTTTTCATGGTCTCAGTAAATATAAAATTATTATTTGAGGTAAGTGAAACTTATTTACAACTCATCATTATTATAAATAAAAGAATGCATCTAAAATAACTAATATATATTATCATGAATTAATAGAAATCAAAAAATTTGAACATCCCCTTATAACACTTGAATTGATAACTTTGGGATATTCTCAACAATATTAGGGGGTTTAAATAATTATTAAAAACATTTTAACCAATTAAATTATATTCCTTATTCTCATCATAGATCTGTTAAGTTGTGGATTCAAATATTCATTATTTCTTTATTTTAGGTATGTGTTTGAAAAATGAAAGGGGAATCCCATGATTATATTAGATGTTTTAATATTAAATAATAGTATCTATTCTTTATCATGTTTAGAGACAAAGATCACATAGATTATCTACTATAATTGTGTACAGGTTTGTAGTGGTTTGGATTGAATTCAATCATACTCCCTAGTGTTTCCATTTAAAATTGGTGTTGTCACTAAGACAAGCCTAAATCACTGAACTAATATCATCCTTGATATATAGTTTATATTTTATAGATATTTATACAACTAGTCCATACATCAATCATATACTTAATGTTCTTAGTAACACTATAAAATTTCTCCATAATATGTGAATTATATTGATCGAAACAACAATTTTATGTTATTCACATTCTTATTTTTATCTTTTCATAAGACCAATAATATTTATGTAACCAATCTTCTACATAACATGTACGAAATATTTTTATCACTACTGTAGACGCCGGAAAAGTCCGTTGTTCCCAAACGAAGCTCCGGATGCGGAAAGCGAAGTGATATTTGGAGTCAGAGGCACATTCCGGAGGGCCCGGAGGACTTGCGCGAAATTTTAGAGGCACGCGCGCAATGTTGAGTCGCGGCGCGCAATCCTCCCGGGATGCGCGCAATGCGCTGGGCCGGCGCGCTATTTTGCGCGCCCGTGGCCTGCGCGGCTCCCTTTCGCACCGGGTCCTGGTTCCGCGCCCGCGAAGGGAATTCGGCGCCCGAGACCGGATTCCGCGCCCGGGGTTGCCTATAAATATAAGGCGACCCCCGACGTTTTGAAGGTTTCCAGAATCCGAAGCGTCGCTCGTTCGCGCAATCCAACCCCTTCCGCGCGCAATGCAGATCTTCAGGTAACCTCCTTTCTTTCGCGCAATAGAGCCTTGGGGTTCGCCTTCGCGCGCAATCCCCTTGGCTCCTTTCCTTTGAATAATCCTTAACCCGAAGGCCTTTGCGCGCAAAAGAAGCCTCTTGCGCGCAATTGCCCCCGGGTGCGCGCAATCCAGCCCGATTGCACGCACCCCCATCTTCAAAGTGGCCGTTCATTAGAGAATGAGCCGTTGCCCCCGCGAGCTGTCTGAAGTCCGGTGCGCGCAATCTCAATCTTCCGCGCGCAAAGGGCTGGCCCAATTGCGCGCCAGCCCGCCATTTTGCGCGCCGACCTGCTGTTTTGCGCGCAAAGCTCCTCTTTTGCGCGCAATCCCCCAGGGTCGCCCCCCTTGACCCCCTGAGGGTACCCGCCTGCGTGGTGCCCGATGATTTTCATCCTGGGTGCCCGCACCGTGCGTTGTCTTTCCGTGCGGCCCTCCAGGCTCGCGCGAAGTGACACGGACCCATCAGCGGCAATCCATCGTCCCACATGACGTTAAAGTGCCCATACGTCCAGCATGACGTTAAACTGCACATATGTCCAGCATGACGTTAAACTGCACATTTGTCCAGCATGACGTTAAACTGCACATTCGTCCCGCATGATGTTAAACTGCCCATACGTCCAGCATGACGTTAAACTGCACATATGTCCAGCATGACGTTAAACTGCACATTTGTCCAGCATGACATTAAACTGCACATTCGTCCCGCATGACGTTAAACTGCCCATACGTCCAGCATGACGTTAAACTGCACATATGTCCAGCATGACGTTAAACTGCACATTTGTCCAGCATGACGTTAAACTGCACATTCGTCCCGCATGACGCTAAACTGCATCCGTCCAACATGACGTTAAACTGTACTACGTCCAAGCTGCACGACGCTAAACTACCTAGCCCCTATCGTCCGGGCTGTAAGACGTTAAACTGCCAAGCACCTTCGTCCTCAACACACGACGTTAAATTGTACTTCGTCCGGCAAGACGTTAAACCGTCCGCTTCGTCCTCAACACACGACGTTAAACTGTACTTCGTCTGGCAAGACGCTAAACCGTCCGCATCACCCGATCCCGTGCCTCGCACGCAGGGTCCCCCCCCGGTTTGGATGTGGCCCCCACCCGCTCGTCTCTGCAGGGATGTCGGGATTGCCCCTCTTTAGGGATGATTTAATGGGAGCGGCTTTTCCCTACGGGGGTAGGGTATTACAAACCCCTAGTTTATTGTGGGGGGCTGCACATGTGTATCTCCATTGCGCTCCCCCACCGCCGAAGCCAGTAGAGGGTGTGACTGGGATCGAGGTGTCTCCTACTTTCGGTCCAAGTCCCTTCCAACTGAGTTTTGCCGCATTCGGGCTGCCTCAAGTGCGTAAGTCCTGACAGAATGAACTATGTGGACTTTGATCCCTGTCTTCTAAACAGGGTACGTAGGAAGCCTCCCTGAGGTTCAAGCCCACCACCTGGTCATCCCGGTCGTACTCACGTCGGTTCGTCCATCAGTGGACCCCTCCAGGGTTCACGCTTGCGTCGATTCACCTATGAATCTGCCCCTGTGGGAGACTGCCCGTGTGTATCTCCACTGTGCCTCCCCACAGCCCCTTTTTCCATTTCTCCTTTTATCGTCCAGCATGACGTGAAACTGTGATCCACCCGGCCGTTCCATCCCCCTCTGTGCGAGGTGGTTCGGTTCAATCCTCCGCCCGGCGGCCTCGACCTCTTCGTGAGTCGGCTTGCCGACGTCCAGCATGACGTTAAACTGTATACCCGAACTACGTTGACTTTGATCCGCGCTAACGCGCGGTACGTAGGAAGCCCCTAAGGGGTCCAAGCTCTTCACTCCATCATCCATCCTGATCCTTACCCGGGCCGCCACATCCCGGTGGGGTCATGCCACTTCACTCCACTCCATATCACCTGGGAAGCCGCCCATGCGTTGGCCCCAGTGTCGGAGGTTCCCGGCAAGGGGTTCTGTCATCTGATCCACTTTTCGTGTTGATCGGTCCGATGCCATCCCCGCTGGACGTTAAACTCGCGGCATACCCCGTGTTAAACATGGGAAGCTGAGGAAAACCTCAGGGGACACAGTTCCCCGCACCCAGTGCGGGATGCCTCAGGCCATCATGCCTTCGAGAAGCCCTATTAGGGATGGAAGACAGACGTGCAGAGCCGCAGTGTTACGACACGCCCCCAGCACCCAGAGCCACCCGACCTCCTCACCGCAGGTTGCTGCCCCGACCAGACTCCTTGGAGCGTCCGGGCGGAAGCAGCGTAATTAACTGGTGTCCATGATGATATGGCGCCGGGAACGAGATTCACGAGCATGTCTTAAATCTATGAGGGAGACCCGGATTAGGCGACGAGTTCCGAGGAGACGTCCAAGGAAGGAGGAGCCGGCATCCCATCATCCCGGTTTCGATCAAGGAGCAGACGCCCCTGAATAAGGGACGGATGCCGCCCGCCTTTGGAAAGTGGGACTGCGGGACCACAAGCCGCGCGCCCATCCCCTCGGGTTGACGGGTGCACGCGCGAACGCGTCCTGGAGGAACAGCGTAACCCGACGCACATCCGCACCGAAACAGAAAAATGGTGAACCCGACGTGAATCTCTTCTCCTCGGTACGAGGACCGATGGCTTTCAGAGGTGTTGGAAGACCGGCATGTTGCCCGGCCAAGCATTCAGTCTTACCCGCCAGGGGCTGGGGAAGGGACATCGGGCACTCCGTCTCGCAAACGTCGAGGGCCTGGGTTCCCCCCACGGAAGGCGTCGTGGCGCTAATGGTTGGTTGTCGATTCCTTTTTCCAGTCAGTGTTAATGGGTCCTTCTCCCTGCTTTCAGAAATCAGGTCGCCCGATCCAGTGCCCGATCGCCACCCGCCCAGTGGCGCAGAGGTAGGGGAAACACCGACGCGGCTACTCCGCGCGGTCCCGCCCGTTCCACGGCCGTCCCAGCAGCCGCAATTGCGGGATGACCACGCCCTCTCTCCCCCTCGGAGGTCATCCAGAGAAGGGTGATCAACACCCTGGTGCGGAGATATGAGGAAGAGGGAGTCATCCCCACTAGGGACATGGCTCGCCTAGACCTTGAGGAGGCTGCACCTCGCCACCACCGCCTCCCACAAGGGCCGCGCAGGGAGGCACCGCTGCCTACCTCAACGTCCAACCGCTTCGGGAGCTTATCACCGGAGCGCTCTGACAGTTCCCTTCCCTATGCGGATGAGGTGGAAGATGTCCGGGATCACCCTATCCGGGATTCGCTCCAGGGATCTACGGTAAGGGCTCCCGCTAGGCCACGACGACACCGCCGCCAGGCCTCTCAAGTCGAAGAGCGGGCTCTCCACCTGCCCGCGCCGCTCATCCCGACTCGTTTGTCCCGACACCAACGTCGGGCACGAGCGGAGGAGGATGCCCACCTTGGGGCCCTAGCAACAGCGGCCGCATTGGCCCAAGCCACGTTTGGCTCCAGTCGCCAGGCCCCTGCGCATCCTGAGCAGGGGAACTTCTGTGCCTGACCTGGATCGAGGCCTCGACCGCCCCAAAGGCAGGTTGGGTCGACTCTCCCGGTTGCTGGTACATGCAGTAGCCACCGCGGACCACCTCGCGGTAGCGCTATTCACCAGCGGGATCTACTCCGTGTGGCCGATCCAGGAGGCATGGGTCATACCACCTTCCGATCCCGGCCCGGAGGCCTGCCCGGAATCATCTCTCCCCGCGTCCCCTTTGATATCTGTCCCAGTGCCCCTCGCAACTTGGTTTCCAGTCCTCTTGGCCCCAGCACCAGTGCGGCCGGAGGACGCCAGGACAGAGATCAGCCCTGCCCCGAAGAACCACCCAGGGGCAGGAAGGCAAGGCGTCGACGCCGAGGGAAGAATGTTACGGAATTACGGACAGAGATCCGACCGGTTCGCTTCTCCGATTCAGAGGCAGAGTACGATTCGGCGACAGATCCCTTTCCCCAATCCCGCCAGTCAAGGGCAGGGGTAGGAATGCGGCACGTCAGCCTCGTGCTCCCCGAGAGCGAGATCGATGTGATCCCCGCTTCTCTCCGAAGGTATATCCGGAGTAACGAGGGCCTGGTAGACCCCCATGGATCAAGCTTGCGGATGGTACCGGCCCCTCCGGAAGTGCCTTCCGTCTCGGTCGGAGAAGCCGGAGACTTTTTCTGGGGACCGACGGTCGAACCACGATCTGGTGCACCCTCGGCGAGCACCGATGCTACGGCAGGATGTTCGCTCGCCGGCCCGTCCTACCGTGATGTGGTAGCCAGGGCACCGCCACCCTTAGAGGGCGGCCCGGGATATGGAGGCCAATCAGCCTGCTCGCCGTATTCACCGCCGGCCAGCCCGTCAGCCCGGCGGCCCGCCTCGGCACCACTACCGGTTCCCCTTCCGTTCCCAGCCATTGAAGAGGACCGAGGAGATCTGGGTCCCGAGTTTGAATCGTGGAGCTTCTGGACCGTCCTTGCAGAGGGCCACTTCCCTGAGAAGTTTTGGCCAGTCGCAGGACCGGGCTTTGATGCACCCGAATCGCTCACCCCGGATGAGTTCGAATGCTTCCGCCGAACTCTCCGGGAGACTCGCTCCTGTCTTCACCGCCTACAAATGCCATACCCCGGGAGTCAAGCGCACCTGGAGGATATTGGTGAGCAGTGCCGTCAAATTGACCTGGCCATGCTCCCCGCGGTTCGGCACCCCGGGTCATTTGAGCACCACGAGGCCCTCCAACAACGATGCGTTGAGTGTTTTCAAGTACTCCGCAAAGTTATCGAGGAAGCCACTCCCCACGTGTATATCCGTGGATGGGGGCAGTACGCTGACCTACGCTTCAGTGTGATTCGCCGACAGCCCGATTCACTGGGTGGCCCTGAGGGTACATACCCAGGGACAGAAACGGTCAATATGGCTAACCTGTCGGGAGAGGGGAACGACTTGGAACTTCTCGACGGGGGCTTCCCCCCCGAAGACAAGCCGTCGTTAGAGCCATCGGTGAGAGTCACTCGTCATCAGAGGAACCTCCTGGGGCTCCCCGCACCCACTGAAGCACTGACGTTGAGCCGAAACGTCAGCAAAGGAAAAGAGCACAGCGAGGCTATAAAGCCCGCCGACCCATCTGCCTCCATGCAGAGGGCAGAGGAGGATCCCGAGAAGGCTACGCTACGTCAGCAGCTCGCCTAACAGAAGAAGCTGGTTGACCAGCTCCTCGCCGAGCGTGCTGCAGAACGGCGGCCAGACTACGGTGATCCTAGGCCAGGACAGTAGGGACCGGAACAACCGCTCCTCGACGAGACTCTCCCGGGCAACCGTGATTACGCCGTGTTCGCCGACAGGAGAGAGGCCATTGCCTACGGCAAGAGGGCGCGGTATGTTTCGCCACACCCTCCTGAGCGGCGTGACTACCTGAGAGACCCCGCTCGGATTCCTCCCGCTGCCCCAAGGGCCGCTCCGCCCGCCATCCCACGAGCTGCCGAGTTCGACGACCCGGTCGACGACCCGATCGAAGGGCCATGCAATGCGCTCGTGGTTAGAGATCCTCGCCAGGACTGGAACCCATGTCCGGACGATCCGATGGCGGCACTCATTGCCCGCTTGGAGGCCTTGGAGACTCGGCAGGTGGCGATCCCACCGGACGGCAAGCCCTACCCAGCATGGGTGGATGACATGCCGACGCATCCGGGGTTCGGAAATCCCACTTTTGCCCCCTTCAACGGGACTGGAGATCCGCCACAGCATTTAGCCCACTTCAACTCGAGGTGCGGGCCTATGTTGGGGACTCCGGCGCAGCAAGAGGCCGCTAAGCTTCGCTGCTTTGTTCAGACACTGGAAGGGCCAGCATTTGTCTGGTACAGCCAGCTCCCCGTCGGGTCGGTAACCAGCTGGGAGGACCTCCGTAGACAGTTCCTCTACCAGTTCAGTTCCACGACCCGGAAGACAAGTATCGCAGACCTCTTCAAGTGCAAGCAGAGGCCTGATGAGCGAGTCGCGGACTTCGTCGCCCGATGGAAGGGTCTCACGTATTCCCTTGACATGCCATTGACTCAGGAGCAGTTGCTGACAATGTGCGTCGGGAACGTCAAGACCGAGCTGGTCCCTTCCCTGATCACTCAAAATTACCCCGGAGGGTTCAGGGACTTCTCAGACAAAGCTCAACGTCTTGAGGAAGCCCTGCAACAGGCCATCCAGGCACACCCGCTGCCTCCTATGATTCCTGCAAGGAGAGTCAGAAGGGCTGAGCCCGCTGCTGTTGCCCAGATAGAGGCCCCCAGGCCGTTGGAGCTGCTGCCGGCGAGGCCAGCTCCACAGCCTCACAGGAACCCGCCTCCACGGGCTCAGTTCCCGGCCCAGCAGCGGCAGCCTCAGAACCGGCCGGCCCCTCCGCGTAATGTACCGCCGCAACCCAGGCGAGATAATCAGGGTCCACCTCCTCGGCCGGCCCCTCCAGCCCCTCGTCAAGACCGCGCTCCCAGGGGCCCGCGACACCTGACTTACTCATTCCACGAGGATCAGGTCCCCGGTTATTTCCGGAGCGCTCTGGAGCAGAGGATTGTGCGACTACCTGAGTGTTGGAGGCCAGAGGAGGCACATCTTACGAATAACCCCCGCTACTGCCCCTACCATCGGGCCCTGGGGCACACCATCCAGCGGTGCTATGTGTTTAAGGATTGGCTCCAAGACCAGATTAACAACAATGTAATCAGGTTGGGCCCAGCTCCAGCACAAGTGGCGGGCGTGTTCGTGGGATCAGATAACGATAGTGGCAACGAGGACGAATGACAGCTGGTCTCCAACCGCGGATCCCAGAAGTATAATAACTGGATGGCCCGCAAGACGACCATTCGCACCCATGGAATCATCCATGCGCGCTTGAATCAGCCTGAGCCCCCAGAATCTGCGGGTGCTGCTTCGGCATCGTCGTCCCAGCCTGCCTCTTCCAAGAGGAGCAAACGGCGGCAGCGCAAGAAGGAAGAGCGCGCCCCGCCAGTTCCGCCACTATCCCGCACTCTCGGCGATTTCATGCCCCCGGAGATGGGGGTCCCTCCTCGGATCCGCCCGGTGATGGATGATTCGTCCGATGACGGTGTTGGGTACGCTTCGGTTAACACCGTCGAGCTGGTAAATCCCTTTTCGGTTCCCGACGTTGAAGAACACCAGGTGGACCTCCCTAGTGTCCCCGGTTGTCGCCACCGTCGGAAGAACCGCAGCAGCAGGAGTCACCGGGGCACAGCCGTTGGTACCTCCAACCAGGCCGTGCACGCCACTGAGACTAGGCAGCAGGCTCAAAACCGAGCACAACATGCGCCGCCCCCCCATTCGGGGATGACGGATTCGCCTCCGCCGCTGTTTGTGGTGTGGGACCAGGCAGAACCGCCTCAGCCGCGTCGCGACCAGCTCCGCCCTGCCACGAGTCCATATCGGCCTCCTGACCCCAGTACGGTGACCATTTCCTGGACTGCAGCCAGTGAACAGCGAGATGCGCCAAGTACCAGTCAGCCGCCGATCCAACCGGCAAGGCCCGTCATGCCGCCAACCGCAGAGCAACCTCCTGCAACCAGGGGCTCGCGCTTGGCCAAAAAGTATGATGTCCTGAAGCACTTGGCTGACATCCCAGCAAGGCTCTCCATCCTTGAGGCTCTGCGCATGTCATCTGAGATGCGCGAGGCACTCGCTGAAGCCCTGAAAAGCCCCCTCCAGTTTGAGACAGAGGTTGCGGCCGCAGAGGCCTTTCACGCCGAAACGATCGAGGACGCCGAATGTCAGGCAGTTATCTCGTTCTCTGGTAAGGATGAAGACCCTCCTATACAGGGACACATTTGTCCGTTGTATGTCACTGGCTACTTCAATGGCCTTGAAGTCCGGCGCTGTCTTTTCGACACGGGGTCCGGGATTAACCTGATTCCAACTCGGACGCTCCGGAGATTGGGGTTGTCTGAGGATGACTTGATTCCCTCCGACCTCAGGATCCAGGGGTACGACCGCACCGAGCAAACCCCGGTCGGCAAGATACGTTTGAAGACCCAGTTCGGTGACTTGGTTGCCAACACCGAATTCATGGTAGTCTCTCAGGACACTGCGTACAACGCATTGATGGGCAGGCCATGGCTCCACCTTCACGCGGCGGTTCCCTCGTCATACCAACAATGCCTCAAATACTCCCTTAATGGTCGAGTAGGCGTGCTTCAAGGAGATGCCTCTCCTTTTGCCTCATGTGAAGCCCGCTATCTGGACGCGGACTATTACAAGAGCAAGGATAAGCAGATCCTGGCAGGTGAGGTTGAGCTTGTCGCTGTTGCAAGTGATCCCTGGGCAAGTCCGGATGACGCTTACGTCCTCCCGATTCACCGGTTGGACGTCGCCATGGTCTCGACAGCCCGCGAGTCTCCTGATGAGATGACCGCGACCGCCCGCGCCAGCACCAGTGGCCCAGCAGGATCTGGTAGCCCCAATGCAGTTTCCAACGCAGTGTCTCCCGTGGACGATCCCTCCCCGAGTGGAGAGGATATGGAAGACGCACCCCCAGCCTTTGAGGAGGGCGTCCCCGCCACGGTCGATGAGTTAATACAGGTGAACCTTGGAACCGAGGCCGATCCAAGACCCACATTGGTCAGTGCCGCCATGCCCTCTGAGGAGCGGCAGCAGTACGTGGACTTTCTCAGGCAGCACCGTGATGTGTTCGCTTGGGGCTATGACGAGATGCCGGGGCTAGATCCTCAGGTAGCCATCCACCGCCTTGGTCTCCCGGCGAACTATCGCGGGTTCAAGCAGCCTCTCAGGAAGATGCACCCATCCCACGGTGCCATGGTTGAGGCCGAAGTTGACAAGCTTATCAAAGCCAACTTCGTGAGGGAAGTTCAGTACCCCAAATGGCTGGCCAACATTGTGCCAGTCCGGAAGAAGAATGGGCAGATCAGAGTCTGCATCGACTTCCGCGATCTCAACCGCCACTGTCCGAAGGATGATTTTCCCCTTCCAGTGACAGAGCTGTTGATTGACGCCACGACAGGGTTCCAAGCCCTCTCCTTCATGGATGGATACTCCGGATACAACCAAATCCGGATGGCCCCTGAGGATGAGGAGTTCACTGCCTTCAGGGCCCCCCAAGGTACCTTTTGCTACCGGGTCATGCCCTTCGGCGTGAAGAATGCAGGTGCCACCTATCAACGGGAGATTCACCGCATATTCAAGCCAATCCTCGGCACACTGGTGGAATGCTACGTCGACGACTTGGTTGTCAAATCGCGCCAGCGTCAGGACCATCTCAAAGATCTTGAGAAAGTGTTCGGCTTCCTCCGGTCTCGCTGCCTGAAGATGAACCCGTTGAAGTGTGCCTTTGGGGTCACCTCCGGAAAGTTCCTTGGATTTGTGGTAAGATACCGGGGTATTGAGATCGACCCAGAGAAAATTAGGGCGATTAGCCAAATGCCTCCCCCAGGTACCGTCCGGGAACTGCAAGGGTTCCAAGGCCACTTAGCCTATATACGCCGATTCATCGCGAATCTGGCCGGCAAGTGTAAGACCTTTTCTCGGCTCATGAAGAAAGGTGCCACCTATGTATGGGATAAAGAGTGTCAGACCGCTTTCGAGGAAATCAAGCAGTACCTGCTTCAACCTCCGGTTCTGATGCCGCCTGTATCCGGAAAGTCGCTGGTCCTTTATGTGACCACCCTGGAACGGTCCCTGGGTGCCCTTCTCGCCCAGAAGAACAACGAGGGAACAGAGAATAGCCTCTATTACCTCAGTCGCATGCTCCTCGATGCGGAAGTTAGGTATTCCCCCATCGAGAAGAGCTTCCTGGCGCTCGTATTTGCCATACAGAAATTACGACACTACTTGCAGCACCATGAGGTACAGTTGGTTTCTCAGGTAGACCCGTTGAAGTATATCCTGAGCCGACCTATGTTGACTGGCCGTCTAGCGCAGTGGGCTGTAATTCTCCAACAGTTCGACATCAGGTATGTGTCTCAGAAGGCCATCAAAGGGCAAGCATTGGCAGACTTTCTGGCAGCTCACCCGACCTCCGCGGATCAGCCGCTGGATCTAGGCTTTCCTGATGAGACCATTCTCTCGGTCGATCATGCCGATCCATGCTGGCAGATGCACTTTGACGGTGCCTCCCGGAGCCCCACCGGTAGAAGACTCGATAATCCTAAGCTCAACAGAGTGGGCTTGGGTATCGTCTTCATTACCCCGGAGCGAGCCGTGCTTCCATACTCTTTCCTGTTGTCAGAGGGCTGTACCAACAATGAGGCGGAATACCATGCCCTTATCACCGGCCTCGAGTTGGCTCTCGAGATCGACGTGCCCCGTCTGTGCGTGAAAGGGGACTCCGAGCTGGTCGTTAAGCAGATCAATGGCGACTATGTTGTCAGGAAGCCGGAACTTGTGCCATTGTTGGAGTGCACCCTCCTTCTGATGGCTCGATTCCCTTCTCGGCCAGAAATTGTCCATATTCCCCGGTCGCAGAACGGTCGAGCAGATGCTTTGGCCAGCCTTGCTGCGTCACTTGCGGAGCCTGAACAGGACAACCTGATCGTCCGCGTGACGCGCCGCAGGCTCATTGCTCCCGTTATCCTGGAAGAAGATCGCGGCCCGTTGGTAAGTAATCTCACCACGGTTGCCCCTATGCCCGGAGCCCCGAGTACCCCAGATATGACAGTCGGATCAGCCCCTGATTGGAAGACGCCTTTGGTTGAGTACCTCCAACATGGCATTCTTCCATCGGATCGGGCCGAGCGCGAGCGAGTTCGACGCCGCGCATCGCAGTTTGTCCTCCAGAGCAGTCCCGGCCTGGAGAAGATCCTCTACAAACGCGGGTTTGATGGTGTTCTCCTCCGTTGCCTTCAGGGAGTTGAGATCCCACGAGTCATGCAAGAGGTTCATGCTGGTTCATGTGGCGCCCACCAGACTGGGCCGAAGCTGTCCCACCAGATTCGGAGGTTGGGATACTTCTGGCCCTCCATGATCCATGACTGCATCGAGTATGCCAGGAGGTGCCATGCGTGCCAGGTTCATGCGAACTTTGTACATCGGCCGCCAGAGCCTCTCCATACCACTAGGTATTCCTGGCCCTTTGCAGTCTGGGGTCTGGACGTTGTGGGACCTTACCCACCGGCGACAGCTCGCCAGTGCCGGTTCATTCTGACCGCCACGGACTTCTTCTCCAAATGGGCAGAGGCGATTCCGCTCAGAGAGGTCAAATCCTGTTTGATCGCTGACTTCATGACCTCCAACATCATCTATCGATTTGGAGTGCCTCACGCTATCCTCACGGATAACGGAACCAATTTCCGAGCAGCCGAGTTGAAGAAGTTGTATGCCAAGTATAACATTCGCTCGAACCATACATCTCGCTATCATGCGCAGGCGAATGGACAGATCGAGGCGTTTAACAAAACCCTCTCTAACATTCTGCAAAAGATGGTTGGTCAGAACAAGAAGAGTTGGCCGGACAAGCTCCCCAACGCCCTCTGGGCTTATCGGACGACGACTCGCAATTCCACCCAGATGACCCCTTATTCCCTGGTGTATGGAGCTGAGGCCGTCCTGCCCATCGAGATCCATTTACCGTCCTTGCACACTGCGGTCTACGACCAGCAAGCGCCAGACAGAGTTGCTGAAGCCCGTCTAGTCGAGTTGGAAGCATTGGATGAGAATAGACTTCGCGCTTTGCACAACTTGGAGAGGCATCAAAGCAGAATGGCTCGAGATTTCAATAAGAAGGTTCGCCTCCGCTCCTTCCTGCAGGGTGATCTAGTGCTAGCCCTAAGAGCACCGATGATCCCCGGCAGGAAGCCGCCCAAGTTGGAGCCCAAGTGGGAGGGACCTTTGTTGTCCACAAGGTCTATCCCAATGGCGCGTACTCCCTAGCGACTATGGATGGTGAGCGTGTCACTCCTCCCACCAACGCTAGGTTCCTCAAGCAGTACTTTGTCTGAGTGTACCAACGTCTAGCATGACGTTAAACTGCACATTTGTCCAGCATGACGTTAAACTGCACATTCGTCCTGCATGACGTTAAACTGCGCATACGTCCAGCATGACGTTAAACGGCACATTCGTCCCGCATGACGCTAAACTGCATACGTCCAACATGACGTTAAACTGCACATTTGTCCAGCATGACGTTAAACTGCACATTCGTCCCGCATGACGCTAAACTGCATACGTCCTGCACGACGTTAAACTGCATACGTCCAAGCTGCACGATGTTAAACTGCCTAGCATATCGTCCGCGCTGCAAGATGTTAAACTGCCAAGTGTTTCGTCCAACACGACGTTAAACTGTACTACGTCCGAGCTACAAGACGTTAAACTGTTCAGCATTCGTCCTGCATGACGTTAAACTGCCTCTCAAGAACTACGTGCGGCTTGATTCCCATCCTTATGGGATACGTAGGACCGCCTGAACATTTATGTTTCAGGCCCAGCCCCATCCTTTGGGAATTTCCATCCCATCTCCGGCCCTTGGCCCAGTTGCCTCCGGGTGTGCGGCGTATGGTGTGAACGCGGGGCTATGCCCTCATTCACGTCGGTTTGCTCGCCACGCTGTACGCCCCCCCACGTTTGGGGATGCCTTCTGCTCCCCCCTTCTTTTCTCGTCCTGCATGACGTTAAACTGCACTTCAAGAACTACGTGCGGCTTGATTCCCATCCTTATGGGATACGTAGGACCGCCTGGACATTCATGTTTGAGGCCCAGCCCCATTTCCCGGGAATCTCTATCCCGCGTCGGGCCTCTGGCCCAAGTTCCCCTCCTTTTTGTGCGAGGCGTATCGCGTGAGCAGGGGATTATGTCCTCATTCGCGTTGGTCTACCGGCCACGCCGTACGCCTCCCCCCGTGTGTGGGACCACCTCACACCTCTCATCGTCCTGCATGACGATAAACTGCCTCTCAAGAACTACGTATGGCTTGATTCCCATCCTTATGGGATACGTAGGACCTCCTGGACGCTTGTGTTTCAGGTCCAGCCTCGTCTCTTGGTTGATCACGTGGATCTGCCCTCTTTTGGTTGCTCTCAGGGTGAGTCCTCCGACCCTTTCCGGTGATCTGTTAACATGATTTGGGTACTTCGGTCTATGACTCGTAGTGTCAGATTCAATCCCGACAAGTCCTGTGTTGCTTGTCAGGCCTCGCGCTTCCTCTTGTTCGAGCCTTCACCCAAAGGGATCCTCGTTAGCGGTTTGGGTACGATGCCTCAGTGCTCTCCTACCGCTCCGGGTCGATTTACCGGCGGGTCTTGGGCCGCAAATCGATATGAATCCTGCGATTGAGCGGTCGATGCTTGTTTGCTTGCCCCGTCTTAGGTTGACGCGATCGGATGTTGTGTTGCGACTATGGTCAGCAACGTCCTTGATCGCCATGTCAGCTCTTTCAGGCTCTGAACATTGGTTGCGCAGTCCTCATCACACTCCGCCTCTGTGCGCTGTAGTGGAATCTCGACACTCTCTTCATACTGACCTTCAGTACACCTCTACACGTTAGGCAGACCAACCAGGGTAATGATGTCGTTCGAGGCTCCCATGATCTGAGCACCAAGGATATATGCGGATATCCTCCCTAAGGGCCATGCGTAGCTGGACCCTCGTCCCTATAAGGAGGAAGGAGTCGCCCGAACAATCGCGTTCTGGGCCCAGTATATCTGGAGGCTAGCATCTCTGCCCCTCGGGTGATGGACATACGCAGACCCCTATCCCAAGACTCTTCTCCTGGAATCGTGCGTGACCGTAGGGCTGGGTATGTTCCCACCCCCGCCGTGTCCGCCGTACCGCGATAAGCGGATTCCTCCATGGTCCGAACCACACGACCTTAAACTGTGTTGTCTGGTCCTACCACACGACCGTAAACTATGATCGTCTTGGCCGCCCGACGAGAAACAGCACTGCATCGTGATGTTCCCCTCAGGGGGCACTCATGTTGGGCGCTGGTTAATAACCACGCCATTCATCAATGCCTTCCGTGGCTTGATTATTGTGGCGACGCCAGAGATTTCTCAATCACAGGCATGTCGCCGCACAAAGAAAAACCATTCATCTTTAAGGACAAACAGGAAATATCAAATGCCGCTCCTTCTGTGTGCGAGGGTCAGACCTGCACTCTTCCCCGTGCTGGTGCCCGATTGTGTTGCGCCGCGCTTCAAGAACTACGTGTGGCTTGATTCCCATCCTTATGGGATACGTAGGAACGCCCGGATGTTTGAAACTTCGGGTCCAGCCCCCCACCTCTTAGAGATTCCCCCTTCTCTGGGGAATCCGCCGCCTCCAGGTCACCCTCAAGGCGTGTTCCCCGACCCCTTGCAGTGGTCCACCAGTGTCAAGAGTACTCTGGTTTATTGCCAGGAGGGTCAGGATCCGCTTGGTTAGGTTTCCTCCACTTTTCAGGCTTCGTGCTCCCTTTCATTCGGACCCATCGTCTACGCCCTGGGTGGAGCCCCCGTGAACGGTTCGGACACAATGCCTCAGTGCTCTCCCACCGGCTCGGGCCGGTACCCCCAATGGCCTCGGGCAGCAAATCGATATGAATCCTGCGATTGAGCGGTCGATGCTCGTTTGCTGCCTCATTCCACCAACGGTTAGTGCGATATTGATGCTGCTTTTCCGCCACGGTCGGCAGTACTCCCATATCGTTACTCCGGTGCCCCCAGTCCTTGAGTGAATGGCCGCATGATTCACATTTTCCACCTCCCATCCTGACCAGGCGAAACCTTGACACTCTTGACACTATCCCTCAGTGCATCTTCTCATATCCAGGGGATTGGACCACGATGCGGCGTACTTTGAGGTCTTTATGGTCCGAGCTCTAAGACCTTAAACTAAGATCTCCCTTTATGGTCCGAGCTCTAAGACCTTAAACTAAGATCTAGCCCTTTATGGTCCGAGCTCTAAGACCTTAAACTAAGATCTCTCTTTATGGTCCGAGCTCTAAGACCTTAAACTAAGATCTAGCCCTTTATGGTCCGAGCTCTAAGACCTTAAACTAAGATCTCCCTTTATGGTCCGAGCTCTAAGACTTTAAACTAAGATCTCTCCTCATGGTCCGAGCTCTAAGACCTTAAACTAAGATCTCTCCCTTTATGGTCCGAGCTCTAAGACCTTAAACTAATATCTCTCCTCATGGTCCGAGCTCTAAGACCTTAAACTAAGATCTCTCCTTATGGTCCGAGCTCTAAGACCTTAAACTAAGATCTCTCCTTATGGTCCGAGCTCTAAGACCTTAAACTAAGATCTCTCATTATGGTCCGAGCTCTACGACCCTAAACTAAGATCTCCCCTAAACGGGATTCTGCGTCCTGCATGACGTTAAACTGCGCTCTCAGAACTACGTGTGGCTTGATCTCCAGCTTGATGGAGTACGTAGGAACGCCCGGGCATCTCAACTCGGGTCCAGCCTCAGGGATCGTTAACTCCCGCCCCTCCTCGTCGCCGGCCATCTGGCCTGGCTTCTGGTAGAGTGGTGCAGTTGTGATATTCTCCCCGATTCAGCTCGGGATGCCCCATTGCAATGATGGGAAGTGACGGTTTCCTCGTCAAAGAGGTGCTGTCTGAGAATTGGGGTGATTCACGGCCAGATTAGTGCATCCGCCTAATACGCCTTCCCCACGGTGGCGCAATTCTGAGAGCGTTGGATTCTGTCCGAACAATCGTCACTTCGCCCCACGCTTCGCATGCCCTGTTGATCTGGATTTCCACCCTTGTGTCTGAAGGAACCCCAAAGCGGTATTCATGATGACATGTGGTCCGCCTCCTGCAATATGGATGATGACCTTCGGTCCGTCTATTGCAGTTGTTATGGTCGATCCACTGTCCGCCTACCGTCTTGGGCATTTCCTGGAAGGCCGACCGTTGTGGATGTCTGGATTCGGGACACGCGATTCACCCTTTCTCATTTCCCTATGTTCGGATAAAATCTCAACGCCCCTAGAATTGTCCTGCTCGTGTGTTGGAACAAGTTGGGGGGATAATACATTGATTAGGCTTGAGGTCTCCTTCCCTAGGAATGACCTCCCTCTTTTCTCCAGCAATCCAGGCCCAACTATGGATGCCTGATGCTTGGTCAACGCTCCCGCAAGACAGTGAATTGTGGTTGAGCATGTTAAGCCAAAAGATGCAGATAAATATATTGGTTCATACAAATGGATCAAGGTAGCAGATGCAAAATGTTCTGGGAGTGGCAAAACAAAGCCCCTAGGGATTAGCGTGCTGAATGAGTCTCTCTAACGCCGCTACCCTTTGGCTGGCGGCCTCCAGGGCTGCTTCTCGCTCTCTGCGTGCCCTCTCCTCGTCGGCGGTCGCAGCACGCAGTTCGTCGATTCTGGCCTGTGCACGCTCCCGCTCGACCTGAATTGTGACCATCTGTTGGCCCGCCTCCGTCAGCTGTACCTGGGCGTCAACCAGCTGGGCTGCTAGTTGCTCCACAAGCTCGGTACACGTTGCGACGAAGGCCTCCTTCTCTGCCGCCTGCCCTTCGAGACGCCGGACGTCCTGCTCCGCCGCGAGGAGCGCCCGCGTGCTCTCCGACATGTCCCGACTTTCTGTGACGCCGGCACGCCGGCAGCTCTCGCGCATCTTTTCGGCCATGAAATCACGGACCGTCAGATGGAGGCGTTGAGCATCAGCTCCCCCGGCACACAGGAAGCGCAGCCAGGTTTGAAGTGATCCCATGCGCCCCAGCCACTCCGATGGGTCTCGCTTGAGGAAGCGCTGGATGCAATTCCACCCCCTGCGGCGCGTTATCCGGCTCTCCTCGACCGCCTCCGCGTCCGAGTCGTCCATCTCCTCGGGGTCGGCAGGCCGGTAGGTAGGGAAGGCAGCCAGCAGGTCTGCTGCAGGGTCCGCCCCTGGGAGGTCCTCATGAGGGATAAGTTCCCCAACATCCGGGCGAACTTCTTCTCTCTCCCCAGCGGCGCTGACACCCTTGTCAGCCCCCGACCTTTCTCCGATGTCAGCACCACCGGCGTCCGCAGCCCCCTGATCAGCAGTTGGTGGGGCCGGCTCGGTTTGGGAAGTCTGTTCCAGAGCAGGCGGCATGTCCACCACTGGTCCACTCGTAGATGGCCCGGGTTCGGCAACCCGACGAGCCTCCAATGTTGAGATCACTGCGCGGGGCATGCCATGGTTAGTCACAGATCGTCAATGGTAAGCACCAGCAGTAAAGTAAGGAGACTTACGGGAGGTCAGAGCGTCATCTTCCGCTATCCCGGCCGCCGCAGGAACAGTTGCAGCAGGGAGCCCTTCCGCGCTTGTCAATTTGATAATGGGTGCCTGGCCCCCGCCTTGTCCTGCTGGCGCCCCTCCTACTCCTGCTGAGGACGCCTGACCAACATCCGTGCGCTCCTGAGAAAGATGGAGAAATGGGTTAGAAGCTGCATAAGAGAATGGATGAAGCGGATTGAGTAGGGATAGAAGTGGACCTCGAGGAGCTCAGTGACATCAACGTTGTCAGAGCCGGCCACCTCGCCGCTCTCCCGTGGGCTCCCCTGATGGGATCTTCCCTCGGAGCCTTCATCCTCCCCCATTTCCTCCTCTTCCTCGGAGTCGTTGCTACTGTCGTCTTCTTCCGGCGGCATCTGTTCTGGAGCGGGCTCTAGACCGAGCATCACCTTCACCAGAAGGGATGGCTCCGCACGCTGACCACGTTGGCGCGCGTAATCGTCCATGGCCGTCAGATATGCATACTGCCGGTTGAAGTCCACCCTGTCGGCAATATGGAGGCGCCCGACCTCTAGCAGATGGATTCCTTCTCTGAGAATCTTTCGCCAGATGGCGTCGGTCCCCAGTGACTGCCGCAGGGTCATCCAGGCCGACCACAGCGCCGGGAAGACTGCATCGTGGGAGGGTTCGAGCAGACGTCTCACCTGCTTTTCGGGCCGCTCTTCGACCACCGTGCGTGCCCCCTCTCTGGGCGCCGAGGTCGTAGCGGCAGCTCGCGATGTGCCCGCCGCCGAAGTCCCTGCTCGCGCCGGCTCCGTTGCTTGGCGCGCCTCCGTTCTCCCCCGTGTGGCGGCACCTTGCCTCCTTCCTTGACGCCCGGTCTCCGCACGGGTAACCTCGAGCCGCCGAACTGGCTTCCGTAGAAGCCCCTCGGGGTACGCGATGGCCCAGTGTTCGGCGTACTCGGTTTCCAAGCCTGCGTCAACCCCGGTAGGAGGGAGAGTGATGACGTCGCCAGAGCCGAAAGCGGCAAACATCAGCCATATCTGGCGAAGAACGCACGGGTTCGTCTCCTCCCGGACAGCAGTGAATACCCTCTTCGGCATCCGTTGAAGGAACCCGAACTGCCTGGAGAACCGAGTTGGCACGTAAGGCTCGCAGATCACCTTCCCGTCGATCCGAGCCACGAGCACCCCGCCCCGCATGTTCAGGAAGTACTCATGCTGTTCCAGCGGACCCTGCCCGTTGTCGATCATCTGGCCGACGCGAGTGGGGAACGAACTGAAGTTGAAATTGGCATGATTGCCAATCCTAATCCTCAAGCCCTCCTCACTTAGGGTCATCGGAGCGACCCCCGCGATGTTCAGCAGGGAGGGTCGCAGGCCATTGCCCGGAGGAATGATGGCGTTCGGAAACGTGTACCCACCGAGGTGAGCAGCCACCCAGCCGTGGAAGAACTGAAAGGGCCCACAGATCCTTCGTGGCGACCCCCCTCGTGAGATGCGTCCCAGGATGGCATACAGCCTCGCCAGCACTGGGACCCCGAGGTTGTATCTTTTGTTGGCGGCCATAGCGCCCGCCACCGCCAGTGTCGCCGGGCGAACGCCCATTCTCGCGTCCCGCACTGGCAGGAGCCACCCACTCAGAAAGGCGGCCAGAAACGCCGCGTACCGGACATTTGGGTCCCGGGCCTCGATGAAGCGGTACCCCCATGAGCGGTAGTCGCCCGTCTCCAGGACCCGCCAGTACGACCCGTTCCGGCTCCTCTGAGCTGCGGTCGGGCACCGCTTCCCCCTGCCTGGCATCTTGACCGCTGGGTAATGCTCCAAGAACTGGCCGAACCACTCCTTGTAGGCTATGTCCTTCTGGAAGTCCTTGATCACGAGCCGCTGCGTAGCCAGGTCAAGCAGATGCCAGGTCAGAATGGGAGTCCGTGACCTGTCTTCCCAGGTGTTCTTCGGGGGCAGGAACTCATCGTATTGGTAGCCCTCCAGCGGGATACCTCCGATGCAGTGGATGTCCCAGAGACCGATGCCGACCTCCCCATGGTGAAGATGGAAGGTGTTGGTATCCGGAGACCAGCGGGTGAACAGCTCCGGCCCGAGCTCGGACTGCTGGTAGAAGTGGAACTGCGACGTCCACACCGCCTCAAATAGGCCGATGTACCGCAGCTCCTCTGCGAAGTGATCGCAAGTGTGGCGTACCCAGAATGCCCAGGCCCACTCGCTGGTGAAATTGCCCCCAGACCGCAAGTCCCAGTCCTTCAGCCAGCCCTTGGTGTCGTCAGTGACACTCTGGCGATATGTGCTCGAGTAGAGGGCTGGAGAATTCTCCGCAGTAGGCTCACCCCCGTCAATGGTTCGCGTCCTCGGGTTCAGGACATAGACGTCCAAGTGCCTGGTCTCCCTGGCAGGATGCCCGTTGTTGGTGATGTTATAGCGGGGAAGCTCGTCCTCCCGAGTCAACCAGGTCCGTGGCGCATCAACCTCGAACCCTGGCATCGGAACCTCATCTAGGATGCCGAAGTTCCAGAGCGGCAGGTTGTCCGACAGTGGATATGTCTTCTGGGCCGGCGTCAGCAAGTCGAACAAGGATTGATTGTTGGAAACAATCTCCTTGGCTCTGTAGACCTCCTCGTTCGTCGCCATCTCAGCTCTGCGAGTGGCGGCATCCCCCTCATTTCCTTGATGCGCGGCCATCTCAGAAGTTTCGGGAGTCGTGCGGGTTAAGGGATGAAGCGTGCGGGATCGGACGAGGCTGGTAGAGAAGTTTGAAGGTTGGCGCGCAATCCAAGTGGACGGCGCGCAATTGGGAAGAATGTCGCGCAAAGTTCCGGGTTTTCGCGCAAAGACAGGCGAATTCCGGATGGTTTTGCGCGCCGATCGGGCGAATTTCGCGACCGGAAAAGGCGATTTCATGCACGAGAGCGTTGAAGCTTATCGCGCGGAAGGCCTGTGTACGGAACGCGGAACCCTGGACCCCTATTTATAGACGAGGCCGGGATTCCGCGCCACGCGGAACGCTCGATTGCGCGACTGCGGCGGCGAATTGCGCGCCCGGCGCCCCTTTTTCCGCGCCTAAGTCCCGCGCAGCCCAGGACTTCGGCATTCCGGCGTCTCCCTCGGAACCCGATCGTTGCGACCTCTCGCCGATCAGATTCCGAGGGGGGGCTTTTGTAGACGCCGGAAAAGTCCGTTGTTCCCAAACGAAGCTCCGGATGCGGAAAGCGAAATGATATTTGGAGTCAGAGGCACGTTCCGGAGGGCCTGGAGGACTTGTGCGAAATTTCAGAGGCCCGCGCGCAAAGTTGAGTCGCGGCGCGCAATCCTCCCGGGATGCGCGCAATGCGCTGGGCCGGCGCGCTATTTTGCGTGCCCGTGGCCTGCGCGGCTCCCTTTCGCGCCGGGTCCTGGTTCCGCGCCCGCGAAGGGAATTCCGCGCCCGAGACCGGATTCCGCGCCCGGGGTTGCCTATAAATATAAGGCGACCCCCGACGTTTTGAAGGTTTCCAGAATCCGAAGCGTCGCGCGTTCGCGCAATCCAACCCCTTCCGCGCGCAATGCCGATCTTCAGGTAACCTCCTTTCTTTCGCGCAATAGAGCCTTGGGGTTCGCCTTCGCGCGCAATCCCCTAGGATCATTTCCTTTGAATAATCCTTAACCCGAAGGCCTTTGCGCGCAAAAGAAGCCTCTTGCGCGCAATTGCCCCCGGGTGCGCGCAATCCAGCCCGATTGCGCGCACCCCCCTCTTCAAAGTGGCCGTTCGTTAGAGAATGAGCCATTTCCCCCGCGAGCTGTCCGAAGTCCGGTGCGCGCAATCTCAATCTTCCGCGCACAAAGGGCTGGCCCAATTGCGCGCCAGCCCGCCATTTTGCGCGCCGACCTGCTGTTTTGCGCGCAAAGCTCCTCTTTTGCGCGCAATCCCCCATGGTCTCCCCCCTTGACCCCCTGAGGGTACCCGCCTGCGTGGCGCCCGATGATTTTCATCCTGGGTGCCCGCACCGTGCGTTGTCTTTCCGTGCGGCCCTCCAGGCTCGCGCGAAGTGACACGGACCCATCAGCGGCAATCCATCGTCCCGCATGACGTTAAACTGCCCATACGTCCAGCATGACGTTAAACTGCACATATGTCCAGCATGACGTTAAACTGCACATTTGTCCAGCATGACGTTAAACTGCACATTCGTCCCGCATGACGTTAAACTGCCCATACGTCCAGCATGACGTTAAACTGCACATATGTCCAGCATGACGTTAAACTGCACATTTGTCCAGCATGACGTTAAACTGCACATTCGTCCCACATGACGTTAAACTGCCCATACGTCCAGCATGACGTTAAACTGCACATATGTCCAGCATGACGTTAAACTGCACATTTGTCCAGCATGACGTTAAACTGCACATTCGTCCCGCATGACGCTAAAATGCATCCGTCCAACATGACGTTAAACTGTACTACGTCCAAGCTGCACGACACTAAACTGCCTAGCCCCTATCGTCCGGGCTGTAAGATGTTAAACTGCCAAGCACCTTCGTCCTCAACACACGACGTTAAACTGTACTTCGTCCGGCAAGACGTTAAACCGTCCGCTTCGTCCTCAACACACGACGTTAAACTGTACTTCGTCTGGCAAGACGCTAAACCGTCCGCATCACCCGATCCCGTGCCTCGCACGCAGGGTCCCCCCCCGGTTTGGATGTGGCCCCCACCCGCTCGTCTCTGCAGGGATGTCGGGATTGCCCCTCTTTAGGTACGATTTAATGGGAGCGGCTTTTCCCTACGGGGGTAGGGTATTACAAACCCCTAGTTTCTTGTGGGGGGCTGCAAATGTGTATCTCCATTGCGCTCCCCCACCGCCGAAGCCAGTAGAGGGTGTGACTGGGATCGAGGTGTCTCCTACTTTCGGTCCAAGTCCCTTCCAACTGAGTTTTGCCGCATTCGGGCTGCCTCAAGTGCGTAAGTCCTGACAGAATGAACTACGTGGACTTTGATCCCTGTCTTCTAAACAGGGTACGTAGGAAGGCTCTCTGAGGTTCAAGCCCACCACCTGGTCGTCCCGGTCGTACTCACGTCGGTTCGTCCATCAGTGGACCCCTCCAGGGTTCACGCTTGCGTCGATTCACCTATGAATCCGCCCCTGTGGGAGACTGCCCGTGTGTATCTCCACTGTGCCTCCCCACAGCCCCTTTTTCCATTTCTCCTTTTATCGTCCAGAATGACGTGAAACTGTGATCCACCCGGCCGTTCCATCCCCCTCTGTGCGAGGTGGTTCGGTTCAATCCTCCGCCCGGCGGCCTCGACCTCTTCGTGAGTCGGCTTGCCGACGTCCAGAATGACGTTAAACTGTATACCCGAACTACGTTGACTTTGATCCGCGCTAACGCGCGGTATGTAGGAAGCCCCTACGGGGTCCAAGCTCTTCACTCCATCATCCATCCTGATCCTTACCCGGGCCGCCACATCCCGGTGGGGTCATGCCACTTCACTCCACTCCATATCACCTGGGAAGCCGCCCATGCGTTGGCCCCAGCGTCGGAGGTTCCCCGCAAGGGGTTCTGTCATCTGATCCACTTTTCGTGTTGATCGGTCCGATGCCGTCCCCGCTGGACGTTAAACTTGCGGCATACCCCGTGTTAAACATGGGAAGCTGAGGAAAACCTCAGGGGACACAGTTCCCCGCACCCAGTGCGGGATGCCTCAGGCCATCATGCCTTCGAGAAGCCCTATTAGGGACGGAAGACAGACGTGCAGAGCCGCAGTGTTACGACATGCCCCCAGCACCCAGAGCCACCCGGCCTCCTCACCGCAGGTTGCTGCCCCGACCAGACTCCTTGGAGCGTCCGGGTGGAAGCAGCGTAATTAACCGGTGTCCATGAAGATATGGCGCCGGGAACGAGATTCACGAGCATGTCTTAAATCTATGAGGGAGACCCGGATTAGGCGACGAGTTCCGAGGAGACGTCCAAGGAAGGAGGAGCCGACATCCCATCATCCCGGTTTCGATCAAGGAGCAGACGCCCCTGAATAAGGGACGGATGCCGCCCGCCTTTGGAAAGCGGGACTGCGGGACCACAAGCCGCGCGCCCATCCCCTCGGGTTGACGGGTGCACGCGCGAACGCATCCTGGCGGAACAGCATAACCCGATGCACATCCGCACCGAAACAACTACTACATTATTATTTAAAATGAAAAATATAAATGATACATTTCATAAACTGGTTTGAGACCCATATATTAATTTATAAACTATACTAAAAATTCCTTTTTCATCTTATTAATATAGTGACGAACTCTTCCAATTATAGTTATTTTTATTCATATTCTAGTAAGATATGTTATGAAAAAAACTATATTCACTTATTTTTAATCCAAAATTAATCCTCTAAGAATAATAAATTGTATTGGATCCTTCGTTCCCTCTTCAACTCTTTAGGATATATATGAATTACTAGAATTAGGTATCAATGAACTTCATTTATATCATAAAATTATTAGCTTTATTTTTTAAATTGCAACACAAACAACACCATTTTATGATAATTTAAAATTTGTATATATAATAATTATCACTATATATTTAATTAAAACTTTCCCAACTCAACATAATTTTATATTCACCACCCTCTATGAATAGATGATTTGAATCACAATGATTAGTAGTAATCCAAATCCCTTGAATCACGTTTCTCATTTTCATATACTAAATCCACAATATTAATCCGTTATTTTATTCTTATAAACCATACCTCATAAACTCCGTAATAACTAATCCATGATATAAAAATAATCTGATCATTTTTATCACCCTTCATTCTTAAAATTACGTTATTAACAGGTGTATAAATTATTATTCCCAAATCACAATAAATTATCCTCTATTAGATAACATCAATCATCTCTCCAAGAAATTAATATATTCCTTGTATTGAAAATGCATGATTCATACTACAGAGGTATATGAATATTCATTATGGAATAAAGCTCATGGTTATTCTCCTTGTACATATAAGAGGAACAGAACCGAAATTCCATTGACATTTCTAAATGAATCATGAATTAATATAAAGAATAATTATTTTTATTACATTTAATGTAATATTACTATTTTTTGTATTCAATACTTTTTCTCTATGTCATTTTCTTTACCTTTATATAAAAGGTATAAAACTTTTATTTAGATCTACCTCTTCGATGGACCATTCAATTTAATGTATATTTTTTTCTATTAATGGATCCAAATTTCATTTAATTATAGAGTGTATTTATATAAAATATACCTTTGTCTTATATTCTGATTCCTCAAATCACTATTATGGTATAATTCCCCTACACGAATCACATGACTATTTAAATTAACTACACATATTAGTTATCCATTCAAATAAGCTTACTATGAGATCCTACTATGTGTAATGTGTATTTAAATATCATACATGAACCATTATACTACATAATTTTCAAATGTTAAGAATTTTTACCATATATTCTTCTCTTTTGGTCATTCATATATGTGACTATACATTGTTTCACTTAGATTACAAACATCACAAACGTAATATGTTTTATGATTATGCATTCATTATTATATCAATAAATTACCCACCAATACTTTTCATGAATCATGATCAATTTTATCTTGATATTGGAACATTAAAAAATAATTCACCTTTCATCTAATGATTATAATATTGCAGGGAACATTTCATTTTTCTTAACATTTTATTTTTTTCATGAATGTGATCTCAGTTTCGTGGTCTTCATATAGTCACTTTTATGACAGTTCTATGGTCACTTGATCAGAGTTCTCGAAACAACCTTATGTTTTAAAAGTATCCTGATATTATTTATGAGTTAGTATTAATGGAATTCATGTATTAACATCACATTTCACCCATATAAACCCCTAAATTTACAAAAGAACATGTAAGTGCATCCTTTTTTATCCCTCACCCAACACAGGAATGTAAATATTCAAATATTCAAATACATTTTACCACAAAAACTGTATAAAATGATTCCAATGTTAAGATAAATATTAAATATTTTAATAAATGAATAAAAAATCTATAAAAATATTCAATGACTTGTTTCATATGATCATAACTATATAGAAAGTCAATATAGGTTTGTGTACTTATTTACAACCTTATTTTAAAAAACCCATCATTCCTTTATAACCAATACATGATGAAAAATTGAACTCAAATAGGATACCAATAAAATCCTCATTGTTTTTAAGTGTATTGATATTATTTTTGTAGAGTTTGGGCTGAACAAAGGGTTGATATTTTAAGGGATGTTTGGAGAGGATATGCACCTTTTATAACTGAACAAGTATGTCATTTCTATAAATGCCCATATTTTTTAAATAATGGTAAGTAACTCTCAAGGCATGTGGCTCTAAAATTGATAAATAATGGGTAAGATAATTGAGAATGCTGATAAATTTCTAAAATTTACGTACCTACAATTATATTCAAACTTGTTTGATATAATTTAATATTAGTGTTTTTCTCTTTCAAATTTTTTTATTGTAAATTGGTAACTAGTTTTTTCCTATGTAAATTATCATTTATACGTTAAAAAAAGTGTTAATTATTAAATAAATTGGGGTGATGATTAATAATTTGGGAACCATTTATATTTCATAAATCAATAAATTAAATAAAAATTAGTTTTCAAATAATATTTATATAATGTTTCAAAAATAATTCATTAATATAAATATTACTGATTTTATAAAACAAAAAATGTGTGTTAAGGTGCTAGAATCAGTATTTTCAAATTTTTAATTTTAAATATAAAATGTTTAATTTTTTTTAACTAAATGGATATATTAATTTCAATATTATTATTTAAATCAAATAATACCATAAAATGCACAATATTGGTATAAGTAGTATATTGTTATACTAATAAAAAAATCAATTTTTAAAAAAAACATATAAAAAATTTATCATTTTCTAATATTGAAATTATAAATTCAAAATTGAGGTTTATTCTTTCTAATTAATATAGTATAATTTTTTATTTAAATTTTAAATAAAATCATAATGTTTAAAAAAATATTTTTATTTAAATATTTATTTTTAATGTATTAAATATTGTTATTATGGATGGGATCATTGCCTGAAAGAAAATATTTTAATGTTTCTTGGAAATAATGTATCAAACTGATTGATATGTGTGTTCTAGGAATAAAAGGTCTTAGAATCTTCAATGATGTAATTGTTAACAAATTTACATGGATTGTTTTAAAATTTAAATATCCTTATCTACATTTATAATAAAGATAGTTCAATAAAAGGTAGATTTAGGGTTTACTCATTATCTGAAATCCTTTATATGAGATTTAAACTAGCATTCTTATAATGAAATTTTGAATGATTCAAAATAGATGGTGTCTGAACAATCCAATATCTATTGTTAGAGTACCAAATGGAAAATTAAATATACAAATTCATGGATATCCCATATAATAGGATCCATATGTATATTATAGAGAATCATGCACTTAATAATATAATTGTAGATTTGGTTCCAAAGGAGGATGGTATGTAAATTAAAAGGTATTGTTTCAAAGAACATGATTCACTCATGTGGAAGCCAAATATAATTTTCTAGTTTAATGAAAGAGAGTATAATAGGATGAAATATACTTACCTTGAATGATCGTAAGGCCTTCATATTTATATTATTTTTCTAATATTTAATTCAGGTGTTGAGGAGGATCCCTTACATGTCTCATAGGCTTAGTAGATTACATGTCCCGGATGTCTCATTGGAATTCATCCTAGACATTTATACTTGAAAATTACACTCCCCAATGTCTATATAATGAAGTCAGCTTCCCACCACCACATTTATTGTTAAAATATTCATAATTTTGTAGAGGTTTGTAGACATATTTCTAATGTAAATATATATACCCTCTCATTATTCCAAATCCAAAGAGCATTGTTTTAGTGATATCACATACTATGAGTCCGCATATTGAGCTAGATCCTTTGGTCTGTATAGATTCATTAGATCTTCATAATCTAAATGAGGTGATGAAAAGGCCTTGATCTGGCCTAAATCCCTTGATGTTTCTTGATGGGAATGAGGTGGACCAAAATACATAATTGGACTGAAGGCCTTGGGTGGGTTGAATCTCTTATGGAATCCACGCTCAAACGAGTAGAATGAAGGTGAATTGTTCTGGCTAATATAGTTTCAATCAGTATTTTGTGCAGTACCTACTATAGTTACTAGAAATATTCATCCAACTGTATTCTAACTGGGGTCTCGTTGATGCACAATAAGATTCCTCACCAACCGGGCCGAGGCTCGTGTGCATGATGAAATGTAGTTGTTCTTTAATTACACTGACATGACTAATTAAATTTAAGCTATTTTTTATAAATCCTTCTTGTTACTTCATGAAATTAAAAATCTCATAAAAAATTTATCGTACCATAAACAATTGAAGAAGTTAGAGATGAAATTTTCATCACCACAAAATTTCTTTTTCTAGGTTGAAGATAACACAAAAATTTTGTTTATAGATTGGTTATCTAATTGGAGGCTATGGAAATATACTGGACACCTATTTAAAATAATGATATACACAAACATAAATAAGGAAGAACTCATGGTAATAAGAAATATGACTTTTATAGGTGGACATGTATATAAATTATTGTTATGTTTTTTTGAATCAGTTTTCTAAATTGTATTGACCTAGTAGAATCTTTTCATATTTGATAATCAATTGGCTCACATACATGTGTGATTCATCACACTAAACATTTTATATCATGTAACAGAAACAATTATTTTAGTTGAAATACACAAGAATATAAATGATCAAAAAAATTTATGAGTGTTAGGATTATAGAGAAGGCCCCTGAAACCACTATTGATGTAATTTGTGAACTAGATTCATCTGATTCCCACATGGATTAAGGGTAATATTGAGGAAGTACCCACAAGAATTCATGGTCCATAATTTTCTATTGGTATGTTTTCCCCATACTTGGTTTCATTAAAGGCTGTTTCCTACATTATATTGGCATTGGTGGAAAAATGGGGATGAACTATGTATGATAATTCATGCCATCAAATATGTAGTTTATTATAATTGGAATTATTTAGGTATTGAATCTGATTCCAATTTTTTTTTCAAACATTTGAAAGAGAGGACCATGAATATTCCATTGAGAATTCTTACTTGTAGTATTGAATTAATTAATAATGTAAACCATATAAATCTTATCATCTCTCAAGACTAAAGAAAAGGTTACCAAGTGGAAGATGCATTATTTAAGGAGGAAATAATTGAGATAAGCATAATGTGGTACTACTCGACCCCAAATTTTTGAACATTTTTTCTGGATTTGACTGAGAGGGGTGTAATGCACTCCCAATAATGTAATAATCCTTATAAAAATGGACTTTAGTTGTCTAAATTTATTTATGAATTTTGATGACTGGGATCACCTAGTACCTTGATATTTCATCCAATTACTAATCAAATTGTTTATATTCTATTATATGTATTATTTAGATCAAAATTATATATTATATATAATATATTGATTTTCTTATAATAATTTTCAAGAAATGATAATTTCATAATAATACATTTTAAACGTATGGAGATTTTGTTAATAATATAGTTATTGTAATTCAATTTTATCTATGTATTAGTTGTTAAAATGATCATTCTTTATAATTATTTATAATAAATTAGTTGCCATTTTGTATACATGTCAACTTTAATGCCATATTATTGATGTCATATAATCTTAGATGGTTTAAATTGGCTATATGCTATGTGTGAATAATTTTATTACAAATAATATAAATTTAATGGATCTAAAATATATAGTTATTAAATTCTACGCAGTTAAATAAATTTCTACCTTAAAATTTATAATTACTACTAACTGATGGATGTTGCAGAATGTATTATTAAAATTATCATCATTCAGGATATAAACATGAATAGGATATCTAAATTACACTCTTTTTTTATATCATTTTACTTACCCATCTTGAAAAACATTAATCATATACCACTTATGTGTAAACCATAATAAAATATTCGTTGTTTCATAATTTTCACTGAACCATTTGAATATATATGAAATTGAACCACATTGAAACCATATATATTCAAAACCAAAAAGTCTATCATTGATGCTAAAATGTAATAATAATGTGATTATAAATTCAAAAACATTTCAATATATATCATATTAATAAAATGTAAAAAATTCATAAAAAATATTAGGGATCACATTTTTATTGAATGCACAATAAATTCCTGGGTTATCAAGACTATATAACTCACTTTTCTGAAAATCAAACAACACATTATTACCATGGAATCATTGAAATATTAATTATAAGATTTATAAATACATTAATCATTTAATCCCCAATAGTTAAACCAAAAACCACCCCTTTGTAAAAAAATAACATCAGAAGTCTATAAATACGATTTAATATATATTCAAAAAGGTAAAATCATACTATTATATAAGGATCCAAAAAGGTTTCACATAATACTATTACATTTTAAAATATAAAATGATATAATCGATCAATATAACTCATTAATGAAAAGAGAAATTATTATTATGATTTAATTTCAATTAATTCGACATCCTCACTAACTCAAGTTAGACTACAGAAACCCACAAATATCATCATAAATAGAATATAATTAGATTATAAAACTTTTATATATTCTCCCCAAGTAAGATAAAAGACATAGTTGGTTCTATATAAAAATATATTGTAGAATCATTTTCAATATCGTTTTTCATATGTTTTAAATGAATTATGATTCAAAAAAATTAATCATATAGAAACATAAATACGATTATGTCTATCATAATGATGCCATCATTTAATCCATTGATATTTTGAATTAAATATAATCTAATTTATGCCATGTTATATATTAAATTATATGATCATCATAAAAATAACAATCCCAAATTTTTATTTTAATTTCATACAATATAATAACCCAAACAATCATTGAAATCAAATCTTTCGAATTTAATATTTCCCTATTCCCATTAAATCACATAAATGATTTTTTACTTATCTAATGAACCAATAAATTTTTATATAACATGTTTATAGTGATTACCTAATATAATCTCTAAGATAGGGGTTTAAAATTAATTCAAAATTGGTTGAAATGATAATGTGATTTACCATATCATATCCCTAGGGTGTGTTAAACTAGTTGTCCACTTAGTCCTCATTACCATTCACCTATTGATGGTTGATATAAAACCCAAAAAAACATTTTTATGATTATTATCCCTATGTATATTTGATTCAGAGTCCACATACACATATAGTTTCTATAAAGTTATGATACTTCCTGGAAAACTACACATTCTCTAGATTAATATTTTTTTCAGATGTTTACATATATGAAGTATAATTATACGAGCTTATCTCTAGGGTTTTCAAAACAATTCTCCAATACAAATACTCAAAATTAACCTTAAAACTTCTCAATAATAATTAATCACTATCCCAATAAAAAAATACCATCCCAAGGTTAAAATATCATTATTCAACATTAGTTTCATAATATAATCATTTCTATCCAAAATATCACAAAATCCCATGAACATGATATTTAGTGTATTTAATGATTTATTTCATATGAAATATATTTTATATCACATGGGAATATTTAACTATAATGGAAGAACACTATATCCCTTCTATAATTCACATATGTTACAGTTGTCTTCAATACATGGGGATGGAAACATTAGAATATGGTGACATTAATGTCTCAGTAAGGGTAAACATAAGCAATAATAATCAACGATCATGAAAAAGAGAGATATAAAAAGATGTGTATAACATTATATATATGAAAATCATTACCTATAATATATTGAACATAAATTATGTGGAATATAACAAAATTTGATGTGAATCAAAAGAGTATGGAATCATTGGTCAAAAAACATGATCCATGAGAGCATAACATAAGCATAACAAAATTACAAGAGTCTGTTATAAATATATTTGTTTGAAAATAAATCATTTTCAACATATATTTTCCACAATTATGTCTACACATAGCCTTTTGGGAAAAGGTTGACAACATTAATACTCACGCAAAACCATGTCAAAATAGAAAAACCAAAATTAACACACACAAAAATTGTGACCATATCTAATGTAGAATTATAATTACAAATATCCACTTCTGAATAGCTAAACTGAAATTTTACCCACAAAAAACCTTGTGATCCTAGTTATACTATTATTATAGTCATGGAAAACCTTATGAGAATTGATAAAAATATATATTTTAACACCCTTACCCTAAAAACCCATAATTGGTGGTTAGTTTATTAAATTGTCACTAGATATTAGAGATATCATCCCACATGAATAATGGTTTAGTAGTTTTGGTAAACCTGAAACATAAATAAATTTCAAATTAATTTAAAAATATAAAATATATGAAACTATCTTCTTAGAGATCGTCTTTATTCAATCTATCATGTCAGTCATTATTAAGCATCAAACATTTCCTCTAATTTTGGTAAAATGAATCATAATTGTGGGGTGATATCCAATGATAAAAAAGGGTATTAATATATCATAATATGTACTGAATAAAAAATGGATAATAAATATGGAATGATAAAGAACTGAAATAAATGAAAATTAATTAATAACATAAACACGAATAATTATCTAGAAGGAATTGATTATTATAACATAATTTAATATAAATAATATCATGATATAGAAAGAAATCCTAGGATATCATAACAAATAAAATAAGACCCTAATCATTGATAAATAATTTCAAAATGATGGAATGAATATTCCAAACATCTCAGACATGCCATCACAGCAGTATACCATGAAATATAAAATAAATTTTTTACTTCATTAAAAAATAAATAAATTTGTTAGAACTCATCCAATAAAAAATCATGATTGTCTCATGAAAGCAGTATATGAATCAATGGGATATATAAATCACTTCCCATCATGTGGAATTTAAAATTCATTCATTATATGAACATGGTTCCTGAAAATAAATATATATATTCATATTTAAAAACTATCATATTATATTTTAACAGATTCCCCAAATAATAATCATAATTATAAAAAATTCAAATTATTATGGATAATTGTATCAAAATAGTACATTCCCATTAAAAATAATCCCAAATTATCCAATGAAATAATTATAATTGTATCATTACGATATATTACCAATAGATAGTAAGTAAAACCAGGGGTTGTTCATGTTGATGAATACCATAAGATATCCACTAAAATCATTATTGAAGAATATATCATTTTAAATTTGGAAATAAAATTTTTAAAATGAAAACATACATAACATTTTGAGAAATATTTATTGGTTAGAAACATTGTAACCTTGTAATGTATGGTTCATTGGAATGAGTGGCCTTGACAGTGGAAAATTTCTCTCAAACCGATAATGCTAAAGTAATGATTCCATTTTATTTTTTAAATATTTTTTTTAAATGGTAGTAATATTTATTTTAATATTTTTTTTTAAAAAATAATGTCATATATAAATATTATTTTAATCAATCATAGGATAATATTGAATAAAATATTGATAACATTTGTTTTGAAAACATTGATTTGAAAAAACGATTTTTGACCAAATATGGAAATGATATAATATTTTCATAAGTAATTTTACTCAACCATTTTAACAACCATAGAGAATAATGTTCTTATATTACTTTCAAAAATTATTTGTAACTATAGGAGGATAAAATTATCAAATATAATAGAAAAATATCAAATAATTTCCATCGCTATAAATTTAACAATAAATAATACTGATTAAAAATATATTGTAAAATAAACCCTTATTGTTTCATAATAATTCATTAATAACCCACATGATATACATAATATCAAGTGAACCATTATTAACCTAAAATATAAAATGACTCATGACATAAATTGTAAATGGGTCGATATATAACCCATTTAAAAGAAGATAGGTTTATAAAAAAAATTATCACAAAGAATAAAAATTTGGATGATAAAATTTTACAATGATTATAAACTTGAAGTAAAAATTAATATGAAAATTAATTATGTGTAAAAATTGTAAATTCACAAAACATTATTATGAAATTGATTAATTATATTACAATATTCCTTAATAAAACCCAATTAAGGCAAAAATCATAAAATTCTGTAATATTCCTTTAAACATGTTTTATCCTATTATATAATAAATATTGATTTTTTATAACTATATTATAGAATTATAATCATATATATCAGACTCTATATGATTTATTAATTAATAGTTTACTTTCTTCTTAATAAAACCTAGTCAAAATCATTTTTCGAGTTATAATTGATACATTTATCAGGTATGTCTCTAGTTTATATTTTCACCCATTTAACATTGATCATGGTTAAATAATATTCACAATTATGAATTTCATATAAATACTATATATATATATATTATTATTATTTAGAATAATACAAGAAGGTTACATATGGAAAATGAAGTACACCATTCTATGAGAAAGTAGGTCATACATATGCATGAATATTGATTCCATTTCTTGACAGATTGGATGAATATAAGGTAAATAATAAACCACCAATATAAATTCATTATTATTTCATATATATCACATATTTTCAATAAATTTAGACCTATTTATTTTAATAAAAAATGTAAATGAAAAAATAAATCACGTTTCTCGAGGAGGATGTAGTCCACAGTACACATGAGCATCATTATCATATTCATAGTGAATAAAAAGTAATAATTTGTAAGTGATTACATAATTATATAAGTATAATTATTTCAATAATAACATATAAATAATTTTAAATATATAATTATAATGATTCATGAGAGTCAGTGACCAAAAAAAATTACCTTAGTTCGTGAGTTAGTAGTCTTCCATACACATGATCTATAATATATTGTACCATTTGATGAAAGAGAATATAGATATATGATATTCCATCAACATAATAAAATATTATTGTATGTAATATAGATGTTTTTATATATTTAAATTATTAGAACATGAATTTTTGTTTTCATAGTATGAGTAAAAACAAATAGCTTAGGGAGGACAATTATGTTAACTTTGATCAACATTATATGAATCTCTTGATATGGACCTTTATATTGGTGTTTTAAGAAGAAAAATAATAAATATCATGTAAATTTATATTATGGAGTTATTAATATAAGATTTGGTTGATGAAAATGGATTAATATGTGTTAAAAAATGAGTAGATAATGTTACCTTAAATAATGGAGGAGTGAAAAAAATTTAAATTCCCAAAAAAATCAATTATGTGATGTCACCCTCTACCCAAGGGACTCCTAAATTTAGAATTAATGTATATGAATGATTATATGGTTGATACACATGACCATTATAGAAAAAACATATTTTTTAAATATTATTTTCCTTAACTACATTGTTTCACTACTTTTTCTATTTTAGCTTTCACTATGGTAACTAGGTCTTTTTACTTGGGTAATGTACTTTTTTATGATTAAATAATTGAAAATAATTATAAATTTCACCACATTGTTTCTTATTATGACAACTATTTTTTAAAATAAAAATCAAATGTGTGTTTAATATTTATTTTTACAAAAACGTATGTGATTCATAATACTCAATTTTACCCATCACCCTAAAAACAATATTTTTCTTCATTTGCATGTAAATATAGGTATTATAATAGGTACATTATTTAAAAAATGCACTTTGGCAGATTTGTATAAACTCATACCAAAATACATTTGAGGAATTCATTTTAAAAATTCGAAATTATTTAATAAAATATAATTTATTATAAAATAATATTTACGTAAATTTTAACACTATTTAATTAGTTTTAGTTTTAAAACATCAAATATAATATATAATTCCAATATATTATTTTCACACACATAAAATGTAATATTTATCTAAAAAAATAATTTATGAAAATAATTCTTTCAATTTATATTACATTAAATATTAAATGTATAATTTATTTATTTTTAAAAATAACTAAATATTTACTACATTGGCCTTTATGTAGCATTTAAGATAAAAATATGAATAATTTAAAAATTAAAACAAATTAAAATCATTAAAATAATTTCAGTATACTAAAAATAATAATCATTATTTACTCATGTTTTTCTTTTCTCACTATATGAAAAGATAATTAGAAATTAAAAATCAAGAGCGAGACATTTCTTCTTTTTCTCTACCAATATTATCATACTGTTCAATTTAATTGAAATGTTTCCTAAATGGAAATAAATATATATTATATGGAAATAAGCACATAAGTATGTCCATATAATAGAATTTATAAAAGAATTTGGTCTATTTTATCACTTATATTTTTATTTTTTCCCATGATAAACCTTTTTAAGCATAAATGTGGAAAATATTAGTCAATGTTTTAAATATTCATTTTGTAATGCCCCAACATAGAAATCAGTAAAAGGTTCCAAGATATGTTGGGTTATATGTGGCCAATCACGCCTTCCCATATTAAAGAGGCTTCCACCTTGAAGTAATGATCTAAGGTGGTATAGTTGGGACCTTATACTCTCATAGTCACTATGTAGTTCAATAGTATCAAAAATAAATTAAAAAGGGGAAGAAAAATATAAAAAATCGATATATGATAACATATAGATGATAATAACATTAAAATATAAAAATATTTCCATATAAAACATGACGAACATTACTTTTCTCTATAGAAAATTCTAGTAGGTACATGGTAACAAACACCCAATACAACACATGATACCAAAAAAACAAAAAAATGAAAAAAATGAATCTAGGATCAGGATCTTAGATTAGTGATGTGATCCCTTAATATTATGAAACAATCATGTAAATAATCATAATGTGTATTCATTCCTATGTCCCTTTTTGAATCCCCAAAATATGTCTGGGAAACTAAATGCAGCCGAAAAATGGGGTTAGATAACACTCAGTAGGCCAACAACAACCATGTCTACACCTAGTAAAATCTATGCTTATAATCATAAGCAATGAAAAATATATTACATTGATATAAATGAATAATAAAACATGAGTAATAATTTCATTTCTACTAAATGAAATGAAACACACATACTTGGGCTATCCTTAAAGCATGATATGACATTTGTTATAGCCTATGAATATAATTCTACTGTTAAACCCTAATGGAAGGGTCCAAGTTATAAAGGCCAAGAAATCATCATCATCCAATGCCATGTATTCTTATTTCATACCCCATGATCTAGATCCATGGTCTAAAGACAAATGAATCATTCTCTTATTATAATTATATAGTTTGAATATATGGTATGAATGACCATTTTTCCCCTTGATTCCTTTGAAAATATCCATAAGAACATGGAAACAACTTATGTGGATCCCAAAATGAAATTACACGAATTGTGACCAAATCAGTCTAAGAATGTATGATCCAAGGAGTAGCAAGGTCTATTGCATCCAATGTCAGACCCAATGATCTGAATCATGAGAGTATAATTGTCCAGGGAATCCAAATCAATCAAGTGTTAGACCCCCATGAGCCCAATCTAAGGATCTTGGCATCTAAAGAAGTCAACTTCTCACTAATAATTTCATTACCCATTTCATAATCATATATAGTATATGTGTTCATCCAACTTATTTTACAATTTAAATTTGAATCATTACTCATTTTAATTATCATGTAATAAAATGAATATTTTGAATAAACCCCATTCTAATGTGTTATTCAATTCAATAAGGCTCCTCTAGTAAGGAGAGATCACACAATGTAAACATTTTGGTATGACATTATGTAGATATAATAACACCCCTCTTAGGTGGTCCATGTTGTGGTTGACAAAAACCAACCATCACATGATACAATGTGTGTACCCTAGTAATGAAACAACAAATTAATTTCTGTCTATCAATAATGATAGTGAAAAATGTAGATGTTCCATATTTCATTAAAATTGTGACATTGTATAAAACAACTAAACCATAAGGGACAAGGTATTGACCACCTACCGATTATTCCTAATAGAACACACATCAAATATCGCCTCCAAAATCATCACGGAATGGATGAAAACAATAGAATAGTCAAATAGTCATGAAATGAAGAAAATTTGGTTTTCCCAAAATAACATCACCAATACGAAGACAAATTATGAATTACAAAAGATGAAATATTTATTAACTAGAGCTAATACAATGAGTCGAAATGGGTTTTAATCAAATTTTAGTTTTTGAAATGGGAACGAATACTACCATGAAGTCTAAATTAAAACAAATAAATGAGAAATATCTGATAGATAAAATAGAAAAGGACATAAAGGACATATTAATTTTTAATGGAAAAAATTCATTTTCCCTTAAAATATATGGTCATTAGATTTTTCCTCAATATATTCAATACTACGCACCAATAGTACACCATGTTTACCATAGAAAGGCCCCTACATGGTCCATTAACAAGGTTATGAAATTATGAACAAACCATTGGACTTTCCTATACATAATGTAGTTGGTGTCTCATACTAGTGTGATTCCATGTTTGAACTATTTCATAAAACCTTGTAGCCTTGGAAAAACCCTTGATCCACCCACATTAATAATCCCAACTATGCAGCCTGGGTCACGTGGTTTCTACTAACTAAATAGGCCTACATGTTTTTCCAAAAAATGAGCCTATCGGATCCAAATAAGCCCCAATACCCCCAAAAAACCGTTATAACATATTTAGGCTACTACATTTGGCCAAATCCATAAAATTAGAAAAATACTGAAAATATTTTAACCTCATCAAAAAATCCATGAGCTTATAATGTTTACACTCAATGAAAGTCATACCAAATTTTACCTTCTAAAAGTGGAAAATCACTATATGAGAGTAAATATAACCACTGAGTAGATACATTATCCTCCCTGCTACTTGGAATATTCCAGAAAATAAAAAATATTCCAAAAGACTCATAATAGAAAAACAAAAAAACCCTTGAACACACTTCATTCTCTAAACAAAAACATGTATTGGATAATCCTCAAAGGATGCATACTATTGTATCTTTTCCTTATTTGGAAAACTTTTATGAGAGGGATCATAGTGATAACAACAAAGATGAGATACTAGGATTATATCATTCATGGACCAATATATCTAATGTTACTACAATTGATATGCTACCAGTGTGATTCTATATAATATCTTGAATGACTCGACATGTCATAAAAGCATATTTACCTTTCTTTGAGTCTTTCTATTCCACAAATAGAGAGAGATACGTAAAAAGTCATGATACCCTACATTGAACTCTATAGGTATTTGAAGGATTCCTACATAGGATTTATATCACGAATTGCTATAACTATTCCAATTCCTGATTTAATAGACCTACTCTAAACTATCTTAAATGAGACGTGATCTGACTAGATCTACATATCCAACATCTAACTAGAAGAAATGTGATCGAAATTTTCTACTATAAAAAGATTCATAAGTTTCTATAACTATATTCACTTGATAACTATTACTGATGTAATACACTACCAAGGGTGTATGCCTCTCCCACGAGACACAAAAATCAAGTATTCTTTCCTATAATAATGTCAACATTAACCTGTATAGTGTGCTCTGAGTAGATATCAGTAAGAGGGTCGTATTCCATACTCTGATTCACATGTGTACCCAATTCCCATTGTAAAAATTTCCAAAAAAGAATATGTTAAGTGAGCATCCTCATCCAATGCAACTATATGAGGAACCCTGAGAAGGTGAAAAAATATCATGGATATAAATCCACAAAATATCATATACTAAGAATGCCTCCCTAGTATGAATGAGATTTGATACCCTTGTGATCCTCTCTGAAACAACCCAAATGGAAACACCACCTTGAGCTAACCTTGGTGTCCTAATCATAGAGACCCTTGAAACATCACCCCATTTCTACATGTGAAGGTATAACTGCCATACAATCCTAGCTTGTCACATGTGTTCCCCTTCACCATTTAATTTAATGATTCTACAATTTTGAGACATTACAATCATTATATATATTTATATATCCTATCTTTAACATTATAGAGAATGAAAAAATAATTTTATTCAAAAATTAAATCTACTATCTCCAAAGATTAGGTTATGTAATTTTAATAATGAATCATCAATTACCATGTGGAATATACTACCACCACATAATTTTATAAGAGAAATAAAACCAATCACTTTTTAATGCATCTCTGTATATCAAAAACCATTCTCTAAAAAAGGATTGTGAAATCAAAATATTAATGAGTATCCTTTAGTTTAGATCTATGAATTTTACTAGCTTTAAAATGTATAAAGAAATTGAGCTCCAATAATCATTAAGATGGCCAGTTGATTTTATAGCCATGCCAAATTTTTCATAATGAGATGTTAATATCAATTTTATCTAAGAAAACTATGGATCCCTAATACAGAAGTTATTCTGGTACATTGTTCAATTACTTATATTATAAATGGATTAATATATTTCTATTAAATATAATTACATGAGTATTGAATGATATATCTATATTTAGAATTCTCAATTGTTAAAATAGGAAAACAACATCTTCTTTTTGAAAATAATTATCAGAATTTTCCAATAATATTAATTATCTTCATTAATACTTGAATAAATGAGAATAAAAACTATAAATACAATCGTGAACATATAATGGAAATCTCTGAAGAACTTATTCTGTAGATCACTGAATATAATTGGGATATAGGTATGTTAGAATAGAATCAAAATAAATTCATTGAGTCTGTATATTCCATTTAAGGGTTCAAGGGTATACCCCTCCTTTTTACATAAAATTGATTATATATAGGTCAAGGATCTATATTTTAATACTATTAAGAATATGGTATTAATCATTTCAATACTTTTTTGGAATTCCCAATACATTTTAGTAAAATTTCAGGAGTAAAATAATCATTTAAAAATATCTTCTAATCTTTTACCATTTCCTTGAGTCAATTTTTTTTTCACATTCCTCATATTTTTTATAATATTCCATCAATATTATGGTAAACCTTTAAAATTATAGATAGAATGAATATCATTATCATAGTAAAGAAAATTCATAAAAATATATTTTTCTATATTTCTTTAATCCACTTCTCATAAATTTGTGGGGTGAAGGACTCCCTAAAGATTTCGTTATGTTGTATCATTATATAATTGATAAAAAATTTCTTCCTCCTCATTGAGTTTTAGAGATCAACATTATTTTCATTAAATTTCAACGATTGTAAAATTTTTGAGATAAATTCTATGAGATTTAATATCCCAGCACCTACTGCATTTGGTTGATATTTAATAAAATAAAAACACATTCCTTAAAAACCATTATAAACATTGTTTCTTCTAGGTCATTATTATTTGATTCATAATTTATTAGATAAGAACACATTTGCATGAAAAAATATGAACATATACGAAATAACTAATAAATAATAAAAACACTCTAACATGATATCATCATGGTCTCAATCATTATTTTCCTAATTCATTTATATAATAATTTGTAACATAAATATATTAATATATCATATTATTGTTTAAAAATAGAAGTTTCATTAAACAAATCATATCTTCGTGGAGTTTCAAGTGGTGTTTCCATTTCAGATTCAATTATTGTGCAAAAAGTAGAGGTATAGTTAGTAATCAAATTACCCTTTTCATGGTTATTACCATAAACTTAATCCGTTCAATATATTCAACATACTTGTTGGTATCCCAACATGGATAATATTGTTATGGAACCATTCACTCCATACTATAAAAATGATTTTGGTATTTCTTATATTCAATGATATGCCTATGGTAAACACTAATGTTTTATAATCCAAATCAATAATGTAACTGTAGTTTTATAATCTATAAATTTAATAAAAATAGGAATCTATAGTATATATATATAAATATATATTACATCATTATAGATGAAAATTTAACACCTATCATAATAACAGATACCCAAAAATAATAATCATTTTTTTTGGAGACTATACAAGTAACCATCATATTTATTGAAATAAATTCAACATAAACAATAAATATATTATCATATGGTATATAATTTGTAATATATCCTACTTAAATCATGCTTTCATAATATAGGGATATAGAATAATAACAATGGGTGAGATCAGATTTATAGTAATGTAATATATGGGAGATAATAATTGAAGTTCATAATTGAGAATAGGAAAAATAAAAATTTATGGGAACAAGATAATAACTTATAAAAACATACCAAACTAGTCATATACAAGAAATTAGGATACATAGAATAAGGATTTTTTTTAAAAAAAGTCATGTTTTATAAGGTTGTGAAATCCTCAAAAACAAACCACGAGATATGAGATCATATCATAACCATAAACAAAATGTTTATGTAACACGTATATTAATATAAATTTATACCGATTTTCAAGGATGACTTATAATACCACTATTAAAAATTGTAACATTACATATTTCATTGTGTTTACTCTCACTACCGAAAAGATAGTGGAAATATCTGCATAGAATATTGGGTTTATTATCAATTACCATTCATATAATCATATGATAGATTAATATTTTACCAATTCATTTTTGGATAAATAATTCTAGGCCCCTATCGTTTAAATAAAACCATATGCATGTGTTCAACATGATCATGAAAACCATTTTCATTTTATCATATCTTAACAAAATTTTTATAAAGATCCAATCTTCATGAAAAATTCTCAAAATGTCATCATAATATATAAAGAAAAAAAGAAAAAAAGTTTAATTATATAGTATCCCCTATGAAATATAATATCTTATAAAATTTATTAACATAGAGATAAACAAATTTAAAATCATTAGAAATTCATTTTAAAAAACAAAATGAAATAACTACTTATTAATACATAAATTTAAATTAAAAGTAAATATTCATAGAATTACTGTAAGACAATTTTAATTTAATATAAATGGAATAAATGAAAGGAATATTTGATAAAAATAATATGGGTGAATATGGGACAATCTATTAATTTATTGAATATTTAAAAAACATTGTTTCGACACTTTTTTAAAATGTTAAAAAATTAACTATATTGGCAATGTTAAAAAGATAATGTTTTAAAAAACAATTCAATGTAATCAAAATAATATTTAATATTAAATCAAACTTTGTTTTCATTATAGAAATAATTATTGATGTATTTTATATAACATTTTCTTGGTTGAAAAAGCTTCCGGCGATAAATAATTAATAACAAATCCGACATAGAAAAATATATTTCATTCAATATATTTGAGTGATTAAGAACAGTAACATGAGATGAATACATTAAAAAACATAAATTACCACAAGATAATAAAATAGATGTGGTATCATAGACAATTAATACATAATTATTGATAAAATAAATTGAAACATAAATAATATAAATTAAATGTGAGATTTTAATATAAACTCTTACATCAAGTCATAAATTTATTATTAATCTATTTAACAACATTTATTATAAATTTATTCTTTATAATTGTTTTATAGAAATTTTAATATATATTGTAAAACATATCATTCTCTAATTATTTCTTATTGATTATTTATTTATAATTCATTTTTTAACTGAATATATTTTGGTTTATTATTTCTTTTCCATACTTGATATGGTTTAATAGATGTTGTTCTTATGCATAATTATTAGTTCCAAAATAAAAATCATGTCCAAAATAAAATATTTATTTATTATATAAAATTTTATAACTAGTAATTTAATTCATTTTTATACATTGATATTCACTTCTTTAAGGGTGCAGTCATCAGAACGTATGTTGGACCAAGGTTTTCATTTTATAGTAGGTATAAAAAATGTTGCTAATGATTTTTATAATGAAATAATAACATTTTAGTATATAAATGATACTTATTCCCTAATATATTGGTTTTCATATTAAAATTAGTGTAGGTGGAAAAGTAAGGAAACATAAATTAATTTGTTAAGACGATTACCTCTTCATTGGACATCCTTTATTAGGACTCCGATTAAGGATTGCATGGTTTTTATTTTAGTGATACCATGACCTCTTAGACATTAAATTAGATTTCTGAATGAAATTTGTTATAAATTTTAAAATAAAATGTTCCTAAAGGGTTCTTAGAAGCCATAAGGAGATGTTCCCTATAGTAATTTGGAAGAGTAACTTTTTTTTAAATAAATGTAACAATAAAAAAATTGAAATATTTTCATTGGATAGTTAGAACAAATAACCAAAAATTAATCTAAATTTTTATGGAGGTTTTAATCCCATAAAATAATAAAATAAAATAAATGATTTAGTGTTATTATGAATCCTTGTCCCTCAATTCTAAACATTTTAACCAATTGTACCTTAAATTGATTTCAGAAGCATTTTGAAAATGTAAAATATTTTTTTTAAAAAAAAAATAAATTTTTTACAATAATCATATTTTTTATGGTGATTTAAAATATTGAACCCATTTTATAATATTAAATTTATCTTTCTTGTAAAATTTAATTCAAATATAAGTACCCATGAAAGTAATAAAAATTGTTTATAGAAATATTTCCTTTAAATATTAAACAAGATTTTCATAAAAAAATAACTTATAAATCCATTCAACCTAATTTCTGTTTGATAATTTATAAATAAATAATATTATATGATTTAAAAAAATACAAATCCAAATGGATTTTTTAATTCTTAATTAATTGGAATAGTTTAAATGTTGTTTATTAGATTATAACTTTGTTTCCAAATACTCGTTCATGGATTTCAAAAATATACATAATAGTTTTGAATAATTTATTTTAATCTTTTAATACATTAATTGGAAATTAATGGTACTTGATAATTTTTATGAAATTATTATATCATAATGATGTCGGAAATTAATGTAATAATAAAAACGATATTTGTCACTTTTCACCGAGAAAACCAGCATTTTAGAATTATCGTTAAATTTCATGATATGAATGCTTTTTTATTTATAAATATATAAATAAAGTTAATTTTATAAAAATATGTGTATTAAATTAATACATATTACTTTTAAATAATACATTTATATTATAAAATAAAAAAACATCGTTCAAAAAATAACTTAATAGGGACTAATTAAATTTATAATCCTTATAATTTATTAATAACTATATAAGAATCCGTAATTTAGTTTTCTGATCATTATATTTATTTCATCAACATAGTTTATATATATCACTTCTTTAAAAGTGTTTTATTTATAAAAAACTTGTAATTTATCATTATAATTTCTCTAATAGTACATATATTTTATAAAAACGAAGTTAATTTTACGAAGTATTTAATTTATTTATTTATTCAAATAAATATCTTTTATTATCATCATGTTTTTATTATTATAATATATTATTAAATTTCTCTATATTATTTTTTCATTATAATCTATCGAACTTGTAATATTTGTTTTAATAGAAAATATATTCTAAATTCATTTTGGTGGTATAATAATTTGATATTCATTTAACCAAATGATATTTGGGATAGAAATTATTGTATCTCCCACATATCAGTTCCTTAATACCATGAATGGACTTAATTTTGAAAAAATTCATGGTTTCCTCACTTTATACTAGTAGTTATTTCCTTTCTACGATGGTCATTAGAAGTTCAGAAACATACACAACAATCCTGTATAATTAACAATAAATAATAGTGAATGAAACAATGATCAATAACTACCTCTGTATAAATTCAATGTATGTGAATTGAGGATAATGAAAATATACTATTAAATAACATCCCTAGTGACATATCAGTATTTTATACTCTTATGATTGATACTTCTATAAACAAGAATTTTGGTAGGTTGATTTTATAAATAAAGTTATACAAAAAAAGACAATTATGGTGAAAACTATAAATCCACATAAAAGAACATGATAAATTCCTTCTCCAATATCTAATAATATATGTATTTCTCACATATTACATGTTAATTCCCATCGGTGGATTCCTTCGAAAGATGCTTCTTCGGTTCGTGGGGTCTCTAGTAAAGGGTTATTGTCGGTTTACTTGACAACAAGAACATTATGGCGTTCTTATCGTTGGAGGAAGACTTGATTAAGGCCTGGTCGTGCGCGCCTCGTAGCTTCCATGGGGCCAGATGCATTCTATACAGATGGACCTATGACTGTCACATGAAGCGGGACCCCCCATTGACAGGGATTTTGGTATTTTTTACAAATCTTTCGCTTCTTTTCCAGAATCCCTCGATTATCAAGATGGTGGGAAATCTCATTGGAAGGACTCTGTGTACTGATAGTTTTACCAAGGTTTTGTGCCGCCAGATCAACCCAAGGGTGTTTGTTGAGGACGATGTATCTCGACAGACTCCAGACTCTGTTTGGATAACCATCAGAGATGAGTATCGATATAGGCAACAGGTTGTGTATGAGTCCTGGGTGGAGTTCTGTTCTACATGCAAGAGGCTAGGTAACTGAGCGGAGGTTTGCAGAAGTGGGACGCGGAAATATGGGGCTATGGACAGCAGTGTGGATGGGTCTTTGAGTCAGGGGAAAAGGTATGCGTGGTTCGATGAGGAAGCCAAGGGTGTCCCTCAACCTGGGTGGAACCTGTTTCAGAAGATGGATGCTTCTTTAGTTGGCAAGAGTGAGGGTCCTGACAGAGGTTCCATGCCCGGTATTAATGCACAGCAGAAGGAACCTGTACATGGATTTGAGACCTTCAATGGAAATCAGCTAGGGGCCTCATATTTGGGTCTACAAGAGGGCTGGGGGTTGACAGGAATAGGGATGACCACTAATGCAAAGGCAGGAATGCCTTCTTCTGCATCCACTAGTCAAGGTATTGGATCTACAGATCTGGCAAGGTTGTAGATAAATGGGTCAATACAGTAGGAGTTGGGATGTACCACCAGGATGTTGAGGTACAAAACAAAAATGGAGATGACAATGGTGAAGGTAGTCTAGAATGGGTGAGGTCATCTGGAGGAGTGATTTGGGAAAGAGCCATTACTAATGTCCAGGTGTGCAAAAGTTTCCAGTGTCTTGCAGTTGATGATAAAGGAATGGATGTGGAGGGGGGCAGGTCCCAGGTGGGTGCTGAGAAGGAAGTCTCGGGATCCCATTATAAGGCTCTGGCGTTGAAAGAGTCTCTAGAGTGGCATATCAGTGACAAGGCCATTCAATCTAGATTTTAAGAGGCTGGATCCATTTCCAATGTTCAACCATCCAATGAGTTCAAAGTGACTAGTGATATGGTGTAGGAGTTAGAAGGAGCTTCGGTCATGCCCTCCAAGGAAGGGTGGAAGGGAAACCATAAGGGGAGGAATGATAACTTCTCCTTACCCCCTCCCATGGAGACAAGGTCAGAGAAGAAACTGAAAGGCAAACAGTTGGAAAATCACGACAAGGGAGGTGTTGTGGATGAACAGCCCTTGGTTTTGATCATGAGAAATGAAGAAGAAATGGTGGAACAATCTTTGTATCTCAATGCAACTGAAGAAGAAGATGCTAAAATGATGGGGATACCATTAATATTGACTCTTAATGAGGAACAATATGCTTGGATAGGCAAACAAGATTCAATATTAGTTGGAGGTTTCAACAACGGGAGGATCAATCTTGAGGATTATATTCAAAATGGGACAAATTGTCCATACCACCACCAAAATTATGATTTTTATTTCAAAGAACACCCCACACATAACAACAACAACAAACGCGGTCCCCCCTATAGAGGGTGAAAATAATGTAGCCCAAGTGTGTCTCCCCTAATCAGATTTACTCCCTCAGGTCTAATGGGAAGCACATTATCCACCCAAACCATATTATCCCCCGGAACCACAATTGATGAAATGTAGTCCGCAAATTTATTCCATTCCCGCCAGGTATGAGTAACCCTTACGTTGTTCCCCCTGATCGCCTTTCACTGCCTAATAATGTATGAAATCCTCCACGGTATCATGCCCTATTCATGCAATGAATCATATATAATTTTTGAGTTAGTCTCTATCTGCTCCACCACCAGGCCTTTGTCCAAACACAACGATATCCCTGAAAGGACTACCAAGGCCTCTTCCTGCACCGAGCTCCCCCTCCCGTAGTGTACAGTGAAAGCCTGCAATACACTACCACTGCCATCATGAAGCACCCCACCACCACGCATGTTCTCTCCCACGCACGCACCATCGACGTTCAACTTCAGACTACCCACTGGAGGAATCCATCGAACCCACACCCCCCACCTCCGGAAATTCTCCTGACCACCTCTCATCCCTGGGGATATCAACCCCCGTAAAGAGGGAACATTTTCCCCAAAACCCGCTGTTTTCACAAGATCAAGCAGCATACACCTTACCCTTTCCACCACCGCCCTCCCAGTGGATACTAGCCCCTCATACCTAGCTTGGTTCCATGCATCCCACAGAACCCAGCACCCCGCATTGTAAAACACTGATCAAACCACTTTCTCCTCCATGTTTCCACCACCCCCTGAAACCACAAGCCCGAAAACCACTCCCAGGTATCAGCATGACCAGAGTACCCTATGAGGGTTCCCAAAAAGCTCCAAACCACTCTAGCCCATTCACCTTCGAAGAAAATGTGCTCCATGCTCTCCTCCCTCCTCCGTTTGCAGCACTGACATACAGATGCGAGGCTAACACCCAGGCGTTTCATATTCTCATCCGTAGGGATAACCTTTTGCATGATCCTCCACATTAAAAAATTCGTTTTCGAGGGGACCCTTCTGCTCCACTCCACCCTGCTTCTTGACCCCTGCGTCTGCTGGTCATTGGAGCACCTACAGAAATCTTTCAAGTCAAACTTACCTGAAACCAATGGCATGAAAACGCATTTATCCCTCTCCCAGTTAATCACCACCAAATCAAAGATCATCCTTGACTCCGCATCCCGCACCGCTATGAAAAATAGAGGGTGGCTCTTTGCCTCCCTAAAAGAGATCATTGGGGCCACACACCCCGAGAACACATGCACCCTTCCTGACCAGTTGCAATCCCAGAACCCGATCCTTCCCTCCCTGATGATCCACTGAGCATGATATCCCAACACCGTGACTATATTACACACCTCAGCCCACATGGAAAACCCTCTCGTCGGAAGGTCGGTGAAACCATCCCCGTACCTTCCCCGCATACACCTTCCCCACAACGTCTCTCCCTCCGTAATTTCCCATGCCAGCTTCGCACGTACTCCATGCACCATATTCGCCATGCATCGAACCCCGATCCCTCCATCTGTGATCGGTCTCACCATTTTCCTCCATGAGGCCCATTGTCTCCTCCCCTCCCGCGAGGAATCCCAGATGAAACGCGCTATCACCCTATCGATGGAGTTAATGACCCCTTAAGGATGTTAACCGCCACAAGAGCATGCGCCGGCTTAGTTGCCAGCATACTATTTACTAAGGTGATCTGACCCCCAAAGTATAGGAAGTGATTTTTCCAATCCATAATCTGGGCCAGCATCTTGGAAACAACCCTGTCAAAATCCATGTTCCGCAACCGACCGGTAGACACCGGTGCACCCATATACTCCATCGGTAAGGACCCTCTCCCCATTCCCAACGCCGCTCTCACCGCATCCATCTTGTCCTCTCCACATGAGGTCTCCAGATAAAAACAGCTCTTCTCCCGATTCACCAGCTGGCCGCTCCAATTACAGTATTCCTTCATTAAGTCATTGAACTCCCTCACAGACCTCATCCCATCATTCAAAAACACAATAGTATCATCTACATACATGAGGTTAGATAAGGAGAGACGCCCCTATTTCCTGCGGAATGGAAATATCTCCCCTGCCAATTCCCTTGTTGATAAGTCTACTAAAATAGTCTTGCATCAGTATAAACAAGCTAGGGGATAGAGGGTCCCCTTGTCGCAGGCCACAGACTGATTTGAAGAAGCCATGCGTTCTCCCCAGGAAAGACACTACCATCCACGGCGAACTAAAGCATCTGGAGAAAATATCACAAGCCCATGCCGAGAACCCCATCCTCCGTAGAACTCCATTCATGAAGCCCCACTCAATTCTATAATATTATTTACTCATATCCAGATTTACCACCATATTGGCTCCTCGAGTATTCATGTTTAAATCCCTCATCATCTCCTGTGTCAGTGCCATAGCTCCCTGTATCGACCTCCCTTTTATAGAACCATGCTGCTCCGTCGATGCCCACCGGGGTAGAAAATTAGACAGCCTACAATTGATCACAACCGCCAACACTTTGTACGGAAAATTACACATACTAACCGGCTGGTAGTGATTGAGTGAGGTAGGCTCTTTGCACTTAGGTAACATGACCAAGGTAGTCACCGCCGCTACCCATGGAAGAACACCCCATCAGAAAATGTCCTGAATGGCCGGCACCAGACCATTCTTCACACAATCCCAGCACACTCTGCAAAAACACCCTGGGAAATCATACGGCCCCGCAGCACTATCCATGTTCAACTGCCATACTGCCGCCTGCACCTCCCTTTCATCGGGAATGGCCTCAAACTGTTCATTCTAATGCCTTGACACCACCTCCGGTATCGGTTCCCATAACTGAGAATCACCGGAGGGAAACCCCTCCTACCAATAACCTCCCGGACCAGCCTAAAAATCCTTGAAATGCTCCAACGCTCGACCCCCGACCACCTCCCTGTCATCCGAGAAAGATCTTTCCTCCAACTACAAGTTGGGCTTCACCTCCCGTAGTCTCTCCCTTAATCATGCATGGAAGTAGGCCGTGTTTCTACCACTCTCCCTGAGCCATCTCACCCTCGAACGATCCCTTGCCCTGCGTTCTTGGAAAAGGAGCCTCACCGCCAAAGCCTCCTTCTTCTCTGAGAGCTCCTCAAACACAACCTCTTCCCACCTGCCTTCCAGAATAACCTACAGCATATATATGTCTACTTTGAGGGACTCCAGATCCCTATCCCACACTGGTAAAGAACTGGACCACCGTATGAGCTCCTGTTTCAACCGCCGCAACTTACCATGCAACGCCACCCATGTGTGCCCCCTGGAAGGCTCTCCCCAAACCCGGGTAACCATCCCAAGGAAAGACGGGTCGTCAATCCACCACATGGGAAATCTAAAGCCCTTATGGGGCCTCTCAGCCCTTCCAAAGGATAATAGCATTGGAGAGTGATCTGAAACCCCCTAGACAAATGGAGAACCTTCACCTCCCCGAGCACCTCAAACGCCCGAAGGTTTGAGAAACACCTGTCCAGCCTGGACCAGCTGTGATTCTCCCCTCTGTGGTTGTTAAACCAAGTGAAAGGGTCCCCCGAGAAGCCAACATCTCTGAGACCCTTCCCCTCCATGCACTACACAAACACAATGCTCTCCTGGCTCTGAAACACACCCCTCCCATTCTTCTCTTCCGGTCCTGCAATAATGTTAAAGTCCCCTCCCACTATCCATGAGAAATCCCCTTAGTCGAAGTCATCTAGCTCCACCCAAAGACCCTACCACTGACATGCATCACAACTCCCATAAACAAACGACATGAACCACTCCAACCCGTTCCGTGTCACCTTCGTCCTGATAACTTGATCCCCTTCCTTCAACAGTGTCACTGAAACACCACTCTTCCAGAACAACCAGATATGGTTATTCGACAGGGCTCCATGCATGGCTCCATGCATCTTCAGACTTCTAGAAAACTCATGTATCTTGTCACTCCTTTTGTTTATGATCGATAAGCGCCACCAAGATGGGTTTATACTTCCTTACATCCGAAACTATGTGGTCAGTTTTAACCATAGCCCCCACCCCACGATCATTCCAAATATGAAAGGGAGACATTAAGCCTCAATCATCCTGGTGCTGGGCCCAGGTTAAGCAGCCCGCCGAATAGGGGAGATGGACCTCTCTCCAGCAAGTAGATTCTTCCTCATCCTCATGGTGATCACGCCGGGGCTCCCTCCCTATAGCCCCTCCCCACCGCATGACTGCCTACGGGTAGTGGAGGAGCCACCCTCCATTATTACGGAAACCCAAGACGACCCACCATCCCCCACAGAAAGAGGCACCGAAACCCGACCCTCCTCTGTGTTATACAGAGCCTCTGAAGAAACAAGCAACTCAGTGATAGGCCCCTCACATCGCCGCCTTCCATCCCAAAGAAACCCCTTCGGTGTTGTTGTAACGTGTGGTGTTTTTTATAGGAAAAAACTTGGGTTTTCTCTAGAAGAGGATCCGAGCATGAAGTCTTCACTGATACTGGCCTTTCAGAATTGGATGTTTGAGAGGGTATGGCTTTGCCATCGGTTCTATACCCGTGCATTGCTGCATGGGACTGCTTGCTGAAGGGTCCTTCTTAGTGAAGTCTTCTGTCTTGGAGCATCATCTGGGAGGGGCTGATCTTATAGTTTGTTCTTTGTGGGTTGTTTTCATGCATGTTTTCAGGACTTCATGGTTTCTCAATTTTCCCTTAAAATTGGTTTTTATAAAAAAAATGTAATTTTCAGTGAGTCCTAAAATATTTGATATACTATAAAGTAAAAAATGTCAAAGATAACACGAATGTCCACCAAATACATAATTGATTCACAATTCAATAAAATGTGGTCCAAGATTATTCAAAAAGTACTTGTGGTTGGGGGAGCGAGGGTTTGAATATATCAAATGTAATTACAATGAAGAATCACATTCCAATACAAAATTTTTTCTCATATTATCACATAACATAATATAAAAAATGAGCATTATTTACTAATATATATGTTCAAACGACGGAATAAAAAATGAGTGTAAATAATCAATTTTTTTTCATATAATACCAATGAATAAACATAACTATTTTAATATCTTATCTTTCAATATAAATCAATAAATAAGGAAAAAATCCCTAATACTTATCCTATATACAATAGTTTGAGTCAAATACTATATGTACCATACAAATATAGGAAATATTATCCCTTCATTAGAAGGATCCAATAATGGGTAGGCTATCACACTTCATTGAGTAAGAGAATATAAAGTGTTATAGACTGTAATTCATATAACAATTTCCCAGAAATTAGTCATTTTGTTCAATGTTTGGGTGGGATTTATATCCCACTATAATGATAAATGTTTGTTGATTCAAAAAATATCACATAGTGGTTAATAGATACCACATTAGTCATCTCACATGTAAAATTTGAATTTTATCATATATAATAACCAACAACATATCGGGCATGTCATCCCATTACATCTACCGCAAATAGTAGACCATGGAAAAGGTCCCTAGCCTGCAAAAATAATTATAAAAAGAGTAAGCATGACATAAGGAAAGATACGGGTAGGAGGGGTAGTAAAACCCAAAACAAAACAAACAGATGTCAATGCTAGCCTTTCCTTCCATAAGAACATCCACGAACTCCACCTCTACATCTTGTGTGTCTTCCCCTTTTCCACTGTTTAGGAGTATTCCAATCATCACTTTCATTCGACATATGGAATGGATCCTCAATTGAATCATCCTTGTGAGATACACATTGATCAACCACGGAAGCCATGTAATCCCCTTGCACATCTTCAGTATGCACCTCACTAGTCCATGCATGTTCAGTGGAGGGTATCCCCATTTGCACGTCCTAGGAAGGAACCTGCTCGGGTCCAGATTCATTAGTCACTATAGCAGAAAAAGATACCTTACCTTTTCGACTCCTTCTATCCCTTTATACTTTTTCAAAGTCTGGATAATTAATGGAATCCATCATAGTGATGAAGTTCAGCTTCACAGTATTACCACCTCCTACAGCCTCATTCAAAGGCCCTTTCAATGGAGCCAAAATAGACACATGCTGAGAGCATTAAAAAACCACAGTAACATCACAAAGCAAGACACCAATAGGCGCATAATGTGGAATCTGCTCCATAGGGGCATGATTCTCCTCAATCACTATATCCTAATTATCAGGAAAAGGATGCACACACTTATCCATGGCAACATTGGCAGGGTCAATCAGCAAAGTAGTGCTAGAGGTACCAGGGGTAGAAGTCGACACAGGTTTCAGAATAGACTCAAGAAGAATATGCTACTCCATATTCTTACCAGCAACAGAAGAATCCTGCATAGGCATGATTGAAACATCAGTGAAATCCATAACCGAGGCATCAGAAACACTAGCCATTAGGTTTTAAATTAATAGACACTACCCTTGAAAGGGTAGGCACCGAGCCAGAAACCGCAGCCACTTGGGCATCAACTTTCATAACCATAGTTTCCACATAAGAGGAATACAAATGCTTCCCTATAAGAACAAAAGATTAAGCATTGTAATCATTCTTTCCCAAAACCATATATTTCACCTCCATTAAAAAGAGTATGATCAAAAGACACATCACTATCATAACTAATGTCTTCAATCCATTTAAATAGTTCTTCCCCTTGAGCCAATAAACGAGCAAGGGGTGCACACCCATTACCATAATCCTTATCATTTCTTCCATCTACAACATATGCATATGAAGGAGGATTACTCTCCACATTACCAGTACCAGAACCATGTAATACAATTCCCTTAATGGGAGAAGCTAGAATTGTCACACCCTCATGGGGGCCATGATTCCCAACTGCTGAATTATGCCCAGAAGTGCCTACATAAGTAATCTTGAATTTACATTTTTTTTGAAAGATTACCATATTTTATACTGTATGAGCACCTAAAACCATTATGACATTTATCCTTAATGTTGCCAATAGATGTCTAATTCAGACAAAACTCAAGAACATGTTCAAATTCAATTCAACGTTCATACTAAAAATCAACAGAAATTAAATATATTGTCTCAATAAGAGGCTGTAACATCTCTAAATCCCCCAACATGCGAGTAAAATTTCCATAACTAACGGTATTAGTTTCCTTATCAATTTTTAGAGGAGTTCCAATAGCCATGAAAACATCCCAGAGGATGTCTGGATGCCAAAACACCCAATACATGCCTTTCACACAGATCCGTGACTGGGTAATAGAAATCGTGGTATAAAAGGGACCGAACCATGGGTCTTAATTATTAAATCTCTTAATACCAGGTTTTAGGTTAACGAAACCATAACTCCAGGCCTTCAGTTTAAGGTCATTGTAAATAAAGCTAAAATGAAATAAATTCATACCCTGTGAAACAATGTGCCAATCGGTAAAACCCCAGATCCACCGTAGGTGATTCCAGAGATCATCAAGCTTCCATGAATTTTCAACATGCGAGCTTAGATGACCGATGATGGAATAAATACAAGCAGTAATCTGATTTTCAATGAATCTATGATTTGATTCAATAATAGATAATGCCCCATTCCTTGATATCCTATTATGAGACACATTTTCCCATCCTGATGTCCATGGAATAAATTATTCGCACATATATTCGGCAGTGCATCCTTCATTGGAGGCCCTACACTAGTTCGCAATGGGGGATTACCTCCTGCCAGCAAAACCATTGTAACCCCTACCTCCTCCACCACACCATCAGAAAATAGACCAGTATCACAATGCTTTTTAGGACCAACAAACGCATCATCTAGATCAAAATATTCTGGTAAGGATGAATCCATCACTGATCAAAAACCTATATTCTATTCTCAAAGTTAGATAAATCATCAACCTGCCATTCCATAACATCTATTTCATTAATAAAATGATCATTTCATCCCTTACGATAGACAATATAATAGAGAATGGTAATTTTATCCAACTCTAAATAAACTCATTAAACATGTGTGATCACACCAACCACAAATCAGTAATAACACAATTGGTTATGACATTATATAACATAACCATAAACATATAATGGCATAATAAAGAAATTATTAAATAGAATATAACAAATTCACATTGATTTTTGGTCAATATATAACTCATACTATTTCATATCTAGGAATTTCATCGCATGGCCAACATATAAAAACTTCACAAACCAAAGAATATTCTACTTGTACTTGCATAATCAAGTGTTACAGGAGAAGACACTACATATTTTTTCAAATAAGAGACTATGTAATCTGGGAACATAAAAGGTCCATATATTTCAAGCATAAGGTTGAAATATTAAAGTCCAATAAATATAAAAAATTGATAATAGAAAAATAAAATATATTTTATAATTGCGTAACATGACTTCTAATATTTTCCATTAGGTTTCAAGTATGTTATCTTACACACCTGAATTCATACCAATCTCCACATAATGACAAGGTGTAATGTAAAACACAAGTATGGTATTTTAAGACCCTATAAATACATAACATTCACCTAAAATTATGAGGATGATTAATTTTAAAAAAATATTGATCATGTGATCTAGGTTTTCTTCATCAAATATCACTGTTCCTAGAAAAACATATATAAAATAATAAATGTTTAAAAAAACATTCATATAATAGGTTTTTAATTTTTCAAATACCAAAATCCATATTAGATCTAATTGTTGGATTCCAAAAAATCATGAAAACATTCAAAAGTAGTGAAAATTATTAAAAGATAAAAAATATGATGAAAATTCATGAATATATATATATATATATATATCTCTCTATGTTTGTTAATTGAAATCCATTCCTAAAATAAATTATCATGACTGATGACAATCATGTTTTTTCATAGACAGTTCATAAACACACATGGAGAGGGTTTATATGAGCAGTGTATGGAGAGTCTCTTTAGTTGCTTAAAAAAAGGAATGTGTTCCCATTTAAGTCAAATTCATTAAATGTTTTAGAAATAAATTACAAAAAATAATTTCCCTAGTGACCACCAAGTGCACTATTATCTATCAATAGGTAGTTTGTGACCTGTTTAGTGCACACCATCGTGTCAATGGCTACCCAGTTACCATCTGGCAGATAATAGTATATATTGGAAATAAGAGGAATACTTTAAAAACAACTTATAACTTATTTTATTCTATTAAAAAAATGCAAACTCTTCAAACCATGTCCAATATTCAAAAAATATACCCTCATCCTCCTCCCAATCCATCAATAAGAAATCCAAAAAACACATGGTATGGATAAAAAGTACGGAAAATAATAAAATAAAATATTTATTATTCTAATGAATAAATAATATATAGTATCTCATCTTTGATATGTAACACCTAGTATCACCTATAAATTACTTAATTAATTTTTGTTTCATAATATCCTCCTGACCCCATGTATCCTCTACCATACATCCTTCCTTCAACTAATAATATACCATTGGTACTATATTCCATTACATGGAATCTTATCTTAGAGAAATAGAAAAAACCTATCATTCCTTAAATTATCCATTATTTCTCAGATCATCATTTTCAACGCTAAACTTGTTAGAGTTGTTGGGGTCTCATGAATTGATATATCATAAATCCCTTGTGCTTTAAAAGAAAACTCCTTGGATGTTTTAATCAATAAGTAATAATTCCACTATTATCAAAACATTAAATAAAATAATATATACAAGAACTAATTTCTACTACCATTAAATTTAATGGTGTCACAACCAATGAGAAATTCTTATGAAAATGCAATCACTCATCTCAAGATCATGAGTGTGATATCTCTATTGCACACCAAAATTCTACATTCTCAATATATTTGCTACATGATTTTGGATAAAACCCATATTATATGATCACCCTTTGATGTAATTTTACCAAATATTAATTATTACCTACCATCTACATAGAATATGATATATCAACCAATCTATTCATACATGGCCTCAAATAGTTACATCTGAATCAGTGGTTGCGAACTGTTATTATAGATAATAACATCCAATGAGAGATGGTTCTCCATAAATCTATATAATTGATGAATCATTCTCATAGAATGAATTTCAAGATATTTTTTGAAATATTATAATATTAATTTGTCCAATGACAGTATTCCAAACTCAAATACACTAGCTAATTAGTCAATTTTAAAGTCTATTTTACTAGTATGATGTTAAATAAGTATCTGGATCCCAAATGGAACTCTATGTAACACAATAAATATATTCTATCTATTGATATCTAAGAATAAAATCTCATTAAAAAATTGGTTCACTAAAATTATTAGGAATAGTGGATGCATATTCAATCGCTCGACAATAACTCATAAAAAATTTCAACACAATGGAAACTGTGGAAACATTGTCACAAATTATAGAATGAAAAAAATGAATTTCTAAAAAATAATTGTAAATTAATGGGAATGTGATGATGTTTATTGATTATAAACTACTTCTCACATATATGTTGAGAAACAAATTATGAACCATGCTATGTCGTTAATTTTTGACCACTAGTACAACCTATGGATACCATAGAACATTGTGGTTTTCCCTAGGTGACCAATCCTTCTCAAGGTTTGTTAATATTATGCCTGATTAATAGACATAATAACATGGAATAAAACATAAAATTTTATATATAGGATGAAATCATTATCATATAACATTTCTAGTGATGAATTTTCAATAAATATTCCTTCCCCCATAACACTATAATTATATTCTAATGAATGACTCCATGTGATCATGTTAAGGATTGAATGACTAATAACTAATGAAATAAGTGCATATTTTTCCTACTATACCTAATCATAATAATTAATCCTAATGAAGAGTCTTTGAAATTTTTATCTTTTTCTATACTCTTGTACCAACTATATAAGGATATTTCAACATAGTGCATCCAACATAATGATCTTTCTCCTATGGTTCTATTCTATATTGAATTTAAAATACTAGATAATATAAATAATTTTCTACTAAATATCATTTCATGCTACAAAATTATGTAATAGGTATAATTTTGTTGTTATTGACCACAAACATCTCAGCCCTTATGCAGTGATTCTAATAGATTTGTGCACACACCATCATCCCCAAATCCAAATTTTAAATCCGGTAATTGAACCAAGTTGTCTGGAATTACATATATCCATATGAAACTAGAATTATATCCAATTTCAGGAATGTACCAAGTCTTATAATTGTTATATTAAAATATATGGAGTAATACTTATTAAGATAATGTAATTTTTGAATTGGTGAAGATAGAATCCTATAAATATACTCTCATAAGTCCCTCATTAAAATAACAAACCACTGAAATTTATACATATTATTAGTGTGGGCGGTCAACAATGATACAAAATTTGAGAAGCCCTGGATGAATCCATATTAATAACTTCCTAATACTATGATGTAATGAATCTCTAATACATTCTTCAGTTTCTCCCAATAATAAACATCCTTTTCCATCAATGGCCTACTAATATTCTATTATATGATATCTTGTACCCTAAGAAATGTACCATACTAATCCAAAAATAACACATCAAATACATGTAAAATAAATGATGTTCTCCAAGTATTCAAACAGCAATCCCCCAATGTCTATAATTTTTGTCACTTAACAAATAGAATACCAAAATATCATTGAAACATGAACATAAAGTAATCATGATATGTAGACAATACATAGTTCAACCAGTCCAAAAACACCATCGGTGGATTCCTAAAACCAAATTGAATTAAATATTACTCATAAAATCTCTATAATATCATAAATTATTTATAAAAATAGTAGATATAATCACATGTAGATGATAATATCCTAATAAAATGTCAATCTTAAAGAATCACATAGACCCCTTAACCTATTTTGATATATCATAAAAATGAAGAAAATGATTTTGTTCTTGGAACATTTATTAGTTCAACCTTCAACAATCCACACATAATCGAAATAAGACACCACACCTCAAGTTGAAGAAAATAAGAGATAACTAGGGGTTATTAAGAGATAAATAAATACCATAATTATAATGTCTATTTAAAAATACTTCACATTTACAGTCATTGAAAAATGCATATAATACTGAGGAATAGATACGTGCTTCATATTTTTGTTACACATGCTTTTAAACATGGAATCTCTCCAAGGATGAAAGAATGAGATATTATCCAAAATGAAATTCATGAAATATTCAATGGAAAGAGAAACATTCAACTATAATTTCTCCTCATACACCATTTTATCACTAGAGATTTGGGAAAATGAGTTCCCAACCACTAAAAACCATACCCTAATTAACCAGACAATAAATTCTACTCTAATGAATTAATATAATTGTCACACCAAGTAAATAAAAAATATACCCATCATAGATTGAGGATTATTTAAAAATATTACTATATCAATTAATATATCAAAATGAAATAAATAAGAACTATGATTATCTAATGAGATGAAATCACTGAGAATTCAATAAATTTTTATCAAGATAACCCACACTTGAAATCAATAAATAGAGTCATATCACCCCCATAATGGCATAAATCTAGACAAAACCCCATATTGAGACTTTTTAATGATTCATAGATCATTTGTTAATTAAAAATATATAATTGAATACGGAACACTAACATAAAATAAATTAGAATCGAAGAAAAATTATACTAATATCATACCTGGAATTTTCCAATTCAAATATCAATGGTCAATATAATTCAACATGAAAACTCGAAACTAACATAACCATAATCCATTATGTCCAATTCTACAAAATGATTCATTATTATACTTCCACTAATAAATCTATGAATGGAATCCTAATTCAATATTTGAAAAAATATAAAATATTACCACCACTATGTGTTCCTGTACCTCATAATTCTCCAAAAACATGAGCCTATCAATCTCAAAAACAAGTTTTAGGATAAAAATAGTTTTCAAAAATACATATAAGATGTACTATTTTACAGAAGGAATGGAACTCCGTGGGTTTCTAATTTCATTGTTATCAATTATTCTTTAACCTTCAACATTAAATACATATCAACAGAGCCATACCTTGTTTAGATACAGAAGTTATGTTGTTATAAATATCATTACTATCTATACATTAACATGAATTACCCAAAAATGTATTGAAACTACCAAATAATCCATCCATGTACCATGAAAGAGAACTATAAAAAAATTCTATCAATAATGTGAACTTGGTTAAAATACTCTAAAAGATACATATATAGAGAGAGTTCAATAGAAACTAAATTAAAATCATTATAACATCATAAAATATTGATCTTGTATGGTCTCATCACCCAATAGTATAGAAGTAACCCAAGGTAGGTCAGTTAGGTGGTAACCCAATTCTATCATTAACAAGCTACTTTGAAGATTATTCATAACCTCCTAATCCAGATTATCTCAATACATATAAGCAAAGAATGCATAACAAATCAGTCCTATAATTCCATCACGAAATTCCATATATGTTTATTTTTATATACTATTACATCCCACAAGTGATTAAATAATTCTAAAAGAATTTATATATAGATATATTCACTTATCTATTGGTGGGAGTCCTTGGATGGTCAAATAACTTTAATAGACACAATATAGATCATCAAATTGTAACATCAAACATCGGTATAAAATCATGCTGGTAACTATAAAAAATATATTTTGTAAAATATGAAGAAGAAATGGATGAGTTAAAGGATCTCAATGATGATTTAAAAAATAACATAATGGAACACTCTTAGAGTCGTTGATAAATACAAGGTAATGGAAAATATGAAATATAGATCAATATCTGAGGGCCAAGAATTTCCCCAACATTCTATTACTAAACCTATTGCTATGGAAGTATATTTTCATTAAATTTGTAGAAATATGAATCATATGTAGCTTATAGAGACCCATGACTTACCTTACCTAGATAATACATTTTTTATATTGATATAATTGAATACTTACTCCCCTAATTGCCATAATACTATAGTACCATTAGAAAAATGGAAACATTAAAATGGGTTCATGGGTTAGATACACCATCTCCCACTAAGATTATCATATAAAGAAACATCATATAAAAAATCATATATCATACAAATATTAAGATATTGGGGAATGTAATCATAATAATGGGTGTGATCATATTATTTTAAAGAATAAAAAAGAGACATATGTAAGCATAACGTTAACATAATTGAATGAGAACATGATCACAACATTATAATAACATACCCTACAAATCAAAAATCACAATCTTTAGTCATGGTATAAATATTAAATTTTCCTAAAAAATGATTCCTAATGGAATCAATGAACAAGTTCTATTATCCATAACATTTTAATTAAAAAAAATATTTTTGATAAAAATATAATCAATGAAAATATTCTATCAAGGCTACTCACCAAGGAATTCAAAATATGTTAGGTACAATATAGTCTCCAATATTCCTAATTTTGGATTTGGATGACCAGAACTGTAGTCCCTTTCGGTCTTGGTAAAACTATTGGTGTTCCCCCCATTATTGTTTTCAGATAACCACCAGTGTAACCTCCCCATAGGGATTTGTCTAAAAACCAGTGTATCCCTAAAGCATTGGTGGGAGATTAAGGTCCCAAAAATCATAGAATGATAATCATATATTTCTATTCCCAAAGATCATAAAATTTTCATCATATCATAACCCTTGAAATTAAATGGGTGTTGTAATAATTTCACCAAAAAATGACCTATAGAATATACAATCATTTCATTATCATTTTATCATAGCATAACCCTTTTAAATAGTAGTTATTTTCCAATGAATTTAATCTTGGTATAAAACATGGAATAAAATAGGTTTCATAAATATGTTGTAATTACAAATGTACACAATTAATGTAAATAATAATAATGTAATCTTTAGATCATACCCACTGCAAAGATTATATTACATCAATGGATTTCATCATAGAAGGAATATTATTTTTGAAATAAAATGGAATCATTTATAAATGAAAATAATATTTCAATGAATATTTTTTATTAAAAGTAAAATTGCATAAAATATTTTGGAAATCCATTTAATTGAAAATACACACAAAAAACATATTAATGAATCTAATATATTCATTTCAATCATTTCTAGAGGAAAATTACATTTCTTATTTGGAGAAAAAATTTAAATAATTTTTTTTAAATACATACCATTTAAAAATAATATATAAACAATTTATGGTAATCGTGAAATCATTTATTAGTCATGATTTTGAGAAATACTATACCTGTAATTTCTATTTAGAATGTGTATTATTTTAAAATTTTCTAGAAAATATGGGCATTATATAGAAAATGTTATGTAGATTAATTTTATGGACATTTTCGATAAATTAAAACATGATTAAAAATTTCATTAATAAATAATTTGAAAAAGTTTAATGATATTTTTTAGAACATATTTTTATGAAATGGTTTTGGAAGTAAATAAAATCTAAATGGATTGCCATGATCATGCAATGCGTCTCGTCAGTTTCCTTTTGCATTAATGTCAACGGGGTGCTCACCCGAGGCTTCTCCCCATCCCGTGGGCTTCGCCAGGGAGACCCTCTTTCACCCTTCCTTTTTATTTTAGTGGCTGATGTGTTTTCTAACCTCCTTTCCAGGGCAGCCTCGCTTTCCATAATCCATGGGGCGAAAGCGTGTCGCAAGGGCCCTCCGATATCCCACCTCTTCTTCGCTGATGATTGCCTTCTTTTTTCTCGAGCTACCCCTAATGAGTGTACTGCAATCTGCCAGGCGATTCAACAGTATGAACGGGCTTCAGGACAAATGATCAATCAGAGTAAATCAGAAATTTCTTTCAGCTCTGGAGTTCCCCAGCCGAAAAGAGAAGATCTCTGCTCTTTAGCACGCATCCCTGGGGTCGATAAGCACCAGAAGTATCTTGGGCTCCCGACGGTGGTTGGACGGTCAAAGAAAGAAATCTGTTCAGCTATTGTGGATCGAATTGAAAGAAAAATACAAGGTTGGACCCCTAAAAAAATTTCCAAGGCCGGCAAGGAAATCCTCATCAAGGCGGCACTTCAATCTGTCCCCAGCTATTTGATGTCTATTTTTAAACTCCCTGACGTGGTGCTTTCAAAGATTCAATCCAGTACATCTAACTTTTGGTGGGGACGAAAGGACGGAAAAAATAAAGTCCATTGGATTGCATGGTCTGCTCTCTGTCAACCAAAATCTGAAGGCGGAATGGGCTTCCGGGACCTTTCTCTTTTTAATGATGCTTTGCTGGCTAAACAAGGTTGGCGTATGATTAATAACCCATCATCCCTATGCACGCGTGTTCTCCGGGCTAAATATTTCCCACATAAGGATTTTTTGGATTCCCATCTTGGCTATCGACCCAGTTTTCTCTGGAGAAGCATTTGGGGCGGTCGTAATCTACTGAGGAAAGGGCTAGGCTGGAGGATTGGGAATGGTTCTACGGTCAAGATTTGGACCGATCCTTGGCTTGTTGATCAGACAGGCACGAAGGCGTCATCCCCTGTTTATCCAGGATCCGAACATGCCACAGTCTGTTGTCTTTTTGATGATCAAGGGGTGGGATGGTGTCTGGAAAAACTCTTCTCCTGGTTTAATGAGAGGGATAGAAGACTTATTCTGAGTATTCCCTGTGTGTCAGACGCAGGGCCAGATCATCTCTACTGGACAAACGACAGCTCAGGTGAGTATACAGTGAAAGCTGGCTACCGGCGAGCTCTTTCTGCTCAGATTTCAGAAGGAGATGCGAGGCCCTGGACATCAATATGGAAGCTTAATGTTCCCCCTAAAGTTCGCTTTTTCTGGTGGTAGGTGTGTACTGGTATCCTCCCAACTAAGAGCCTCCTTGTCTACAGACACTTTTCAGACGACAACTCTTGCCCTTTCTGCCCTTCTGTGACTGAATCCCCTTTCCATGCCCTTGTTCAATGTCCCGGGGCTCAGGAGATTTGGAATGGCTGGGGCTCAACTATAGAGCTGTTCCCGGACACCGCCTCAGATCTTACAGCTCTCCTGATGCGATGGTGCTCCTCCTTTTCGCCGACTAAAGCAGGCGCCCTGTGCATTTTGGCTTGGATTATCTGGAATAGGCGGAACGAGGCCATTTTCAATCATTTCCGGAGGCCCCCCAGGTTTTGGATTGACCGGGCATTGTCATGGATTGCGGTATGGCAGAACCACCCTGAACAACAAAGACTTTCCACCCACCCTCCTCTTCCCCAACATTGGTGCCCCCCACCGGAAGGGATTTTTAAGATCAATGTGGATGCCTCTCTCCCTAAGGATGGCCCAGTTGGACTAGGTTTACTGGCCCGGGACAACCTGGGAAATCTTATCGCTGCCAAATACGAAGCACGTTTTGCACTTTGGGAGCCCTCAGTCGCGGAGGCCGCCGCCATCCTTGCTGGATTAAACTTCGCAAAAGATTGAGGTTGGGACTCCATTCACATCGAATCCGACTGTCTCACTGTAATCAATGCCATCAATCTCACTGACGGCGGGCTTCAACCTTTCGGTCCCATTATCCGGTGTATTCACTCGCGGAGACAAGGCTTCAATTCCTGCAATTTCTCATTTATAAGAAGGGAAGCGAACGAAGCCGCTCACAAGATGGCAGGCATTGGCCCTCCCTACGAGGATTTGCTCTGGTTCAATCATTTTCCATCGTGGTTATGCTCCTGTATTTCTGCTGATCTCCATCATTAATGGATCCGTCTTATTTTGTCAAAAAAAAAGAACCATTCATAAGACTATACAAAAAATGAACTGGAAGGAAAGAAAGTGCCTCAGAATTTCTATTGAAGAGTATATATATAAATGATACTTCAAAAGAATCATTGATGATCTGAATATTTTTAAATACTAAACTCCATTAATCATAATGGTTAGAAAAATTATTCGGAGTGACCATGGCCAATTTACTTCAAGAATGATTCCACTCTAGATTAAGTTCATGATAGGGATATTGATATTTTTTACGAGAGAAATAGGCCATTTATACACCGAAAATGAATAAAACAATTTCTACAATAAGATACATGACGAAGAATACCCTTTCATACATGGAGGGAGTTTTCCCATTTCCTAGTGAAATTTTTCTGTATGGACATTCTATGGAACTATAAGAAATATTAATATTTAGGCCTCCCCCAAAACAATGGTACACCTAAATAGTATAAAGGAAGGACCCCCTAATGAATGGACAACTCTATAAAAATACCATCCTCTACAGCAGTAAAGATATTATTATTAAATTAAGTAAAATATTTATCCCACCATATCTATTGACTAGAGATAGTAGAATAGTCAGAAAGATCCCTGTTGTTATTCTGGATATTTCTCTTATCACTATGGGTGAAAAGGGTAATGTCATCACCATAAAAAAATTGAGTAGGAGCTACTAGACATCTACCAACATTAATAGCCTTCATTTCCCCATTATCTTCCATGATGGTGAGAGAAATATTGTCACCCTGAGTGGATTTATTTAATAGGTTAATATATTCATAAGTGGCGATGAGACAATCCTGGATGGACCCTCCCTTAAAAAATACAAACTAATTTTGAGAAAAAAATCATGATAACTATTACATCCATAAAATTATCAAATATTTTACAAATGATTTTGTATATAGTTTTAACTAATTTTAGAATATTAAAATGATTCATTTTATTGTAATGTTCAATCATTGAAATCAATTCTAGAAATAGTGCATTTAGGCTATGAGGGAGAGCACCCCCCCCTTCACAAATTGAATGACATGCCTGTAGACCTTAATATGAATAATATCCCAATATGTTCAAAACATTTCATTACCAAAACCATCATGGTCTAGAGAACTATCACACATAAGACTGAAGGTTGCTTATTTAATATTAATATTCAAGGTAATAGATGTAATATTGATGTATTCCTGGTGATCCACAAGTATTGGAATGATACCCTCTAATATATCATTATAAAGGGGAGTTCCATTTAAAACATCCTTGAAATAATAAATTACATGATTAGAAAGACCCCCTATTATCAATAATATGATTCCCATTTTTAATCAATGTTAAAGGTGTAGAGACCTACTTCATTATCTAAGGTGAATTAAAAATATTCGAATACCTATCAGCATACTTCAATCATTATTCTGGAAAATATCTCTTTCTAATGCATACTTGAGATTAAAATGACTATTCATCTTATAAACACACTTGGATTATTCATGAACACCATTAGAGAAATCTTTGAGGGTTCATTGATCCATAAAATTTTAGAGAGGTACTTCAATAGAGGATATTTCCTGATAAAGAGAACTGAAGTGATATTTTCTCCAAATTTTATGAGCTCGATTAATGAGCCTAAGATTTATGAAAGAAGAAAATTCATCCAACCTTCAATCCATATAATTCCATGTCTATTCCATAAAGGGTCAACACTCAGGATGTAAAATACAAGAATTATTGGACCTAAAAGGTAATAGAGGCCTAGGATCCATACCCACCAAGTCATCCAAAATGGGATGATGGTCTATGTTGTTTCTACTTAATGTTGTACAAGAAATGGAGGTCAAGAGTCCAGAAAATATTCTATTGAAAAAATAGATATCAATTCTGCTGGTAACAATCTTGTTAAAATACATTTTGTACCATGTGTATTTAGCCCCATCCAGGTTAACATTAAACAACTAATTCGAGTCAATGCATGCTCTAAATTCCCTGGATGATAAATTATTAGATGTGGACACCATCTTCTCAAATACATTCTTATTGGAAAAAAATTCACCAAGTAAAAAACCAAGGACCAAAAATAGATGAATTGAGATTTTCCATATCAATCCATAATCTTATATGATCCAAGTAATTGTTATGAAAATACATAAATGAGCATGAATTTTGAGAAAAAAGATACTTGAAATAAATAGTGACATGATGATCACAATTAGTAAACTAGGGGATGTCAGATATAGAGATATTTTCTATAAACCACATCATATTTACCTCTGACATTCCATTTTTAGAGTTAACCAAATGGAAACCCAGATTTTATAGATTAGAAATTATAGATGATAACACTATTTTAAGTTCAAATATACCAATTAGATGAGGCCTATGAAGATGAGAAAAACCACTAAGTAATCTCATTCTGTATTGATTTGTTAATACCAGGAAATTATAGATTAGTATCTTTATTTTAATTTGAGTATAGGGTTTATTACCCCTTTTTTGGAACCTAAAACATTATGATTTCTTATATTGTGGGGTATCCAAACCTCACTTTCCGTGCAGGAAACAGCTTACAGGAAGTCATTAATACCATGGGTTTTAGGCTCTCCCATTCTTTTTTTTATATGTAGGCCACTTTCACCATTACATGGAATAGTTATGTGAAAAAAAAATCTGTGGCACCGACACAGTCTATCGTGGATTATTTGGGATCTATTTAGACATCTTTAGGAACCATTGGGGGTCCAACATGAATAGTACCACTGCTATCCATCAATGAATTATTAGGGGCGGTGTAATATCATAGGTAACAACGCCTACATTGTCTAGTTTAGCCCCAATACTAAAAATATTATTTTTATTTTTTATATGAATATAAATAATTTGGAACCATTGATGGGCCAACATGAGCACTACCATCTTTCAATGAATTTCTTGGTAGAGGTGTACCATCACTAGTATTAGCTAGATTGCGAGGGTCATTATTCACATTAAGGATAAGAGTGTTTTTATGGGTAATGTTGAATTCAATAAAAGTATTGGAGAAACTAGGTTGACATGGACTGGTGTAGTAGAAGTAGTGATCTATGTACAAGGAGAATATGTGGTTGGATATCAAAGTTAATAGGGACCTTGATGTTAGAAGGACCCTTCTCTACCTGCATGGACCATACCAAGACTCTGATATCATTATAAAACTCCTATAAAAATAAATTTTCAACCAATTCATTTTAAATTTTAAAATATAGACTCTAAACACCGTTTGAAATGGTCTAGAATAGGACCACTTCATCCAATGTGATGATCTTGGATGTGGAATAAGGCGAGTTATCATGATCTATCTCCTCTTCGTCCCCAGTACCTACCCATGAGTACTTTAATTATGAGGATGGTCCAATTTTTTGAAAAACATGATCTATATCTGGATAAAACTGATTAATGATTTATTGGCCATTCTAATTCTTAATGGACAATTATTTAAAACTAGAACATGCTTTCTATTACTATTCCTATTGACCTCAGTCTAATCAGAGGACATAAGATCATCATTGACATTTTTCGGGAGCACCATATAATTAAAAACTAAATTCTTGACTATATTGAATAAATCATAAAATGGTGGATTAATTTTCATCTATCAAAGAAAAATATTTATATATATTTAGATATATGATTTTATTATTCCCTTTTATTACATTTTTATTTACAATTACATGTTAAATATCTATATTGGGTAATGACTAATTTCTTTTTCATATGTATTTTGATTATTTATTTTTTAGTCCAGTAAATTTGATCGTGATTTTATAATCTATAAAAATTGAAAAATGATATAAATATTATATATATTCATTATATATGTATTTAGAGTAATCAATATAATACCCTAATTGAAAGTGAAATGTACTGTTCGCAGAGACAGTAAGTCGTACATACACATTAATGTTAAATAAATTTTATTATTTGATCTAGATAATGTAAAAAAATATATTATAATTTAAGAATTATTTTTATCTCCTATATAAAATATATGTAAATTAAACCGATATTCATTACCTTCATGTTAATTTGTTAATGAATCACTTCGCTTTATGAGTTGATAGTCAATCGTACAAATGAATAACATTATTGTATTCCAAAAACAATAGAGAGTATAATGTTACTCATGATATTATGATTCAATAAGTATAATAATATAAAAAATATAAAATAAAAAAATAAATATATCATTATTTTTAGCCTTGGGAGGCGAGAATAGAAAAAACAAATTACATTTGTTCATGAGGGTGTATTGCTCCATACACATGAACGATTATTTAATAACCCATTTGATAGAAGTAGATATTTTTTAGGTGATGAACATAGTATAAAAAATTAAACGGTATATATATGATACATATTTTATTATATAATGTTTTTATAATGATAATTTATGGATCCAAATGAAGAAATAAATAAAAAATTGTCATTTATGATAAATACCATTTTTTTAGGTATACACTTAAGGTTTACACCCAAAATTTTCATATCTATTCTTTTTGTAGAAACTAAGGCTTCTATGATGAGAGGAGGGATAATTAAAAACATTGTGGGTGGGTAATTTCCATGAAAAATATCATTCATGTAATGATGATGATAATATAAGTGGTGGCCTTTTATAATTGAGGTGAGGAGTAAAGTTGAATTTTTTGGAATGAAAAAATTCCTCCCATGTTTTTTAATGAAAAACATTCTTCATTAATTTACCATTTTCATGTCTATAAAATATAAAGAAATAATATGGAAAAAAAGGGTGTTATAAAATTATTCATTTATTTTTAACCCTAGTCGTTCTCTTAACACCACCCCACATTGAACCCATTTTTTCCTTAACTATTGAAAATAATGTTTTACTATGCTTACTATTCCTTTTTGTAAATAGTTATCTAGATATTTTTATTTAATATTGATTATTATTATTCAAAATTAATTTATCAGATTTACCTAATTCTATTCTTAAAAAATTAAAATTCTAATTTTAAATTAATACAGCACATGTGAAGAGAATGTGAGTTATAAATAGAAAATGAATCTTAATTTAAAATGTTTTTATAAATATATTCAAAATTTAATTGATTCAAATGACCTAAATTGGATAAATGGACTAATATATTTCCAAATTTACATTAAAAAATTTAAAATAATATTTTTTTTATAAATAATTCAAAATTGTAAGAGAGACCGAAATTAAAATTTAGTATTTTTCCTTAGTTATCATAAATGAAACTTTTAAAAAAATGCCAAATTTTCACCCTAAAAAACTTTAATCAATTTTAACTCAATATTTCATTTTATTGAATAAATTTAATTTTCGAAAAGGTCAAAATAAAATTATTAATTTACTGTAAAAAAAATAATAAAATAATATTTTGAGAAATCACTGTTTTTGGAACATATAAAGTCCTTACCAAAAATTGAGTTCTTTATTAAAAAATGTTTTATTTGTATAAAACCATTAAAATTAACATTAAAAAAATTATTTCTATTCATATCACTATGATTAATTTCTAGGCTATAACAGTCATGTTTAAATGACTATATTAATTATATATCATTATTTTGTTAAAACTCTATGTCATGTTTAATAATAGAAAAAAAATTTCTATGTGTAGCAAAATATTCACTTGTTGTTGTGTGTAGTGAATGAACAGACTTCTCTTACATGTAGAAAAATGTTTTCAATGAAATTTAATTTAAATTAAAATAATTATTCAAAAACAACATGGGGTGTAACATTAAAACTCTCTTAAATTGAATTTAACCTTCCAAACTCATCACTATAATAAAATCAATGTAGGATAATTTGGTCTCATCATTTCCATAGGATTCCTTATTGTGATCTTAAATTCACATTTTCACCGTAAAATATTGACAAGGTGAGTGGTCTACTTTTTTAGGATATTCTCTGAATGATGTGGATTATCCATAGATTATTCCACATAAGAAATATCATTTGTTAGTTGTACGCCAATTGATATTATTAAATCTAATGTGTCAGATATGTACATCCCAAGGTGATATACATGGAAGACATCATGGACATTATTCATGATGTTTTAAGAATCACATTTTATGAAATGGTCTTGATGTGATCAAGAATTTAAAAGGTATTTATTTTTATAGGTAATAGTTTCCCTTTCTTCAAAAAACACATAATATTTTTTCATGGAAACATTCTTAGAAACAACATTTCATAAACACCAATTCCAAGATCATGTTAGTGTTTATTAGCATAAATGTTCTCCAGACATTGAGCTTCTTTGATGTTTTAATGAATTCATTTAACCTTCTCTGTAATTTAGTCTCCTATCTTATATCCCAATAAGTTTAATTGTCCAATATTATTCCTAAAAATTGGATATTTTTATGTAGTTATATTGAGGGATTATTAGCAATACATTTAAATTATTGAGTGGAAGTTATTGTAATATGAAAACACATTTACATGAAAGTGTTGTTCCCAAAAACCAGTTAAATTCAACTAATAATATCTCAACATATCCTCTAGGGTTTAAATTTTTAGTTCTCACTCACCATCATGTTTTAGAAGATACACTGTACTAGAACTCAACATTTTATCCATATTTGGCTAATGACTTATCCATACCATTGAGGCAATCCTTGAGTCCATATCTGACATAATGGAATGTGGTACACAATAAAATAAATCTTATTTTTTAATGTATATTCTGTATCGATGAAATAGTGAGTATTCTTCACTGATCGCAATGAAATATGAATACATAATAAGGTGATCCACTATAACCCATGTAGAATTATGATTTTTGGATTTTAGGTTTATCCTAACAACAAATCCCTGGTGTTTTTTCAGTTTTCAATTCTGGTATGGGTATTATATGTAACATCCGCATATAATTTTGTCTTTTTTGCCTTAACATTATTACATATGATGCATATAGATAAAAACGTAGTGATATATTACTTCATTCCATCCCTCTAAAAATAATATAATAAATGAAAATACTTATTCATAATTCCATTGTTAGTTGAGAATGAAGTTCTATGAGATTCCTATAAAAAATACCCCTTCTAACAAGGTTTGGATGGAATGTATACACAATTCCTTAACCTTATCATTCTATCATGATCAACGATAATATCTGGAATATTTATAACCTTATATTGCAGATATGCATATTCATTATATGAATCTTTATGAATTACATGGATATATGGATGAATATTTAATTAAGAAAGATTGTTTTCCACATTTCTTCCAAATTTCTATATCAATCCGTTGGAAATATTGAAATATAGTAGCTTTTGTAAACATCCTCATAGATAAGAATGATTGATTCATTTGACTCAAATCATGAGACACCTTGTTCTCTTTAAAACAGTTTTGGTGTTGTGAACAATCATAATAATTATTCCACTAAAACCATCTTCATTGGGGTATACTGTAATCCAGTTTGGATATATAATTTTAATTTTTATAATATTGAGATATATCATAATTCTCTTTATAATGATGTTTGCTCTATATATTTATCCAAATAATTACCATAGATAACTCCAAATATTTGGTTGGGCTTTTTTCCTCATAAATCAAAACTTTTCTGATTTAGAAGGTAAAACCATGACATTTGACATAGTAAATCCTCATAATACCTTCATCGATTCATCAATATAGATTAAAAACCCTTCTCCGCAAACAGGTAATGTAAAAATAGTTTTTCTTACTACACTTATCCATAGTTAATTGAAATATTCATCGCATTCATCTATATATTGAATCTTGGCTCCCTACCAAGTTATCATGATGAATATATTAGATATTTATAAAAAATTCTACAATAAAATATGATAATATATAGATAAACTAAGAAAATTACAAATCTTTGTCCTTGTGGTTTTTATGGGCCATCATTCAATAGCAATTTCAAGGACCGATTTATCGATACACCCTCTTCTAATATTTAATGACAAAAAATAAATAAATACATCTATCCAAATTTATCTATTTATAAAATAATCAAATATTTTATCCTTATTTATGGTCTTTATTATAATTCTCAAGTGTACTTAAATATCAAACTCTATTATTTGAGGAGATAAGAATGTCATCTAAAAATAATACCACAACTAGATGAAGGTAATATCTAATAAATATATTCATTAAATTTATATAGATAGTGGCGGAAATTTTAAGACATAATATCATTAGTAAAAATTCATATTTTCCACACATTTTATATAATGTCTTCCTTGGTATATCTACTTTCTTGAACCTCAATTGATGTAATTCGGAATAAATGTTAGTGTTGGAAAACTATCCTTCTCCTCATAGTTGATCAAATAAGTCATCAATTTGGGGAGGAAGATATTGGTTCTTAATTTTTATATTTATCATCTATGATTAATAAATTTGTAGTATCTATGACCCATTTTTTTAATATAACAGGTCCACCCCTAGCCGACACATGAGATTGAATAAATCCTTTGTCATGTTTTTCATAGAGTTTATTCTTCAATTCCATTAGCTCAATCTTGGAAATTATATAGAGACTCTTTGAAATTGTTGTGGAACTATGTATGAGTTCTATTAAGAATTCAATTTCACATTTTTGGGTAATATTATTACTATTATGTTATGAAATCATAAAATTCATTCCCAATACGAATTCCATTGATGCCAACTTTCCACCAAACCCTCGGAGATAGGCACCACATATGAATGGGAATTAATACCCATATTATAGATTTGATTTACATATGATATTTATACTAATCATCACATTGATAGACTATCATAGTATGGTTTAGGTATCATATTTTTCTTCAATTAATCATTAATTTATGTCCTATTTATGTAAGAAATCTAATCCATTCCTAATGTAACATCAAATTCAATTAGAGGAAGACTGAATTTTTTTTGGAGTCATATTTCCACCAACATTTAATAGAGATGAATCAAATACATGAGATGATTTTATCATTCCATTAGATGGGTTAACTCGTAATTCTATATATTATTTTTTGTGTGGTATATTTTAACAGTTATAGAATTCATCATATAATAATGACTATATAGATATAGATTTAATATAGAAAGTATGATTTCTTTTTTGGATTGTAAGTGTAACATTCACCATGTTTTTATCACAACCCTATTCCAAAATAGTCATTGAATTATATTTACTGTTATCAATAATCATTAGAATATTATGGTATTGATATCCATCATTAACCATGCTATTCTGTAACATGATATCATAAGTAGATAATTCATTTCATTAGAAAATTGTTGTCAGGTTGGTTTACTCTTATCGTATTTCTCTATTTTTTCTTTATTATCTATCTTCTTCCCATAATATTGGTGACCATTTTCCTAATGACATTACCAGTCACGCTTATAACATTTTCTATTCCATATTTATACCATTTCCAAATGATTATTCCACAAAATTTAGTAAAAATGAATTCTTATCTTCTTCTAACATTGGTTCTATGATTTTCCTTTTACTTATATATCTAGTTTCATATCAAATCCATGATATTGATATGTAACTTAAAACTCTATTTACAACATGATAAAAAATCATAAAATATAATTATAAACTCTGTATTCTCTAATAGATAACACAGTTTAGAGTCTTTTTTCAGCCAACAAATAATGGAAATTCTATAATTTCAGGTTGGATGATATTAACAGAATTGTACATCACATGTATTGAAAATTTTGATTCAAAAGTTCAAATGGATTCATGTTAATGATTCCTTAGATCAAGGAACTACATCAACATCTTTATACTGAGAATACGAGTATTATACATATTGATAAATATTTTATCGATATCTTCTAAATCCATGGAGTCAATTTCTTCTTGATTCCTCACATTCACGATATGATTCCACCATTAATACACATCATATTATGAATGGTTTCAAAAAATTACATTTTCATGTTCCGAAGACTATTGAATAGAAAATATTTTCTTAGTGGTACTGATCCATTTTCAGCCAGTATTGTATCTATAAAGCCATTGAATTATGTTAAAATTTGATTCAGGAATGACTCAATTGTTTTTTGTTCACTAATTTTTTAGTTTGAATATCCATAATTATTCATATCTTGATAATGATGCGTGAGTATAGAAATGAGGTTTTACGTTATTGAACCGAAAATATTTGGATTCCCTAGAGGAAAATCATTGAATTTCACATCTCAATCATCATTAACATGGATTATTTGGTTTCCATCCATTGATAAAACAAAAAATAATACTATAAGAAACAATAATCGGGATGGGGAGCTATATAATAATGAAAAATAACATATTTAATATATAAATAACAATTTTTTATTCATTATATTATAACTTAGTAATATTCTAGGTAATTAATTATAAATATATATATATAAATCCTTTATGGTGGTTCTAAAATAGTTTCTGAATTTTATAAATAATATATACCAATATTGTCAAACCAAGTGCGTAAAAAGTTTTGTTGTTTTTCACAAGGTGAATATCTTGTCTTGTGCAAGGTGCCCTTTTAGAGTTATTACCCTTAGGTAACTATATTCCAGATCCAAATTCATTTATATTATCTGTACTAGTATTAAATTTCTTCCAAACTATTTACTCTATCCATTTACACTACTCTAGGTAAATTAAAAAATTTTGACACATCTTTAGATTTATACATAAATACAATCATTTACATTCCCTTATAAATATCTATTGGGACTTAACTACATGTTTTATCAATATAGTTACCAAATTCTAACTAAAACTATTCTATGATACCAAAAATTGAGATCTAGGCTTATCTTACATAGATATATATTCATTTTAAGGAATTTTCAAAGAAATAAAAAAACATTCCTGATAAAAAAAATTGGGTTTGTGCCTTTAGAAAAATGGGATCATATTACTAGTTCATGGGTGAGCTACATCATATCAAAATATGATCTTCATATAAATCTCCCTTCATAGTCAATTCATGAATAATACATATCTTCATAACATAGGGAATTAAAACAAAAGAAATCATTATATTAGATGGTTAGTAATGACCCACAAAGGAGATACATAATCATAACATGAATAGAAGTATATGAGAAAATGAGAATAATATTTGGAAAGAATAAAATGCATATCCAAGATCAAATTTTTCATTCATGGAAAATGTATTACAGTTCATTATGAATGAGTCATAAGAGAATCAATGGACATGAACCTTGACATGATAAAATTGGTAGAAGACATATATGTGTGGCATACACATAAAAATAGAAAAAATATTATGTTGTGGATAACCAACATGAAATTCACAACATGTTAGGATTCAGATAACCACTCATGTAACTACTTCAAGAATGGAATTGTATTTTGTGTATATTCATTCAGGCATGTGTAACAACCAGTGTACCCTCCAATTGGGGTTGTACAAAGAAGCCATTTAAATATTTATATCATCTAACATTTAACATTACCCAATGAATTTTAGGGATATATAAGTTCCAACCATCACATAATAATAATACTACATCTTTTTTCCACAATATCATAAAACATTAATCATATCATAACTTATGGAATGAAATGGTTTTCCTTACCACTTCATCATATCAGAAAATAAGGAAAAAAGATAAATTTCATAATCATTTTATAATAGCATAAACTGTGAAAAAAATAATTGGGCCACTAAATAATTTTTTAAAGGTAATACCTGTGGTATATAAATAGCTTTTATATGCATAATTCTTTTAGAAAATAAAAACCATTTTTATAAAATATAAAAAATTTATCATTGGACCATATCCTTAAAAAATAATATGTTACTTAAAATAATTTCATCTTAGATCAAAAATTATTTATAAAAAATACTTGGCAAAATTCTTGAAGGAAACTAATTATATTAGAAAAACACTTTTAAAAAATAATTATCGAAACTGTTTTTTGGATATATATTTAATTGAAAAATAACATAAAATACTTAAAATTAATTATTTATAAATCATTTAAAATATTTTTTTATTCAAATATAATTTACAAATTTTTAAAACAAAATTAATACATAAAGAAATAAAATATTTTTATGGTGAAAATAACCTTGAATATAATGTAATATAATTATCAAAATATTGATAAATGAAGACAACAACAAATATTATCAAGGTCATTTTTGGTCAACATAAATATTATTTTCACATTATTTGAAAACATCCTAATGGGAATTGTTTTGAAAATGAATTCAATATATAATTAATTTATTTTTTTTGTTAAGATTCAAACACAGAAAAATTATTTAATATATCACTCTAAGAATGCTAAAAAAATTTAAATATTATTTCGAAAATTTGGTTTTGGATGAAATCATATTTCCGAACAAAGGAAAAAATTATTTCGGGTTCTTAAAATACCATTTTAGAAATTATTTTATAACAAAATATTAGTAAAATTGTAATATTATACTAAAATATGTTTAATAATCGATAAATATTGAAATTAAATATTATCTAGAGAGATTTATCATGTGAATATTTCTTTGAAAACATATTCATAAACAATCTTGGTAAACAATAAGATAATAACATAAAATAATTAACACATTGTTACCACTGAAATGTAATATATGATAAATAATAACATTAATTGAAACACCAAATATCATGAGGATAAATAAATTCAAGACATTGATTATGAAAGTGGACATATATGCACTATCTAAAATTAGAAAGGTGTATAAAATAGCCATGTGTCTCAATAACAATTGTGAGAAAATACCTTAACAAATTAGAAAAATTTTGAATCATGCTCCTCAATTAATAATATCAGAAAATGAAACAATAATTATCATAAATATTATGTAATTATTAATATTACATGATAAAGGAGCGACATATTAATCACACACAAAATTATTGGAATATTTTCAAATGACTTCTAAATATAAAAGAGATTCTAGGAATCCCATTACCATACCTTTTGACTTGAATTGTTTGTGTTCAATCCTTATGTAGACTATAAATGTTTTTATTTTAAATATATTAATTAATAGTATTTATGTATATCATTAAATTCCATTATTTTATGTATTACACTATTTAAATTTATCTTCTTCAATAGTGTCAATTACATAGAATGGTGATCTTAAACAAATGATTACATATTATTATACTAGTTATCAACAAGAAGCTGAAATGGATAGCATTACAGGGGATATTTAAATTACAAAAATATATTTTACTTATATTTTTAAATTTATTCCTTGCTTATCAATTACTTATAAATGAAAATAAAATTCCATTGAACATTAGAGATGTGTGTTTATAAGAAAACAAATTTTATGATCACAAGGAAATTTTATATTAATAAATTGATTTAGTCACTATTAGTGAAATATCATAATGAATATTCTTTGATACAAATTAATTAAAATGTTTTTAAATTTATCTAATGTGTTTTATGGGCTTAATATAAATATAAATCCAATTTTACTCTTAAAGAATATATTTTTTAAAGACTCTTTTACCACCTTTTAATGGCATACTTATTTCAAAATTAAAGGTTTGAAAATTTATATTTTATATTTAACTAAATAAACTTTAATTTTAATAATTATTAATTAATAATTATATTACGAAAAAGTTTGGTATTTTTCTATAAATATTTATTTTCTAGTTAATAGTGAAAAATATGAATTTTATTAAAACTGTAATTTTCATTATATTAATGTTTTATTAATGATTTGAATATTAAGGTAACATTTTAATTTAAAAATAAAATTTTTGTATGATATAAATTGATACATGATATATTATTATAATAGAATAAATGTTTTAAAAATAATAAATTATTTATTGGTATTTTTTTGAAACCTAATATTTTATTTACTATGTTATCATCCATATAATATATTAAAATAAATTACAGTTTCACGTAATATATTCATATTTTTATTATTTTTTTCTTATTATTAGAAACAAATTTTTTTTTACTTGAGCTTATTAAATATTTTACAGTGTAATAAAATGCATTTTTATTTTAATATTAGTTTTTTTAATAAATGATATTTTTAATTAAAAATTAAATTTCTCAGGTTTATAAAATTATTTTCATATAAGGGGGTTTTTTTTTGAAATATTCATGTTAATAAATGGATTGGGTGATTTTTTAAAATATTTATTACGTAGTGGATTTTTACTGTGAATAGTGAATATGGTAATTGACGATATTTAATAATTAAATGAATCGTTGTCTCATGGATTATGTATGGGTGGTGTAATAAAAAAATCTCTAATAATAATTCAATATGAAATATATTTTTGTGACAATCCTATATATTTTCATTTAACTAAAAAAATAATTATCCAATGAATAAAATATTTAAAAAACACCCATATAGTACACTATAAAAACCACCCATCTACACCTTTTCTCCTCACACCTTAAAAGATTTTAGTATTGTCCAATCTTATTCTAATCCTATTCCCAATACACTAACCCACTTAGGAAATCATTTTATCTCAGTAATATATGAAAACCAATCCCATTAAAAAGATTCTCAAGGATAGGAAGTTTAAGAGGTAGTACCCTCTTCTGTTTTTTCTTTTAATGTTCCGTAGTTTTCTTATGTCCTCCTCACCTCCATGTCCCAATGTGAAATTATATTTCTAGTATCATTCATATAATATAATATATATTTTTATGTGATAATCCATTATCAATCGATTTCTCTTTTCTCTTTTATTCTAACACTGAAATTATTGTTTGTGATGTGCTGATTTACAACCATCGTGGATGATGCATTTTCATTTTCTATTACCACCATCTAGGATGGTCCTAAATAAATTATTATTGTAAATTAATTTTTTATTATTCATATTGTAAGTTATATAATTGTCTTTAATAATATAATATTCATAAAATTAATTAATAAAACAAAACATGTTTGTGGGAATTGAAAATTCAGAAAAACAATATTTTTTTATCACTAACGTCTTATCTAATGAATCAACCTCACCCAAAATAAAAAAATTACTTATATTGAAATTTAATATTATATATTTTAATAAAAAAACATATAATTTAAACTCTATATAACTATTACCTTTTTACATGATCTTTCATACATTTATAAATGTGATCAAATCATGAAAACTGAGGAAATAGAAACATTATAACTATAAAATTAAATCTTATAACTCATAATAAATCCCATAAATGAATATAATTTTATTAAAATAAATCAATAAAATTATAAATATTTTTTTGATTAAATTATTAATTCATATTATTTGATAAATTAGGATATTATGTGATAGTGCTAAACACTTTCAAACATATCGTAAGGGTTTTCTCATCTTACCTTTATTTCTAAGAGACATCCCTTATTCACTACTTATTTTTCATATGAAAACCCTGCTTTTATTTCAAACATAAACATGATTTATTACATAAAACATCACTATATTACACAAACAAGATCAATAGGTTTAGTGTCTTTGGGGATTAGGATCATTACATAAAATCTTAAAACATTAAATACAACATCTTTATTGAAAACTTCTTTTACATGACCACTATATTCCCTCGTACTTAGTATTTCATGGGATAACCTAAGGACATGCATAAGAAAAGGGTGAGCTATAAAGCCTGGTAAGGGAATACACGTGGAATAACATGAGGATTTCAATACATGTTAGACCTTAGTCATATAAATAGTTCACAAGAGAAACATGAAAATATAGGCATGATAAAGAATGATAATCATAAAATGGAAATGTGGAAACAACACTTAACATGGAATTAGCATGAGCCAAGTCTCATTGCACATAGAGCATGAGTAAATCCTCATTGCAAATAATGCACAAGTAAACCCTCATTTCACGTGAATTATAATGATTCTACACTCATTGAACATGACATATCATGATACTATACGTTACCCAATGCATTGAAGCGTTATAAGGGCGCACCCTTCTTAATCATTTCATTTCATGCATAAGTGTGCCACATGGATCATAAAACATGGATTCATAAAACATAATCATTTCTTCCACGATAAAGTAATGTGGAATCCATACATGAAACATTATAATAAATAAGTAAATGTTCATAAAGGTGAATACCCTTGACGGAGAAATGAGCATGGTATTCACTACACAATGGCATTGGCTTAGAAAATCGGTGTGATTTCGGCAACGTAACGACGTGATATAAGAATTCATAAAAATTGGTTTATGAGAGTGAAAGGGGTTCCTCATCATATTTACTTGTAATGGACAGTAAATAGGTCTTATATATACATGTCCCAACATTTTTAATGTAATTTAGATTAATGATACAAAAGTATTGCTTGAATGTATATGAGGAGAGAGAAGTTCCTTTCCGAATTTCGACATAGTAACGAGTGTACATGGAAGGAATTTAATGAGAGAGAGAGGGGTTCCTCATCATATTTACATGTAATGGACAGTATGGAATTCATATTGATACATGTCCCAATAATTGTAATGGAATTTATATTCATGATACAAAAGTATTGCTTGAATGTAAAAGAGGAGAGAGTATTTCCTTTCCGAATTTCAGAATAGTAACAGGTGTACATGGGAGGAATTTAAAGAGAGGGAAAGTGATCTCCCATCATTCAAACATAAATAGGTCAATATTAGAGAGGTTCTAAACCATACCCCAACATTCATAATTGAAATTAAAAGGGCAAAACAACTTAAAAAAATCAACAAAAATGAGAATGGAAGAAAAAACCCTTACATGGAAGTATGTTTCCAAAGGATAGAGAGAGGCTTCTGAGAGGATTAATGGGAGATTGGGGAACCATTAAAGTAATCTAGAGAGAGTAGGGAAGAGCTTGGACGAACTACAAAGGCTTTGAGTGAGGAGGAATTGGGAGCTTTGGTGGGTTTATATATGAAAGGTGAGGGAATTCATTATTATTTAGGTTTGGGAGCCCTTATATAATATTAATCCAAACCACAAACCATCCCATGGTTTTTTCCCATGGTTTTTGGAAAATGGAAGAGGGAAAAAATATTTTATAAGGCCGAAGTCCTAAATTCTTAAAATAATAGGTTTGCTTATGTGGAGGTGAGTCACATTCCCATGGAAAACAATTTAAAAAGACAAGGTGTTTAATAAGTCTTGAGGGGTCCATTAATGTTTTGAAAAGTAAGTCGAACAAACCCAAAATCACATTATATTAATGGTAAAACATATATTGGCCGAACATAATGATTATAGTATTTTGTTACATCACTATTGGGTCATTATGATGTCATTAAACACATTATATATTTAAACGGTATTTAATTTTTACCCAAAAATTTGACTTTCAGAGAAAATTATGAAATATTCACCGTTGGATAATTTCGACGTCCTGAATACATAAATATCATTTATTTTCTATAAAGAATTTTCTAAATATGTTAATTTTCACTTTTAAAATAAAAACTTACATTTATTGGGAATTCATGGGTTTTGACAGAAATGGCTTTCAAACCTTAATAAAAATTATAATTGCATTCATAAAATCATTATATAATTTATATTTAATAAAATTTAATTTGATAATAATAATAATTTATTAGAATATTATTTAATTAAAAAATCCCTTAATTTAATTAAATATAATTCTTAATTAAATAATAACTAAAAACACTATTTGTATTTTAAAAACTATTTACAATGTATCCAAAATGACATGGAGGTATATTAATTATTATATACAAAAATTATATACATGAACATAGTTCTAGGGATTTGTTACATAACCCCTTAAAACTACCACAAAAGACCTGAGGGTATGGTGTGCGATGGTGACAGACTCTTGGGGTTGCTCAGATAACATTGCTCGAGTGGTAATCTCTATAAGCTTCCTCTTTTCCCGTAGATGGTGTCGTTCGAGCATGACATGATGAAGCATAGATTGGGCTTGGTAAAGAGATAATCCCAAGGACACCACCTCATTTCCGAGCTCTGATAAATGAGCTTAGTATGGAGCAATTCTACTTGATGATGCCATCTCTTATTTTTTCTGAGTAAGTTGGTTTTGTTAAAGTCATATATTTATACTAATCATGTGATTACTGTTCAACAACTATATTAGAAACGGTAAAAGTTATTAACATAAAACAAAATAATTTTCCATTTTATATAAACATAATGAGACATTTAATTAGATCAAGATGGATTTCCAATAATGAAACTTTGGTTCGTTACAATATTCCCCCTTACGAAATTTCGCACTCAAAATTTTCCTTCTCCCACACTAAAACAGATGTGGGTAACTCAGCTTCATCATTTCCTCTGATTCCAAAGTCGCTTCTTCAAATATGTGGTTTCTCCATAACACCTTGACGAGGTGTATTGTCTTATTTCTTAAACTTTTTGTCTATGATCTATGATCTTCACTGGTTTTTCCTTATAAAAAGATCATCTTCCAATTGTACCACCTCAAAAGATAGTACATGGGAAGGGTCCGGTATGTACTTACATAAGAGGGATACGTGAAAGACATCGTATAATTTGGCCATGGTAGGTGAAAGTTCTAGTCGATAGGCCACATCCCCAACATGATCAAGAATCTCGAAGGGGGCGATGTACCTTGGACTTAACTTCCCTTTCTTTCTAATCCTCATGACCTTCATCCACGAAGATATACGTAGAAAAACCATATCTCTAACTTTAAACTCAAGGTCTCATCGACGATTATCTACATGACTCTTCTGTCAACTCTGAGATGCCTTGATATGCTGTTGAATGGTTTTCAACTTATCCACCATTTCTTCGACCATTTCTAGTCCAAGCAGCTTACGTTCACCGACCTCATCCCAACATGATGGTGTTCTACACCTTTTCCCAAATAGGGCATCATATGGTTCCCTTTGGATGATCAAGTAGAAACTGTTATTATAAGAGAACTCAACCAGAGGAATATGTTGATCCCATCATCCTTTATAGTCCATTGAGCACGCCCTCAACATATCTTCAAGTGTTTGGATAGTCCGCTTGGATTGGACATTAGTTTAAGGATAATAGGCCGTACTGAAGTTCAGTTCAGTATCCAGAGCATGTTGAAGACTCTTCCAAAACATAGAGGTGAATCTAGGATCTCTGTCAGACACAATAGATAGTGGTACTCCATGAAACCATACCACTTCCCTGATATATATCTGTGCCAGTTGAACCAATGAGAAATCCTCTCGAATAGAAATGAAGTGTGCAGTATTTGTAAGATGATCCACCACAACCCAGATCTCGTTGTGGCCTTTAGATGTCCTAGGAAGTCTAGTGATAAAGTCCATGGTGATGTTATCCCATTTCCATTCTGGTATGGGAAATGGTTGCATCATCCGCTTATACATCTGTCTCTCTTCTTTCACTTGATGGAACACCAGACAATTTGATGTATATTTAGCGATCTCCTTATTCATATTACCCCACCAAAAGTTTTCTCGGAGATCTCGATACATCTTTGTGCTCCCTGGGTGAATAGTGAAATTTGAACTATGTGCATTATCCAAAATTTCCTTCTTCAGCTCTGGAATCGATGGAACACATAGTCTTTTCCCAAATCACATAATTCCTTCCTCATTGTCATTAAACTCCAGGGATTTCCATTTTTTGATAGCTTCCACTTTCCCCTGAATTCCCACATCATCCTATTGAGAATCCTTTAACCCTTCCAAAAGAGATGGTTGAGAAATAATTAGTGAAAGGAATGATGATGTTCCCTTATCTTTGATTCACAAGTCCATCTTCATCAAGTCTAAGATGATTGGATCCTACTCAAATCTCATCATTGATAGAATCGCTGGATCCTTTCTACTTAGGGAATCTACCACCTTGTTCATTTTTCCAGGGTGGTAATGGATTGAACAGTCATAATCCTTGATGAGATCTATCCATATTCTCTAGTGCATATTAATCTCATCATGTGTGAATATATATTTAAGACTCTTCCAGTCAGTTTATATCTCACATTTCTCTCCATAGAGATAATGCCGCCAGATTTTCATGGCAAAGATCACCGCTGCCAACTCCCGATCATGCGTTTGATATTTTTTCTCATGGAGTTTCAACTGGCGTGAGGCATATGATATAACTTTATCATTCTGTATCAGCACATAGCCTAAGACCTTCTTCGAAGCATCACTGAATACCACAAAAATTTCCCCACTTGTGGGTAAAGTGAGCACGGGCGCACTGATAAGCCTCCTTTTCAACTCTTTGAAGCTTTCTTTGCATTCATCAATCCATGAAAACTTTACTCCATTTCGAGTTATCTTGGTAAGAGGGTAGGAAAATCGTGAGAAATTCCTCAGAAATCATTGATAATATCCAGCTAACCCCAAGAACCTACGGATATCTGTTACCGATGTTGGCCTCAACCATCCCTCAATTGCATCTGTTTTGGAGGGAACCACAGATATCCTATTGCTTCTGATGATATAACCCATGAATGGGACCTCCTTCAACCAGAACTCACACTTGTTTTACTTTTCATAGAGATTATCCTCGCGCAAAGTCTCTAGTAAAAATCTGAAGTGCTCCTCATTATCCTCCATGGTTTTAGAGTATATTAGAATATCATCTATAATGACTACCACAAATTAGTCGAGGTAATCTCTAAAGAATCTATTCATTAAGTCTATGAATATTACTAGAGCATTAGTGAGTCCGAAAGGAATTACTATGAATTCATATTTCCCGGATCTTGTGCGAAAAGCTGTCTTGGGGATATCTTCCTTCTTCACCCTTACATGATAATATCCCAACCGTAAGTCCACCTTGGAGAAGTATTGTGCTATAAGAAACCGATCGAACAAGTCATCAATTCATGGGATAGGATACTTGTTCTTTATCGTGATTTTGTTCAGCTCATGATAATCAATGAAAAGGCCCATTGACCCATCCTTCTTCTTGACGAAGAGGACTGGTTCACCCCATGGTGAAGCACTTGGGCGTATAAAACCCTTATCCAGATTCTCCTGTAGTTGTTTATTCAGCTCTTCATGCTCTACAATAGCCATTATATATTTAGTCTTGGATATTGGTAATGCCCCGGGTATATGTTCAATTGAGAATTCAACATATCTTCTAGGAGAAAGACCATGCAGTTCCTCAGGAAACACTTCCACAGATTCCCTAACAATAGGCATTTCTTCAAGGATGGTTTCTTCCTTGGACTCAATCATCAGAGCCAGATATGTGTGCTCATTGGGAAGTAATATCCATTCTTGGGATGATGGAGCTAATGAAGATTTATCTTCCTCCTTACACTTTTAAAGAATCAGGTGTCCATTCTCCATATGGACTGTGATTTCCCTCTCCCAACAATTTATGTTGGCTCTATATAAGGAAATCCATTCCATGATAAGAATTGCATCAAATTCCACCAAAGGGAGTATGACTAGGTTTTCTGGGAAATGCAATCCATAGATTATAACATGAGAGGACTTATATTCATGGGATGCAATGATTGCCCCATTTTCCGTACTCACCGACATCTTCAATTCCATGATTTGTGGTGGAGCTGGGATTGTTCTACTAAACTTTCGAGATTTAAAAGAATGTTTAGAACCTGAATCAAAAATATGTACGCTATTCTTGAATTAATAACTAGCGTACCTATCACCACTTCGTTGTCGGGGATCACTTCGGCAGAAGTGATGGAAAAAGCTCTTCCTTGCTGCCTTGGAGGTTGTTGGTTGCCTCCGAAAACCCTTGGACTGGGGTACTGATTTGAAAAATGACCCGGTTCTTTGCATTTGTAGCATTGAATAACGCGTTGAGGTTCTAACGGAGCATTCCTCTCCTCTTTCGCAGACGTCAGTCTTTCATTCAGACAGTTCATAGCTAGGTTCCCTTCTCTTCCACACCTGAAGCATTTCATCTTCCCCTTAAGGAAATTTCAAGGGTGCTTCTTTCCGCACATTTGGCTAGTGGGGTGCTGGATCTTCTTAGCACCATTGGATTTATCCATGAGATCACCATCATTTAAGTCCAACTTATGCTTCTTGTCCCCATGATACCCCTGTCATTCCCCAATCTCTATTTCGATCTTGAGGGCACATCAGACAATTTCCTCATAGCTGTCGAAGTCACGGATCGCTAATTCTTTCCATAGGCTAGGCTTCATCCCAGCAAAGTAGCGGTCAGCTTTGAATTCAGGGGTAACGACAAAGCCGAAAGCGTATCTTGGAAGCCTTGTGAAGTTTTCCTCGTACGCTCCAACATATTCTTCTTATTTTTTCTTGAGGGAAAGGAAGTCCCTCTACATCTTAATTCAGAGGGTGCCCAGAAAATATTTATCAAAAAACATCTTCCGAAAATCTTTCCATTCCAACGCCTCCATCTCCTCCTAAGGCTTAGTATTTTTTATCAACGTACACTATTGATTAGCTTCACCCTCCATACGATAATCCACCAGGAGAACCTTCTCTTGTTCAGAACATTGAAGGATTGAGAAGATCTTTTCAATGGAGTTGATCCATTGTTCAGCGATCGTGGGATCAGATGATCCACTAAAAGTAGGAGGCCTTTGTATCCCGAATCTCTCAATAGTGAATTGTTCTTTCTTAGGGGGGTTTTGAAGTTCCTCTTGACCCGTGATTCTATTCAAATCTTGAGTTAGTTGAGAGGGAAGCGTGACAAAGTTCGCGATTCCCACTCCCATTGGATTGGGCATCTCATTAGTACAGTGATCACACTGATCTTCACAATGGTTCCTAGCCCAAGTCCTCCTATTACCGGACATTGGATGAAATATAAGGAAATTTAGGGGTAACACATAAATGTTAATCCAATGAAAAAAGTTTATAACTTATAAATAAGCTTATATTTCCTTATCTCAAGAGTCTATGGGATTCAATCTAGGATTTTCATGATCTACTATCTAATATATATTCTTAGGGGAAATTTTCTTAATTCCCCTAATAAGGGTTCATACTATGATTTTGAATTTATCAAAACATATCCCCTACGAGTGTCGTAACCAAGAGTGTAGAAATTCCCGTTGTTGTGCACCAGTTCCCGTTCGAGTCTAGCTCAAAGCGGTGTTTTTGGGTTTTACCCCTAGGATACATCTGTGTTAGAGCCACCTCTACCTGCTCGTATCCAGATAGGGATGTATTTACTTAATAAACCACTTTCTCAATGCTCACCAAAACTTACAGATGTTCTTCTTATAATTATTCTTATATCTAAGGATTTACTAGGTTTTTCTAATCATAATCCCAAAAAAATAACTTAACCTATCCCTTGATACCAACTATGAAAACCCTTCTTTTATTACAAACATAAACATGATTTATTACATAAAAAATCACGTGATACAACAAAGAAGATTGAGAGGTTTAATGTATTTGGGGCTTAGGATCATTACATAATAACTTAAAACATGAAATGCAACATCTTTATTGAAAAAATCCTTTACATGACCACTACATTCCCTCGTACTTAGAATTGCACGGGATAACCTGAGGACATGCATAAGAAAAGGGTGAGCTATAATTCCCAGTAAGGGAATACACCTAGAATATCATGAGGAGTACAATACATGTTATACATTAGGCATATCAATAGATTAAAATATAAACATGAAAATAAAGGCATGATAAATAATTATAATCATAACATGGAAATGTGGAAACAACACTTAACATGGAATTAGCATGAGCCAAGGCTCATTGCACATAAGGCATGAGTAAATCCCCATTGCAAATAAAGAACGAGTAAACCCTCATTTCACTTGAATTAGCATGATTATACACTCATTTCAAATGACGTATCATTATACTATACTTTACCCAATGCATTGGAGTGCTATAAGGGCGCACCCTTCTTAAACATGTCATTTCATGCATAAATGTGCCACATGGAACATAAAACATGGATTCATAAAACATAATAATTTATTACAAAAAAAAAATGTAGAATCCATAAATGAAACTTTATAATAAATAATTAAATGTGCATAAAGGTGAATACACTTGATGGAGAAATGGTCATGGTATTCACTACACAATGGCATTGGCTTAGAAAATCGGTGCGATTTCGGCAGCGTAACGGTGTGACATAAGAATTCAAAAAAAAAGGTTGATGAGAGAGAAATGGGTACCTCATCATATTTACATGTAATGTACATTAAGTAGGACATATATATACATGTCCCAACAATTTTAATGGAATTTAGATTCATGATACAAATGTATTTCTTTAATGTAATTGAGGAGAGAGAAGTTCCTTTCAGAATTTCAGCATAGTAACAGGTGTACATGAGAGGCATTTAATGAGAGAGAAAAGGGTTACTCATCATATTTACATGTAGTGGACGGTAAGGAGGTCATATAGACACATTTCCCAAAAATTTTAAATTAATTTAGATTCATGATACCAAAGTATTTCCTGAATGTAAATGAGGAGATAGAAGTTCCTTTCAGAATTTGGGCATAGTAACAGGTGTACATGGGAGGCATTTAATGAGAGAGAAATGGTTCTCCCATATTTCAACCATAAATGGGGCAGTATTAGAGAGTCTTGAATCCATACCCCAACATTCATAATTGAAATGAAAAGGGAAAAACAACTTAATGAAAATTGACAAAAATGAGAAAGGATGAAAAAACCCTTACTTGGAAGTGTGCTTCCAAAGGCTAGAGAGAGGTTTGTGAGAGGCTTATTGGGAGCTTGGGGCACCTTAAGAGGATTCTAGAGAGAGTAGGTCAGTGGTTGGATGAACTCCAAAGGATTTGATTGAGGAGGAAGTGAGATCTTGGGTGGGTTTATATAAGAAAGTTGAGGGAATTATTTATTATTCAGATTTGGGACCCCTTATATTAAAATAATCAAAACCAAAAACAATCCCATGGTTTTTACCCATGGTTTTTCGCAAAGGGCTAAAGAAAAAAATATTTTATACGGCCAAATTCCACACTTCTTAAAATAATAGGGTTGCTTAGGTGGAGATGAGTCACACTCCCATGGAAAACAATTTAAAAAGATAAGCTGTTTAATAAGTCTTGAGGGGTCCATTAATGCTTTTAACAGTAAGTCAAAAAAACCCAAAATCACATTATTTTAATGATAAAATATATGTTTTTGGAACATAAAGATTATTTTATTTTATTACAAAACTATTGGGTCATTATGATGTCATAAAACACATTATATATTTAAACGGTATTTAATTTTTACCCAAAAATTTGACTATCGGAGAAAATTATGAAAAATTTACCGTTGGATAATTTTGACATCCTGATTCCAGAAATAACATTTATTTTATCAAAATAATTTTATAAATATGTTAATTTTCACTTTTAAAATAAAAACCGACATTTATGGAAAATTCCCGGGTTTTGACAGAAATGGCTTTCAAACCATAATAAAAATAATAATTTCATTCATAAAATTATAAAATAAGTTATATTTAATAAAAATTAATTTAATAATAATAATAATATTTTATTAAAATATTATTTAATTCAAAATTCCCTTAATTTAATAAAATATAATTATTAATTAAATAATAACTAAAAACACTATTTGTATTTTAAAAACTATTTACAATGTATCAAAAATGACAAGGAGGTATATTCATTATTATATAAAAAGATAATATACATGAACATAGTACTAGTGATTTGTTACATAACCCCTTAAAATAGCCGCATAAGACATAAGGGTAAGGTGTGCAATGGTGACAGACTCTTGGGGTGGCTCAGATAACATTGCTCGAGTGGTAATCTCTATCAACTTCCACTTTCACCGTAGACGGACCAGTTTGAGCTTGACATGATGAAGCTCATCTTGGGATTGGTAAAGATCGAAGCCCAAGGATGCCACCTCTTTTTCGAGCTCCGACAAATGGGCTTCGTAAGGAGAAATTCTACTGGATGAGGCCATCGCTTCTTTTGTGTGAGTAAGTTGGTTTTGTTAAAGTTCTATATTTATACTAATCATGTGATCACTGTTCAACGGATATATTATAAATGATCAAAATTGTTAACATAAATACAAAGAAGTTGGAATTTTATATAAATATAAAGAGACATTTAATTAGATCAGGAAGGATTTCCATTAATGAATCTTTGGGTCGTTACATTTCATGTTTGGTGTATGTATCCTAAAATTTGATATATAATATTACGAATAAATTTATATTCATGAAATTAAATGATTAATGTTAGGTTTTAAAGTAATGGGGTTATATGATTCGATTGATTACAATGTGGTAAGGTATTCTACAAGAACCTCTGTTTTTTCATTGAAGTTTCGCTTTCTCTTGCTGTAACCTAATTTAATTATTAATTGTTATAATTTATTCTTAATATGTTAAATTTTAATGATTTGTATATATGTATCTAGTATAATCCATATTTCTTTTATGGGGAGTTACATGTTTTATATGGATCCATTGTTAATTATACCTGGTAAACAAGCCGGATTAAATGACGATTTCAAATTTATTACCCATAAATATTAGAATGAATATTCTATTTTTAAGAATTATTATTTCTCAGAAAATAACATTTTTTTCATTTAAGACAATCTAATTTCAATTATAGTTTTATTAAAATAATTTTCCTAACAAACTCTTCATTGCAAAGTAAAAAATGTATTTCTCTCAAGAATTTAGGATGATTTTATTGTAATGTTTTCCTATATTTCAACACCCAAGTTGAATAACATGATTAATTGAGATTAATAATTTATGAAATAATATATCATATTTGATTGAATTGTTTATTTTTGTTGTTATTTAGGATGTACAAAATTAACACAATTCTTCATATTACTCTGGATAGTTAATGATTATTTTTGGGGAATTTTATTTACCATTCATATACTAGATTTAATAAAAATCAATATGTTGATTATGATTCAACCCTAAATAGTATTAATGCATTGGACATATTATGTGCTATGTGGTGACTTCTCTAACCTCTCCCTAAATTGGGAGGACACAAAAGTCAAATGAGACCAGGTGTTGGATGAGGACTTAACCATTTCTGTAGTATTCTTGGAGGAGGAACTAATAGTATGTTTATGATGTCCGACAATATGAATTACCTCATTATGATATTATAAATTTATATCCTATGTGATAATTCAACTTTTATAATTTCCGAGGTTACATTTGAATCTCATGTGATTTTTTATATGGAAATATTTATTCAGCTTTTATTTTTTCCATATTATGCGAATGATTATGTTTTTTGACTGGTGTTTTTAGTTATCATCCTGACATTTTGTTTATATTTATTTGGATTGCTTGTTATATATTGTGTATCTTTACAGATAATCTTACCACACCCATTTATTATGATTAATGTTTACATAGGATGAGAAGATGCATAATATAAATAAGTTTTTCGGATAATCATAGAGTTTATGGTTGTTTATCATGGAGTTTTAATTTTGTTTATTTACTTTGATATTGTAATATTAAACTTATGTTTGTTCTTGGTTTTCCAATGATACTAAACTATTTCGTCTTTTAGGATAAAATCTCTTGTTTGTATTACTGATGTAATAACATATGGTACTGGGTCTCGCTACATGGGTCGAGGTCTTTGTAGTTTATATCATGTTGCATCATGTAGAAACCTTGGAAACTATATTTATAAAACCTAGATTAGGGAACATAAACCTATTACATACTTTAAGGATCAGAATAAAATAAAATTCTATTTTTTATTGTGTATATTTTGAGGTTGTTTCAATAAATACATCCATGTATAGCTAATAAAAGCCAATGTGGTTCTGACATCGATGTACCTAGGGGTAACACTTGTAACACGGTGTGTCAGGATAGAATAATTGTATCCTAGAATTGTACAATGAGAATTACTATGCATCTGGTTTGAAACTCATAGGTTTTATTCATAGGATAATTCAAATTTTCATTAAAAACCCTTATGAATGATTTAATAGTAACTATGTCACTATGAAACCATGTTAATGATTATGAGATTAGCTACACATAATGTTTTCTCCACTATATGTTATTTATTTCACTATAATTGGGTTTATACATTATGTTTCATAATTTTAATATCTAATATAATGTATTCCATTTTTTAGAATTGGCACCTAATTGAAGGAATGTGATCTTATTCAACCCACATAATACAATGAATAAGAATGATTATTTTATTGATGGTCAAGATTGTAATACTACCTTAGAAGAAGGGTAATTATTAACAATATCGTGTTTGGATTCAATAATCTGGTAATTTTTTTTAATAATTCAATAGTTATAATAATAATGATATATATAAAGATTTTACTTTAGTACTTCTACTTTAAGGTCTTTTAAGAATGTGTTAAATATGACTTATAATCCCGCGAAATGATTATTCTATATAATTTTCATCATGAAAACACCTGACATGGGAATGATAACCCTAAATATGTGCTTATTTTAGATAATATTAAATATATGTTAATGAGAATGTATTTTTGACAATGAATATGGTCTGGGATGTAATTGTATATTTTATGCTGTAATTATTAGATTTTTTGATTTATGGAAAACCAGATATTTTAGTCATGATGAAAAAAAATTACAAAAAAGTTTATAGGAGATTAATATATTAATGTATTTAAAATATTTGATTAAGAGATAAATGTTTTTGAATATTATATAAATTTTATTTCTGAAATTTAGTTTCATTCAGTCTATATTTAACATTGAATGTGGATAGGCATGTATTAGATGAGTCTAAATATTAGCTAGTTGTGGAATGGATCATGTTGAAAATTAGAAACTATTATTTATTGATAACAAAAGATATTATTTTTGTATTAAATAAAAATATTTAATTCAAATGAATTACATAAAGACTATATTATTAGTTATAAGTTCTTGAGATATGAATATTTTTTCTTGAACATTCAATTCCATGTGTTAGGGATAAAGTGAAAATATATCGAAGCACAACCTAAAAAAGATATTTTGACAATAACCAGAACATCCACAATGTAAAATTATTTTTTCATGTTATTATCTGAATATTAAAACAATCCCTCAACATTAAGAAAAATATTTTTTAACAAAATTATTATTAGTTTATTGTTATTTCTATATATTCAATTGTATTTTAACTGATTAAATATGTATGGATAGTGATGTTCAAATTTATATCAAACATGTATTTTATCACACTACATCAGAACATGATAGTTATAATACTCGTCCATTTCTATGTTATCAATTTCCACAAATGATTTCCTATAAGAAATATTAGTTTTTTGTCACTATTGCTTATCCCTTTCACTCTTATGAAGAAGATATTTTATTAACCCTATTTTCAAGGTTGTTTTCCCACAAAAGGATTATGATGTATAAATATTTTATTTTCTATCTAAAATTTTAAATTATGAGGAAGAAATTTATAAAATTAGGGTATATTGTAACACTCCAAGATTTTAAGGTATGCCATCTTTAAAATTTATCTTCTTCAATTGTGTACATTGCAAAGGAAACTAACATTAAACAAATGATTAAATATTATTGTGATTTTTATCACCTAGAAAATGGAATTTTTAGATTGAATTGTATTTTGTAAATTATGAAAATATTGGTTCACCATGTTTATAAATGAATTATTTAGTTACCAAATCAATTAGAAATAAAAAAAATTTAAACACAAGCGTTGTATTTTTATAAAAATCAATATTTATGATGATAATGGTATTTTATATAAATAAATATAATTAATCAATACTAATGAAAGATATTAATGAATAATATATTTTAAATATACAATAAAATGTTTTAAAATCCAACTAATATGTTTGATTAGATTAATATATAAATAAATCCAATTTTATGCATAAAATATTATATTCCCTAAAGAATGATTTATTTCCTTCTAATGGAAAACATATTTTAAAATTGAATTTTTAATATTTTATATATTCTATTTATCAAAATAAACTTAATTTTTAAAATCATAATATAAAAATTATCATAGGGTGTAGTTTTCATAATTTCTGAAAAACATTTATACTCTAATGAATAGTGAAAATCCTGATTTTTAAAAAACTGTAATTTTTGTTATATTAATAGTTTATTAATGATTTTAATAGTAATAAATCCTTTTAAATAATAAATAATTTCATTATCTTATAAATTAGAACATGCTATATTTATATCACATAATAAGAAAATAAATGTTTTATAAATGATAAATTTAGTATTGGTATTTTTGTGAAATAAAAATGATTATTTACAATTTTATAATCAAAATAATAATTCAAAAACAAAATTACTTTCATAAAATATAATCATAAATTAACAATTTTTTATGATTATAATGTGATTTTATTGGAACTTATTTAATAATTTAATGTTTCATAAAATTAGTTATAATTTCAATGCTGGTATTTTTCGAATAAATGACGCTTTTAATTAAAAATTATAATAATTATAATCAATAAAATAATTTTTATTAAATGTATTTATTTTTTTAAATTATACACATAAAAAAATAGGATTATTGTTTTGGATGTTTATAATATTGATGAATTTGTTATGAATAGTGAAATATGGTAATTATCATATTTAATTTGTACCTAAATTATTGAGTCATATATAATTTATAGATGATGTTAGCACATAATCTCCAAATATAAATCATTATTTCAATATATTTAGTTATAATTGTAAAACTATTCATAATTTTGATCCAAAATAATAAAAAAATGAATGAAACATTCAAAAAACACCTCAATCCTCTAATTTAAATACCACACCTCACCGACTCTTTTCCTCAAACCTTTAGAGATTTTATCCATTCCAAATTTAATCGCAATAATATTCCCAAGAAGATAACCATGTCCCATTTACATTTTTCTAAAAAGGTACAAAATAAAATCCCATTCAAATGTTCTCAAGGAGAATAAGTTCAAGCAGTTAACCCCTATTCTATTTGTTTTATTTTTTCTTTTCATATTTAGTAATTTTATTATCTTGTACTAAAATCCATAATAAAAAGTGAAATTATAACTAAATTAATTTACCTATATTGAAATTTTATTATGTCTATATAAAAATCCCTTAATATTCCCCCTCTCCTCTCTATTTTATTCCAATTTTCAAAATATCATCCGTGATGTGTTGATTTTCCATCATCATAGATGATGAGTTTTCATTTTCTTTTAAAGCCTTAAAGTTTTGTAATAAAACAATTATTATGATAAATTAAAATTTCATTATAAAATTATAATTGATGTAATGTTTTTAACAATTATATATCCATAATATTATATAACAAACCAAAACATGTTCGAGATAATCTAAAGATCACAAAAATAACTAACAATTATCACTAACTTCTTATTTAATGATTCATCATCACCCAAAATAAGCAAAAGATTTATTTAAAAATTTAATATTCTATATATTCATCACAATAATTTAATTCCAATTATTTATAATTATTCCCATTTCACAAGATCTTTCACACATGTATAAAAGTGAATAGCAAGTAAAATGAAACTTTTTAATGAGGAAATGAAATATTATGACTATAAAAATGATCAAAAAAGAACATAAGTAAATTAATAAAAATAAGAAAAAAATTTAATATCTTATTTTTTATTTTATTAAAGGAACAAATTTCATTATATAGGATATTATGTGACAGTGTAAAACACTTTCATAGATTAAGAAATGGTTTTCTAATATAACCTTTATTTCTTTGAGATTAACACTATTCACAACTTATTTCTTGTGTGTGGTGTATTTATAAAAAATTTGATAAATAATATCATAAATATTTTTATATTCAAGGTATTAAATATATCATTTTTTCGTATTAATTTCTATGTTATACAATTCAACTGATTGAAATGTGTTAAGGGATTCTATCTGAACCACTATTTTCCATCGAGTTACTCGTTATCTATATTTACACTAATGACATTCATAAGTGTTATTATGTAATCCTAATATATTATTTTTTATTTTTTCCATATATATATATATATGTATATAATATAATCCTTATTTATTTGATCGGTAGTTACATTTTTCAAATGGAACCTTCTCAATTCTTCATGATAAACGAGCCCGATTAAATGGAAATACCATATATCGTATCCATTTTTAAGTAAAATGTATATTTTATTTTGAGAAACATATATTTTATAGATAAATTTATTAATTTTATCATTAAAAATTTTCTTATTAATTTCTTTTTGAAAAAATATTTTGTAAAAAACTCTTCATTTCCAAAATAAAAACTGTAGTTTTCTAAAGAAATCCATAATGATTTAATTAGAGTGTTTTCATCTATTTCAACACCATTTATTAATATTATTATGAATTGGGGTTAATAATTTATGTTATCAGATATAATATATATATATTTGAATGTTTTATGATTATTCTGAATGGTGGGTAATATCATTATACCATTTTCCAAAATTCATTGGACGGATTATGATTATGTTTTGAGAATGTTGTTTACATTTCATATAATAGCTTTAATATGATCGTATATTTGGATTATGTTCCACCAAATTCACATGAGGTGGGCATTTCACATGTTCTGTGATGGTTTGGGACCTCTATATCCCTTATATATATGAGTAGTCCCCATGAGACAATCTATATCTATTTTTGGATGAGTCCTTAACCATTTATGTAGACTTCATGGATGAGGCTATGGTGGTATGTTTATGTTATAAAGAATTTCACATTCACACATTATGATCCAATTAATTGATATCCCATGTGATTATTCAACTATTATAATACCATTTATTAATTTTAATTATCATGTTACTATTATTTTGCGCAAAGGCCTTATTTGTTTATTGATTTTCAGATAACCCCCCATTAAAGGGATCAGGGGGAACCCTTACAAGCCCCATAGGACTAGGAATTACATTTAACATAGTTTTGGAGACATTACATGACTTTTAGGTCTTAAAGAAATCATTCAGACTAGGACTACTTGAAACTGCTCTGCCCTAGAATTTACATCATGATCATCTCTCCACCGTTGCATGACTCTTCGGCTAGCATATCCATGAGTAGGGGTGCACAGTCTCAGTACCAGTGGAAAATTTCATACCAAATCATTCATCATTTTAATATTTATATGGAATTATTTATTCACCATTTATTCATACCATATTATGCTCAAGATTATGTTATATGTCAAGTATTTTTAGTTATTCATCATGCCTGATTGTTTCTGTTTATTTATGATATCTTCCATTGCAATGTATACCCTTAATGAGTATCTGAGATCACCCCGTTCTAATATTTAATATTATCAATGATTCAATTATTTATATTATGAATGAATTTCATAGATAATCTTGGAGTTTATTGATTCTCACAATGGAGTTACTATGTGGGTTTCCTTTGATTTGTAATAAAAACATATGTTTATATCTGGTTTTCCAAATATAATAAACAATTTGGACATTTGGAATGAGTTACCGTATTCATATTACCAATTCAATTATATAGGGAATGATATCTGAGATACTAGGGTCTATGACTTTACATATCATATCGTATATTATTTTATTACTACATTTTATTACCATTTTTTTAATTATTCAATGTCAATGATAAGTTTTCGGTAATAATTGCTATTTTCATATCTGTTTTGATTTTTTAATTATTTTTCCTCCTAAATTGATAATTATTTTTTAATAATAAAATTTTTATCCTACATATAAATAAAATATATATTATATATAAATTAATTTATAGTAATAGGTAAAATTTAGTTATAGAATCTGATGTACACTGTTCATGTAGACAGTAGGTCATACATAGCAAGAATGTGGATTCCATTTTATTATTTGAATGAAATAATGAAATATTAACGATTAATTATAATTTTAAAAAATACTTCTTAATTAATATATATCACTTATTTTAGGAAAAATAATTTTTATCACCTTCCATAAAAATTGGGAATGAATCAAAACCCTTCTAAAGGTGGTAGTCCACCATACACAAGAGTGTCATTTCCATATTCCTTAAAATAGATATTTTTTAAGGTATATGTGATATTATTATTGATAAATAATATTAATATCGTAAATATGAAATATAAGTAATAAATACTTCAATATTTTGTTCCTTTAGGTGGGGAAATGAAAAAACTTATAACATCGATTCGTGAGGATGAAGTCTGTTATCCACACGAGTGATGATTACATTTCTAATTTGGATTAAGGGAATAATGTTTTAGGTAATTACCTTAACATAAACACATAAATTTATATGGAATATACTAATATTATTATATCAATATAGTAATATAATAATTTAAGGGGTTAGAGGAAGAAATAAAATAAGTTTTTATTAATGGATGTTACCAATTTTTTAGGTATCCTCTTTTAGATTTCAATTAAAAATCATACTACAGTAGATTTATTTCTAGAATAATTATTAATGGATGATTGGATAGAATTTTGTTTTTATATTGGGAGGTATTGGCCAAAAATATGTGCTTGGTGGTGTGTTGAGTAGAGAATAAGTGGAATCATTTTATAATTAAGGTGAGTGGAATGCTTGTGGTTTTTTTGATGAAAGTATTATAACCTTCACATGTATCCAATAATGTACCATTATCAATCATATAATGGGTAAAGCCATTAAATTTGTTTATGAAACATTTCTTTGTTATTTTAAACCCTAGTATTTTTAGTTTAATCCCACAAGTTAGTCCAATTTTACCACAACCACAATAAATAAATTTGACTATGTTTACTATTAATTTTTTTCAAAACATTACGTATACCATATATGAAAGTATAAATTATAATTATTTCAAATATGGAATTAATTTTTTGAATTTATATTTATATAAGTGGAAAATTTATGTTTAAGATTAATCCCACATTCAATTAGAATTCATATATTTAAATTAAAAACATTTAAATGTTTAAAATGTTTTTATATAAAAATTCAATTTGAAACTAATTCCAATGACATAAATTGGATTGATGGATGTACTATTGAATGAATTTTAATTTAATAAATTTCTTAAAATACTGAAATTTATAAATATATTAAACAAAAAAAATGATTTCAATTAAAATTTAGTAATTTCAACTATTCATAAAAAATGTAACTTTTGAGAGAAATTCAAACCAAATATACAATATATAATTTTTAATTTGTTTTTTCAAAACTCATTTTCATTTTGATGAATATATTTTTAATAAATATCCAACAAAATTTTTATTATATTAAAAAATAAATAAAAATCATTTTTTGGGAAAATAATATTTTTCAAAACATATAGACATAACAAATAATTGAGTAATTTTTTATTAATTTGATTTCATTATAAGAAATTTGAATATTTAATATTAATAAAAAATTATATTAATATTCATATCTTTCTTTTTATTTTCTAGGATATAACGATCACATTTAAATAGAAATATTAATGTTATATAATCAATTTGTTAATACTTAGTGTCATGTATAACACAATATTACCGAGTATAGTGTATAATGCAACCTTTACATGCTTTTATGTGTCGATAAATATTAACATGGTTTTCCAAGTAGAATAGGATTATAATATGAAATTTGAAAAAAAAAATATTAATATAGATCATGTCTGTTACACAATTAATTAAATTATTTATTTCATAGATAAGATAAAAATTAATGGGAATTTAGTCATGTTATAAATAAACAATAGAATAAAAGGGTCTCACATAACATGATAAATTTCACAATACCCAAATACCCACTCATATAATGCTATTACATATAAATACTAGTAATTCGTATACTCTACCACAAAAAGGTATTAACATATTCAAAAATACATGGCCAGATAAGTAGAATTACACAATTAGGGTATGCAAGTAAATTCAATATAAATTTATCCTAAATAATTTTACAAAAGAAAATATATATCAATGAAGGTTGTAAGTCACTAGAATTTACAAGAAAATTTAAATGAATCCAATGTTCCAAGAATGAGATACGAAAAAATATATATTTCAACCTAACAAAAGAGAAAGAAAATAAATACAAACCACACATTATATTAACAAAAAGCATGAAATCATATCCTCAAATCCAAGAACAACATTACCAAAGATGGTAAACTGGAAATTATTTATATGTGTGTATATAATTCCCTACATATGGTTCATTATATATTCTAATCACATCATATATCATATCTACCATATCCAATGTTATAAGGATTAAAAACAAGGATCAAATAATACATGGTAATATTCCCAACTAGGTTTACCTCCATCATTACATAACATTTTATCATTATACATTATGAATAGATCCTCATATAGTGTATTTATATAAGTTGTGGTGAGGTAAATTTATTTTTTTAGGAGAGTGTACCCTAAGTTACAGGTAATTGATCCATGAAGTATTCTAAAATGGTTTATTTACTATGGTATATTATTGATACCTAACTGTAATGATGGTAATAATTACTGATGAACATGATATGGTTGATATATTTTTATTTTAAAAGAGTATTAATATCATGTTATAAATGATGTGTTTCATGATTGTGAATATAGTTTGAATTTTTGTTCACGGTTTTTGAGTGATTATAACAAAATGAAAGTTGTTTTGATGTAAAAGAGTGAAATTATATGATTTTTGAGTTGATGATGAGATCACAAGGCCAGGTTGGAATATTAAACAATGTGTAGATCTGATATATGAATGTAAAATAATTGTGTTCATCAATTCATTGTTATTTTTGATGTATAAGATATATGTAATATGATGTAACAATAGTTTGAATCATTGTAAATTTATTTTTGATCTTAGAAATTGTAATATAGTTAAAGTAAACTATTATATAGAATATTATAATTGGAAATCTCTCTTTAACAACTACAAACATGCATGGCTATCCATCAAAAATATAGCTAACAAAGCTCCAAAGGTGGGATCGTTCCTTGAGATAAAGGAATTGAATGATGAAAAGTGAATGAATTGGACAACATAAGGTGAAAGGGTGAAATGTGGCACTATAATGTTCTGTCATAGGATCCACATAACCCCTATCCTGAGATGTAGGGTCACATGGCCTAAAGTGACCTACCTATATGACAGAGGCTACCAAATAGAAGGGAGGGTGTAAAGGTGGTACAATAGGGTGACTATATCATCATATCGGAGTTGAATGACATATGCAAACATAAACATACAATAGTTGAAGAAAAAATAAACAACCATAACTATAATGAAGTAGAAGAATAGATAACTGAATGAATGGTAATAATCAAAATTCACTAGGAATTGAAATATACAGGGATGCATGTCATGCTAATATAAACAATGAAACAAGGGAAATGAATATAAATCATGATAAAGGGAAAAAAGAAAAAAAAATGACTCCATTGGAATCTTGAGAAAATGCTCAGTCCTATTATCTTATGATCTTTCTATATGTAACAAATATCAATAAAATATAATAAGGAAGTTAGCATTTTTTATACATGTTTTTGTATAGTTTTATCTTGTACCAAAGGTATCCTAAGTAGGGTGTGAGATAAAATCGTAGTTATTCACCACCAATATTGTATAGATTTAATCTGTGTAGTACTCATATGTAATCATTGTTAAAGAATAATTTATTAATTAACAATGTAGAACAAATAAATTATATCCCACACTGGTTACAAATGGACACCTGGTGGGTCTACCATCTTTGTCTCATTGTTGGGGGGAATTTATGTTCAGTCACAATATATATATATACATTTTAATTATATATATTGTATAGATATATATTTCAACCACTTATATGAACAATGTATATCTGGACGTAAGTGAACATATAAGTGGCATATCGGTAACTTGCTAGACCATGAAGAATATTGGGCATCCATAATTAGTCAAACGATCTTATAAGCCCATAAAATAGGATATATACCCTATATCTCATAGTGGGTGAGGGACTTCCTGTTCATCACTCGAGATGGATAGTGTTCTATAATGCCAAATCTAAATCATGGGATGCGGACCATCAACCCCAACATCCATCTTGTGTTACTGGTATGGGGAATTTTTTTCAACACCTGATGGAAGAAAACATGATACTGTAATTCTCAATAGATCCCTTCCAGTAATCTCACAACCAAAAACATGGCATAATCGTTATATAATATATGACATAAGAAATTATGCCTCATGAATCTAAATATTAATATTCCATTAAAATGCATGAGTACATTCCATAGGATGTGTTTTAAAAAGATTTAATAAATTCCATGGACATACCACCCATTATAAACCATTTCATTAAATACATTCAATACAATTATGAAGATGAAAACCCACATTAATATATCATTCTTTATGATGATATCTATATAATCTACTAAAACAAAGAAATTACAACATATATGTCATAAAGAGTCACTTAGAAGGTGACATGGTCAACATGAAATACGCCTACATGGGAAATTCAAATTATAGATGGGACATGGACATATAAGGCGTCTTTGATACAATTAAAAAATCATATATCAAATAAAATTACACATAAAATCTTATGTAAATGATATAAATATATTACAATAATTTAAAACAATTAACCATAAGGCGAAATATGGTTTGGAAGACCCAAAGGGTGTTCATAAATTAGGTCAATGTCCAATAAACTATTGAATAAGAATTCACATTCATGTATCTAGGTGTGTTGATAAATCTGATATGAATAAAACAACATAAATTACATTCATAGAAAAGGTTTTAATGGATTACAATTACATAGCTAGGAAATTTCAATAGTCACGAGGAAATTACAAGAACACATACCACAAGCCCATAAGTGACTCCACACTCGGTATCAACCTCTAGTTTAGTGTATATTAGAATAAATTGAATAAAAAATACAATGACCTAAATAGTTGGTAAAGGTAATGAACCAAAATAGAAAAATAGATTCAATTATAAACATATATAAAATGAGAGTGGATTTTAGAACCCACCATATGCTATTGAATGCTTCCTTTGGATCGTGAATCAGACAACAGATGAGAGAGATATCTCAATGCCTAGGCAGAGGTGCATGTTAAGCTAATGTAGAAGGAAACTCATGTCATATATTGGATAAAATAATTATTAAATTAATAAGTTTAAAAATATTATGTTAGGGAAGAAGATTAATTTCACCTAAATTTATTTTCGATTCAAAGGTTCATCGTTTCACAAACCATGCACAAACAGTTCAAAATACCACTATTAAAAACCTTTTTTTCCTTTCATGGTCATGTTCCCTACATCACACAATTTCAAAAAAACTATGTCACCTATTGGTTCCCACTATCTGTAACTACATGTTTTTGGGAAATAGTGTAGTATGGGAGACACCGTTTCTTATAACCATGCAACCTAGTATTATCCCCCCATTTTGGGGCTACATTCTCTGAACGTTCCCCAAACACACCCATTACCCCCTTGAATTGATTATCCACTATTATTTGGTTCATTTATTGTAATTTTAAAAAAAAATATCTATACCTTCACATAAATATTCTTTGTCACAACATCCCCTCCTTAAAACAACTCATCCCAAAGGTGGACTTCTGAGGGTAAAGGGGAATCGTCCACAAAGAGTTCTAGCTACTTAGCTTATATATCAACATACTACTTCTATGTATCATTATTTACTTGATCATGATACCATATCACCCATACTCAATGAATTTAACTTCCTCATATATTCTTCATTCTTTGATCCAAAATACAACTTGGATACTCTTTGATGGAACCATCAATATCCAATTCAACCTCATCAGGTTAAAAATCATGTGATGAGACTATATGATATCAGTGAAGCTAAGACCCATGAAATTTATCATTCTGAAAATGGTACATATGTGAAAGGTCTAACTAGTAAGGTACTAGTCTGATATATTTCACCGCATTAAACGTTCAAACAAACCTCAATGATAGAATAACTCTCTTCTGAAAACATCTATTGACAAAATTATATGATACTCACATGGAAACCTAGACTTTGACTATGAACTCAAGGGGTTGTCACCACCTGTTCGCATTTGAATTATCTTTGGACTGATTTATCATCATGAAATATATGATTTGATGAACCAACTCCGTATTCTCATGAATGGAAATTTTCCAAGAATATCATCTTCCTCAACCTCTATCTAGTATTATTGTGGTTGAGAAGGTTTAATGTAAATGGAATCATAAAAATCCATATCGATGGTAGTATGAAATCTATTATTATAAGCATAATGAATGGGTAGAATGAGTTTCTAATAAGATCCCCCAAATTCATGTAAAAATTAACTGAAAATATCTTTCATCCCCTTAATCATATTCCCTATAAATCCATCAATATGTAGGTTATTGGTCATCCTCATAAGCAATTTATTCCTAATGAATTTTTCAACCCCTTCCTGAACTCTGATGAAAATTCGGTGTCTCTATTTGAAATGATAGATCATGGAGTTCCACGAAGATATAAAACCTCCCAGACATACATCTTTCTTATATCAACTATTGAAAAGGTCTTTCACATTGGCATTATGTATTTAAAATTAATAAAATGGTCATTGAAAACCCACACCATATCATTTCTCGGAGGTGATCTTAGTATATCCATCACAAATTCCATGGAAACATCATCCTATTTACAATCAGTAATAGGAAATGGAAACAAAATATCTTCTAGATGTTGATGTTTTAACTTAACCTATATACATGTAGGAGATCGATTGATGTATCTAGAAATATCACAAATAAATTCATGCCACAAATATTTATGCCATATATTCCGATACATTTTGGTTTCACTGTGACGAACTGCTCATGATAAGGCATTGATTTCCTACTTTATCTCCACTCTGATGTTATATGGGGCCCATACACACCAATTAATGAGTAATGAATAAACCTCATCCATGGTCACCATGAATACATGACATCCTTTTATATTCTTTCCCCATTAGAAGGCCTTCAGGATGACATTGTTTCCATAGTAATACCCATTCCCACAATGTAGATGTCCCAACCAAGACAAAGAGGATTGTCTTGCCAGGGTCCTTTAGAACCTCAACATGAATCACTGAGACTAATTATATAAGTTTCCATGAGACACTAGTTTCCTAAACTATCTTATTTATAGTCTTTTGACTTAGTGCATAGGCTACAACATTTCGTTTACCCAATGTGTGGGAATGAATTAAATCAAACAATTTTTGGTTCTCAACCCACCTATGTTGTCTACAATTTTGATCCCACTGTGTGAATATTTAATTGAGTAATTTTTAATCTGTCAATAATAAAAATATTCCTCAATGTAGATAGATTCTCCAATATAATAGTGAATGAAAAAACACATCTGGATAGAGTTCGTGCATCAGGTAATATTTCATGGGAGGAATAAACTAATGAGACCCTTATGCAATAACTCACTTTTTTTAAATCAGAATAGATCCAACTATATAGATGACATGTCAAGGTAAATAGTACATAATCTACATGGATTAGGACGAATTGATATCATTGTTAAATTTAAATTTCCCTTTAACTCCAGAAATGATTATTCATAATATATTAATCATAATAATTTCCCACATTTGTTTTTCAACTCCACAAGTAGTGCATCATGACACAATAAATCATTTATTAAGTGTTTTTAACATACTTAAATCCCCAAAATAAACATAATTTTAAATAACATCTTGGGATTCTCCAAGGAAAATAAAACCATCACAATCTCTAGCTCTACTGAAACTCTTAAATCTGAAACAATATGACCAGGGAACTGTACACTGATGATACAAAGACATATTTTTTAAGCATAGAATAGAACTGATTCTCTCTTAGTGTATTCAAGATGATATAAAGATGGGTTTCATTATGATGTAATGAGTTTTAATACACTAAGATATCATAAAAAATATAAAAACTGAATCTAGATATAGTTGTAAAACCCAATCTATATGATCCATGAATAATTTTGGTGAATTCGTGTTTCAAAACAAAATCACTAAGTAGTTATATAGACCATAAATTCTATTTAAGGTTGTTTGAGGCATGTCGGATGTCCTGATAGGCACCTAATGATATATTGACTTCAATTTTATCATTAAAAACACATTCTCTTCAATGATTTGACCAAATAGGTCGTCTATTATAGGTATTTAATACGTATTATTTACCATTATCTTGTTCAATAGATGGTAGTCTATAAAAATCCTAAGGTTAACATCATCCTTCATATAGAAAATGATTTGTGGACCCTTAGGATATGTGGTGGGGTGTATGGAGCCTTTATCCTCAAGATCCTTTAACTATATCATTTGCTTCAGATACTTCATAGGATTCATCCTATAAAGCATAATGGTCACTTGTGATTCACCAGGAACAATATCAATAGAATATTAATACTCTCTCATTGGAGGTAGATCAAATTATTATTCAGAAAAAAAATCCTTGAAACACTCTAATAAAATTTGGAAAATAGTGGGTTGTTACTCCGGGTCATCTTGAAAAAACTAGTGATCTAATCTATCACATTGAAAAACATTTTTTTCTCAGTTTTTTCTTGTGTCTAAGAAAAATACCATTCACCCTTATGCACATTAATACCACACTATATTTTTTTAAACAAACACCTCCATCAATAACTGTCAATATGGAATCAATATATAACTAACAAGTCCATCACAATGATGACATCAAGTACCATCATGTTAGGGACATATAGATTCCATATGAAGAGGTTTCCTCCTATCTCAAGGGTTCAATTCATACAAAAGGGAACTCCTTCTAAGTGGATACCTAACAATTTATCTTTTATAATAACATCATATATGTGCTTGATATAGAGGACTAGACACACCATAGTAGACATAGATATAATCTAAACAAGCCTATGTAAAATAAAGCAAAAAATAAAGTGGAGGATTATAGAATATAAGCTCATAGAGTAAAGGGTCATCCACTCTTCTCCACCAACATAGGATGGGCCACATGTAACTAGCATGTACCATGTCCCTAAGTAACCAACTATGTACCCTATGTGAGCTCCATCTGATGTGGATAAGAATCATGAGTCTAAATCCCTCTACATAAACTTCCACCTCATATCCTGATCATCTAGTGGTATTCTATCTTTTGGTATGTCATGATACTACTGGACTCACTATTAATAGTATTGTAGAATTATATCCCCACTCTTAAGGTTGATAATTATGGGTTATGTAGAAATGATAAATATGTCACATCCAACCACCTGCTCTATATTCAACATGATCTTGTATGCACTATGTTTTTTATGCTGCAACATCCCACACTGGTGACATATCAAAAACCTGTTATCTCGAATATCTACGAATGATGCAACATCCATGAGAAACCTCATTACATTTCTTCCTCTCAACATAGTGATCCCAAACAGTTCTAGGTTCCAAACCTCCCATAACCACAACATCAATATCCCTCTAATTTCACAAAATAATTAGGGGATAGATATCAATTTCAAAAATGGTAGTCAACCATAATAAACTGACCTGATACTAAATGATGTATATTATCCCATTGTTTAATCACCTAGCAGTCATGAGGTAATATCCATATAGAGTTGGAGAAAAATATTATAGCTCAATGAAACAAGAAAATAATTCCATAAAATACATGCTTCGGAACTGTAGGTTCATGATTTATCTTCCATTATCATCCTTGAGAAGGTAGGAAAAGAAATTTCTATATAAGTTTGTTAGTAAATCCTCTCATAACATATTACAATTATGATCATATTGGGTGACTATTTTCCATCGTATAATGGTAGAATCACATAGAATATACACTTATAGATTGACCCACCACTATCTAGGCAATCCAGATGAACGTATTTATATATAATATCTTATAGATAAGATTTAGTATCATATAATCCCCAACCCAACTAGAAAGGGTTGATTCTTCTTCTTTAACTCCCATGTATACTCTTCCATACTCAGGGAAGGTTAGGAAACACCTTTCTTATTTTAAACATATATTCAAATCCCTATTAAAGTTGTGTGTCGGTTATCATGTCAGTAATATGGATATGTTCCATAGGTGGCACTTCAAGGGGAATCACTAGTAACTAAAGGCCCACTAGATCAGGTGGATGGTGGTCAACACCTTCATGTCATCCCACTAGAGTCTGCCATGGTGACATGATATTACAATTCCAAATGCAGTTGTCAAAATATATTGTTTCAATTTAAATTATAGAAATTTTAAAACAAGGAATGGTCTATAGCATTCCAATAAAAAAATCATTCCTCTCTGTCTACTACAAAATATAGGTCTACGAGGTAAAAAAGACTATATATACCATTAGAATGGAAGAGATACCCAACTACCCACTAGTTGTAAAGACCCGTAAAATTCAAGGGAAATTTTTTTCTTAATTTTTTTTTGGAATTTTACAAGAGCGCGGTTTCAGACGGCACCTGATTCCGAGGCCCGGAGTGCCCGAAATCAATTTCCGAAGTTTTGCTCGGGTACGTTCAGTGAACGAACGAGTGGGAATTTCTAACTTTTGATCCGGTGCTCGGAATTGAAATCTAAGGACACCGATGAACTCGCAACGCCGATATTCGCTTAAGGAGACCTTTTCCGAAGTTGCGTTTATTGCGGGACGAAAGTTAATTTTTGGGCGAATTATAAAAAATTGAATAAAAATGTGGAACACTTTTTATTTTATTTTTATGTTAGTTAACTTCTCCCAAAGGGAGTTAAAGGTGGGACCCACATCCACTTAACCTCCCTTTGGAGGATTAAGTGTGGTGGGGCCCTCACGAAACCCAACTTTTTAACTCTCCCAATTTTTTCTTAATTTTCTTTGGAATTTTACAAGAGCGCGGTTTCAGACGGCACCTGATTCCGAGGCCCGGAGTGCGAGGAATCAATTTCTGAAGTTTGGCTCGGGTACGTTCAGTGAACGAACGAGCGGGAAGTTCTAACTTTTGATCCGGTGCTCGGAATTGAAATCAGAGGACACCGATGAACTCGCAACGCCGATATTCGCTTAAGAAGACCTTTTCCGAAGTTGCGTTTATTGCGGGACGAAAGTTAATTTTTGGGAGAATTATAAAAAATTGAATAAAAATGTGGAACACTTTTTATTTTATTTTTATGTTAGTTAACTTCTCCCAAAGGGAGTTAAATGTGGGACCCACATCCACTTAACCTCCCTTGGGAGGATTAAGTGTGGTGGGGCCCACACAAAACCCAACATTTCAACTTCTCTCAAAAACTCCCTTTAACCCCTCTTTAAATGTTTTGACAACTTAGCTTATTAATTAGGTTGAGTTGTTTAACTTTTTCAAACCTTTGAAATTCAAAAAGGTTTGGTTGAGTTAATAAAATAAGCTCTTGGCTTATTTTATTTGGTTAGATTCGTTTAGCCATCTTGAGAGGATTTGAGAGCTTTTCTTTCTTCTTCAAACTTTGACGAAGAACGCTCAAGCTTTGACGAAGAACGCTCAAGCTCCGACGAAGAACGCCGCTTCTCTCTTCTTCGTCTTACGTGTCAACGAAAGGGAGCGCCGCTTCCTCCTCAGACTTCCTTCGTCGGCATACGAAGATTCACCAACGACGTACCTCTTCGGACGTACCTCTTCGTCAACGGATTTGACGAATGATTACCGCGACGCCCGACCTCCGCAACGTTGTCTTCCGCGGGACGTTGTCAAATCTTCGAACTTGAACCCAAGGTAGGGGTTGTTTTTATTGTTTATTTATTTATCCTTGTTCGTGGTTCTATCATGACTAACGTGAGGATTTTAAATATGTGTTATTGTTTAACGTGAGGGGGGCCGGACGCATGAACACGGCCGAACCCCCTTCTTGTTCTTGATTGATTTATCTTTCTGGTGATACAAGATGGCGCGGTGTCGTCGCACCACGCGGATATTCGCACGATTATATTGTGCGGCGCCGTCACGCCGCGCCGTGGAAGGATCATCAAGAACGTGACGCCGTCGCGCCGCGTCGAAGGGAATCAAAGGCGCGGTGGAGGGGCGCGGTGCCGTCGCACCGCGCCGGAAGACGAACACCGCGGCCGGTTCCGGGCCGCGGCGGGACGAGAAGACCGGCGGCCGGGCCGCCGGCGTCGGAAGCCGGAAAGGGGACCGGTTTGCCGGTCCCGTTGGAGAAAACCCGGCCGGCCAGGTGGCCGGCCAGATGGTTAAAATCCGGGGGAATTTAATTCCCCCGGCCAACGTTCAAAAGCCCCCCATTTAATTGGGGGGCGGTTTCCTTGAGGGGGGCAGGCGGCCCCCCGGTCCTCTTCAAAGCAGCCCCCCCACGAGGGGGGGGGGGGGTTTCCAAAGGCGCGGTTAAAAGCCGCGCCGCCGCTGCCGGGACGCGCCGCCGCGCCGGACCGCGCCGCCGCGCCGGTCCGCGCCGCCGCGCCGGTCTGCCGCCGGCCAGGCCGGGTCGGCCCGGACCCGGACCCCCCGTTTTCGAGATGGTTTCGGTCTTTTGGCCATAACATGAGTCATGGACCTCCGAATGATGAACCGTCTACGGCAACGCGATCCTTGGATCGAGACAGTGATTTTGGTATATTGCACTCAAAGTTTCGGAACACTTTGAGTATGGCCGGGTTGGTTCGTTCACGAAACCAACCGGGTCTTCGGAGCGGAAACGCTCATATCTTGAGCTACGGACGTCCGATTGACGTGTCGTCAGCTTTGTTGTGTACCTCTTAGTGAGACGGATCTTTTGGAATACTCCTCCCAAGGTTTGGACGCAGGTGTAGTACGGTCGGGTTGGTTTTGCCTTAAAAACCAACCGGGCCCCGGGGACGAAAATGCCAATAACTCTCAGACCGGGCGTCCGATCGACGTGCCGTCTGTTGTGTTGAGTTCCTGTTGACGATACAGATCTTTTGGATACATCAACTCTGGACTTTGTGACAGTTGAAGTATCAGCCTCTCGGCTCGTGGAGCGGACCCTCCAAACGAGCATGTTGTGTGCGGGAACCCTAGTGCTGGCTGCGACTGTTACTGTGACTACTACTGCTACTACTGCTACTGTGACTGCGACGACGACAGTACAGAGATCCTGTGTGGATTCGGCGACGACGACTACAGAACTCAGCGATCCTACGTGGATCAGTGCTACAGGTCCTGTGTGGGCCCGATCATGTGTGGGTCTGATCCTGTGTGGGTCTTTGCGCTCAGCGGTCCTGTGTGAACCAGCGCCTACAGGTCCTACGTGGGCCCGATCCTGTGTGGGTCTTTTGCGGGGGTTAGTTACCTATCGATCCTTCGTGGGTCCGACGATTTAGATGGATCAGAGATCATCTTTATTGTCTTTCGAAGAAGTATACCTGTGTGAGCTGAATCCTGTTGCTTTCCTGTGTGGATTGTGTTGTGCTATCCTGTGTGGATTACGTTTTGCTTTCCTGTGTGGAATACGTTTACTTTCATGTGTGGACTGAGTTGTACTTGGGCTCGGAGGTTGGAGCGTATTTGAAATTGATGACTTATATATATGTATGGGCATATACCTAAGTAGTGTCGGTTGTTACTTCGTGATTGCTCCTTTCTTCGTGGTTTATCCTTTTTGGATTTGAGAGACCTTCAGGGGTCTCGGGGTCCCTACTGAGTAGCTTATACTCACCCCTGCACGGGCTTTGCCCGCACTACGTTGTGTTGGTTGCAGACGACAGACAGCGTTGAGCTTAGCTGAGGCTTGCAGAGCAGGACGGTACCTGGAGGAGGATCACTGGGCGGGACGTGCTCGGAGCGGACGGTGGGACCCGTGGAGTAGTGGACCTATCGTTACCCACCCTTCAGGTGGGATTTCCAGTGGACAGCTCGGTGTAGCGGCTTTTACTTTTCAGTTGATGTTTTCCCTTTTGAGTTGTACTTTACTTTCAGTTTGGGTTTTTATACTGGCCCATTTACTTTTCCGCACATTCAGTTGTACTCTGCTTTTGCTTAGTGTTTACTTTCCGCTTGCTTAATCTGTGGTGTTTGTTTACTTTACAAAGGCAATGCCTACCCTTTTTACCGGGATTTACACCTTGGTGCTAGTCGCCAGCTCCTGGCCTATGGAAGGCGGGCTTGGGGTAGTCACGGCACGGACCCCGAGGGCGGGTCGTGACAAATTGGTATCAAAGGAGTTCAGTTCTACCGCGAACTCTGATCTTTTCTATGTGAAGCAATAATGTTTAGCGTATTGAGTGTGGTAATCAGTCCAGGGAGTCCAGTGTTGGTGCGGCGGTCGACGTATCCGTACACCAGGACCCTGACTTCTGATTTCCGACTTAATGGACGAAAACATTGATTGCATGTGTGTTTCAAAGTTTTCTTTGTGATTACTTATATCAGCTCACTAGGTATACTGTTCTGACCGTGGCGCACCTGTTTCCTTTTCAGGATGGCCCCACGACGGCAGCCAGCTAGGGTTTCGAGAGTCGAGTGTGACGACAGCCCACCGAGCGACGAGCCCTCGGTGTAGGGCCCTTTTTCAGCAGTGGCACCGGTGGTAGCTCTACCCGTCGAGCCACCGATACTTCTAGCACCAGCTGCTGACGATGCACGTCGCCTCAGTGCACTGCATGCGTTTCAGCGCCAGCAACCACCCAGGTTTCGCGGGGAGACGAATCCCTAGGCAGCCGAGGATTAGCTGGAGGCAGTGGTACGTGTGTTTAGGCTAGTGAGGACACCAGCAGACCTCATGGTGATCCTCGCTGCGGGCCTACTACACACAGCAGCAGGACGATGGTGGAGCTTGATGCTCCAGGTGCACGATGAGGCATCTCTACTTTGGACGGACTTTGAGAGCCTCTTCCACTCGGAGTTCGTCCCAGCCACCCTTCGTGCGGTGCGTATCCAGGAGCATCTTCAGCTGCGGCAGGGAAGCATGACGGTCGCTCAGTACTCGGCGAGATTTACCGATCTCTCGCGCTACTCGACTGACATAGTACGAGACCCATTCTTCCGGGCCCGGACCTTCGAGCAGGGTTTGAGACACTCTTACATAGCCGCTGCCCTTGTTCGGAGCTCGGAGATTCCGACAGAGCCGTTGGCTCGATCCTTACGACTAGAGACTCCTACGGAAGCAGACTCGACGATTACGCACTGGTTCCGGCAGTGTGAGATTACTCTAAGAGGCGAGAGCTTCGGCTGGGATCTTCTTGTAGCAGCGTCGAGGCCTTACGACGGCATCTTGGGCATGGATTGGCTATCTACGGTCCATGCACAGATTGACTATTTTAGGCGCAAGGTGCGATGTGTACGCACCGACGGGAGCAGGTTAACCTTCACCGGCGAGAAGGGAGCCTTTGCAGCACAGGATAGACTTCCGCGGAGGAGAGGACAACCCATCACTCATCAGTTTGCTAGTCTCATCCTTGGAGCAGTTGACGTGCGGAGTCCTGGTTTTCCTGCAGTGGTCGATCAGTTTGCGGACGTTTTTCCTGACGACGTTCCAGGGCAACATCCTCGTAGATTGGTAGACTTTTATATTGACTTGTACCCCGGGACAGCCCCGATATCCACTCCAGCATATCGGATGGCCCCCGCCGAGCTTCGAGAGCTACGGGTACAGTTGGAGGACTTGCAGGGCAAGGGGTTCATCCGACCCAGTGTTTCACCCTGGGCTTCCCGATTTTGTTCGCCAAGAAGGAAGACGGGAGCCTGCGGCTTTGTGTTGACTATCGTCGCCTGAACCAGGTGACAGTGAGGAACAAGTATCCGCTACCAAGGATTGATGACCTCTTTGATCAGCTCAAGGGAGCACGGTGGTTCTCGAAGATAGACCTCATATCAGGCTATCATCATCTCAGAGTCAGAGACGAGGATGTGCAGAAGATGGCCTTCAGATGTCGGTATGGGCACTATGAGTTGTTGGTTATGCCTTTCGGTGTAACCAATGCTCCAGCAGTGTTCATGGCTCTCATGAATAGGATCTTTTAGCCATACCTCGATCGGTTTGTCATGGTCTTCATCGACGACATTCTGATTTACTCTACGACTGAGGAGGAGCACGCCTATCACTTGCGAGTTATACTAGACACACTCCGAGAGCACCAGCTTTATGGTAAGCTCTCGAAGTGCCAGTTCTGGATACGTGAGGTCCACTTCTTGGGACACGTTATCTCTGAGGTGGGAGTTGCAGTGGATCCTGTGAAGATCGAGGCTGTGTTAGCATGGGAGCCACCCAGGAGCGTGACTAAGGTTTGGAGTTTCTTGGGACTAGCTGGATACTATCGGTGATTCGTGCCAGACTTCTCTAGAGTTGCGGCACCACTCACAGCATTGACAAAGAAGGGGAAACCCTTCGTGTGGTCAGACAGATGTCAGCAGAGATTTCAAGAGCAGAGGCAGAGATTGACCAGCGCACATGTCTTGTGGTTGCCCGAGGAGGGAGTAGGGTACGTAGTTTACTGTGATGCATCAGGGACCGGACTCGAATGTGTTCTGATGCAGGAGCGGGCAGTGATCTCCTATGGATCACATCAGTTGAGGCCGCATGAGCAGAACTACGCTACCCATGACCTGGAGTTAGCAGCAGTGGTCTTCGCTCTTAAGACATGGCGACACTATCTGATGGGAGAGCGCTTTAATGTCTTTTCCGATCATCAGAGTCTCAGGTTTATCTTCTCGCAGAAGGACCTGAACCTGAGACAGCGGTGATGGCTCGAGTTCCTCCAGGACTATGACTTTGAGATAGTCTATACTCCTAGGAAGGGGAACGTAGTAGTCGATGCCCTCAGCAGGAGGACGGGCATTCAGCTACTTGATGAGGCGACAGAGAAGCTAGCCTCTTTACAGATATCCTTCGTAGATAGAGATGGAGCAGCCTTCCTCCAGTCTCTCACAGTCACCCCTCCACTACTGTAGCGGGTCAGAGAGGCACAACGTGAGGACCCTGACTGTGAGACACGTCGTGCACAGATATCCTCGGGACAGGCACCTGATGGTTTCTCCCTTGGAGCGGAGCACGACATCCTTTTCAGAGGACGTACCATGGTACCAGTCGCTTTGCGAGAGGAAGTGCTGGGAGTGTTTCACACTTCTCCTTTGGCGGTACATCCTGGAGTGGCGAAGATGTACCAGGACCTCAGACGACAGCACTTGTGGCCGGGCATGAAGAAGGCAGTAGCAGAGTTTGTTTCTCAATGCCTCACCTGCCAACAAGTGAAGGCAGAGCATCAGGTACCAGCAGGCTTGGTACAGCCCTTGGAGGTCCCGGAGTGGAAGTGGGACGGCATATCTATGGACTTCATGACTGGACTTCCACGCACTTCCAGAGGTCACGACTTCATCTGGCTGATTGTTGACCGACTCACCAAGTCGGCACACTTCTTACCCATCAGAGAGCAGGGCTCAATGGAGAGCTTGGGACGTCTCTACGTTCAGAAGATTGTGCGGCTCCACGGCGTGCCATCATCTATCATCTCCGATCGAGATGCTCGCTTTACTTCCCGGCTTTGGAAGGGGTTACAGGAGGCGTTCGAGACGCAGCTATGTCTGAGCACAGCCTTTCACCCTCAGACGGATGGTCAGAAAGAGAGGACCATTCAGACTCTCGAGGACATGATCTGCGCATGTGTCCTCGACTTTGGTCATAGCTGGAAGGACCACCTACCCTTGGTGGAGTTTGCGTACAACAACAGCTACCACTCCACCATCGGGATGGCACCGTATGAGGCGTTTTACGACCGACCTTGTAGATCTCCTTTGTGCTGGACAGACCCTGGGGAGTCAGCAATGGTGGGACCAGAGATGGTTCAGGCCACGACAGAGAAGGTCCAGGTCATCCAGGAGCAGATGAGGATAGCTCAGAGCCGGCAGAAGTCATATGCTGACAGGAGGCGGAGGCCACTGGAGTTCGAGGATGGCGACCACGTCTTCTTGCGGGTCTCAACTCGACGTGGTATTCGGAGATTTGGCTGAGACAGAAAGTTATCTCCGCGCTTCATCGGACCCTTCCAGGTCCTCAGCAGGATTGGTGAGGTGGCTTATCGCCTGGCTCTAACACCTTAGTTGCACCGGGTGCACGACGTCTTCCACGTGTCTCAGCTGAGGAGATACGTGCACGACCCGACGCACATCATTGACCATGGGGAGCTTGACGTTGATGATGGGGAGACTTTTACGGAGGTCTCAGTGGAGATAGAGGATCGACAGGAGCGGGTCCTACGTGGGCGATCGATTCCTCTTGTGCGCATCAGATGACAGCACTGGAATCTCTAGGAGAGCACATGGGAGCGGGAGGCTCAAATGCATGCTCAGTACCCTCATTTGTTTCCCTAGTTTTTGATGTATCTTTACGGGGACGTAAAGCCCTGAGGTGGGAGTAATGTAAAGAACCTTAAAATTCAAGGGAAATTTTTTCTTAATTTTCTTTGGAATTTTACAAGAGCGCGGTTTCAGACGGCACCTGATTCCGAGGCCCAGAGTGCCCGGAATCAATTTCCGATGTTTGGCTCGGGTACGTTCAGTGAACGAACGAGCGGGAATTTCTAACTTTTGATCCGGTGCTCGGAATTGAAATCCGAGGACACCGATGAACTCGCAACCCCGATATTCGCTTAAGGAGACCTTTTCCGAAATTGCGTTTATTGCGGGACGAAAGTTAATTTTTGGGAGAATTATAAAAAATTGAATAAAAATATGGAACACTTTTTATTTTATTTTTATGTTAGTTAACTTCTCCCAAAGGTAGTTAAAGGTGGGACCCACATCCACTTAACCTCCCTTGGGAGGATTAAGTGTAGTGGGGCCCACATGAAACCCAACTTTTCAACTTCTCTCAAAAACTCCCTTTAACCCCTCTTTAAATGTTTTGACAACTTAGATTATTAATTAGGTTGAGTTGTTTAACTTTTTCAAACCTTTGAAATTCAGAAAAGGTTTGGTTGAGTTAATAAAATAGGCTCTTAGCTTATTTTATTTGGTTAGATTCGTTTAGCAATCTTGAGAGGATTTGAGAGCTTTTCTTTCTTCTTCAAACATTGATGAAGAACGCTCAATCTTTGACGAAGAACGCTCAAGCTCCGACGAAGAACGCCGTTTCTCTCTTCTTCGTCTTCCGTGTCAACGAAAGGGAACGCCGCTTCCTCCTCGGACTTCCTTCATCGGCATACGAAGATTCGCCAACGACGTACCTCTTCGGACGTACCTCTTCGTCAACAGATTTGACGAACGATTACCGCGACGCCCGACCTCCGCGACGTTGTCTTCCGCGGGACGTTGACAAATCTTCGAACTTGAACCCAAGGTAGGGGTTGTTGTTATTGTTTATTTATTTATCCTTGTTCGTGGTTCTAGCATGACTAACGTGAGGATTTTAAATATGTGTTATTGTTTAACGTGAGGGCGGCCGGACGCATGAACACGGCCGAACCCCCTCCTTGTTCTTGATTGATTTTTCTTGCGGGTGAAACAAGATGGCGTGGTGCCGTCGCACCACGCAGATATTCGCATGATTATATTGCGCGGCGCCATCGCGCCGCGCCGTGGAAGGATCATCAAGAACGCGACGCCGTCGCACCGCGTCGAAGGGAATCAAAGGCGTGGCGGAGGGGCGCGGTGCCGTCGCACCGCGCCGGACGACGAACACCGTGGCCGGTTCCGGGCCGCGGCGGGATGAGAAGACCGGCGGCCGGGCCGCCGGCGTCGGAAGCCGGAAAGGGGACCGGTATGCCGGTCCCGTTGGAGAAAAACCGGCCGGCCAGGGGGCCTGCCGGATGGTTAAAATCCAGGGGAATTTAATTGCCCCGGCCAGCGTTCAAAAGCCCCCCATTTAATTGGGGGGCAGTTTCCTTGAGGGGGGCAGGCGGCCCCCCCGGTCCTCTTCAAAGCAGGCCCCCCACAAGGGGGGGGGGGTTTCCAAAGGCGCGGCTAAAAGCTACGCCGCCATCTGCTGGAAGCGGGGGCTTTGCCCCCCGCGCGTGACCCCAGCGGCGCCGGGCCACGCCACCGCGCCGGTCCGCGCCGCCGGCCGGGCCGGGTCGGACCCGGGCTGGGTCGGACCCGGGTCGGACCCGGGTCGGGTCGACCCGGTTCGGGCCGACCCAGGGGGGTTGGGCCGGGTCGGCCCGAACCCGGACCCCCCGTTTTCGAGACGGTTTCGGTCTTTTGGCCATAACTTGAGCCAACGACCTCCGAATGACGAACCGTCTACGGCAACGCAATCCTTGGATCGAGACGGTCGTTTTGGTATATTGCACTCAATGTTTAGGAACACTTTGAGTTCGTCCGGGTTGGTTCGTTCATGAAACCAATCGGGCCTTCGGAGCGGAAACGCTCATATCTTGAGCTACGGACGTCTGATTGACGTGTCGTCAGCTTTGTTGTGTACCTCTTAGTGAGACGGATCTTTTGGCATACTCCGCCCGAGGTTTGGACGTAGGTGGAGTATGGTCAGGTTGGTTTTGCCTTAAAAACCAACCGGGCCCCGGGGACGAAAATGCCAATAACTCTCAGACCGGGCGCCCGATCGACGCGCCGTCTGTTGCGTTGACTACCTGTTGACGATACGGAACTTTTGGATACATCAACTCTGGACTTTGTGACAGTTGATGTATCAGCCTCTCGGCTCGTGGAGCGGACCCTCCGAACGAACTTGTTGTGTGCGAGAACCCTAGTGCTGGCTGCGACTGTTACTGTGACTACTACTGCTACTACTGCTACTGTGACTGCGACGACGACAGTACAGAGATCCTGTGTGGATTCGGCGACGATGACTACATCACTCAGCGATCCTACATGGATCAGTGCTACTGGTCCAGTGTGGGCCCAATCCTGTGTGGGTCCGATCCTGTGTGGGTCTTTGCGCTCAGCGGTCCTGTGTGAACCAGCGCCTACATGTCCTACGTGGGCCCGATCCTGTGTGGGTCTTTTGCGGGGGTTAGTTACCTATCGATCCTTAGTGGGTCCGACGACTTAGATGGATCAGAGATCTTCTTTATCTTCTTTCGAAGAATTATACCTGTGTGAGCTGAATCCTGTTGCTTTCCTGTGTGGATTGTGTTGTGCTATCCTGTGTGGATTACGTTTTGCTTTCCTGTGTGGAATACGTTTACTTTCCTGTGTGGACTGAGTTGTACTTGGGCTCGGAGGTTGGAGCATATTTGAAATTGATGAATTAGATATATGTATGGACATATACCTAAGCAGTGTCAGTTGTTACTTCGTGATTGCTCCTTTCTTCGTGGTTTATCCTTTGTGGATTTGAGAGACCATCAGGGGTCTCGGGGTCCCTACTGAGTAGCTTATACTCACCCCTGCACGGGCTTTGCCAGCACTACGTTGTGTTGGTTGCAGACAACGGACAGCGTTGACCTTAGCTGAGGCTTACAGAGCAGGACGGTACCTAGGGGAGGATCACTGGGTGGGACGTGCTCGGAGAGGACGGCGGGACCCGTGGAGAAGTGGAGCTATCTGTACCCACCCTTCAGGTGGGATTTCCAGTGGATAGCTCGGTGTAGCGGCTTTTACTTTTCAGTTGCTGTTTTTCCTTTAGAGTTGTACTTTACATTCAGTTTGGGTTTGTATACTGGACCATTTACTTTTCTGCACTTTCAGTTGTACTCTGCTTTTGCTTAGTGTTTACTTTCCGCTTGCTTACTCTGTGGTGTTTGTTTACTTTACAAAGGCAATGCCTTCCCTTTTTACCGGGATATACGCCTTGGTTCTAGTCGCCAGCCCCTGGCCTATGGAAGGCGGGCTTGGGGTAGTCACGACACAGACCCTGAGGGCGGTTCGTGACACTAGTAAGGGCTGGTTTCAATCTTATTGCTTCTTTAAGAAGTAAAATATTGATATTCATATTACATAAGTCATATTTAATTAATTTTCATTCTTATTTAATAATTTAATCCAATGTATAAGGATGACTAATATGGATCACTATTTCAAGTCCATAAGGACCCATACACGTTATGAATAAAAATATGGTTTCCACTAAACAAAAAACATAAGACATTATATCCCAGGTCTAAAAAGATCCAATGATCAACATTCAATAATTGGCGGCATAAGGTGCTTGATGTATCATATTAAGTAAAACACTGTTAGATTATGGAATGAACATCAGGTGTCAATTATTTTATCCAATCCTTCTAATATGTTTCAGTAAAATTCAATAAGCAATCATGGAACTATGAATATCCAACAAGAAAATACAGGCAGAAAATATATGTACCATGGAGAAATTCCAGAAATATGAGACCCATTGTGCCTATAGTTATGCATGAACTTATGAAATTCCCCTATTTCATGGGGCCATGGTAAGGAAATCATCATATAAAAAATTAAAATAATAATAAAACTATAATAAAGTTTATAACCAAAAGGTGACGTCATATATACTATAAATGGAATTATAAATATCTAAAATTTCCCATATCAGGTAATTTGGGATTCCCCGATACATGGGTGAGTTAGGTCCAATGACATGATGATTTCCAAATCCCATTAACAACTAATTTCCTATAAAATTCCGATACAGTAAAAAAATTTATTTTTTTCCTCTCATAACACTTAGTAACATCCCGTCCAGGTATCTATATAAGACCTCTATCGAGGTGGTGGGTCACATAAACTCAAGCTTGCCTCCTGTTATGATAGAGTCTTCCATATAGAAGGGAGGGTGTAATGGTGGTATGGTGGGGAGACTATAACCACTTATTATAGTGGAAAAAACCATTAGTCATAAACAAACACAACAGAAAAAAAATAGATATCATAATAATAATGTAGTATAATAGATATATAAATGAAAAACTGAATGATAATAAAATTAAGATAGGTAGTTTCATATACATGGATGAATGTAATTATGATATACAAAAATTTAACATGTGATGTGAATATACAAACATTCTATGAATGTATAAAAAGAAAAAAACTTCTCCAATAGCATCTCGAGAGAATTCCTAATCCACTTTTTATATGATCCATATCTATGTAATAAATAACAAAAACCTAGAACAGTTCCCCTGACCTTATTTGTACATGTAGCCATATAATCTTATCAGGTACCAAGGGCATCTTGAGCCATATGTAATTTTGAATTTCAATAGGACCACAAAAACATTTTCTATATGTAATACCACTAGTTCTCGTAACAAAACAGTGTATAGGAAGAATTAAATAATTAATAATGCTGAATAAGTAAATGATAGCTACTCAAGTTCTTAATGGAAACTTCCCCGCTCTTCAATATTTGTCTATTAGATGAGAGATGTTTTTGATCAGTCACTATAAATACATAGTAATTATATATAATTATAGTATAATTATATATTCCATTCAACTATATGAACCATGTATATGCAGACATAAGTCACCATATATATGGAATACTAATTGCTAGATAGATTGGGAATAACTCATACATCCTTAACCATTCTAATGAGCTTATAGGATGAGGAAACCTGGTGTATTTCCAATATCACACCTTGAGTGGGATATGTCATGATTTTTATTCAAGATAGCGAATGTTTCTTTATGTCTACACCTGAACAAGGGATGTGGTACATCAAGACCATTTCCCAACTCATGCCACAAGTGTGATATATCATGTTCAATATCCCATGTAATGTATCATGATATGGTAATGTTCAATAGATCCCATACCACCATATCACATCTCAGAATAAATTATAATTATTATTACATATACCATATGAAATTACATATCATGTTTGAAAAATAATCATGTTCGATTACTATTAGAAAATAAATTCCATATTATGCATTTTCTGAGAATATAAAAATGTTTTTGTCCTACCAACATTTATAAACCATTTGTTTTCATTTATTCAATTCATTTATGGAAAATGAAACTTTCTTGAATAAGACACCATTTATGATTAAATTCTATTATTCCATTAAAAAATTGAATTTCATATTATTAGGCCTAATTAATTTTACAAAATGGGGAAATCCAATCATAGTTGGGAAAAGATCATATCATGTAACATTTCTTCCATTAAACACTCATATATCTCAGTTAATTCAATATGAAATCTATGATGAAAGATGAAAAGAAATTCTGAGTATTTGAAAAAGTTAAACATAATGGTACATTTGGTTTGGAACACTCAAATGGTGTCAATAAATGAGGTAAATTTCCTCTAAAATACTAAAAAGAGTCTATTGGGGTGTATCTAGGTGCGTGAATCCATTTTATAAAAAATTTCAATAAAAATGAGATAATTGAAAATAGTCTGTGTTTGAAACAATAACATAGCGATTAAACAAAAAAACAAATGGGTAAAATGATGATACCACCTACCTAAATTTCACTGACAACTCCACAATTGATATGAACTATATATTTTAAGTAGGATGAAGGTAATTGACGAAAATATCAAATTCCCTAAAAATATGGAAAATATATTTCATCTAAATATCACAATGGATTCATTTTTAATGTTATAATGTATGGTATAGGATTCAAGAGCTCACTATAAGAAATTCATTACTTCCTTTAGAACATGAATTAGACATTAGATTAGAGGGATAACTCAATGCCTAACATTAGGTTCTTGGAATGAAATGAATAAAAGAAACATATTTCATCACATTGAGAAATGGATGAGATAAATATTATTTAATTGATATAGTGGGGCAAAATATATATATCGACCCCAAAAAATAAGAGCAATTGGTTTACTAAATTGGGAACAAACCATGATCAATCCACTTCTTCAAGATTTTCTTAGCTTGGTTAAAAGCACACCTTTTCCCAAAATATTTGAAAACTATGTGAAATATTACAATAAAAATCATAAATTTATTTCTTGGTCATTCACATTTCATTACATTTTTTAGAAAACATTTTTGGCTTATAGGTTCCCATAGTCTATAGATTCCCAGTTTTGCGAAACCAAGCGAGTTAGGTAGCATGACTTCTCCTAACTGTGGGGCCTAGTATTTTCCTCCCTTTTTAGAGCTCCATGATTTGAATGAGGACAAGACATATCAGATTCCACATTAACTAGTTTATCCACAATTATTTTATCCATTTTACAAATTTTAAAAAAACTAAAAATAATTTATACCACTGTTTAAATAAGAGTCATTACATGAACATGAGTAATGTGCATTCATGCTGGGCTGTAAAGTGGTATTGGACAAGCTATGAGGATTATAGTATATAAGTTCATCGACAAATCGAATCATTCTTTGGATTATATAATAGAGTTATATTTAACATAATTTCAATATTTTTATAATGAATTTTTTTAAAATCCAGTGATCCACCACACAATGGAACTTTTATAGGGAACTACGGAAGGGAAGTTTAACTATTAGTAAGATCAATTTAGAACAAGGTATAGTGGTAGAAAAAATCATCAGAATTAGTGTAGTATTCCTAGAATCGAAAATTTCATGACTACATATTATTCCAGTATTGATGATATTTTAAAAGTTTTTATAACCATGAATAGTTTACTAAGAAGTGAAATAGCAAATAATATTCCATGGAGCATTTTATGGTGTGAGAAAAAATTTCATCTCTGAAGATATGTGTTAATATAAAATTTGTGGTGTGTTTTTTCTATGAATTTCATGAAATCAAAAATATCTAAGAGGGGTGCATTATAAGAATGTTGAAATGGTTGGGTCATCAAAATTTTAGGATATATTCCATATTATTATACCTATTTTGAAAGAATAATATCTTTTTGAAATGAGATAGATTGAAAACTAGATATTTTCATCCATTGTGAGAGAGGATTCAAGGTAGCTTTATTCTGTTAGAAAAAAAGGGTCCAACATTCCCTAATTTCACCCATAGTTAGAGTATTATTCTATATTAAATTGAGTCTGATGAGATATATATATTTATTATTCCTAATACTCTCCTATAATATCCCAAAATTAATTTTCCTCACCATGGGTAAATAATTGCTAAAATATGATCCATTATTTTGAAATGAAATTGAGGATCTTAATGGATTGTAAACAAATGTACGGTTTATTAATTTTAATTTAACATTTCACTATGAATCATAATAAAAAAGTGTGTTTGATGAAAATTATTGATTTAAATGTATACTAGAAAGAAAAATTTTAAAAAATTAACTTAAAAATACATTGTCTATAAGAGAGAATAATATTAAGAAAAATGAAAGGAAGAAAACTATAATAGGAATACACAATACTAAAACAACATGATGGATGTCTATATCAATATAGGACTCTGTTATGGTCTGTTATTTTCTTCCTAACAATGATTAGTTCCGGAAAACATGAACAATCAAGATAATATCTCGAAACATGAGTGATATTTAAACCATGATAATTTATATTCCACATTCTGATACTAATTGACCATATGATCGTGGGAGAAACTAGATCATTCTAATGATTAGAATTCTCATATGGAGACTTCCTGGTTATATAAATCCATTTCTTCTACTATCTATGATCACTGGAGTGTGTGTTATAAAAATATTGCAACAAATTTAAATGCTTTTGTGATTTTTTATAATAAATATAAATATCACTCATAATCCTTGATTCCAAAACCACTCATTGATATTGTACCAATCATATAGGTAGTTTTTATGTGGTATGAAATCTAAGATTTCATAAAATTATGTTCATAATTTAAATAGTTTTTCTTTCACATAGAATGATGTTTAGTGTTTAATATTTGGTCTTCATAATGAAAAAACATGACACTATCATTAGAAAGATGATTATAATTTATAAATTTTATACTATTATATTTTCAAGGATACATTATTTCCTAATTTATTGATTATCAATTTGGATGTTTTACTGGGAGATACAAGTAATGCATTTTCACATCATGCTGAAAAAGATCTATGACATTGGAATATAGAAATAATAATAGGAATGCTTAATGTGATCATTATTTTGTAATTCCATTGTTATATTATAAATATTTTATAGAATTTAATGTAATTAAAATAGATAATGGTTTTAGGGAAAATATTGAAAACATTTTGGAATAAAATTATAATGTAATGTAAGATAAAAAATTGTATATTAACTTTGAATACCAAAAAACATAAAAAAATTATCCATATATTATTTATTCAGAAGTTTGAATGTGGTATTGAGAGAATCCATGTGTTATTGTAGACTTTGGAGGATAAATGTGGTTTAAATGAAACCTCACATTCTATAAGTAACATCATATGATAATTTATTAACTCCAAAATATAGAGATCCATGTAGACTCCCATTATATTATTTATAATGAATTATTATAGAATATATTATATTTAATGTAATATATTAATGAATATTTTTATTTATAAAATTTGGATTTAATTTAATGCCTCAATAAAAGATATATATAATAATAATTTTGTTAAATATATTGATCACTATTTATATTCATATTCAGATTTGGACTTGAAAAATAATGATTTTTCAGAAGTAGTAAGGGTGATTTCAAGGGAAGTATTCCAAGAAAATAAAAATATTGATTAATTTGAATTTTTTATTATTAAATTACAATGTTAAAAGGGGAATTTACAAATCACTACGAGGATGATAGATAAATAAAAATAGTTGATATTAAACATTCAAAATTATTAAAAGTGAAGGACTGGTTTGAATTGGAAGCAACACAGATTTTCAAATATCATATAGTGGAGTTTTTATCTAAGTTTGTTCAATGTATTAAATGTTATTAAGAATAGTATTCCAAGACTTTCACTAATAATTATGAAAATATTCAAATTTCTAAGGGTAATATTGATGATATCACTTATAATGGTGGTATTGAAGTTGAGAGTTATGGTTAAAATATGGTTGAATTTATCCTTACTAGAAAATATAAGGAGCTTATTTTAAATTTTCAAAGATATATAATGAGATAATAATTTAGAATAAATATAATCAATCTTATAATGTTAAGGAATATTTCAATGTCCATAAAAATCCAGGTTGTGAAAAAGAAATTTATGTTTTGAACTAACATAATAAGGATGAGAATATTTTGAATGTTAATATGAAAGGAATAATCAACTGAAATATGAATGACCATGAACAAGATATTTTATTATCTTATGGAGGATGAGAAGGAATTTTAGGATTATAAATCATATATTAAAAATTTCATTCTTGTTTTTTGTGGCACATCTAATGAAAATTCCATTAAGATAGCTTCATTGAGTAATGATACTCGCGTATAATAATATAAATTCATTCAATTTTTATAAAATATCATAGACCTATTGGTGGAAATCGTGAGATTATTAATAAAGGGAGGGGTCATATATTTTTGGAAAAATTATTTTGCTATTAGAATTCTATAAATTCAAGGAACTTTTAATTAAGGTTAAAAATTTATATCACTAGTGAATAATTAAGGGATTATAAATATCTTAAATTTAATTTCATAATTTTTTGTGACCATAATAAATTTTTTTACTAGAAGGATGCAATATTTATGATTCAATAATGGATGCAAGAAAATTTTTGACTTCTATAAGGTTACTAATTTCTAATGAAAAATATTATTTTAGTGGGTATATTTAAAACTATGGTGGTACAGGGAAACTATTAATAATGTTATAGTTTATTAAAAATGATCTCCATGTGCCTAGATATTTTGGGAGGTACTGTTTCAGGTCGTTCCATCACTCTTAAAAGAAATAAATATAGAATAATAAAAAAATTAATGAATGGATTGTAATTAAAATTTTTTTATTTAAGATGAAGTATATAGAATATGTCAACATCTAAGAAACTTAATATTTTAGATGTTAATGAGTTTCAATAAAAAAAATCTAAATTGAATAAGGATATTGGAATAAAAATTATTTTATAGTAGAATTGGATCATAAATATTTTAATTGTTAACTTATTGTGATTAATGATAGTTTATGACCATCTCATATAATATGGGATATAAAGAATCTATAAAATTTAGTAATGTGAATGAAATACTTATTGAGTTTTTATAATTATGTGTCACATGATATCACACATGATGGAGAAATCGTTATTAGAAGACATAAGTTAAAATACATGACAACATTGTTTATTGAGTGGTTGAAATACAATCTACAGATTGTATCCTAATTGTTTAGTGATGGAAATAAATATATTTTTATTTAAGATAAATTCATGGTGAGTATTTTAAATTATTTTTTGTATTAATATGAAAACATAAAATATGGCGAAACATATTTCATGTTATGAATGTTGAATATTGATGTTCTGTAATCTTGATAGAGGAAAAAAATTTATTTCATCAGAGGTATTTTCCTAAAAAAATAATATAATTATTACATGAGGAGAGAATGTTTTACATCAACATTTTTATAGAGATAAATTTATTTTATGTTAACTACATGACAAAAGGGAATTTTTTTAATTAACATCCAATGAAAGTAGTGATTAAATCAACTCATTCATTAGAGCATATCCATTCATATATTTGGTTTCCCATGTGGAATCAATTTATAAATATAGATAAGTATTTCATATCTTTTATTATTTAATTTTCTATTATTACTGATGTCAATTTTTTAATTATAATTGATAGGCAAAAAAATGTTTATGGGTTAATGAATAAGTGAAATAACATTGTGAGGTTTCCCTTTTGAGAATATCCAAAAAATGGAACAAAATAAAAACGTGAGAGATTAAAATAATAACATTAAATTCATGGTATTCAATATAAACTCATTGAAAATATACCCCATATTTAAATGGTGTTTCTATGTTGAATTATTTATGTTTTTAACTATTTTTCAAACTATATTGATTTATCATGGTGCCTTATTTTATTTTTTAATATTAGAATTGGTCGAGTGGTTCATTTTAAAAATAAATGCATCTCTAGTAAAAAAATTTATATTTTACTATAGAAGAATTTTTAAATGAAATCTCGATTTTTAATGTTATTAAGATTTTTTCAATTATTTATTTTTAAATGAAAAAGGATAAAATATTTTGACTTTTCTTAAGAGGGTTGTAGATGTTATATTATTGGTTATAATATAAATAGAAGAGGATATGACCATTAGAATATGGAGACATGGTTAATTAGTGATACTAATGATTTCAGAGTTATAAGAATTTAAAATAATGAATTCAAATATTGTAATGCATATTGCAGTTGGGATGATAAATATTGTTTTATGAAGATACATGATACAGTTTATGATTATAACAAAAAATTCAGAACAAATACATGTTGGATAAGGGGGTTCAACCTTCACAAATGGTGGGGAGAAACTGTATTCATCACATGAAAAGAATATAAATCAGTTTTTCTCATTGAAATAATTTTATACAACTGGTAATTGTTTCTTATAATGAGAATGTTAATGAAAAAAACACCCACATTACAATTTTCACATGTTAAACAATTATATGTTAATTAATAATTTATGTATGATGATTTGATAGATGTTATTAATGAATTTTTTTATCAGATAATAAAAAAATTATATGGGTATTATTTAACAATCCAAAATTTAAGAATTTTCAGAGAACAAAGTGAGTGATTACGAATAATTTGAGTTATATAGGAGATGTTTCGAGAAGAAAATAATTAATTACGTTGAAGGGTTATTCAAATCTAATGGTAATTTATTTTTATGAATCCTTCACAATAGTTTCATTATAACAGAATATTATGGGTGTTCCAAATTGTCTAAAACCAGGTCAATACTATATTTCCCAAATGGATGTTATGTTTACCTATCGTAATAGAGAATTACTAAAGTATGATTATATTGAGAACCCCAGTTTATTCATTCTATGAAAATATAAAAGATATATTTTTTATGTTAAATAATTCATTCTATGAGATGGGTTGTTTTTGAGGGAATAGAAATCCAAATAAGATATCTTTTTTAAGATTATGATTTATATTAAATGAAGAGTTTATGAAACTATGAACCTTAAAATCACAACATGATATCACTAATTTTTTAATTTTATTCCAATTTTTTAAATTTTCTTAAGAAATAAAAATTCCTTTTTAGCTATTTTTCCTTATTGATGTAAACGTTTTTATAAATTTTCGTCCCATACATAAAAAATATTATATTGGTTTTAAATATTATCTAGAGGAATTTACGATAATTATTTTTCAAAAGACATATTTTAAGAAATATCGAAATATGTTTCGCATGGAGGATTATAAAATAGTTTCTACTCAAATTTTAGTTTTAGATAATAGAAAACTTATTATAGGGTATAATAAGTTGAGGTAAAATTAAATTACATATTATTGATAACTAGTTGTATTTAAATGATTTTAGAATAGATATTTTATATTTTTCTACACATTGTGTTAGGTATCGATATGCACCAATGGATTTTCATTTCATGGATGGAATGAGAATTGTTTTGTGTATAAAAATTATAATGGTACATGGATTAAAATAAGATATCAATGGAGTGATTGATAAGACTGAATAAATAGTTATAGATTGGGATCTGAATACTAATAAAAATAATATGTGTAATACTCCAACCCTATTCATTTGACTCTAAATATCTTAGGTGACACTAACCACATGTGAAATCTCCTAGACACTAAAGACATATAATAAATTATAAGGTATTTATAAATAAATTGGGGGTGATTTTACCTAAAAAAATATATTCTCTTGAAATTCATAAAAATACAAAACAAAAATTCTATGATCCATGAAATGTTAAAAATAAAACACCAAAAAATACCAACAATCAATAATATCATAATAACTTTAAGAGTGAAAATAACATAAATTCAAAAACATAAATACATCCTAATGAAGAATAACCACTCATGAATTTATTCACACACACCAAATAATAATCTATAAGATCTATTCCCTTTATGAGAATTTAGTATTATGATTCTCAACTATAGAAATAAGAAAATGTTTCATTACATGTTTCATAAAGAACAATGTCTGCCTTCACACCCAAGTGCATATGTTGGGGATTTTGTAATCAAAATACATTTTAATTACCTAGGAAGAATTTTAACTCATCTAACATGGGAAAGAACATCCTACACCACATTTCAAAATATAACTAAAATAATTACATGAAAACCCTAATATTTTTCAGAATAAATAAAATTTAATTTAATAATAAAACAAATTATTTCATATTCTTGACAGTTGATGTTCAAAAACAAAAACACACATAGATTAATTCAACCAACTAAGATTATTTATTTCTCATGAGTAAAAAAATATCACATTTTTCATATAATCAATTAGCTATGAGTCCAAATAACCCCTTATTTATACAAACACCTTGTATGAACCTAACATGGAATATTGTTTTCTGATATAAAATAATGAAATTATGTGTGGAGGTAAAGGTTTGAAACTCATTCATTTATTTAGAAACTTATTTTTTTTTCAAAAACATGTTATCAAACATATTTCTGGTACTAATTTTAAAACCCTTACTCTAATAAATTGAATTCAATATTAAATTTAATATATTTATATTTATACAAGGAGTAAAATCAAAACAGAATGATCAATTTTAATGTTTTATGGAACCTAATACATATATGATAGCCACATTTCATTGGAATTAGAAAAAATATATAATGAAAATAATATTCATCATATTTTTAACTAATTAATTGAAATATTCTTCATATACTATTGAACAAGACAAATATATTATTGAGATCAAATTATTAGTATGGCTGTCAAATTGTGGAAGATATTATTAATAAGTGAGGTGTAATTGATATGAGAATATAAATAAATAAATGCAGATTACATTTAATCTCTTTTGTAGACTATCATTATTAGATTTATAAAAAATATTTTGGAATGGTAATGAAGTGTTTAAATATTCCATTTAATAAATATCTTGAAAAAATATATAATTCGATAATAAAAATGAAATAATCTTATGGATTATAAAAAAATTATTAATGAAAAAAATATTAATATTTGAAAACATGATCTCATACATAATGATATTTACACTATAAATACTTTTCACTATAAAAGATTAAATAATAACTAAAAAACAATATATTTAGCTAATTTATTTGTGACATGAGACCTAGTGATGCATAAATTGGCACTATAATTCTCATAAGAACACATTTCTACTTATCCTTATAATTATTAATATATCAAATGATTTATTTAATTCTCAAAAATAATTACTTATCATAAAGAATGTAGATTGACTAAAGATTACAAATGTATCAATATTTTAACATTTATTTAAAAAAAATTAAAATTAATCACCATATGTAAAATTTTTATATGGGAAAGGAAATAATAATATACATGATTCAATGATTTTTTATTTTTAATATAAATATAATTACCTATAAAAATCATAATAAGAATGTTATAGTATGAAGATACATTAAAAAATTAATATATTATTCATGAAATGAGATGTGGACATTAGTTCAAAATAATTATTGAAATTTGAAATAAATTAATTTTTTAGAAGAATAAATGGAATTAATTGAATGTATTAAAAAAATTACTTCAAAATAGTTTTTTCTTTGAAAATAAATTTGTATATTGTAGATAAATTAATGTTTTAAAATGGATATGGTAGCGAGCAACTATATTGCCACCATATATGTTAAAAGTTAATTTTTCTTGTCTTTTTATCAAGATATTTTTTCAAAACAATAGTGCAATGATTCCATTAAAATAAATTTACAATAAAAGGTTAACATAACCATTCCTTAGTAAATCATTTGTGTAAATAATTGATTAATTGTCCAGTTGAAAAAGGAAAATAAAATATGTTTTTTAAATAATATACTTATTAATAATCTAAAAAATGATGAAATAATGGAATAAAATATTTAACCCCCAAAAATATATATTGTATAATTATATTATTGGAGATTATTTATTTGAAATGGTAATATTCCATGAAAAAAAAGTAATGAAATTTGAATAGAATGTGAAGCTATTAAACAAATTCATTCTTCTTTGGTAATCTTTTAAATGTAATTACATGACATAATAAATATTAATTGGAACCTTAACCGTCATTAGAGAATAGTTTTTCATGTCAAAATAATTTTTTTTGAATTTTATAAACCACATAAAGTTTTATAAGTCCATATTACAGAATATGTGTAAATATAGTAGATATTAAGATGAAACCTCGTACACCATGATTCCTATTGGATGAACAAGATTAAAACTACAAAATAATGGTTTTATATAATATATTATTTTGTTAATAACTATAATAATTTTTATAATATCAAATATGATGTTCTAATTACATTTTTTCACCTATCTCTTAATAGCAATTCATTTCTAATACATTTCACTTGCAAATTACCTTGTTTTCACATGCATCTTTTGTAATAGCTATTGTGGTTCTGGTAAATATGATATAGATTAATTATAAATAAAAATATATTAATATTATAAATACCATATTTACTTATTAGATTCATTTTTATAATAATTTTTTAATATTTTACTTGGAAAATGAATCACATCACTTCGTGGTGACGGTAGGGCATACATGTGAAGGATTCATGATGTCATTCCCTTGATGCATTGAAGGGTAAGGAATTGGATGATATATTACCATTAAATAATTAATATCATTTCATATGTTTCATATATATTAATTATTTACATAATTATGAAACTCCATGTAATTTAGTGATGGATAACATATTATATCGTGTCGGGAGGAGGTTTTTTTGTATAAAAGAAAGATAAATTTTTATCCCAATTTATGGAGAATGAGATATTTTTTTTCTACTATAAACATAATAATGTATCATAATATATATGATAATAATTTATTATTTTATTATTTTTAAGAGTAAAATTAAGGTTTTAAATATAGAATTTTAATTGAACAACATCGTTAATATGATTATCGTCTCTTAGAAAACAATAATTTGGATATCTTATTAAGGAACTTATAGTTTCTATTTATGGAATAATCTATTTTCGTGAATGTAGAAAATTATTTTTAAAATTCATTTTTTTGGGGTCTTCAATTAAATTGGAATGACATATGTGACAATGTGAGGGGAGTGAGTTGTCTTTTATAAATGGGGATGAGTGGAAATTTTAAAAATAGCCAAAAACTATTAAGTAATTTGAAGTCACAATCATCAAAAATACCTGTTAAATTGATTAATAATGGATTTGAGAAAACAAGGACTAACCACACCTCAAAAAATTAACAAATAACCTATTTTAAATATTATATTCCATTATTCTCAATGATTACATACTTCTTCAATTTTCATTTTCACTATGGTAAATAGTTCTTCTAAACCTATATAATACATATTTAATTCTTAAAATATAATGAAACATATTCAAAATTATGAAAAAAATAATAAAAAGTATTAAATGCAATTTATCATAAAAAAATAAATGTTATTAAATATAAATTTTAATATAATCACATTAAACACATATAAACTTGTTTTAGTCTTAATTATAATAATTAAATGTTAATATTTTAATAATAATTATGAAAAAACGTAATTTCAAAATATAAAATAATAATAGTTTTTCTGAAAAACAAATATTGACACTATTTTTTTAATTTCAATAAATATATGAGAAATATTTATTTTAAAATTAAACCCGTAATCATGAATATGAAATTGGTTTTCAAGAAATTAATTTATATAACATAAGATGATTTTATATTAAAAATGGGAGCTGTAATAACCATTACATGTAATTATATTAAAATAGTTTCATATCTAAACTATCAAACTAATTTATATAATATACATACACAAATATTTTATATTAATTAAAATGGAATGACATTATGCATTATAAAACAAAAACAAATTTCCACAGAACAACATTTTAGAAAATACACATTTTCCACAGAAAGATGACATAATAATTTTTATAAAATATTTAGTTAATAAGATAATAATTATAAATATTATAACTCAAAAAAATTATTAATGGGACCATACTTTAATAAAACATTTTTAATTTTTCAGAAAAGATTATTTTTAAGGGAAAATATATAAAATTCAATGTAGATATATTTTTACCATGTAAGCTCAATAAAAATATTCAAACAATTAAATTATATTTTATTTTTTATGAAATATTTATATATTTATTCTATTATAATTATATTCAATTATATTTTCATATACTATTATTGTGGAGCGATTTTAATATGATTCCTTCTGAAAAAATATTTATTGAATTTTTAATGGATGTTACCTTCTAAACAAACGAGGGTTATAATTCATAATATCATATATTTATCAAATTCCCTCCTATATATAATTATTTTTCCAACGTACCTATACCACTATATACATATTTATCCACATTAAATTCTCCTTGGGGTCCTGAATATAGATGCTCTTCATAGTAGGATAAATCATGTCATAATTCTATTTCATTAGTGGTGAGAACCTACTTTGTGATTGTAATGTAGTTCTATAACAATGATATACAAAACCCACCATGTTCATTAGAGGGGGATTGTGTCATTTCCTATTGAATATAAATAGCTCTAAATATTTTTGGAATTTCAAATTTATGAGAATAAATAGTTCTTAGTTTTACATTATTTAATAACTTAATAACACAATTATATAGAGACACAATAGAGAAAATAATATATTCGCATTGAAATTCCAAATAATTCCTCTTATTATCATTATTACTAGTTTTTTTACTTGAGATGATTATATATGATCACAAATATTATTTTCCTCTAAAATTTCTCTTAAACAACATCATTACCTACTTATTTTCTTTCAAAAACTACATTCATAAAAGTTGGATTTTGACATCTCATTTCCTATAATGCTTCCTATGATGGAATTTTAAAATACTATTATAATTTATTATTATAAAAAAGTCACGGATTATTGTAAATATTGATCAAAAATACCTTGAAATTTATTTAAAAATGTCATCAACATGTCTTCAAATTTTTTAATAGTCCTTTTGAATTTTCAATCATTTGATGATGGTAGGGGGTTTTAATGTAATGATTAGATTCATGATCCATTAGAATAGTCTTCCATAATTTTTTAAAAAATCAGGGATCATGATCAGAAAAAATTAAAATTGTTTCTCTATGTTGTCATAAATATTTATTAAAATATTTCCTTATGAATAACTAAAAATGTTAATATTCTATTATGTAGAGTAAATTTGATTATTTGGTAAGGTGTTCCAGAATAAACGTTATTACATAATTCCTTATTATAGTATTTGGTAGTCCATTGATAAGGAAAATATCTATTTACACTCATTTACAGATAAGAATATGAATATTTTTCCTGAATCCTCTTGGAATATTACTATAAACCTTCAATTATTATAAAAAACATATAGATACATAATCATAAATTCCACCTTTTTGTTACTCCACAAAAAATGTCCTCCTAAAACACTATAAATCGTGCTATGACCTAGGTGTATATAGAAATCAAATCTCATATAATTATCTAATTATTCAATTTTTTATTAGGTATAGATGTAACAAATAATATCATTTAAAAAATTAGACCTCAATCCCTAGAAATGATATTTTCTATATTCTCATCACTATCTAATTTATTTTTAATATAAATATTATCCACATAATATTGATAAATTTATTTGTTTTATAGAAAATAATGTTTCGCAACATTTTAGAAAAGGAAACACTTATCTTATTCATCAATAACTCTAATGTCCATATTTACAAGATACATGATTACATGATCTCTCTCAATACTAATTTTGTTCAAATATCAATGTTCTTTCCCACTCAATTAATCCTTTACCTTATTTTCCTTCCCTATGTGGTAATGTATTGAGAAATATTAATTTATGAGTCGATTAAGCCATATTTTGTTTCCTAATAATGAGATTTGGTTTGAAAATATATGTCACAGGATCTTAGTGTCCATTTATATATTATGTATTTAATCATATATATAATCACATGATATGTTCAAAGAAAATATTTCAAATTACATCTAATGATCATTGGTTGGGTATATTAATTCAATTGTTTATAATACCTAAAATATATACTATGACATTATAATTATCCATATGGGAAAACCCATTTTTTCATTGATACATGTCTATATATTAGAAAAGAATCACTTATGGATGGTAGATTCATAATTATTGAATCACTTAGTCTCATACTATAATTATCAAAACATTCATCAGAATGATTTTACCAAATATACTAGAAAATAATTTGTATATGATTGTTTAATGAGCTACCCAATAAGGAAAAATTATAAAATAATCGATAATGGTAACCCTCCAATTAAATATAAAAATGTACATCAGTAATGTTAATTGGTTTAGAACATTATTTATAATAATTTTCATTAATAGTTTCAGATGGGATTCGATCTATTGTGACTATTTGGAAAATAGAAGATATATCATGAAGCCAAAATTAATAGTAATATTCCATGTAAAACCGTACTTCTATGTGTCCCCAAAATGTTTCGAAAATGATTCTCATGATCCTCATAGATCTCAATATTCAACAATATATTATTACTTAATTAAATAATGAAATCACAAAAATATTCCATGAATTCTATTTTCATTAGTTATATAAAAATATATATTTCATTAGTTAATGATAAATGAATTACAATATACTTGTAATTTCTACACCACATTTATAATTCCCACATTGGAATGTCTTCAATCATTAATCATAATTGATGATACTCAGAAATAAGATGAATCATTGAAAAATATTGATCTTTATGGTTTTGTAAAAAAATACTCATCAATGTGGTCCAAATGTAATTTTTTATATATTATAATTATATTTACTTCCTGATAATCAATTCATAGCCTCATGGATCCATATGTCCTATTATTTATGATAAAATGGGGTTCACATGGTGAAACACTAGATAAAATAAATCCTTTACCAAAATAATAATGTTTTTTATTCAACTCATCTAATTTGATAATGGTCATTCTATAGGTATTATTTGATATTTATCTGGCATTAGGGACTAAATTTTTGGAAATTATGACTTCAAACTCTGTTCCATGACCATGTAAGTATTCATAAAAAACATCAATGTATTCAAGTTCAATTTTTATACCCTAAATTTGAAGATAATATTTTCCTTGTTTTATTTCCCAAGATTAGCATTCATAAGAGAAACTAAGGGCAGATCCAGACTTGAAACAAATGATGAATTTTTTTTAAAGACATAGAATTATATATCTTCATCTTGAATCATATTTTAATTATCCTAGAAATAATTAAATAAGCATACATAGAAATAAATTCTTCAATAAGGATTACGTTAATTTTAACAATTTGTTAAATAATAATGACCACAAATAAGGAATATTTAGTTTTTATTAAGGGGGAATTCATGAAACATCCTAGTTTCAGTGAGGATTTAAATTAGAGTTTTGAATGACAACTCCCTTATTATGTTTCTTGGTGTTTGGCATGTATTTTCTTATAATGATCTATAAATATTAATGATGTTGATACTCACAAATACTCTTTTTTTTACTAATTTTTTTAGTTTATTTCAGGAAATTTATATTCATTATTATTCATATCTTGAAGAAATATTCAGCTATTTAATTACAATTATTTTTCGTTAATGTATTCAGAATTCTGTTATGCGTAATTTGGATAAACTATTCAATATTTGTCTTTTATAGTAAATATTATTCATAAAATACAACAACGTATGGCACAAACCATACGTTTATGATAAAGGGTCAACATGTATAATTAAACAACCATACATTAGAATAAATATATGGTTAAGGAACATTACATATGAATGAGAACCATACATTTTTTTGAATGAAAAAGTATGGTTATAGAGATCTATGTAAGTATTGAACTTTACAAATGTATGGACCATCAAACGTACGTTTTTGATCAACCATACTTTTGAAAAAATAGACATATATACAATAAATGTTACATTCAGATATCTATGCTGATGTGGATAAACATATGGATCATCAACCCTACATTTTTTTATTGTGTCGTTTTTTGAAGGAACCTCACATTTTAAGTCTCAACATTGAAAATTTGAATTTACGTCTTTATAGGAGGGTTTTAAAAAATTATTTTCGTAATTTAAGGGTAATTTAGTGCTCGGTTTTTATTGATCTAAAGCTCATTTTAAATTATTTAAAGATCCAATTAAAATAGATATTTTCTATCCTATTCATAAGGGAGGTTAAGACTACTTTGAGAAGGTTTCCTTGAATTCAAATTCAATCAATTTTCAAGTGTTCTATTTGGATCCCAAATTTTTACAATGAGATATACATTTATATATATAACTTTCTATTTCAGATATTTTTCAGAAACATCTAAAGATCATTTTTCTGTATTAATATTTTTTTATTCTTCATGATTTCTTGTACAAATTGTTATTACTGCACAAAAAATATTAAGTATCACACAAACAAGGACTGCCTTTTAGAGATATACATGCTCAAATATAGAAACATGATGCTCTGTTTTTGTCGATGTTCATAAATTAAAATATATTTTGTGAAACCAGATCTCTTCAATATATTTCAACACTATTATTCATCTAATGGAAGGATCCATCTTTTATCAGTTGCGTGGTGCTGCAACTCTGAGTTAATCAAACTTCATCTTATCTTGAGTTAAAGTTGCTTGTATTCAGTCATGGTGCAATATCATATTCTCAAACTAATATAAGGTTTTATCTATTCCATGTAAAAGAACCATAATGCTCTATTTTTATTCCTTATTTATGTTTATCAACTTCCTGAACACATTTTTTGAACTATCATATGATACGAGGACCTTAATAGTGAATTTACTAAGCACATAGAGAGTGTGATTGGTGGGGTGTACTAGGGTACATTTGTACCCCAAACAACTATAAATTATTGTGTCTTGTTCTCTATTCACTATCTGATTATTATATATTCCCTTACAGAAATTTCGCCATCCTTATCTGTTGTTGATGCAACTCGACAAAGTTGTGAAATTATATGATGAACACAATTCACCCCCTAATATGTAATCACTATAGACATTTAAACCTAACACTAGGTATGTATCTAATTACATTCGAATACATGGTAGATATTAAATAGTTTCAATATTCAAAAAAAATATATATTGGAAAAATTTGAGGCTATGATTAAATTAACAAACACAACACCAATGGGTAATTCAACATCGACTGTAGTGATTACATAATATAAACTCTCTCCCCACTACATATTTTGCATTATGTTCACTTGATCTTGGGGAATTGGTGTGAATAATTCCACATTTATTTTAAGATTATGAAATGAATATAATTAGCATCATTATTTATATTACATTTATTATACATATTACCATTATTACCATACATGTAACATATTCCAATTTCCATTATGAATTTATAGGATTTTTATTTCCATTATTTAAGGTTATTGGAAATTGACTCACTTTCTTATACTTATTCAATGTTATCCATTTTTACTGGTGTTTAGATGACCTCTTATTTTCTTTATTACCCTTGAATATATATATAATAGATAATTAATTATTTATTTTAATTGATCATAAAATAATTTCATTATATTATTTAAAAGTTTATGAGATTATGGGAATTTAATGAATTCTATTAATCCCATGAAATAAATGGTCGTTCATGCATTCTATAATGTTTATGTACTCTGCGGAATGCATATCTTCTCCTGTAAAGGTGTCCTTATAACCGGTATCATATTATTTTTCTATTTTTGAATATTTATGAAATTCAACATCATTTCAATATGTTTCATTCGATAGAAACATTTTTTAATTAATTCCTCCTTTAATGCTTTGTATTTCATATATTGTATTTCTTTTTTTACCTTCTCTTCTGGGTCAAATTGCACCACTGAACGCCATCAACTTTGAGAGAATACATTGAAAGTCTATCAATTTCCTTTTCATCATATCCCAAATCCATAAATATTATGACATCATCCACTAGTCAAGTACCACAGGTTAAGTTGGCGCAGAAAATGATGGGGGATTCTATTACATAAATTAATCCAATATATGAGAAACAAATTGTGGACCAATTGGTTTCTTTATTCTAATTTTTTTTTCAAAACCAGATTATGATTTGTAAATACAACAATGATCATAAAATATCTTATTCCTTCTGTATTGGATTTATGAATGTGGAAGTCACTATATTTTATATAAGGGTTGAAACCCTTATCTCTTCTAAGATCATTTTCCAAATAATAGAATATTCTATATTATCTCATAAAATTATATATTCTAAATCAGAGTGTATAATTGGAAATATATTGTAACACCTACCATAAAAAGGTAATTTATGATTTTTTAATCTAAAAATCATAAACATGGTTTCTTTGGAGATAATATCATATCCAAATTTATTTTCCAATCATTATAAATGCTTTATAATGAAAATTTTAATTTTTATATGCATATACAAATGAGTTTTCAAAATAAATTTTGTGCTATGACTATTTGTTGTAAACCATGTAATAAGTAATTTATAGAATAATTCACCCTTTTTACTATTTTAACACACATGTATAAATATTCCAAAACCCTTTACAGTTGGTGTATCCATACATGTATTTATTAATAAAAATCCCCAAATAATATCTAACTTAAAAAATTATAGAAACTTATTATATACATATAATCAAATTTAAATATATGGAAACAATATATAAATAATTATTTCCTTAATCATGTTCTCTAAGGATTTATTAAACATTTCCTGGATAGAAACTGATACAACCTAGATTCCCATAACTTGGAGTCGGTTTCTACTAAATATAAATAGAATAGATTAATGGGTCAAAATATAGAAGTACCTTTGACATTATTAGTTTTGGAGATTATAATACATACATTAATCCCATTATACATTTGGAATATATTAAAAAACAAAAAATAAACTAAAATTTCTAACACCCTTGAAGCTCATTAAAGTAATTTTTCTTCATATCAAAGGGAATGAAAAGAAAACAATGGTTAGCTCAAATTCCAAGTATGAGCTATGATCGTTGGAATATATCATTATAAAATTAGGTATAATAAATATATAAAGGTAAATAACATTACACACATTCCATTTATTAATTATCATGACTCTCTTGATTAGACAAGACATAAACATATTGTAATGAAACAAATTCGAGGGGCATTCAATTAAATAAATATATTTATCACGAAAATTAAATCTAAGTATTATATTAATGAAATAAAATCATGTATAATAATAAATAAATTAACAATGAGTGAAATAATTCATATTGGCTACCAAGATCTCAAACACCTTGAAATATATACAATCAAGACCTTTCATAATAATGTTTAAAACTATGGGTAAAACCATATTTATTTTTCCTACATGATTTATCTCATGTGACATACTAATACATAGTGGCGCTATATAATAGTGGGATCACATGTCACTATATTCCCAAAAAATTTCATATTAATCAAATGATTTATTTAATTCACAAAAAATATTACATATCAATAAATACCCATATTTTGAAAAGAATATAGATTTATCAATATTTCTCTAGTTAATCAAATAACATTCAATGTGACTACCTTATGTAAAAATGGAATACTATTTATATTGTAATTGTAACCATTATTAAAGGAATATGGATATTGAAGATAATTTAAATTTTAAATGTACAAATAACATATGAATTTTATTTTATAAAAATAAAGTTAATAATCACAAAATTATTAATGAAATGAGAGGTGACCATATATTCATCAGGAATATATGTCTATAAAAGGAAGTAGTACTATTTTAAGAATAAATGGATTGAAATTTAAATATTTAAATAATATTTCATTAAAGAAATTAATTTGAAAAATAATTTAAAATAATGAGAATAATACCCATTTTTTAAATGGTGATACATCTAGGAAAGTATATTTTAAGTTAATATGTTAAAAAAATTCATTTATTTTTGTTATCGAAGAGATCACTTTTGAAAAACTATAGAATTATTCATTTGAAATCATTTATAAAATCTTATTGTAACTAAAATTTGAATTCATACATCATTTGAGTAAATCATATTTAAATATTAATTTTTTTTGGAAAAAACAGTCATTGAAGAAAAATATATCCAATGTAAATCGAAAATAAATCTGATTTTTATTTTAGAAATTTAATTTCCTAAATCATGTAAAAAATAGAGACAATAGTAGGAAAAAATTGGAAATATATTTCAATATACTATGCATAAGAATATTATTACTACCGAATAAGGATAAATGATTGATTTCCTTCATCAAAAGAAAAGGAAATCCCAAAAGAATGTGACACTATAAAATAATTCCTTACCTTTAGGTAACATTGAAATTTTATTCCATTGAAAAAATAAACATCACTTGAAACATTAACCCTTATTTATATCTATTTTATCATTTTTATTACATCAATGTGTAATTATATACACAACATCTAATTTAATAGGATCATATTAACAAGTATGACTCAATGGTCTGGAGACTAGGACCAATTCCATTTCCACATACTTATCATTTGGTATACATGATTGATACTCATATATAATGGTTTTTATATTACATTTCGTTCAAATGAAATGAAAATGAATTCCTATTGTTGTGTATTTGTTATAATAACGATAGGGATCCTGAGAATTGAAAATTGGTATCCACGGTAGGACCCTAAAATATCTATTCATTTTGTTTCATATTATTAGATTCATTAATAATGATTGAATTTGGTTTTTTTGGAACCCAAGAATCCTTTGGGATATATAATTTTCAGTTGTAACTCTAGTAAATCATGAAAAAAGACTATATTTGTAACATTTGGCCACATTTCTTGAATTTTGGTTGAATATGATATGTCTCTTCATCTTGTTGACGTTATCTACATTATTATGGGTGACTTTAAATTCAATCTCAATTCTTGAATTTCAAAATGTCCCAGATTTTTTAACTAACTGCTCAACCACTGGACATATTAAGGATCATTTTTATTGTTCAATTATGTGATCTAAATGTTAAAAAAATATAATCTTTATAGATGAGTGTATTTTTAAAGTACCAATGTTGGCCATCTTTATGTTCATGTGCAGAAGAACACTTCTAAAAATGTGAAGGGAGTTTCTCCACATGTATCTTAGGAGATAATGATTCCTTGTCCAAATGATGGGTCACTTAATAGAGGATCTCCCTCCTTTTTTAATGTTGTGACTGGTAATAGACCTGATGGTACCCATAGTGATGCGGCCTACAGTGCGGGTGAGAAAAATGTTCAGCTGCTACGAACTGTTTCTCATATTATTCAATAGAAGATCACTTCTAAATTGGGTGATGATGATATTTATGATGGTGACTATAATTATAATATAATATTTTTGAAAAAATAATTGAAATTCAAAGGAAAACAATACCCTAGGTTATTAAATGAGATTCCACACTTGTGGTTGGGAAACATTCATTAAGGAATATACATTTGATCTTTCATTGTTCTGAGAAGGTTGTTACTTCCCAGGGGTTTGTGGCATCTTATGCACATGATCCTGATTCTTCCATAGAGAATATTTTATATTTTGGACATGATATTATCTCATCTTTATAGTATTTGGGATTCTTTATTATATCTTATTTTTTTGGATTACTGTGGTAATGATATGGTTCTTGTTACTATTGTTGTTTTTAACACTCATGTTCTACTGGATTTTTCTATTCTTGTACCATTTGATGCCATTGTGGTGTCTATTAAAAAGGAGAACGTTTTTATTGAACATGATCTTCCAAGGGAACTCTTGGTTAATCATTTTATTGATATTGCCTATTGTTTTTAAGATTTAACTCCTCAAGTCAATGTGTTGTCTATACAGACAGCTTCCACTGAAATCACATCACCCTTGCAATGTACCTTTCATGTGAGTTCACCCTATATTGGTGTTGTGAAGAATATTTTTTTCAATATTTAAATACATTATTAATTTTTATTTTCATAAGTTATATCAGTAAATCAGATAATGTAATGATAAAATAGTGATTAATTCTTCAATTCTCAAGTAGGATGGGGACTTGAAAACAATGCAAACCTCAACTATGGAAGATCTAGATAAGATTTTACTCATTGTGGGTGATAAATGGTATGATGCTAATAGTGTTTTTCAATAGTATGACCAAATTTCATATCATAATACTGATGATATTGTGGAAATTTATGATCATGGTGGTGTTTGGAATACCCTAAAACAATGGAGAAGGTGAAGGCACCCAAGAGGATTAGACGGGTTTCATGGATGAGGTGGTATAAATAAATGATGAGTTTTATCTATTTTTATGGATTTTCCACCTCCCTTACATTATATAACCTACATGAACATTCTAATATTTTTTATACTAAATATTTATTTCCATGTAGCTTCTCCATGGTTTGAATTATTTGGTAATAATCATTTGTGATTATTTTACACATAGAATGAATTACATATGTTCATGGAGATGGTAGGTCATGTGTATGCATGAGTTTCATTATAATTCCACTAATTGGATAATGGGAAATGAATTAGATGATATATTAATTTTACATAATTGATATCAGGTAATATATGTAATATATATTCATTTTATAAATCATTATGACAATTCATGTGAGTCGTTGATGGAAAAAAATAGTTTATGACCTGGAAGTATGCCATATATACAAGAGATGTTTTATTTCCCATTTGATGAAGAAGAATACGGATAAATATTATCACATTCACATGATTACCTTCCAATATATGTTAGATAATTGTGTCATTATATTGAATATGTTAAGAAATAATTGATATATATATAAAAAGAAGGTAAAACATATAGATGTTATTTAATATGATTATTATCTATTGGGGAACTTCCCATGGATATCCTCTTATTAACAGTAGGGATGGATTTTTGGGAATATTATAATCTCTATATTGTGGTTATGGATGTTAATAGAACGATTTTTGATGGTTTGTGATTGGTAAAATGGATTTATTGGTCTGAATATGTCAGGGGAGTGAGTGAACATTTAAAACAGAGGAGTATCCTTTTTTAAAATTCCAAATACTATTCAATAATGTTTCCTCACCCTCACATAGTGTTCCTAAAGAAATGATAAATAATGGATTTTAGGGATGTCGTGGTTGATCCACACCACCATGACATAAACATATTCATGTATTAGACATGTTATTTGATTATCATTAATGTTTTCATTATTTTCCATTTCTGTTTTTCACCACAGGTACAAGTTTTATTAAACTAGGAAATTAATCATTTAACAATAAAAAACCATAATTCAATCCTAATATTTAAAAATATCAAACCCATTTTTTCATATAAATTTAATTGTGTGTGAAAATTTACTTATGACACTAGAACATGTAAGGAACAAAACCTAGTTTTAATTTTGACCATGTTAAATAATTTTTAATGATTATACGAATAATTATGATAAATAATTATTCCAAACTTATTTCCAATTATTAATTATTATGATTTAAATTATTGAATCAGTTTTATGAAATTAAATTCACATAAAAACTATAATTTAATTTCAAATGAATGTGTATTATGTTTCAATTAATTGAAACACTTTATAGGACACGAGGAGACAGCCTGTGTTCAACCACAAAAGAGGATATTAGAACCAATAAAGGATAATTTATAGTTACTAGAGATAATCTCCCCAAAAAAATTCCTATATATAGAGGTTACATAATTGTCTGGTTTATCCATTATCATATCTTCAAAATCATAATCCAGCTTATCCTAGGACTTGTTGTACTCCGCTAAGCTGATCATCCCATTGTTGAATCCCATAATGAGGATTAGGTCCTTCTTGTTGATCCAGGTGTATTTTTCCTCATTGAGAGTTACCCTCGTTGACCTCCACATAATTTTAAAAGCATCATACTTGGTGGCATTGAGTAAGATAGCATATTCTGAAACAACTTCTTCTGATCTCAAAAGAATGTCCATGGATTGTTTACACACACCTTGAGTTTCTCTTTAAAACATCCTTACTATCTATCTTTTTGGTGTTTAGCTTCATTGATGATTAATTCAATATTAGAGGTGGTAAATATGAGAAAACATTCCCTTTACAGGCACTATTTTATCTTTTATTTATACTCAGGCTCGGAGTCTCACCTATAGAAAAACTTGTACCATCTTTACTAGGCTCCTTCTAACAGACCCGGTCATTGGCCCAAAACGAGTCAGCTTGATCAATATTAAATCCTTTCAATTCAGTAACTCCAATAATATTACATAATTGAACCATAGTCTTGTTTATTGGACTATAGTTCTTGATATTTCCAAACATAGTTTGATAACCCACTTCATGGACATTCCCCAATAATCCCTCCTTGAGAAAGGCACCACTTCCTAATATTAAAACCTAAAACAATAAAGCAATATTTGTTGAGAAAGAGTGACCATATGTTCATGTCACCCCTTTTCCAGTAACATTCTTATCACATACTACCACCCATGCCATAATAGCTTCACTCATATCAGCTGGATCACTCTCATAACAACATTATTCTAGATGAATCCACTCTCTGCCATATTCTGTTATTTTCAATCTAAAGTTCCAACCAATCCCTGTCTCAATCTGTTACAAATAATAGAGACTTTCATGATAGAAGGTTTAAACCTAGCCTCTTTCTTTCCCATTGTAGCATCTGAGTTACTCATACCCCCGTCATTTCCATGTTTTCAAAACTAAACATCTACCAACCTCAGTTGATGTATTGTAATAAACATTCAATTTCATACCAACATGAGGATCAATCGAAAGTAGAGTCACCTTTCCCAACCCTAAATACATTGACCCCATATGACTACAATCCTCCATATAGTGTCCTAGTCTTATATATGAATAGACAAACTAAAACCATGAGTTAGACAAAGACACTTTCTTATACCAAATCTCACCACCCACATCAATAAAAAAAGTCTATACAAAAATATTAGAAAAATAAACCTCAATAAAAATTCTCAGGGAAATTAGATGACATACCACCATATTCCAACTACCTGAACACACATATCATCCAACCAGATTTCCAGGAATATGAAGGTTTCAAGGGTTTTGAAGGGGGGGGGGTAATTTCTAGAAATCATACCCTGACCAAATTTTTTGTAAAATCCATCTTCATATGAATGTCATAGGACCCCATGAATAGTAGAACAAATGATCCATCATAGGTATGAGGTGTGCTTGAAAAGGAAAGAATCAAGTCATCCTTAGATAAAAACTGAATCTTATTGTTTCTTGAATCAAGTATCCCAACCATTTCACCTTCCTAAACACCTGATGTTTTTAAGATCCATAGATTGAAGAAATCTACTGTTGGACGCCAATTTTAAATCATGCAATTAAATTCAGATTTGGAAGAGATAATTTATTTGTTAATTATAAAGATCTTATCGAATGTCATGTAGTTACATCATAAAATTAAAAAAAATTAGGGGTGAGAGAAATTGGAGGGAAAGAAGGTAAGAACATATGTCTAGTGAATGGAATGAGGGGTATTGGTGACACTCTTACAAGAGGTTTGCGGATGACTGCCCCCAATCAAGGTGGAGGTGCCGATGTGAACCCCATTTCTAATTAATGAATGTCCAGGTGCCAACCATGTACCCAAAAGTGCTCACCACATCTCAGTTCTGATTGAAAAACGAATTTAATTTAAAATTAATCCGAATAATAAATGAAAAAACGTGTTTCCATAAAGGGTAATTTTAATGAATAAGATGATCTAATATTAACTATATTATAATAAATATACATTATAAGGATTAAAATTCACATTTCTATATATGAAATGTTTATAATTCACTAAAATAATTAATATTGGATGACTATTTTAATTAATTTTAATTAACATACATAATATCATTAAAAAAAATTCTCTAATAAAAATATTCTCTAGAAATTCCTTTTTTAGCTTAAAATGATATTATATTTATATCAATAAAATTGATATTTAATAAATTTTTAATAATAAATATTATTAGATTTTTTTAAAAAAATGGTGGCTATTTAAATAGAACATTTTTTATTTTTCCAAAAAACATTATCTCTACAGGTAAATTTCAAAAATTCATTTTATGATTATTTTAACATTTTATGTTCTAAATTGATTTTAATCCAATAAAATTCAAAAAAAATTCAGAAATTTATTATATTTTTTATTATATTATAGTTTTCTAAAAATATATTTCACATACAATTATTGAGGCTCATTTTCCATATTAATCCAAAACAATAATGTAAAACCATATAACAAAATGATATTTTGAAAAAAAAAATCATTATAAAATATCTCCAATTTATATATTTAGAGTGTTTTTCTAGATAAATAAATAAATATTTAATTTTAAAATATAGTACAATCATTATATAAAAATAAGTTCTTTAAATTATGAAACATTTAGAAAAAAGGAAGAATCTTATTATTCACAATGGATTTAAATGATAAAAAAGAATCAAGATACAATCTTGTTGATCCTCAATTTCTTTAACATTACTTTATCAATTACCAAAAATGTATTACCAGAAAAATAAATAATTAAATATATCAACGAATAATAATTCTAATATATTATATATTTGGATGGAAAATGAGTTGAGATAGAAATGGGATTAGAACATAGATCTTACCATCTATTTCTGAGGTCTGATGCATAATGAATGGTTATAATTATTTTTAGGAGGACAAGGATAACTAATTTTTTCGTGAGGAAACCTAGAAATCATGATCCTATATCAATTAATAAAATTTTTGATATGATGTAATCCTATTAAAAAAGTACAATTATTAAATATTAGTAATGTTTTCGGATGGTTAGACATCATAGTTTGAAAAACTATGGTCCCACTGTGTGAGTTCAATGTGAAATAAATAATGGAATCTTTTTTTTGTGACATGGTTCGAAATCATTTTTAGTAGCTATTCAATATTCAACTTTGATAAAAATTCACTGAACTCTTGGTTATTAAAATGTTTTGGCCTCAACAATCCCATACTATATTCCTACCTAGTAACTAACATATTCCATTAAATGGTTTCATAGAGAATCTACATCATTTTACTTAAACATTATCAAAAACATTTCCCATAAAAATTATTCTAAAACATAAAAAATCAAACTATAACCTCAAAAACATTAACCCTAACATTATATAAAATAAAATTTCTTTAATAAAATGGTAATGTAACTCATGTCAGTGGTGTTACATAATTTCCATCATAAGGATTTCCAACCTCCGAAATTGGATGATAGGTGGCTATTTAGAAACGTTTTACACATTGATGATCCCATATAAATTTTTTATAATCCTTGATCCCTCTTTAATTTTATTATTTTTCCATGACACTTAATGAAATGGAATATTTTTTGGACATATGAATTTATATTTTTTTAAGCTGTTAATCGGTTCTGGAAAAAAAATGGAATGTGGTATATGGTTTATATGGTCCCATAAAATTACATGTCTTGAAATTTAATAGCCCGGGTGTTTTTTACATGTATATTTTTCATGTATTTTTTAGTTAATTTTTAAAGAGTTTTATTCATTTAAAAAATTATATATATATTTTCAGAGAAATAGAAAAGTATTTTATTCTAAAAAATTATATATTTATGTATTATAATGTTTCATATAAAAAATATATTTAGAATATAATATAATTTTATAAGAAATAATGAACTTCATTTCTTAGTATTTCATATGAAAAATATAATAAGATAAATATTTGTCTATTTTCTCAAATGTATTATTTTTCAGTGAATAAAACATATTCATTTTTTGTTATTATTTTATTTTATTTCAAAGTATTTATATATAAAATTCTTATTTTAATATAATAATAATATTCAATTTCTCTCTCAAAACTAAAATATTCCAGTTGTGGTTTTTGAAAGTAAAGTTATACATCAATTCAATATAAAAACATTAAAATTTATAGTGGGAATTGTTTGAATAAATACTTTTAATTGTGTTTTTATATTTTAATTTTAAATTATATTATTAATATTTTATTTTTTGAATTTTTAAAATGGATATCATATTTTTCAATAGTGTATCAATATTTTATAAATAGGACTCTAATAGTTTTTTCTCAATATGAATAGTTACCTTAGTATTTTTTAACTACGGTAAAAATTATCAATGGTAATTAATGTTATTCATTAAATGATAAGGACTAAACAATGGAGAAACACATTATTGAATTTTATTTTATGAATCTATTTTATCTATACTCATACAATAATTGGATATATTTTATTTTTCTATATTTTTATTTGATTTTTATCATTAAAATATTTTATTAAATGAAAATTGAAAATTTTAATAATATTGTTTTTATAACATCAATATGTTTGACATAGATATTACCAATGCATATGTTCAGTTATATATAGTCGTTTGAGATATAAAATATCTATCTTTAACGAGGTAATTTTTTCTTGAAGATATAATTACATGAATAATTTACACAACACTAATTATGTAATTAATTAATGAATTGAAAAAATTAAATATGAGGTATTTAAAAAAAGTATAATTTGAGATAACTAAAGTGATATACCAATTTTATAATTGAAATTAAAATTTTGGTATGTATTAAAATATTTATTTAATATTTTAATTATGACATTGATGCTAGTAAAATTAATATAAAGAATAATTATAAAATGCTACATTATAGTTAATTTCTAATAAATAATATTTTATTAAATGATTTAAAATTTATCAAAATATTATATTTTCCCAATTTACTGTTAAATAACATATAATATCATCTATAGTAAATTTAATGTGTGTTTTTTATTTATAGTAATTATCATGACCGATAAAATGTGAAAATGCATGTAATAATGTTACGTTTCAATAGAGATAACAATGGGATACAATCCAATAATTTTAATAAAAACATATCCAAAACATGACTAATTATTATAGTTTGAGGGTATTTCAAACCATACTCATACTATATTTAAAATAAATATGTTTGGAACTATTTGGAATTTAGAATAAATTTATATGGATTTAAGTTTTTGTTAAATTCTAAGAGTTCCCCACCCATATCTTATTAATGGATACCACTTATTCTCATCTGATAGCACATAAAAACTATATGGTTCATCAAATACCACCCAAATAAATTCTTATAATACCTCAAATAATTTTATAGGTTTTTAATGTTTGGATGGTAACATTAGTGGTCTTAAGGTGTTACGAAAAGGATGTTGTTTGAATAAGATGCATCATTTTTAACCGAGAATAATTATTTTATATCATCTTAAAAATCCTTAAAAGATTCCTCAACCAGGATAAAATAATATCAAAAGTATCCTATATAATCATATATGTTACTACGTTAATATAATAACATATATCAATATACGCTTCCATCAAATGGGAATCAAAACCATTGTTCATGTGTACAAAAGATAACATCACTCATGGATTGATTGGAATAGTGGAAGTAATGTTTTATATGATATTCCAAAAATATGTATGAATTTAAAAAGTAAATATATCATTTACTTTCTTCGTTTCAAATCACCGAAAAATGATAAATTCGTTAGTGTGTATATGTTAACTATGACCTCCATAAAGTGATATGTCATGTTTTTATTAACCTCATCGGTTAGATGATATATATGTAAGTATATTTAATAGTTTAATATTATATTTATGAAATTGAAATAATTATATTAATATAAAACAATTCATACCTTAATTACATTACAATCATTAAAAAATTGAAATGTTACTCATGGGTACCTATGACCTACTATCCCAATGATTGTAACATAGTTAATTTTTCATAACAATATATAATTTCGGAATTTAAAATTATAAATGATTTATAAACCCTAAAATGATTTCATAATTTTGATTATTCGGATTACATAATATTGGTCTCTCTCATAACATTTATCCTACAGACTTCATTTCTAAAAGAATATATAAATATTATTAAAACATATGGTGTGAATTTAGTATATTAAATAATTTAATATAACATGATATGAAATTAAAAAAATAATGAAAATGAAAAGTTTTCTTAATAAATAAAAAAATTAGATTATTTTTTATTTTGGATGATAAAAAAACATGAAGATTTTGACTCAAGGTAAGAGATACTATTTTAAAAATACTATTATAATGTTTATTTTCAATTTTCGTTACAAAAATCATAAGAAACCTATTTTTTAAATATAATGTATTACTATAATTTCACACCATCAAGACAAATCACTAAATTAATGTTTCCCTAATAAGTTTTCAATTTTCTTTTCAAATGATGATTTTTTTGTTTTCCAAATTATTTGATTTTTATGAATAATTTTTTGAAAATAAAATGGCCCTTTTTGTATCAGTTGAAATTTCTCCAAATTATTTTTAAAAATGAATATTTTATTTAATTTATAAATAACATTATAAAATTATAAAATTAATGTACTATATAAACATATATAGAAACAATGAATTTTTCCTTTACCATAACCGATATTTGAAATATGGATTCTTTATTAATATTTCATGTTTTCTTCAAAAGAATAGCCATATTTTATTCTTTTGTGGTATATTGGTAATAATAATTATGTCTTATAAAGAAAGGGTATTTTGATATCTGTAATTTATTTCATATGGGTTTTAAATAGTATTTAATGGTTTTATTCATTATGTGGTCCATGGAAATTTTTTAATGAATGGTTATGCCCCATTATATCTCTCAGGTGAGAACGTTGTGACTTATATGATTGGTGTTTTCCCAGATAGTAATAAATGAGTCTTTTGTATCATATATTATGGGTTTTCCCAAACATTTCCCCATTAAATTTGGTAATAAATAACTTATATAGATTTATATTTTATTTTCAGAATTATTTTCATTTCTATTGAAAGGGTTTCGTAATTATTTTAGGATTATGATGTCCCATGGAACATAAATTACTCTTCCATGAACTCTAGTGAGTAATCATTATAATCATTCATTTCAAAAGCTAAAAAAATAATATTTTAATATGAAAAATTGTAACCCTTTCAACGAAAATGTTATTTTTTAATGAAACGTTTTCTCATGGGATTTCATGTTTTAACAAGACTAACATAATTATTTTCAATGTGTACCTTTCTAAAACATTTTTAAACATCTCATATTTTTGAAACCTTATAGGACATGTGTGTGGGTAATGGAAAAGAATAATTCAAGTCAAATGTTAAGTATATTTCTCTTAGAATGAAATAATGGTTTATTATAAATTTTAATTAATTTCTATAAATTGGATGGTATGTTGATAAGTCCACTTTTTAATTTAGTGTTTCATTTTTTATTAGTTATGACATTAATATAAAATTATAAAACCCTAATTTGTTTTTTAATTAACAAAATTAAATATAGTCCAAATAAACTTGAATATGTAATGTTTATGGATGGCCCTTAAATTTGTTATAATATACTGGATTAGAAAACAATAGAGGATATGATAATGATCATATAATTCCATTAAAATATTTTATCTAATGGTTATTTTTAAATTATTTATCATTATAATATTATCATGTTCTATCTAATAATATATGGGTTTTTATATAAGTTTTACTTAGATAAAATATGGTGTTTATAGTTAGAAGGAACTATGAGGAGGACAACCTTCCAAATTAGCAACCCCAAATGGTTAGAATTTTAAATGAATAGTTTGGTGCTGTTATAGATTAGTTGAAATGTAAAATAAATGGTTGTGAAATACATGATAGATCAAATATAGATCAACCATAGAATAACATGATTTTAGTGTATAATTTTATGTGAAATAGTCCTATATCCTTCATCATATATTCTAATTTAGTGGTAGTCAAAAGATGGGTGAATTCTATGAGTATGATATTTTATGTCATTGGGTGTTCCCAACAATGAATGGAAACCATTACGAGTAATCATTGTGAAGGTGATGATAATTGATGGTGGTATATGAAAACGATTAAAAAATATATATGTGATATTGGTATCATGTTATGGGGAATATTTAAGATTATTTTCAATGATAAGTATTTCACTAAGGTAGTTTTACATAGGATGGAGAAACAATTCATGGAGTTGTGGAAAAATTCAAAATTTTATGTAGCATTGTAAGGAGAAAATATTTAAATATTGGCTATGTATAAATTGTATTTTATCAAGGACATTTATAATATTATTAATCGGTTTACTTTTAGTCGAATCCAATATGTTGAAGTGAATAATCATCCCATGAACATGAAACTTTTTAGAAGTATATTTAGTAGACTAAGAAGGTATAATCGGTTTTCACTGATGATCATGTATCCTATAAAATGAATAAGAAAAAAAGGAATGCGAGAAGCTAAATTGGGAAACAATCATCAATGAATCATGAAAATAAGGAAGTAAAGTTCTCATTATTTGATAATTTTGGTAAATATATTTATGTGGAATGTTTGAAAAAATCAAAAAAGTGTTTCTAGTGTGGTAGGTTAGTAATGGGGCATGTAATCAAAATGAGAAGAGTCTTGAACAATCAATGAACAAGTTTTATGATAGAAATATATCCATATTTTTTTTGTTTCAATAATTTGAGATTTTATAATAACTTGTGTTAAAAGTAATTTACTCAAGAGGAAAATCATCATAATAGAATTTTGTAAGGTTTGGTAAAATATTTACTACAACTATGGTGGGTGTGGGTCCATCTTGTGATGTGGTGACATGTATGTTACTTGTCTATTCAAATTATCTTTAAACCCTAATTTACTATGGACATTCACATTCAATCATATTTTGATAAATTTTCAATAATACTGAGAATAATACATCAAAAATTTATGATACAATTTTTTGAGAAAACATAATATTGAAATATTAAAGATTCCTTGATTTATAGGAATCTACTAATTATTATCAATGGAATAGCCTATCCAAAAAATAATAATTAAACATCCTAGAGTTGATTTTGATATTTTTTGGGCATGGATATGCTGATAGTTTATCAAAATATGAATTGTTATGGAGAAAATATTTTCTTTTAATGATTTTTTTACTTTTGTATCCTACCATTAATCTAGGAATATGATTTGGAATGTAAATGAACTTTACTGGGAAGCTTTTTATCAAATTAAAAATTCAATACAAATTAATAATGAACTAGTAGTTAATTAATATACATTTATGTTTCTTTTTGATTTACTAGGGGTTATTTCTAATGGATAGTTTGGGTTTATTATTGTCCCAGTACATGATGCTATGAATATTAAAAAAAACTCTTATAGAATAGATCATGCTGGGATTTTTGAAATGAAAATTAAGTAGAATTATTTACTTTATAATTTTGTCATTTTTTCATGTATTTCCCCTTGGGGTGATCGTATGTTTTTTATTAAAATGAATGATAGTTCCATGATAAATTTTATTTATTATGCGGGATATAATAACCTAATTCTTAAGAACAAGTATCCTTTTCCACATTTTGATGATTTGTTTTATCATCTCAATGGAGATTATTTTTTTGTTGTAGATCTCAGGATGCAGTTAAATTATTTTAATTTTTCAGAGATATATATTTCATGTTTTCAATTCTGATCAAGATGTTTTCACTATGAATATCTAGTTATGAATTTTCATTTTTATAATACAAAAATTCTATTTATTGATCTTATGTATAGAGTCTTTTAGTAATAGATAGATAAGTTTGTAGTTGTGTTTATTGATGATATATTTGGGTATTATGAAATTTATGAGGATCATGAACAACAGCTGTGAATTATTTTTCAAACATAAAAGGAATAAAACAATATTTTTATTTTAGTATGTGTAACTTTTGGTTTTTGAATATTTATTTTATTTATAATATTGTATCAATAAATGGAATAATTTTTATCCCTAATAATACTAATTATATAGATGGGTAGAAAAAACGTACCAATATCATAGAGAGATCTATATTTTTTTCAATTTAATTTGTTATTAATGTTGGATTATTGAAAAAAAATTCAGTTCTACATCAATCATTATATGTTAACACAAAAAAGTATAAAATTCATCTGAACAACAAAATGTGATGAAATTTTTTAAAAACCAAAATTATGCTTGATGAATGCTTCATTTTTGGTGTTTCCATAGAGGAATGGTGAATTTTTCATCTATAATCATTCATTATATATGGTAAATGGTTTTGTCCCAATAATTAATGATCAGGTAATTAGTTATAAATCAAAATAACTAAAACACAATGAGATAAATTTTCCAACACATGATCATGAATTATCTAAATTTATTTTCTCATTAAAAATTTAGAGGAATCATTTATATGAATCTTGATGTGAAGTATATATTGATCATGATGGTATAAAACATGTATTCATCAAGAAAGAGTTGAAAATATGATATAGAGGATGGATATAATTGATTAATTGTTATGACATCATAGTAATTTATTATCTGGTGAAAATAAGTAAAGAATCTGATGCTTTGAGTGAAAAAATAATGCTAAATTAATCGTGTTATGTTTAGAACATGTCCTTTTCGATAATTATTTGGTGACTTTTTTCATATACATTGCTTTTGTATGAAGTTACACTCTTAGTTTTTTAGTTATGTTGTTATTGATATATAGAACCACTACTGAAATTTTCCAATTTCCCAACCGATCTATAACCATTGTTTATAGAAACTATGGGTATATATGTTTCTCCCAAGTTTATACCCATGATTCTGAAAACTATTTTTATAGGATGATCTATAAAAATGGTTCTTTAAAACCCATTCTCACATCCCCCATCCCATCAGTTGATTTTATCCACCTACCTCCCCCACTCAGGTTCATTTGGCATCCATAATCCCCTCCCTAGGTAATATTAGCCAATCCTTATCCATATTATGTGAATTTATTGTCCCCTAGGGTGAAAAAGAAACCATTGGAATGTGTTATTCCTTTATTTGGGGAAATTGATCGTTGAGAAATTTGAGTGGTAATAATTCATTCCCTCTCATTATTTATTCTTATTCCTTCCTCCATTTTCATGGGTGTGAGCCACCTTTATAAATCTACCAAGATTCAACTTGTATCCGTGTACGTTTTTATGTATATTGTAAAAATTTATTTGTTTTTGGAATAATATTATAATATTTTTAGGTGTTCTACATTATAGAGGAGTGATTTTCAATTTTGTTTTATGTATTGTGTTTGAAAAAATTATCAAAGTTGATTATTTGATCACTCAACCCTTATTTTCAACCACAATGGAATATGTTAGTGTACCTTATACTATATGATAACATAGTATATTTCACAACCATTGGTTCACCAAACTCATTTATTATAGAAAAAATAATTTAGAAATGGTTTCAACAATGAAAAAGAATTTCCCCAATGTGTTGTATTTGAGAATTTCCTTATGTAGAAGTAATGAAATTTGACATCAAAAGGACTAAAAAATAAGAACATGTAAATAGATTTTAATAAAATGAAAATTCTTGATAAAATTTATGAATTAATATCATTGATGTTATGTTGAAGTAAAATTCATATTCATTACTTGGAATGGGTTGCTAGGAGGTGAGTCTGCAGCACCTAACCACTAACAATGTGAGGAGACTACATTGAGGCAATTGAAAGGCATGCTCTTATCCCTCAATTTTACGAGGCTATCAAACACAATTATCTATAACAAATTTCCTTATCCTCATCTTCCTCGATATCACATTGCATTATCAGGGAGGTGGGGGTATTGTTACATGAACTGGTGGTGGAAGATAACTACAAATAGTGTCATCTCAATTTCACCACATCCCATTGAGAAACAATAATGATGGAGATCCATTTCTGCTAAGTATTTAATTTTAATTTTATTTTTAGGTAGAATCAATAAATAAGTAGTAAGATCTATTGATTCTCTTTTTAAATATATAGTAAAAGAATAACAAATGTAGACATTTGTAATATTACGAAAATAAAATTATAGATTTCAATTTCATTAATTTTTTATTTCATTAATCTCACCAAATTAAATTCAATCACTGAAATTTAATTTTTTAATAAAATTATATTGATTGTAAATAGATACTTCACTTCTAGTTTAGGATCATACATTATTTAGAGGAATATGTTTAGTTTATGTATTGAGTAAAAATATTATGGAAATCCTTTCATTTGGCATTGGGTAAATCTCCAATGATGTCTGGGAATAAATTATGGAATTTCATTGTTTTATTTATAAATGTATTTATGTGGATGATATTTTTTATTAAAAATTATATATTATATATATTATTTTTCTAATTTTATATCCTATAATTAAATGGATTCTTTCCTTATATTGATTTCAAAATGGAATTTCATGTTTTTCCTCTAAATTTTATGCATAGAGAATTTTGTAGAAACCTAATTAAAATCTATTATAACATTATTTATACACAATTTGTGTGTATATAGAATTGGTATCATTTCATGAATGTAATGAAAAATCTATCACTTGATATAATGGGGTTTTGAAGTATTTTACTTGATTGGGTGAGATATTAGATGGGATATGAATACTTTGTACATAGAAATTGGTAGATGTAGATTGTTCTATATTTTATATTAAATATATTTACAAAAATTACTTTTCCAGCCACATGGTCTTTAAATACGCCTTTTTGAATTATATTAGTTGTTTTATATTATACATTGATATATTTAAAAGATATTTATTATGTTTATATTTAATGCCCTTATATTATATAAAACATATAATATTTTATTATGTCATTAATCAATATTTTAATTTATACTATTTCAAAATAGATTTTCTATATGTGTTAAAGAAAAATATTTGAAGTTCTCATCGATGGTTATAGAGGTAGTTTTTTAGTTTAATTTTCTTCAGTTGAAACCATTTCCATATTGTAAGTTAATGCCCATGGAACATGGTGATATCCAATGTTGATCTGGATTGAAATATAATCCTTGTAGGAGACTAGATCGAGTATAAGGATAGATATATAGGGTTTGTTTATTAGAATAGAAGTTATTATAAGGGATTAATATGGATTGTAGTGTCAAAACTAATCAATTTATCCACAATTATATATAATTATTAAATGTTAGGGATACCCTCTTATGTTCTTTATTTGAAGTGATTTCTTATTTCACATGCTATTTATATTATTTATAGATTTTATATCCACAAGTATAATTTGGTGGATTTTATAATATATTTGGTTGTAGTGAAATTTTTATTTATGGATTATTTTACTGATTAGAAAAGAAAAAATTTCCCTGTGATTGAATGGATACAATATAGATGTATCATTCTAATCACATTTCGACTGAGAATCAAAAATAATATGAAAATTTTATTAGATTTATCATTTTATAGTGCTTTATATTGGTGTTGTATATTGTGTCCATGAAATAATTGGGTTATAAGACTATGGTTAAGTCGATAAATGTTATCTACCATTCAATGAAAGATAGATTTCAATTAAAATATTGTGTTTGGTATCACCATTGAAGGACATGAAAATATTATTTTTTTCATGAAAAAAAGAAAGATATGGTGTGGAGAATTATACATTTGATCAGTTTTCATTTCTCTATCATCATTTGAGATATAAATTTCTAGTGAAGTATTGAAATGATATGGATACGCATGTACAAAAGCCTAATGATTATGTTGTCGAGAGAGTGAAAACTATAGTGTATGATTTTTTAACTCTAGTATAATATAAATATACTAAAATAGACAAGTTATAATTTTTAATACAACTATATCGCAGAAAAACATATTTGGAATTAGTAATACCAACCTAAATTATTCTCATACCCTCTTGATGGATTTTCTTCTTGATAGTGGTGATATTCCCTCAAAACATTATAAGTCATGGATGTTTATTATGAATATTATATTTTCTACTAATAATGTTCATGCATTTCTGAAAGATCGTAGTTTATTTTTTGAAAAAAACAATTCTTTAATGACAATAATGAATTTTGAATATCTCGATGGAAGGAAAATATAGATGGAACACCATCTAGTGTTCCAAAAAATGTCATCTTTCCCATTTCATTGATTACCATGAATGATAGTCTATTTATTTGTGTATAACTATCTTCAAATATGCAATAGAATGATACTGGGATAGGTAAGGGTAATTACGATTTGGTTTACCATGTATATGGATTATCATGGTTGGAATTTGATTCATAACTTCACAATTTTTTATTTGAGGTGCATAATTTCATGTTGGGTGTATCCGCTGATTTTTTAATCAATTTGGTTAGATTCTTACTGATCACAACACATCACTAGTTATTATTCCCATTATAAATCTTCCTCTAGGTATCTATATGAAATCATATTTCACATTAATGATTATGATGATATATGATCTTTATGATCCCAACAATGATATATAAATGTACTTTTAGCCATTAAAAATAGAGTTAAAGCCACTTTGGGATTTGGATGTCCTCACATTCAATGCTTCTCCAAAAAATATATTTCATATGTGTTCTTACCTTTAATGGAATATTATTGATTTCCCTAAATAAGAAATGGTGTTTGGTTAGAGCTCAACTGGAAAACTATCATGTCCTTTTTAGTGAATAATACCCAATTGAGAAGTCTTAAATAATGAAGTAGGATTAATTTCACGAGTAATCAACAATTCAAACCAATGGATCATCAATATTAGGATAATCGTCAGAGGTTTGATAATAATATTGTAAATAAACAACCATGTCAACATATTATAGGAATTTATGTTGTTAATAAATTGAAGGATTTTTTTTTCATTTAGGGAAGGTCAAATGAAATGTAAAAGGAGGAAGAATGTTGACACTATGTCCACATACAATCAAAAATATTATTGTTTCGGTTTTATGTCTCTATATTGGTGTACAAATTTGTAACATAATTTTTCATAAGTAATTCACATTGAGAAAACTATATATCAAACCATGCATTCATGTATTCTAAATATAAATGGGAATTCAAAAGATACTTTTCAATCATTCATAATTTGATTTAATGGGGTATTCGACTAGAAATTCTTCTTGTGTTAATTAGGAAAACTAATGGAATATTATTTATACTAATTCTGTGATCATATAATCGGAGAAAAATAAATTTCTATTATATTAGATAATATCAAGGTTACTAATGTCTATTCCAGCAACATATCTAAATGTTACATTAGAATGAATTTGAAACTAATATTCCTAAAAACTCATTATTATTACATCCTTCATCACGAATTGTTTCCAATTGCAATTATTCATTTTATTTCCAATAATTTAAGTGTAAAAGTGATTCTATAGTTCTATTTTCAATGATACCATTATGCCAAAAGGATATCATATTAATTCCTAATAAAATAAAATCAAGGGGTGCCATTAATCTTGTGTGAGTAGGAATCAAATTACTCCATCATTTTTCATGTACATTATGAATTTAAAAGTTTGTCATGCAACTGAAAAACTTCTTTGGTGTCTTACTACTTTTAGGAAGATTTATCGTACTAAAATAAATATGTTTATAGTGAAATATGATGTCTAAAACAAAAAAGATCCCACATGATCAATTATGAGAGGTTATATAGATGAAAAATATTTGGATTTTTGTTCAATGTATCAGTTTTATGTGAGATAAATACATAACTATCCAATGAGAAATTAATATGATAAATACAGTAAAATTGATCACTTGTTTCATTCTCTTCCCCAAATATGATCAGTTTATAGGTCATATACATTGGCTATATAGAGTCATGATAAAACGTATATGGAACATCGAAGATTATTGCTTAACTATGGTTTGTTCGACGATATTATCAATTATGTAATTTTGACATTCATATGTTATCTCATACTATGTTGTTTCGCATACAAATTATTCTTTTATTATCAAGTGTTGTAGTGATAATATTTTTTTAACTAGTGCTCATTAATATTTAACTACCAAAAGGATAGAAGCTTTTCAAACATAAGATTTTTCTTCATGAATAAAATCCAATATATGATTATTACATTAATTAACATAATATATATATATATATATTATTTTTAAGATATATATTAGATATTTTGTTTAACTTTTGTCTCCATTTCACTCTATTTATGATAATTTTCTTTTGGTCCCAATTCTCTAGTTTGTGGATGAAAATCAATAATAATAACTGTGTATAAATTTTTTATAGCTAATTGATCATTGAAAATGATAACAATATAGGGTGGATTTATGTTATTTTCTACAATTGAATGTTTTTCAGGTGCATCAGATAATCAGTATCCATATAAAGATGTGTATTATTACGAACTTATTAATAAAGAACTCTCTTTGTATTAATACTATAACGATAGAGTAAATATGATTATATTTAAATATCTTGATACAATGATTTGAAAGGTTACTTCTATTGATGATTATGGATTCATAGTTTTTAAAATGAGTCAAATCCAAGTTACTGATGAAGTATAAATTTTTTCATTAGTAGAATTGATGGGTTTGATGATAAAGATCATCTGAGACCTGATTAGGGTTCCATTAATGATTAAATCCCATGAAATACTATTTTGTGATTTAGGGGATGAAATTTAAACCATCGATTCCATCATTGATGTTGGATAAAATATTCTAGTTGATGGATGAAATTTTTCCACTGTAAGAGTTGATGTTGAACCTCATGTAGTTGTGGGTAATGTACATAGTTGTAACCATATGTGGTCAATGTTCATTTAGATTACCTTAACACCGTTTTAACAAGTTGGTATTTCTATAATAACGTTAATTTAGTTTAATTTTGGAATGGAATATATGTATAAATATTGTTTTTTTAGGTTACATTTAAATTAAATTTATTTCAATAAATAAATTGTTTTAAAATAGGTATTAAAAAATATCATAACTTGGATTTAAACTAATGTTACAAAAACATATTATGCCATTCTTTAGGAATTATTTTATTTCAATGATGTATACATTATTTTTTTAAAATATTTCTTAAAATTATGCATTTCATTATTATTCATATTATGAATGATGTTCGAATGAAGCCGTTATTTGATACTGATCAACAGATATGTGAGAATGGGTTATCTCACTAACTTCCCTTTGTGAAAATAATTATTTTAATATTTTTATTTTTCATTACATATAATGTCACATTCATATTATTTATCAATATTGTTGTGATTTTCAATTTCACTATATTTGAATCGTTCGTATCCTACCAGCATGGTTCTGAGTAGGGATGCTTCTAGACCTATATAGAGCACCCATATTACACATTACCACCCTAAACCACTATATTTTACCCCATATATTACACCTTATCATCCCCATTTGTAACCTCTAGGGATATTCCCATGCACTCATCCATCATCATCTCTTTTATCCTCTTCTTCCTATATCATGTCTACACTACATTTTGAGATATTCCTACTCCTGACTCCATCTTCATCGTATTTATCTGATTCTACCCTTACCATATCTATATCACATGTTGGGATATTCCAACCCATGAAAAAAATAATCATCTCATTTTTCCTCTTTTTCAAATACCATTTATATACTTCCTATAGGTATGGTTCCACCTTTACAATTTACATATCTGTAGATGTATTCCCAACTTTACTACCCATATCCAATCCTGTCTACATCACCTAAATTTTCTTTTTATTAATTCAATATATGAGTATTATATACATTAATCTCCCAATAAAGTTATTTTAGATCAACTAGAGAACACATTGGAAAAAACACAACCATCAGAGGGTACTAATCCAGGACATCCCACAGATCCATCAGTGCATATTGAGCATACCCAATCATGTTATAATATTTTGATTTTGTAAAATTATATCACTTAATTTTATTTCTTATTTTTATGTGACTTAATTGATCTTTATTTTTTATCCCTTTTATCCAGTTCATAGGGACGTACTAGTAGGCTATGGGGCACAAACATATACGGGAATCATGAAGTCGACAAAAAAAAATAATGATGTATCACAATTAATAAAATCAGATGATAACTAAAAATTCTATATAGGGTAGAAGTATCATTGCCACACTATCCAAGTACCAAAATGAAATTGTGGCAGAACTAGACTCATGGATACATCTCATAAATGACATCAACGACAATGAATGGTCACATATATGGTTATGAAAATATAATATAATTATTTTTGTATATTATTTTTGTATTTATATGAATTATCGTGTTCATTGAAGAGACATTTTAACTATAATGATGGTGAATCTACTATGGTTACACGTTTTATGGATCCTTGGGAGTTATAGAGATTATATAAGCATGAATAATATATTGGTTGGAGGAGTAGAGTTGGTTCTAATTTAAAGGGTGTATCCATTTTCCCTGACTATCAAAAAACTAAACATCAAAAATTGATCTCATATAGGAAGACTTAAATGTTTATGGTTTTCCCAATATTTAATTGTTTTCATATATTATTTATTTCTTAATACATGTATTGGATATTTTATATTAATCGTTAGGAAATGAAATAACAAAGTTGCAATGACGTATCTGCAGTCATTGGGGTGCACTATAATGCCAAATAATGAGAAGTGATTGGCAATTTAAAATGAATAGAAATGATATTGACATTTATTTTATCACATAGTCAGTTATATATATATATATTCATATCATATTTTTTATACACCAATAAATTTATTTAATGGAAATATCTGACTTATTCCATATTATTCTATTAAATAATTATAAAAACCCATAAAAAACTAATTTTAAACATGAAAATACAGATATTTTCATTATGTACTATAAAATAAGAATAATTTTTTAAAACATGATAAATAATTATATTCTATCATGAAAAAATACCCATAAAAATTGGATATAGTTTCCATATCATAGATAATATTTGATTCACCTTTTTTTCATATAATTAAAATGATAAAACTAATTATCAGACCCATTATCAAAAATATTGGGTCCAAAATTTTATACATCTCAATGAGTTTTATATTGTTTGCAACATAAAATATGTTAATTTTAATAATTACCTATAATTATGATCATATTATTTGTTTTATATTATGATTTATTCTTGGTAAAATATTTTTAATATCTTTTCCAGGAACCTTTCAGGGCTCATGTGTTTTCGAAAGTGTTGTTTTTATTTTTCTATTGCGGTAATATTCAATTTAAATAAATGTTGTTAGTGTTCATTAGGATTTTATTTCCATTTTCAGAACTAATGAATAGATGATATTTTGGTAATGTTCATAACGAGTATAAAAACATATACATTGTGTTTGAAAAATATTTATTTAAGAATAATTTATAAATAATTATCATATGAATAAATTTATAAAAATTTTATTCATTTATAATTTATTCAATTTTATTATTAATCATGTATATAATATTTTTTATATTTTGAAAATCTGTGTACTAATCAAATTCATTTGTAGAATGTTGTTTTGGGCATTAAAGGTGATGTTTTATGAGAAAAAGTATTTTTTCAGAGTAGAATGAAAAATGATGAAAGTTTACAAAATTCCAAACCTATGAAAAGAGTGTACTAATTGTTTTATTTCAGGTATTTATATGAAATTATTATTTAAATATCATGTTTATATTTTATATAGTCTATCCTGGAGGCCCAATATGATAATGAATATGACAACTTCACACCAAAATATCATTTGAGTGATGTATTGGGTGATGATATCCAATGGAGAGTATGATGATGAACATGAAAAAACATCATCCCCAGTAGGTATTAGTTTTCATCGAGCTCCTCTTAGACCTCACAGACCCTCGAAGCTAAAAAGCACTCATGATGAAGTAGTTGAGGGAATGATATAGATTTATAGGAGAATGAAATAAGTAAAACTTACTATGAAAAAAGTAAAATGATCAATGAAAATGTTTTTAAAGAAATTTCAAATATAAATTAGAGGATTATACTACTATTGATTTATATATAACATAAATTTTCTATTTAAATGATGGCCCGAGTAATGGCAATGAGGGTCTCTATGTCAGTTGAATAGATTCTGGTATAAATGTTGATATTGAAGATGTTTTTTATTTTAATGATTTTGAAAATGATGTTTTTTCTTCTCTATATGGTGGTGTTGGTGATGATGATGTTTTTTATGAGGATGTGGATGATGGTGACGAGGATAAGGTTTTTGGCGATGGGGGAGATATTGATCCCCTCTATTTAATATTTATCAATAATAATACATGTGAATGTTGTTTTATATCTTTAAATGATTGGTTTTATTGATGTATATTTATATTTTTGTATTGTAAATAGTTTGAAAATTATTAAAAGCATTTTATCGAATTCTAAATATATATTTTTAGTAAATCATTGAATGTTTACTAAATATTTTGTTTGATTTATCAGTTCAGTATACGGTAAATGAGGTGTTGTTTCTACATTTTCAAATGCGACTGGTATATATACCCATGGTTTAGAGAATCGTGGGTATAGGTTTTCTATTGGGATAAGATATACCCATGTTTAGGGTTAAACCATGGGTAATAAAGAAAATATAGGTCCAATACATGTTGTTTGAATTGAAACCAAGGGTATAGGTTTATACCCACACCTCCATCTCCCATGGTTTGGAAAACCTTGTGTATAAACTATTCCCTTGGTTTAACGGGTTATACCCAAGGTTTCAAACATGGGGTATAAAGTGGTTTTCAAGTAGGGAAATAAGAAATATTATATGTAAGACCATATGATATAGTAAAATGAATAATTGGTTTATAATGTTATATTACCAAAATATAACATTGATATTTAAGGTGTGATTATATTTGGAACGAGATTATCTATGCCTTGTGATTTTTAGTTGAGGAAATAATTTACGAGGGGAGAAAATAGATCCATGTTTTGTGTTCATCTTGTAATTACTATGTTGTATGTAGACATTTCAGAGTTATACTAGTGGGACATAATGAAAAATAACATAGGTAAATTTACCATTAAATGTTTGACTAGTAAATTGGTTGAGGAATTAATTAAACTATTAAAGTGGGTGCATCAGTCATATCCAGTACCAGAGTATAAAAGGGATAATGTATCCATATATTTCATATTAGGATCTCCAAAGATATCATTATGTAACAATATGATTTGGTTTATTATTTATCGACTAAAAAATTTAATACATTTCCTTCCAATTAAAGGTAATTTGTATTGAGATCAAAATCATTGATTGTATCTCATGAAGATAGTGATTTTATAGAGTTTCTATCACAATCATTTATAACCATGATCCCATGCTCAATTTAAATGGTTGTAATGGTCTTCAAATGGTCATGGTTAATGAATTAAATTTCTATAAAAAATTTCATCTACAATATGATTGATATTATGAAAGATAAATTAAAACAATGGAATCCACATTTCAGATTATTCTATGGATTACAAAGGAATATGGGATCAAAATATTTCTTTAGTTAAGAATTATTATAATAAATATTTTCATTAATATAATAAAATTATAAATTAGGAGCATTTATATGGAATAATATTTATGACTCCTACATTTGGGGATGAAGTAGGAGATGCGAAGATGGTTGGAATCGATTTGGTAGTTGAATGGCTGAGAAGTTGAAGAAAATTCTACAGAATATGTGGAAAACTCAGAGCAAGGAGAAACATTATTTGGAAAATTGGAGGAAAGATAATTCTGTTCAAGTATGCGATCATGGTTTTATTAATGTATCATCATAGAAAATTATTATTAATTTTTTTAAAAGGTGATGTTACATACATTGTTCATTAAAAAATATAAAATTATGGGTAAGGATAGATAATTTCAATACTATTTATCCCTGCTTGAAAGTATATTTCAGGTAGAAAATGTTTTTAATATATTTGATAATGAGGAATTATATCCTGAATTCAACTTCAATATTAATCCCTAAAGTAGTTCAATTGGAACATAATAGATATAATAAAGGATAAATTATATATATTCATTAATATTGAGGGATATTATTTAATAATAAAGTAATTCACTAGGTTAATGTTATATAGAGAAACCATATGTTATAAGAAGCAACATGAGAAAATAAAAAAGTTTTGGGAATGTTATCCACAATTTTTTATAAGGTAATAATATTGAGAGGATATATTACAAGGGTTGGGTTCAAGCCCCTTTAATAAAAAAGAAAACGAAAACATAAACCTCTTATAAATTGGGTATGAGAAAACCCATTACGTGCCTGTGGGACTAGAGGGATCAGCCCACAACAACCCAGTACAAAACCCATTATAGCAGCCCAAAATCGCAGAGGGAGAAAACCCATTACATTCCCTATGTCTATAGATTAGTCAATGGTTTGAGAACCAAGGGTATTTTTATAAAAAATTATCTTCATATATTTATTAATTATGTTCTATTTTTTAATATACATTATCAAAATAGCACCCCATTTTTTGGAAATTTTTTTTAAAAAGAATTACTTTTAACCAAATTGGATTATTTATGTACTATATGATTTTATTTAAAATATTTATTACCAAAGCATAGAATTTTTACTTTTAAAAATTAACTTCATTATATAATTCATTATTTAAAAAATATCTTATGAATTTTTTTAAGAATTTACCGAATGTTTTTGATATGGAAATGAAAAGGGAAAAATATAAATTTCAACTAAAATATGTATTTCCATTTAAATTAATTATGATGAATAATTATATTTTTATATATCATTAATAGTTATGTTTTTCATTTTAATTTAATTCAATCCAAACTATTGATTTGGAAATGAATATTATTCTTGTATTTATTATTTGTAAATTTATATTTATGGTGGATTTTTTTCAGAAAAATTATTTTCTATTATGTTTTATAGTTTAATAATATATATTATAATTTTTTATATTTGTTTTGATTTTTTTAAAAAAATCCACATTTTCAATTAGAAGATCTAAATTCTATAAATAAGAATATTGAATATTATTTCAATATAAATGCTAACGTTAGTAATTTTGGTACCCATGTTGTAGGGTTAAACTTTTATTAAATTTAATAATAAAATGTGAAGGTTTATTAAATGAAAAAACCACTAGGCCTATTTTTTTATAATATTTATTTTGAAACATATTTATTCTAATATGAAATTCTATGGAATTTTATGGAAATTAGTTTATGAAATTATGGCCTCTATCATATTTTATTTAACGAAACATATACATTTTTACAATATTTTCTATTAAATATAATATTTTTATTATAATTTTTAAAAAGTATATGTTCATTTTAAAATATAATATTGAAATATAGATGATATATATTCAACATGGTAATTTATTATTTGTTTTTTTCGAATAAATAATTACTTAAAATATTACACAACGTCGACATGGTTTTTATTATATTAAAGGGAAAATAAAATTAATTATATTAAAAATATTAAAATTAATATAATCAATGATAGATAATTTTTGTGATATATTTTATTGATGATAAGTAAAATTTATGGATGTATAAAAATATTTTTTTTCTATCATTGCATTTTGTACTTATGTTATTGAAGTCAATTAAATGAATAGTTTTAAAATTTTATATTAATGTTATTTTATAATAATTAATATATTAAATAATGTATTAATTCATTAAGAATAATTTATTATAAAAAATTACTAATATATTTTAAATAATATAACATATATTCTATTTATGATCCCCATTTGTAATTATAGTAATTATCTAGACCTCGAAAGAGTAAAATTTCTTGTTTTTGTGGAAAGTGTGAAAAAGGTTAATAAGGGGATAAAACAAAAATAAGTTAAATATCATATTTTAAACAAGTAAAATTTTTATACAATCAGGTAATTTATTACCATCCTCTTCATATATACAAAATAAATAAATATGGTTCTATATCTAATTTAAAATTAAATTAAAATAATCTAATATTTTTGTGGAATTCCAAGAGTTACCATCCCATTGATTGTAAAATGGAACCAATTATTTTAATTTATTCAAATATTAAAATTCAACTGGTTTTTCCTCATAATTAGAAAATAACTTAATATATTACATATCTAATAATAGATGTATTTTTTATGAAAAACACAAACCTTTGTTTTCGTAAGGTGTTAATAAAAATAGGTTTTCGAAAGAGATGTATAGTTTTTAGTTGGGTTCATCGGTTTTATTTCTTCTACAAACACCATAAAAAACAAAACTCAGTCATTGAAAAATAATTAAACTAGTTTTTTTAAATATATAAATTTATTATTTTGTTAATATAATTACATATTGTTTTTAATATTCCATCAAATGGGAAACAGAATCATCATTCTTGTGTAAGGGGAACTACATCATCGCGAACTGATGATCTTATTTTACAACTATATTTTATAATAGATGGAATATAATTTCAGAATTAATGTTATAATATCATATTAATGACATATATTTAATTATAATTCATAATATAATATTTACTTTCATTTAATTTCATTCCCATAAAAATGATAATCCCATTTGTGCGAACATGATGACTTTGACTTCCAAGAAACTATGTGATTCATTTTTCATCACCAAATCACATGTAGAGTATATATATATTCATTCAATTATTATCACATTTATTATGGTATTGTAATTATTGAATGTTAAATTAATACATTACTTTATACTCCAAGGATTTATGATAAATGTTTTTTTAATGAAATAGGAATTTCTTCCTCATATGATTTTTTAAAAAATACAATAAAAAAGAATTTTTTTTAAATAATTTAATAATGTCATTACAAAGGGAAAAACATGAAAAATAAATTTTAATGTAAGTGGAAAAAATGAATCATTCCATTGTTTTAGAAGTTAGTTTTTTGGATTCCAATATTGGCTTATATTGTTTATATAAAATAAATCCCAACATGCCCATTCTCAAGTTGTTTTTGAATTGAAATGGGTTTTTAACAAAATTTTATACTTTTATATCTAATTTCTTTTAACATGGAATAAAATGTGTCATTCAAGTTTTTTATTCTTGATGTATACATTGGACATTGTTTATGAGTTGTTGAGACTAATTGTAGGACATAGTTGATTCCATAATAGCTTATACGATAGGAGTATCAAGAAATGGTCATATGATTATATTATATATTATATGGTGGGTTCCCCATTATATCTCTCCAATAAATTTCACATTGAATATTTTATCTCAATAATTATATATGATGTTTGTTGTATGGTTACACTAGTTATAAGGGTTCTATAAGGGTTTTGGGATAAAGGTATCACAATGAAGAAACATTACTTTTCTATTCTCTGTAATTAGATTTCATGGAATTAAATTATTTAATAATTGTGTATAATGATGTTATTATTGGAATGATAATACTATTTTAAGATAAAATATTATTTTATTTGAAAGGAAACATTCACGTGATTTTATGTTTTCACTAAACTTACAGGTTTCTTTTCATTTTATACCTTACTATTCAATTTCGGACCTTCCAATTTTTTTAAAACCAATTTCTATATATATTGATTGTTAAAGGAATGTAATAATTCATGTTGAAGGTTTTTAAGATTTTATATATTAATTAATCATGTTTTTTTAAAACATTAATATTGTAAAAAATGGTCTCTGAGTATAAGGTACCACTTTGTAATCTATAATCTTGTTATGAAATAGTTTTTTCAAAATGAATTATGGTTATAAAAAAAATTTATTTTTGAATGTCATATTATAAAATATTTTTCAAATAAACTAAAATATATGATGTTTATTGGTGAGCCCTTACAAGACCATCCATATATTTTCTCAGTTGAGATATATGAATGGAAATATAAACCAAACTAAAACATGGTGGTATCTCTAATCAATATTAAAGAAAAATAATTTATCAAATATCTTTATATTTTCAACATATTATCAAGAAAATATCTCTTTTTAAATTGATATATGATTCCGTAGATTTTGAGAGACTCCCAAGAAGACTATATCTCCCATGGAAAAATGATAATGGGTGAAAACAATTATAAAAAACCAATTTCTAATACATTTGAAAAATAGTGTTTCATGAAAATATTAATCTTAACAATTGATTCATTGATATGGATAGTTCGAAATATTTAATATTCTATATTCTCAACAAAAAAAAATTAGAACATCACAAATAATATTATAATGCCTTCATTAGATCCATTTTTGTCATGTATAGATAAATTTGGTTAAACAGTAACTCCATTAATGGGAAATGATCCAAAACCCTATTGTACCTAAATATCTATATAGTTAATTTTTGGATCCCAAACACACTATTATGGATCACGAAATTCCATTTAATATTTGTCACTTAAGAATATCTAATTCAAATTCTGCTTTCTTGATGCACCATATGACAAAATTCAAGTACATCAATATATATAATGATGAATTATTTATTATTCTATTTAATCCATGGAATTAAGTTACTATTTAAATTTGAATAATTTCGAATTAGCTAGTATAAATTGTTGTTATTATTAAATAATAATGTAGAAATGACTACCTAGGGAAGACACAATGCCCAACTATTGGTGAAGTATATTTTTTCCCAAAGAAGAAAATATTATCTAGCTAGCGATTAAAGGATAAATAACCAGCTTATTAATTAAGGACCTGACCATGGTGTCCTGAGTATAATAGCAGCATGATTTTTAAATTAGGTAGCTATAAGGTAGATACGATCAATAACCATTAGAGTTCCATTTAATGATGAGAAAAAATGGTAAATGGGATCATTAAATACCAATATTGACTCATGAAACCCTCAAAAACCATTGAATCCTATAAATAGAGACAATAGGTTCTTGGATCTATTTTATATTATTTAAAATCATATGTATAATCACATTATTCCGAAATTTATAGTCATGTCATGAATCCTCTCAAATTTTAAATTATCAGTTTTTATCTCTCTTGATTCTATCATACATTCACTCAATATCATTCTGATAAATTATATGATTCTTCTGTAGTGATTAGAGAGTATCATTTTAATGGGTTTTCAAAAACCAGATATTATTTTTCTCAACCAACATTTTATAGTTGTTTTACTTTAATAACCACTGCATGTAATCAGAGACATGTGATTAATACTATTGAGGTATTGGAAGATATGTTTCATGTTAAATCCATTTAAAAGTAACGTGAATCATGTTTTATTGATCCTAATTGACATCAATGAAATAAAACAATCCTACCATCACATGGGACAGATATGTAGGAACTCACACCGAGAATTTTTTAAATTCTGTTACCAAACATTATATTCCCTCTCTCATAATAAACACAATAATAGTTTGATCTAAATACGAATAATTATATTGATCTGATTCATCACGTTCCCAATATAAATATAACATAATTAACTATTATATTTGAAGTGCAATGTGTTTCATTTGTTGTCAATGAGGCATAAAGTTGTCTTGGAATGAATGGATGTCAAGGAGTCAAGATGTGAATGTCAAAGGATGTGATGGTGATGATGATGAAGAGAGAATGGCCATGATACTAAGATGGATGTCACTTAGGAGATTCACTAAGTGGCATAGGAGATGTGGTTGAAACATTCTCTATGAAAATCTGACGATTGTTGAGCTGATCTTTAAGTTCATAGAACTTGTATCCTGATGATACAATGTCACAACATTGATTGAAGACCATGCATTGTCTTCACAATGCATGAGGAGTTGAAAGGAGTTCCATCCACAACTACTAAGTGGATGATGTGCATTAAAGAAGTCCATGTACTAACTCTTAGTGCATGTGAATTGGAAGTGATCCAACTTGATCTCTGATTAGATCAATGAAGCACATTGGAGAATTCATGTTGATTCAGGAGTTCGGTTGAAGATGAAGAACCTTCAAGAATTTCCATTCCTAAGTGATGAATACATGTTGAATAGAATTGGAGGAATTCTAATGAAGAAGATGAAGTAAAGAAGAAGAAGAATAGAGGAGGAGGCATTTGGCATTTAGAATTGGTATTTTTCATGGAGGACTTTGTTTTTGACAAAGTCCTATTTGTTACTTTGCCAAAAAATATGGCCAGCCCGTGAGCACCTTGTGGGTCCAACCCCAAGGCTCATGTGGGCCTAAGGCACCACGCCCAAGGGGGAACCCATGGGGCGAGCTCAGGGCGGCAGGGGCGCACCCGCAGACACCACAGAGGCGCTGGGGCACGCCCGGAGGAGCGCAGGAGGCATAGTGGGCGCCAGTGGCGCGCCCGCAGGAGGCATAGTGGGCGCTTGGAGCGCGCCCGCAGGGAGCATAGTGGGCGCAGAGCGCGCCCGCAGAGAGAACCCGGTGCGGGGCGGCACCGGGAGGGGAGAAGTTCAACTGGCGTGTTGAGGCAGCGCCAGGGTTATAAGCCGCGGAGAAACCGGGCGAGGATTCGATGTGGGACGCGCAAAAAATCCCGGGAGAAAATCTCCGCCATCCGTCTCATCGCGCGCTTGATCTGCGCCGCACATCTGATCCGCGGCGCCGCGATCTAATCCAGGCCGCCCGATGTATCTCAAACGCCTGATCCGACGGCCGAGAGCTCGTCTCCTTCCTCGAGCTCGAGCCGAAGCCACCCGCGAGCAGCCGCTGAACCAGAGCACTCCCGACGACCTATTTCGAGTTCCCGGCCACCATTTTCGAAACCGAGACCTCCATTCGGCTCGTCTGGCCACACTGAACAGATCCATGCCTAAATATTGGCTTGCATGCTATGTTTGGAAGAATTCGAAGAAGGCCGAGGCAAGAGAATCTGCCGAGGCTTTGGGGTGTTTATGCATGCATGGATTGGGTTTAAACAGAGGCCGTGCATGCGTTATAAATCGCATGCACGTGAAGGATAAAAATAAAGAAGGAACCCGCGTGCACCGAATAGAAACACAAAGATTTGAAGATTTTAAAGATCCGAAGATCTCGGGTGTTTGAAGTTATTATCACGCGGACGATGCGAGGCAGTCTCTGCCTGTAAAAATGAGGCCGAGCTCTCTGTGCCGCTTGCTGATGCACTGAAAGTTTGAAGAGAGTCCCGCGAAGCCTCTGCCTCGCGAAGTAGAAGCCGCCGCGCAAAGTACTTGCGCGGCTGAAGATCTCGGTGCCACCCGAGGCCCGAAAGAGTTCCCTGCGCGCCTATCTTGCGCGACAGGAAGATCCTGAGCCGCTTGAATTTGCGCGCTCAAGGATTGGCACCCTCACTGCCCGCATACTTGTGCGGCAGGAGGAAGTGCCCGCGGGTGCAGCACTTGCGCGCCCCGCGGCAGGAGGGTCTTGCGCGCCCCTGTGCTTTGCACCTTGCGCGCCTGGTTTCACCAAGTGCACCTACTTGGCAGTGTTGGAGAAGAAGAACCCGAGGCCAAGCCTTTGAGCCTTGTGTGCAAAAAGAAAAAGAGAAGGGCGTGGCCGTGTGTGTGCAAAAGGAGGAAGACCACACTATTTGTGTGTGTGCAATTCAAGTAAAGGCCGTAGCCTTGGGTGTGTGTGAAACAAGAAGACCACACTATTTGTGTGTGTGCAAAGTGGACAAGATCACCTACGGGCCAAGTGTGTGCCAAGTGGAGAAGAAGGCCTTACGGCCGTGTGTGCTTAACAAAACAAGAAAAGGCAGTAGCCTTGTGTGTGTGCAAGAAGGGAAGGAAAGGCCTTTGTGCCTTTGTGTGCAAAAAGAACAACAAGTGGCCGTAGCCCTTGAGTGTGTGCCAAATTGAGGAACACATCTTGTGTGTGCTAAGTACCCTAAGGGCAGTGGGTGTGAGCAAGACAAGGCCATACTTTGTGTGTGCATTTGAAGAAGAAGGCCGTAGCCCTTGTGTGTGAAAAATGAAGAACCAAGTGTGTGCATAAGTGAAGTGCACACTTTGAAGAAGATTAAAAGAACAAGGAAGTGAGTGTGCTAAACAAGTGAAGGCCAAGTCTAAAGTGTGTGCAAAGTGAAACAAGTGTGTGCAAAAATACAACAAGGCCGAACCTTAGTGTGTGTGCAAAAGAAAGTGTGTACACACTAAGAAGAAGAGAAGACATCCACACTAAAGTATAACACACTCTAAGTGTGTAAGCAAATTGAATTAAGTGTGTGAATATTGTGAAGAAGGTGTGTGCTATAGTTGACTACACCCTTTGTGGGTCTACTGCACCAAGAGGAAGAAAAGGAGAGTGCATGCATGCATTCATGCACGTGCACACGTGAACCGTGCTAAATCAGTGGTGTGCAACTGAGACTGAGCCAGACTGAAGTGAAAGATATTGTTTGTCTGAGGTTGCAGTAGATTGAGAAGAGCCTGATCAACCACAAGTGATCAGAAGAGAAGAGCAAGGCCAGCAGTCTTTATCCCAGACTGCTGAAGTTACTTGAAGAGCTGAACAAGAAGAAGAGCTACTCGTGTGACTCGAGGAGCCAGAAGAAGACCCTGTGGGACTCAGGGAGAAGAAGTCTTCAGTGGGATTCTGGAGCAGGCCAGTGGGACTCTGGTAACACTGTGGGACGCAGTATAAAGACCCTCCTGTGGGACTCATGAGAGATACGGTGGGAAGCTGTATCGACCATTGTAATACTAACAGATTATAATGGGAGAATCCATGCTGGGAGAGCATGGAAAGGATGTAGGCCTTTGGTGCCGAACCTTGTAAATCCTTGTGTCCAGTGCCTTTACATTTACTGCATCATTCGTGGAAAGGTGAGAGATACAAGAAGAGTGGATCGAGGCTTTAACCAGCCATAGAGGTTTAATTGATTAAAGAATCAATTAGTAAAAAGTTTTAAGGGATCACTGATTCACCCCCTCCCCCTCTCAGTGATTCACACTGATCTGGGCACTTCAATTGGTATCAGAGGGAAGTTACCTCTAAAAGATCCAAGAGAGTCTATATGGAGTGCAGATTTGAGGAAATGAAAGAACAGCCTCAAATGGAGATATCTTCCAAGACTCAGAAAAATAGAAAGAAGAAACAGGCCAAGAAGATGAAGAAAGCCTGTCCTAGCTGTGATGAAGTTGAAGCAATGAATGATCTTCAGAGTGCACTCAAATATCTTCAGAAGACAGTTCCCATGGAAGTGGAAAAGTGTATAGCTACAGGCATCCATGATCTTCATGAAGAAAAATCACAGTTAGAAGAAGAAGCCAATGCAATGGAAGATCAATTGGCAAAAAGGGTTGGCATAACCAACACTCTCAGAAAGCTGGTGAAGGCTAAAGATGAAACCGTTTCCCTTTGCAATGAAAGATATGAAGACACTGCTGAAGAATTGCAAAGAAGCCTTTCTGAGAAAGACATCTTTATGATAATGATCAAAGATGTTGTCCATGCACTGGAAAAGAGGCACAAAGTGTCAATGGTTGTCAGGGATGCTCAACTAGAAGACAAAGTCAAAAGGGTGAAGGAGCTTGACAACTCATTGCTTGAAATGAAGCAGATGCATGAAGACCAGATAAAACAGCTGGAAGAGAAATGGGAAGGAAGGCTAAGAACAGTTGAGGATGAGAAGAACTCCCTCAACATGAAGTGTTTAGAATTAGAGGTGATATTGAAAAATCAGCAATCACCCAAAGCCAAAGCCTCCCAGTCAACTGAAAGGAGAAATGTTGCTACTCAAGTATGCTTTGAGAAGGATGATTCTAAGAGAAGGACATCCTCTAGTAAAAGTGCAACATCTTCTAAGAAGAAGGTACCATCCATACCATCTTGTACTGATGCTTCTAATAGTGTTTCTACTAAAAGTGCATGATGGAAGAATAATTCCAAACAAATATGGATGAAGACAGTAAAGAAGCAGAGCTCTCCTGAAACAGCACAACAGGTCAAGAAAAGTACCCTAAAATCAGAAGGACTGAAGAAGTCAAGATTTGTGGGTCAATGTTGGTGTTGTAATAAGTATGGGCACTGTGCAAAGGATTGTTGGTACAATCCACTAAATGTCAAAGCACAAAGGAAGCCCATGCCTAGGGGGAGCAATCCAGAAGAAAAGAAGCAGCATCCACAGGTCCAGAGACATCTGTTTACTGCAAATAGATTTGGATTACTTGATAACATCTGGGATGTGTGAAAAAGTGGTCAAAAAGATACATGTCAGTCTCCAACTGTATCCAGAGCTCAAAGGAAGAAAAGATCACAGAACCTGGCTCAAAAAGATTCTTTGGGAAGCAAGAAGAAAGTAGAAAATGCTCCCAAGAAGTGCTTGAGAAATAAAGAGAAGTCCTTGGAGTCTAAGTCCAAGAAGGGTGATGCATCCAGTAGGACCACCAAGAAATGCTTCTACTGTGGAAAGAAAGGGCATATCATGGATCTTTGTAAAGAAGCCCTGAAATTCAATAGAGGCAGACTGAACTCAAACAGACAATCAATCCAGAAGAAGCAGAAGGGATTGATTGAAAACAAGTTGCCTAAGAAAGGTAGCTTGACAACATCTAAGGAACCATGTGAAACTTCCAGAACTGGGGCCACTCTTCCAAATGATATACTTGTCATATGGCCAAATCAGTTGCAACTTGCCAAAGATCTACAAAGAGCTGAAGATGAAGTTCTGGCAATTGCTAAGGCAAAAGGGAAGAAGAAGATATCACATGAAGATGTTTTGAGAACCACACCAGCTCAATCATCAATGAAGATCAAATGTGCAAGTGTGAAGACTGGTGAAAATGGGACATCTCGGTTGAGAGAATCTTCTCAACCTTGTTGTTCACATTGATGAACCAAGGAGGTTCCATCTTATTCCCTTATACATTGGTATTTACATGTGCTAACAATGCAGGGAATTGAAGATGATGATCATTCTCAACTGGAGGATGGTTTGGAAAGAATCTTGTGCACCCCTTGAGGGGGAGCCAATCTGAAGAAGATGATATTCTGAGATTAATACCATCTTGAGAAAAGTGAAGGTATTCCAATCATACTTTCACCCCTTGTTTCTTAATTGAGTTTATCTTGTCAATTAAGGGGGAGTATGGATTGAAGACAAATGGATGAAAGGGGGAGCTTTATCTTTGCACCTGAACATTCTAATGTGTTTTGTGAAGTATGTGCAGGATTTAGCAATTCATTGTTATATCTGAAATAATTTCAAAGCCTTGAAGCATGATCTCACATGTACAGTGAATTTTGGACAGCTTTGAATTCCTTGGTCATATCACTCTTGTTTTCTACACCGGGTTAGCCCAAGTAGACTTAGAGCTGATTTACTAAAGGTTCTTTGCTAAAGAGAACATGTGACATCATCCCTCTCCTAGTGTTTTTCAAGAAGATACTTTTCAATGGGAGGAAGATATTTTTGGAAGAGAACCACACCACACCTTTGCATTTGATTGCCAATAAGGGGGAGAAATATTGGCACACATATTGACCCATTCATATGTGCTGAAGGAGTGTATTGACAACAAATACAAAGGGGGAGATTGAAGTGCAATGTGTTGCATTTGTTGTCAATGAGGCATAAAGTTGTCTTGGAATGAATGGATGTCAAGGAGTCAAGATGTGAATGTCAAAGGATGTGATGGTGATGATGATGAAGAGAGAATGGCCATGATACTAAGATGGATGTCACTTAGGAGATTCACTAAGTGGCATAGGAGATGTGGTTGAAACATTCTCTATGAAAATCTGACGATTGTTGAGCTGATCTTTAAGTTCATAGAACTTGTATCCTGATGATACAATGTCACAACATTGATTGAAGACCATGCATTGTCTTCACAATGCATGAGGAGTTGAAAGGAGTTCCATCCACAACTACTAAGTGGATGATGTGCATTAAAGAAGTCCATGTACTAACTCTTAGTGCATGTGAATTGGAAGTGATCCAACTTGATCTCTGATTAGATCAATGAAGCACATTGGAGAATTCATGTTGATTCAGGAGTTCGTTTGAAGATGAAGAACCTTCAAGAATTTCCATTCCTAAGTGATGAATACATGTTGAATAGAATTGGAGGAATTCTAATGAAGAAGATGAAGTAAAGAAGAAGAAGAATAGAGGAGGAGGCATTTGGCATTTAGAATTGGTATTTTTCATGGAGGACTTTGTTTTTGACAAAGTCCTATTTGTTACTTTGCCAAAAAATATGGCCAGCCCGTGAGCACCTTGTGGGTTCAACCCCAAGGCTCATGTGGGCCTAAGGCGCCACGCCCAAGGGGGAACCCATGGGGCGAGCTCAGGGCGGCAGGGGCGCACCCGCAGACACCACAGAGGCGCTGGGGCACGCCCGGAGGAGCGCAGGAGGCATAGTGGGCGCCAGTGGCGCGCCCGCAGGAGGCATAGTGGGCGCTAGGAGCGCGCCCGCAGGGAGCATAGTGGGCGCAGAGCGCGCCCGCAGAGAGAACCCGGTGCGGGGCGGCACCGGGAGGGGAGAAGTTCAACTGGCGTGTTGAGGCAGCGCCAGGGTTATAAGCCGCGGAGAAACCGGACGAGGATTCGATGTGGGACGCGCAAAAAATCCCGGGAGCAAATCTCCGTCGTCCGTCTCATCGCGCGCTTGATCTGCGCCGCACATCTGATCCGCGGCGCCGCGATCTAATCCAGGACGCCCGATGTATCTCAAACGCCTGATCCGACGGCCGAGAGCTCATCTCCTTCCTCGAGCTCGAGTCGAAGCCACCCGCGAGCAGCCGCTGAACCAGAGCACTCCCGACGACCTATTTCGAGTTCCCAGACACCATTTTCGAAACCGAGACCTCCATTCGGCTCGTCTGGCCACACTGAACAGATCCATGCCTAAAAATTGGCTTGCATGCTATGTTTGGAAGAATTCGAAGAAGGCCGAGGCAAGAGAATCTTCCGAGGCTTTGGGGTGTTTATGCATGCATGGATTGGGTTTAAACAGAGGCCGTGCATGCGTTATAAATCGCATGCACGTGAAGGATAAAAATAAATAAGGAACCCGCGTGCACCGAATAGAAACACAAAGATTTGAAGATTTTAAAGATCCGAAGATCTCGGGTGTTTGAAGTTATTATCACGCGGATGATGCGAGGCAGTCTCTGCCTATAAAAATGAGGCCGAGCCCTCTGTGCCGCTTGCTGATGCGCTGAAAGTTTCAAGAGAGTCCCGCGAAGCCTCTGCCTCGCGAAGTAGAAGCCGCCGCGCAAAGTACTTGCGCGGCTGAAGATCTCGGTGCCACCCGAGGCCCGAAAGAGTTCCCTGTGCGCCTATCTTGCGTGACAAGAAGATCCTGAGCCGCTTGAATTTGCGCGCTCAAGGATTGGCACCCTCACTGCCCACATACTTGTGCGGCAGGAGGAAGTGCCCGCGGGTGCAGCACTTGCGCGCCCCGCGGCAGGAGGGTCTTGCGCGCCCCTGTGCTTTGCACCTTGCGCGCCTGGTTTCACCAAGTGCACCTACTTGGCAGTGTTGGAGAAGAAGAACCCGAGGCCAAGCCTTTGAGCCTTGTGTGCAAAAAGAAAAAGAGAAGGGCGTGGCCGTGTGTGTGCAAAAGGAGGAAGACCACACTATTTGTGTGTGTGCAATTCAAGTAAAGTCCGTAGCCTTGGGTGTGTGTGAAACAAGAAGACCACACTATTTGTGTGTGTGCAAAGTGGACAAGATCACCTACGGGCCAAGTGTGTGCCAAGTGGAGAAGAAGGCCTTACGGCCGTGTGTGCTTAACAAAACAAGAAAAGGCAGTAGCCTTGTGTGTGTGCAAGAAGGGAAGGAAAGGCCTTTGTGCCTTTGTGTGCAAAAAGAACAACAAGTGGCCGTAGCCCTTGAGTGTGTGCCAAATTGAGGAACACATCTTGTGTGTGCTAAGTACCCTAAGGGCAGTGGGTGTGAGCAAGACAAGACCATACTTTGTGTGTGCATTTGAAGAAGAAGGCCGTAGCCCTTGTGTGTGAAAAATGAAGAACCAAGTGTGTGCATAAGTGAAGTGCACACTTTGAAGAAGATTAAAAGAACAAGGAAGTGAGTGTGCTAAACAAGTGAAGGCCAAGTCTAAAGTGTCTGCAAAGTGAAACAAGTGTGTGCAAAAAGACAACAAGGCCGAACCTTAGTGTGTGTGCAAAAGAAAGTGTGTACACACTAAGAAGAAGAGAAGACATCCACACTAAAGTAGAACACACTCTAAGTGTGTAAGCAAATTGAATTAAGTGTGTGAAGATTGTGAAGAAGGTGTGTGCTATAGTTGACTACACCCTTTGTGGGTCTACTGCACCAAGAGGAAGAAAAGGAGAGTGCATGCATGCATGCATGCACGTGCACACGTGAACAGTGCTAAATCAGTGGTGTGCAACTGAGACTGAGCCAGACTGAAGTGAAAGATATTGTTTGTCTGAGTTTGCAGTAGATTGAGAAGAGCCTGATCAACCACAAGTGATCAGAAGAGAAGAGCAAGGCCAACAGTCTTTATCCCAGACTGCTGAAGTTACTTGAAGAGCTGAACAAGAAGAAGAGCTACTCGTGTGACTCGAGGAGCCAGAAGAAGACCCTGTGGGACTCAGGGAGAAGAAGTCTTCAGTGGGATTCTGGAGAAGGCCAGTGGGACTCTGGTAACACTGTGGGACGCAGTATAAAGACCCTCCTGTGGGACTCATGAGAGATACGGTGGGAAGCTGTATCGACCATTGTAATACTAACAGATTATAATGGGAGAATCCATGCTGGGAGAGCATGGCAAGGATGTAGGCCTTTGGTGCCGAACCTTGTAAATCCTTGTGTCCAGTGCCTTTACATTTACTGCATCATTCGTGGAAAGGTGAGAGATACAAGAAGAGTGGATCGAGGCTTTAACCAGCCATAGAGGTTTAATTGATTAAAGAATCAATTAGTAAAAAGTTTTAAGGGATCACTGATTCACCCCCTCCCCCTCTCAGTGATTCACACTGATCTGGGCACTTCAATATTATCTTATTAGTATAAATAGAATTTATCACAGTGATTCATTATCAAATCTAAATAAATTTGGTTTTATTTTTTCTATTTCATTTTTCCATTTTCAAATGGACCCCTCCCCCCTCATGGAATATTAATTTTACCAGACTCATGGGACACATAATATCATTACATGAGTTTAGTGGATTTCACATCAGGTTTGAATCATTATTCATGACTATAAATCTACTAAATTATGTTACATTAAGATCTTTCAGATGTGGATAAGAAATGGTTATAGGAAAGACCACCAAAACGGAGGGGTAAATTTAGAATCATGTGTAAAGGAAATATAATTATTTAAATAATTAATTTTTACCTATTCTGGAATGTAGATATATTCTGGGTCAATAACCATTTTTCATTCACAAATCCAAATGAAGTGGGTGGGATTTTTGATTTGCTCAACAATTACCCAGATTGAATTATAATTCAGAATAGATCTATGTTAACATATAAAAAATTCCATTGTTATATTCTATCATTTCCATATTGATATGGATAAGTATTTATACAATCTATCTAGTTAATGATGCCCATAATTGACATATAGTTCGGTAACATATTTCATCTAATAATAAACCACAATATATATTATATCCAACCTCTAAAAATGCGTTCAAAGAGCATTGTACATATTTTGTATTCCTATAGAAATCCCCCAATTAGATTCATGATAAAAATAATGTTATTTTAGTTGGAATGATTTTAAATTGACTATCCAACCTAAATAAAGAAACATTGATTTCATATATAATTTACATCTATAAATGTTATCCTCAACATTAAGTTTATATATAATGGAATAGAAATAAATATAAAATATTTATTCTTCATTTTTCTATAATATTGTTAGATACTGAACATAAATTATTAGTCATAGGATTTAATTTACATAGTGTATAAACTAATTGAATGTAAAAAATATATTGATATTACATTCATCATCTTTTATTTCAGTTTAAATACCTTTGTGATTTTTTTTAAGATTTAATGTTATTTGAACAGATTTTTATTCTCACCAATGAGGTTATGATGAATTATTTTAAAATTATCAATGACCATAACAAAATACATATAATGTATTATAATATTTTTTTTAATATATAATGTTCATGATCCATAAGCGAATACATGATCTCTTAGTATGAGAATGTATCTACGTAAAGACCCATACGCATCACAATAAACCACATAACCTTTCTCTAGTTCAATAAATACATGAATTAGTTATAAATTGATACTATAGTTAATCTAAAAAATTGATTGCAATAAATATTCACTCTAGTGGAATTAACTTCCCTTTCTTGTTATAATTATCATAATAGATGTTATATTTGATAAATAATTAATTTAGTGGTGTTCGATACCTTCAAATACAAGATATCAGTTTATCTTGTAGGTAATATTCAATAGTTTTCATGAGATTATAAATTGAATATTTTTATTATCTTCCTATCCACATTTCATGGAATATTAATTCCTATGGTAGTGTGATTCTTGTTTCTAGAAATAATACTAATTCTTTTCATTATATTTCCATGTATCCTTCTAGATTCTCAACACAATTTTTATAGGTTCTAAATCACCATTTCTATTTTCAGAATACAAAAAATTTAAACAAAAACACATTATATAAGGAGTCGTTGTGTCTTTGAATAAAAACTACTCAATGATTTTAAAACAAATTATTCATTTATAAGACCAAAGGGAATAACCAGATATTAATAATGGCTGTAGTGACTCGAGAATGAACTTTTCATACTAGAATATTTCCACAATACGAGTTCATGATACATGGACCATAGATCAATCTTATATAACCATTTTGATCCTCTCAATTGATCAAAAATATCATCAATTAATATAAGAGGATATTTGTTCCCGATTAATGATGACTCATTTTTATATAATCATCAATGAGTTATGAAAAAACATCTACATTCCTTACAATAATATTGGATTTTCTAAATACAATATTCATTGTTTTTTATATCCTTTAATTTCTAATCACTCAAATAGTACATTTAGTTACTCCAATTCACTGGATGAAATTCAACAAATTTTATGTAAAATAAGAATATTTTACAATAATACAACAATAAAAAATTTCACATCCCTTTCAGGTATAAAACTAATTAAATTTTCTTTAAATACATCATGATAAAAATTAATAATGGTATGAAATATTATAGTGTCAAATATTTCCTTTTTCACCAATTTGACCACTATTATTTGATAAGATATATTTCCAAGTATTAACAATAATTATTCATTTATTCTACAATTCAAACCCATTTCTACTATAAATTGAACAACCTAAAAATATAATATTAAATTTAATTATTTCTCATAAAAATCGACTGAATCAATGAATTCGACTTAGTAGTCTAATCCAAGGATTAATTAAATATATGAATTCATAGAGTAGAAAGACCCCAACTATAGTATAATCAATCCATATTTATAAATCAAGGTACACACTAAAAGTATCTTCACTCTAATTGATCGAGAGGTGTCTTCATAATTCATCATGTGTGAAATTATACCAATATACAACCACTCTTAATTAATGAAAGAGGAATAAATGAATGTGTGTGGTGAACCATTATCAAATTGAATTTGTATTTGAGTTACAGTTAAGAATAATGGTACATCATATAGTTGAAGGATCGGATTGATACTTTATGCTGATCTATCCAACATCTAAAACTACCAAATCAGTACTATTTATTACTACCATGCATAATTATATATCATTATTTTTTTGTGTTTGGGTGTTTGTGGAATTACTATATCTCCCTTGGTTATAGATATGAAGAATTTTTTTAACATGACTAAAGAGATAAAGCATAACATGTATGATATACATAAAATTTATTCCTAAAAATTCAAATTTTTTCATTTGGAAAAACATCAAAAAATTTATATCACATTATAGTTTTTATATACTAATGGTTGTGCTGTAAAATCCAGCATCATATTTTTAACCAACCACTACAGAAGAGTTCGATCATTTTATAAGGGAATGGAGGAAATTAAACAAATCTATTTGGTTGATTGTGTGATACTCGATCACCCTAAGAGTATGGTTCCTTTGTATATTTCTTACCATTAATATATATAACACATATATTCATGTATACAAAAAACATCACTCCTGTAGGATTTCCAATAATATCCCTTTCTTCGATTACATCTCAATTAACCATCTTCGTACAATAATAAATAAAGTGAATAAATATATTATAATAAATTTAAATTTATAGTTCACACTCAAAAAAATATTCCTTAAAGTATACTCCTATAAAATTTTATGGAGAAAATGAACTATGATCATATACCTATATTCTAATTCTCTATCTAATAGATGTTCTTACAAAATACAAAATAAATTTGTCATTCTGGAAATTTGGAATGTTTTTTGTATATTTTTTTTATGAATAATTATTAGAATTCCTCTTATATAAGTGATTAGATGAAATTATCATAGACAAATAAATCATAAAACATGTTAGATCATTTTGTGTGTACACTACATAGTTCAAATTTATATCAACTAGGGTTAAAAGGAAATTGACGAGTTGTGTTATTATTATATCTGACATTATCTTCTTTTTAAGGTCCCAAGACATGCCAAAAGTTTTTCGAATTCATATTTTGATACTCTATAGAACGATCCACATGTAATGATTCATCAATTCAAATTTATTTCAGAAGAGTTTTAAAATAATCAATAATTCACTATACATGTTGGTTGTTCATCTATGGTCTATGAGAGAACACATATTTTAGGATCTATTATTATTGATATTTAGTTCTTCTACATGGTTCCATTTCAATATAGTTTTAATAAAAAACGTGTTATTCCCCACAAGATGAGAAAAATTAAAACGTTTTATATTCTAAATTATTAATAGAAAAAACAATTTTCATCAAATTCAAAAATATAGTAATAATATACTAGGAATAAATTTTTATGAAATTCCTTATTATAAAATCATTATAAAATTAATTTTTTTCAAAACCCATTATAATGAGATTTCAACCCTTCCATTGCTGTTAGAAAACAAAATTTTGTTACCAGAATACCCATGTAATATGATGTTTAGTATTAATAGGTAATCTGTATTTTTTATTGTATATATTTCATTTTATTATATTTCCTAAATATTTGATATGAGAAAAAAATTAAAGATGGACCGAACTAATACCATTATTAACATCTCAAGCATATCCACTTCCATGGAAGTGGTATGTTATCACAAACATTAGTGAAAATCACCGAAAAACCAAGGCCTAACAATAAAATCAATTTTTTAACAGAATATTTAGTGTATGATTTTCCAATAAAAAATAACCTTTCATGAAATTTATAAAAATAACCTACACTATAATTATATAATACATCTCATGTATATAGTATAAAACATATATAAAAAACCAAAAATATCATAATATATAAAAATTGTAAGTAATACATCCATCAAAAAACAAAATTGAAACCAAAAATAATAACACCATTATCAAAACACTATATATACCCCAAAAGAATGTATATTTGTTCCAACCATTCTCTCAAAATACTGAATCATGGTTCTACACAATATTAAATTATATTTTTTCATTTCCTATTTCATGAAGAGGAATGTCTACATATTCATCCAAATGCATATGTATGGGTGATTAATTATACCTTGTAGGTATTACCAAATATATTTTCTAATTAATTCCACTAAGATAAGAACATTTTTGATCATAGTTCAAAACTTAACCTAAAAAATGAAATGTAAACAAGAGTTATTGTCCAAATAAATATAATTTATTTAAATATTAAAATAATTTATGTCATTTTAATGGAATAATTATCTCCGAAACATGGAAACTTACACATAAATATTTTCCATAAACAAAGGTTCTGTATAAAAATTTTAGAAGATTATTGTACTAGAATCAACATAATAACATGTACAAGAGTCCAAGGTGACGATTTATTAATACACAATCATCATATTTAACCAAATATTCATCTTCCAATACAATATAAACACCTAAAAATCCATGCGAATTCCATAGTCGCACACCCATTCATTTACATCTAATAATTAATTTTTTAACACAATTAATAAAATATCTTATAGAATTAAAACATAACCCAATGTTTAATTCAATGATATAAAACATATCTTTTCTACAATTATTTTTAAATCCAATATTTAAAATTCTAAAACAAAAATGGTTTTCCAGGATAGACAATTTAATTTATCCTTAGATTATCCAAAAATTTATTTCTGAATAATTATGCATTACAATTAATGAAAAAGTATAAATCATAGATAAGTAACATTATTCAAAATGAATCTTTAAGAAAATGAAGAATTAAGAAATGATTCCTCCAATGATAAATCAATTTCATATTCCATTAACAAACCCCTTGATGAATAGTCAAAACATGATGAACTAAATAGATATAGGAATAATAGTTCTAGTAGGAGGAACCATTCCAACTAGAATAAGTAAATCAAGAAATGGATGATGGTCAAATCAACTATGTATTTTTTATCAGGTATTATGCTCATGGAACCCATGGAATTGGATTCTAGAGGAAAAATATCACCAAAAAATTCTTATATGAACCATATAAATTCATATCTTAATGAAATTGGTGAAAAATGATATATTTCAAACAAAATTTGGGTTAAAAATAGAATATTAATATTTCATTTATTCTTATCCATGGATATGAGACATAGTTTAACAAACTATGTGACAACCATGTAAGTGTAACTAGAAAAAACCATGGTCCATAGAGTTTTTCCACATTGTTTTTAGGCTACGAACCAACCATTAAAAACCATTAATAAAAAAATTTCTAGATCACATGGTTTTTTAGATATAATTGGTATATCAAGTGTGAACAATGGGTCAGCCTAGTAAATATCATATTTATTTTCACGGTTCCTCAAAATAGTTCTACAGTTCCCACAAACCATTATAAAACTATGAATTAAAAAAATTATTCAAACCCCTCAAAAAATACAATGATATTTTCATGAAAATCCTTACAGGAATTATATATCTTAAAAATACATAGAAATTGACATTTCCCTTAAACTAGGGTGGTATAATTGAATCACGGTAGAGTTTTATCTTTATATGAATGTTTTATATGTTTCAAAAAATGTTATGTGACTTTGAGGTAATTTTAATAATAATATATGGTTGAAACTCATGACACAAACAATTAATTTGTATTAGGACTCAGCCATATGATCTAAAAGTGGGGGATATTTTTCCAATTCTTGTAGGATTTTATTATCATGTTATTATCAACATATAATATAATAGTTTTTTGCATTCAATATCAATGGTAATTTATATAGAATATAAATTTATCCAATATATTGGGGATAAAAATGTGCTATAAAAACCTTTTGTTCATTCAAAGGATAAAATAATTTAATATTTCACTAAACCATTACCAAAAGAGTCAGTTGAAATATTTTGGTAGATTATGATTATTCATTTCTAAGTCAAATGCTGAGTGATTCAATCTACTCTCCATCCATTTTATAATTTTATTTTTTTAATTGTGTAAAAATTCCATATAAATCTGCATAGTTTTAATAAATTTAATGTATTAAAAAAGTTGGAGAAAAAAATATTGGAAGAGTTAAAATAAATTGTGAGTCTTTAACCATATATGAAAATATTTCTCATTGGGGGAGGATATATATAGAGATTTTTTTTTGAAATGTTAATGTAGTGAGGAACCACAATTAGTTTTCTGAGTATTGTGGTACTGTTTAAAAATTATTATTCACTATGAATGATGGAACTTGTACTCATGTTATTTGAAATTTAATTAATGATTTATTATAATTGTAAAATATCGGATGATTTCACCAGGTAATATATGGATAAACAATTGTAATGTTTGTATGAGTGAATGTAACATATTATGGTCAATATGATTATACTAATCCTTATTCTCATTATATAATCCTTGTTTTCACTCATAGGATTATAATAATTGAATGATATTTCTTTTATATGATGTATGATTTTGAAATTGGAATATGTTTATAAGTTGTAAAAGTACAATATGAGATATTTTTATATCATGAATTCTATTGCACTAGTTTATTGATTGTAGTATACTTTGGAGACCAAAAGGATATGATAGTTATAATTTAAAATGAACTAGATATGGTTTTTATGTTGTCTTCATTTTTCCAAAAAATATATTTTTTATGTCTGGTGTTTCATGATTCTTTATTTTAGATGAATTATTTTCAATGGGGGTTGATTGATTTCAAGAACTTTGAAGGTGTTTGGAGTTGAATCGTGTAGTGGGAATTTTTTTATGATTAAGATGAGATCAATAGGCCTTATTGATATATAAAATAACACATAAATATGACTATTAAAGAGGAATATTTGAAGGCTCTTTGAAGATGGATATTGTATTTACCCATTGGTATAAGTAATATGCCTTCACAAAAACATAGTTTTGGAAAAACTAACTCAAGGTTAAATTGAAATATTTTTGGGGTTGATTGTGTTTATTTATAAATTGGGTTTCCAATTCCTATTTTGGAACACCAAAGATATTTTTTACATGGTATGTTGACAAAGATCCCAAATGAATGAATATATTCCCTAGAAGCGTTACAGAAAATTTCATATATAAGGTGGCGTCGTTCCCCAGTTGTTTCCAAATTTTTGCGGTCCTAATTCTGTTAGATGGGTAGAATAAAAAATATTTTATTTCCTTTATAGACTTATGAAAATATCAAAATTCCTCTAGTTTTTTAAATATGTTATTTTTTAAGGTTATTTCATGAAGGATAAAATAAAGTTCATGATGATATACGTGACAGATATGAGCATTGTGAATTGCGAAGGTAAATAGTATAATTAGTGGAGCATCATTGAGGTGTGAAAATATTGATGGATATCTATGTTAAAATGACAGTCATTGTGAAAAGGTAATTTTAATGTAAAATTGTAAAAAAATTAGCATCATAGTGGAAAAGAGAGAGTATCATGAAATGGTGATGATGAGGATGGAAGGGATTAGAATTAGTGAAAACAACTATAACTTTTCCTAGACACAATTAAAAAAATATTGGGAGACTCAATAAAGATCCAATGGCATATGAATATTCAAGGTGGTTCATGACAAGATATTCCTGATGGCCATAAAATCCAATCAATGGTTTTAAGAATTGAGAATGTAGTGATGTTCATGATGGATATAAAAAGTTGACAAAAAATGTGGAGCTCCAAAGATCCAATGTGAACTTTGATAAAAAATAATATTTGTGAAGGATAGTTGATCCTAATTATATAGGTTCACTACATGAATGTTACATGAGATTCAAGAAAGGAAGGAGCATGGAAGAAATATATTTTTTCTTCCCTAATGTAGGATCTCCATAATGGTTGTTTAAATCATGAAAAGTGATTAAATGGTATCACCCAGTAATTATTTGTAATGGTGGTATTCATCAATTGGATGAATGTGGAACTCCAACAGTGAATCTACCTACAATTTAGAATACATGAATTAATGAAAATTAAGGGACCTATATTTATATAAACTATGAGAGATCCCTTCCAATATCACTGAGAAAAGGAAGTGAAAGATGATGATCCATTCGATGGTAGTGATCCAGAGAGAGAGATATTTGGACTGAGACATGGAAATGTATAGAGATATAAAAAAACACTATAATGTTAGTGAGCCTTGGTATAGATTAGTTCTAACCCAAACCACCATTTTAGGCATTATGTCCTAGTGGATTTTGCAAAATTTGCACATGGTCAATATTTATTCTTTATAAAAAGACCAAATATAGTGAACCATTTAAATTTTCTATGTCTTGTGCATGATTTCAATGGTATTCATACATTTCTATGATAATGTGAGATAATATTGTTTTGATTAATTAAGAAACAATATCTAAAGGGACAAAAGTTTTATTCTATCAAAACCTAATTCACCCCTACCCTCAGGTTATTAAACCTAATTGTGATAATTATTGGCATGAAAGTGTAAAAGATGAAAGTTAGTGTTACTCTCTCAGCCGATTAAATAGATCCTTTCAATCAAAAATGGATTCTAATTTTTATGGATGCAATTTTCAATTATTGAAGAATATGATGCATCACTACTTCTAATAAATGAGAATGGATTCCTTTACTGCAGTAATGCGTGTAATATAAGATATTATCTATAGTGGTGCTTTATCATAAGATGGTTGAAGGGAATTGGATTGGATTCTAAGGGAATCAATCTATTAGGGAGATACCTATCCAATGTGATATATAGGAAAATTATGTTGTGTAAGTCATCACTTTACATGTGGGAGAATGTTATGAATATTTATAAGGGATACTCAAATGTTAGAGAAGAAATGTGGTAGGATCTCTAGAAAAAGTATGAGGATCTATGAATTCACCCCCAATGATTTTGATGATATATTCTATGATTGGACTAATGTTTTTTTGAAGGAATGTGTGGTCTCAAAGAAATTATTGAAGATATATTGATTTTTATTTTCATATTATTAAAACATTCACCTTAGAATAATATGAAGGTTTCAGTATTCAAAGAAAAATATCTAAAGGATGTGACATTAAACAAATTACACAGTAATCATGTAGCAGATGAAATGAGAAATTATGATAATGATATTGTGGAAAATGGGAAGTCCAAAGAAGTGGCATCCTAGTCCATGAAGAAGCTCACAATCAAATATGGATAGGAAGTTTAAGAGAAGAATGAAGTGATTTCATTACATTCATCAAATATTCAAATAGGTAAAAAAAATTTAAAGGGAAATACCCTCTTAAATTATTTCAATGGAAAAATATTGGACATCATTCAATAGTGTACCCCAAAAAGTTTCAAGGACATTAAAAGGATTAATTTTAATTTCGTATGAATAATTACTCATACTTCATAAAAGTAATGAAATTTTTTTATGGAAATTTAATCAAAAAGAATAATATACTTTCAAGATAAGATAAAAGTTCTAAATAATTTGAAGTAGAAGTGTTGGATGATTGCAAGGTATGTATTATAGATCCTATGGTTGAGTAGTTAGTAATTTCAAAAAAGGGAAGAAGGCGACAATGAATGATAATATGTCAAAAGAAGAGTTGCCTTTCATGTTGAATTAGAAGCTTCTCTTGATGAAATATATTTTTGGAGATCCAAAAAAAAGCAATCCAACAAAGTGGTTCTTAATTCCAAATGTTATATTCAGAATTAGAAAGAATGGATGTCTACATTGAACGATAATGTTGTAAATATAATTTCATTGATGTTAATGACCTCAAAAAAGGTTGTTGAGAACAAGATCAACATTGACGAATGTAGGATGGAAATTTATAGTCTGATTAAAACTAGAGAAGATAAAATCATGAATATCAATGAACATGAAAAGGAAGTTTTTAGCCTATGATAAAGTTTTAAGGGTCAGTAAAAATACTTAACCCTAGGTATGATGTAAGAAATAAAGATCAAATATGAAAAAGAGAAGATTCAGGTAGATGATAAATGTCCAACAAAACAAAAGAAACCGTCAAATCACAATGATAAGGATGTTAAGTGGGTACATCAAAAACAAATTGGCATGATGATTAATGTCAGACTATAAGAACCTATTCCAAAATTAAATATATAATTGTATTTTAATAAGATTTGGAATATTTAAGAAAACCAATGGAAAAAAGTTTTGTATAAGAGACATGATGAATGCATCATAACTGAAAAATTATTATTACAGAATGATGAGACCCCCACAACATCTGATTCCCATAGACAATAGATATTGGAGGGAATAAGAACAACCCTGGAAGTAGATAAAAAAATCAATAATCTAGATCATATTTTGAGGGGAATTTTTTCTGGTGTGTATGATGTTGATACAGGGATAGATATTGTACATCAATAATAAAGAGGAATGTGCCAATGTAGAATCCTGATAGTAGTAAGAATCAATTCAATAAACCATCAAGTGAGATGAAAATGTAAAATCTTTTTGAAAATTTGCAAGATTAATCTAGTTCTTCATTCCCTGAGGAAGAATAATATCATCATTACATAATGGATATGAAATAAACAACCTGGATGAAGTATAAAATAGATGTGGTGGTAGTGTCCGGAAAACATTTCCCGTAAACAAGAATATCACACAAAAATATTGATTATTGATAGTGGATTCACTTTACCATTGTTAAGAAATAAGTATCCAGTAGATATAATTAGGTACGATAAATAAGGTATCATAAAATATGGTAATGATGATGTCATAAAGATTGTTGTCTCGGGAAAATCCATGTATAGGGAATCGACACGAGACATGTTGATATCACAGTTGTTTAAGGTATCACTCATAACATGCTTAGAATTAGTCAAATATATCACTTGTGGCATGCCATAATCTTTTCAAAGTAATTATGTTTCAGCAAGGTAAAATATATCACAATGGATTTTTCATGGAATGCAAATGAAAGGAAATTACAACCTTGTAAGTGGAGAAAAAGATATTTTCATTCTATCCATGTATGAAGAAACAAAAGTTATGGCACTAATGCCTTGGTCATTCAAGATAATAATCCTTGGATGATCTGGTGAAATATGATGCTGATTTAGACCATCCTAGATTATCACATGATCATAATCATACGTATGATTCTTTTCAACAAGGTTAAATCATTCAGAAGACATAAAATGAAAATAAAAATTGTTAAAAAAATGAATTACTACATATTAATGTTTGTAGAAAAATTTCACAAAGAGATATTGATGGGAAGAGATACTATGATTTCTTATTTGATGAATTTAGTAGAATGGTGTGGTTATCAATTATCACACAAAAGTATAAGGTGTTTAGATTCATTACATGATATTGATGAGATTTTTAAAATATTATTGGTCATAAAATCAAAATGATCAGAAAAAAATGAAACCATATTCCAAAATATCCATGTGGAGTATTATCTTGAGAAACATGGTATTATGAATCTTGTTTTTCAGTGAGAACACTATAAAAAATGGAGTAGTTGAGAGGGGAAGTATAATTATCAATAACTTAGTAACATAAAAACTAATTAAGAAAGAACGTCCAAATATTTTCTGAAATTATGTAGTGATGAAATTTATCTATATATCAAAAATATCATTTCCATGATTAGATGAATAGAATATTCCATATGAACTAAAACATGGAAAGAAGCCAGCGTTGAAGTAATTTCGAGTTATCAAAATGTATTGTTTCGTTCATAATGAGGATAATCACATGAAATTTGAATCAGATGTATATGAAGGGACGTTTCATGGCTACTCATAAAAAATCAATGAATATAAATGAATCAACAAGAGACTGGGGAAGGTATTTGAAAGAAATGATGTTATTATAATAGTGAATGAGCTGAATAATTGGAAAAAACACAATCATCCTTGGGAGGATAGTGATTAAGATATAAGTAGAGTTGGGGTTGATCATATTCAAGAGGATGATACTGAAGAATTTTTAGATAATGAAAATGATGATAATAATTCAGTATCATCATAAATAATGAATTTTATATATGAAATATATATACAGAACATGATTTTGGACCAGACGACTCTAGTATAGAAAAAATGGATGAAGTCTCTACAAAAAATAATACTTATCAGAGGTGGAGCCAAAATGTTTTGATGAAGTAGCTCGAGAGGTGAAATTGCTTTAGGCCATGAATGAAGATCATGCCCAATTTGAGAAGTGTAAGAACCATGATATTGTTTTCTGGTATGGATATTTATTTAATATTTTTTAGGGAATACGATGAAAATGGAATATTCTGAGTACATGTCATGTAATTATGTGACCATTCCATTCAGATATTTATCCATGTATAGCTGCATTTTTACCATGTAATGGATGAGTACACGGTCATGTGATAATGTGGAAATACCTGCTTAGGTTGGGGACTAGTTGAGACTAATACACGGTGTGTAGTTTTAATGAATACGATGTGTAGGTTTATTTTTATTTGATATATCTAAGTGGGGTTACATTTCATATCTGAAAACACCTTCTTCTTCCCATGTTTCGTACAAGAGCACTACCAAATGGACAATGAACTCCAAACCACTCATGATTCTTCATCTGATCTCTGATAAAGAAACATTCAGATGCATTTGAATCACGATTGTGAGTTCTCAAAACCCCGGGAACGTTTCACCCTCATTCCTCTCTTTTGTGTTATTCTATGTTGGTAGTTTTCAACTTTTGTAATCAACAACGGTATAATCTGATTCAAGGGTCGATGTTCATGTATATCGATCATATGACATCAAGGTAGGTTATTTAATCCTTTTGTAGTTATTCCTTTCATTACATATGTTAAATGTTCCATATTCCCACATTTAAGGTATTGCATGATTTGGAATAAAACATAGTTTATTACCTATTATAGGATGATTAATTGATAAATGGGTTGGCTTATGCGTAATTTTAGATACCTTGTTTATGGGAAACCCCATTGGTGTGTTTCCCTTGATTCACTTTGTATGGTCGTTTGGTCGAGGTTTCCTATGAGTAATACGTTTTTCCCTACACTATTTAGTTAGGACGAAGTTTGATTGATTATATGAAATTATTGATAATAAATGTGAGTTTATATCCATGTAGTAATTATATATTACATGATTGTATTTGATATGATATGTGCTCTATTTTTCAATTGGACCATGAGAGACTTGGAAAAATAATATTGAGGTGAATATTGATTACATTCATTGATATGATATGTATGCTGCTATATTTTTATCCTATGGACCATGAGAGCCTAGGTCCAAGATGATTGAGGGGACTTCTAGATGACATGTACAGAATTGTGAGATACTTGAGGTAGATATTTGACCCTATTAGATTAGACTATAATAGATTTCCTAGGTGGTCGGTAATAGTTGATGTTGTGTTGTACCAAAGGAGTTAAACCATGAGGGCTTTCCCATTAGTTCATTATTTAGTTTAATTGATTTTTTTAGAAGAAATACATTAGATTGAGAGAGCTTTCCCTGAGGGATTTTTAAATAAATGAATGATTGTGACACGTCTTCCAAGCCAAAGCATAAGATTGGATTTGGTCTTAACAGATTTCATAAATGGTCTTCTGAGATGACTTTTTTATTACCTTACAAGGGGGATACATAGAATCATTTATATCTCGGTGTTAATTGATTCAATGAAATGAATAATTTATAAATTTAAATTTAAGTAATTAAAAGTAGTAGGATTAATTACATTTGAGTATTTATTAGTTAATTGAATCGTTTTTTTCATATTACCTGCTATAAATATATACAATGAAAGATAGTAATATATATTTTTGTGGTATCCTACTATGATTTTTCTCCCACCTTATTTGGGTAAATCTTTTGGACCCAAATAGATTATATGATTTTTGCTATATATAATGGAAATAACCCATCAACATCAATTACTTGATTTCTATTGGAGTTGGAGATAATGGGACCATGCTTTGGCTTGCAATGGTTTCAGATTTTAATTTATTTTTCATTATATGTAATTGTATTGTATTTCCCTGTTTTGTACTTGTTTCAGTTTCTTCACTAGACACATATTTCTTTTATTATTTACCTATATATTTTCTCGAGTTGTTTTATTACCACTAGTCTTCCACAATTTACATTTTTTGGTACCACTAATTCCTCTTCTGTTTCTTATTTATTAATTCCACTATGCATACTCTACCAATGAATTCATTGTTTCCCCATTAGAAGTCATTGGACCTCACTGCTAGTCTGCAGCCTCTTGAATTTGGGGAAATGTGTTTGAGGACATGGGGCCAACCAGATACGTGGAACCATTGGGTGGAACCGAGATCAGGTTTGTTACATAGTGTAATCCGTGGAGTTCTCTTTTCCAGTGTTTTCTTTCTGTTTAGAGACATAAGAAAGGGATAGGAATGAAATGTGTTTGGTAATTATCTATGCCATGGAGTAGCTTCCTCATGAATAGGGAAAAGCTAAATTACCTTGAATTGAATTGTATTTTTTGGATTTTGATCTAATACAATTTATTTGAATTCACCATTAGGTGACACACATATTTTTTTCTCTTAGTATTGATATGATTATGGTTCTATTTTGTTGCCACCTAATGAGTTGAAGGTATTACATCTCATTCATCATATTGATACATTTTAGAAATCCAATTTCATTCATTCTTTACATTCCTTTTAGAGTACATTACTGATTGTATGTTGTTGTGATAGATGTCGTGCTAGCTATTCATATTGTTGTGATAGATTCCATGATAGAATACCCTCTATTTTGATAGGGTACTGTTATGTGTGATTTTTCATTTTTATGGAATCATATTTTTGTTATTTAAGGTGTTATGGGCCCTCATGGATCATAATTTGGTGGATCATTTTTGGTATTTAATTGAATTCTATTATGATATGATATGAATAAGGATGCCAAACATCGAGTCGCTTGAAATATGGGATGCCATAGATTGTAAAATTGATTTTCATGGAAACTTTTAATGATTTTTTGGGTTCCTGATAAGTTTCATAGGATTACTATCTAGAAAACCGATATAACACGATGTTTAATTTAATTAACACACGCCCTGTGTTATTTGTTTCTATAAGAAAAATCACTTCTTAAGTACACCTCATATAGTAATTGTACCAGACATGTAGTTATTGACCATGCGACTGACTGTGTGAGTAGAGACATGGGGTTGGAAAAATTTTAGAAGAACACACTGTGTACTAGGAGTAGATATAGTGTTCTAGTTGACTGTGTATCTAGTCGTGTGACTAACGACACTGGTGGAAGGAACATAATATGTACACATCATGTCAAGTGTTTGCAAAATGTGTAGTGTTACACTAGCAGAACCATGTAGTTCTAGCTATGTAGAAGTAACTGGCTAGGTGGGAACATTCAAGTGCACATTCTATTGTAGGAGGAATACTCTGTGTCTATGGGGTGTTACACCACAAACATGGAATATATACATTATGATGTTAAGGATTAAGTGTACTTGCTTTATAGTGGTTCTATATGGTTTGTATCACTCTTCAGATAAACACAAATTCTTTCCCTCACCTATTCCATTTCACAACTTCTAAGTAGCTGTTTTTTTATCTCATACTAAGGTGTGCGCTTGACCATATCGTGTCATGAATCCAAGATGTCTTCCAGTTTTACACTAGTTACATCTCAATAATCATACACCACAAATGGTAGATTAAGGAATATCATTACATCTTACCATCATGTCGATTTGATCCAGCTATTTTTCCAAATGCATGTCTTGATGCATAGTTCCTTGAAGTGTTTATGAGGATGATGCATACCATTCAGGGAGCACCACATCCTTCCTCTTTTATGGAATTTTTGATGAATGTGTTTCAGCAGAAGCAACCTATATCCTTTTTAGAGGATGGAGGACCATAGGTTACGAAGTCCTCGTTGGAGCCCATGCTTTAATCATTGAGCATATGAAGATGCCTCTTAAGAGGAGGGTAAAGCTTCCGACTTACATGCAATGTTATTCCACCATGAGATGGTGGAATGTTATCTCACATGTGGTATTTCACCGTGATATTACATGGGAAGTGTTTCATAGGACCTTCTATGATTACTTCTATCCTAATACATTAAGGTACAACCTATATGAATAGTTAATAATTTTAGAGCAGGTCTCACATCCAGTGATGTATTTTTCTAAACGCTTTATAGAGCTAAAAATCATATCACCTATTCTAGGGGTGACTAGTTATCACTAGCTATGCGATTGAAGGATGGTCTGAGGTAGGACATATGATAACAGTTGAATGTTTTTAGGATGACTTCTATGACTACTATAGTAAACCATCCACTAATTACCATGAACAATATGAGGGTGTTTGGAGATATGAACATGGGTGATTCATTATGTAGGGCATGTACTCTATTAAATAATAGTATAAATCACCGTTGGAAGATTTCATGAGATTTTTATTCAGGTAGCCTGGTGAGGTGATACCAGTGGAGGAAGAGTGTACACACGATACAGTAGTGCCCGAGAGACAATGTTTAGTTCCCCTCTTGCGTTTTGATGGGTCACATTCAGCATTTTTGCAGGATGTTCACACTAGAAGATAGTGAGATGGGATCTATATGACTCCACATACAAATGGATTCCCACTAATTTCTCATCAGCCGGGGAACATGAGTTTTCCATGATGTACAGGCTAAGGAGGAAGTCTTGGACATCGTAGCCAGATGACCCATTTTCAGCTACAGCAGGGTGGATCAACTCAGGGTAGCCAGGTAGGGTTGTATGGCCATGGTACATGTCAGAATATTGTGATGGAACATACCCAACATGAGATAGATTCCGAACCATATATATTTATATGAACGATTATAGTTCCCTCAGTTCTATATTCTTCACTTTTTAATATAGGGTCTTCCCATTGTTTTATATTTGATTCCATTGTGGAGAGACATAGGCTCAAAATATTTACATCTGATGATGATAGGATTCTAGAAACTATGTTGGGGATTAGGATTCCTAGTGTACATTAGTGCAAGTAGTTCTGTCTTGAGTTTAGTGGGTGTCACTTATTATGTGACCTATATGTCATAACGATGACAAGTTTCAATTTTATTCTCTGAATAGACTAGTTGGTCTCCTTTCAGACCTTCATTGACTGCTATCGTCGAATGGTGTGATTCTCATCAAGTGAGGGTTGATCATTTCTCCATAATGGAGAATGGGTAGTTCGGGCAAGAAAATATAGACATGAGCATAATGGGTTGGAAGGAATTACATCAGAGATTTCTAGTTTATATGTAAATGAATTGGGGCCTTATAAATGGTCATTCCTCAAGTGGTGGATCATTTCAAAGTTGTCTTTCCAGTTGAATTTATTGGTTTCACTCTAAAATGAGAGGTGTATTTCATTATTGAGTTTGTTCTTGGAGTAGCCCTGGGGTCCATTCCTCCATATAGGATTGCTACACCAGAGTTACTGGAACTCAAGAAGAAGTTAGAAGAGTTACAAGAAAAGGGATTCATCTGACCCAATATTTCTCCATTGTGTTTACGAGTAAATTTTATGGAGATGGAAGACAGTACCCTCAGACTCTGTGAGGATTATCAGATGATAAAAAAAGATGGTCAAGAACCGATATCCCATGAAAGGAATTGATGATCTATTTGATCAGATTCAATGATCCCATGTGTTCTCAATTATTGACTTGAGATCTCATTATCAATAGTTGCACGTTAAACCATTAGATATACCTCTTAATGCATTTTGGAATAGGTATGGTCAATAACGGTATTTGGTTATGCCATTCAGTCAGATGAACACACCAGATATTTTCACGGAACTAATAAACCGAGTGTTCCATCTTTACATGGATTCATTTTTGGTAGAATCTGTGGATGATATCTTGGTGTACTATCAAGCTCCACACAACATTTCCATCCATCTTGAGATCATATTGAGTAAACTGAGAGAGATTTGGTTATATGCTAATATTTCAAAGTGACTCTTTTGGATGGACCAGATTCAATTCTAGTGTCATGTTATCTTAGATATAAGAATATTAGTAAACACAAATAATGTGAGAGTTATAGTTTCCTTGGTGTCATCAATGAACATTTTTGGGGTAAAAAGTTTTGTGGGAAATGCTATTTAATATAGATGATTTATTTTAAACTTTTCACACTTATCAATGCCATTGATGGGCCTAATTTAGAAGGGTGAGATGTACTTGTAGATATATTCCTATGATTCGGCCATTCAAGAGATGAAAGGGAGACTGACATCTTCTCTAATATTAATTTTTTCAGAATTGGGTAAGAGTAACACTCTTTACCATGGCACATTAGGTATTAGGATGGGATCAGAGCTTATGTTTGGTGAAGGGGGATCTAAGTTTAGGTCTTGGTAGTTGAGGCCACATGAGAGGATTCACACTACGCATGATCTCGAGTTAGCCGTAGTTGTGCATGCATTGTACTATTGGATACATTAGTTACTGGGAGTGGATTTTGTGATATACACAAACTAAAAAAATCCACAAGTATATCATTACTCAGAGTGATCCAAAATTCAGATATTGATGGTGGGTTGGGTAAATCTAGTCTTTTGACATTGTTCTTGCTTAAAGACCTGTGAAATGTAATACATTGACTGATGCATCGAGAAGAAGGAATCAAGTATAGCAAGTTCAGAAGGATTTTAGTGAGTGGAATCTTTTGAATATGTTCTCCTAGATGTGTTTATAGGTGCATGAAAAATAGGGGAATATGTTTCATCCATCTATAGTTGTTACGTCTACTTTTCAGGATAGAGTGTGAATGAGGAACCTATCATATTCTGAAGGCATAGAATTAAGTGAGAGTGTATTAGGAGAGGACTCTACCCCTTGGTGGACTATAAATATGGATGAGGTGTTTCATTTTCATTGGCATGTATGGGTGTTAGAAGACTTACGTGGGGAGATATTGAAATAGTTTCATGATTCATTATGGGGAGTTCGTCATATTGTCACCAAGATGTATCGAGATCAAAATAATCAGTATTGTTGGTCAGAAATTAAGAGGGATGTTTGTGGGATTTGTTAGGAGATGCTATTCTAGACATAATATGAAGGTGGAGCATCAGTTACATAAAAGGATATTACCATATTTACCCATTATTGAGTGTAAGTGGAATGATGTCACAATGGATTTTGTTACAGGGATACCAAGATCATCTCTAAGGAATGATATGGATTTGGTTGTTATCAATATGCTCAAGAAGGTTTTAAATTTCTTGATCATAATGGAAACCTTTAGTGTTGACAGTCTTGGAATGTTATAAATATGAGAGATAGTATGATTTCATGGGTTTACACACTCTATCATTTCATACAGGGATGCCCAGTTTACATCTATTGTCTAGCAGGGACTACAGATGGATTTTGGTACAAAGATATTTCTTAGTACGGCTTATTACGACCAGACACATGGCATGTCTGAGCGCACTATTCAGGTTTTTGGGGATATAATCTGAGGACATGTCCTAGATTTTAGGGGATCATGGAAGAGACAAATATCTTTTGTGGTGTTTGTCTACACTAATGTTTTTGCTGAAGCATTTTATATATTAATCTATGGGGATCTTTATGGTAGGACAATATGATTCCCCTATGTTGGCTGGAGTCAGGAGAGGTAGAAATGATGGGACTTCATCTTGAACAGGAGACCGCTGAGTAGGTGGAGTTCATTCGAAAGAGGATGGCTAGTATACAATATCACCTCAAATATTATTCTGGTTGACAGATACGACCACTGGAGTTCATGGTTAGAGACCATGTTTTATAACATGTCACAAATAGGTTGGGACATAAAAGGATTAAGAGATATGGGAAGCATTCATCGAGATATGATGGGATGTTTGAGGTTTTGAAAAGAGTGGGGCGGGTTTCCAATCCGTTGTAGTTATCATAGAGATAGAGGGTTGTGCACGATGTATTTCATGTTTCTCATATAGGGAGTTAGTTTTCAGACTTTCCTCATTTTTTTCAACCTGATGAGTTTGAGTTGGAGGCTTATGCATCCTTTGAGGAGAACCCTATCTAGATTGTGGATCACAACAAGAAGGTTATCCATGGTCGGTCTATTTCTCTCTAATGGGTGCTATGGAAGCACAAGCGAGTGAAAAGTGATACTTTGGAGAGGGAGGACGATGTTTGATTGTAGTGACTAGAGTTTTTTGCAGATTCAACTTCACCACCCTTGGAAGGGAAATTTAGGGACAAGTTTTTTTAAGGGTGGATTTTAATTAAACCCATATATTCCTTTAAGGTTTGGATATTTTTTTAGGTTGTTTTTCAGGAAAAAAGAACAAAATAAGATTTTCTATGTACACATTTTATACTTTTGAGAAAACTTCATGTACTCTGTAATACATATCATGTACATATGAGTGCACATCGTGTATCTAGCTGGCCATGTAAAATCATGTTTTGACTATGTAATGGCCGAGTACATGGTTTTGATGTGACCTAGAAGATCCGCATAAGTCAGTAGCTGGTTGAGGATAATAAAAAAAATTTAGTTTAAAAAAATACACCGTGTAATTTTTTTGTATTTGATATATCATAGAGGGATAATGTCTCATATCATGAGACACCTTTGTCTTCCCTTGTTTCATACAGGAGTGAAGCAGAAAGGTCGAAAAACAATAAACCCTCCCAATTTGGAAATTGAACTCAAATGGAGACATTGTCTAGTGCATTGGAATCCCACTAGTGAGTTCTCAAAATCAATAGATCCTTTCATCATGATTCTGTAGGACCCTAGGACACCCTAAGAGGGGAGGAGTGATTTAGGGTGTCAATGTTTTCTTTTAAACTGATGGATGTTGTTCCAATGTTAGTAGGAACTAGTTTAACCTGTATGATGGATATGAGAAGCAATCAAACATTCACATGCAAAGAGATGACACAACAATTTTTACTTGGTTCACAACTATGTGCTACATCCAAGGAGCATACACTGACAGGTTGTTGGTCCTACTAAATTCCACGGTTCTTCCCTAGTAGTGGAATACAATGGTTCGAGAACAGTCACTATGTCCCCGGCTCACTACATTTACAACTATTCATAGATAGCCTACTATTTTCCTCAGTTACTCCCATTTACTACCTCTGCCACACTGCCTTTGGTGAAGTCCCTGTCAGTTTATATACGTGATGGTCTCTTCAATATATTTTCATTGAAGTCTTTTCCTCTGCTTAGCACTAGACTCTGCTTGTATCCATGTCTGGAAATGATGAAATTGAATGCACTGAACCACTGAACCAGATTACCAGAACGTACATACAGGTTTCATTTACAATTGCGTGCAACACCAACCCTTTGCACGCACGACCTTACAATTTGGTTCAAGATTTCCTTTTTCACACAGAAAAAAATTTCGTGCAACAACACTCTTTTTGTGCAACTGAATCATTCACAAGTTGCCTCAATTTTTAGGTGCAACTCTACCTTTTTTTCACAACCCAGAATTGCAGCGCAAGCCAGAATTTTTTGCACAAAGTGGAATATTTTGCACAGCCCAGAAATTTTTTCCCACGTCGATTTTTTTTGTGCAACTACCTTTACGTGAAACTTTTACATGCATCAACACATGGATATTCTCCTAGTCTTTAGCCACCTGGAATGAGGTGGGTCACCTCTTATTTATAGCCATCTAAGACCCCCGAGCGCAAAACCCCATGTGGCTCGAAAAACCTCTCATTCTGCATGTAATATTTTGTGTAGGAACCTTTTAGTGCGCACTTCTCCATGTTGTTCGCACAGCCCATTCCTTTTCCATTTTTTGACATTCTGATTCCAAAACACTACTTTCGAAAAAAACCATGCTCCACTATTTCGTACACCACACTGTTTATCGAGAACAACTCAAATATTTCATGCTCAACCGCTGTTTTTCACGCACACCTCACCAATTTCATGCACCACTTCTTCATTGCATGCACCTCCTTTATCCACCTTCAATATTGTTGTTTGCTTGACCTATATGATCACTTTACTAGAAAACATTAGGAACATCCACTATGGATGGAAAACAAAAAAAAAACCATACTCCAATTCATGCATAGAATAGTTGTGGTTCCAAAAATATCACCCTTTAGGTTTGTTAGCAATCACTAAATAAATTCAATAGAGCCCCAGCCACATGTAAACCAAAAATGAAAAAATCAACTCAGCCAACACTAAAAGTCTACGTGATCAATGCTCAGGGTAGAAAAGAAGAGGGGAAGAGTTAATTTAGATCCCATGTTTTGGAATTCTCAATGGTGCACAAGAAATTATCCTAAAGTGTAATAGAAGAATTATATGTACAATGTATTCTCTCTCATCCTATCATTGAATGATGATTATTTCACCGAATTCTCATCGTTTCATAGAAGCATCACATGTCATGAATTTATTCCTTATGTCCTAAATTTATTTCTTCTCCTCCATTAACAGTAAAACCAAAGACTGGGAATTGTTCATTGATCATCTCAAAACATAGTCCCCCTAGATTGTATCTCCCCGAAAAAACTACATCACATCCACAAAAAGATTAAATCCAGTAAAAATAGCTTGGGATAGGGGTATTTCCTAACCTCCTTATACATTGGGAGGTGGCTGAACTCTGAGGTTCAACCGATGCTTCTCAAACATAGCCACTGAAAATGGATTGGTCACGATATCAGCCACTTCCTCATCAGTTCCCACATGATCCATTCTAATCATGCCTTGATCATCTTTTTAATTTATAATGTGATACCTAATTTCACTATTTTTTGTATGAGAATTATGAACAGGGTTCTTTGTAAGATCAATTGCGCACTTGTTATAACTGTAAATTACCATTGGTTGCTTCACCTCATCACCGATATCTGTTAGTTATTCCTTCATCCATAGCAGTTGAGTGCATGCCTTTGTGGCAGAACACCCCATGGGTGCATTTCCCTTGATTGACTATTTATGGCCATTTTGTCCAGGATTCCTGTGAGGCATACCACGTTTTTATGCCTTGATTAATTAGGATAGAGTTCAATTAATTATATGAAATGATTGATATGAAATTTGAGTGTTTTACTAGGTAGTAGTTTTATATTACATGATATGCATGGATATGACATGCACTCTATTTTTATAATGGAACATGATATCATTAGACCATAAAGACTGAGGTGACATCTATATTATTTTCATTAATATGATATGTGAAATACTATATCTTTATCCAATGTACTTTGAGATACATGGAACAATAATAATGAGGGGACATACATTTTATTTTAACATGACTGTGAGATCATTGGTGTAGATATTTGAACCATGGGGATTAGGCTGTGACAGCTTTCTTAGGTTGTCATTTATATTTAATGTTGTGTTGGAACTAAGGGGTTAGACAGTGAGAGATTTTTGAGAGGTTCATTATTGAAATGAATTGATGTTGTTTGAAATAAGGGGTTAGACTGTGAAAGCTTTCCTAGAGGGTCGTTGTGAATAAATGAATGATTGTAAAGAATTTTCCAAGCGAAATTACATTCGTGGATTCTGTCTTACATGATTGATTAGATGTTCTTTTGAGATGTATATTTTATTAATTTACATGGGGGATATAGAGCCTAGGCTAGATCCTAAAGATACATTATTCAATGAAATGAATAATTGATAAATATAAGTGAATTTAATTGAAAATATTATGATTTTTTTTTACTTTTGAGCACTTCCCTGTTTATTTCATCATTTTGGAATATTACTTACTATATACATATTCATTGATAGTTTGGAAGATATATTTTGGTTCTTTATGTAACACACAGAAACTAGTTAAGTAGAGCCTATAAATTATTTCAAAACATTAAAATAAATAGAAGGAATCATGTACCGAAGAATAGATCAGTTTAGCAGTGTTGGAAAATCGATTATATACCTGATCATTGCATTACAATTTCATACAAAAAATAAAACAGAGATAATCCTTTTAAAATTCTATTATTCTACTAGATAAAATATCATATAAGACATAATACATATTTTTTCATCCAAGGAAAATAAAACATAATAAAGGGGTGAGCTTAGATTCTCTGTAAGGATAAACAATATTGAGGAAGAAATGATAAATAATCATACACTTTTATGGAAAGAAATAAAATTGAAAGACAAGAACTTTAGAGATAATGTTCCGCATAATAAGGAAAATTTAAATTAAGGAATTATATTTACATATTCACATGGATATTCTAATAGTTTAATAATCACATGTAACATTAATAACTAACCTCATAATGATGGAATGAAAAATGTTAGTCATCTTTACCACAATTTCCATGCCTCATTCCAATAACCTAAATATAAATTGTGTCACTACCTTGTGCCAAGACACAAGTTTGTCTTATGAGACCTACTGATGCATCGAGAGGCTACATTCGACCTTGCCCATCAGTAACTAAGTCCAATTCATTGTTCATATTAAAATGTTGAATCATAATAAAATCATTTGTATTAAAACTAGCATAAAAATGTTAATAATTTAACTATAAACCATGAATGATATAAAAATATCACATCTATAGTAAAACATATCATTACTCATTCAAAACAATACGGAATATTTTATTATAATAAATCAACCTAAACCATGAATCATATCCAGTAATGGATGTCAACATAGTTGAAAATTATCAGTAAACCACTTTGATAGAAATACCCCTTTTTTGTGAAATCATACAAAATTCACACAATTTATAGAGTAATAATTTTAAAATAGATTTTTGAATAAAAGTGTCACAAACCAATTTTAATCTTTTGAAATGAATTAACGTTTTAGAAAATTCATGTCCATATAATAAAATCCTTCAAATTATTTTGAGAACATTGACATTAATGTGAAATATTAAGAAGAATAAATATTTAAATCTTTTTTAAATGATGTTTTAGTTAATTATTCCCTTAAAAGAATCCATTTGAAGACAATTTTTTTGAAACATTTACTTGGATAATAAATATGTCCAGTTAAATACTAACACAAAAACAATCTCAGATAATAATGAGATTGGGGAATTAACCCATACCTTGTACTTTTCATTATTCGAGGGTATATTTAACATCCTATATAATGACTATAGTATGTTATTAAATTATAAAAAACCGAACAACAATTTTTTATATCATACATGTCTCATTTATGACTTTATATTACCCATTTAATAAAACCTTCCATGTTAAAAGTAACCTTTTGGCTAATAATCGCTTTCTTTTTCGTACGTGTTTTAACTTGTTATTCATGATGATATCACTTAGATCATGATTTTCCTACTTCCAAAATATATAATATGATTTATATATCATATATATTCATAATATAAATATTTATAATAGATAGATATATGATATGGAATAGACCGTTTATGGAGATGGTAAGTTGTACGTACGCTTAAACATTGTTTCTGTTTTCATATCATAGTGAATGATAGTAAGTGGATGTGATATATGTAAATAAATACATACATATATATATTTACTAGAGAATTATTGTGTCATATATGACATACTTATTAAAAATATATATATTTATAATCATTATTTATTGGTGAACATGGAAATGAATCTCATTGTGTCATGAAGAAGGTAAGCCTTTCGTACGCAGGAGAAAAAATATCATTTACCTAAAGATAAAATGGTATGGAATTGGATTTTATATTAATTATAAAGAATCACTAACAGGTTATATTAATTATTTACATCAATTATAATCATTAGTATACCCATCAAAATAATGAAGTTTCAATAACAAACTACAGCATGACTATTAGATGGTGAGGCATATGTACACACGTACGGTGACCTTGTCATTCATAGGATGGATATAGTAATGAACATGGTTGTACCATATTTATAAAAACATATCATAATTGTGAAGGTACTAGTGTTATTATATTAATATGGAAAAAATAAATAAAGAATAAGTGTAAGAAGAGAAACACATTGAAAGTGGAGATAAAATAATTACCTCTTCTTCAGGTGCTTCCATATGATTTGAAAAAAAGGTCTCATTAGGTTAGAATATAATATTATTAAGTTCTCTAGGATGATGTGAGGGTATTTTTTAAGATATTTGGTTAGGGTTTGGTAAATTAAATGGCTTTGGATGTTTGAATTTAATAGAAGGGAAAGTACCCTTTTATAAGAGAGGTAAGGGGGACTTTAGGAAAATATTGAAATATTAATTTATTATAAAATCATCTTCAGTTTCTAATAGATAAATGGATTAACTTATAGGATAATTTTGGGATGGATCAAAAAACTCTCAAAAAAATAGGTTTTATACAAGTTTAGGTCACCATATTTAAATTATCTTTTATATTTAACTCATAGATAAATAGTTTATCTTTTACCACGCCATCTTGTATTATTATGTTGCATGGTTTTAAAAAAACAAAAAATGGCAAGAGAACCTCATGAGGTTCATTAAGGAAATATATATCATTATATATGTAAATTGGTGGAATATTAGATTTTGAGGAATATTATATCATTTAATAAAATAGTATTTGTTTTAAAAACACATTTTTGACAATTTTGATACTATTTAGTATTTGGTTTTTGTTATTTTAATAAAAAATTAATTAATTACAAATAAATACATTTACTCATCCCTAACATGTCATATTCACTGATAAAATTCATGTATGGAATCAAAAGTCTCATTTTCAATTTATTTCGACATTTATAAAATCTATTATTATAATCATTCATTAAAAAGTTAATTTCTGCATCATCATTGAGTCATAAATAAATTTCATTATTACATGCCATAAAACTAAAAATAAAATATCATGATGTATGAAATTTTTTATCTTTCTAATGATTATTTATAGTAGAATTTATCTTATGTATTACTATATATTAAAAAAACTTAGTTAATAAATTTTAGTATAACACTTTTAACACTTTTTTTAATAAATTATAATAACTATCATAATATAATAAAAGGGGATCCAAAAAATGTTAATTTTTATTCTATGGTTGATTTTGGTTGAAATAAACTTATCCAATAGAATTAGGATTCTTGTTAGGGTAATTATAACATCATTTTTCTTATAATAAACCTATTTACTTTAACCGTGGTAAATAAAAATCAAAAGTTAATATTCACAAAAAAATAATTCCATCCCATTGAATCAGATGTTACATACCGATGAAAAACATTTTCTGATGAATTTTTTAAATTCAATACATAGAAGCTATAAAATTACGTATTTTGAATATTTGAAAACGTGCCTATATTGTGGGTAAATGGTGTTAAAAAAGTTCAATAAACATTAATATGTCTAATCCTATTATAAAATTCCTATAATTAATTACATTTGACTAATATATTTATTATTCATCTATTTTGACATTAAGATAAATTTTTAATTTAAAATAATTATTTAAATGAATGAGTTGGTTATTATCTATAATGTAGTGTTTTTCACTATTCATAAAAAATTGAAGGTTTTCAGAAAACATACCAAACATTAATCAATAGATAATTTTGATATTTCAAAATTATAGAATGATTTATATATTAACAAATCTAAAATATATAAGATTAATTAATTAACTTAATATTAATTTCAATTGTTAAAACCATAAAGCCGCTTTTTTATAAGTAAAAAATATCTTAAGATTCATATGTGTTTATGTCCAATTTAAATGTGAAATTACTTCCAATGACAAACAATGGATTAAATAAAAAAATTATAATCTAATTATACTTCAAAACCAATAAAATTTACTATTTAATGCTATAATTTATTTTGATTAAAAAAGACGTTTTCTGTTAAAATTTAGTATCATTCACTAGTCATCCAAATATTAAAGTTTTCCAAAAAAAACCCCAAAAATTTAATGAAACTAAATTTTTATGTCCTGATTCTATGTAAAATGTCAAATTGAATATATAATGTTCTCAAATATTTAATTTAAAAGGGTTCTCCATTAACAGGCAGTAAAATTTATTTTGTTCTTATACTTTGTCTATGAGACACATTATATAGATGTTAAAATTATATGAAGTATTCAAAATGAAGTTAATTCAATTTATAATCTCTTTCGTAATTGATAGTTTGTTATGTCTTGGTGCGCTCGAACTCGGTGTTGTTTGTAGTGAAATCTATTGAATTACTTTACAAATATAACATACTATGAATTCTTGGGGTGTTACATTTTTATCTCCTACAATAATTTGTGTCCTCATAGTTTGAAATAGTTCTTTGAAAATAAATGGTTTAAAATATGAAATACCATTATAGAAAACCCAGATTGTAAATAGGGTTAATAAAATTTAGTTCTAATAAGAGGGAACGGAAAATGAAACATTCACCACCAAATTTGGGGTTTGAATAAGAGAACATTGGTGGCCATTATAGATAAATAATTTAAGGAAAACATAAATATTTATAGGGAGTGATTGTGGTTATCAATTACAAAAAAGTGAAAAATAACAAGAAAATTGGGGTCGTCAAATCCATCAAACTATGATGATTTATAATACGATCAGATCCACAAAACATTATTTATTAGGATAACAAATTTTTTGTTTTGAGATCATTTTCCTAATGTTTAATAATTAATTTCTTCATAGAATAGGATAAAAAATAATACATGATAAGTAGAGTTCCATCCTTGAACTAGTTTCTATGTTAAACTCATCTTTCTCTACAAATGATAATAGAACTCAAAAATATTCTATTAAAACAAATTGTATTGGGTATGAAATAAAAATTTATAATTCATCTGTTATATCATTTAAAAAAATATATTATAAAAACCATGACATTATGTAGGTTAGTGGTAGTTGATGCACCCTTTCGTTCCTTCGGTTGCAGGTTTAAGTCTAACGCCCTTTCCGGACGCAACGGGTTGTCACTCGACCTCCAGGTTAACTATTTTATAACAATACAAAAATAGTCATAAGAAATTCATTAACATTAAAAAATAGTATCCAATGTAATAAATAAACCATTCAAACCTTTAGACTTATCCAAAATACTTCTATCCAAACTGACAGTCCAAATTTTATAAGTAAGGTCACATGATATACATGTAAATACCTTCATCGTGTATTCTCTTAAAAATGGTAATAAATTGAATTACCATAAATCCATATTGAATATGTTAATTCTTCATTATTCCTTATGTAAAACATAGAATACTAGAGATACAAAAAAAATGTTAAAAAATCCCAACAATAATGATATGAACCACTTTTTAATCAATCCACAAATCAGTACCAATGAAGCCAATAATACCAAATTTACATTATCTGAATCACTGATCTCAGTGTCAGGACAATATTAAGTTTTCTCTTTCCCTCCAACATGTATTTCCTATAATGATTAACTTGCTATTGGGTCACTTTTTTTAGAACCATAAAATCTAAAATCATCAATAAAATAGTACCGCAATACAATAATTATTTATTTTCATCTTTCATATTACCACTACATCATTGATACAACACTCAAATGAAATAATTTTTCAATACAAAAAAATTAACTAATTATTCCACGTCTACTGTAGTAACAACTTATGCCTGACCATGATCAATTTGATTATTCTGAGCTATAGATCTTTGACGCTTATGACATTTATTTTCTTATTTATCCATTTCACTAATATTGAAACATAGAATATTAGTCGTTTATTTTTTTCCCATTTCATTCTATTTTGTGGTGACCCTTTTCCCCAAACCAATAACAAAAAATTCGTCCTCTCAAGAACTTCCCAGAGTGATTCATTCCACAGTTACCACATATTAGAAAATCCTTCATTCCCTTATTTCCTTTATTAATATTTCTCTCTTTCATCCCCTTCTTCTGTTGAATCCCTTCAAATCCATAAGACTCAGAGAATTATTTACATATCTTGTTAACATATGATAATATTTTCTCAGATTATTAGAAAAAATGGGAAGCTATTTCCATTCGAAAAGTTGGCTTATGACCATGAAAAATAGGATCCATCTTATGTTTTTGATCAAGAATATTGCTGATGTTCCCATTCCTTCTATAGGGTGTCATTTCAAAATGACAACATACATAAGAATAGATCATATCAAAATGTATAATCTAAAGAGTAGAAATATTATAAAGATTAATTGAAGATTTTAATACAACTAGTTTAATAAAAATGGATTCCTTGTTGACATATGTACTCATTAATCTGTAATAATGGTTTGTAAAGAAAATGTGATTTATCCTATGCATATCCCCTGGGAGTGTCAAACCAGATGTCCAGTAATGCCCATTGTGATGTACCCGAATTCCCCGGGTCAATCCCAATACTCCTTTTCAGAGTTTTCACTCCTAGGTACATCTATTCCAGAACCAATTCCACTTTTATGATTTATAAATGGATGTATTTCATTGATAACCCACATAAAATCTCCATTAATGAATGTTTTAACATGTTTTTCTACACATATTCTCAATGACTATTTTAGGGTAAAGTTTATTAATCATATTTTATCTAAATCTGGTTCTTGATGTTATTTCTAGACATACTATGATACCAAATCTAACACTCTGACCCCAGTAACCATGTTCTAGTGAATTATTACATAACATTATCCTGATTACAAATAATCAAGTTCCAATGGACCGATCAGTTTAGATTTCATGGAGAATACATTACAAATATGAACATAACATTACAATTTCAAACATAAAATACAGATGAGATAATACTTTGAGAATTCCATTATTCACCTAGCATGAATATAAAAATAAAACAAAATACAATTCTTGGCATCTGGGGAAAAATCATAAAAAAGGGGTGAGCTCAGATGCTCTGCAAAGATAAACAATTTAGCAGAATCTATCATAAATAATCATAAACATTTTTGGAAATGTATAAAATTAAAACACAATCCCTTTAAACATATTCTTTAGAATAATATGGCATAGATAAATCCAATACTTTCATTCACATATTCACATTGATATTATACTTGTAGAATAATAACATGTAACATTAATAACTAAACTCATAATAATAGAAATCATAATTCCAGAAATCTTAACCAAAAAGTCAAGGCCTCATTCCAAGGCCATAAATATAAATTTTCTCGAGGTCGTGTTCCATGAAACTAGTTTTCTTATGAGATATAGTGATGAAAAGAGTGGCTACAATGGGCCCTGCCCATTAATTACTACGTCAAATGCATTACTCATATGAAAAAGATGAAACATTATTAAATATTTGTATTAAAACAATCATAAGAAATGTTAGTAATTTAAATGTAAAACGTGAATTTTATAAACATAGGACATCCAAAGAAAAATATTATAAATCATTTAATACAATATGAAATACTGAATTATAATAAACTAGCCTCAATCCTGAATAATATCCATTATAGGATGTCGACATTGTAGAAATTGATTCGTAAAAATCATTGGGAGAATTACCCCTTTTTCATGAAATCTTTAAAAAGTCACAAAATTTATAAAGGAACACATTTTAATGATATTTATGTATAAATTTTTCCCATTCAACTTTGATAATTCTAAAAACATTTATCATTTAAAAACATTCATGTCCATACAAATAAATCCTTAATACAATTTTGAAAGGATAGACATTCATGTGAAATATTTAGAAGAATAAATATTTAAAACATTTGAAATAATGTTTTAGTAAAATAGTACCTCAAAATAATTCTTTTGAAAATTATTTTATGAAACATGGAAATGGATTGTAAATATGTCCCAGTAAATACTTATATATAAATAATATCGGATAATAATGAGATTAGGGAATTAACCCTGACATTTTACTTTCCTTTAGTCGAGGGTACATTTAACCACCTATAAAATGACCTTATTATGTTAATTAATAATAAAATAACCATATTTATATTTATTATATCATACATGATTAAACTATGACCTTATATTACCCATTTATTAATAATTTATGTGTCTATGTAATATTTCTGATAATAATCGCTTTCTTTTTCGTACATTTGTTAACTTGTTATTCTTGATCGTATCCCTTAGATCAAGATTTACATATATACATAATATAAAACATGATTTATATATCATATATATTCATAATTTAAATATTTATAATAGAAATATATATGAAATTGAATACATCATTTATGGAGATGGTAAATTGTATGTAGGCATAAACGTTGTTTTCATTTTCATATCATAGTGAATGGTATTAAGTGAAAGAGATATATATGTGTGTATATATATATATTTCCATTAGAATTACTATTTCATATATTTCATAATTATTCATAATATATATTTTTATAATCATCGTTGAATGGTGAATGTGGAAATGAATCTCATCACGTCGTGGAGATGGTAAGCCGTATGTACGCATGGGAAATATATAATTTCTTTAATGATAAAAAGATAAGGAATGGGATTTTATATTAATTATACAGAAACATTAACATGTTAATTTTTTTATTTAAATCAATTATACTCATTATTATACACATAAAATAATGAAGTGGTTGAAAACAAACTACACTACGATGTGGATACTGTAATTCGAACATATGCACGAATAGTGTAATTATCATTCATAGGATGGAGAGAATAATGAATATGGTTTTTCCATATTTATAATAAAATATTAGTATGTAGAAGGTACTAGAGATATTATTTTTGACCGGTGTGGATACTCAAGGGGGGGGGGGTGAATTGAGTTCTAATTAAATATTTCTGTTGAAATATTTCTATTAAAATCCCCCAATTTAAAAACAAGCCAAACTGTAGTGAATTTGTAAAACTGTAATGGTTCAATTAGATTCTCAAAAGATTGACTAGATCTTAGTTAATTTAATTAGAGGATTAAATTAGCTATGAAATTAATATAATTATTAACAAAAATTACAAACACATGCTAATTTAACTATCAGGGTAACATTAAAATAGATTTGTATTTCAAAGTAAATAGAAGCGGAAAGAAATTATAATATAAATTAAAACTTAATCTAAGATGAAAAATAGATATAACCAAGAGGTTCAGTCCCAAGAAGAGACTTATTCCTCTCAAAAAATTTATATAAATTTTATCCACACCCTGGATTGGGGAAAAACAACAGTACAGAGACTGTTCATGTCATAATACCTCTACCATAGTTCTACATGGGAAAACCAATATCAACAACTCTCAGGCTGTCCAGGTCACACTAGACCTCTTCCACAACTCATAGTGGGATAAAATATGGTGTGGAATGTTTGGTGTGAGGATTTAATATCCTCCAGTTCAGCTCAGGAGACAATGTGTATCTAGAGTTCACAGATGTACACACACACTGCTCAAAATGTTAAGTAAAGGGATACAACACGAATAATAATAGATTTTAGAATGCTCTGTGTATTTGTAGATGTTCTCTAGACTCATTTTGATGTTACAGATGGAATTCAAGTCCTTTCTGTTGAGGATAAATCAAAATAGAGTATCGTGGTTCTTCTCAGCAACTACTATTTAGACATGTACATATGATTTTCAGTAAGGTACAGCTACACATCTTTGTGTTTGTTCCAGGTCTAATATCTGCCTCAAGCTCTCTAGTTTTTCCAGGAGTTCTTTGAGTTCCATTTTTGTTAGTTGTACTTCACAAACATGCACCTTCTTCTATGTATGTTTCCCTTTTCATTTCACACTTTCTTTTTTTACTGAAGATATTCATTTTTATTCCTTGAGATCTAGGAAAAAGAATGATTACCTTTTTACAGGTATGAGGTACTGTTTCCTAACATCCAACAACTAACATTAATTGATAGTAGGTGCATTAAAATAAGCAAATATGGCCATTGTAACTAAAAAGGGTTAGTATAAAGTTCAAATAGTTTTCATGACTATCGGTGAGTCATGAGATCGGTAAGACATTTTGAATTTTCATCGGTATCGAATGGTCATGTGATCAGCATCGGCATCGGTAGTTCATTTGAGCATCAACGGTTTTGGTAGGTCATTTGTTCACCATCGTTTTCAGTAGTTCATTTGATCAGCATCAGTTTTGGAAGGTCATTTGATCAGCATCGGTTTTACCGTTCCTATCGGTGCGACTGTTGTCATCGGTGCGACCATTTTCATCGGTGCGACCGTTGTCATCGGTGCGACCGTTGTCATCGGTGCGACCGTTGTCATCGGTGAGACCGTTGTCATCGGTGTGACCATTCTTCATCAGGGTGACCATTTTCATCGGTGTGACTGTTGTCATCGGTGCGACCGTTGTCCTCGGTGCGACCGTTCTTCATCTATTTTAACTAACGCTGACTCAAGGAAATAACTAACGGTGAGTCAAAAACATAGAATACGCACCAAGTGTCTGTTCAAACCAGAACAAATCCATGTTAATAGAAAACAATAAATAATCATAGATAAACATATGTAGACATTATAAAACATATATAAACATATTTAGAAAAGATTTATGATTATTAAAATAACCATCTGACAGAGGGATTGACAATCTCCCCATTTTTTATAATCACAAATCTGTGGCATAAATGATGAGAGAGGAGAGGATATAACATTTTGTATACCTCACCTATGTAAACAAAATATATAACCATAGATAAACAGATGATTAGAGAATGCACCAGAACATGAACAAAGTGAGAGTATATCAATATAGCATTAGATTACAGAGATCTCCCCTATATAACGTATTTTATCTATGTAGTCTATTATATAAGTAATCATTGTTCCCCCTTTATATATATATATATATATATATATTATTTTCTCCCCTTTATCTATATATTCAGATATACGAGTAGTCATAATTCACTAATGAAAATAATGGCATTTGCGATGGGGAATTTGTGTCAGGATCCCGTCGCTAATAGGTTTTTGGGACAGGGGTCGGTCGAAAATAACCCGTCGCGGAAAACGGCGTTGCAACAACAATTATTTGCGAGGGGCCCATCGGTAAAAGTATTAGTTGCGACGACGATCCTTCCCGTCGCAAATATTAGTCTGTATATTTGTAAAAACTTTTTAAAATAGTAATTGCAACGGGCCCGTTACTAATAGTATTTTAAAAATGAAATTGAAAAAAATTAATAAATTATTTTAATTAATATAATAATAATACTATTTGAGACGGGCATAGTATCCCGTCGAAAATACTATAAAAAAATAAAAATAAAAAAATTATTAATAAATTATTTTAATTAATATAATATTAATCCAATTATAATTCAAAAATATAAAAAATTTAATAAATGATTTTAATTAATATAATAATAGAATTATAATTCACAAATAAAAATGATAAATTATTAATAAATTATTTTAATTAATATAAAAATAATAGAATTAGAATTCAAAAATAAAAAATAATAAAATATTAATAAATGATTTTAAATAATATAGTAATATAATAATTATAATTCATAAATAAAAAAATATTAATAAGATATTTTAATTAATATAAAAATAATATAATTATTTTACCTTCAAATATTAAAATAATTCAAATATTACTAAAAATATAATTAAATTATAATATTATAAAATTTTAATATATATATATAATTTAATATTATAAAATATAAATAATATTATTATTCATATTAATATTGTTGTTTCAAAATATAATATTATAAATATTTTATAATGAGACAGAAACTACGAATAGAAAAAAAAAATATTTTGATTTTACAAACATTATAACATAAAAAAACACTAATCTGAAGGAGGGGGAGGGGGAGGGGGGATCTGCAGATGCTGGTGGAGGAAACTCCATCCCTAAAGAATGAGTGAGTCGGCGCATGTACTCCATCTGCTCCTGCTGCTGCTGCTGCCACCGACTCATCTGCTTCTCGTGCAGCTGCTGCTGGCGTCGATGCTCCTCCTCATGCTGCTGCTGCTGACGCATCTGCTCCTGCTCCTGTCGGAGACGTTCTATCAGTGCAGTCTGAGATCGCAACTGATCCTCATACTGTGTAGCAGAAGAAGATGAATGAGCTCCTCGCGAGCTGGACACCGATAATGTAGCACTGCAATAATAATCTCCGGGAGTCAGTCGAGAGCTGATACCAACTACCCGGCCCTTCTCGAAGGCATACTGGGTAGCCTGCATCCATGCCGCCTCATCAAAATGATGGCCAGTGGTCTGATCTGATGACTCGGCCTGACTCTCAGGCCGGGTCTGTGACGCTGCGGCCTCATATGACTCATGTGGTTGCAATTTAAAATTAAAATTGGGAATATATTACATGCAGTTAATTTTTAAACTTGAAAACAAATAATACTGACCACGATGTGACGCTGACGATCACCTCTGAGCTCCCTAGTAGCAGGATCACTATACATCCTCCGATATACGTCGTACTCTGTTATATCGGGGGTGCTCGACAGCCTATAAGAATAAAATATAAACTGTTAATATTTATAGTTATATAAAATATTTATAAATAATGTACGTACCAGATGCTGTCTATGAGTACTGAAAGTATGACTCCCAGCTCGATGAGTCACCTCCTGTCTCTCGCGATTCTGCCTCCCCACCGATGATCTCCTCTAAAAGGAATCACTCAACCAGTGCACACATAATCCATCCCATACGTGGGATTAAATGTACTCTGGTCAGTGTTCTCTACATGACTCGTCAAAATCTAGCACTCCAACTTTCTTCGTGACATCTTTTCTTATATTGTGCAAACACTGACGAAAGTGATCACGCATGGCCACCTCCCATGCCTCATGGATGGAGTTACGCATGGTATCCTCGATCAGATACCTTAAACCCTACAAATAAATCAAAATATCAAGTTAAAAATGAAATAATTTTCAAATTAAAAATTATTTATTTACATACGTACCAACCAATGGCCGAACATGGCCTGCTGCACATCAATGGGAATCTGCTCCCATGTAGTCCAAGGCTGAGAGAAATAGTTGCGCAAAATAGTGTTGCCCTGTCCGACTGCTATATGCAGAAAACTGTAAAAATAATAAATATTTATTATGTGAATAGATTAATGAAATCTTATTCAAATCCATAGGTTGTCACACAGGTTATCACACCTCAGTGTGCGTGGATCAAACCCAAGACGTGGACGTCTCTCGGGGACGGGGTCAGAAATCCTTAATCGTGCAAGACCGCGCCCCCTCCGCATACTCCCTGAAACTCTTGCATGCTAAGGGTCATCTGCCAGAAACTCATCTGCATCGAAATGCAGGTTAGCATCCTCCAACTCATAAAATGCGGCGTCGTCCATCTAAATCAGAAAATGTTAATGTTGTTAGCAAATAATTAATAATTACTATTATATATATATATATATATATATATATTAGTTATGATTGTATATAACTACCATGGAATTCTATCAGTGTTCATCTTCTTCATCATCTTCATATATGTCAATGTCATCTTCATATTCCTCCTCAACATCATCGATATCCATTCGAGTTCCAGTTGCTTCATCTCTTACCATTTCAAATTCATATGTGACATCATTAACATCATTGTCATCAACGAATCTTAAATGTGGGGTGTCGTCATTGAGACTCATGTCTCTTTGTAAAAAAGATTGATTTTGAGTACTCTCTTGATAATCTTCATTTCGTTGCACATCAGTGAAAGCACATTCACTTTGACTAAACTGATTGTCTCGAATTTTGATTTTTATTATACTCCACCAATCAGTCAAGTCTCTTGATGTCGCACAGTACTTTGCGTAATAAACTTGATGTGCCTGTTGAGCCAATAATAATGGTTCATTTTCTGTGAGAACACTTTTACATTTAATATCGATGATTCCATGAGTCGGATGAACACACACGCCTCTCTCTGTATCTAACCACCGACATTTGAACATGGTTATGTAATGTTGTCCAAGATAACAGAGTTTAATGATTTCATCAAGTATGCCATAAAAGTCAACTTCATTTTCTCGATGATGTGACCCTCTCAAGCTAACTCCACTGTTCATTGTTTTTTTTGATTCCCCATATGCATGTGTGTGAAATCGAAATCCATTCACCACATATGCATTATAAGTTTTAACAGGTTTGGAAGGTGGGTTACTCAATATACACATCCGTTTGTCAATTTTATCAGCACGTTGAGACACCTGAAAATTTGTGAAATAATTATCAATATAGTAAACTATACATTGAATGAGTTGCTAAAAGATAAAGAATTTATGTTACCAGTTTTTGAAACCACTAAGAGAAATTTTTTTGTCGGTGTTCTTCGAGAGCAGCTGCTGTAATTTGTGGAATTTGTTTCTTCATATGATTATCATAAAACCTACAAAAACAAAGTTATTTACTATAACATAAATGATAGAATAAGTGATATAAACACTTACAATACAACTGATGTCATCTCTTTACAGTTGAGCAGAACATACGTATGAGCTCTGTGATGTTCATCATCCGAAAGCCAGCGTTCATAAACTCCACCAAAACCACGCTCTGGCCGGTTGAAAATAGATAATTGATTGTCGATTTCATCAATATTCCTCTTGTTCCATCCCATTCAGTTGTGTTTTGAAGGATACTCATATTCAAAATAATGGGATCAGAAAAAAAGATATTTCCCCTTGAAAATAATCTTCTACAATAGATCCTTCAAGAGATGCTTTGTTACATACTTTTCTTTTAAATTTTTGCATGCATCATTAAAATTGGTACATCCATCAGAACTATACTAGACCTCCACATTTGTATTCATATGGAAAATGTAACATCAAATGTTCCATTGAGTTGAAGAAAGATGGCATAAATATTTTTTCTAGTTTACATATAATTACAACAACATCTTTTTCAAGTTTTCATAGAGCATCATAATCTGATGTAGCCGCACAAATGTCCTAAAAAAATGAGACATGTCTGTTATGGAATCCCAAATCACAGAATTCAACAGTCCTCTTAATCCAATGGGTATAAGTCTTTCCATTATAACATGACAATCATGAATTTTTAATCCAGTAATATGACAATTCTTTACAAATCTACCCAAATTGGAAGCACATCCATCTAGAAGTCTCAAATCTGCAATCCACTGACAAAATAATAAACGGTTTTCTTTAGACAATGTATATGCTTCTTTTGGTTTCAGTAACCTTCTATTCTGACATTCTCAAACAGTTCCAGTTCTGGACGCCTGCAAATTTGGGCAAGATCTAAACGTGCATTTACATTCTCTTTGCTCTATCCTAGCGTATCCAAAACTTTATGAAACAAATTATCAAAATATTTATTCTCAATATGCATGACATCCAACATGTGGCGGACCAACAAATCAGACCAATATGGAAAATCCCAAAATATGCTATGTTTAATCCAATTGTGTTCTTTCCCAAAACCAGAAATTTTCAGTTGGTTTATTGTGGGACCAAAAGTGATGGGAGGTAATGAAAATAAAACTGATTTTAACTCCAAACCTAATATCATTTTTGGTGGTCCATCCCTTTCAATTGTTCTTTTTCGATAATGAGATCTATTTCTGTGAAAATGATGATCACCTGGAAGAAATTTGTGATGAATGTCAAAATAACAAGGTTTCTTTCCATGAATGAGCATAAATACATTGTTCTCTCCCATACAGTAAGGACATGATTTCTGACCATGTGTACTCCATCCAGATAACATCCCATAAGCCGAGAAGTCACTAATTGTCCTCATCAATGCTGCTCTCAGTATGAAATTCTGTTTCGTAGCAACATCATATGTACTGACACCAGTACTCGACAATAAAATTAATTCATCAATAAATGGTTGCAAATAAACATTAATATTCTTCTTCGGATGTCCTGGAATTAGTAAATTCAAAAAGATATATGGCTCCTTCATCAACATCGATGGAGGTAAATTGTACGGAGTTAAAAAAACAGGCCAACAGGAATATTGACTACCATAAGATTCGAACGGACAGAAACCATCAGTGGAAAGGCCCAGTCGATCATTTATAGCTTCTAAAGAAAAGGATGGATGCACTCTATCAAAATGTTTTCATGAATCACCATCCGCTGGATGATTCAAGCTTTTATCGGTTGAAATATTTTCTTTATGCCATGACATCATTGTCGTTGTATTCATAGACATGAATAAACATTGAAGTTTGGATGTAAGTGGAAAATATCTCAACTATTTTACTGGAATCAAACCAGACTACCCATGATGTCCTTCTTTATATCTCAGTTTCCCACATGTGGGACCACTATCCAACGACTCATTTTCCCCAGAATATAAAATGCAGTCATTTGAACATGCATGAATCTTCTGACATGTTAGTCCCAAATTTCGAACTAGCCTTTTACTCTCATAGTAATTTGCAGGCAAAACATTTCCCTCGGGTAAAAGTGTTTTAAGAAAAGAAAATATCTGGTCAAAACAGGTGTTTGACATTCCATTATCTAATTTGATAGCCATAAATTTTGCAACTGCTTCTAATTTTCTCATCTTGTAACTAGGATATAATGCATCCTCTGCAGACCTCAACAACTCATAAAATTTAGACGGTGCCAACTCAGGATTTGAAGCTATAATAGCCGGAGATTCTTTATGTTGAACAGATGAACCTGCAACATCATGTACTAAATCTTGAAACCGGGATGGATCCGGAATCAAGTTGGTATCACCTACTCTGGAACTGCGTTCACCCTGTTGATACCAAAAAACATAATCTGGTTGAAAACCAAAACTCAAGAGATGTACCGCCACTTTGTCAAACGTGTCAAACGTTCTCAATGCACATTTTCTACAAGGGAATTTCATTTTTCCTTCTGAAACAAATTCTGGATTTGATGCCGCAAATGATAAAAATTTCTCCATACCCTCTATATATACTGGATTTAAACCAGAACCATTTGGATTTCTACGTTGATTTATCCATATGCGGTCATCTAATAATGACGATTAACGACCTCGTTGTTCCATATTTTTCTATAAAATATAAAAGCATTACTGGTTTTGAATAATTTGTTAGAAAAAACACTCAAGCAAGGATAATTATAGAGTTTACATCAGACACGACTGACGCAATCGTTTTATTGAGATAGACCAAAAAATTGACCCTTTAAGAATTGAATATATTGAGAATAAAGAAAAACCTTTTACAAATATTGATAATTTTAATATTATATAAATTTTTTATTATTTTAATAATACTAATATTATTTTTTCATAAATATTAATTATATAATAATAACATTATTAAATTATTAGTATATTTTATTATTAATATTAATATAATATAATTTTCTATATTATATACAATTCTCCATTCATCTGTGTGTTTAATATTCTGTCTCCACATATAATATTTGCATTCACTTTCACCTCTCCATTGGTGAGTAGTTTGATAATTTTGAAAAAGAATGGAAATATTACATGTGGAGATAGAAAACACACAGATAAAAGAATAATTGTATATGATATAGAAAATTATATTATTTTAATATTAATAATAAAATATACTAATAATGTAATAATGTTATTATTCATAATTATTAGTAATTATTCCTAATTATTGGTAATTATTCCTAATTATTGGTAATTATTCCTAATTATTGGTAACTATTGGTAATTATTGGTAAATATTGGTAAATATTGGTAAATATTGGTAATTATTGGTAAATATTGGTGAATATTGGTAAATATTGGTAAATATTACTAATAATTGGTAATTATTAGTAATTATTGCTAATTATTCCTAATTATTTGTAATTATTCCTAATTATTGTTAATTATTGTTAATAATTGGTAATTATTGTTAATTATTGGTAATTATTCATAATTATTGGTAATTATTGGTAATTATTGGTAATTATTGGTAATTATTGTTAATTATTCCTAATTATTGGCAATTATTTCTAATTATTGGTAATTATTCCTAATTATTAGTAATTATTCGTAATTATTGGTAATTATTCCTAATTATTGGTAATTATTCCTAATTATTGGTAATTATTCCTAATTATTCCTAATTATTATTAATTATTCTTAATTATTGGTAAATATTCCTAACTATTGGTAAATATTGACAAGTATTGGGAATTATATGTAATATTGACACTATTGGCAATTATTGGTAATTATTACTTATTCTTACTAATTATTACTAATTATTCCTAATTATTGGTAATTATTCCTAATTATTACGAATTATTACTAATTATTGGTAATTATTACTAATTATTGGTAATTATTTTTAATTATTACTAATTATTGTTAATTATTGGTAATTATTGGTGATTATTACTAATTATTGGTAATTATTGAAATTTATTACTAATTATTGAAATTATTACTAATTATTACTAATTAATACTAATTATTACTAATTATTAATAACTATTAATAATTATTAATAATTATTGGTAATTATTGGTAATTATTAGTAATTATTACTAGTTATTGGTAATTATTGTTAATTATTACTAATTTTTCGTAATTATTACTAATTATTACTAATTATTACTAATTCATAATAATTATTACTAATTATTATTAATGAATTGTAATTATGGGTAATTATTGGTAATTATTACTAATTATTGGTAGTTATTACTAATTATTACTAATTATTACGAATTATTACTAATTATTACTAATTATTACTAATTATTGGTAATTACTGGTAATTATTAATAATTATTACTAATTATTGGTAATTATTACTATTTACTGGTAATTATTGGTAATTATTGGAAATTATTACCAATTATTAGTAATTATTGGTAATTATTGGTAATTATAACTAATTATTGGTAATTATTACTAATTATTAATAATTATTGGTAATTATTGGTAAATATTACCAATTATTACTAATTATTACTAATTATTACTTATTATTACGAATTATTCATAATTATTGGTAATTATTCCTAATTATTACGAATTATTACTAATTATTGGTAGTTATTACTAATTATTGGTAAATATTGGTAATTAATGGTAATTATTGGTAATTATTGGTAATTATTGGTAATTATTGGTAATTATTGGTAATTATTACTAATTGTTACTAATTATTACTAATTGTTACTAATTATTAATAATTGTTACGAATTATTCCTAATTATTGGTAATTATTCCTAATTATTACGAATTATTACTAATTATTGTTAATTATTGGTAATTATTGGTAATTATTACTAATTATTGGTAATTATTGGTAATTATTGGTAATTATTACTAATTAATGGTAATTATTGGTAATTATTTCAAATTAATGGTAATTATTGGTAATTATTTAGAATTATTACTAATTATTGGTAATTATTACTAATTATTGGTAATTATTGGTAATTATTACTAATTATTGGTAATTATTGGTAATTATTACTAATTATTACTAATTATTACTAATTATTCCTAATTATTACTAATTATTACTAATTATTACTAATTATTTGTAATTATTACTAATTTTTACTAATTATTACAAATTATTACTAATTATTACTAATTATTGGTAATTATTACTAATTATTGATAATTATTACTAATTATTACTAATTATTACTAATTATTGGTAATTATTGGTAATTATAGGTAATTATTACTAATTATTACTAATTATTGGTAATTATTATTAATTATTACTAATTATTGGTAATTATTGGTAATTATTTCTAATTATTTCGAATTATTGTTAATTATTACTAATTATTACTAATTATTTGTAATTAGTGATAATTATTACTAAGTATTACTAATTATTTGTAATTTTTGGTAATTATTACTAATTAGGGATAATTATTGGTAATTATTACGAATTATTGGTAATTATTGGTAATTATTACTAATTATTGGTAATTATTACTAATTATTGCAAATTGTTGGTAATTATTAATAATTTTTATCAATTATTGGTAATTATTTGTAATTATTACTAATTATGGTAATTATTGGTAATTATTACTAATTATTACTAATTATTAATAGTTATTGGTATTTATTACAAATTATTGGTAATTATTACTAATTATTGGAAATTATTACTAATTATTGGTAATTATTACTAATTATTGGTAATCATTGCGAATTATTGGTAATCACTACGAATTATTAATAATTATTGATAATTATTCCTAAATATTGGTAATTATTACTAATTATTGGTAATTATTCCTAAATATTGGTAATTATTCCTAATTATTGGTAATTATTCCTAATTATTGGTAATTATTCTTAATTAGTGGAAATATTTCGAATTATTGATAAATATTAACAATTATTTGCAATTATTGGTAAATATTGGTAATTATTGGAAAAACAAATTGACAAATATTGACAAATATTGGCAATTATTGAATATTGGGAATTATTAGTAATTATTACAAATTATTAGTAATTATTACTAATTATTGGTAATTATTATAAATTATTAATAATTAATGTTAATTATTTCTAATTATTATTAATTAATTCAAATTATTTTTAATTTTTCATAATTACTGCTAATTAATTGTAATTACAACTAACTATTTTAAATTAATTAGTGTTTAAATGTATCTAATTACTGTTAATTATTAATACTTATTCATAATTATTTCTAATTAGAAATCAGAAAAAATATTCTAAATATTTAAACTAAATAAATATAATAAATAACAGAAGTATTAAATTAAAATTCAGATAAAAACCTTAAACTTGATGTCAATGTCGAGCCGCTGTAATTGTAGAACACCACCAACTGAATCCTCGAAGTCGGAAAAAAAAAATTTACAACTGAAAGTCGTAAAAGATTCAGAATGGAAAAATTAGAACGGTTGAGAGTTGAGAGTGGGAAAATTGTAATGGTTGGCAGTATTTATAGGTTAAGTTAATTGCGACGGGCTTATTTGCGACGAAAAACCCGTCACAAATAACCCTGGTTGCATTTAATTATGGGCGGCATTAAAACAGTTATTTGCGACGGGTCCCGTCGCAAAGAACCCCTGTCGTTGGGGTATTTGCGATGGGACTGCAGCCTCATCGCAAATAGTCTTTAACCGCCTCCGTTTATTTGCGACGGGGATAGAACCCCGTCGCAAATAACCCTGACCGCATTTAATTATGAGCGGCATTAAAAACGGTTATTTGCGACGGGACCCATCGCAAATAACCCCGTTCGCCGGGGTATTTGCGACGGGACTGCAGTCCCTTCGCAAATAGTCTTTAACCGCCGTCGGTTATTTGCGACGAAGATAGAACCCCGTCGGAAATAAATTTCACGCGGTTTCGCGCGCATTTCACACCAAACTATTTGTGACGGGTAAAAAAACCATTGCAAATAACAGATTATTTGCGACGGGAATAGTTGTCCATCGCAAATACTCCTTTGCGAAAGGTATTTGCGACGGGAAGAATTCCCGTCGCAAATACCCCGTCGCTATTAACCATTTTTTCCATAGTGATTTAAGCAGTCATCATTTCTCCCCCTTTGGGATTAGAAAAAAGAACAATGGTCTATTGAAATAATGACTGAAAGTGGTAAAAGAAAAAGAAACTCATAAAAGAAACCATATAAAAAATGTCAAGAATGGATACTTCTTGGGGTGCAGAGGAGCTTTACCTTTAACAGATGGAGGAATGGATGGGCTAGAGGGTGGCTTAGTGGATGGTTGATCTGACCGGATGGAGAGAGAAGGTATCACAGCTCGGGCTGGAAGTAGAGTGGGTGCTAAAGTCACATGTGGTTCAGTAGAAGATCTTCCTGAAGGCGGCTACTGAATGACTAGCCAAATATTGGAGAGAGCTTGAGAAACTGATAATTGACCAAGAGCAACACCGGATGGACTAAGATGCTCAGCAGAAGGAAAAACAATTTTCTTATCAAGCACATGAAGATACAATTTGAGTAGAATGATAAAATCCTGAATGACTTCACCACCATATTCCATGGCCTTCTCAAAATCATCTATGTTCTGAATAAAACATTCGAGTGTGGGAGTAAAATCTTTCAATTGCTGTACTTGAGCCTCAAATTCTTGAGTGACTGGAGGAAGCCTCAAATTATCAGTCAAGACTTTAAACTGATAGTTCAACTCATGCTTGGTATAGATTTTAGAGAAATAGTGATCCACCTTTTCTTTGATCTCTTTTTGAGCCTAAGTATCATCAGCCGAATAATGCTTTACCATCTTGTGAATAAGATCACAGTTTTCTTTCATCTTTTAAAATGAGTCCAAATCCAAAATCTATCTATGTGCAGCTAACTCTTCTTTTATAACATCCTTTAAATTAATGATCTCATGACTAGTAATCTTGGTCACATTGGAGGAGCTAGATTGAGCAACAACCTGAGTTATCTCAGCATTCAACTTTCTCAAATCCAACTTCTTCAGACGTCCTATCAAATTTCTCCGAACATACATTATACCATGGATTGTTGATCTAAATTCTCCTGACAGAGAAACTATGTCATCGACTAAATCCTCGAGTGCTTGATTTAGATAGGTAATGTGCATGCCAATCAATTCGCTAGTATTGCATAGGTCTGGCTTGATAATACTTACCACCTATTGCATTATAACATCCATAGAAGCCTCAGATAAATTCACAGGAGCAGGAGCAGGAGCATGAGATAATTACTCTTTCATTGTCTCACTAACTGCATAAAGGAACTCATCTTTAAATCTGTCTAAATCCAATTGAGAAACTGAAGGACCACATCTTTCTACTATCACTTGAACATTCTCAACAACTAGTCTAGCTTTAACTGAGAGGCTTGCCCTCACATTTTGAACCCATTCTTCTACTTCGTTTGAATAATACAAACTAAGAACTACAATACCTGAGTGTTCCTCCCATGGAGATTTACAAGAGGTATACTAGGGCTTTACGTAATCAGCTTTTCTAGAATTTTCATGTGAGATTACTTCACCTACATCAATCTCTTTCTGCATTGTTCTTTAAACCTCAGGAACAGTTTCTTCTTCAATTCGTTGTCATTGTGGATCATCTTGGATAACATTTTTTACCATCTACTAGTCGAGTAGCATCATCATCATTATTATTTCCATCATCATCATCACCATTTTAATTTCCATTATTATTTTTTGAAGTTCCATCGGTACTATATTTACTACTGGATTCATACGCCTCATAATTGGATTCATCAGTTTCAACTTCTTCTTCGTCACCTAGAAGAGGATGTGACTCTTGTAACTTGAGAGTTTGACTAGCTGGTCCAAATTCCATTCTTCTTTCCTTAGGACTTACAATATCATTATCAGTCTTATCATCAAGAGGTGACTCATGCTCTTTTTCAGTATCCACATCATCATCTGTCTCAGAGTACCCTATTCTTTTCTTACTTGACTCACTAGTTTCATTATTAACTTCTGTCTCCTCTTCCTCATCAGAATAAACAACTTCTTCATCAGCTTTTAAACCAGGATCTCTCATCCCATTTCGTCTATTCGGATGGTCGGAAGTATTAAAGGAGTCATACAACATATCTTCATCAGCAACCCATGCCGTCTTCCATGGATTATAGTTGATTTTCATTCTTTTTCAGATATCCTTATTAATAAAAAAAATACTACTAGATGAGATACACTCATCTCCATCTTCAACATAGCCCAAAAATGTTAACATATCAAAGATTTTCGTTGAGTAGAACAAGGTTGTAGCTTTTGTGGATGGCTTCACCATCTCAAAAATATAGACATTAATATATATATACACAAGTTTATCTTCTCATCATTTAGCAAAAAAACAATAGGAAAGCATCCTGATACTTCACAGCTGTAAAATCACCATTTTGGGACAGATTTGTTTCTAAATAAACTTAAACAAAATTTTACATTCACCATCTAACTTAATAGCTGTTATTCTGATGGATACAGAATTGCCAGTCAGCATCTCCACAGCAAGATCATATGAAAAATATTCAGAGGTAGGAGGAATATTACCAGAATATTCTACTTATCTACCTTTATAAGGTACTTTTAAACACTCATCCCACTGCTTTGAAGAAAAGGAAATCATTTTTCCTTTGACTAGAGAAGATATTCTTGCAGCTTCTTCTCCATTCAATATAATAGTTAATTTCAAATAATACTCATACACATGCTTTAGGTAGTAGAATCAGTTATTATCACAGAACCAGTCATTCCATCCTTCAATCTACATAACTTTTAAAAGAGCATAATTACTAGATAACACCCATTCAAAACATACATCTTTTTCAGCTGTAACAACCATAGTTTCCAACAACGGGTTCACTAACCATTGAGTCATGCTTCTCAATTCTCCTCGAGTGTATTTCACAGGAGAGAAAACGTAAGATTCCTTACTTTTTCTATTTTTCTCTTCCATTCAGTGGTTTGATAGGTTTTAAGGGTTTGAAGGATAAAAAAAAAGGTTTGAGAGGTTTATGTTTCAGAAAAAGTAAGGATCGGTGGGAGATGGAATGTCAAAGTTCATGCGAAAACAAAATAGTTGCGAATCATTAAATTTATCATTTAGGGTTAAAAATATTAAATATAATATCTATTAACAACTTTTTTTTATAAACACTAAAAGTGTTAAATGCAGTAAAACACAAACGGTAGGAAAAAATCAGTTTCACTGATCAGTTTGAATGATCGGTTTCACTGATCAGTTTCACTAATAAGTTTCACTGATTGGATTCACTGATCATTCATACCTAATTATTTCTTAATAAAATTTAATATTTCATTTCTCAATGGTTTGGTGAATTTATCATCTAATTTATGTTCAGAGTCAATAAATTCTAGAGAAATATCACCCTTTTTAATAATGATCTCTCAAAAAGCGATGTTTGACATCAATGTGCTTAGTCCTAGAGTGGACATATGATTCTTAGAGATTCTAATTGCTCTAGTGTTATCACAAATTAAAGACACATGTTTAAAATGATATCCTCAGTCCAACAGTGTGTGTTTCATCCACAGAATCAGTGAACAACAACTACCAGAAGCAATGTATTCTTCTTCAGTAGCGGAAAATGCAACAGAGTTTTTTTTCATACTACACCAAGATACCATAGACCTTCCCAAAATATGACTTGTTCCAGATGTGATGTTTCTATCTGACATGCAATCGGAAAAGTCATCATCTGAATAACTCATTATGTCAAAGGATTTTCCTTTTGGATAAAAAAAACATAAATTGGTAGTATGTTTAAGATATTTGAAAATCCTTTTAAAAGAATGTAAATGAGATTCTTTAATATTATCTTTAAATATTGCACACATACATACACTAAACATGATATTTGGTCGACTAGCAGTAAGATAAAGTAATCTTCCAACCATACCTCTATAATTTTTTTGATCAACTAGTATCCCAATTTCATCATCATCTAACTTACAGGTGGTACTCATAGTTGTGTCACTTCCCTTATTACTATCCAAACGAATATGTTTTAAAGGGTCCATTGTATATTTACTTTGATTTAAAATATTACGATCTTTCTTTTAAAAAATTCGAAATCCAAGAAAATACATGAGTTCTCCCATTAAACTCATTTCAAATTCATCTTGCTTAATCTTTGAAAAATCACTACATAAAGAAATTTTTGTAGATCCAAATATAATATACTCAACATAGATTTTTACTATAAAAATATATTTATAAATTCATTTAATAAAAGGAGTGGGATCTAAAATTCCTTTAGTAAAACCTTTTGAGATAAGAAAATTTGTAAGTCTATCATACCTGGATCTTAGAGCCTATTTTAAACCATATAAAGCATTATAAAGTTTAAAAATATTATTTTGAAAATAGGGGTTTGTAAAACCGGGTGGTAGTTCACCAAAAACATCTTCAATTATAAAACCATTTAGAAAAGCACTTTTAACATCCATTTGATATAAATTGAAATTCATATGAGCAGCATAGGAAAGTAGAATCCTAATAGCTTTTAATCTAGCTATAGGTGAAAAGGGTTCTTCATAGTCTATTCCTTCCTCTTGACTATACCCTTGTGCAACTAGCCTTTCTTTGTTTCTAACTATATTTCACGATTCATTAACTTTGTTTGTAAAAACTCATTTAGTGCCTATGGTCAAGGTGTCCTTAGGTCTTTCTAATAATTCCAAGATTTTGTTTTATTCAAATTTATTTAACTCTTCTTTCATAGAAATTACCCAAAATACATCATTGATTGCATCATTTATATTTTTAGTTTCTAGCTGTGAAATAATGACTTGATGTTCAACCTAATTTCATAGAGAAGCTCTAGTCTGTGTATCTCTCTCTAGATTACCAACAACAACATCTATAGGGTGATTCTTTAGAATTTTAGTTGAATTAGTGAAGGTCGGACTAGAAATTTCAGGTTATTCTCTAGGTTCAAATTCATTAGAAGTAGGTTCAGGAACATTTACAGAGCTTCTTGACTTAATAAGAGGGTCACTATATTTTTCATTAAGGTTCAGAATAGACAAATCTTCTTCAAGATTTTCAAGAGAAGGTTTAGGTTCATGTGGATCAGTTTCATCAAATTTGATGTGAATAGATTCTCCCACAAACTTGGTTCTCTTATAAAATAATCTATAGGTTTTTCTAGTAATTGAATATCCTAAAAAGATTCCTTCATCACTGTTGGATGCAAATTTTTCTAGATTATACATAGTATTTAGAATAAAGACTCTGCAACCAAAGACTCTGAAGTAACCAACTTTAGGTTACCTATTATTCCAATGTTCATAAGGGGTCTTCTTAAGAACAGGTCTGATCAAGACTCTACTGATAATATTACATGCTGTATTTACAGCTTCAACACAAAAATTAATAGGTAGGTCATATTCATTTAGCATAGTTCATGTAATTTCATGAAGGGTTATATTTCTTCTTTCGACTAGACCATTTAGCTGAGGTGTTCTAGGGGTAGAAAATTTGTGATTATTTCCATTGTTTGAGTAGTAAGATTCAAACTCATGATTTTCAAACACACGACTGTGATCACTTCTCATGGTCTTAATCTTATGTCCAGTAAGGTTTTATACAGACTTAGAGTATTTAATAATGTAAGAACAAGCTTCACATTTGTTAGCTTTGAAGTATACCCAAGTATATCTAGAAAAGTCATCTAATAAGAAGTAGACATAGTGCTTCCCATTTAAACAAGAAAATCTAGTATTTCCAAAAAAATCCATGTGAACCAACTCAAGAGATTGAGAAGTAGAAACTTCATTCTTTGATTTGAAAGAATATTTATGTGGCTTTCCCTTTTGATAGGTATTACAAACATTTTTAGTTGGGAATTCAAGTTTGGCTGGGTCTCTAACTAAGTTCTTCCTAGTCAATTTTATAAGTGAATGAATGTTTTAGTATCCTAATCTTCTATTCCATAGCCAAGATTCTTTATGAAAATCATTTAAGCAAGTAATGTTTTGTTTAGCTAAAGAATTCAAATCAACAGCATAAACATTTTCATTTCTCAAGGTAAAGATACTAAAATATTTTTAAAATTAAAAACATTACAAGAATTGTTTTCAAATTATACATTGAAACCATCATCACATAACTGAGAAATACTTAACAAGTTGTATTTATGTCCATCAAAAAATAGTACTTGTGGAATTAGAACTGAATTAGTGTTACCATTCTGGCCTAGGCCAATGATTTTTCTTTTGAATTGTCAAAAAATGTGACATGGACTCCATAAACTTTGATTAATCTCTTAAAGCATGAGTATTCTCCAGTCATATGCCTTGAACATCCACTTTCCATGTACCATACCTTCTTGTGGAAACTTTTCAAGGAATTTTCTTAAAAAACAGGTTTAAACAGAAAATGATTTTGGCACCCAGATTTTCTTGGGTCCAGATAAGTTAGCTAGAAAAGCCTTAGGTACCCAGATCTATCTCATGGGTCTTATATAATCTACAGAATCAATATATTTTTAAAGATAAACATTATTTGATCTAAAGAATTATGAATAACAATTTGAATCATATGAATTTCCAGAACATGATCTAGAAACATTCTGTATAGATTTAGGAAAAAATCTATTTTAGTAATCTTTCTCTTTCCGGGATGATAGAATATTCCAGTTGTATATTAAGGTGCCACTTGTTTACCTAACATTGTTGTAAGTGTGCCTTTTCCATTAGTGAACTTTTCTATGTCCTTCTTCAGTTGCACATTAGACATTTTCAGTTCAGTATTTTCCTAATGTAATTGAGAATTTTTTTCCTTTTCTATATCATGGGTAGATTTAACAGAGTTGGATAATGGAAAATATTTATTTATGGTTTTATAATTGTCCTTATTCACCTTACAGTTTTCTTCAAGTATATTAAAATATTTAAATGGTTACTCAGTAGACATGTTTTCAGATTCAGAATCAGAATCAACTCCAGAATAATATGAATTCAAACCAGGAGTGTCCATTTTTAAATCAGATGTGTTTGTCAAAAAACACATGTTAGCCTTGTGAGAGTATTCATCCTTAGTATAATCAGAATCACATGTAGTGTCTTCTGAAGCACTCTTTGATTTATTCATTGGTTTCTTGAACTTATTTTCCTTGTAGTCATATTTCTTTTTGATCTTTAACATTGGACAGTCAGCCTTAATGTGTCCTTTATTTTTTCACTCATAACAGAAAATCTCATAACTCTTATCAGACTTCTTCCAATCATTATTCCAGTGTCCTATGTTGTCATATTTACCTTTATAATTTGGTTTTTTGAAAAATTTATCATCATATAAAACATCTTGAATCTCCTGGCTATCTGAATTATCTCTGCATCACTGTCAGAATATGAACATTCACTTGTTGAGCTTTCAGTAGGTATGTGAACTTTATCTTTGTCTTTTCTATTTGAAGTAGATGTCTTGAAGGATACTGACTTTTTTATTGGTTCATCATATTCTTCCTTATTTACTTTACGTTCTTATTCATACATCATAATCGTACCAATTAATTCCTTAACAGGTAAAGCACCAATATCACATGATTCTCTAATTGAAATAGATGTGCATATCCATTTGTCTGGTAAACATCTTAATATCATAATGATTTGTTCCTTTACTGGAACAACCTTTCCAAGTGAGCTCATAGTGTTGACAATCTCATTGAACCTGAGATACATGTCATATATAGGTTCATCAGACTTCATTTTAAAATTATCATATTAAATAGTATAGGGGTTTAGTCTCATTTCTTTAACATCGTTTTTTCCTTCATGAGAAACACCCAATGTATCCCAAATTTCATAGGCAGTTTTGTAAGCAGATATGCGATTAAATTATTCATCGCCTAAAGCACAGTACATGGAATTCATAGCTCTACAATTATTATTATAAGTAGTTTCAGTAGGTTCATCCCAAGTAGTTATCTTAGAGTATGGAATCTTATATTGAGTTTCTATAGCAGTCCAGATGCCGAATCCCATACTCTCTATGTGAATTTTCATTTTAAGTTTCAACTAGTCATAATTTGTACCATTAAAGAAAGGAGGATTGTAGGTAGGATAACCTTCTAGTATATTATCCATAATTAGATTTTAGCAAATATATTCAAAGTGATAAAATTTATAAATAATAGAAAATTAATATCCTTGAGATACTACTAAAATCACAGTTGAAAAACCGAGTATTAAAAAACCCCTTATTAATAATTTAATCCTTTGAAACCAAATGTTGGACGGAGTTGATACTCAAGAGGGAGGGTGAATTGAGTTGCAATTTAAAATTTCTATTACAATATTTTTATTAAATGCCTCCAATTTAAAAACAAGTCAAACTGTAGTGAATTTGTAAAACTGTAATGATTCAATTAGATTCTCAAAAGATTCATTAGGTCTCAGTTAATTTAATCAGAGGATTAAATTATCTTTTAAAACTAATCTATTTATTTAAAAAAATTACAAACACATGTTAATTTAACAATCAGAGTAACTTTAGAATAGATTAGTATTTCAATGTAAATAGCAGTGGAAAAAAAATATACAATATACTTTAAAAAATAATATAAGATGCACAATAGATATAACCAAGAGGTTCACTATCAAGAAGAGACTTATTCCACTAAAACAATTTATATAAATTTAATTCACACCCTAGATCGGGGAAAAACAACAGTACAGAGATTGTTCAGGTCGTAAGACCAATACCACAGTTCTACGTGGGAAAAAATAGAAATATCTCTCAGGCTATCTGGGTCACACTTGGCCACTTCCACAACTCACAGTGGGATACAAGAAGGTGTATAAAGTTTAGTTTGAGGATTTAATATCTCCCAATTCAGCTCAAGAGACAATGTGTATCTATAGTAGACATATATACCCACACAATGCTCAGAATGTTAAGTAAAGAGATACAATAGTGTAAGTAATAGAGTTTATAATTCTCTATGTATTTTTAGATGTGATATGGAATCATTTTGATGTTGCAGATGGAATTCAAGTCCTTTCTAGTGAGGATGAATCAAAATAGAGTAGCGTTGTTCTTCTCAGCTACAGCTATTTAGAATTGTACATATGATTTTCAGTAAGGCACTAATACTCGTCTTTGTTTTTGTTCCATGTCCAAGATCTGCATCACGCTCTCTTGTTTTTATAGGAGTTCTTCGAGTTCTCCTTGTTTTCCCGAGTACTTCACACACGTGCACCTTCTTTCATGTATGTTTCTCTTTTTGTTCCACAAATTCTTTTTACTGCAGATCTTCCTTTTTATTCCTTGAGATATGGAAAAAACAATTATTACCTTTTTAAAGGTACGAGGTATGGTTTCCTAACATCAAACAACCAACACTAATTAATAGCAGCTGCATTAAACTAAGAAAATATGACGGTTGGAATGAAAAAAGGGTTAGTAGAATGTTCAAATAGTTTTCATGACAATCAGTGAGTCATGAGACCAGTAAGTCATTTTGAATTTTAATCGGTATCTGTAGGTCATGTGATCTACATCTTTATGAATAGTTAATTTGAGCAGCATCGGTTTTGGTAGTTCATTTGATCAGCATCGGTTTCGGTAGGTCATTTGATCAGCATCAGTTTCTGTAGGTCATTTAATCAGCATCGCTTTCGTTAGGTCATTTGATCAGCATCAGTTTGTTTGTCCTCATCGGTGCAACTGTTCTCATCGGTGTGAATTTTTTCATCGGTGAGACCATTGTCATTGGTGTGACTGTTGTCATCAATGCAACTGGCGTCATCAGTGTGACTGTTTTCATCAGTGTGACCGTTTCCATCGGTGCGACCGATTTCATTGGTGCAACCATTTTCATCGGTGCTACCATTCTTCCTTGGTTTTAAATAATAGTGGCTCTTGAAAATAACTAACGGTGAGTCAAAAACATGGAATGCGCACCAAGTGTCTGTTAAAACCAGAACACTTCCAGGATAATAGAAATCCATAAATAATCCTAGATAAACATATGCAGACATGATTAAAAATATTTAAATAAATTTAGATAGGATTTATTATTAATAAAATAACAATCTTACAGAGGGTTCAACAATTATTTTATTAAGGAACCCAAAAGAAATTGGATGTCTATGAAGAAAATTACTTTGAAAGAGATAACAAAATAATTTCATCTTCTTCATGTGTTTACTTTGGATTTGAACAAAAGGGATCCATTATATTGACATTCGGATCAATGTAAGGCCACTAGGATAATGTGATGTTTGTTAAGAGGATTGTTGGGTAGGTTTTTGCCAATCCAAATTGCTTTTGAGGTATGAACTTAGTAGAAGTAGAAGTACACTTTTATAAGAGAGGTGAGGGGCACTTTAGGAGAAGTGTGAAATAATAATTTATTATAAAATCATTTTCGGTATCTAAAAGATCCAAATGGATTAATTTGATAGAAAATAAGGGTATGGGTCTAAATAATCTCAACCAATTGGTATTATACAAGTTTACATCACCATTTTAACCTTATCTTTTATATTTAACACATAGTTAAATAGTTTAACTTTTACCATGTCTTCTTGTATTATTATATTAAATGGTTAATAAACATACTATAAAATGTCAAAAGATCCTAAAGTGGTTCATTAATGGCATATATATCAGTATATGATTCCTTTTTCTGAATATCACATTTTTATGAATTTTACATCATTTAATAAAATATTAATTGTTTTAAAAACTCATTTATGCCAATTTTGACACTATATAGTATGTGTTTTTTGTTAAAGTCGTAAAAACTAAATTACACTGAAAAAATACATTGAATAAACCCTATCATGTAATATTCACATATAAAAATTGTGTATGTCATCAAAAGACTCAATTTACATTTATTTTTATATTTATAAAATCAATTATTTTAATCTTTCATTAATAAGGTCATTACTATATCATCATTGTCTCATAAAAAATTTTATTTTTAAAGGTCTAAAAATAATATTTATAATACCATGATGTAGAAAATATGTTTATCTTTCAAATTAATATTTATATTTGAATTTATCTTATGTATATCTCTATATTAAAAAATGGTTTAGTTAATAAAATTTGAATTTAACACTTTTAAAATTTCTTTAAATAAAATATAATAAATGTCCTAATCTAATCAATGTGGATCAAAGAGTATTATATTTTTTTTCAAAGGTTGATTTTGGTTGAAATACACTCATTCAATATAATTATGACATGTATTGGGATAATTATAATATCATTTTACCTTTCATTACCATATTAATTTTAACTATGGTAAATAAAAAAAATTACTACTCACAAAAATTATTTTCGACCCATTGAATCTCATTTTACTTAACTATGACAACTATGTTTATCAAATTTTTGAAATTCAATTCACATAAGCAGCAAAATTATGTAATATAAGAATTTTACAATGTAGCTTGAAGGTGGGTAAAAGAAGATAAAAAAGTTCAATAAAATTTGATTTGGCTAATCGTATTATTATATGGCTCTAATGATTTACATTGGAATGATTTATGTGTTTTGTATCTATTTTGAAATTAAGAAAGTTTTTTAATAATTTTTTTTAAATGGAATGGTTGGTTTTTCTCTAAAATGTAGTGTTTTCAACTTTTCATCAAAAAGTGATCGTTTTCTGAAAAATACCTAAAAATCACCACAAATGAATTTTGATATTACAAATTAAAAAATAAGGTCTATTTTACCAAATTCAAAAATTATATGTTGCATTAATTAATTTAAAATTATTTCTCTTTGTCAAAACCCGAAAAAGGGTTTTGGAGAAGTAAAACAATTAAAAGATTGATATGTGTTTATGTAAAATTTGAATGTGAAATTATATCCAATGAACATCATTTGATTAAATGATGAAAATATAATCTAATTATATATAAAAACCATTCAAATGTATAATTTAACAGGATTAATAACTATGATTAAAAGAAGTTATTTTCAATTTAAATTCTGTATCTTTTATTATTCATCAAACTATAAAAGTTATCAGAAATTCCAAAAAGTTATCCAAAACAAATATTTATTTACTGGTTCTAGAGAAGAAGTTTATTTTTTCAATTTTAATATATAAAATTGTTAAATAATTTTATTTAAAAAGGATTCTCCATTAATAAGTGTTAATATTTCATTTTTTGAAAAAAATTCTTTTAACTGAAAAAATTAATTAGTTCTCATATTATGTCTAAGAAAAACATAGTAAAAAATTAAAATTTATATCATGTATTCGAATTTATGTTAATAACATTTATAACTTATTTTTGAATGTTGAGTTTTGTAAGTCTAGGGGTGCTCAGACTTAGTGTTGCGTGTACCACAATCTATTGAAATGGTATAAAGAGATAACGTACATCGAATTTATATAGGGTTACAGTTGCTTATTTTTTTTCACATCACACTTTATTTGGGTCCTTTTTTAGACTAAAATATGTTATATAATTCCATCTGTAAATAAGGGAAAGCTCCCTTCTTCATTAGGCACATGATATTTTGTTGGAGTTGGAGATCATGGGAGTAAGCTCAGGTGTGTGATACTGTTGGAGTTTATAATATTTTTCTTTATATTAGATGAGATTGTATATCTAGCTTTGTGACCAATTTTGGATTCTTTCATTGTTATGTATGACATGCATCATTTATCTATATATTATCTCTAGTTTTTTATTACTATTAGACTTCTGATGATTACTTTTTTTCGTACCACTGCTTTCGATTTTATTCATTATTTTTTAATTCCACTCTGAATGCTCTATCAATGAGGGAATAGTTTCCACATTATCAAAACCTGGACCTCGCTTCTTTTCAACTGCCTTTGGTGTTTGGGGATATGTTATTGAGTTCATGGGACCAACCCAGTATTGGGAACATTTGGTTGGAAACCAGATCTGGTATGTTACAAGAAGAATCAGATATGGGAGATTGTTTCAAGGCCAATAGACAATAATTTCATTGGGAGTAAATGGGTCTTTCAAAATATTATTTATAAAGATGGTTCCATGATTCTAATCAATGAATGTTTTGTTTGAATAGGATGCCACCAGAAATATTGTATTGATGTTGATGAAAAAATTTCACACGTTGTGAGGCTAGAGATAATTATATTATTATTTTCCATAGTAGTGTAGAGAATGTTTAAAGTTATCTAGATGGACGTCAAGTAAAAATTTCTATGTGGGGTTTTGGAAGAATAAGAGTATAATAAGATACCATGTGGTTTTCTCATTCATGAAGATTAGAACAGAGTGTGTCAGATTAACAAACCCATGTATGGGTTTAAGGAAGCACTAAGTGTGTGGAATTCAAGGCTCAATATTTTTTTAAAGAGTCTAGGTTTTCTTTCATCTGGGAGTTTATTAAAAGATCTTTTTCAAAAATGATGGTAATAAAATAATGATGGTGTTGGTTTGTGTATATGAAATTATATTTGCTGGATCAAATGAAGTGATGTGCTGTCAATTTTACAAATTCATGAAAAGTGAGTTTGAAATGTCAATGATTTGTGAACTGATGTTATTTATTAGGTTATAGGAAGGAAGGAATGTCAATTTAATTTATCAATATAAATTTTAAATATAATATTTTAGACAATTTTGAATGGATAACTCTGATGAGATGATGACTGCAATGGCTAGTAGAATGAAACATTCATGACATGATGTAGGGAAATAATTCAATGTCACCAAATAAAAGAAAATAATTGGAAGCAATTGTACATAACTGCGACATGAACAAATATTATTTTTTTCACATGTCAAAAATAATAGTATAATATAAATAATATGTTAATCAATATAAATTTAGTGAAAAGAATAATTCTGTTTATCAAGGGAACTGTTGAATTTGGTTTAATGTGAAATGACAATTCTCAGTAAGTGTTATTGTGATAAATATATGTAGATTGGGTTGTATCAGCATATTATAGGAAATAAAAATTATTATGAGGTTTCAATCATTGTATATTGCATATTTATCTGATAATAAAGATGAAATGTTTCATTTTATTGAGCATTGTAAAAGCTGAATATATTATGGCCACTCTAAACAAGGACATATTTATTATTGATAAAGCAACAAGTTAATTATATGGGAGTTGATGTGAATTCTATGATAAGAATACATTGCATTAATTCATGAGGAATAAATATTACAAAACATTGATTCCATAAATAATGGACAATGAACATTGAAACAATGTATCATTTTATCAAGGATAAAGTGGATAAGGGTCTTCTGATGATGGATTATGTTCCTTTAGAACAACATGTTGCAAGCATTCTGATAAAGTACTAACCAAATAATCATTTGGAATGAAATGAATGAAACTATGAATTTAGTCGACTCCATACATTTGAAATGGTGTGGAAATGGGACCCCATCTACATGAGGTATGGTGTTTTCTTCCAAAATATTCTACTTCTTTTTATTTACCATGTTGCATACCAAAGTGGATTGACCTTCAGGTTCATTGAAAAATGGGAGAAATTATGGATATAAAAAGTGATAATTTTTTTTAATGAAGATAGGGGAGAAAATCATAGGTTGAGAAGTGAGATAGGGGTAGTTAAAGATAATTGGTAGAGCTATGATATAGGGATATTTTTATATATTTTTATGTTAACAGTGAGAGATAAAAGATCATATATCATGATATATGAGTTTTGTCATGAAATCAATTGAGCGGTTTTGGAATGAAGTGACTTATTGACATAATTTCAGTAATATTATTATTTATCAAACTAAGAATGGCACATGTGGAACAAAAAGATGTGCTTAGTAAATGGGTTATCACTATCAAACTCAATGAACAAAATATTAATAAGATATGGAAGATTATTCAATGATGTATCAAAATGTAACGATTTTTCAACAGATCCAAAGGGGAGATTGATGGAAAAATGACTCAAGGTAACATTGTAGTGTTTTTGGTTGATATTGTATGTGTAAAAAATATATGTCCATGTTATGCTGTGGAAATCCATAGATATTGTTTACATGTTGTGTTGAAAGATATCCATGAAGTTGGAATTGATACCATGAAATTAGTGCAGAAAAATATATACACAAGATGATAATGCTTCCCAGGTTTTGGATAATCTTTGTGGTCAAAAATATATAGATTGGATAGAATTAAAAGAACTCATATCCTTGAAGGCCATATATAAATATGGAAAAGGAACAAGTTCCTGGAATATGGGCTTCACAAAGAGTGTTTTATGACAAATTAAAGAATTTTGATGATGATCTACATGGCAGCGACCAGCATCGCGAATGTTGAAGGTGATTAGCATTACGATTGGATCATCATGACTACGTGAAGAGATTGATGGTGACCTCTATGAAAAAAATGGCCACTGTGAATGGAAAATTTTCGAAGTGCCTCATGAAAAATGTATTATCGTGGTGTAAAAGAGGTAGCATAAAAAAATTGGTGACTAAAATGCTGGAAGTATTTCGAATCTGGGGAAATACCTATAAATAAGCCTCTAACACATCAATAATTGAATGTGAGACATACTGAATACCTTAGGGCATAGAAATTGAAAAGTAGGTTCATGTAGGTGGTTCATGGTATGAAGATTTTAGTGTCTAGAAAATCCAATCGAGTGTTCTGAACATCATGAAAGTAGTGATGTCCATGAGTTCCAGAAGAATATGATCAAAAATGTGGAGCTTCATGAAGGAAAAGTAAGCTTCAAGAAAGGAAGTATATTTTTAATGGATAGTTGAGCTTCAATAACGATGTTTTCTTCCCAAGGGATTAGTAAACTTTTTAAAGGAAAGATCTTTATGGAGGATATTTGAGCTTCGCAAAAGTGGGAGATTTGCGAAGGAAGTTGGCATTGAGAAAAGTGCTATAAATGGAATGCCATGTAAATCTATGGTAAAGTTGTATTCATCAATTGGTTGAAATTATAATATGAATTAACCCTATACATACAATTGAGGATGCATGAATTCATGAAAATGAAAGGATTTACAAGTCCATAAACAATGAATGGATCACTTATAATAGAATTTAGAAAAGGAAGGGGAAGACGATGATCATTTCCACTGGAAGTGAGGTAGATAAAGAGATATAGGGATTGGCCCATTGAAAATCATTGAGATGACCCTAAACCTGGTAATATAAGTGGGCCTATGTATATATTTGATCTATCCTAAGCCACTATTCTTGGTTGTGGTCCACAATGGAGTTCTTACAATTAGCACATTATTATTTTATGTCCATGGACATAGCCTAATGAGTGTGAACCAAATCAAATTGAGTTTCCTTATGCTCGATTTCATGTAAAAACCCGGATCTTTTTTCAGGTATGTTTCCCTTTTTCTGGTGTTTTTTAGGAAAAGAAAAGATTTTGGAAATTTCATATGTACACGCCATGTAATTTATGAGTACATTCCAAGTACTCAGTTACCATGGGTAGTCGAGTGGTGTCCATGTAGCGTCCATGCACACGACCGTGTGTGGTGACCTGGAGAGAGCCTAATGTGGGGACTGGTGAAGGCATGTACATGTCGTGTACCTATAAATTACACACCGTGTACTTTTTATTGTTCATTAATTGCACTGGGGTCGTGTCTGATGGACTAACCCGTCTCCTTCTAGGTCTGGTTTATCCGAGACGGATAGTGTGGTCACGATCCATCTCTGAGATCTAGATTGTGCGTCAGTTCTATGAATTGAACGCTGTCAATTGTGTTTGGATCACCTCAGAAAGACCTTCATTCTTCTAGAGCTTCATTTCCTAATTCCTCCTATTTTTAGTGTTCTCTTTGGTTGAATGTTTTAGGATTTTTTTAGATATATAATGTTCTTTGGTAGATTCAAGTCATGAGGTTCACGTATTAAGATCCTACAACACCAAGGTAGATGGTTTGTGCCTTTTAGGTGAAGGTATTTGAATTATATGTGAAAAATTTCCCAATACCCTTGAATGGAGTATTGCGCATTTACTATTTTACCCATGTTAATTTCCTTCCATGCTAGTATGACTTAGAAGAGGTTAATTGAATGTGAATAGGGTTAATTGATATGATTTAGAAGTGTTTTACCATTCATTTTATGTCTGTGACCATCTGGTCTTTCTTAGAATGTTAGGATTCCTTATTTGTTTCCCATACCTTGTATTGTTAGATGGAGTGATGTTTATTTGACATGTTGTTATGCTGTAGACAGCAATCAAAGTAGTTATTGAGGTTTAATTCTTCCATATTGCATTGCTGTGCATGTTTGAAAAACACAGGGCCATGGGAACCTGGTGTAGTAGACCATAGAGAAAATGGTTGTAAGGGCTTCTCTAGAGTGTCTTTTTTTTACTATTACGATGTGAGATCGTAGAGGGAATTGACGTAAGTGCTTCTTCAGAGTGTCTGTAGTTCTTTGACATGGGCCACATGGGAAATGTGACGTATGTGATTCCCCAGAGTGCCTTTTAGATATTGATAAGAGAATATAGGGAGAATTGACGGTTAATGCTTCCTTAGAGAGTCTATACTAAAGCTAAACCAGAGTGGTTATACTATGTGTACATCACATAGCATTTCTTGTGGTTTTTATGTAGGACCAGATGGGATTATGTTGTGAGTACATTCAAGAGGGTTGCCGATTTGTGATTATCTATTTACTTGATATGTGGAACTGGATGCTTTGAAACTGTAGGAATGTTTACTGTTGAATATTTTCTTGTTTAGTGCTTCTTTTTCTTATTAACTGCCATATATATTCCCTAACTGTTAGGCACCGATATTTTCATGGTTTCCTACTGTTATTTATTCTCACACACATTATGGGTCATGCTTTTGGGCCCAAAAAGATTGTATGGTTGTACGTAGAGATGAGTGAAAGTGCCTTTTTTCTTCAAGTACATGACCCCTTTAGAGATGGACAACATGGGAACAAGATAAGGCTTGCGATGCTGAGTATTTGTTTTTATTGTTTTCTTTTGTACATTGGTTTATTACTGTATTTCAGCATTGTGACATGCTTGGCTTCTTCCCTAGACATGTGTATCATGCATCATTACATTTGTGCTCCAGTTTCTTTTTACTTTCAGACTTTTGATGTTTACTATTGTATTCCATTATTACTATTTCCGCTATTGTTATCTATTTCTCTTCTTCTATGATACTCTAACAATGAGGGATTAGTTTCCCAACTATAACATCCAGGACCCTCGCTGCTATTTAGTAGCCTTAAGCATTAGGGGGAATGCACTAGATTCCTTGTGACCAACCTGGTGCGTGGTACCTCTGGGTGGCTCCTGGAACCTAGATGTTAAAAAGTGGTATCAAAGGAATCATTTTCTCTTGACATAAGATTTTGATCATATAGACAGGTATAGGAAGGAATAGGTACTTGGTAATATATTGTGCTAGGGAGTAGCTAACCCGTGTACAGGGAAAAGCCAATCTACATCATTTTTTTCATGTTTTATGGTTTTTCAATTTCATAGTTGATTTAATTTTCACCATTGGGTGACCAACCTATATTGTGCTATTATTGTTGTTCTTATTGAGGTTATATTTTGGTTTCAACCTGATGAGATGAGGTTATTCCATCTCATTCATCATATAGGCACTTTCTAGTAATCACATTTCATGCATACATTCCATGCCATTCATGGTTCATTAGAGATTGTATGTTGTTGTGATAGGTGTTGTACTTGATATGTATGTTGTTGTGAAATATGCCTTGATAAAAATACATGTTGTTGGATAGGGTATTAGTTTTGTATGGTTTTTTTGGAATGAATTCCAATCATTGGTTCTTTATTTGTTATGGGCCCTCATGGAACTGAATTTTGTGGATCATTGATCTATAATGGTTGTTTAGGACTTGTATAAAATGCCAAAATTTGATTCGCAGGGAGTATGGGCCCCCACAGATCAGAATTTGTCATTTTAATGATCGTTTGAATGTTTTTTTGGGCTCTAGAGTAGTTTCTGAGGTTTACAGTCTGTAAAACCGTAGAATATTTGGTGTGCTATATTGAATACATGCCATGTGTTCTTCTATTCAGGAAGAAAATGTTTATGTAAATTGCATGCTGTGTACTGTTTGTACACGCCGCGTAGTCACTAACCGTGTCTCAGACTATATGGGAGGGGACACTATGTTTGGAATCATTGATTGGACATTTCATGTATCGGATGTATACGTTGTGTTAAAGAACCATTTAACTGGCCATGATACTAACAACACGGGTAGGTTGAGTCTTTTCTAATACACACAAGGTCCATCAGGAAGACGCATTGTAGTGTAACCGGTGAATCTGGTCATGTAACTAACACCATGGGTTGGAGAAATCTTTTTAGTACACGCCGTGTCCAGATGTAACACACCATGTAGTGTGAGTTGTGTATCCGGCTGTGTCACTAACAACACGGGTCGGTGAAGCTCATCTAGTACACATCTTTTCAGTCACTAACATGTCGTGTAAACTTGTTCTAGGAAACCCGTGTGGCCTAGCCATGTAAGGGAACTAGGGAAGGGGAAGAGAAATCAAGTACACTTCTTCAGTAAGGATAAACCACCGTGGGTATGGGGTGTCACACGACCTGGGATGGCAGAAGTACACGCCCCTGTGAATGCTTAAGGGAACACACCGTGTAGATAATATACATGTCGTGTATCAACGTTTTGAAAAAAAACATGAAGTTTATCTTTCTCTTGTTCCCTTATTACGATTATAATTCTCAGTCCCTGTTAATCTTGAACTATGGTGTACACTTGACGTTCTAGAGTCATGACACAAAGTCATCCTTTGGTTGTTTTCCATTTTCAAGGAGATGATCAGACACTAGACATGGCTAGTTAGGGACTACCATCAGTTCCTATAGTAGTGATAGTCTGGACACCAGCCGTCATTCCGGAATCAGGTGCTGATGCAATTTTGCAACAGGGATTCATGAGGGTCATACAGACCGTACAAGGAGTACAACATCCTGTCCATTCTATGGCTGAGTTGACGTGGGTTTTATAGAAACAACATACTCCCACCTTCACAAGGGAAGGAGGACCTCAGGCTGCAGAGTTTTGGTTGGAAGTTTTGATTTCCATATTCGAGTATCCGGAGAATCCTCTAGAGAGTAGGGTGAAACTCTCAATATATATGGTACGAGATTCCACTATGAGATGGTGGGATGTGATCTCAAAGGTGGGATACCAGTAGGTCATGTCTTAGGATAATTTCCAGCATGCATTCTATGACTAATTTTCTCTGGAGACATTGAGGGCCGATCAAGCCTAAGAGTTCATGAGTCTGGAGCGAGTTACTCTTTCTATTATGGAGTATTATTCTCATTTCACAGAGCTGTAATGCTTATCACCTATTCTAGGAGGTGATCAGTTATTCCTATGTATGAATTTTGAGGATGGTCTTAGGCACGATATCTGATATCAGGTGAACATTATCAGGTTGACTTCCATCACCTCTATAGTCAACCAAGCTCTGATCACGGATCGAAATCTAAGGTATTCTAGAGTTGTGGGACAAGGCAGCTCGACATCTGAAGTTAGTATGCATCCTACTGAAAGTAGCAGGTCCCACATGGGGTCTTCGCGTGGTAATCCAAGGAGTAAAGACACTTATTCTAGAAGCGAGGTGGAGTGATACATGTTTAATAAGAGTGGGCATACGAGGCCACATAGCCTGAGATACCCAGTGGAGTGACGATCTTAAGGAAAGATGGGGAATCTTCAACATTTCCGTCAGATCCTCTCCCTAGTAGTTGGTGACATATGTTCATCATGGACTCTGTGTTCAAGATCATTGCCACCCATTTCACATCAGTATGGGAATTGGATTTCTTCCAGCCATTCAAGTCAAGGTTGAGGTTACGACCATGGTAGTCATTTACTGGGTTTTCATCAACAACAGGGCGGATCAGCTCAAGGTGGTCAGGAAGGGTCACAGGGTCGTGGTGTAGGTCAGCCTTTTACAGTGGAGCAGACCCGACAGGAGAAGGATCTTAGAAACTCTACAGTTCGAGGGATGATTTATGTTTCCGCAGTTTTAGATTCTGATATTTTTTTATATGGGGCTTCTCATTGATTTATATTTGTTGTTGCTGTGGAGTGAAATGGGCTCTGTATCATTTCTTCTACTGAAGTCTGGACGTTAGACACACTTTTGGAGATAAGAATGGCTAGTGTACGTCAGTGCAAGGAGTTCCCTCTGGAGGTTGGTGGGTGTCACTTCTTATTTGACCTTTATGTCCTAGAGATGACATGCTATGGTGTCATTTTCTGAATGGACTGGTTAGTTCCCTTCTAGGAAGTTGTCTATTTTTATCATCGTAGGGTGAGATTCAAATCCCCAGAGGGTAGATCATTTCTTTATAAGGGAGAATGTGATGTCCAGGAGAGTAGATCGGGACCCGAGCATTATTGGTTGGGAGGAGTTACTGGCTAGATTTTTATTCATTATCAGCATTGACAAGGGACATCAAAGATGTAATTTCCTCTAGTTGTGGATCATTTCATTGATGTCTTTCAATAGTGATTTTCAGGTTTTCCTCTAGAGAGAGAGGTAGAATTCCCTATTGAGCTCTTGAGAGGAGAGTAACCTGTGTACATTCCTCTTTATAGGAATGCTACACCACAGTTACAGGATCTCAAGAAGTAGTTGGAGGTGATGCATGCAAAGGGTTTCATCCAACACAGTACTTCTCCTTGGGTTTCTCTTTTCATGTTTGTGAAGAAGGCGGATGGTACTCATTGACGTTGTGTGGATTATCAGAAGCCGAACCAGTTGACAGTCAATAATTGATATCCCTTGTCACGTATTGATGATATTTATGATCATCTTAAAAGAGAAGGTATGTTCTTGAATATTGACAAGAGATCTGATTTCCCTCAGTTCCACGTAAAATCATCTAATTTAAATCTTATAACCTTCTTGAGCAGGTATGGTCTATACGAGTATGAGGTTATGTCGTTTGGTATCATGAATGCGCCATCAGTGTTTATGGCACTGATGAACCGAGTGTTCCATCCACACATGGATTCATTCATGGTGGTTTTCGTGGATAATAACTTCGTGTACTCTCACATGCGACATGACCATGCTACCCATCATGACATCATTTTGATTACCCTGAGAGAGCATCAGATATATTCTATGCTATCAAATTGACACTTTTGGATGGATCAAATTCACTTCTTGGGTCATGTTATCTCAAATACAGAAGTATAAGCAGACCAATAGAATGTGAGAGATGTGATTTCCATGGACCAGCCGAAGAATGTCTTTTAGGTACTATTTTTTCTTGGGTTGGCTGGTTGCTATAGGCATTTCATACACGAATTTTCAATCTAAGCAACACCACTGATGGACCTAACTAAGAAGGGTGAAAAGTTCATGTGGTTAGATTTTTGTCAGCCATCATTTAAGAAGATAAAAGGGAGGTTGACATCAGCACCAATACTAGATTTTCCAGAGCTAGGAAAGAGCTATGATGTATACTATGATGCATCAGGTATCGGTCTAGGAGCTGTGCTTCCGTAGGGAGAAAAATTCATTGCGTATGGGTCTTGGCAGTTGAGGCCACATGAGAGGAATTGCCGAACGCACGATCTTGATTTGGATACAACTATTCACACCTTTTCTTATTGGATAAATTATCTATTGGGAGGGAATTTGGTGGTTTTCAAGGACCACAAATGTAGCATGTATATCTTTACTAAGGGTGACTTGAATTTGAGACAATGATGGTGGGTTGATTACCATTATTGTTTTGATGTTGATATTGCCTACAAGCATGGGAATAAAAATGTGGTGGCTGATGCCCTGAGTCGGAGGACTCTGATATCGATATTACGGGAGGGCAGTAGTGTGTGTCAGCTTATGGATTTGTTCTTGGAGATGTATTTGGTGGTTCATGACTGGAAGGGGAAGAAATTTCATTCATTTGTAGCTATTACATCTACTCTTCATGATCAAGTGATAACGATACCACTATCAGATTATAAAGGCCAAGTCCTATTGGAAAGCGTGTCAGGAGAGGACCCTATGTCAGTACGGACCATATGATAGGATGAGATCATGCATTTTCATGAGCACATATGGGTGTCAGTAGACATATGTGAGGAGCTTATGAGGGACTTTCACTCCTTAGTTTGGGCAGTTCATCCAGGATTCACTAAGATGTATGATGATCTACACCATTAGTATTGGTGGTAAGGTATGAAGAAATGTGTTTTTGGTTTCATCCGAAGGTGTTCCGCTAGTCAATAGGTGAAGGTGGATCATCAGCGACTAGAAGGTCTTTGGCAGTAGTTACCCATTCGCGAGTGGAAATGGAATGATGTCGTGATGGATTTCGGGATAGCTCTGTCGAGGTCACCTCAAGGGAATGATGTTTTTTGGGTTCTCATTGAAAGACTCACAAAGGTTTCTTACTTCATGCCGATCCAAAAATCTTTCAGTGTTGATGAACTGAGATGGTTGTACATCGGAGAGATTTTACATTTTAATGGAGTTCCACAATCCATTATTTCAAACATGGATACACATTTTACTTCTCATGACTGGTAGAGGCTTCAGAATGCTTTGGGTACACAGGTACATTTGAGTACCACTTACCTCCCCCAGAAAAATGGAAAGTCCGAGCATATGATTCAGGTGCTTGAGGACATGCTTGGTTCATGCATCATTGATTTTGGAGGTTCTTGGGAAAGACACATACCCATTATTGATTTTACCTAAAATATTAGTTTTCAGGAAACTATTCAGATGACACCTTTTGAGGATTCGTATGGTAAGCCATAAAAATCACCATTATGTTGGTTAAAGGAAGGAGAGGTAGCTATTGTAGGACCTCGTCTTGTCCAGAAGACCATTGAGAAGATAGAGTTGATTCGGAAGATGATGGATACTACACAGTCTCGACAGAAGTCTTACATTGATCAATGTAAACAACCTCTGGAGTTCGAGGTCAGGGATTAGGTTTTCCTGCGTGAGAGAATGAGGTTGAGACAAAGGAGGATTAGGAGGCACGGTATGATTTCGACAAGGTACATCATGATATTTGAGGTGTTTGAGAGAGTAGAGCAGGTTTCCTATCAATAGTAGTTACCTCAGAGGTACCGGGCAATGCACGATGCCTTACACATTTCTCATCATTGACATTACTTCTTAGACCCATCTCAAGATTTTCATCCTGAGGAGTGTGAGTTAGAGCTAGACTCATTGTTCGAGGAGCATCCTATCCTAATTATTGATCGCAATACGATGGTTTTCCATAGTTGGTTTGTTATTATGGTATGATTGTTATGGTAGCATGAACGAGTACAAGATGATACATGGGAGAGGGAGGCTGATGTAAGATCACAATGGCCGAAGATGTTTCAGGATTCTTCTTCTATGTGTCCTTACTAAGGAAATATGGGGAACTTTTTTTATGGGGCGATGTTTGTAAGAACCCAGATTTTCTTTTCATGTATGTTCCCCTTTTTCTAGTTTTTTAGGAAAAGATGAGTTTATGGAAATTTCTTAAGTACACGTCATGTACTTTATGAGTAAATGTCGTGTACTTAGTCACCACGGGTAGCTGGGTGTTGGATGTGTAGCGACCATGCACTTGGCCCTGTGGGTTGACCTGGAGACCACTTAATGTGGGGACGGGTGATGGTATGTACATGTAGTGTACTTCTAAATTAAACACCGTGTACTTAATTTTTTTTTCATTAAATGCACCGGGGTCACATCTGATGGACAAAACTGTCTCCTTCATGGTCTGGTTTGTCCGAGAGTGAGAGTATGGCCACGATCCTTCTCTGAGCTCCCAATCGAACGTCTTTTCTCAGAATCGATCATCGTCGATTTCATTGGGATCTCCTTGGTATGATTTTTATTTTTATAGAGCTTCATTTCATGATTCATCCCCTTTTAAGAGTTATCTTCAGTTGAAATCATTAGAAATTTATGTTTATCTACAGTGTTCATTGTGGATTCATCACTTGAGGTTCACGTATAAATTTCCTACAACACTGATGTATCAGGATTGTGCCTTTTGGTTAAAGGTCTTTTAATTATATGTGAAAAATTTCCAAATATCCTTGAACGAGGTATTGCACGTTAACTGTTTGATCCCTATTAATTTCCTGCCATGATTTTATGCTTGAGAAAAGATTAATTGACTGTGAATTAGGTTAATTACTATGATTTGGAAGTCTTTTCCCATACATGTTTTGTTTGAGACCTTTTGGTCTTGCTTAACTGGTTAGGTTTCCTTGTTTGTTTCCCATGCCGAGTATTGTAGGATAGAGTGATGTTTATCTAACATTTTGTTATGTTATAGACTGTTATCCAAGTGCTTCATGATGTTTACATTGTCCATATTATATTGATGTTCCCATTTTACTTACACAGGACTGTGGGAACCTAGTGTAGTAGACTATAGATAGAATCGATGTAAGGGCTTTTCAAGAGTGTCTGTTATTACTCTTACGATGCGAGACCATATAGGGAATTGACGTATGTGCATCCTTAGAGTGTTTTTAGTTCCTCGAAGTAGGACATAGGGGGGATGTGATGTATGTGCTTACACATATCACCTTTTAGTTACTAATACGAGACTATATGAGCAATTGACGGTGAGTGCTTCCCCAGAGAGTATATATAAAGTTGAACAAGAGGGGTTAGAATATGTGTACTTCCAAAAGGGTTTCTTATGTTTTCTAGGTAGTCCAAGAGGGGATTAGGCTATGAGTACATCCCATAGGGTTACCTATTTGTGATTATCTATTTACTTTCTACGTGGAACTGAATGCTTTGAAACTCTATTAATGTTTACTGTTGAGTACTTCTTTCTTAACTAATCCTTTTCTTATTACCTACCATTTATATTAACTGAATGTTAGGAACAAATCTCTTAGTGGTTTCTTACTGGGATTTAGTCTCACACCAAATATGGGTCATGCTTTTGGGCCCCAACAGATTATATTGTTACAGCTATAGATAAGGGAAAGTGCCCTTCTACTTCAAGTACATGATTTCTTTAGATCTAGAGAGCATGGGACCAAGCTGAGGCTTGCGATGCTAAGGAGTTATTTGATTGGTTTCTTTTGTACATTGGTTTAGTACTGTATTTCAGCATTTTGATGTATTTGGATTATTTCCTAGACATAGGTATCATGCATCATTTCATATGTGCTCCAATTTCTTATTACATTCAATCTTCCATTGATTACTGTTTTATGCCATTACTATGGCTTCCTCTATTGTTATTTGTCTCTCTTACATTGTGTTACTCTTCCAATGAGGTAATAGTTTCTCCACTATCACATCCAAGGCCCTTGTTTCAGGTCTGTAGCCTCTGGCATTATGGGAAATTCACTTGAGGCCATGTGACCAACCGGTTAAGGGGGAGCCTCTGGGTGGTATCCAGAATCGGGATGTTACATTTAAAATATGTTCATACATTACTATGATTATGACATTGAAGAGTTTTTTGTTTAATGAAAAAACAACATCTGAAGGGGCATAATAGTTAATTATTCATACCATGATTCAACCCTCTATTAGGTTATATAACCTAATTTGGTTAACACATATATCATTGGATCTATGTCAACTTGTATTTGAATTCGAATTTTGGGGAAAAAATAATGTAGAGAAGATAAAAATTTACCATCTCTTTATGAAATCACCATATATGTGTATTGGACCATAACATAGATAGTCAATCAAGATTATTGATAAGGATATTGAAAAATTGGAATGTTTATAAAGATTCATAGTTGTAACACCCCAATGTTTTTATGAAATATTTTTTCAAATTAATTTTAATTTATATATACATTGCATTGCAGACAATCACAAATTTAAAATAATTGCATGATTCCCTAGGTTTAAAATAACCAAGTTAACCCTTCCATTAGGTTAGTGAGGATAAATATAATTAACTTATGAAAATTTATTGTGAAGTTATTCGCCACCAGTTATTTATGAACAATATAATTCATTTATATATTTTAATATTTTTATTAATAAATTTAGTGAATTAATATTAGTAAATTAAATTAATTATATATATATTTTATATATTTCATAAAATATTATTGGTATGGATCCAATAAATATTTTTTATAGGGTATTAATAAACAATATTTGATTTATAAAAACAAAAAAAAATTCAGAAGGGTAATTTTCCACATTTCAATGGGGAACCTCTTTTAAATAAATATTTTGAAACATTAAAAAATTTTATATGAAAACATATATATGTTTTTTTTGGGATATTGAAATTTAATTTTCATGATTTTTAATATTTTTTCTACTTACATTCATTTTTTTATGAATAGAAAAAATACAATAAATTTTAATTGAAAACAATTTTTTTATCAAAATATATTCTATGGTAAAATGATAATATTGAATGGTTTTAAATTATAAATATAATATTTTTTTATCCTTCATATAATGTATGTCAAAGGAATTAATTTTACAATGAATTCTGTTGTAAAATCATATCAATCATTTAAAATGATTTAATTTTTAAAACTTGTACTCTCATTTTGACAATGAGATTACTTTTAAATTATTTACTTCAACTAATATGTTTTTAATTTTGAAATATTGATTCAATAATTTATATAATTAGTTAAAAACTCTTTAAATAGCTTTGTTTTATTTTTGGGCATTCTGATTAGTAACTTCATTAATTTTTATTAATACGTTAAAAGGATAAATCAGGTTATTAATAGTAATAATTATATTATAAAATTAGCCTAAAACTTGTCTTAATATAATTGTATGAGGGTTTTTGACCTAAAACACACTTGGGACAAAATTGTGTTCTCTGGATGCCACTTACATGATATTTGGACATTTAATTTATTTAATTAAGGAAAAGATAAATATGTCTTAATCATATATTAATAACTATATAATTTTTATATAAGGATATAAAGAAGAAAAATCCAATTATAAACACTCATTTAAATTCAATTTTTTAAATTTTTTATGGAAATTTATTTATAATTTATAATATATAAAATATAGCTTAGAGACTTGAACATTGATGATGAAAAAATTATTTAATTGATGAGAAATCAATAATATATTTTTTAATTAAATACAAATAACCATTAATAAATATAAAACTTGAAAAAAATGTATTGGTTGAGTATATATTGAAAATAACCATCCAAGTGTTGAGTAAGTGACCATTTGGAGCCTTATAGAAGAGATTGTGACACTAATATTATTTTATTTAATGTGATGTCCAAGTTTTCACATTCATAATTTAATAAGTATTACATTTTAAATTTAAGATTCCCATATAATAAATTTGACTAAATTTATTATTATGAAATCTATTAGATATATATCTATTATAGTATTTTATTTTTGATTTTTATTGAACGTATAATTATATTAAATAATTATGTAAATTTAATGTAATAATTATTTTTTTAATAGAGATAACAAATAAAGGTTATTAAAAAAATTCAAATAAATATATTTTTGTTTTATTAATATATCTATTTAATATTATTTATTATCTTCACATATTAGTAAAATAATAAAATATTTGGATCTATGTTAACTTTTTATCATTATATTTTAAAAAATAAATGAATTGAATAATGACATAAATTTACACTACTGATTTTTTATCAAAATAATGTTTTATTAAATTGTTTTTAAATCATAAAACATTTTTTAAAAAAATATAAAATTATGATATGGTAGAAAATATTATAATTTATTTATTTATGGTATAATTTACATCAAATAAGTTAATATTGAACCCTTTTAATATTGAAATATTTGTCACCCTAGAATCAATATTAAATAGAATAACTAAGTGATAAGTAAAATGATTACGTTTAAATTGATTCAAAACATATCTGAAATATATTAGGTTATTATATTATAACCCTAAAATATCTCAAATTCTATTTTTTACATTTTTGAGGTTTTTGGATGGGGTTAGAATTTATATTAAATTAATTGTTTTGGATATCCAAAAAGTGACTCTCACCACAATTATAGATGTGAACCTCTTCCCTCACCTCTTCACTTAACATTGATAATTAATACTCTCCCATCCTCTACAATGTTCCCTTTTCAACTTCTCTAGTTACAGTATAGTGTTTTATAGTCTTCATGAAAGTCCAATTCTAGTTTTCTATGGGGATATTTAGATGAAGCACGTAGAAGAAGAGGTAATATCTTCTACCGATTCAATCAAAACAATTTCTTCTTCTACATTATCTTTTTGTTTTGTTTCATTATAAAGTAATAACTCCAATATAAATTATATACCATTTTTTTATTATAAAAATGGAACAACAATACTCCAATTTCTATCAATCCTTTGATAAAAGAACTAACCATGCGTGCATATGTACGACTTACTGTTTCTATGTCGTGGTGTAATATATTTTTGACCACCACCATATTGGATTGACATAATTATAGAAACAGGTAAAATTTGTAATTATAATCATATTATAGTAATTATTACATATTATACACCATTTATTTCAATACCATTCCACAATTACAATAATGATATTGTATCTCTTGTGTACGTATGACCTACCATCTTCAGGATGTGATGTGATTCATTTTACATGATCATTATTAAATCGTCATTCTGTAAATGTAAAGAAATATTAAATAATATATATATAATGTTAATATATTTTTTTAATGATATAAATATGACATATTAAGTTGACCATAAAATTATTCAACAAAACATGCATAAGTAAATGAAGAAGTTAATGCTTGAATGTCGAGTAATAATGAAATATTATCAATAAAAATATGATAATAAGATTATATATGATATGAAAAAAATGAATATGATTATTAAATAATTCAATGTCATTATTTAAATCATTATAAAACAGGTTTGGATACATAATAATGAAATTGTACCGGAAAGGTAGGGGAAAATTTCGTAATATCATTATTATGAGAGATAGTTTATATGTATGTATTTAATTGGATTTATTTATCATAAAATTACATATTTCATAAATAAATAAAATTATTTAAATTCTTCTTCAATTGTTTTAATTAAATTTTACGAAATGGAGAATTTTTGTTAAATGGCTTGAAGTCAATATTTTTCCATTATTCGATATGAGGTACTTCTTCACTTTTTCGGCCATTTTACTGAGGGAATGTTTTGTAACTTGTATAGAAAGAAATGATTCTTACATCTTCATAATTTTATATTTACTAGAAAATTACTCTACATTCTTCCAAGTATATTTTAAAATAAAATTTTTTGTTTTAGAATTTTGAGTCATTATGATAATGGAAATAATTTATGAATAATAAAGGATGTGTTTTCTCAAGAACTAATTTCAAGTGTTATATCAAACATATTTTCCATATAAGATGGAATTTTTTAATAGGGTTATGCTTAAATTATAATATACTCATTATTAATATTATTTAATTGTGTTTATGATATATTGGTATTCATAGGATTTACATTGATTATGTTATGGTAGAATGATGTCTAAAGAATCCTATTTTATTACTTTGGTTTTGAAAATTGATTTATGTTATTGGGGAACCCTTAAGAATGATTTCATTATAAGAAGGGTGGGACCTATATCTTCGATACATTCATTGTGTAAAGGTTTATATATCATGAGATAAACATGGATGGAATGGTAAAGGATCTCAGTTTAGTAATACTATCCTAGAATGAAAAGTGAGACCTCTTAAGTAATGGAATTTGTTTCCAATGATGGTCTTGAAAATGACCTTTGAATAATAAGAATTTTTTTCTCTGATTATTTGTATTCCAAAAAACATCGTGTATTATTTTATGAATTTTGGGATTACTTTAATGATTTTTATGAACTTTAATGATTTATCCCATGACATTATATCATGATCGTTCCTATGAAGGATAATATTTTTCAACTGTTATGATGTTATATCATATGATTTTGAAATAATTGACATCTCCCATGTTTACCTTTACTGATCATATTGGCTCACCATTTCATTTGATTCTTTTCTCCAGGTCATGAAGAAGGTTATTAATTATGATATGTAAAAAGGTTCCTAGTTATGATGAAATAAGTGAGAGAAAATGAATGTGTTTTGTGAAATAGTTTTTTATGATTCCCATTTTTTAGTGACACTATACCTATGAGCTCTTGTCATAGTTTCGATATATTTTTTGATGCATATTCTTCAAATTTTACGTAATATAAATGTATGTAAATTATAGGGAATTATTGTTGGTATTGTGGTAAAGGTATAATTAACCCGTGGGAACTATGATGAGAAAACCATATTAAGAACCGAAAGGATTTATCAATGTATAGGTTATAATCATAGTGTTTTAGAAATGATCATGAATTATCTAGGATAAAACCTAATGTGTCCTAAATTGAAATTTTATTATTGATTACGTGGTTTTACCATAATGATTTGTGTCGCTCACACTATACTTCTTTGTTTTAGACAATGGATAGAACCCAAAAGAACTATATTAATGCTGAATGTGATGGGAAAGGAATTAATTGTCCTCCTGATAACCCAAATTTTATGGGAGCTGGATTAAAAAATATTGTTTCTATTCTCAAACAACTTTCTCAAGAAATGAATCATATAGGACCTCCAAATGTGCAATGTTGCATACAAAATATTGACGAGTCCCTTATGAGGAAGTTTCTACCTTCTTTCTATTAATCGTCTGATCTACTAGTGGCTAAACAATGTCTTAGTACCAAAAAATATATATTAAATTAACCGATTTTTAGAACACGATATAGTCATATTAGCAGAATATCTTTTGGAAGGTGAAACTAATGAATGGTGGAACCTTATCATGAATATGTGGTAAAAAGATGAAATAAGATCCCAGAAATGTGATGAGTTCATGATTATATTTTTCAATAAGTACTTTACTTGTATTCTTAAAAATAATATGTACGAGTTCCATGAATATATGGAAAAGGAACAGAATATGATGGTACCAATGAAGAAAATTTTACAATATTTCCATTGTACGTTTCTGAAATATTTTCCGACAGAAGATTAATTTTTTTAATACTTTCATTAATACAACGTCATATTTTTATTATAAAATCCATACAAGAATGAACTAAAAGATATACCAATGAAATAATCCTAAGGGGAGGCTATAGTAGTGAAGACTGAGGGCATACCCTCTAAATAGATTAACCACCTCGTTCGATGAGATCTCAAAGATGATATGGGTATTGGAGTAACCGATTAGTCTGATGGGTTTGATAAGATGCAGAAAATATATTTCAAGGGAAATTTTAAAGAATACACTAAACATAATATGAGTTTTCACATATGATAACATTTGCGAATGAAACATGGAGGAAATTTTCTTCAACAATATATTAACTATTTAATGTGTGGAAAAGAAGGTCATTCGGTAGTTGAATGCCAATGTGATGAGAAAAAAGATGTCTAATGATGCAAATTTGGAAAAGGGTACATATAATTATCCTCATACACTTAAATGATTAAATTTATAGGAAATGGGTCATTATCCAATTCAATTCTCGAATTTAAGTGTCATTGATATTTATCGACGTATGAAAACTCTTAAGTCCAAAGTCAAAGGCAATTCACATGGGATCAATATCATTGATGTGACTTACTATAACAAAGTGGTGAAATGTACACATACCATCCACTATAAAGTAAATTTTTTTTTCTTTTATCAGGGATCCACCCACTATATTATATTTCAAGAAGATTTTATGTTTATACCCATACTACCTCAACAATTAGATATTGAAAATGTTATGAAAACACCAAATGGAAGAATGGTCACATCATATGTTTATAATTGTTCTCAACTAGATGTTTTTTGGAATGAGGTTACTGAAAATATTCTGTTCCTTCCTACTGTGAAATTTCATATCATTCATAGAATTAATTTTATTTCTATATATGGGTCTCATATCAATTTCCATGGAATAGAATCCACATATAATATTCTAGATCAATATATGATCATCTATCGATTCAATAATGAGTTTTACATTGTAGTGAATATTCCTTCTATCTTATAGGTTGGTATTTATATAAATAATGGATATATATCTAAAATGGTTGAGTAGAAAATCAAAATTAAGAAAAAATAGATTATATAGGAGTATTATTATGTCTTTCTAGAGAAATTACTAGGTCTTTCACTGAATTGTGAGGTTAACAAATCAATAGAAATCATACTGGGTGAAATACTTACATAAATGACACCTTATTGAATATACCCAATTGGGTTGTAGGAATTAATGAATAAACTCCAATAAAATCATGAAAACGGATTCATAACCCCTAGTGCATCACATTGGGGTGCACCTGTTGTGTTTTTTATGAACAAAGATTGATCAATGTGACTCTGTATTGATTATAGAGAACAATACAATATCACTATCATGAACAAATATCCTCTTCCTCATTTTCATTACATATTCAACAAAATACCCAAAGATCAGTACTTTCCCATGATTTATATTCTTTTACGATATCATCAATTAAGGGTCAAGAAGGAGGACATACCAATGTCATCATTCGGTACGAGGTATGGACACTATGAATTTATAGTGACTCCTTTTGGTCATAATAATTCCCCCACTATCTACATCAATCAAATAAATATGTTATTTAGAGAATATATTTATGAGATTTTGAATGTCGTTATAGAAGACATTATTTACTATTAGAATATAATGTAAGAACCTTAAGATCACATGATAATTTTACTGAAGACCACAATATAGGATAATACTTTTGAAATAATTCCCAAGTTTGAATATTGGATTTAGAATTTTTCACAATTTGGTCACATAATCTCAAAATAGGTGATATCATTGGATTCAAATGAAATAGAAATTATTGAATGTTGACCAAGACCAACAATAGAAACTGAGAACTAGTGTTTTCTTTGTTTATCTATATATTATTGACGTTTTGTGAAATATGTTTCATGGTTTTCTAATCCACTCAACAATTTGACTTGTAATGGAGTTATGTTCGTATGGATAGAGGAATTTGAAGATAATTCAAAGAGAACAAAATAAGGTTAGGCAGTGCACCTGTTCTCACACTTTTTTTTAGTGGAATAAGGTTCCTAATCTAAAATTATGCATCCAAAAAGGGATTCAGATTCGTTCTCTTGAAAAATGATATGCTGATAACTTATACTTCACGACAATTGAAAATCCATGAGAAAAATTTATCAACTCATGATTAGGAGTAAAATAAGGTAATCTATCTATTAATTATATCAAGGAATTATCTTAATTATGAATGTTGGGATATTTATATAGGTCAATATTGTTTAATGTATATTTTCACACAAAAGGTGTTTAATATGAACAAAAATGATGGTTCGAGTTGATTAATGTTTACGACTTCTAAATTCATTACCACCATAGGAAAGAGAACAAAGTGGTTTATGATTCGATTCTAAAGGACCGTACTTGTGTATCCAGTATGAGGATCAGAAAAGATACTATATTTATGTATTTAAAAAGGATGGATCTTAAAATTTTAATATAAGGGGAGAAATAATCACTTTTTTAGATTAATGTTCAACAATATATATTCATCACAAATAATTAGGTACAAAATAAATATATAGAGGTACAAAAGTAGGTGAGAAGTGTTCTTGATTTCCAATTTGATTGTAATGGAATAATAAGGTTCAGGAATTGGGTTTGTATTCCTACCATATGAGAATGCAAGAAGGTTCTATTGGATGAGGCTCATAGTTATTCATTTTCTATTCCCCCTAGAAGTATAAAGATATACGGGGAATTAAAATATTATTTCAATTGGAATGGCAAGAGAATAGATGTTTCCAAATATGTCTCTTAGTGCTTGGTTTTTCAGATATTTAAGGCTGTGAGATAATAATATTAGGGTATTTTGTAACCATTACCCATAATAGAATGGAAATGGGAAAAATCACCATGGAATTTGTCATTAGACATCCCAAAACAACTAAATTCCTTAATTCAATATGGTTTATAGTTGATCGGTTTATAAAGTCAGCAAAATTCATTACTTTTATATTGGATTTCTCTATTGATCATCATTTCAAGATATTTTTAAAGGAAGTCATAAGATTATCTAGAGTACCACTTTACATTATATAAAATAAGGATCCAAGGATTACTTAGATGTTCTAGGGAAGTATTCATTTGGATCTTGAAATAGAATTATGTTTCCACACTACCTATCATCATCCTCCAGATGGTCAGTATGAGAGGAAAATTACACTCTATAAGACATTTGGTAGATTTCATAATGAATTTCAAAGAACAGTTGGATAAAAACCTAGATTTTGTAGAATTTTCTTATAACAATTGCTTTCACTCCACTATTCAGATTGTTACTTATAAATATTTGTATTGAAAGAAGTGTAGAACAATAACATGCTAGGATGTTTATGTGGAAATAACTCTATTAAGATTTACTCTTTTTTATGAAATGAAAGAAGATATTAGATCTATTAAAAAAATATAATAGCACCTCAGAGTGCACAAAAAATGTTACGCTGAAAACTAATGAAAATACATATAGTTTAAAGTGGGTGAAAAAGTGTTTCTAATAATATATCCCTAGACGATAGTATTGAGGAATGGAAAGAAAGTACATATGATCCCTTGTTATATCAGACATTTTTAAATTATAGATCATGTTGGGAAGGTAGCTTACAGATTAGTTATTCCACAAAATCAATATAATGTTCATGATGTGTTCCATGTATCTATATTTAGGAAGTAAATACCTAATACATCATATGTACTAATATCAGAAGTTATACCACTGGATAAATATCATTCTTATAAAGAATAACGGATATAGATTCTAGATTAGAGCCAAAATGTTCAGTGAGACAAGACCACTCACTTGGATAATTTGGTAGAACAAAAAATTTCAGAAAGTTTTGTGGGAAGATGAGTATATTATGAGGGAGATATATCCTCATTTTTTATCAAATTTACAAACAATGAGGGCCAGGTTCGGTGAGTGAGGGCGGGGGTAGAATGATAAACCTATATTTTTTAATGAAATGTTTCCTCTAAATAATTTCAATTCTTTAAATAGTGTTAATTTTAAAAAAATGAGATTTTAAACAAACCATGAGATTCACAAAGTATAAATTGAAAATTTTAACCTATCCATTTGGCTAGTGAAAATAAATATAAATAACTCATGAAAATGTACGGTGAAGTTATTCGCTACAAAATAATTATGAAAAATATAATTAAATCATATTTTTTTTATTTTTTATAATATATATACTGAATTAAAATTAGTCAAAAAAATAATGAAATATATATGTTTCATAATTAAAAAAATATTTCTGATATTTAGATAATAGAAGTTTTTATCATATGGTATATCTAAACACTATTGGATGTATAATAACCTGTATTTTTTCAAATGGCAATTTTCATCCTTTTAATAGAGATCTCATGTTAAATTTATATTTTAACACATTAATAATATTTATATGTAAAAATAAACATGTTTTTTTAATTTATATGTACAAATATTCATTGGATGAATTTTTAATATTCTTTGGATAACCATCAATATTTGAAAAATAGTTAAAATACATTAAATTTTAATTGAAAGAAACTTTATTTATAGAAATTATTCATATGGGTAACTATAATATTGTAAGGGTTTTAACATAAAATGTGAATATATTATTATTATTCAATATATTATATTTCAATGGAATTAATTTTAAATTTAATTCATATTCAAACACATTTCAATATTTTGCAATGTTTTATCTTTTAAAACTCATTCTCTCCTTCTAAAAAAACGTAATTAATTTTAAATTAATTTCAACAACCTCAATATTTTTATTTTTGAAAAATGGATTACATATTTTTAATTATTATATTGAAATTATTAATTATATATATTTGGGCATAATGAATTGTAACATCGGTAAATTTGATTAATACGGCGAAAGGGAAAATCATTCAATTAAGGGTAAGAATATTTTTATAAAATTACCCTAACACTTGTATTAATATTATTGGCTTAATTTGTTTCGAACTAAATCATATTGGGTTGAAATTATGTCTTGTGGAAGACACTTGGATGATATTAGGACATTTAATTTATTTTCATTAATGAAAACATAAATATATCTCACTCAAATTTTAATAATTAAATATTTTTTATATAAGGGTATATAGAAGAAAAATATAATTAAATACACAAATTTGATAGATAATATAATTTTATTTATCATTGTAATTTATTTATGATTTTTAAGAAATAAATTATTACATTAAATTATTAAACTCTCATGATATAAAATTTAACTAATTGAAGAGAAATGAATAAATAGTTTTTATTAAAACACTAATAACAATAAAAATACCAAAAAACTTGAACAAATCTTATTTATAGAGTATATCACAATAATAACTATCCATGGGTCGACTTAGGGACTATTTTGAGCCGTATATAGGATATTGTGACACGTATATTATTTTATTTAATGAGATGTTAAATTTTTCACAATCAGAAACATTTTCAATATGGAATTTTAGAGAAGATAAATAATAATACATATATTCTTAAAAAATATAGTTTCTTAAATTTCATTATAGTATTTTATTTTTTATTTTAATTAAACATATATTTATATTATCTAATTTCACAAATTTGATTATGTAATTATTATAATAATAGAGATTACCCATAAATGTTATTGAAAATATAAAAATAAATATAACATGGTCAAATTAATATTTCTAACGAATAGTATAACATCCCTTGACCTCTTTGGAATATAATAAAATAGCTGGTTTGAACATAACCTATTATCCTAATATATTATTAAAATAATTTGATTGAATAACCTCAAAATTGATACTATTGATGGATTATGAAAATAATGTTTCATTAAATTATATAACAATCATAATATTTTTTTTAAAACATGGATAATTATTATATGGTCTAAAATGTTATGAAGTATTTATTTATGGTATCAATATCATAAATTGTTTAAATATTTCACCTTTTAAATATTTTTATATTTGTTACTATAGCTAAAAATTAAATATAATAACTAAGTGTAAATTAAAATGATAAGTTTTTAATTTATTTAAAAACATGTATAAAATATATTATTTTATGATATTAAAAATCTATATCATATCATCTAATAATTGGAACATTATTTAGGTTTTTAGTTGGGGTTTTATTTTATTTTATTAATTAATATTTTTTGATATCTGAAAAGTGTCCCTCATCTCAATTATAAAAGGGAATCTCCTCCCACTCCCCAATAGTTCACATTAATCCATAATGCTTGGACATCCCCGGATCATTAAAATTATTAACTTCCATAGTTAAATTCTAGTATTTGTTTACTATATCAAAGACAAACTCTAGTGCTCTATGTGGAGATTTAGAGGAATCACGTTGAAGAAGATGTAATCTCCTCTACCGATTCATTCCAACAAATTTCTTCTTATAATTCCTCTGTAGGAGTGGATGCATTATAATGAAATAAATTGAGTGTCCCTAAAGTAATGAGATGTTATTATGGTTTTTACCCACATTATTCAACTTTCTATCCATCTTATGAAAAACCACATCACCACACATGCATTCATATGACATTTCATCTCCATGTTGTGGTGTAATATATTTTTCAACACCACCATACATGGATATATATAATGGTGAAAATAAGAACTATATATTATTTTTATATCATGATAATTATTATGAAATATTATACAAAATTCACTTCAATAGCATTAAAAATTATGGGAATGATATCTTGGCTTGTGCATACGTACACCCTACCATCTCCATGAAGTGATGTGATTCATTATACATGATATTCACTAAAGAATAATTATGTAAATGTATATAATTAAAAAATTGATATATATAATTTTAATATAATTTTTTAATTATATAAATATATGGCATATAATGGAGAACATGAACTTATTCAATAAAAGAGACATATGAAAATGAAGTAGTTAATACACAAATAACAATTAACAATGAAATTTTATAAAAAAATGTTTGATAATATGATCATACAAGATCTAATAAAAAATAATTTTATTCTAAAATAAGTCAATGAAATTATTTAAATAACTATATTGGTTTTTTGTATAAATACAACTAAAATTAGATCTAAAAGGCAAGAAATAATTTTTCAATATAATTATTATTATAAATTGTTTATATGTAAGTATTTACTGGGGTATATTTTTCATCCACATAGATGATTCATAAATATGTAATATTATTTCTAATCTCCTAAATTTTAATAAACTAAATTTCAACAATTAGTGAGTTTTTATATAATTTTTTGAAAGGATTATTTTTATCATTATTCGATACAAGGTACATTTCTACTTTTCCACAAAAAGTAAGAGGAAAATTTATTTTTTAATTTGTATGGCAGGAATAGATTTATACATATCTATAAAACCATATTTCCTAGACTAATATTCTACAGGATTTCATTTTTATCTTTTAAAAAAATCTTTTCTTTTAAAATTGGGTTTCATTTTTAAAAAATAAATTGTTTTCAATGAAAAAATGATGTTTTCCTCAAAAAATAATTTAGTGTGTTATATAAAAATTATGTTTTCTCTATGATAAAATTATTGAATATTGTTTTGTTAAAGGTATAATATCATAATTTTTCTTTTGATTTTATTATTTTTATTATCCAATTATAATATTTTTTTACATGGATTATGTTATGATGGATTGATGTTCAATGAAACCCATTTTATTCTCTGGGTCATGATGAATGATTTATGTTGTTGCGGAACATGTAATAAGGATTTAATAATAAGATGGGTGGGAAAATATCTACCTCTAATGCATTGGGTAATTTTATATATATCACGATATAGACATCGTTGGAATGGGAAATGTTATTAGTTCAGTAATACATGGCTGGAATGAGGATCAAACTCTGTTCAATAGTGGACTATCTCCACTCTGATGGTTTTGGAAATGAGCCTTGACTAACATGAAATTATTTTCCATGCTTAAGTGTATAACAAAAAATATAATGGCTTATTTTTTGAATTTTGATTTTACATTCATTTATTCTTATAAGCTTTCACGATTTATACAATTGCATGATATCATGATCTTTTATATATAGGATTAGATTTTCAAATGTTATGATCTTATGATATATAATAATGATATGATTGATATCACCCTTAATTACCTTGACTGAGAATCTGAGATGAACATTTAATATGATTGTTTTCCTTATGTTATGAATAAGGTTTTTATGTAAGAAATATTAAAACGGGGTTAAATATTGATGAAATAGGTGGGAGACAATGAATATGTACTATGATTAGTTGTATTTTTCCCTGTTCCTAAAGACACTCTACCTATTGGGTCTGGTCAAATATTTGTTATATATTGTAATTAATATTCACAAAAATTTATGTAATATCAATTTATGTAATGTATGGGGCGTTATAATAGTTCTCTAATCAGTTATCATACGGAGAGATGGATTGAGGGGATGAAAGAGTTATGCCCCACTATGCATGGTTTCACAATTTCGTTTGGCACGGTACATGATCTATAGATATATACTTTTCAATCATTTAAAATGAATTTTTTAAATGTTGTATAGAACTAAATAATGGACATATGATGTTGGAATCAGTTGAAGGATTGAAATACAGAGAAAACTGAAATATATGAATATCACAAACCATTTTGGATATGTGTTTGTCCTATTGAAAATGGAGTTATAGATCATGGAATAGTTGTAGCCCTTAGGATCAATATAAGAGTTCTCAAATATGAATCCAAATGGAAGATACAACATTTTTATTATGTTTCTTTAAATTATTTAGGGATGATTTTATAAAAATTAGGAGTACGCTGAGATGTAAAATGGTGAAAACCACACAATGTAGAATGTAATAGAGTAGGAAAAGTTAAAATATCAGAAACAATGTGAAGAATACATGATAAGTTTCAAAAATTGTGTATATTTTAATAATTCATAAAATCCATATTTTTGTTTTCCTGAATGTGGAAATGGAAGGATAATATGAAAAGATGGGCTACATGATGTGTTACATGCCACAATATGAAAGGGTATTACATTTACGAAAGTACATATTCAAAAAAATTCATGGTTTTGGTATGTTTAAATGTGGATTATAAGTAGTTCATAGTTATTATATTGATATAGTGTAAAACATGTCATGGTGTTAGAGATGGTTCTAAAGAAGTTCTAGATTCATGTGGACCTAATGACCTGGATTTATTAATGAATCAATAGCATCTCCTACACAATCTTCAAATCCCCTTACCCCATCAACGACTTCTAAAACAACTAAATAATAATTGTTTTCAAATATAATTGGTTAAAGATAAAATTTAGTGAAATTTACTTATAGTTATTTATTTGAAAGTGAAAATATATTTTAAATTACTGCGTTAAAAATTTATATTATTCTAAATAGTAGATTGTGTGAAATATTTGGTATGAACATATACATGATAAAGATGAGAAAATTATAAAATTAGAGAGAGAGAAAATATGTAAAATAAAATGGGAGAAGAAAAATGATAACCACATAATCAAAGTATAAATTCATTGAAACTGTAATATTTTTAAATTTTAGGCATATAATTTATTAGATCAATCTTATTTATATATTCAAGTGACTATAATGTTACATGGTTCAAGAATAAACCCTAATAATTGGAATTACATATAATTATACTATTATAAATTATGATCTACGTGGAATCTTGAGCATCATAAGGACTAGCCTTATCTTTTTAAGATGTTAACATTGGAAATATCTTTTATTTTTACTAAATTTGTTCATTGGTGTGTATATAAAAATAATATTAAGGTCAAATTAATATATGTAAAATGTTATTCTAAATTAAAAATTGAATATAAATTAGTGAATCACCTCCCCACTCATTGATATTCCACTAATAATATTATTGTATTCACACATGTCATTTAAGAATATCATAATCGACAATAATATATTGTCATATAAATATATAAGAAATATATTAACAATACTAATAATTAAAAAAATATAAAAAAATTAACACACTATATCAACCTGAGATATCGTAATATTAGACATGATTTATATGAATTAATAATATCGCTCATGGAATGGTAAAATTAAATAATGTGACAAAAAATCAAATTTAACGATACAAAATAACAATTGTGTAATCATTTAGTTCATCCTATTATATCCATCACATTTTCTCTATCTCACCATTAACTATACCAAGGAACCATTCCCTTAATTGGGTTATAAATAATTAAATCTACTTTGATAATAGGGTTCTTGAGTTGGGTGTGATTATAAATCTGTAGGACATGACCAATGGTGTAGTTAACATTTCTATTGAATATTAGTGTGTTATTTCTGTGATATGATGATAAATATAAAATAATTATAGAATTCTTTTCCTAATAATGGGTTCTATATAATGAATAATGAAGTGTCCATATAGTCAATGTTGATTTCAAGGATTTATTAGAATATTATAGGTGTAATAGGAACTAAGAATCATGGAAAAATTTATAATTTGTGGCCTTAATATCAATTTATAACATAACATAAATATCATGGAATGTACACCCTGATAACTATATCCCTTAAATGACCATAACATCCCATTGGAAACAATTTATTTTCATACACTTTGTCCAAGAGTGAAAACACTATTACTTGCATAATGTACCAAACCACATTAACTAACATTTTAGTAAAATGAATTTCAAGTCATGTGCCTCAATAAAATAGAAGGAATCCAACCCCAAACGCGATCATAAAAATAAGGGATTGATATTTTATTCCATATAATAAGCATTTAAGATTAAGATAATCCATCATTAAATGGTAAAATAAAAAAATTGGAACTCATCACATACCTCTATTGCTATTTGGGCCACATGGGAAATCTATTCCCTTTATTGCTATGTATTACATCCCATAATGATATGTAAATAATCTTAATTCATATACTTATCATATAATGTGGATAATGTCCCTTATGAATAAAATGAAATGGTATAAGGAAACTATATACCATTTAATTACATATAACACTTCAAGATTGTCGCCCCATACGGTAGGGGTTTTTAATATTAATGGACATTCCATCCCCTTCCCAAAGAAATATTCTACTAAATAGTAATTTCCACATATTAGTGTGAAAAATATTTGAAAATATACATATCTTACAATTTATATTTATCATAAAAAATCGGCATAGTGCCTCAAAATGTGTCCACCGTTATATAAGGCATAAGTAATAGAATAAATAATATAATATAAACAATTAACATTAATGTTGAAATAATATAATTACAATTTAACATATTTATAGGTTTTTCCTCACACAACAAACCAATATGAATTTCCCATAAAAGTTCATAAACTACTTGGATACACACTAACTAATGTATGGGGGGACACTCACCCAATATTTGTTAAAAAATATAATATACTATATGAATAAATAAAAAATTTCTTATGGTTCAAGAGACATCATTGCCTATTTTAATATTACGCATCTCAAAAATAAAAGGAGTATATGTGAATAAAAATGATCTCTAATGATGTGAAATGTATTATATAATTACACACAAGTTTCCATATGTTTATTTCACGTTATATTAGTTCAAACCAATAGTAATTGAAAACCATGGTGTTCGGTACAATTTATAGTGGTTATTATGGTTATAGACACCCCTTCCCACGTAAAATATGGAAAATTAAAATATATAGACTAATTGTATGCTATGAAATCAAGGTTCTTAGGTTATAATTTCCCACATAATGTGGAAACCAGATGTAAATAGGCAGAGAATGTATATATCACCCACTTAATTATACTGTAAGAAAAATGATTAAATATAGGTAGATGAATTATATCTAGATATCTGATTCACTAAAATAAAAAAAATCATCCAATTATGGAACTACTAATGATAAGTTTTGAAACCATTTGTTAATTTTTGAATTGATTGCAGAGTAGAGTTAGCCTACCCTTAGGTGATTTTCTTGGGGCAACAATATCCAAATGTAACCAAACATAGTGGATAAATACTCTGTAAGTAGAAAAAATGTAATTGGGTGGGAGTGGATGGTATTTTTTTAATTGTGATAAAAGAGTTGGTTAACGTATGTAAAATTTTTAACAATTAACTTACAATTAATTTTATTTTTTTAGAATATCATATTTGCTAAAGGGAACCTGATCACCTATCACTGGGTATGTAGTTCCATACTAGGTATGCAAAATTGGGATAAACCCCAGTAAATTAACCCTTATAAGTCACTCCCTTCCATATAGGGATCGTTGGTATGTTGTATTGGCCATAATGTAATACGTGAAACCTATAAAGGATGATATCCTCCACGTGGGATAACATACTAAAAACCGAACCCTAGCCTCAAATAACTCCTCCCATTTTAATAAAACAACAAAATATACAATAATTTGAAAAAACATTAATCAATATTATTTGGGTTTTATATTTGTTTATTGTTTCTTATTTGTAAAACAATTGTGTCTTTGGACGGTTTATATGATACTACAGGAAAATAGTTGGTAAAATAAAAATTTTGTTGTGAATATAAATCCATAAAGTAATATATCCATCTTGATGAATACGAAAGGTGAATAACTCCTATTTACACCATCAATTATGGATATGACTATATTTTTTCATTTTTGATATAATTTCATCTCAATGAAATTTTTTTATTATATTAAAGGAATAGAATAGTAGTGGTGAATCATCATTGTGATTATAGTGTTGAAATACTTTTTAATGGCATTTTTCTATGAAAAAAAATTCTAAATATTTTGTAATCAAATATATGATACTGTGAAAAAATTTAACAAATTATTTACTAATTTAATAAAATATTATTTATATAGCATTTAATTTTAAATTTTCTTTGATATCGATGGGTATAGATATATAAAAAATAATTTATATTAGGTGGGTGTTATCCAATTGATTTCTATGATCCATTATGTATAATTTTAGTTTTCAATGAGATGAGATGGTGGGATACTCTATTTACAATCTTTATTAATAGTGTGAGATTTCATTTTGAGTGTGATATATAAATATTTATTTTTTAGGTATTCAAGTTAACTTATATTCTAACATGATACTTATTTCCATGATAGTTTTCAACATGTTATTGGGGTTATTGATGTGATTATGGTATGAATTGATTGATTAGGATTTTTATTATCATATTCATTACAGTGAGTTTATATAAACTATTTTTGATTTAAATAATTTGTTGTTTTGGGATTTTTGATAGATTATTATTTCTCTGATAGTAGTATATTGAACCACAATATAAAAATGTATTCCTTCTTTGACCATAATGGTCGAATAGTGGATCTGGTGGAAATGAGTGGGGTATTAAGTAGATATATAGTTTAATAATAAATTATATGTAAATCTTATAGCATAGGATATCTATAATAGCCAAATATTTTAAATTTTTTGCCTTTTGAAAAAATCATGATCTGTTCGATATCATTCATTGCAAGAAACCCCAAATCTAAATGAACCTTCGTATATTATACATTTATAAACCATTAGTTATATGGGATAACATTAATTATATTGACCATATTATGATTTATATGTATAATTTTCCTACTAGACACAAATGTATTGATTAATTTTTAGAATTTAGGAATTCAATATTTAGTGAATTTAATTTATTCTTTAATAATAAATTTTCTTCAAAAATAATGTTTATTGATTTTTTATGATAAAGAAAATAATTAATTTATTCAAATTTTTAATATTTATTTTATAATATGGATATCATTTTGGAAAACATAATACCAGAACCTGTTTAGTGAAAATGATTGGGATGTTTCTAGAAATATTAACATTTATAGTGAATAATAAAAAATATTGATTTTATAGAAACATCTATATTCTATTCAATAATTTACAAGGTAGTTTTATTAATTTTTTAATATGTAATTTAATTGGGTTTTATATTAAATAATCCAATTAATTTCCATATAATCAATGTTATAATTAATTTTTGAAAGAAAACATTTTTATACATAAAAATACATTTATATTGAAAATTGTTCTTCATCATGTTTTTTTAGATTATTTTAATATGGATATTGGATACATATAGAGATTGAAGTTGAGGAAATGCGTTTAGTATTAGGATTAATAATAAAAATTATTATTTTAAATGGAATTCTTAATTTTTTGTCATTAGGAATAGTAATTTAGGTAACAATGCATTGCTATAGAAAAAAGAAAAAAGAGACAGATATGGAGTTAAACTAAATAGAAAATGGATAAATGATTTGAAAACATTTATAAAACCCAGTGTATGAATATATTAAATTAATATATCATACAACCATATAACATGAGTTAACAAACATCCATGTTTGTGAGTAATACATTATTATATCATAATAATTTCAAAACATCCATGTGAGTCATCTCCCACCCATACAAAAGAACATTGCATTTACTCTCTTCATAAAAGATAATGTGACGTATATATTTGTTAATAATAACACAAAACCATTACTAAAATTCCAAAAAAAATGAAATATAGGTATTGGTTTGATCAAAATTTTATATATTGAAGGCTTACTGTGTAAGCCCAAAGAGGTTGTCCAAAAATTAGGTATAACTCTCAAACTAGTGTTTTCATTTAAATTCATTTTATAACTATATAAATTATGTGATCTCAAAAATGATATATTTTAATACGTTTCAATAACATAGTAATATTTTTATATTAATATAGTGAAACCATTATTCATCTCCTTTTCCACCAAATGGTAAATGATAATACTGCTTGTGTTAATGTGTGGACTATCACCTATATATAGGAATTTGATTTATTTTACCTCAAAATATTTAATTTTTAGTTGAAATGATAGATAAAATTTTCATATATTATATTTATAACATCATTATTTTTTATTTATAATATCTTATCTTCTACTTATCCTTCCCATCTGTTCAAAAATGATGACTCCCCTCTTGCGTATTTATCGACCACCCCCTCTAAGAAGAAATGTGATACATTTTTTATTTACCTTTAAAAAGGGTTCTAATTGTTAAATATATATTATACATATTATATAAAAATTATTCTATAATAGTGAATTATTATTTTCCTTTAATGTTTTCCGTCAATCAAAATGGGGAAACATTACTCGTGTGTATATACAAATTACCATGTCCATAATGTGTGGTAACTGTTTTCCATAAAAAATTTGAATAAATAGTTACACATTTGTATATCATTATGGAATATTTTACTTATGACCTGATTAAAATTAAATATTTTTTGAAAAAATGATAAATTTATATTTATAGAAACATATGAATTGGAACATGCATGATAAATGAAATACATATCACCCAGAGTTCTTATTATACCAAATAAGTGTTTAAAAATATGGTAGACTATCATAAGTAAATCATATATTGTGTTATAGGGATGAATATAGATATTCTATTGATGTATATTAAATATATTTTATATACATGTATTTTGAATTCATTTGAAGATGGACACGGCATGTTGTATGATAGTAGTGATACAATCTCATTTCATATTTGGATTATTTAGTATAAATTTACATTGATGAAATTATATTGATCTTATTATTTAAACCACATATATTTTATTATATTATGTTAATTCATGTAACATTCATTTTATAGAATCAATTTCCTCTCATTGGTACATAATGTCATAATGAAAAAAACTTCAAATAAATTTTGATGATAATTCCTCTTTTTTTAAAGAAATTGACCCTCCATGACCATTCCCCTAAATATTGTTTAATCAGGTTTTGTCCTAAATATGAATTAATTTATTTTTTAATTTTCACTAACTTTTACTTAATTTTAAAATTCATAAAATGAATACTATCATTCAAACCTTCTCTAAATAGATTAATTATTTTTTGACTTTTTACACATGTGTTAAGATAATATACTCTTTTATGATTTATTGATGGAATAGATACTCTATCCATAGAGATAGTTCATTGCATTAATTATTTGTATATATTTTCCATATTAAGTTGGTTTGAAATTTTTTTCATAATATTCTGAAAATGATTATATTTTTAATTAGGGACTTCAAAATAAAAGGTGTATTTTCCTTACATAATTTAATACCTGTCTTGTTGGTGAATTTATGTCTATGAGAAAACACATTAAAGTTACTTATGGTTTACTAGTGATACTAACAAATGATACCATTAACATCCATTCAGTGGATGGTTTATAATTATGATGAAGATATGTTGATGAAACCTATTTTCATTTACAATGTTTATGAATGGATGAAAATATAATTGTTTTTACAATCACATGGAATACATAGGAATAGATTACAAAATGAGTATCTCCAGTATAGCACTATAACTATTAGAGTAAAAATGGATAAATCATGAGGCAATTTTGATATGTGTAAATATTATCTTATTTTCAGAACATTATGGATTGACCTGGTGATATGTAAATAAAATAATGTGTCAAAATAATTTCATGTCCATATGTTTTGGTCACACCTATATTTCATTTTCAAAATATAATGAGTGAAACCATTATTATTTATAAAAATTCCCAATTTTATAAACTTTTAAATGTTTTAAATTTTTATGATTATGATATTATTTCATCATTTTGTATTGATTAATAGTGATTACATAATATTAGAAAATTTTATATGAAACTTTCTTATTCCAAAAATCCTAAATAATGATATTTCATTGAATTTTTATGAATTTATTATGCAATGATCACATTTTCGTACATATATATTCTCATTTATGATCATTTATTGGTATACCATATTTTTACCATTACAGAGCCATAAAGTTCAGCCTATCTTATAATTATATTTTACACTAGTTATAAAGAAAGGTTTTATGTTTGGTATATATAAGGAATGTAAAATATTATAATATAATTCAGAGTGATGTTTAATACCATATATGAAGTAATATTTTTCTATATATACCATCATAATAAAAAAAAATTATAAGATTATAGGGAATACAATACTGTTTTATATATTGAATAATCATATAAAATTATGTAATATCTACATATCATTTTCTTGATATTCCCCATTTTTAGTGTTCTATATTATGATGAGGTAGTTACTTTTTTTATCATCATAAAATCATTATCATGTGGGTTCAAATTTGAGATATGGTCTTAGGTACTCTCATGATTATAGTCATTCACTACAACAGGTTATTAGTTTCAATTTGTGTGACTAGTTACTCTGTGAATTTTTTCATTACCTCTATAAGGAAACAATCATCTACCCCTACAAGGTTTGTATAGTGGGTATTATTACAATGTATAATAATTGATTATTCCTCATTGATATCTGTTTAGAATTAATTTGGTTAAAATTTTATTTACATGTCTTCTTATGTTTTCCCATTATGGGAGGGGGGAATATTGGTATATTAAATATGGAAGTATTTTATGAACTATATTTATTGTAAATTATCTATGGGTATTTGATAATATATATATATTAATATATTTCAAAATTATATACAATTGTAATAATAATTTCACTTCATATATGCAGATACATGGTAATACTTGTATTTTACTAAGCTATATGGTCATGAATATTTATTATAATTTAATATATGTTTATTATTATTCTTTTTATAGGTTGATTTTAGGGATTCAAAATTCATGGTTTTTTAATTAAGTAATTTTACAAATACATATATGAGAACAGGTATTGTTAAATAATTTCTCCTACGCATATATCGTTCTATTTGTGGGGTAAATAGTGATTTGGATTTATTTGTTCTACAACTTAGAGGTGCATAAATATATGATCGTAGAAGAATTATTTAAAGAACGTATTTTATTTTTTCATTGAGAAATTACATTGGGTCTATATTCATGAAAACATTTTCCCAATAATGAATTATCGCATTTTATGTGTTGATGCATAAATTTAATAGACAATTTATCTATAATTTATCGATGGTATATCACAATTAGTCTAATAAACTTTTGTTTACATCTGTATATTCATTGTATATGTTTTCACCCATTGGTTTGTTATAAATTATTCATTGAATGTTTTATAGGATAATACATACAAATTTATGGTTGAAACCACAAGGTTCAAGATCATTTTTTTTTATTTTCTATTTTGGTGTCTTACCTCAACCCATTACTATTACATTAGAAGATACATGGTGGGGGTCATTCATCTTAATTACAAATATTATATATTTATTATTTCATATTTTAATAAATGAAATAGATTTTTAAATTATAAAAATATATATCTACCATTGATTGAAAGAAAATACAAAATTCATCGTCATCTATAAATTATACCCTTGAACACTTTCAAAAGCCATTGCATCATGCTTTTTTTTCATTTATTTGTAATGATGTCTTAATACTACATGATATATAAGTATCAAGTGAATGTGAAATAACTTGTAAATGTTATTGAATATACTATATTATACTTCATTTAATAATATATCTATATACTTCATTATTATAAAGAATAAATATTCCACTGTAAAACATGTATAATTATTATTCCATAATATGAATGTAATACATATATATTGATTCATTTTTATGAATTATTTCTCATGTGTGGTTTCATTTTACCCCATATATTTGTGGTTATCTTATGTAATCGTGAATATAAAAGTAAGTAATAAAAACATAATTAATTGTCAAATATATAAATATTGATGAATTTATGATATATTAATGATTCTAAAGTAATAAAAATTAAATGAGAATATTTATTCAAATAAACCAATAGATTAAAAATTAATATTGTATAAATGAACATCAAACCATAAACTATTGGAACTAGATCAATACCCCTTTATATTGTAACTTCATAACTCATGAAAACATTATCAAGAAACATGATTAAAAATAATAGAGAAAAATGAATCGTAGACTATGATCAGTTATCAATCCCTGGAATGTGAAAGGGCATATCAAGCCTAAAGAAATTAATAATTATTAAATCACTTGAATTTAGTACAACATTATCCATGAATGATCTCTACAGGATGATTAATCAAAATCAAAATAATTGTCTTCACATTTTTTTTAATTTTTATAATAGAATGAATGAGAATTTATTTATCTCCATTCAAAATTTTAAAACAATACAAATAAAAAATAATGAAATATTTACATGTTGAAATAATTGTTAATATTAGTGTTTTCCTCAAAACAATTATCATAGTCTAACCCATTATCTCTCCATATAGTATTCCGATATAGATTATGAGATAAATTTTTTTTGAAGATGACATGGATTGGTTTCCCAATCCATGCAAAGGGAATTTTATTAAAACAAAACAGTACAAGGTACACACGAGGTGTAGTAAGTCTACACCAGTATAAAGCATAAAACAGCCCACAAAAACAAACAATGGAACCATGTAGGCTGATAAAGACCGAACAAACATACCCCATCAAAAGCACCAAACCCCTCCCAACTGGTAATCAACGCCAGATAGCTCCAAGATATATGAACTGTCTGAGAGTGCATCAGGTACGTGATAGCACATAGGGGTCAGCAACAAGATCCAAGATGAGTCAGTCAGAAACAGGCATAGACCGATGTAAAACAAAGATTTCTCCATAGCAGATAAGAACATGCATCAAATATTCAATCTTTTAGGCATGGGCATATCCAGAGCAACCAATCCAAGAATCCAATAGAGAAAAATGCAGAAGAGAATAAAAGCAGAGGTTTAGAAGTATATCAGCTTGGAAGAAACCAAAAATCCAGCATATACAACACACCCTGCATTCCTGGATCAAACCCAAGCATTCTGCACTATGCACCATTCCAAAGCAGTCCAAGGGTGTTAAAGTCTATCAAAACAGCTCTAAAAGAAAATAGGAAACTAGTCCAGCAACATGAAGTAAGATTAATCTCTAAAAACTAACTGAAATTTCTTGTATCCTTGTACAATAATCAAAATAAACTAAATCGTGTACTTATTGTGTGAAATGGTTAAATTATTCCGTAATGTTTATGTTTCTCCATGTTATCATGGATTATGACAACATGAAATTGCTCTCGTTCAATGGAAGATTACAATTAATAAAAAATTTAGAGGAATTTTTCATACAATTTTGATCAATATCATGCATCACTGACTCCGTTAATTGATTTACAACATCAATCTTGATTCAAATCAAGAATAACGAATCCAATAATGAAAAATTACTAGAAGATAAAAAATAAATTTTAATAAATTAATATGTAATGAAAGGACATTCATGTTCCCATTCAATTATCAAATATAAATTTTTGATGAAAAATAAAATCTAAAATTAAATTTATTTCAAAAATGTATCAATATACGTTTCCTAATATACCTTTCCAATTTAAAACATCAATATTATTTTTCAAGAAAAAAATATTTAGTTCAAATATAAATTATAATGTCCACTATCGTAATCAATAATAGAAACATGGTGGAACCACTATTATTTATGTTTACATCAATCCTCCGCTAAAGCATTAATTATTTTGTACAAACCATTTTTTGTCTTTTTGATTCATTAATATAATTTAAATTCAACAAATCCTACACTAAAATTCCCTTGATTAGTCACCTATTACATTCTATGCTAGTTGATTCATTAATAACTATGATTTTATCTCCAAAATTAAAAAGGGATGTGTTTTCTCAGATACAATCATGATCATAGTTTTTATATTACATGGACTAAAATTCTGATGTATAGAGGATATTAAGGTTGTAAAATGGAACATATAATTTAACATCAAGTTATTGATGATAGGAGGTCAACACATCCCCTAAAGAGTTTTTGTATATATTAAGAGACTCTCTTATATATTTATGAAATATTCTTGAAATATTTTCGAATATGAATACTATATATATTATTTAATAATGTAAGTGATCAATAAAATTCATTTTGATTAATAATTGTATGTATACTATTGTATTTATTTTCTTCCACACTATTTCAGTTTACCATTATTAAAGACACACAATAGGGAACAATGTGACTGATCTTCCTTTTGGGAGTTTGTTTAGAATTTAATGTTCTAATTTGTCCCATGTAAGTGGATTCAGTTGTATCCCCTACAAAGGGAACCAAAATAAATAAAATTACACACCGCCTAACAAGAATTGTCCTAAAAATTATTATTTTGATACAAGACCAAAGTTATAACATTTATTGTTGTTCAATTGTTCCCAAATGATATGAATTTTTTGGTTATACAAACAAGATATGATTTGATAGATTTTATGGTCATCTATTGAATGGATAGAACCAAATTATGTGACTATTAATTTCATGTGTTGAGGAACCATTAGTCTACCAATCATGTCCATATAGTAATAACTAGTATATATTTCAGTTTAATTTTATACCCATATAAACTATTTCGAGTAGTTTAAAATAAAAAGTAATGAAATATATGTCAAATGGATCCTGGAAATGGGGGGTGTTAGAAGATTATTGAGCATCCATTTTATGTTAATCATTTATAATTAAAACAGAATTGTGTTTTTTATTGTTAGACAACACATATATAAGTTTTAGGATTACTATCGGTTGAAAACACAAAGATGGGGTAGGGTGAGAATCATAGTATGATGAATTTTACAGCATAAATTTTTTAACAATTTTAATAATATGTCACATATTTACTATCATATTCTTCTTATCTTCATAAATTTTCATTAAAAATAATTAACATCTAACATTCAATCAAAATGAACATAATGATTTTTTGAGGTCCACCAAATATGTGGTTGAATGAATCCCTAATATATAGTGGCTAGTATCCCAACCATGCATAGATGTTTTCTGATTATTAATGAATTAAAAATATTTTTCAATATGTGATAATAATTATCCTATCTCTAACCTAGAACTATGAACTATTTATCCCTGAAGATATTGATACATGATTTGAGGCTATCTTTTACAAAATGATCAATAGTGTAGACCAATTATTCTCAGTAATAAAATAATTTTGATTGGAATACATTAAATTCAATAATTAAATGGTTCTAAAATTTTCACAATAATGGATGTGTTGTGTTAGATTCTGTAATAATTGGACTATAATAAAAATGTATTGTTCCAAATAGAAGCCGCTTTTTATTCTTCATCAGTACACAATATTTATAATGAACAATTATTTCATCTCATCTTGTTTAATATTATTATTTTCATATGTGAATGTTTATTTTAGTGGGTGAATATTTTAAAATATATATTATTCATCAATGGACAATTGAAAATATATTTTGTTATAATTATTTAATCTCAACATTTATACATGCATGTGAATTCAATATGTACTCAGTGCCAAAATTCTCTTCTCTGTAAAGGTATAAAACACTCTCATGTCATTATGTAATTTAAAATGTGTTGTCTTGGAGGGACCATGAATCATTAAAGGGGTTTAAAAAACATTGATATCATGATTTATTTGTGTAATTCAATATTAAAATATTTTCTTCTTTGTATAAACACTTTTTTATTTGAAAAGATAAAATAAAATTGTTCATCTGTTAATAAGATAAGAAAAAAACCAATTCTTCACATAGCCATGTGGTTCATAGAACCACATTAAACAAAGGAAAACATAAAAAATTTCCTTATATTCCACTAAGAGTTTCATAGATATTTTCTTTCACATGATAATTGCTTGTGGATGATCTATTTCAAGTGAAATAAGAACTCTCAATGTAATAGTAATAGTTCTCTACTCATGGTGCCCTTATATTTTTAGTCGATGAACCCCATGCCTTTTTTGATAAAAATTCCATATCAAAATATAATAAAAATAATAAACACATTTTCTATGTTAATCAATGATTTTCAATTCCAATGTATCATAGTATTTTTCAATTTTTGGATTCCTACATATCACTGGATGATACTACGAATCATTGCATTTTTGTGTAATTAGATTCCTCGTTCAAGAGAGAACTAAATTATTCAAAAGAAAAATGAACTTTTCCGTCATCCTTAAAAAAATACTCATAATACGAAACATCATTTAATTCTCAATTCATGTAAGTAGGTCATCTTTTGATGATTATTTCCTGGAAAATGGAATATTTCATTCAGGATTTTTCATGGTCGCATTTTCTTTATATCCATTTTTCTAAGATCATATTATTAATTTTCAAAGTTATAGGATGTGAAATTACATTTATTTTATTAGGTAAAGGATTATAAAAACGTGTGTAAGGGTATAAAACTTTCACTATAACAACGTTACTGTAAATCACATAAAAAATTCCTTGTAGAATGGTTGTCCTAGAAATAGGTGAACGTGCATGATTAATATGACTAGATATAGTGATCAACAAAAATATTTGAATTATTTAATAAATTTATACCCAACCCTACATTAGGATACCAATAATGTTTCTATACCAATGTAAGGATACTCACAAAATGGTCGACGATGGTTGAAGACAACACATACATAGATCAGATGGAAATGAATGATAATATTATGAAGTGCGTGAAATATCGATATAATTTTGAATTTATTAATAATATTCATATAACCCCTATCCCAATATGATATACCCTTTGATTACCACTTACATATAAGAACAATGTTTCTCCTTGAACAAGGTAAATTCTTGTATCTCAGGTTCCACTCCTTGGATGAAATAGTATAAACATACTCATCAACCCAAACCTCCCTACATAGGCCCACCTTACATACTACAAGAATGCTTCATATTTCACTATAAAAACCCACAAATCCTTACACCATGATTTAATTATAGTATATCTTATCCATATCATTGATCACATTCCAATATTTTTAGGATTTATCTAATCTATTAATTTAATTTGGTTTTCCATTTTTTTGGTTAATCCAAATAAAAATCATGGTAATTAAGAAGTACGAGAAATTAAATTCAAACAAAATGAAATCATAAAATTGTTATTCAAGAATATATATATATTAATGTTCATAAAGAAAACACTTCTACAAATGAATATAATTTATATGTAAAAATTAATATTTCCTTGATCTTCCACAATCTTATGTCGTTACAAAACTTGTAAAACCCATTGACACATGTTCTTTAAAAAGGAATACAAATCCACTAACCGTAATTGAAATTAATATATAACCATCCAATTATTATTTATTTATTTTCTTAAAATAGTTCAACTATATTTCCGACAAATCTTGGGAACTCCACCATAATCATCAGTGTTATCCCTCTTCTTGGATTCATGTGGAAATAAATTTATCCATCACTTAATAATATATTAGTAATAAATAAAACACAAAGTAAAAAACAAAACACCAATAAAATTAGGATAATCCATATCCCCCTTTGTATTTCCTGAAAATAAAAATGTATAAAATTGGATATTAATAATTTATCTTGAATTATTATATCCTTTTCCATTTTCTTATATCACCCAAATTGATAACAAATTAATTATAGCCGATAGAGATTGGTATCATTTTTTTCTTATGTCATGTTCAATGAATTATTGCACTATGAGTCTACATGGGATTATCTAGTATTGAAATAAAGATGATCTTATTTATAAATAATTATTATCCATTATCATTTTATATTATGATACAAACTGATATAACACATCTTTTATATTTCCATATAGAATGATCAACTATTTTAGGGTTTATATTAGTTCGTTCATACCAATTGATATCATTCAAGTGGAAATGGTTTAATTCTATTCCCAAATAAAATTATTAGTATACATTCAACCATTAAGTCTTTCACACATCTCATCACAAAATTTTAAAAAAAGAATTATAATTGGAAGGAAATGGTAATGAATTCATTACATTAAATTATTTAAAAATTATAAATTTTTACTATAACTAATTTTTTCAAATTCCACATTTACATTTAGATATATGAATATGTATGATAGATTAATTGAAAATATCTCTTCAATAAAATTCTAATTTTGTAAAATCCAGAGTTGTTAGAATTGCATGAAATATTAGTCCTTAAGAAATTTATTTTTCATACTACCCCTTACGGGATGATCATGAGATCCACATAATCAAGATATATCTTTTTATTAGATTTTTTAATTAAAACTAATGTTAATCCAAGTTATTATGATATTATTCCTGATGATGACTCCAAAATTCTAATCAAATATTGTATCTTTATCATATTCATCATGGTTGATATCCTATATTTTATTGAATATAATCTTCATGTTATAAATAGAGAGATGAAACAAAGATGGTTACTTCCATAAATCATAAAATTACAATTCCATATTGAAGATGTGGATGTATGACATCTTCAACTTAGTTCCCCCAATCAATATAAACACCATATGTAATTAAAATATGTAATGAACAAATAAAAAGTATATGAGAATAACGTGGTTATCATTTTCACCTTAGTAAGAGAAAAAATGATGAGAATTGATTCTCAACCATAAACTACATTATGTTATCATACATGTGAGGGATAAATCATCATACAATATGTTTTGTATTTATTGGAATTTTTGGTATTTATGATGTATTTACATTAAATTGTGATAAATTAATATCAAATTTTTATTTTCACACTCACCACCAAGGTATATTCATCACATGGTGCTTTTTTGATCATACATCGAATATCTTCCAGAGATGATTATATAAACCTAAAATCATCATAGATGTTTCCAAATATCATTCAACTTTTATAAAACAACTATCATATTAGTGTGTTATCATTTTTGATACCCATTTGAAAAATTCATCTTCATCTTGTGGAATCTACATTATGTATTTATCTCCCACTATTATCTTGGATTCATTTATTTTTTTAATTCCATAATCAGTTAAATATATTAATATTATATAATTTTGAATGTGCATAGTTTTCATTATAGTAAGACATGGAATCTAGAATGTTTCTATTTAAACTGCTGTCCTTTTAGATTGTTCTTGGAATATTTTTCAATTTTAATTACTAAACATGTTTCCATTCATTGTGGTATCCATATTTTATTTAATGTTATCTATAGTGCGTTATAATATTCATTAAAATAATAAAATTATTATCTATTATGGATCACCCTTATTTTGTTTTTATTGAGAATCAAAGTTCTTTTTATTTTAACCCCCATGGTTGGTTTTCCTTCCTTCTTTTAATATTTCAATGGAATGTTCTTTTTATGATTTTATCCCAATTCTATCATAATGAAGGATTATATATCATCTTTAATTTATAGGGTATTTTCTTATCAATTTGTTTTTGTTGAATCCTTAAATAATTTATACTTTCATACATTTTCACAGGGACCGTTGATATTGAAAATCCAATAGAGAGTCATTGTGTTTCAAATATGGTTTTAATTAGAATACTCATCCCTTTATAATGTGCAAATTTATTTATCACTAATTTTATCAACATAATATTGGTTTAAATTTTTTAATAGATATATTTATATTTTAATTGAAATAATATTCTATGTTCATGATGAAGTCGTAGAAACAATTGTATGACAAATCTCGATCACTTATTGGAAGTAATTGGCAAGCTAGATTGAAATGCTAGTTGTTTCGGTTTCTGCGCCTTTTTTTATGGTATTATTTTGGTGAATAATTTTTTATAATCATATATTGGGTCTCAAAAAAATTATTTTGTGGTATCTTCATAAATTTTAATAATCCAAATATCATAGGTTTTGATTTTGAACGTAAAAAATTCATGAGAAAAAATTCAATATGAATATTATGTACCTATATGGATTATAATGTTTTTTAAAAATAGTGGTTGAGATCAAAAATTGAGTTCTCTTATATTTTTATGTTCAGAATTATAATAGATATTTATGATTATAATCAATATTATAAAATTCTATTATAATAGTTTATATGGAAACAACTCCTCTTTAAGAGTTTTGTGAAAACAAAGATTGCGTATTTAAAAAATTTAATAATTTGTACTGAAGATCATGTTCATTCATATGAAAAACTACTAGATGTTATATAAATTGATTTAATGGTTATAATTATTGACATCAAGAGTGTTCTTCTATTTCTCTTCTAATGTATTAATATACTCTTCACACATCTTAATGGATACATCATTGTTCATGATTAAATTGATGTAATACCTCCTATTATGGGGTAATCCTTGGTCCAAATCTATAATTATGGAACCTTTTTAATTGAATTAATGGGTGAGTTATAGACAATTGACCACCCTTTATTCCAATAAACACACTATTTGGTTATATTTCCCTTCTCGATATGTGATACATTATTTTAGGTATTTTTTCAGTCTATATAAATGTCACTGTTTGAGGAATGGTCTTCTCCACTAATGCTTGGTACATTTTTCATAGTATTTTTAAATCATACCAAATACATATTTGTCACCATTTGAAGTCAAACTATTGTCCTATTATTTGGTAGTTGATTTTATTTCCAGATATTATACTCCCATGATTGAAATATATTTCACAGAAGTAATTATTTTTGAATCAAATTCATCATCACACATTCATAAGGGGTGCATTCTAAATATTTCCTAATTATTTCATTCTTCTATAATAAAAATCCCCAATGGAGATAGAATTGTGATGTAATGTTTACATATCTTATCCATGTTTTCACACGATTCTGAATTATTAAGAGAAAAAAATATTCTTATGTTATTAAATTATAGAATATAATCAAATTTTTATCCTATCATGTCACAAAACATCCTAGTGGGGCTCATGCCAAAACTCTCCAAGGCCGCATCCAATATGCCCGGGGCTAGCGACTAGCACCAAGTATGCATATCACTAATATGGGAGGCATTTCCTATGTAACCACATAGACACACACATCTCTAAACCCATGAAATGCTATAATGTAAAAACAAATGATCAATGAGTATATGCATATATATATATCAAATATCCAGAGTACAATAGGAAGTAAATAATGTTAAAATGTTCTATATACAAGCCCACCATAATTATGTCCATAAAACAAGTCTATAATGAAATTAATAATAGAGGAAATAAATTCTTAAAGCTGTAGTAACACACATCTATCAATCTGGTCTCACTAATTACCCTATCATCCAATTCCATATAGTAATCTGCACCAGACACAACAGTTGTTGGAAAATAATGTGCAGGGGTGAGTTTAACAAGACACAATAGGACACCTCAAAACCATAAATAATATAAGGAAATATATATAGTTATCACTACTCAGGTATATGTATACATGATATATAATAAGAATATAAAAATAACCTCAATATATGACACACAGTCTATAGGTGTCCCATATCCATTATATAATAGCATCAGATTCAAGATAAAAGATTCCACAAATCACTCATTTATGATAACATACTATATAGTCTGATAGCACTGATGATGTACATCTTTGAGGTACTAATCATTGGGTCTCATCATTAAAAATAATACACTGATAGATCTGAAAATAATATGATTATTAGATGAGCATCAATGACAAGTCCATAGTGGGTTACCATCAAATCAATCATGATTAACACTACTAATTAGAAGATCGCCTTCTAGGTAGTGTTGTTCATGTTGATTCTAATAACTTATCCTTGGGCACAAAGATCAATAGTGGATAACACTCTAGAACATGGGGAGGGATCACAAAACCTATAACTATGATGTACTACTAAAGGTGTCATAATACCGGGATTAGAAAATGATTCGTACATAGCATAAGGGAATATAGAAGGAGAACAACCCTAACTAAAATTGTCAATGATACAGATAAAAATATATCATTGTCTTGTTTAAAATATTACATGGTGGGTATAATGGTTTCATACCATGTCCCTGAAGCCTAGGATATGATTATGTAAATAGACCATGTCATTTGAACTGTGCCAATGTGGAAGTGGAATATATGATGAGTTCTTCAAAGGGTACTACACACCGTGTAGCAAGTGACAACATGGTGTTTGTATTAAGATTTTATAGAATCCCATATTCTTCATACAACTCACATATGTGCCAACATTGCCTTCAAATACAGGTATGATTATACTAAAACTTGTGGATCTAATTCAGTTGAACCCTACTTTGACTATTCATTTGAATTTTATGTTCGAATATATTCAGAAAACATATTTCGTTCATCTGAATCAGATTACATGGAATTCGTTTGAAGATTGGGGGTTTCAAACCTAATCTGATCCATTTTTCAATACCTCTATCATACCACCATCCCATTTCATTAATAACAGATCTAAAATATCTGGCTATTTCACCTTGAAATGAGAGTGCAATGATCCATCATTGGATAATATGTCAACTAACAGTCAATCAAATAATGTCATTTTGAAACGAGAAATATTGGTAGAATATCATGAAACATCTAAAAAGATGAAAAAATCATATTTGTGATCATTTCACCTCGACTCATTGTCATTATAATGATGAATTTTGAACCAATAAATTAAAAATCACCCAAAGTAATATCCCCCACAAAATATAACCATCCCATAGAACGATTGATATATGAGAATGTGTATTCATTGATTGGTACACATTCATTGTATAAATTTAGGTAAGGGAATAAAGGAATTATAACTCATAACCAACCTTGATGCAGCTTGATCATTGATGAATAATGATATGTCTTCATCATCATCAATAAGACACGTCGAATCTGAGGTTCATTGATTGTCAATTATTGATCCATCATTTTTGTTTTCCTAATAGGATATCATAGAGATCTCTCCAATTGACCTCCATGAACTATATGGTTATGTGGATAACCCATGGAGTATATCATTATAGTCATTTTAATTACTAAAAGGCCATTTCATCAAACAAATTAAATAAATTAATTGTATTAAATTATTTTATTCATTTACCCACCCATGATGTATTTTCTAAAAAACATACCGAACCAAATAATGTTAAGTCATTCCTAAGGTAAAACTTCCATTCTATACTCAATGGTTCCCTCATTTTTCTAATCTGGGAACCCATATTGGAGATATTAAAAATTTTTAGGAAACCCACTTGAACATGCTATTTAATATATTTAGTATATTTAAAACATTATTATGGCCACACCAAGCCTTCAAAACAAACATTGACCTAGATCTTGTTCTATTAAATAATCCTTATAATATTCAAGAATAATACATTAAAAAATAAGTTATTAAAATCTACCCACCTTAGGGATTTATATCTCCAATATCCAAAGCAAGGGCTACTCAAAAAGATGATTGTTGTGAGCATGAATCAAAGCCTATAGCTCAAATATTCTCTCTTATATATTCATGTGCTTAAAAAGGACACACACAAAGGAATTGTTCTTCATCGTTGGGTCCTCTCCTAATGATCCTTGACATCCATTGGGTACATACCAAATGTATTTCAATACATGATTTCTATCTCGATGTAGTAAATAACATGTTATTGGTCATACATGTACATCCTTAGTTATGACATGTGGAAGATGTCATGAACCCTTTATAACTTTAGAATAAGACCCTTGTGATATGACACCTCTCAAAATCTACAAAGTATCCATGTAGAGGCAATGGTTCTCAGAGATAGATTTCCCAGCTGATCGTATATCATCAATCCCTGTAGAGGTGAAACCCATAAGAACACAGAGTAAAATTAATGAAACTTTAATGGCCTCTATTTACTGTCATCAAAAGGCATATGAGGGCTTTCTGTAGTCTTCATCCATTCCTGAATGATCTCCAAGTTCTTTATTGTATCTTTCACTAACATCGGAACCATGAGTGCTGACTCTCCTAAGACAGTACAATAATGTGGTGACCTATAGGGTCACCCATAAAAAGCCTCAAATGGTTTCATAGTGATGCTACAGTGGTAAATATTTATGAACACATACTATGACAATGGGAGTTTATCCTCCAAATAATGGACAATGTATAACATGTATTATCATAGAATTTCACTAATAACCTGAATGGATCAATATATCTTGACATTATTTTGGGGGTGAAATTTTGTGATCATGCATAATTGGGTCCTAAAGGCCTCTTGTAATTCCTTCAACAACCGGGATGGAAAGAGAGAATAATGATCAGAAAAAATTGTTTATTGATCTCCATGGTGTCAGAATATATCCTTCACATAGAGTAATCAAATGTTTTCTACTAAAAATTTCCCTCATATAGCTGGGAAGTGGGCCGACATAGTGTGCCACTCAATGATCCCCCAGATAACATCGAGTCCCCTGGGCATACGTTGTAAGGCTATCATGAAGACCAAAGATATCCCATCCCATATTCATTTTGGAACCATAATGTGTTGGATCAAAACCATTAAAACATTGGTTATAGCCCTCTCTTTCTGAATTGCAATGCATCAAGAGATATGCAACTCTGTTCATCATCCTTAGCCACCAATATTATAATGTATTGGACTCATATGCCACATGAAATGGTTCCCAGATCCCAGTTGTTCATAAGGCCTCAAGCGCATCTCCCCCAATTCTACAGGCTGCCTACTAGTAGTGAGAGCCTCAGAGAGTCAGTGGGGAGACTATGACATCATTAATAGAGTATCGCAATATAAGTCAAATACATACAATTGTGGAAGAATAGAATTATTCAGACATCTAAAAGTAATAAAATGAATACAAATCAATTAAATTAAGTGTCTCATATACAAAATGATATAGATGATACATGTATTTATAATATAGCCAAAATCGGTATAGGGAAATACAATATAGTTCATGTATCCCCAAAATGAAAAAAAAGACCATAAAGGTATCCCAGCATCAAAAGCATTAGCATGTTCCTATGCTACCCTACTCTAATGACACAGTCAACAACATGTATTAGGAAGTGTTCCTCTATAATCACATAATAAAATATAATCTATTTCAGTCCCCGAGGAGTCCCAAATATGGTGTGATATAAATATCCCAGTATGAAACTATCAAGAACTATACAGTTCTAAGGACAATTCTACAAAAATTATAGATGGTGTAACTAACAAGTAATGTAAGTGTTTATGCCCATGGAAGAAGTTTATCACAGTAGTTAACCCAAACCGTCCTCATGGCTACCTGATAAATATAGTCATCTCAGACCAAGGGAGTTATAAATTAGTAAACAATCAAGTCACACGACCACTACGTAAATCAATTTGTATCCTGTAAACCGTAGCCACAATTTATAGAGAAGGAATTTACCCCACGACAACATTGTATAGTGAAGTAAAATCTCCCACAATTTTACTGTATATTGAAGTGTAGAGCACAAGGGAACAATCCAAGGTGTCAGAAAACCAAGGAATATTTGTAATAAATCTAGACTACTTAGGGCTGGATCTAAGGATCTTTTCCATCCATCTCATCAATTCCCATTGGCATCCTGGGTGGAAACTCAATTAATCACTACATGGGGGTCCTTGGATCTTGACATTAGAAAGTCCTACAAGAGTCCAATCAAGCCTGATCCATGCGGTTTCAATGCTCGAGCCTTCCCACGTAATCATGACCCATGGGGAAGATTCAACCCAAGGCATCCATTTCCACATTCCACATCCATGGAGATCTGTCCATTTCATCCATCAACCATTTATTCGAGAATGAAATTATTCAATTTAAACAAACATTCCACGTGAGTATACCCACTCACGTCAACTTACAGAGTCCATGAGTATACCCACTCATGAAAACAACTTATGAAAACAAGACTATAGGCCTACCCTCCAATATAAAAAATTTAAAATTCCATTTAAATTTTATATAGGTATACACACCCATATTATCAATTTCATTTATACTATTTTATCAAAATAAGCATATAGGCCTACCCTCTGATATAAACCATTTAAAACTAAATTGTCATTATTATAGGTATACCCACCCATATAATACATATAAAATGTCAAAATATCAATGTAGAAAAGGAATAAAATTATATTCAAAGAGAAAGGAGACAATATAACTCCTTAGAAATCAATTAACATTATCAAATCATTGATGGGATTCCTATAACAAGGAATTGCACAAGAACACACCCCTTGGTTGTTTTAAATTGTGATAAACTTGTTATTTCCTTATATCACACCCCTCAGGTGACCCTAAACCATGTATTCAGATCCAACACACCAGAATGGAACCTACAGGCATAGTCACTAGGTATGCATAAACCTATGAAAATCTACTCACTAAAAAATGAGGACATGCCGAAAAGTCCGATGGGAGGCATATTGGGAGAATTCCCAAAAAGCACAAGAATAGCAAAAACAAAGTGTAGACCACATACCGAATCTCGGTTATATACATGTTATCCAGTATCAATTCATGATTTCTCTTGGTTTGGATGTAATCTAAATAAAGGATGATGAACGTGATATTAGTCCTTATGAGGTTAACTCCAAATATCATAGTCATTGTTTCGAAGGATCAAGAATGATTAAAATGGAATTGACTACTTTCCAATGCAGTTTATATGAGATAGACAATGCTTCAATCAGATTATGGGAAGCTTCTAAAATTGAAAAACTAATTTAGATGAGATTTCATATCAAAATTGAGAGAAAAACATATTGACCGTCAAAATATAAGGCTACATCTTCTTTTATAAAAAACCCATCTGGGAATATACATGGATTGTAGCTCAAGTACATGACATGTACTACCCTTTAATTTTTTACTAATTTAGAATGGATACACAAAATGATGATATAGTACACGGTGTGAACTGGAAGTATACAGTATGTAGGCCAAGTACATGATATGTACATGGCCTATAACCATCTTTTCACATGTTTTTCAGTTTTTTCAGAAAAAAAACCAACCGGACCACAGCCCGACATAGGCTCAAAAAAAAAATAACAACATTTACTTGAATAGATTGATTCTTCCTTCATGAAAAATAAAAGATCATACAATCTTTCCCCATATATAAATACATAACTAGATTTCTCTCTGAAGTTTGGTTAAGATTTGTCTGAAAACAACTTTGGCCACTGATAACATATGTCAACCTCCCTCTCTCATGTATCATCCAGTAAATTATTGTGCTTCCATAGCATCTGTACTAGAGGAATTGAACAACCTCGTAGAACCTTCATTCCCTTGTCATCTATAAGAATCATATGCTCTTCAAAGGGAGCATCAAACTGATAAGTGTCCGAGTGATTACAGTGCATCTGATAGAAATGGAAGACACCATTCATGGCTTGGTACCAATGACATAACTATAATCAATAGGCGGCTGACCCAACACTCTTCAAAATCTCAAATGGTAGGACATATCACGGTGCAATTGTATCCTCTCTCATGTCCATCTTGTGTCCCAACCATGGTGTTACCAACACGAAAAGATGATCCTTGACCTCAAACTCTATAGGTTGTCTTTGAAAATTAGATTATGTTTTACGGAGAGATTGTGTTGCATACATCCCCTTCTAAATCATATGGACTTTCTTTGACGTCTCCTGCACGAGATGTGGTCCCAATAAAGATGTTTATCCTACATATATCAAGAACATGAGAGAACAACATTACCTACCGAATAAAATTTTCTTAGGGTTCCAAAACACATCCATGGATACATATGATCTCATCATCGCCTACCATCCAACCTAGAGGAGGGTCCTCACCTTCAATAAACTCTAATAAAACTAAGCCTTCATAATCCAATAGCTACCTCATCCAAACTCTATCTAGAGGGGTAGAGGTCACAACTAATGATGATAGTGAAGTGTGTCCCTTCTTATCATGCACCACCAAATGCATCTCAGAAAACAATTACATATGTTTCCACTAGCTACAATCCTATGAAACTACCTATATCTCAGTCCTACCGCTCAGTGCCTCAGCCTATGCATTTTCCTTAATAGGCATGTAGGCAAGCTCGATGTCAAAAGACTATAGGTAATATACCCTCCTTCACTGCTTAAAATTCATATCAATGTGTGTAAATATATACTTGGGTTTTTTGGTTTATTTTAACCACAAAATGATATCCCACTAAATAGTGCATCCAACATCGCAACACATGAACAACTATCGCTAACTCGAGATCGTTTGTAGAGTAATTCATCTTGCGAGGCCTTAGCTGGAGTTACTCATACGACATGACTCAATATCCCTTAATCATCACTAACCCCATAACAATTCCAAAATTGTCATAGTACATTGTGTAGCTCTTTCCCAGCTCTAGAAGTATTAGGACTGGTGCTGATGTCATCCTCCATTTCAACTCTTGAAAGGTTGTCTCACATGATTCTGAAAAAACAAAATTCACACCCTTAAAAGTCAATCCCATATACAACATTTATATGAATTATAATATCATTATAAAACTCATGTACAAGTTAGAATTCCGAAACAATCTATGTATGTAAAAAAATTCCTGGGATGTTCGACGGAAACTATAGATCTCACCTTCTCTAGGTCCACTGAAACTCTTATCTCAAAGATGATGTGACCCTATAAGTAAATCCAATACATCCAAAAGTGGATGATTTTGATCATATCATATAAAAAATGGTCTCTTAGTGTATTCAAAACGATCTCAAGATGATTATATTGTTCATGTAGATTGTGAGAATATACAAATATGTCATCCAAGAAATCCACCACAAAAGAATCCATATAAGGATGGAGCTCTCAGTTTGTCAAATCCTTCAAAACCGCTGGTGCATTTGTGTGACCTAACAACATAACTAGATACTTGCAAACCCAATACATGAAACAAAGGGTTGTACAAGGTATGTCTATAATTTTAACATGAACATGGTGCTTTTATCACCATATGTGGAACTTTGAGAACACTTATGCCCCTCGAAGCAGATCAAATATGGAATCTATCTGTAGAAAAGGATATCAGTTTTTAACTGCCATCTAGTTCATTTTCAGGTAATCAACACATATACTAAGAGTTTCAACAATATTTTTCACAAAACATACAAGAAAAACCCACGATGAAGTATTGGTTCTGATAAATCCCATTTCCTACAAATCCTATAGCTCCCTCATGAGCTTATGGAACTCCAATGTAGTCATCCTATAAAGTAGAATGGATACTGAGATATCTCCTTAAACTGGATCTATGGATAAATAATCCAATATCTTATGAGGTTAACCATAATATTCATAGGGAAATATGTCTTTAATATGCTCAACCACTGGTGGAAACTCTGCCTGACAGACTCCCTAATCATATAAAAATTGATTTGAAATATAGGTTGTCCTCCCACCATTCCCACAATGTTCTTGTCTAGTTCTGATCTCCTAGATATCCTATTATCCCTTGTGAATAAATAGTACACCCTATGGTGATGTGAAATTCAACCTCTGATGATATAATTCAATGTTCACTCAATACGCTAAGAGCCAGTTGATTTCAACAATGATGTCCGACCCTATTATATCGAGGAAAGAATGATCTTATATGTGGTGACACCCTCCGACCTCAAGGGGTACACTCCATACACTAGAGAAGATAACCCATTAAATCATCCAATAGTGTATCTATCATCAAAATTAACTCATAATGAAAAACCACAAGCTCAAGGATTTTTATCACTCAGGAGAGATAAAATTTTGATAGGCCCCTATATCGAAAGGGTCAATGAAATAATATAATAAAATAATATTGTACCAAGATACCACAACCACGACCACCACTACCCCAGCCTAACTGGCCTACACTACTCCATATCCTTGAAAGATGTAGAGATAATGAACATTATATTATACCCAATTTCGTATCTTACCCCATACCACTCATTTATGGAGGGAAATTCATTCAAAACTTGTGCATGTGCCCCATGATGCTGCAAGCTCTATACTCAACTGGGTCATGGTCACACTGATTTTTCGCATGGACTGACCTACCACTAAATGAGAATATACCAAGCTACAAGTACCCAAAACCTATATATCACTAACATTATAGGATGAATCAAAACAGTGCTTCCTTTTTGAAGAAGTAAATCTATTAGGGTGAAAAAATCACTCCCCTATTTTGTACCCTCAGATTCCCTTAGGATCCACTCTATAATCGGTTCTTAATTCACAATCTCAGTGATATAAGGAAACCTAAACACGTTGAACTAATATTGTATAGAATTTATAAGACATTATTAAATGTGTCTCACCCTTGATGGTAAATCAATAAGATGCATCGATGCAAAACACTGATCCTCTGTAAAGTGTGTTGAGTATTCCATAACTGGCATTGCATCCTTCTCTAGACACATTAACTCAGTTTCCCTCTCTTCTCTCAGTTTCATGTGGTAATCATAGTTGTATAAGGGAGTTTGGAATTCATACAAACCCAAATCCTGCCACAAATTATCCAGGTTCAAAACATTAGACTAGCGCTTTGTCACTACACATAGCTTGTAGGTCATGAGCATGACCCTCAACTCTGGCGACATCTCTAGATGCTGAAAAATTTCTAGCATGTTCTATAGGAATAGATATGTAGCATGCGGTCTTTCATCCCTTGAATACATAGGATGCTGAATCTACTAGAAAACAAATGTTAGCTAATATATTATCAATTCTAGATATGGTGCTCCCTGGAAATTCTGCATATAGAAAAAGAAACCCTCGCTAAATTAGGCCTCAAAACCAGTGTCTGGAATAGCCTCAGGTTCCATAAATTAAACTATAAGTGGATAAACAGGTAGTCCATGGCCCACCATATCTAAATTATCTTCTTCGCCTCCATCACAGTGTGCCCCTATAGGGCATCATGGTGGCATGTATCTACAATTCCAAATGCACACCTCAGAGAATAAAAACATGAAATCACAAAGCACTAAGATTTGGAAGAGTCAAAAATCATCTAGAAACCAGGTCAAACCAATATGTTGATTTTAAAGACAGGACTGTAAAATTGACATCCAACATACCACTAGAAACTATGCATCTTGCCCACTAAAAATCTTGGTCTAGGTCATGTGTCAATTAACCATTCAGGTTTCCAATTCCATTTCCCATTCAATAATTTTGGAATCTCTACCAAGGGAAATGATACTAATTTTTGAATCTATGAGGACCCATAACTCCTCATGAACCTAGAACATGGTTCCCATTCAAACCATAAATATAATTAGTTCATTTAACATTGAAATTTCACTGGAGTGTGATTTCATAATTCATATGGGACCATACTCCTTATGGATTTAAGGATGACGTCACAACTCAGTCTACTACACCCAACTAACAAAAAACCGTGAACATATATCAAATCATCTATAACAACAACATGGAATATATAATGAATTCTAGACAGCATGTCATTATAAATTGAATGTGATTCTAATATGTGTCAATATGAGGCATGAGATAGAACACCCTCCTCTCATAGAGTTTGAACTAAAATAGAACCGACAATAAAATCAATAGAAATAGAAAAAATAAATTGTGCTACCCAATGGTGAAATCGAATCTACTGTAATAGTCAAAATCTAGAAAATCAGAAATCAATTCGAGGAAATATTGATTTTCAATTTATGCGGGGTAGCTACTCCCATGCAAAATTTGTTAAAAATCTCTATTTATTTCCTATACCTATCTAATTTAACTAAACGTTATGCCAAACAGAAACAATCTACCTCTATTACCACTTTGTAACTTCCTGGACCAAGAGGCCACCTGGAAGTCTTCCCTAATCACAGTTTTTCACAAGTTATTAGGCACATCTCCACAAATTCGAGATGCTTCTAACTATAAGCGAGGTCTTTGGTGATTTAGTGGGAATACAAATCTATCATTAAAAGTGAATCATAGTGGAAGTCATATACATAAAATAGCTGGAGAAAATAATTAAACAAACAACTAACAGTAGGACAATGCATGAATACAAATCAATAACAAGATGTTTCTCCTATAAATACTTATGCATATTATATAAGTATATATAAATCATATAAAATTTGTTTGTGGAAATACAATAGAGTATATGTATCCCCAAAAAAACAAAATACCATAGAGGTATCCTAGCATCAGGAGCCTCATCTTTGTCTTATGCTCCACTACTCCAAAGAAACAGTTAATGAATTTTATTAGGGAACTTTCAACTACCTTCATATACAACCATGTAATCTTTTTGGGTCCTTAAGGAGGCACAAAAGTGGTGGGAAATAAAAATTCTAGAAGAAAACCACCCAGGTCTATACATTTAAAACAAAAATTCTATAAAAATTCTAGAAAGAGTAAATAACTAGTAAAGAAAGTGTGTATGCCCCAAGAATTAGTCGATAGCAGTAGTAAAACCAAATATCCCTCATGGATACATACAAAATATAGTCATATACTACCAAGGAAACTATGAAAAAGAAAACAATAAAGTAACATGACCACTCCAGACATCCAATTTTATCCTTTAACCCACAACGATGTAGTATAGAGAAGGAATGTATTCCACATCCATGCCATATAGTGAAGTCAAATCTCCCATGACCATGCCTTATAGTGAATTTTAGAATTCAAGGGCCAGTTCCATGGTATCAATTGACAAAGGAATCCATTTAATAAATATAGAACATGGATGGTTGGATCCAAGAAGGTTGTCCACGGAATCCCATCGAGTCCCACGGGAATCCCTGGTGGAATATCAGTTAGGCACTTGGTGGGGTCCTAGTAGCAAGGCATTATCATGTCATACACGAGCCCCAAACTAGCAGGATCCATGGTGTAACATTTCTCGAAGCCTCACACGGAATTAATGTCCAAGGAGTAGACTCAACCTTATGTGTTCACAACCATGTTCTATGTAACACCCCAAGATTTCATAGTGTGTTATTTCTTCAAAATAATTCAATAACTTGCACTACACGCAACACTGAGTTCAATTGCACCATGACTTACCAAAAAAAAGCCATTAAAAGAGGTCATGAATAGTATTAACTAAATTTTAAACTTTATATAATCCTTATAATTTTAGAATCCATATTATGAGTTTCATAGTCATAATGCAAGAACAGATTCATTTTCAGTATTGCACTTTTATCAACTTTGGATAGTGAAACCTTTTTAAATACAATATTTTAAACTTTTTGACTAAATGGAGACATCAAAAAATTTAAAATGAAACATCCCAAGCTTCCACGGTACGCTTTCCTTTGAATAAAACAGTAGCGTGTGTTGTACGCAACTTCGAGTTCTAACACACCGTAACCAATCAAACTAGCTGTTATGAATAGTAATACCTACTTTTTGAAGTTATATATATTTTATATTTTAAAATGGACTTCATTTTTGGATTCGGAATATCAAATTTATCCTAAGGTGAAATTTTGGTACTTTTCGGATAACTTTCATATTTTGATGAATAGTGAAAATTACTAAATTTTAATTAAAAACAACTTTTTTAATCAAAATAATTAATAGTGATAAATTATGAATTTGAGTGGTTTTAAAGTATATTTAGAATATATTTTTACTATTTAATATAATTTTGGTCATTGGACATAATTTTACAATTAAACCGAACATAAACAAGTGTCAATCTTCTGATAGTTATTATCTCTTAAAAACACGCTTTTTGTTTTGACAGCGGGAATTAATTTTAAATTAATTTCTGCCACTTCTGTGTTTTGAATTTAGGAAAATGGATTCCATATTCGGAATCAGGATGTTCAAATTGTGTAAATAGGTAACTTTTATTTTTAGACATTTTGAATAATTACTGCGGTAAATATTTTATTTACCATGGTTAAGGGTAAATCCGGTAAATAAGGGTTAAAAAATAATATTATAATAATACTAAATTACCCTAAAACGTGTCTTAACCCTATTGGTTGATACATGGTCGACCATGGGCATCTTTGTGTCAATTTTGGGACTCCATGGATCCACTTGTAAGTGATAATGACACTTTATTTTAATTAAGTCAAAATGAATACAAAACTGACACAAGCATATATCTTTTAGAAAAACAATTGTTAAATAGGGTTATATAAGTTGGATTTTAGATTATAAATATTAATTAGAAAGATAAACAGATTTCCTACATAATGATATTTTATTTATAATTTTTAGACATTAAATAATTTATTTTATTTATGACACAATGATGATGCAGTAATTACTATAATAGTGAAAAATTAAAATAATTGATATTATAAATACCCAAAAAATATAATATGAAACTTTTAATGAATTAAACTAATTTTATAGGATAATATGATATATTAGGATTGATTTAATTGACTTTGTTTGAAGTAATAAATCTGTTATGAGTTTCACAAAAATCAACTATTGAATAGTGTCAAAATTGACATAAAAGAGTTTTTAAAACAAATATTATATTATTAATTGATATTAAATTCCTAAAAATCTAAGGTTCGGCCAAGAGACTTATATAAGGATAGGTTAATCATTAATGGACCACTTGGGGTCGCTTGGATGTATATAGCAAGTTTATTAACCATATTATATAAAAATACAAAGAGACATTGTAAAAGTGAAACTAATTAACTTAGAGTTAATACTTAAAGATAAGGTTAATATAAGTACCCAAACCTGTCTAAATTCTATTGTCTGAGTGGTTTTCGACCTATCCCAACATTAAATTTTGAATAATCAACTTTGGAGCCATTAGAAACCGAATATTAATTTATTATAAATTAATATTTCTAGATTTTCCAAAGGTGCCCCTCACCCCTCTTATAAAAGGGAACTCCTCCTTCTCATTTCTTCACAACTTCAAAGCCTTTTGGTTCGGCCAAACTCTGCCCAAATACTCTCCCAACATCCCTCACTACAACCTAGAGGCCTTAGTTTGATCAGAAAGCCAACCTAAGGAGCCCTTTTGATCAAATCAAAAGGAAGAACCCGAAGAAGAGGTAATGATTTCACCACCCTTCTCCAAGTTCATTTCTTCTTCCACTTCTTCTTCCTTTGTTCTTACCATTCTAAAATAATAAATCCAGTATCTCACATATACTGTGATGTTATTATAAATATGGTACAATCATATTCAGTATTCTATCCACCCTTTGAATAACATGTCACCATACGTGCGTACGTACGGCTTACCGTCTCCACGTCGTGGTGTAATTGTTATTCAATATAATATTATTTGGATGGGTATAATAATGATGTTTAACTCATGTAAATAATAAATATAACATGTTAATGATTCTGTATATATGATATACCATCCATTTATATATTATTTTAATATCAAAAGAATAATATTGTCGCTCGTGCGTACGTACGGACTACCGTCTCCACGAACGCGATGAGATTCATTCTCCATCGTATCCATTCAAGTATAATTATCAATTGATGATTTAAAAATAATGTTTAAGGACTGGATATCATTCTGGATATGAATAAGATACAACAACCATGTCTTATGTAACAACACATATAAAAGAAAATGAGTAAGTTAACTCCCGAAACGACGATAATTCTAAGACAAATCAATGTTAAAAGATCATATATGATATCATATTAATATATATGATTCTTGTATAATTTAATAACATCTATTTCACCATTATACAGGAGTTTAACCTACCCCAACCAAGGAAAAGTACAAGGTAAGGGTTATTTCACAATCTCTTCATTATCCGAGGTTGTTTATAGGTAATAATCTACTGGGATCTCGTTATCATCCACATCCATGTTTTTTCAAAATGTATTTCAAAACATTTTTACAAGAATATGGGTTAAAGTCATTTATACCTTTTTTTGACTTTTTATAAGAGGAATCTTTCCGTTGTTTTCCAAACAAGGTGTTTTTTAACCTTTTCGACAGAATTAAGATAAGAATGTTTTTTTTAACTTATACGGCGGGTGCAGTTATTTTCCGCCGTTATAAAATCGTCAAAGCTTCCCTTACAAGCTTATAAGAATATTTTCAAAGAAAATGTTTTATTTTATATGTATCTTAAATTATTTCAAAATAAAAGGAGATATTTCTTTAAAAAGAATTTTGATTTCATCTATGTCAACATCTTTTGATGGATTTTAAGATTATTTGAAGTTGATTTATTATGATACAAAACTTCTATATTGTATTGAAGGTTTTGTGATATGTTTGACTGTGGATGTGCTATTTTTATACCATTCATGGTTTATGGTGAAAGTATTGACATTTCTTATGCTAGTTTAATACGAATGTTTATGTTATGTTTAAACCTTTTCATATGGGAATGCATTGGACTTAATATGTGACGGGTGGAGCCCGCTATAGCTCCTCGATGCATCGGTAGGTCTCATGAGACAAACTAGTGTCTTGGCACAAGGCCTTGACAAAATCTTATTTGTAGTCTTGGCACGAGGCTTTGGCTATGTGGTTATGATAGTCTGGCATTATGCATTCCAACATTATGAAAGTGGTTATAGATTTTTGCATGGGATTATTCGATTAGTAGAATATCCATGTGAATAAGTAAATGGCATTATTTAATTTTATTTATTCCATACCATGTTGAAGGTTCATGTTTAAAAGGCTTTTGTTTTAGTTATACATTGCCTTAAATGTTTATTCTTATTGATGAAAGTTTCCGCTATATTGTTATCCTTACTGGGCATTTGAGCTCACCCCTTTTCTATGTTTTATTTTTCCCAGGAAGTGAAGATGTAAGTTATGAATGACCTGAAGGGATATTATGAGGGGATTATAGTGTGGACTGTGGAAACATTATGTTGTTGTAGTAGTTTTTCATTTTATGATGTAATGTAAAACTTATGAATATATCTAGTGTTTCTAAGGCTACTAAACCAATCGGTCTTTTGAGATTTGATCTTTCTTGTGATCATGCCAATGTTATGTAATAATGCACCGACTCTATGCAACTGGGGTCGGGGCGTTACAGTTGGTATCAGAGGAATTTTAGTACAAACCCTGGAAGCTTGATTTAGATAAACTCTGATTAGAGCACGTAGACCTAAGATGAACTTTGAGGATTAGTATAGAAGAACTTCTTAGAATTTTGGTATTGTAGAGATTTTGTGAGTTTTCCGAGCAATACATCCCTGTCTGGATACGAGCAGGTAGAGGCGGCTCTGGCACAGATGTACCTAGGGGTAAAACCCGAAAACACCGCTTTGAGCTAGACTCGAACGGGAACTGGTGCACGACAACGGGCCTTGCTGCACTCTTGGTTACGACACTCCTGGGGGATATTCTTAGGATAACACTCATTTTCTTTACAAATCATTTTGAAGGGTTTATGAGTATATACTTACATAAAGAAAGAATTCTTATGATTATGGATTATATCCATAAATAGTTCAATTTATGATAAGTGTTTTATAAGTATGGGATTATGTATTTTGATTCATGAACTGATCTAGTTTATGCCATTTTTTAGAAATGGCGCCCAGTAGAAGGAATGAGAACTCCGGAAATGCACATGATCCAAAGAGAAGGAAGGATCATATCTTTCATGGTCTCAAGCTAGAATTTATAAGAGAAATAGTCTCCCATGTATTATCATCATATGAAGAAATAATATCATGTATTGATAAGATAAGTAAAGAGATTACTGAGTCCTATGGCTTTGAAGGAAAGCAAGAGAAGAAAAGGATAGAAGAGAGAAAGATGGATAAAGGGAAGAGGGAAAAGAAGAATTTTCCCATATGTGGTAACTGTGGAAAGAAACACCCTGGAACTTGCCTGAAAGGAATGAGAGTTTGTTATAAGTGTGGAGGAAAAGGGCACAAAGTACGTGACTGCAAGGGTAAGAAAATGGTTTCAAATGTACAATGCTTCATTTGCAAGGAGTTTGGACACTACGCGAACCTATGTCTCAGTCATCAGACTATGACGCAAATGATGCTATTGGATAATAATCAAGTTATGATACTACCACAGATGAAGAGGAATGATTAGAGATCTTATGTTGATTATGTCAATTGAGTGTTGTATCAACAATGTACTTGTTATAATAATTATGGAGTATATAAGGATTGTACTGCAGTACTATTTCATTAAGGACTTGAGATTGTGTGGAACAAAGAAAAGTGACTCAATAGCAGGATAAATTTTTGGAAAATATATGGTTGAGAGAATGATAAACCATAATATAGTTCTGATACCGAGGTAGTGATTTTCGAATAATACATGATTATTTTGGAAAAAATATATTGGATATTCTTGGCTACCTTGGAACTGATTAATGATTTGTATATTCCATCATTGTTGGGGTTTAAAACATTTTTGGATTAATGAAGTATATCCAGCATTCTATATGGAATAAGGGAACATGAATGTAATCAATAAGGAATATGGTAGTACATGATGAAGGTATTCATATGCTATTACAGGGTAAAAAGGATCTATATTATGTTTACCTTCCTTATAAATGTTGGACTGTGAGTTTGGACAGAAGTATTTTAGATAGTTCTAGTTTGGATTATTTTGGATTTCCATAAAAGGACAACCCGGAGGTCGGGCGGCAACCCGTCGCGTCCGGCAAGGCTGCGAGACTTGAACCCGCAACTGAAGGGCGACAAGGGTGTATCACCTACCACTGGCCCAAGAGATGTCCTGGATTAAATAATGTAGTTTTTTTAAAAGATCTGGTAGATGAATTATAAATTCATTTATTTTGGAACCCTATACGAATAGTATAAATATAATTTTTTTACGAGTGAAAGATGAGTTTATGGTAGAAATTTATTAATGGACAAAACTCTAATTATAAAGTAAGTATATCTCCTTATGATCTTAGCCAATCTCATAAATAAATTCCTCAATATTAAGAAAAGCAACTTAGAACAAAAATGTTGTCCTAGATGGTACCTTAAATCATCACTAATTTATGGCATTGGGATTGTTGGCCTTTTCATAGCCATGTTCTCTACCACTCTCCATCAGATAATTGATGGTTAGATTTCTCTTCCATATCCATATTTTCCTACATGGAACCCTAGTATGTGTTATTTTCGGTAATCTTCATCCTTTCCACTTTTTATTTTAAATAGAGGCCTCATTAATTCATTTTTCGATGTGGGATTTCAACTAAGATATTTTGAAACGTCAAAAATGTGTTATCCTAATACTCTATGTTTTGTGGAACCGATGGTATTTCAAATCATCATAGATTGATGAATTTAAGGACCTCAATTATACACTTGTTTGTGATTGATGACCTCAATCACTACCTATAAATATTTACGTTTTTCCTCCGATTATATGTCTCTAATTTCCACCAATGTTCTCCTAATCGAGATCATAATTTGGTGGTGACCCTTTGATTTCTCTTTTCCTCATATTAAGACTAAATTTTAGTAACCCAATTTCCGATGTGGGTTTTCCCACAAATATATTTTCTACTTTCAACCATTTATTTTTGAAGAACAATTTCAAATTGCGAGGACGCAATTTATTGAAGGAGGGGAGAATGTAACACCCCAAGATTTCATAGTGTGTTATTTCTTCAAAATAATTCAATAACTTGCACTACACGCAACACTGAGTTCAATTGCACCATGACTTACCAAAAAAATCCATTAAAAGAGGTCATGAATAGTATTAACTAAATTTTAAACTTTATATAATCCTTATAATTTTAGAATCCATATTATGAGTTTCATAGTCATAATGCAAGAACAGATTCATTTTCAGTATTGCACTTTTATCAAATTTTGATAGTGAAACCTTTTTAAATACAATATTTTAAACTTTTTGACTAAATGGAGACATCAAAAAATTTAAAATGAAACATCCCAAGCTTCCACGGTACGCTTTCCTTTGAATAAAACAGTAGCGTGTGTTGTACGCAACTTCGAGTTCTAACACACTTTAACCAATCAAACTAGCTGTTATGAATAGTAATACCTAATTTTTGAAGTTATATATATTTTATATTTTAAAATGGACTTCATTTTTGGATTCGGAATATCAAATTTATCCTAAGGTGAAATTTTGGTACTTTTCGGATAACTTTCATATTTTGATGAATAGTGAAAATTACTAAATTTTAATTAAAAACAACTTTTTTAATCAAAATAATTAATAGTGATAAATTATGAATTTGAGTGGTTTTAAAGTATATTTAGAATATATTTTTACTATTTAATATAATGTTGGTCATTGGACATAATTTTACAATTAAACCGAACATAAACAAGTGTCAATCTTCTGATAGTTATTATCTCTTAAAAACACGCTTTTTGTTTTGACAGCGGGAATTAATTTTAAATTAATTTCTGCCACTTCTGTGATTTGAATTTAGGAAAATGGATTCCATATTCGGAATCAGGATGTTCAAATTGTGTAAATAGGTAACTTTTATTTTTAGACATTTTGAATAATTACTGCGGTAAATATTTTATTTACCATGGTTAAGGGTAAATCCGGTAAATAAGGGTTAAAAAATAATATTATAATAATACTAAATTACCCTAAAACGTGTCTTAACCCTATTGGTTGATACATGGTCGACCATGGGCATCTTTGTGTCAATTTTGGGACCCCATGGATCCACTTGTAAGTGATAATGACACTTTATTTTAATTAAGTCAAAATGAATACAAAAATGACACAAGCATATAGCTTTTAGAAAAACAATTGTTACATAGGGTTATATAAGTTGGATTTTAGATTATAAATATTAATTAGAAAGATAAAAAGATTTCCTACATAATGATATTTTATTTATAATTTTTAGACATTAAATAATTTATTTTATTTATGACACAATGATGATGCAGTAATTACTATAATAGTGAAAAATTAAAATAATTGATATTATAAATACCCAAACAAATATAATATGAACCTTTTAATGAATTAAACTAATTTTCTAGGATAATATGATATATTAGGATTGATTTAATAGACTTTTTTGGAAGTAATCAATCTGTTATGAGTTTCACAAAAATCAACTATTGAATAGTGTCAAAATTGACATAAAAGAGTTTTTAAAACAAATATTATATTATTAATTGATATTAAATTCCTAAAAATCTAAGGTTCGGCCAAGAGACTTATATAAGGATAGGTTCATCATTAATGGACCACTTGGGGTCTCTTGGATGTATATAGTAAGTTTATTAACCATATTATATAAAAATACAAAGAGACATTGTAAAAGTGAAACTAATTAACTTAGAGTTAATACTTAAAGATAAGGTTAATATAAGTACCCAAACCTGTCTAAATTCTATTGGTTGAGTGGTTTGCGACCTATCCCAACATTAAATTTTGAATAATTAACTTTGGAGCCATTAGAAACCGAATATTAATTTATTATAAATTAATATTTCTAGCTTTTCCAAAGGTGCCCTCACCCCTCTTATAAAAGGGCACTCCTCCTTCTCATTTCTTCACACCTTCAAAGCCTTTTGGTTCGGCCAAACTCTGCCCAAATACTCTCCCAACATCCCTCACTACAACCTAGAGGCCTTAGTTTGATCAGAAAGCCAACCTATGGATCCCTTTTGATCAAATCAAAAGGAAGAACCCGAAGAAGAGGTAATGATTTCACCACCCTTCTCCAAGTTCATTTCTTCTTCCACTTCTTCTTCCTTTGTTCTTACCATTCTAAAATAATAAATCCAGTATCTCACATATACTGTGATGTTATTATAAATATGGTACAATCATATTCAGTATTCTATCCACCCTTTGAATAACATGTCACCATACGTGCGTACGTACGGCTTACCGTCTCCACGTCGTGGTGTAATTGTTATTCAATATAATATTATTTGGATGGGTATAATAATGATGTGTAACTCATGTAAATAATAAATATAACATGTTAATGATTCTGTATATATGATATACCATCCATTTATATATTATTTAAATATCAAAAGAATGATATTGTCGCTCGTGCGTACGTACGGACTACCGTCTCCACGAACGCGATGAGATTCATTCTCCATCGTATCCATTCAAGTATAATTATCAATTGATGATTTAAAAATAATGTTTAAGGACTGGATATCATTCTGGATATGAATAAGATACAACAACCATGTCTTATGTAACAACACATATAAAAGAAAATGAGTAAGTTAACTCCCGAAACGACGATAATTCTAAGACAAATCAATGTTAAAAGATCATATATGATATCATATTAATATATATGATTCTTGTATAATTTAATAACAACTATTTCACCATTATACAAGAGGTTAACCTACCCCAACCAAGGAAAAGTACAAGGTAAGGGTTATTTCACAATCTCTTCATTATCCGAGGTTGTTTATACGTAATAATCTACTGGGATCTCGTTATCATCCACATCCATGTTTCTTCAAAATGTATTTCAAAACATTTTTACAAGAATATGGGTTAAAGTCATTTATACCTTTTTTTGACTTTTTATAAGAGGAATCTTTCCGTCGTTTTCCAAACAAGGTGCTTTTTAACCTTTTCGATAGAATTAAGATAAGAATGTTTTTTTTAACTTATACGGCGGGTGCGGTTATTTTCCGCCATTATAAAATCGTCAAAGCTTCCCTTACAAGCTTATAAGAATATTTCCAAAGAAAATGTTTTATTTTATATGGATCTTAAATTATTTCAAAATAAAAGGAGAAATTTCTTTAAAAAGAATTTTGATTTCATCTATGTCAACATCTTTTGATGGATTTTAAGATTATTTGAAGTTGATTTATTATGATACAAAACTTCTATATTGTATTGAAGGTTTTGTGATATGTTTGACTGTGGATGTGCTATTTTTATACCATTCATGGTTTATGGTGAAAGTATTGACATTTCGTATGCTAGTTTAATACGAATGTTTATGTTATGTTTAAACCTTTTCATATGGGAATGCATTGGACTTAATATGTGACGGGTGGAGCCCGCTATAGCTCCTCGATGCATCGGTAGGTCTCATGAGACAAACTAGTGTCTTGGCACAAGGCCTTGACAAAATCTTATTTGTAGTCTTGGCACGAGGCCTTGGCTATGTAGTTATGATAGTCTGGCATTATGCATTCCAACATTATGAAAGTGGTTATTGATTTTTGCATGTGATTATTCGATTAGTAGAATATCCATGTGAATAAGTAAATGGCATTATTTCATTTTATTTATGACATACCATGTTGAAGGTTCATGTTTAAAAGGCTTTTGTTTTAGTTATTCATTGCCTTAAATGTTTATTCTTATTGATGAAAGTTTCCGCTATATTGTTATCCTTACTGGGCATTTGAGCTCACCCCTTTTCTATGTTTTATTTTTCCCAGGAAGTGAAGATATAAGTTATGAATGACCTACAGGGATATTATGAGGGGATTATAGTGTGGACTGTGGAAACATTATGTTGTTGTAGTAGATTTTCATTTTATGATGTAATGTAAAACTTATGAATATATCTAGTGTTTCCAAGGCTACTAAACCAATCGGTCTTTCGAGATTTGATCTTTCTTGTGATCATGCAAATGTTATGTAATAATGCACCGACTCTAGGCAACTGGGGTCGGGGCGTTACATTATAGATCCATGGAGAGCAGTTCCAAGAATTGATCAACCACTCATTCAAGAATTTATGCATTTGATTTTAATAAGCATTCTATGTGAGTATACCCACTCACAAAAATATATAAAAACCATGAGAATACCCAGACATGAAAACCACATATCAAAACATTCCTATGGGTCTACCCTACAATACAAAAAATTTAAAAATCCATTGTAATTTTATATTGGTATAGCCAACCATATTATACATTTCATTTCATCTGTTTTATCAAAATATGCATTTGGGCCTACCCTCCCATATAAACCATTGAAAATACTATAATCATTTTATATAGGTATAACCACCCATATTATCCATTTTATTTAATTTGTTTTATCAAAATATGAATATGGGCCTACCTTTCCATATAAACCATTGAAAATTCCATTATAATTTTATATAGGTATAACATTTTATTTATTTGACATGCCAACCTATCAAATTAGAAAATTCATAGCATGATATTCAATGATCAAGGAGGAAACACATCTTATAAGAAGTCTATTCAAGATATGAAACCACTAACAGTATTTGTCTTACAAGGAATGCACAAGGACACACCCCATGGGTGGATTAAACTAGTATTAACAAGTTATTTCTTTAAGCCACGCCCCTTGGATAACCCTGAATCATGTAAATAGTGCACACACACTGGAACAGAACCTATGGTCATCGTCACTAGGTCTATCTAATCATACAACATGAAACTCGTAAAAAAAATGTGGCCTCAGTAGAATGTCTAATGGGAAGCATATCTACTGAACACCCAAAAATCACATAAAAAGACGAAAGAAATTTTATACCACCTACCTAACCTTTGTAGTAGATAGGTCATCTAAAAAAATTCTTGATTTATCCTTATTTTAATGAAATATAAACAACAAATATAGAACGGGATATTATGGCATGTGAGATGAAATAAAAATAGCACAGTCATTGTTTCGAAGAATCCTGAAAAACTAAATACAAATTGAATAGTTGGGATGTAGTTCCAAAATTCCAGATAAAACCTGAATCAGAGTCTGAAGGGATTATAAAATTGAAAAAATAGTTTATATGGGGTTTTGGTTTAATAATGAGAAAAACACATAATGTTCGTAAAAATATGAGGATTCCACATCTTTTATAAAAAACTAATGGGAAAGTACACGTCATATACTACCCTTTTATTTTTTTCTGAGCCAGACTAGCTGCACGTCATGACGGGCCAGTACACAGCCTGTAATGGTAGTAAATGATGTGTACCTAGCCTACAAAGATATTTCACCCTGTGTTACATTTATTTCCCAAAAACATACCTACTGGACAATGAACATACAAAGGGTCTAATCCAAGAATGAATGTAGCAACATTAACCCGAAAAGATAGATCTGTTCCTCAAAGAAACCTGGTATCTTACAAAAACTGATTTTGCAGATCCTGTTACATCATTTCTACACATGGATATACTTACAATAGAGATGTTTTAAATTCCCTCATATCCTCCTCCCTCAACTTCACTAGAACCATAGTGCGTCATCTAAAAATAACATCACACTCCCTACCTTTAGAATATCCATCTAGAGTATCCCCTAAGGGTATTTCATCATTTAGGGTCTCATATAAGGTATCCTGAAGCTATGCCTCCCAGAACCATTGTAAAAATGGATGTATTATAACCATTTAATTGTGTTAAGCTAGACTATATCCATCCAAAATGGATAAAAGGGATGAGGCCAACTTCTCTGAGGCTCCATTCGACAAATTCGAAATTGATATTCTACTAAAAGAATATATTACTGTGTTCCCCATTCAATGAGTATAGAAAATTTCAAAGTCAAAATATTGGAGTAAATCGAGCCATCACTTCTACCTCATGTTCTGATATTCCCATGTATATAGATATTTTAGACTCTTGTGAATATAATAGAAGATAAAACACTCACCCAGCTAGTAGTGTCGCTACATCTGCAATGTGACGAATATCTTTGCAAAATTAAGATCATTTTTCATGTATTTCTGCCAAAATGGTCTCAACTGATTTGAACTATAGGAAATAAAATCTTTCATTTTCATCCAAACAAAAAAAAATAAAGGTTCCTATCTCATTGAATAACACTACATTCTTGACAATTTATAGCAAAAATATCATGATTGGAGCTCTCGTCAAACTCTGCCTCAACTTCTATAAGTATTGATGTAACTTCTTTGTAAATATGAATGGTTTCCCCATTTGATTCAAATTTTTCTTGGGGGATGATATTCCTGAGAAATTATTAGTCAATATTTGTTAATATCATTCGAACCCAAGGAATCATTGAACCTCCATCAGGCTCTAAGGTGGTTCCCATTCTAACACTTCCTCAAACATGATATGGTCCACTACCACTATATCCACTTTGATAACATGTCCCAAATTATGCACTTCCTGATATCATAAATAAAACTTATAGATATTTTTTATAGATGGGTATCTTATATTATAACAACAACTATCCTATAGTGTCTCACATTCTCCAACTCATTTATTGAGCACACAAGGACATCACCGATGAAGACTACAACAAAATGGTCTAAAAGGGGGACAAGATCTAGTTTTTGGGTCCTATGAAGACTGATGGGGAATTCATCAAATAAATGGGAATCACTATGTACTCATAGTGACCATAGAGACATATGAATGTTATCATTATTATACCCTCATACCATAATCATAGCTGGGGGTTGCCTAATACAAGGTCAATCATTAAGAACCAACATGCCCCTATGATCTAATCAATGAGGGCATGAATATTGGTGTCATCACAGGGTGTATATCAATTTATAAGTCTATCTCTTGGTTGGGAGGTAAACCTAGAACCAACTTGCCTTCATTCATGGAAAACAAATGTTGGGATACATAGGTTCAAACATTGGGTTTATTGAATCCCTTCCCCTTTAATTCCCAAAATAGCACCCTCTACTCATAAAGATATGTTGGAAAAATATAATATGTTTTCAATAATATTGGTGTCATTATAGGGTGTATATCAATTTATAAGTCTATGTCTCAGTTTGGAGGTAAACGTATCACATCCTCGAGTAAGAATATTATGTACTCTGCCACCATTGTAGAATACTGGTAACTAATAACATCCACTTCACCAGGGGTCAAAGTATCAAACTGATGAGATATCCTCTACGATCTCCTATGAATGATTCCATCTTATGCTAACCTAGTTTCCTTTTTAATGATAATAGTGAACCTAGTTTTATCATTGAAGATATACCACACCCATGGAATAAAATTGAAAATTTGAGCGTGAAATGTGAATAACCAGCATATTACAAGAATGACCTCATAAGTTCTCAATAGTGATACCATGTGATCCCGACTAAAAATATTTTCTCTATGAGTCTGGTCACACTGTAGGTACAATTTTTTTTTATAGATTGTTCTTCAATATGAGACTCCAAGCATAACGTTTGAGTAAATGCTTCAAACAGAATCTATAAGAATCAAAGAAGACATGTAAAAGGAACATAATTACCTAAACCATTTACAATAAATACTACAACTGAGGTAGGAAATAGATATATTTGACCCAGAATAATTATTTAATCCCCTAGTTCATATGGTTAGACTACCTATTGTTAACCCCTCCCCAGACCTCCAACTTGTTATTCCTATAATGAAACACCAGGGGTGGTAGTGGTGACATGTCAAAATCATAATAGCTTCCTACCACTCTTCCAACTAGTCTTCTTGTTTCAATCCTACAAAACTACCTTATACAACTATTTTCTACACCTTGGTGGTACATCAATGGTTTCTCTTTTAGTTTAAAGGTGATTCAGACAAATTCGGATGAGATGTACACTATTGTCACATGAGTAGCAACATCCCTCTCTAGAATGACTAAAACCACTCTATTATCCTTGACACACAGATAATAAATCTAATGTAATCCTCTTAAAACGTCTCCAACTTCTATGTCACTAAAACTGACATCAGCTCAATTCTACCAAGTTCTCTTCCCCTAATTTCCCACTACTGAAAACCAGTTGTCATATTTGTTCATCCAAGAAATATTAGACCACCACAGCTCAATTTATCACAGTATCATAGGTTGGAATGCATAAAGGGATAGAATTAGATTATATGTCTCTACAAAGATCTCATTCTAAGGACTGATCCATGATAGACTGATCTCTAACTATTCTATTTAGTACCTATATTGTTTAATAAATCTTAATGGATAATCAACTATTTTCATGCTACCCTGGTAGAGATACCGAATCTCTTTAATACACGCAAACATTAGCATAGGTGGTGTGAACTCCACTCTAAAGAGATGCTTAATATCTGTCAAATAAATTTTTTCCTATTAATAAGAAATTGTCGCTAAACCCAACCATATCATTAATTAGACCAGAAAAGACTCTATTCCATAACCACCATATAATCTGAGGGTGTCCAAAATTGAAAGAAAACACATGTTACCTCTTAAATATATTCCACATCCACCTGTGGGTTAGGAAAACCTTGGAAGTTGTGTGTATATGTCCCTAAACTAATTAAATAGAAATAAAACTATGCACCATATCCACTGGTACTATGGGTACCACATTCTTCTCCGTATGAGGTATCGATGGTGCCCCACCAATAGGAAACATCTTCAAAACTAGTCCCTATAGCAATTCCTCTTCACCAAGGTGATTATCCTCGTGATCTTCATGATGAATCATAGCTATTATACATTATAGAGGAAAACATAAATAATTAATATGTACAATAATCAATGTGTTTATCTAGAGAGATGACTCAAGAAGAAAATTGAAACACAACCCCTTCCTATATAAAGTAAGTACCATTGTTTTACCTACAACGCATGTTCTTGTATATTGTGTCCAAAATTAGGTGATAATAATCCTAGTGTATGGATATGTTGGCCTCCACAACAACAATGGTGTCCCTACCATGATATTTGAACTAGAAACAATGATCATTTTTCCCAAAACAAATTTCATAGACTGTCATTCCTATAGTAGAATCAAAAACTATGATAACACTCTGTCAGGACCCAACCTACTGGGTCTCATGATACAACTCCATAATAAAATCTCCAAAAGGCCAAGGGTTAGTAACTTGCATAGAGTAGTAATATCTCTAACATGGGAGGGATTTCCTAAGTAACTATACACCAACACACTTCTCCAAGCCCAAAAAATGCTCAAATGTAAAAACAACTAAAAACCAATGCATATATATTTCTATATCCAAAAACCAGAGTATGATAGAAAGTAAAGATGGTAAAATGGGGCCAATTACAATCCCACCATAAACAAGTGTATAAAAAATGTCCAAACTGAATGTAAAATTTCTGGGAATGATGTCTGAATGTTACAAGAAAACACCAAGGTATTTCAAGTCTCACTATGCTCTGTCTGGTCCTGGTCCTCCTAGGACCCTACCAAAAGATTGATCATATTCACAAGTCATGAAACATGTGGGAATAATATGTGCAGGGGTGAGTATAACAATACTTAAAAGGACACATTTAATCTAAAAATAGTATAATAGAAGAAGTGTAGTCATCTCTACAAAGGTTTATGTGTACATAATATATAAATGAATATCCATTAATACCCAATCCAAGAAACATTGTATAGATGTAGTCCAAAACCATAATATTATATACTTGGATTCAAGATATAATATTCCATGAAGAACTCATCTGGGAGGGAACTGTATGGGCCTAATCATTCATTAATGGAAATCCGTCATGATCAAACTAAATGTCTATTTATGTAAACTTTTTATATAAAATGTCTAAATATTTGGTTTTATGTTTTTTGGATTTTAAAATACTATTAATAATTGTGAACATTTTTAATATATCCGTTGAACAATGATCACATGATTAGTATAAATATAGGTCTTTAACGAATCGAATTTACTCAGATAAACGAAGTGATGGCCTCATCTTGTAGACATGCCCCATAAAAATCTCATTTGTCAGAGCTCATAAAAGAGGTGGCATCATTGGGATTCACTCTTGACTAAGCCCATGTTGTGCTTTAATAGGTTAAGCTCCAACGGGACCACCTACAAAAGATGTGGAATTTGATAGATATTACCACCCGAGAAATGTTAACTGAGCCACCCCATGATCTTGTTAGCATCACACACCTTACGATTTGGTCTTATGTGGGTGTTATAAGGGGTTATGTAAAAATAAATTAGCACTATGGTCATGTACATTATTTTTATATATAATAGTTAATATAGATTAATTTTATTATTGTTACCTTGTAAATAGTTTTTATAGAACAAATAGTATTTTTAGTTAATGTTCAACTAAGAAATATATTTTGATGAATTAATTGATTTTTGAATTAAATATTTTTTTTAATAAAACATTATTATTATGATTATTAAATTATTTTTTATTAAATAAAATTTATTGTAAAATTTTTTTATGCAATTTTATTTTTTATAAAACTTTGAAATCCATTTTTCTCAAAACCATTGAATTTACGATAAATGTCGGTTTTTATTTTAAAAGTGAAAATTAACATATTTTGAAAATTATTTAGATAAAATAAATATTATTTCTGGAATCAGGACGTCGAAATTATCCAATGTTGAATTTTTCATAATTTTCTGAGACAATCAATGTTTTGGTTAATAATTAAATACCGTTTAAATATATAATGTGTTTTTGACAAGATGATGACCCAATAATGATATTAGAAAATAATATAAGCCTTATGTTCAGAAAAAATATTTTTTACCATTTAATTAATTTAATTTTGGGTTTGTTTGACTGATTTTACAAATCCTTAAAGGACCATTCAAGGCTTATTAAACATCTTGTTTTTTTAAATTGTTTTCCTTGGGAGTGTGACTCACCTCTACATAAGCCACCCCATTTTTTTAAGAATTTATATCTTTGCAATTATAAAATATATTTTTTCACTATCCTTTTCCGAAACCCATGGGCAATGACCATGGGATGGTTTGTGGTTTGGATTAGTTTAACGTAAGGTGTCCCAAAACTAAATAATAAAGATTTCTCTCACCTTTCCTATATAAACCCACCCAAGATTCCACATTATCCTCACTCAAAGATGTTGGAGTTAGTCCAAAATCATCCATACTCTCTCTATAATCCTCCCAAGGTGCCCCAATCTCCAAATAAGCCTCTCTCAAGACTCTCTCAAGCCTTTGGTAGCACACATCCAAGTAAGGGGTTTTTCTTCCTTTCTCATTTTTGTCCAATTTTATTAATGTTGTTATGCCCTTTTAATTTAAATTATAATTGTTGGGGTATGGTATTTAAACTCCCCCATACATTCCTCTTTATGTTTGAATTATGGGATACCCCTTTATCTCTCATTAAATGCCTCCCATGTACACCCATTTCTATGCCGAAATTCCAAAAGAAATTTCTCTCTCTTCTTTTACATTTAATAAATTCTTTTGTATGATGATGTAAATTCCATTTCAATTGTCAGGACATTTATATATATGAACCCATTACTTTCCATTTCATGTACATAATATGAGAGTACCCTTTCTCTCTCATCAACCACTTTTTTATGAATTCTTACGTCATGTTGTTACGCTGCCGAAATTGCACCGATTTTCCAAGACAATGTCATTGTGTAGTGAATACCATGCCCATTTCTCTATCAAGGGTATTCACATTTATGAAAATTTACATATTGAATATAATGTTTCGTGTATTATTCCAAATTTCATTATCATGTAATAAATGATGATCTTGTATGAATCCATCTTATATTATCCATGTGGCACACTTATGCATTAAATGAAATGTTTATGAATGGAATGCCCTTATAGTGCTCAAATGCATTAGGTTAAGAATATTATCATGATACGTCATGTGTAATTGGTGTTTACTCATGCTAATTCAAGTGCAATGAGGATTTACTCGTTCTTCATGTGCAATGAGTATTTACTCATTCTCCATGTGTATTGAGCCTTGGCTCATGCTAATTCCATGATAAGTGTTGTTGCCACATTTCCAGGTTATGATTATCATGCTTTATCATGACTTTATTTTTGTGATTCTATTTTGATCTAATGATATGAATATTGTCTAACATTTATTGTATTCCTCATGTTACTCCATGTTTATTCCCTAACTGGGATTTGTATCTCACCCTTTTCTTATGAATGTCCTCGGGTTATCCCATTCCATGCTAAGTACGAGGGAATGTAGTGGTCATATAAAGTAAATTTTCAGTAAAGATGTTTTATTTCATGTTTTAAGTTGTTATGTAATGATCCAAATCCCCAAAGACACTATATCTATTGATCTTCTATGTTTTATCAAATGAAGTTCATGTAATAAATTATTTTTAATTGTGTAATAAAAGATAAATGTTATCAGATTTGGAATCAGAGGATAGGTTAAGTTATTTTTCAGATTAGGATTAGAAAACCCTATGGATGCCTTAGAGAAAGTACTAATAAGAACATCCCTAAGTTTTGGTGAGTATTGAGTATGTTGTTTATCAAGAAAATATATCCTTGTCTAGATATGAGTAGGTAGAGGTGGCTCTGGCACAGAGGTATCCTAGGGGTAAAACCCGAAAACACCACTTTGAGCTAGACTCAAACAGGAACTGGTGCATGAAAACAGACCTTCCTGCACTCTTGGTTACAAAACTCCTAGGGTATATGCTTTGGTAAATTAACAATCTTTGAATAAACCATTATTAAGGGACAAAAAATTTCCCTAAGAATATATGCTAGAAATTTGATCATGAATAAATAGACTGATGCCAATAGATTCATATGTTAAGGAAATAAGAGTTATTTATAAGTAATCATCATTTTTCTTTTGACTAACCTTGATGTGTTACCCCTATATTTCCTTTTATTCCAGCCAATGGACGGTAATATGAGGACTTGGGCTAAAATTCGATGTGAAGATCAATGTGATGACTGTACTAATGAGATGCCCAATCCAATGGTAGCGGGAATTGTGAACTTTGTTACACTTCTCTCTCATCTAACTCAATATTTGAATAGAAACATGGGTCAAGAGGTATGTTAAAACCCCCCTAAGAAAGAACAAGCCGCTATCTAGTGCTTCTTGAGACAAAGTACTTCTACTTTTAGTGGATCATATGATCCCTCAATTGTTGACCAATGGATCATCTCCATTTAAATGATCATCTCCTTCCTTAAATGTTCTGAACAAGAGAAGGTTCTCATGGATGCTTATTATATGGACGGTGAAGCTGATCAATGGTGGAAATTGATCAATAATACGAAGCATGATTAAGAGATCTAGGCATTGGAATAGAACGATTTTTGGAAGATTTATTTAGATAAATATTTTCCACACACCCTCGGGCTTAAGATGGAAAGGGACTTCCTTGCCCTGAAGAAAAAAGATGATGAATTTGTTGGAGCGTACGTGGCCAACTTCAAAAGGATTGCACAATACGCCTCCAACTTTTTCGTTACACCCGAAGGCATGGTTGACCACTTCATTGGTGGGATGAAACCTAACCTTCAGAACACAATGGAAATCCGTGACTTCGAAAGCTATGAAGAAATAGTCCGATGTTTCCTCATTGTCAAAATAGAGATCAGATAATCTCAGGGGTATCATGGGGATAAGAAGTATAAGTTGGACTTCAGTTTTGGCAGTCAAATGGATAAATCAAATGGTTCTATGAATATCCAGCACCCCACATACCAAAGGTGCAGAAAGAAGCACTATGGAGATTGCCTGAAGGGAATTCAGAAATGCTTTAGGTGTGGGAGAGAAGGGTACCTAGCTATAAACTGTCAGCAAGAAAGACCCGCGGTTGTGACAGAGGAGATAAACGCTCCATTCGAACCTCAACACATGGCTAATTTTGACAATTGCAAATAACTGTGGCATCTTGTAAATCAGTGCCCTATGCCAAGGGTTCTCGGAGGCAACCAACAAACTCCAAGGCACTAGGGGCGTGGTTTTTCCATCACTACTACTGAAGTGAACCCCGAAAACGAAGTGGTGACATGTACTCTAGTTATTCATTAAATAATAGAAAATGTACTTTTTGTTTCAGGTTCTACACATTTTTTTATATTGTAAATGTTTATTAGAACAAACCTAGCACCACCACTAATCATGGAAGTGAAGATGTCAGTGAGTACGGAAAATGGGGAAATAATGGCATCCCATGAATATAACTCCTCCCCTGTCATAATATGTGGATTGAACTTCGCAGCGAACCTCTTCATACTCCATCTGGTATAATTTTATGAAATTCTTGGAATGGATTATCTTTTCTTATATAGATCCAACATAAATTTCTATGAGAGGAAAATCACTCTCCCTGGGGAGAATCGACCCCCGATTCACTACAAGTGCAATGAGGAAGATGAACCTACTGTAGCTCCAACTTCTCAAGCATGGATATTACTACCCTATAAGCATGCGTATGTGGATCAGATGATTGATACCAAGGAAGAAACCATCCATGAAGACATGGCTATTATGAGATAATTCGCTGAAGTGTTTACCGAGGAATTTCTAGGTTTTCCTCCTAGAAGAGATGTTTAATTCTCAATTGAACTTATACCTGGGAAATTTCCAATATCCAAGACTCCATATTTAATAGATGTTCTCGATATTGAAGAGTTGATGAAAAAACTACAGGAAAATATGGATAAAGGGTTTATATTCCCAGGTCCACCACCATGGGGTGTACCAGTACTCTTCATCAAGAAGAAATATGGGTCAATGCTTCTTTGCATCAATTATCGTGATCTTAACAAAATCACGATAAAGAACAAGTATCCTCTTCCACGAATAAATGACTTGTTCGATCAGTTTTGTGGACCACAATACTTCTCTATAGTGGATTTTAAGTTGATATATTATTAGGTAAGGGTTAAGAATGAAGATATCCCCAAGACTGCTTTTCGTATAAGATACGGGCACTATGAATTCATAGTAATGCTTTTCGGACTCACTAATGCTTAAGAAATCGTCTTGGACTTGATGAATAGAGTCTCCAGAGATTACCATGAAAAATTTGTGGTAGTGTTTATAGATGACATACTAATTTACTCAAAACCAAGGAGGATCATGAGGAGCATCTAATAATTGTACAAGAGACCTTGCGGAAGGAGAAGCTCTATGAAAAGTACAGAAAGTGTGAGTTCTGGTTGAAGGAGGCCCCATTCTTTTTCCATATCATCACTGGAAATGGGTTATCTGTGGATCTCTCTAAAACAGATGCAGTTGAGGGATGGTCGAGGCTGACATTGGTAATTGATATCCATAGCTTCCTAGTGTTAGCTGGATATTATCGACGATTTGTGAGAAATATCTCCATATTTTCCAACCCTCTTACCAAGATTTCTCGGAAGGGAGTAGAGTTTTATTGGAGTGATAAATAAAAATAAATCTTATAGCAGTTGAAAATAAGGATTATCATTGCCCCCTTGCTCACTTTACCTACAATTGGAGAACTTTTTGTGGTATTCAGTGATTCTACGAAGAAGGGCCTGGGATGTGTGTTGATGAAAAATAATAAAGTCATTGCATATGATTCAAGGCAATGGAATTTTCATGAATAGAACTATCCAACACATGACCTCGAGTTGGAAGTAGTGATCTTCACTTTGAAAATTTGGAGGCACTATCTCTTTGAAGATAAATGTGAAATATATATGGACAAGAAAATACTCAAGTATATATTCACACAAAAAGAGTCGAACATGTGAGAATGAAGATGGTTAGAGCTGATCAAAGTATATTACTTCTTAATCCATTACCACCCTAGGAATGAATCAAAGGTGTTGAATTTCCTATGTAGAAAGGACCCAGCGATTATATCATTGATGGGAATTAAAAAGGATCCAATCTTCTTAGATTTGTTGAATATGGACAAAGGAATCATAAAGAAGGGAACATCATCAATACTTTCACAGATGATTGCTCAACTATCACTTTTTGAAAGGTTATAGGATGCTCAAAAAGATATTGTAGGAATTCTAGAAAAATTGGAAGCTATCATAAAAAAGAAATCCTTGGAGTTTAATATTAATGAAGAAGGAATTGTGATATTTGGGAAAAGAATATTTATTCCATCCAGTCCGGAGCAGATGAAGGAACTTTTAAATGATGCACAATGTTCATATTTATCTATACTCCCAGGAAACACAAATATGTATCAAGATATATGAAAGCATTATTGGTGGGATAATATAAAGAAGGGGATCGCTGAATATTCATCAAGGTTCTTGGTGTGTCAGCAAGTGAAGGAAGATAGGAAAAAGTCTAAGAGGATGATGAATCCATTGCCCACACAAGAATAAAATTGGGAGAACATAACTATGGATTTTTTAACCATACATCCGAAGACATCCAGAGTCAAAAATGAAATATGGGTTATTGTGGATCATCTTACAGAGGTCGCACACTTCATTTCTATTTTGGAGGATTTATCTTTGGATTAACTGGAACAGATATATATCAGGGTATTGGTAATGATTCATGGAGTACCATTATCTAATCTGTATGATCGACGTCCAAGATTCACCTCTATGTTTTGGAAGAGTCTTCAACATCCTCTGAATACTGAACTGAACTTAATTACGTCTTATCTTCCTCAAACTGATGGCCAATCCGAGCAAACTATCCAAAAACATGAGGACATGTTGTGTGCATGCTTCATGGACTTTAATGGAGGATGGGATCAACATCTTCCTCTGGTTGAGTTATCTTATAATAACAGTTTCCAATCGACCATCCAAATGGCACTATGTGAATCCCTTTATGGGAAAAGGTGCATAACATCGGCGTGTTGGGATGAGGTTGGAGAGCTTATGATGCTTGGACAAGAAATGGTCGAAGAAATGGTGGAGAAGGTGAAAACCATTCCCCTGTATATCACGGCACCCCAGAGTCGATAGAAGAATAATGCAGATAACAGTCGATGAGACATTGATATTAAAGTAAGATACATGGTATTTCTATGCATATCTTTGTGGAAGAAGGTCATGAGGTTTGGAATGAAATGGAAGTTATGTCCAAGGTACATCATCACCTTAGAGATTCTTGATCGTGTCGGGGTTGTGGCCTATTAACTATCACTTCCACCTACCATGGACAAATTACATGATGTATTTCATGTATCCCTATTAAGAAAGTATATACCGGACCCTTCACATGTACTCTCTTCATAGGTGGTACAGTTAGAGGATGATCGTTCTTTTGAGGAGCAACCATTAAAGATCTTTGATTATAGAGAAACATTTCAACGAAATAAGACAATTCCCCTCGTCAAGGTGTTATGGTGAAACAACAGGTTTGAAGAAGCAAAATGGGAATCAGAGGAAATGATGAAGCAGAGTTAACCACATCTATTTTAGTGTGGGAAAAGAAAATTTTGAGTGTGAAATTCATTTATGTGGGGAAGATTGTAACGACCCAAACATTCATTAATAAAAATCTCCCTTGATCAAATTAAATATCTCTTTTTGTAAAATGTTTATATAAAATGTAAACTTATTTGGTTTTATGTTTTTTGGATTTCAAAATACTGTTATGAATTAGGACCACTGTTAATATTTCCATTAAATAGTGATGAAATTATTAATATAAATATAGGTCTTTAACGAATCTAACTTAGTCAGACAAAGGCAGCGCTGACCTCATCCAGTAGACGTTCCCATACGAAGCCCATTTTTCAGAGCTCCGAAAAGAGGTGGTGTCATTGGGCATCACTCTTGACCATGACAGAGCCAATCTTCAATAGGTTAAGCTTTAGAGGGACCGCCTATGAGATTAGTGGAAGTTGATAGAGATTACCACCCGATAAATGTTATCCATGCCACCCCAAGAGTCTGTCACAATCGCACACCTTACTCTTCGGTAATATGGGGGTGTTATAAGAGGTTATGTAATAAGACATTAGTATTATGGTTATGTACATTATATTTGTATATAATAATGAATATACTTTCATTTTATTATTGTTACCTTGAAAATAGTTTTTAATGTAGAAATAGTATTTTTAGTTAATGTTCGACTAATAAATCTATTTTGATGAATTAATGGATTTTTTAATTAAACATTATTTTAATAAAATATTATTATTAATATTAATTTTTTTTATGAAATACAAATTATTGTATAATTTTATGAATGCAATTTTAATTTCTATTATGGTTTGAGAGCCATTTTTTCAAAACCCATGAATTTTTTATTACTGTCTGTTTTTATTTATATGTGAAAATTAACATATTTAAAAAATTATTTAAATAAAATGAATATTATTTCTGGAATCAAGACGTCAAAATTATCCAATGGTTAATTTGTCATAATTTTCATAGAATGTTAATTTTTTGGTTAACAATAAAATACCATTTAAATATATAATGTGTTTTATGACCACGTAATGACCCAATAATGATGTAATAAAATACTATAAGCCTTATGTTTGGAAAATATATGTTCTACCATTAAAATAATGTGATTTTGGGTTAGTTTGACTTATATTATAAAGCATTAATGGGTCCATCAAGGCTTATTAAACATCATTTCTTTTTAAATTGTTTTCCTTGGCAGTGTGACTCACCTCCGCATACGCAGCCCCATTATTTTAAGATGTTTGGACTTTGGCCTTATAAAATATTATTTTCCACTTCCCTTTGCCAAAAACCATCTGCAAAAACTATGGGATGGTTTGTGGTTTGGATTAATTTAATGTGAGGTGTCCCAAACCAAAATAATAAAGAATTCACTCACCTTTCCTATATAAACCGACCCTATCTCCCACTTTCTCCTCACTGAAATCCATTTTAGTTCGTAAATCCTCTTCCCTACTCTCTCTAAAACATTCCAAGGTTCCCCAATCTCCCAAAAATCCTCTCTCAAGCCTCTCTCAAGCCTTTGTAAACACACTTCCAATTAAGGGTTTTTCTTCCTTTCTCATTTTTGACCAATTTTCATAATGTTGTTATGATCTTTTAATTTCAATTATAAATGTTGGGGTATGGTTTCAAAACTCCCTCATAATTTCCTATTTAAGTGTGAATGATGTGATACCTCTTTCTCTCTCATTAAATGGCTCTCATGTACACCCATTACTATTCTGAAATCTTGAATGATGTTTCTCTCTCTTGTTTTACATTCAAGATATTCTTTTGAATCATGACTATAAATTAAATTTAAATTGTCGTTTCATGTATCTATTTTACCCCCTTACTATCCATTTCATGTACATATGATTAGATTCCAATTTATCTCTCATCAACTTTTTTTTTGTGAATTCTTACATCATGTCGTTACGCTTCCAAAATTGAACTGATTTTCCAAGCCAATGTCATTGTGCAGTGAATTCCATGCCCATTTCTATATCATGGGTATTCAACTTTTTTCACATTTACATAATGATTATAAAGTTTCATTATTTAATTCCACATTTATTTATCGTGGAATAAATGATGATATTTTATGAATCCATCTTATATGATCCATGTGGAACACTTATGCATGAAATGAAATGTTTAAGATGGGTGTGTCCTTATAGTGTTAAAATTCACTGGTTTTAGAATAGTATAATGGTACATCATGTGAAATGGGTGTTTAATAATTTCAATTCAAGTGCAGCATGGTTTTACTCATGCTTCATGTGAAATGAGGATTTACTCATTCTCAATGTGCAATGAGCCTTAACTCACGCTAATTCCATGTTAAGTGTTGTTTCCATATTTCCAAGTTATGATTATCATGATTTAACATGCCTTTATGTTTATGATTCTATTGTGATCTAATCATATGTCTATTGTATAACATGTATTGTATTTCTCATGTTACTACATGTTTAATCCCTAAATGGGATTTGTAGCTCACCATTTTCTTAAGCATGTCCTCGGGTTATCCCATGAAATGCTATGTACGATGGAATTTAGTGGTCATGTAAAGATTTTTTTCAATAAAGAAGATTTATTTCATGTTTTAAGTTGTTATTTAATGATCCTAAGCCCCAAAGACACTAGAAATCTCGATCTTCTATGTTGAATCAAATTATGTTTATGTAATAAATTTTGATTAATTGTGTAATAAAAGATCAGGGTTGTCATAGGAACACTCCTAACTCTAACGACAAAGATGAAGTCCACCTAAGTGGTAGTACTCTTAAAGTCTCCACCTGAGAAATAATATGCTAATATATACGAGTAGATTACGATAAATAGATTATCATCACTGCCAAGGCCATGGTTTGATGCCAAAAATCTCAATCTAGATTAACCCTTTAATGTAGGGGGTCAACAATAGAGTAGTGCTGGTCACATCGACACTAAAAAGTCCAAAGAGTGAATAAATATGTATAGGTGATATCACTCAAGGCTTGCAGGATAGTTTCTAACAACTCTATCTGGGATGTCCCACTGAAGGGATTGTAATCAATGGTGTATGAAATGATTCATATCTACCTTCCGGGAAAGGATAAGAGGAACAACCCTGAATGAAACTTGGATATTATATTTTAGATAAGAGACTAAACCATGTATAATAGAGTGAAAACGTGTATATGTGTTACACACCATGCCCCTAAATCCATGTGTTTCCTAGTGTAAATGTCTTGTGTCATTCATACCGTTACTGTGTAAAAGAGTTGTACTTGATGAGTTTGTCCAAGGGAACTAAATAGTATGTATCCAATGACTACACACCATGTGTATAATATTTTTCTAGAAACCCTTAATCTTCTAACTTCTCATGCCTGCACTGCCATCACATTTTAATCCATTCCAATAACAACAAAACTCATGGATCTACTCTTTCTAAACTCCTCTATGGACATTCATTAGAATCTAAAAATCCAATACAGTTTGAAAATAGATTCCATTCATTTGAATCATATTTCACTCACATCATTCGATGACCAGGTATTTACAAACCAATTTTATCTATTCAACTCTACCATCATCTCACTGTCATCTCATTACATTGATCCCAGATCTGTAATATAAAATCATTTCCCCATGAAATGAGTGCACAATGACTCATCATTAAATAATTTGTTGAACTATGTTCCAATGAATAATGTAATGTTTAATGGATAACTATTTGGAGAAAATCATTAAACATGTAATGGAGTAATGAAACTTGGCCTTGTTTGGTTAGCCTTGATTTACATCAATTTTAATTATAAAGGAGGAAATAACCAATTAAACAACTTCTAGGTTAATATCCAAGTATAATAATCCCTTCCATCATAAATATTTTTATATGGGGTATTATATTCATTTGTTGGATTGTGTTCATTGTAGAAATAAATTATGGGAATAAATGAATTAAAACACACTCCTAAACTTGAGTTGGTTCAATCAGTGAAAAATAACGATATGTTATCATCATAATTCAAATGATTCATTTAACCTTATATTAATCAATACTTAATCCACATTCTCTCAATAATTTTTTCCTCATATGATTTCCAAGAGCTATTTCCCACATTTCTCCATGAACTATATGGTTATTCAATAGAATATGTGATTATCTCACAATAATCTTATTAATGTTTGAACAGTCACTACATCAGTCATTGGAAATAAAATAATTTTATTAAATAATTTTATTCATTTTCAAGCCCTTGATGACTTTCCAAAAAAAATCCCACCTGGAAAAATATTAAGACACTCCTAGTGTAAAACAACCATTATAATTATAAAGGATCCATCTGAATTATAATTCAAGAATCCATTTAGATGATATTCATCTTTTTCAAGAAAACCACATGCACATGCTATTTAATATATTTAATATTTTTCAAAAAATAACTCTTTGAAGACCTGACCATAGAATCACATGTTGTCTCAATGTTTTATCATTAAAAAAATTCATATAATATTAAATAATAATACATTGAAAATATGATTCCTTACATATATGTTTGTTAAAAAAATCAGGAATATTTTGGGTGTTCTTTATTAAGAGGGTGTGTCAATGATTGTGGGTGAAATTTATCTCTTAAAAAATCGAATTTTAATACCACTATAACTTATTATGCGAACGATTATATTTTATTCACTTTTAATTAGCTATAATGCATGATAAAAAAATAGTAATGAAAATGGTACACCATTCCTTTTTAATAAGTATCATCTCTGATGTTCCTGACTACTTCACGAATGTACAATGGTCATTATCCCAATCACACACAACATTAATTTTATTATCATGTAGGTAATGTGAATGGATATGAAATTTAACATGTTTTACTTGTACCAAAAAACTATAATAAATTCATTATAATTGAAGAAAGTCATATAGGATATTGATATATCTCATCTGAATTTGATCAATTAAGAATTTTATGTCTTCTTTAATAGATGGTAATAATTCTGATTATATTCCTATGAATAATGAAACAAAGTGGATGCCTCAATTTCAAAACAATCAACGGGGTGTCTAAATTTTTTTCATCAATGGTCTAACATAATTATGCATCATTTTAAAGGGATTAATCATTAATTTTATTAATACACAATATAACCAGTGAATTTACTATAAGATTATACTTATATAAAATTAATCTTTATAAAAAAGAAAAATTCATTGAAGAGTGTGATATACTATTATATCAAATTATTTCATACATTAGTATTTTCGAACACCATTTACATGAATTATTGATCTATATTTTTTTGCATTGATTTTATTCATTCATGAATGTGCTCAAATTGTTTACTCAATGTCTTATTATTCATTCATGTATGTATGAGTAACATTCTCATGTCATCACATAACTAAATATGTGGTCTAACAGTTTCTTCTCACAACCCAGAAGGGATTCATAAATTATTTTTATAATAATTATTATTTTAATACACTATGGTGAAATTTTAATCATCATATAATCCTTTATCTTTTTAATAAGAAAATGTACATTTTTTTCCAATATGTTTTTGCAATTTATTATTTTCATTGTGGCTTCAATTGTAAAACATATTCACTCTTATAAGTGAGTAGAAATTACCATTTGTAAAATATAATGAGGAATAAAAATCTTAAATTTCATGTTAATTATTCCACTACATGCTCTTTTATAGGTGAAATGAGTGTTATCAAATAACTACCCACACCACTCATCTCAGGGAACGTCAAAAATTATATATTATGTTCACTGTCTATTGTCTACAAAACAAACTCTATATCATGACATATTCTCAATAATAGAAAATAATTCATGTCAACAAAAAAAAATTGAATTCACATAGATCATTATATTTTTTTAAATTCTTACTTCTTTCATATCACATGACAAACCATAGAACAGTGTAGTATTCACATAATCAACCCAATCCTTCATGAGAGAATTCTCACTTTAATAAAAAAATGGTTACCAAAATCATCCTAGACCATGCATACCCATGTTCAATGACATTATTTTATTCTCGTATCATGTTGGTGGATCATCCTTATATGATCATTATCATTTAATGTGAATCTTTCAAGAATGTTAGTTTGTGGTATCATTATGTCATGGTCCATTCATTGGAGGTCGACTTGATGATAATAACAGATAGAGGCCATAATCTATCATGAGTTATCTAATGTAAATTTATTTTTAACTAGCATTTGTTGATAGGTGAGTACCTATATGTGTGTAAGGGTAACTAACATAAATTGTTACATATATAATTATATGTTGCATGTTAGGATAACTTATTAGTTGATGATGTCTGAATGTAGAAATCGAAAGACAGAATTTACCTATTTTGTAATGGTATCCCTGCCCTGCATAATTGTAAAAATTATAGTCCTATATATTCATAAGGAAAACCCAATCAAGGTTCATTTATGGTTGAAGAAAACACATCCATGGAATGTATGGATGTGATCTATCAGATCAGTGAACCATGTAATATTTGAATAATTTTAAATGAATGGACAATACAGATGTTTCAATTTTCCTAGATGAGATATATCCTTATTTTATGGATTCAATATATTACAAAATTATATTTTCTCTCAATGAATGTGAATATAATGAGGTCCACTCCAATGATAAAACCACCCAAACAATCATTATGGGTAGTGCCTCCCAATTTAGGCCCACTAACAAACCAAGAAGAATTATCCCTCTAATAATTATGTAATACAACTAATCCTACCACATTGATGTTATTAATATATATTTATCTAATAAGGTTGATATTGATCCCATATAAATGGTATTGGACTTTTCATGTTATCCGGTATTCTCATCCATTTTTTTCATTTTACCCCAAAATATAGTTGGTATATTCCATGTATCAGAATATCCATGCCTACAAAATACCTACATCATATTGTTCTTCATGAATATATATATATATATATATATTCATATTATTCAATTTTACTCAAAACAACTCTACCACCAAGGATTTGAATTTCACTATGAAAATGAATAGTATCATGGTTATACTCTTTCTTATATTATTGTAAAAGATCTAGAACACATTGTCTATATTTATTTTACCTATGAATTCTAGTTATTCAATATATATATATATATATATCTTCATAAAATAAAATTACAAATTAATTTTCAACATCATATATATGGATATTCTATAAATAAACATCCATATGATTTCTATTAAAACATAGGAACACCCAAGAAAACATCCAAGATAGTCTTCTATATAGTCTCAGATGGAAATCAAGGGATTCATCACATGATAAATTATTTAAATGAAATACAACACACACAAAATATTTTATAGTCAATTTTTAGACCAGTTATATTTATTGATCATTTATTATAATTGATTGGAAAATTTAATGTCAAAAGGGGTGATTCATGTATTTGGGGGTTCAATATACAATGCCTCACAATCTAAAATTATTTTGTTTTTTTACATGGTTTAGAGGTATAAAGAGGCTACATGGGGTCATCCATTCCACAATATTATCTTTATTAGTCTTGGGGTCATGATTGTAGGAAAAATCACATTAGTATGCTAGATCATAATACAAGGATAGTCTCACAATATTACATCGGTCTCATGGTCCTATGTTGCACCATGATATCATTTTAGTCTTATGGTTTCTAGTTGGTCTTAAGGTATTAGGATGCCCCTTGGTAGAATATCATTCTCATTATATTTTGTAGGATAATAGTTTTTTAATGGTATCATGGCTGTAGGTTGTTAACTAAGAAAGATATTGGTCATTTTATTAGTTCTTTCTCAAGTTTTCATCTTGGATCAGAGTAGTATGTTCGTCTCATGGACGATTGTTGGACTCATGGAAGTAGGTTTTCTCCTTGTAGAAAGAGGGATTATATTTTGTGGTTTGTTTCACTATAGTATTTTTCACTCATGGTAGGAGTTTTGTTCTTGGTACAAAGTATATATATTGGTAGTAAGTTGGATCATGGTAGTGGGATCTATTTTTTAAAAATATCTTATTTTTTTCATCATGTCCTAAATACTACCTTTTATTATATATATGATTTTAAAGCCTTATGTAACAGTAATAAAAGGGTAATTTAATTTTTATATTAATATGATATCATTTGTAAATGTTTTATTTTTTTAAAGTCTCATATCCCATGTTTGAACTAAAATATATTTAAAAGGAAATAGACCCATATTTATTATTAGGAAAAATATATCTTATATATTAATGGAATGATTCCTTATCTGTTTTTTGTTTTTCCTTTTTCAGGACATCATGAAACTATTCCCTATTAAAGAACCTTTCACTATTTTTTATAGAAACCCATTCCTTTTACAAATATTATTACTTTATTTATAACATTAAAATCAATTAATTAGTATCTAAAGGTCACTAGGGAAAGTAGTTTGGGATGATTTGGATCATAATAGAATGATGTAAACTAAAAATTTGAATCATTATTTTATCTATAGAGACCTCTTTAATCCATTTGAGATAGTAAAATTGAATTTCAGAACCTAATGAATGAATATAATAATGGGGTGAGATAGAAATCATAGTAATAGAATAAACATGATACGAGAATATATCATTTGAATCCATGTTATAACAAGATATCATAAAAGAGAAGGGAGATGAGTAATCACAATGAAGAAAAATATAATGAACATGGTTATATACGATCATGGGATCATATGAAATATGGATGAAAAATAAAATATGACATACACATCATCATCAGCTGAGACTCATCCATGTTGGTGATGTTTCTCTAAGTGCATCCACGAGACCCTGGTTCAAAACTAGGGGGAATAATTCTAGGTACTGTAAAAATATTGTAGAAGTCGATTTAGCGAGAACTATAGAAATAATATGAGTGTACTGTAGTAGGAACTGTAGCAACTAGAACTATTCTCCTTGGGAAACTGGTTTGTGTTAGAGTACTTAAAGCCTTCAAGCATCCCAGGATTTCGAGTCAGTAATGCTTTTAGGCCACCATTAAGGCCTTCATGAAACCTCTAGGGCTTTATTAAATGTCATGGACATTGGGCCATGTCATCAGTGTAGTTTCCCCATACATACTCTACAAAAAAGCAGTAGCCATAGAGGAGGATTCAATGCAGGTTCACTCACCACAGTAGAACCAATGGATTTGGAAGAATGAGAGGGTCTGGCTATATCATCAGGACCCGCATGTTATTACATGGGAAGCCTATCAAAATGATTATGCGAAGGTGGAGAGATACCATCATAATGCAGATGTTGTTGAGGGGTAGTTCCTTGTAGTTATAGTATGGTTGAATTCCCACAGACATTCAAGTATTGTATTGTCTCTTTATCATAAGTTCCATGTAATCTCTAATCATACTGGACTTGTAAGGACTCCCACAGATACCTTGAAAGTGGGGCTATCAAAAATAAATAAAAATGAACACAACGGGCCATTCAGACATACACATCGGTTAATGATAAATTTCAAAAAATATATCACATGGTGGAAAAATTCCCATAATATATTGCATTCAATCCGTAATCTAATTTAAGTGATCCCATGAGACTAAGATAATACCCAATTAATTGGAGATCTATCTGGGAACACCCATAATAACATGTTCATGATCTATGGGTTGCACATAATGTAAATCAATCATACTACATAACATAATAATTTGAAAAGGAAAGAAAATTGCTTCCTTCACCATTCTTCATATCATGATCATAGGAAATTAAATAATAAATACATTTTATAAATTAAAATAACTCATGTATTACACAAAAAAAGGAAGTGATAATATTCTAATAAATCTATGAGATACGTATATATATATATATACTTTTGATTCATTCCATAACCTTAATTTTTTTTCATTAATGAAATTATATACTTTTAAAAATATTTTATAAAAATAATTTTGAATAAAACTACCATTCATCTTTGAGGATAATTTTTGAAAACAAATCAGAAAATGTTGAGGAAAAAATTTCATTGAAAATTCTTCTAGAATATTTTCATGGAAGATTGAAATAATTTAGTGGTCATTTTGGTGGATAATTTCATACATGTTATATATGTTTTATAAAATACCTTTTAAAGTCAAAAAGTACCTCATTTTTTAAAATTTCTTGAAGATTACATTCAATTGTTTTAATGGTCAATGTTTGTAATGATTCCTTCTAAATCACTGATGAATATTAAAACAATTTATAAATTTTGTAACCAAATCCTGGAAATTGAAGAAAAAGGGGTTTTGACCTAAAAGATATATGATATTGATTTTACTTGATAAATTTTCATCAATAAATATATATTTCCAAATAGATTAAAATGGTATTATTTCTTGTAAATATCAACAATAACATGTGGGCTATAGAATTAATAGGTGTTATTAAACCACATAAAATAACTTTCTAAATTGTAAATTCCCTAAAAGAGAATCAACATTAAAATTATATTTAAATATAAATCATTCCTTCTTCTGTAATATTTTATTGATAACATCTCATAAATAACGTAATATAATTATGACTTAAAATATATTAATTATTGAATGATTCATGATATGTTATATAAATTTATTTATTTAAATCATTTAAAATAATTTTTATTCAAAAAAATATGTTTATCGATGGAATATGTTTCGAAATATAAACCCTTACGTCGATCCTGAATCACCGCATCTATTATTTATATTCTATAAAAAAATCAATTATTTAATTTATTATTACATTTTTTAGTTTTTTATTCATATAATTTACTTCTTATTATTTCAAATTCTATTACATAACCAATTAATTTTACGTTGGATGTTTTATGGATAATCATCTAATATGTTGAAATTCATGTTACTCAATTGAGTATGATTAAAGGAATTATTTTTTTTAAATATATACATAATTTTAATCAAGAAAAAATTATATTTTTTATACATATATAAAATATATTAATCAAAACACAAAATATGTTTATGAATAATTAATTGTGTTATAATCATGGAGACAGTAGGTCATATATACACATGAGTCACCATCCCATTTCTTAATGATGACGATGGAAGAAAGGTAAGTGTTATTTTTTCGATACAATATGATAATTATATAATTAATATACTATTATTTCATTAAATACCATAACACATATAATCTATGTGATGTATAAAAAAATGAATCACATCACATCAAAATGTTGTAGTATGTCTTACACATGAATGATGTTATCATTACTTAAATAGATTGTTAATTATGAAATTATAAGAAATAAAAATTTCTCTATCGTATTATATATAAATATTATCATATATAAACCAAAAACAATTATTAATTACTACCTTCCATTAAATATTATGTTAAAAACGAATCACATCGCTTCACGGGGTGGTAGTCTTCTATACACATGAATAAAGTTTTCATATTCTCAATGGAATGGAATGTAAGATGGAATAAGTGATATTATAATTACATATATATAAAAGTATCATAAATATAATGTATAAAGATTATAAAGATAAATATATTAACCTTTTAAATTCCACTATGGAAGGTGAATTATGTGGTATCGTGAGGCGGTAATCCTCTATACAAGTGATGGATTGTTTATTTTTCTATTTGAGGAAAGATGATATGGGTTTTAATAATTAAACTAAAATGAAAACATCTCATTATATTGAATATACTATGGTTATTATATTATAGTTTTTTAATGATGTTATATTTCATAGGAAATGAAATAAATTGAAACACTCAGTTAAGGATGTTACCTTTTTTCAGACTGCATCATTTGGTTAAAAATAATTCTTCCATGAAAGGATTTATGAAAATCCCAAGTCTTATAGGATGAGATAAGTAAATTAGGGATGTTATTTTGGGTGGGTTTAGAAGAACCAATATTATTTGGATACATGGTACAATGAATAGAAGGGGTAAAAATATTATAATTTGGGGATAGGACACAATTTGATGTTTTTATAAGAATGAATCCCACCCTACTATTTATCTTCACAAAAGGCTCAAAAATAGATTTTTTTTTGAATCAAAAGCAATGATATGGTATAAATATGAAACTATAATATTAATTAATAAAAATTTTGGTTTATTTTTAATGGATACATATTTTTTTAACCACCAGTAAACCTATTTTTATAATAACCATGGTAAATAGATTTTTTCACTTTTACTATTCATTATTGTTAAAAAAAATACATATTAGATAAAAAAATTATGTTTATTAAAAATATGTTATCATATATTTAAAATTGAAATAATATATGTTGTAAAATTTATTGTAAGATTATACCTGCATACATTTCATAGAAATATATATCTTCAACAAATGAATTTTTAAGAAAAAAGTGACCATATAATAACTATATGACCATTAATATTAATTTAATTAATTCAAATTTATATTTCATTATATATAATATATTCAAATAATTTAAATAATTCATAAATATATTTTATTTAAAATAATTACAATGGATAACCACTACACTTTTTAAAACAATTTAATCAATATTTTTTAATATAAACGATAATCGTATAATGATATGTAAAACAAAGATGATTTAAATTAATAAAACTATATTTGAAATAAAAATTAATAAATATTTTAATTATTAATATAATTAATATAATAATGGGGATTTAAAAATATTTAATCAGTAATACAAATTACGATATTATAAAAATATATTCTATCACTATTCACTTAAAAAGTAATATTTTATAAAAAATCCCAAAATTTCTCCAAATTTTATTATTGGTATGTTGATGTAAAAAATAATCATCATTTTAGTAAATAAATATTCTAATATTAAAATATTTTATTTATAATTATATTCACAATGAGTGACAAAACCACATTTTTGAAAAATACAATTTTATTGAAAACATTTCTTTTTCATTAAAATGTTTCATTTATTATTTATAAACCATTGAAAAAATATTTACTTTTTTTATAAAACATTATTAAACAATAGAATATCAGTTATTTACTCAGTCATATTTATACCCACAAACATAACATATTGGTTATAATGATTATCTTTAAATAGTCATATTTTAAAAGAGTATCACGTTTTTTTAACCATCTATTTTGTGTATCACAATATTTTGAATAGATTGAATATATTTTAAAAGGAAATATATTATATATACCTGATGTTTCAGATTATAGTATAATATTTGGGTTCCATATCACACAATTTATTAACCATTATATTCTTTATAAAAAATATTTTGTTGTTACATTCTCTCTCCCTTAAATAATGTTTGTCCTTACAATTTCATTTTGATCATAGTAATCAAGGAATTGAAAATAGAAAATCCTTTTATTTGTAATGAAATTCCTAGAAATGGTTAATAAAACATCATGTTTATAGTAGATATATGGGAGTATTAAGGTTATCTATAATAACACATAATAGGATTCCAAATAAAACAATATATATGGAATCTAATGATACATTCATTTATGAAAAATGTAAAACATTATGGAGAGAGATAGTGTCCAATGATAAAAATAAATGTGAATGAAAATGTTTAATTTAAAAATAAAAATATGATGTATAAAAAACTATTTAATAAACAGAAATTAATGTCATAGGGTAACATTTTTGTTTCATGAACCATTCTATAATGTTTAGATATTCTAGATAAAAAAAATTATTTCTTAATATTTTATATTTCATAAAAAAAATTCATGTTATCACATTCCACATATCGTAATAATTTATAGAATGAAGATCTGATATAAAATTGTTATGATTAATGCACTAAAATTACTCATTAAAATATCATTAGAATAATAGAAGATTAAAAATATATTACTAGTATATTTAGTAAAAAAATGTTTCGAAAAAATTAAAAAAATACCCCAAATGATTATAATGACATTAATCTCCAAATATCACCAGAGAAACCAATGGTTATCATACCTAAATAGCATAACCATTTATTGTAAAGATCCAAATCCAGGACCCCAAATTTATAAATGAAATAAATTATATAAGGAAGGCGGGTATAAAGTCAAAAATACATAATGTTCCCATTACTAAAAGAACAATATTTATATCTAAAACCTACGTTTATTGGATATTATCCACTTATTTTTGGGTGTCAACCACACTTATGTGTCTTAACCCTTTTAGGGGCCACACAGTCATCTTCTGATAACGATTTAGATGATTCCACTAGAATGAATCATATCATGAATTTCAAGTATAACTCTATAAACTCCATTTTTAATTGGATCAGATTTTTTCTTTAGATATAATAGATAACAAACTTTTTACAACCATATTATCATTGAATATACATTATCATAGCTCATTACTTAAATAAATGTCCATATATCCATAATATCATCTAAAAAAGATATGATTTCAACCCAAAATTTTATGTAATACAACTTTAATATACAACTCAAAATTATAATAAAATTATTTCCAAATAATTTTTTAGATTAAACAAAATTTTTCCACATAGTTAAATGCATGAAAAAGTATCAAATGATATTATTAATCATCCCAAAATAAAATGACTCCATTCAATAATATTTTTACAAAAATACACATTTGTTTTATCATTTAACAATATAGGAAAAATAATGATATACGTAGTAGTACATCACATTGCCCAATGGTTGGGACTAAACCATTATCACCATTTGGTTGTGGGATTAAGAACCCACATAAATATAGATGTGATGGATTATCACAAGGATTTCATGTTATCATATTTCAATAACAATGTATAAAATTATGTATTGATAACATTAATAGTTTATCGTTATCCAATATCATTCTCAATAATATGACGACAAACCGTGAAAAATATTATTTGTCAAAAAAAATGTTTTAACAACTAATGTATTCTATATTTCTCATTTTTTCAAAATAATTGACTAATTACCTCAACATTAAGCACTACTCCAAGATTACCTTTTCTACAGTTATGTATTTTTTATAGAGTATCACCTTAACTTAAATCGCATTTAATGTTTATAAGAACTATTAAAAATAATATTGACAATCCTAAATAAGAATGTTCAATGGAACAATCCTTATATATATATGTTATGATTCAATGAATTCTTGATGATTGGTATATAAAAATTATAATATTTACACTACTTACTAAACCATTAGTTATCCATCATCATCGTAGTCCTTAATACCTTCATACATACATATGTAATTTATATCCTCTTTTTTATCAACAAAAAAACTTTACTCATACAACCTATTTGATCATCTTCCTGACCTTCCCCCTAGGAAATATATTTTTATAATTCCCATTCATTCAAAATTTAAAACATTCAATAGTTTATGATTCCTTTGGATTACAATTATTCTAATCCATTTTATTAACTAATCTATTCATTTTTCTTATGAAATTATTGACACATACCCATTCTTCTCAATTTTAAAACATCATATCATCAATTTTAGACCATTTCTCGAGTGACTCTTCACACATTATCCATATATAAGAAACTGAATCTTTATTCTTCCTGGTCTCAACCACCCAATCTCTAAGAGAAATATATACTTCTCATATTTGGTGAGTCTAATTAATGGTTATGGTACATTTGATTAATAAGACATCATGATATCTAGTTATATTTAATTATAATATCTTTATGTCCAGTAATCATACCATTGGGTATCACATCATCACATTGTGTATTACATTCAATGTTAACCATATACTATGAGGTTCCCTGCATTGACTAACACCATAATGCATAGTTTCTGAAACAACATTCATTATGAGAGAAAATATCGTAAGGAACTATTATATATAATATTTCAAATAATGAAACCACACTTTTAATATTAGAGTTCTTTTTTTATCCTATTTTATCCATGATTATCGTCTATTAAAATCAATGATGATGGTTTATATATGGTATTGATATTTCCAAACCATATCCCAAAGAAGTGTCAAACAAGGATCATAGTGAGGAAAATTATAATTAATCACATATTATTCGATTGAAAGATGATGTTCTGTTTTATAATTTTATTTTCCTTAGGTATGTATTTTCATGAACCACATCCACTTTAAGTATTTAGATAGTGTTGTATTTTATCATAAACCACTATCTCTGTACTTCATTAAGATTATAGGATGTTTTTTTCTATTTATTCAAATAAATACACATAGGGTTCTCACTAATGTTTTCTCATTCTAATTTAAATTTTGACAAAACATTTTATCTAATACTAACTATAGAGACACACTACTTTTAAAAATATTATTACGTGATTTTTAGCATTTCCATCCATTAATTATAACAAATATTCCATGAGTCCAATATTATTTGTAATAAAATTATCTTAATACGATAAAATAATATTAAAATTCGACTATCCTTATAAATCAGTATGAGATCAAGAAATTGTATAAAATCCCCAAGTTAATATATAGAAGAAATGGGTAATGTTGAAATACTTGTAAGGGAATAAATAGATAATGAAACATAAATGTAATATAAATGTATAACATAATATCATAAAATATAACTCTCATGAGTAATCAGAATGAATCATAAAATAAATATAATTGCTTCATTAGATCATGGAATCATAGTAAATGAGGAAGCAACACAAAAATTAAAACAAATGAGTCAAGGGAAACTTCTTAAACAATAATTCATGGTTGAAAAAGTCCCACAACAGATTAGTAAAACTCCATAATCCAATACAAGACATCTCAAGAGAACAAAAAATTACCCAGTGAATTGATGTTCTATCTTGAAGAACACATCCTAACATATTAATTATCAGTGATTCCTACAAAAACTAAATAACTTATAAGACAAAACATAAGAATTATCCATATAAATAAAATGGTATTCATAATCATTCTTCATATTAGAATCAATGAGAATTAAATAATGAATTTATTTCTGAAATGATCATTAACCACATACTATCCAATCAATATAAGGGTGAATAATATAAGTATATCTATAAGAGACATATATCATAAATAAAAAATCACTTAAAAACATTAATGGTGGTTTTATTTAATGAATAGATATACTTTTTAAAATATTATAATAAAGTTCTTGACAAATTAACATTTCAAATTTGAAAATAATTTGGAAAAACTAAAAAAACCAAAAAAACATTTTGATATAAATTTCATTGACAATAATATTATAATAATATAAATGAATATTTTTATAAAATAATGGTCCTTATATAAGGAAATTTGGTACATGTTTTATACATTAAAAACATTCATTTCGAATTTGGGTTGAATTCATAAGGTACCTCATTTAGAAAATTAATAGATTATTTATTAAATAAAATAAAAAATAAAGTAATTAAAAATAACATAAAAAAGTAAAATAAACTTTAAATCATTTTATATAATATTTTAAAATAACCTTGTTCATGTAAGAGATGGAGTTTTCAAGAGAAGAGTAATATGAGGCTAGTTTTACTAAAAAACGTTTAATCACAATTTTTACGTACCAAATATTAGAAAATGGTATTGTAACAAGATAATTTTTAAATTCCTAGATGTGAGGAAGATTACGTTTTTTTATTGGAAGATAATCAAAAAATTTCTTACAATCGAAATTGGAAAAAAAGTCCTGGTCAAAATGATATTGAAATATAATCCATTTCAAATTTTGTATCATTTAATTAATAAATTACCATTAATGAAGTAGATGAATTATCACCTAAAATATCATTATATTGAAATTATTCATTATTTTATATGTAAATGAGAACAATATACACCATTTGAATGATGTTAAGCGTATAAAAACGTGTGCCTCAAATAAATATGTTTTGAGACAGAAACGCTTATCTCGATTATGATTCTTCATGTGCATTATTTATATTCGTAAATAATTAAAATATTTCAAATATTTACACTATCAAGAAACATTTTCATTTTCATTAATATTTTCATTTTATTTTTTAAAAATTAATAATCATTTTCTTAATCAGTTAATTTTACGTTGGACATTTTATATATAAATGAATCATACGTCCAAATTCATTTTGGTAAGTTGTATAAGGTAAAATATATTATTATTTAACAATATTAAAAATTTGAATATTAAAATAATAATACATTTTATAGATAATTTTCAATTTTTAATTATAAAATGAAATATTATTATGAAAAATTAACTATGTTACAATCATAGAGAGAGTAGGTCATTTGTACACATTTGTGACATTTCTATTTTCCATTGATCCTGAAATGAATTAGTCACGTGTTATTTTATGATTAATGTTTGATAATTATATCATAGATTTCCTCATATTTCTTCTATTACTCTTACACACATCATCCATGTGATGCTGTAACAAAATGAATCACATAACTTCAAGAGGAGGTAGTCCACCGTACACCCAAAAGACATTATCATTTATTCAATGGATGGTAATTTAATAAATTTGATGATAAATTTATATAATAAATTATTTAATATGTCAATATTATAATATATAAACATCAAATTAAAAAATATTACCTTCTTACAAAATCAGAACTGAAAACCAAATCTCATCGTTCATGGGGCGATATTCTGCATTACACATGGGTGACATTATCATATTATCTATAGATTAGAAAATAATAATGTGTATGTGATATTATAATTTAAAACGAAGGATTATATCATTAATAGTACATTTAAGAAAAATATAAATCACTATACTCATCTGTGAGAAGTGATTATGGAAAATAAATTATATCAGTTCGTGAGGTGGTAGTCTATTGTACACATGATCAATAGTTTCATTTAACATTTATGGTAGAGGGAGATTTTTTTGTTCCATAAATCTATATAAATGAATATCAGTAAATTTAATATAATTTTTGTTATATATACTTTATTTAATATTATTTTATTATGTTTAATAATAAATAAAGTCAAACACTCGGTTAAGGATGTTACCTCTTCATCGATCAATATATTTAGGTTTTCACAAATAAATAACCCATATTGGATTTCAGAAAAAAAATTATTCAAGGATGAGGGAATGGAAATATAAATTTTATATGGGAGCTTTTTTCCTTAGATAATGGTTTTTGGATGTTTTTAAAGCGGAATATATGGTGTGACCTTCTATATGTGGGGGAGGGGATAAACATGGAATTTTTGGAATGAAATAATTTAAGCAATGATATTTAATTCCATATTTATACAAATGGACCATATAAAAAACAATGAATATAAAAGGTAAATATATATAAATAATGTTTTAATTTTACATTTTTTGTGTCATTTGGACCCTTATCTTTTTATTTTATCCATCCAATAAATCACTTTTTACCATAACCTTGGTAAATAATTTTTGAAATCCTCAATAATCATTATCGTAAAAAACAAATTATTAAAATTATTGTACAAAATAAAATTTTTAAAATAATAATTTGCAATATATTTTCCCAAATTCAACCCACATATGTTGAAAGAATTATTTTATGATTAAACCAACAGATATTTTTGAATACAACTATTTCCTAAGAAATATATTTTTTTAAAAGAAAATATGAACTTATGAAAACTACAAGACAATTAATAATAATAGAATAAAATTTAAATTCAATGTAATGATATCTTAAAAATAAAATAAATTTTAATAATTCATTATTATGGGTTATTTTAATTAATTTAAATGGTGAAACACTCTACGCATTAAAATATGTTTCATAAAAAAAATTCTTTTTTATCTTATCAATAAATTTATTCTAAAATCTATTATAAATAGTTTTTAGTTTTAAATATTTGGACATAATATTAATAAATAATAAATATATTAATATTAAATAAAATTGAAAAAATAATGGTACATTAAAATTACATAAATTCTTTCAGTAAAAGTGTTTTTAAAATCGACAGTGTTCCCTATTCAGTGAAAGAGAAATAATTTCAAACAAAAATATAAAATATTAAACACCATTAAATATTGATATGATGATTTAAAATATGATTTTTATATTTAAAAAATCTAGAATTAAAATTAATTATAAATTTTATGTATAATTCATGACTAAATCACGTTTTAGAATCATAAATGCTTTCTTAAAATTTTACATTTTATGTAAAATTACTATTATTTTATTTCAAATCAATTGTTAACAAATAAAGTGATTCTGTAAATGTGACAAAAATATAATATTCATAATTTAGTAAATCATACACATTCATTCCATATTAAAAATAATATTATAATGGTCATGTTTGAATAATTATAATTTAATAGTGTGTTACGTTTTATTAAAACCTATTGTTATATTCATAGAAAGACATTTAAGAGATTTATTTTATTTGAAAAAAATATATATATTAATGTTTTTATGTTTTATGATATCTTCATTTCTAGGTGTTGTGTTTCACAAATTCTATTGAACATAATTTCACACTATTAAAATATTAGGGTGTTGCAGTTTTCATCAATGATAACAATAGTGTTCGTGTTACAAGGTATAGAATCTTGACCCCAATTCCACAAAGGTAGTGACCTGAGATAGTGTGAAAGTAGGTAATGGGAATTCCTATATATATACTAGAGGCTATAAACAATAATTTGGGGTCTAAGTTAGTACATTGAGTAGAATTGTCCCTCTAAATTAGATAAAAATACAAAGGAAACATAAGGAAATAAATGAAGTAGAATATAATAATATATGGAAATAAATAATGAATGAAAAATTAATCATGAATAAACATGCTCTTGAAATTATAAAGGGATTGATATGTAGTAAAAAGAAAGACTAGAAAATTATATAATTAAATAGAAGATATAATATCTACCTGCAATTACATCAGGATCATATGCATGGTTATCTACTATGGTACTCCATCCTAACTATGAAGGATAACATCAATCATGTACAATCTAGATACATAATCATGTAATCATGAGAATAGTTTGGGCACCCTAGTGTAATGGATGCTAGAACATAGTGTAATATATATTCAGTATGAGACCAAAACTATTGTTCAATATATAATACTACAAGTCCACATATACTGGTAAGGGAGAAAGTACATACAAATGTAAGAAACAAAATTAACAAAACACATCAAAATAAGTTCCTCATGGGATAGATGACTAAAAATGGCTAATTTGGGCTGATATGGATATCTCTGAACTAGGACAAAACTATATAGATATGATATGGTTAAAAATATTTCTTTATGAATCCTCAATAGACTGAGCCAAAGAAAGTTATTTTTCATGGGAGACGCATCCCTAGGTTAATAGTTTACATTAATATAATTTTATTAAAGTCATACTTAGTTTATAATAATTGGAAATCCGAGCCCATACAAGTATAGCCAAAAAAGGAAACCCATGTATCCATATAGGAGTAGTATAAATTCCCAACACCGTAAGAGTTCATCCAAGTCAATCCGAATGTCCAATCTTAGGTACTACTCTCAGTATGGTTTAAGAATGAACCTACGAGCCCATCTGAGATATAACTCTTAAGGGACTGAGTATTTCTTATAGAGTTTTATAATAATCATTTCATTGTTTTAATATATAGATTCAAATCTAGGAAAAAATAATCACTATTGTGTAAGTACCTAATCCACCTGAAGAGCTCATCAAAGGCATTCTATAATGAATAAGAGCATTAATCCCAATGTAGATGTCGTCCAAAAAAAGAATTAATTATAATGAATATTGATGTCATGAACGGATTCCTTTAATCATGACCCATGTATCTCCCTCATACCGGTATAAATGTATAGTTTATCTATAAATAACTCCTACCATTTCAATAAGGAACAATAACAATAACACATAAATCATGTTGAAAAATTTATTTAATTCGTAAAAATAAATATATGGAATAAATAAGTATACCATATATCATGGTAAATAATTATCATTAATGGATTTCAAATTTTAAAAGGATTCATTACTGGGAAAATTACAAAAAATGGGGATCCAATGTATGTTTTAAGCATTATTATTTATGACATTAAGGTAGGGAACACCCATAGTGGTGCCTCACATAGAGGTGATCAAGTAATTATGTGTATTATAAACTAGCTAATATCATTCTAATATCAGAAAAAATAACTAATTTAATGTTATCATTATGGAGGTGAAACTGAAATAGTCTAGCACATAGAACAAAGACACAAGATAAAAATCAAATAAGGCATTAGGGAACATAAGTGGACCACATTACTTATATTTAGGATGGTCTACTCCCCAATCATAAGGATTTGGTTTGATTAGAAACAATAGAAAACAGTATTAATGGATAAAATGATAAAATAGGGGAAAATATCTCAATTATGAATAGTTTCATAAGGAGTGAGATAAATGTAAAAGGGAGATTACGGATTGATGATATTTAAATGAGGAATCAATTAATTCTACTAGGGAAGGAATGTGATTATATACATGGAACATGATTCAAAGACTAGGAGATAGATTATAATGAGATCTTGTGTAGTCCCCATTCTATTCATGAATGTAGAAGATGGTGGGAGAGGAAAAGAAACATGTTTTTGCAGAAAAATTGATTATTTATCCCATTAAATAGGCGCATAGTTTGGAAACTTATGAACAAACCGTGTCACCAATTTTATGTTAATGACACACCCTACATAGTTGGGTAACACTATTCAATAGAACTATTAAATTACCATTCATATAGATTAATTATTTGGAAATAATGTTTTCTGATAGGTTCATGGTTAGAGAATGTTGTGTGCATCCTATGTACCACCTTTCAAAAAAACTATAGACCATACATATAGCAATTCACCTCCTATTACATTGATATAACAATCCAAGAGACACCAACTTATCTACATGAGCAGGCGACATTGTCACTCTTATGTGGTTTCATGGTTTAAACCAATCATAACCCTCAGTAAAAGGGGTCACATAATTGATCTACACATATAGACAAAATGTGCACTAACCCAGGTTATAAAGTCATATACTCTTGAAACCATGTTCTATGATCCCAATAAACTAAAAACCAATCAAATATTCCATGAAATCTCCCCAGATATAAAAATAATCCAAAAATCATAATTTTAAGTGACAAAACAATTATAATTACATTCTGACATTCAGTTTATTATTTGAATCACCCACAAAATGAAAAGCTAAAACTCACAATAAATTTTCAACCCAATCAAAAAAATACCATAATATATCCCCAACCAGTAACATATCATCCACAAAAAACTACTAAAAATAATGAAAATATCACCCAACAAAGCCATGTTCTGAGTTTTAATTGAAATTCTTGTGTTGTATCTGGAAGTATCTAACACATACAAAATAAATTTTAAATTAATGATGAATAAACCACCTAACACAGATATAATCCACATAAATTGGGATAAAATGTAAATACGGGGATTATCAGATCCTAACTAACCTGAAATATGATCCTTTCAATATATCATTTACCAAGTAGCCTATGGGTCTCCCCTCACATTTACTGATGTGTGTCATTAATGTTCTAATGATGATAAGAGAACATTTACTAAAATTATACACTCAATTACAGTGAGAAAAATACTATTGTCCATTACATTGTTCTCATTTTTAAATTCTGATTTTCCAATACAAAATTGCTCTCTTTATCTAAAAAGTAACATCCATGATGACCCATTCGATATTAGTCATCGAAACCGACAACATGAAGAAAAAGGTTCTATAATAATATTATATCTCCCTTAAGAATATATCTATTGGAATCTAATTTAAAAAGAATTACTAAAAAATTTCAATCTTAGATAGGAAATTTAACCCATAAAATTGATCACAGGTTCTTTATGTGGATAATATGTATGATTTCATCAAGAACCATCATTGAATCCTACAACCTGCTTCAGATGATGTCCCCTTATTAAAGAATTTCTATTTCATTTTATCAAATGGAATATAGGTTCCAAGATGAGATCCAAAAAACCAAGCCTAAATTTACATTATCATTCTCTCCATAGGGTCATATTACATCCTCCCATGATTAAATCCACACCATAAGGCTTTCCATAACCCACCTCATGGTCTCACATCTATTGATTCCATTCATTTTAATGCGATAAATTTTATTTTTTTAATATCAAAATAAAAATGAAACTCTCTTAGTGTAATTATGGAAATGTTATGATAATGTTCATGATCACCTATAAAAAAGGAGTACACCAAGCATTTTAGCATTAGGGTTGTTATTTTCCATCCGATCCACGCCTAATATCTAAAATACGTTATTACTTACTTTGAAAATGACAAAAATGATGTATCCAAACTATATGATTCTTGGTTCACACATTGGTCAATTATCTCATGGAATACGAATTTGATTTTAGCATATCCCTATATCATAAGTACCACCATTAAATTATTTAAACATTGGGACTCTATGAATGAAGGTTCCTGAACTGAATCCATTAATCATTAGCTCTCACATAGCCACTACCAGAGTTATCCCAATGGAACCTAATGCAACTAGCACATACCTAAATTTTTATATATATTTGGTGTGGTCTCCCATGGAACCTAGTTCTTAACTCGACACAAAATTCCATGTGAATTCCATTATCAAGGCCATGATGATCGTGTTACCTAACATATCAGTTTCTTTACTGATGGACCCACATTGGAAATCATTTTCCAAATGGTATCCCAATATTCCATTATGTAGTTAATTAATTTTTATAATTTCTAAGTGGCCCCTCTATAGTCAGATTCTTTATATTTAGAATGAAATGTTTCTTATGAAAGATTTGAATCCCCCCAAAATAGTAGTTTTCTAGCTATCATGTCTTAGAGAATAGGAGAAACCCTATGGATTGCATTTAATCACCCTTGAACCTAGTTCTTGGATGTAGAGGAAACAATTTTTTCCCAATGAAACAAACTTTGAGTCAAAAACCTTCCCCTCATATATTCAGTTTGTCAGAATCACTTTTAGACAAACACATGATCCTTTTACCGAGCCATGCCCATTTCCATGAACAAAAGAAAATGTAATGAAATAAATAATCATGAATGGAAATTAAATACAGCAATATACTTTTATAACATCTTAAAATTATATTGGGAAAACTAAACTTTTGTTTTCCATGTCACGGTATAGTTCTTGTATCATGATCACAACTTCCTAGTCCCCCAACTTTAGAGATGATATGTAAACATATACTTCAATAACCAATAACCTTGTTTCCCCGCAGTCTAGTAACTATATTCATTAAGGAACTATGCATCCTTGGTGCTAGAATAACATGCTATTTAACATATCACATGTAATCGATGGCCACCACATGTAATATCACATTCCACATCAATAGAAAAAATAGTGAAATCGGCACTACACATTCATGATATACGATATCCCACAATAAAGAATTAGGTTCACAAGACATACGATGCATATGTTCATGCTAAAGAATAAAAAAATGATGAACTAGAGAATTAAAATATTATCTTTTCTATAATAAATATTAACATTCCATATGATTTTCTATTTAATAGGGCATTAATTTTATAACCAGGATTCATGCTGAAGACAACTGGAAGATGAATTCCATCTCTTATTGAAAAATATTTCACATTCATTAATAAATTCATAAATATTATGTAGTAAATACCTCTATTAGGAAAAAGTCTAGAAAATTCATAATTTTTTGACCATAAAAAATACCATTCCTAAACAGGGTTACTAGGCCTTTCCTCCTAACTGCTAGTTCAAATATATCCTAGTTAAAAAAATAAAATTGTGATTCATGAGAAATGAGCATGTTTCCCCAAATCACGTTCATTAAAAAAAGAAATTATAACCCTTACCCGGGGGTTAAAACTATTACATATCAACCAATTTTACTTTTATTTCATTTAAAAAATTCTCAGTTATTAAGCATTTAAATAGATAGAACAATATGTATATTAAATACTAGTTTTTAAAGATCATTTACTTATAACTTGATATGTATTATATCATAATTAATTTTAGGAAAATAATATTAAAATATCTTTTTTAATCATTTATTTGATTCATGAGTTTCCAAAAATGGATCTATTAAAGAAAATATCAATATCCAATATAGAGGGGAAAAATCTTTAGTTTTTAATTTGAGTTATAATTCAATCACACTTCCTAATAACAATGATAAAAAGTGGATAATTATTCTTATTTTAATTAAGGTGATTGGTTTAGTAAAATGACTCCATAATCCTATTTGTAATGCCATATAAATATCTATGAACACATTATATAATCATCTAGTTAACATAATCATACCTCATGGGGTTAATTAACAGATCATAAGAAGGTATAAGGAAAACAAAAATGGTAACTCTATTTCATTCCCAATTTTTAAAACACCCTTTATGGGGTTTGCACATAAGCATATCATCTCAAGACATACCTACATGGGCCATGTCTATTTTTTATAAGCCAAATGTTGTAACTGCTCTATTTGGGTGTCACTATGAATTTAAAAATTCAAACATTTGGGTCATCATGGACACGTTATAATGATATAATCATTTATAAATTTTAATTAATCCCTTATTTAATTTAAATTAATAAGTAAATGTTTAATTTTTTTAAAAAAAATTACTTCATTAAAATTTATGATCCCGACAATGTTAACTCATTGACCACTAATTTATAAATCATGGGTAAATATTTATTATTCCACATAATGATACATATTCACAATTAATTATTCAAAATTTATGGAGGTATATTCATTAATAATGAACAATTTCCTTTAAAAGAACAACAAAATTATTTTGACATTTTAAAAAAAATTACCAGTCAATGTATAATAGTGTATCAAATGGGTTTCAATTCTCCAATTAATAAAGGCTTATATATTTTAAAAATATGACCATTAATTTCAAATTTAGTTCAATGAGATTAATATTGTTAATTTTAAACCATATAATTTATATGAAATATTGTTTATTATAAGGGTTTCTATATAACATTTTTTAATAATCATTTACAATTTATTAATTGGAAAATAACACCCATTTACATAAAACATTTAATATTCCATCCCTTGAAACCCATAGTTCATAGCTCAATCGTAAAATAATCAGTTTCTTAAATAGAACACCAACATCATGATATATATAAAAGAACTATTTAATTATATGTAGTCATTTTATTTAATCAACCATATACCAAAAATAAAAATAAAAATTCATGAAAATAAAATGATATAATTAAGTGTGGGAACAATCATAGTGAGTCAATGTATAATCATAAACCACTATGTCATGGAATATAAAATAAGTAATTAGAATATTGAACATAACATGTTTTAAAATTGATCATGAATAATATTCATCTAGTATGGTATACAAATCATCAACCATCAGAAAATGAGTAATTTAGTATAAATGTCTTGGAAAACACATGGAATGTGAATTTCTATATTCCTAGATTTATGCATGAACACACCTCAGTTCCCTTACCATACCAGGATCAGGGTAATAATGTAGTCCTTGAATCAGTAATTATAAATTGTATTATAATCAATCAAGGTGAAATAATTATCATCTATAACAGTAATAGAATAAATAATCTTATTCCATTAAACTTGTTATTTCCCACGTGTGTGGGTTGGCCAAACCCAAAAATAAGTGATCGACCAATTTTTGAAACCATTCTTATCTCCTTTAAATTGTAACAAAATAACAACACCAAATATAAATATAGGTGATATGGTTTGTAGTGTCTTGACCCATGAACTAGAAAAACTGTGCCCCGATATGATGAACTACTAGACCCCATACATTCCACGTCATACACAAGAGGCTTCCTACAAGTCATTTTGGTATAAGGTGTTATAATGGGTATATTATACCCTATAAATAAGATACAAATATATTAGATAAATAAGTGAATAATTAAACAAGGTTCATTATAATACATGGATGTCAATAATGAATGAATGAATAATTATGCATGAAAATTATCTTGACATAATTCAGACAAGGATACATAGGATATAGAATGAAGGGAGAAGGAAATAAAAAATAGAATACATAGAATATATATGCAAATGAATCATGATTACATTATTAGTCCTCTTTTCTCATAATACTTAAAATCCAATGAGTGCAATGATATGAAAGTACAATCTAAGAACATAATCCCATAAACATGAGATATGTTAGGGTACCCCAATGCATCAGTGACATGAACAAGGTAAGATATATACTCAATAGGCCACCAATAATTGTCTCTGATTCATAATATAGTAACTGAATATAAAAGTAGTATCATGAAATACTATCAAAATGTAAGGCAGTAAATAAATAATATAAATCAGAAATTGTTCATCAAGGGATACCCGACAAACACTTCCTACTGCATCTTATACCAGATACCTATGGTCTATGATCAACATAGAAATATGATATTGGATAAATAATTGGGTTTTAAAGAATAAATTTGTAAAAATGGTCCAATACCAGGAATGTTATTTGGTGTGGTGGACACATCCCAAGCTTACTAGTTTACATTATATGAATTTAATAGATTTCATTCATATAATTTAATAAAAGGAAGACATAGCCTTCCAGATGTGATATATAAAAAGAATACCAAGTATAGATATATGATTACTATTAATATCCATAAATATATGAGTTATCACAATAAATTCCATAAAATTAATCCATGTTATAAGTCTTAGTGTGGGATAAGCATGACACTGTCGGACAGTCCGACGTATCACACATAGGGTATAGAGTATCCCTCCTTGAATGGTGTGACTATATTTCCAGTTATACTATCCATGGTAACACCCTAAGGAACCATTATTTCTCATATGTAGGTATGTAATACATTAGGAGAGTCCATCCATGGAATTCTATAAAGGAAACAAGTATCTCCCATGGCATATTTTTATTCTATGATAAGACTTAATTATATATCCTAGTGAACCAATTGAAGGAATCCTTATATGGGGACCATAATATCACCATTATGTTTTTATATAAGTATGGTTTTTCTATTATGAACTCCTAACCTTTCAAAAATTAAATATAATCGTAATAATTGAATCATGATGAAAAATTCACTTAATTTTTGAAACATAAGCTATAAAATAATGAAAAAGGGACAAAATAATCGCCAATCATTCTCATTGAAACATTTCACATTTAAAAAGAATTTATTAAAAGGTAAAAACAACCCTTATATGGTGGTCTAAAATACATTCTAAACATTATTCATTTTAAACAATAAGGTAGGGAAGACACATGGGTTGGATCATGTTGAAGAGATCAAATGATGATGTTGATCCAACATTAGTTAACAATGTAGTATGCTTGAAAATACATTTAATTTAGGGAAAAAAATATATATGATACATTTAAATAGTTTTTCATGGAAAAAAAGTCATAAGATAGATTCGAAATGAGAATTTAGGCAAAATAATTATTCCACCTACCATAGACTTAGGATGGCCCACAAATCCACCATCAAGATTCGGTTTGAAATAAAAATAGAGATAATTGGTTAATTATATTTCCATATACTCATTCAATATTTATGTTTTTTGGTTTTTAAAATCATATCATCCCAACATAATTATGAATATATCCTTATCATGTTACAATCTATTTTCATTCTATCATGTTTAGAAAAAATCATTTGAGGTAGTAGATCCTTCATCTCTCCTTTTTTAAGTGGATAAGTGGGGATATGTTGAATTGTTTTTCCATGAGGTAGAATAAATGTATCATATTATTTAGTATAACTAACCTACTAAATTAAAATGGAATGGGGTGGTCGAAATATAATTATTTTTACATTTTCTTCTGTTTTCCCCACCAGAGTTATGAATGATCATTGTTTTTATAAACCAAATGTATATTGAGTTTTATTAGTTTATTTGACTATTTAAATTGTTAATTTTGTTTTGATTGAATAATAAAATAACTACATTCTAATGGTTATATTCATGTATATTTGGATAATGAAATTTATCTCCTATGGAATCATTGATTTGTGTGAATGTTCCAATGTAAATAATAATCTAATTACATTGAATTGCCTTTCTGAATGTAATATTGCGATGAGTGGTGGTTTTTATTTGGGATGGTTTTTAAATGGGGTTTATTAGCCTATTATATATGGGGTGTTTATATTGTATTGTGTGTTTTTCAGTAGACAAAGAATAAGTATATAATTTATAAATTGAATAATGAAATGTTTTATTTTTTACGGAATAATGAACACATAAAATTAAAGTGGGATGTTTGGAAATATTGGTGGTCTTTAGACAAAAATGGAATGTGATTGGTAAATTATGTTTTTGGAAGAGATAAAATATGGAAATGTATTGTTTTGAATGGAGTGATGTAATTAGTCTATTTTCTGGCTTTCTTATGCGGTTTAAAGCGTGTGATGGTGAAAATTATTGTGGTTGATGTTGTGGGGACTGAGTGTGATATTGTGAGATATTCTATTATGATTTTTAGTATCACTTATGTTTTTCTTTTGTGTTATCTATCTATCATTTATTTTTTTCTAATTTTATACATACCCCACCAGCGTGAATCAATATGAAAGATCACCTAAATGTTTTGGGAAATTTTATTTCAAACATCCTTGATTATTTGAATGCATGGATGGATAACCACTATTCCTTTGTAATTCTTGTTGTAGATATGACATAAATGAGATGTTGTGGATAGAAGTAAAAAGTGATGTAGAGTTGGTGATGTTGGATGAGGAGATTATGTGGATATTAGTGGCGTTGTTCATGATTGGAAGAGGGGAAATGATTTATCTACTTCATATTCATAAAACAATACTAATCAAATTATATTAGTAATTTTCTTTTGGTTACCCATGTGTCTTTCTATAGGATGTGTTTTGTTTTCTTGGTATTCATTAGGAATGGTTTTATATAGATGATACATCAATAATGTAAGATGTTTGGGCTTCAGAGTCGATAAATTAGTTATAAAGTACTATGGGGTACCATATATATTGATATTATTCATGTTATATTAGTTTACATGGATGAATAACTTGGATTGTGTTCCATTTTAAGGATGGGATTGGTTAGCATACCTATTTACTTTTTTATAGTACTTCTTTTTTCTTTTGGGTGAATTGTTATTTTATTTTCACTTATTCATGAGAGAATTTGATTATGAATCTATTGAGTATAAATTTTATGCTCAATATAACATTATATAATAATTTATATAATTTCAATGAGTTATAGGGGGGACATTAAGGACATTACTATACTAAACATTGGGGAAATTTTAGTGTCGTTCCCTTCTATTTTTAATTTGGTTTCTATTTTGACACACTATTTTTATTTGGTAACATTATACATTAATTACTGGATGGTTTGGTTCTTATTTTATTTTATTTGAAAAAGTTTTTTGGGTCTGGTTTTTCCAATATTTCAATCATTAAATAATTGAATGTAATTTCATCCATATGTGAATTTGTTACACCATGCATACAAGTCACATACCAAGAGCCCACTAAGGGTAGATTTCAGGTGTTCTTATCCTTATACATTAAATTTCATCATAGGAGGGGTTCCATCAGATTTAGGGATTCATGATGGGGTGGTAACAATTTTTTTTGATGAGGGATAAGATTATGTTTACATTTTTCCAAAATAGGAATTGTATGGGTTTTAAGGGAAGTAGTTACAGCCGATCATGGTGTTTATAATAGGCCCAAGAGAAAATATTTGTCATTTTAATTTATGGTTGTGTGTGATTTGGTGTATATAATCTATTTCTAACAAATTACCAAGTGGGGTGGTGGTTCATAGAGTGTAGTGACCTAGGATATCTACATGCATCAGGGTTATTTATGTTATTAAAAAAATTGGAAGATTCATGGAAAAAATTAATTAATTACACGAAAATTAATAATAATTCCATGATACACGTATTATAAAATATTTTTTATTTTTGGTTATTGTCTACTTTACACCTTTTTTTAGGATTAGGAAGGTGTGGTTTAGTTATATGATATTGTCTCCTAAATGAGGGTGGTTTTCAACAAATGGGGATGATGAGTGGAAGTTTATTTTTTAAACTTTTGGAAAATATACTTTGATATGTATAAGTATAAATAACTAATTAAGAGATGGATCATTGGTTTTTGAGGTTTATATAACCTTAAATCAGATCCAAGGATATGAAGAGTACATGGTTCCACTAGAGGTTGGTCAAATGAGTGGTGTAGTGAAACAGTTATTGATATTGTATCTCGTAGAGAGTTTGAAGGAGGATATATCTATAGAATAACAATATACTAATTAATTAGTATAGATCTTATCATAGTAAAAAAGAGTAATATTATTTTCTTTCATTTTAATGGGATTATGTTATATTTATATCATTATACAATTTTTATTTATATATTTTATTTCCTCCCCGGTCATCTTCCGAATTAAGTGTAACAAACATTTAGTGTTGAGGGGGAACTTCACCAATCTATGCATTGTATGGATAGTCTTTTTACATTACAATAGTATTTTTAGGTGAATAAAAAGGCGGGTTTAAATTCCAATATGCAATTTTTGTGAATAAATCCATGATACTTTAGCCAACTGTGTTTTTTGAGAAGGATAGTAGTGGGTTGTAATTTTTAAATAATAGCGTCATCGAGGTTTTTAATTTTAGGGAGTCTTTCAAATCCTACTGATATATATTTTATTTTGTCTAGTAGTTCTCAACCACATATTAGAGGTTTTCAATTGAAATGTTATACCTAAATTTATTATGGGCAACATGAATCATGGTGCCCAAATTCATTATGCGATATTTTGGTTTGGATAGTTAGGACCATCCAAATTTATAAAAAAAATTCCATATCTTTTCCATCGTATAAGATGATATGAAGCTAGTGAAGGTATTATCAACGGTGTTCCTCCCCCTTGGGGCATGGGATTGTGTGTGCCTATGGAGGTGGTTTTCTTTTGTGAGTTAGGGGATCGAGGTGTTAAAAATCACATGTTATAGAGCCTCCAGTTCTATATGGAAAAGATATCATTATATGAATAATTGGTTTATTATTACCCAAGTTTTTTTACATTATAGATTTATTCCCCTCACACTCCATTATTAATCCCACTTTGATACATGTTTTGGGGTTGGGAATAGTGAATATTATTTAGCCCCATGTATTGAAAAAGCCTGTATGAGGCTATAACACCATATTTGATGTTTACTGAGGGATTATATAATGATATGGAAATATAGTCTGTTGGGGATCTATTATTAATATGTATTTATAGTTTAATGTTTTAATCCTTTAAATATATATGTTGTATTTTTTTTGAAGTTATCAATTGATTCCATAGTAATATCATATTCTCATTTGTTTATGGTCATTATGTTGTTTTAATATTTTAAAAGGGTTATCATATGGGTAGTAGGAATATGGGGCCCCTTCATTCATAGATGGCTTCAAATTAGAATGTTCAAGACGAGATGGGAAGGCTGGGACTCCCAGAGTAGTCTTGGAATTCATTGATATAATCCTTAATGTTGTTGTGAAATTATACACTTGATGTGACCTTAACCTAGGGACAGTGTTGAAATCATGTGTCTCTAAAATTTTAGTGGATCCATATTGGTCGCAACAAATGAATTATGGGTGTTAAGTAATCCTATAGACTACATGATACATAAGGGTTTTATCTGTCTCAGAATATCACTCTAGGATAATCTAGGGTTATTCTATTTGATGGAATATGATATAAAAAGGCAATATGAAAACTATATACGGATCAATGAGATGAAAAACAATAATAAATTCCATATAGTAAGGTTTAAAGTTATTTTATACTTTTTTAGAAGATCGAGTTGTTTAATTTTGATCAATCATTAGTATTAATATCATTAGTTGTGGGTGGAAATAGAATATTCCCCAAATAATTTTTTCTTATGCATGGATGGAAAATTTATTTCATAGTCATTCCATTAATTGTCACCAAATTATAATTTTCCTTTATAGGGAACCACATACCCAAATATTTTTAGTTTCTGGACAATTTTTATGTGTTGTTCATAATTGAAATATTTATTCACTCGATTTTGTAATAAAATGTTGATCATATCAGAGCTACCTTACTGGTCCATCACTTCCACCAACTATATGTAAAGTAGAGGAGTTCACGATTTTGGAGTAAAATGTGAATTTACATAGTATTACAGTATCCCATTAGTGTTTAAGTGTATAAACATAAAATATCAATGATATTGTTTCTTGTGTAACACAAACTAATTGGGAATGAGTATATATTTTCCACAGTATTGTTGGAAATTAACATTTTTTTGTGCTCTATTTTCCATGTTTGTGTCCACATGAATATATTTGACTAAGAGGGGCCAAGATTTCAACATTATTGAATAATTTCAAGAATCCTTGGACCGCATAAAGAGATAATTTATATATTCTCTAGGGAATCATTTTCCAGATAAATGGGTAATTATTTATGTTTTATATGATTTTTCTCATCTAGTATTGGGACATGTATTTTGGTATAAATATTCAGTAAAGGTATTTTGGTTCTATGATATTATGTCCCTTTTAGTGTAACTATTCTACTTATTATCTTAATATTGTGATTGTCATGTTATTGTAATCATTGGTGACAATATCTCATCAGATAATGTTTCACGCTCTTTACTATTCGCAAGAGATTGCGGTATAGATATCCTTAACATGTCCAAAATCCATGATAGTAGAATTGTATTTATTTTTTTCCCTAAAACTACTTTTAGTTCACTTATAACTCATCTAATGGAAATTTCATAGAGGTTTCATTGGTTGGGATGTCAAAAAAATATGATGCTTAAGAGACCGGTATTTCATGGATATCAATATAAGAGATGGAAACTATTCTATTTGTTGCGGGGGTTGTTGATGGTTGTCGATGTTCATTTCCGAAGAAATTCAACCCTTACCTGATTCATAATGTGGTTTAGTCTTATTTGGGAGAATTAGAGTTAGAGGTGACACAATATTGGGTTGGATATATTGATTCAGTAGAGGGATGGTTGGTAGATAGTTGTAGAATTAAATTGTTTCAATAGAGGATATTTTTCATCATGAATATGAGCTTGGGATGAATTAATAAGATTCAAATATCATATATAATGGTTCATCAAAAATTAACTATTATGTTCCATCATTACATGGCATAGTTCTTGTGTCTTGTGATGAAATGTTTTGTGACAATGGTCATGGAATGATTTCATAATTTCTAGTAGGTATTGGTAAAACGTCGTGTTCTATATGGTTTTTTATGTCCCTTGGTGTCGTTTTTTGGAAGTTGGATGATGCCTTTATGGATTTCATTAAAGGATTACCCATTATTCTGAAGATTATTTTTAAATATAGGTTATCATGGATTATCTGATGAAGTCAGCTGACATTTAATAAATACCTCACTTGAGAAACAAGGTTGTTTTAGAAAGAGATATGTGGATGATGTCGTGTGAATACATGGAATTTAATTATCCATCATATCTACTACTATGTTCCTATTACATCACATGTTTATAGATTATTATATAATACATTCATCACATATGTATGCCTCCACACTTCATTCGACCCATACACAAACCGATAGATATAGTGGATGAGTAAGACATGTAATGATACATTGAAGAAATCTATCTTTTATTTTGGTAGATATGGGTCAATGAACATTCCTTATGATTATTTTTTTTATACATAAAAAACAAATCATTTATTTACATGTCCCCATTTGAGGAAATGTTTGAGAGGCCATGTCATAATATAATGTTTTGGACAATGTTTATTAAGACATATATTCATGGTCAAGATGTGGTAAATATCATGATATATAAGGATAATGTAGTACATGAGGGGTTAAAGATAATAGAGGAATAATAGATATTTTATTCCAATTATAGGGGGAGGGTGATGGAGTTTCTAGGTTTGAGACAATATTTTCTTAATGGTTTCACATAACTATGGAATTAGTGGTTTGGTTAAGGAAATAATTATTCAACTTACTTTTTTATGGTTTTGATTAGTTTTCGATTCTTGGTGAGGTGGCTTGTTGGTCCTCACTCCAAAAATTGATATATATATCCAAATGATCTTTCACATGTCCCATGATCATTGGTATCCTCATGATGACTACCAAATCAATGATAAGGAAATATTAGATCACATGGATGAAATGAAGTTCATGGAGTTTCTAGTAGAAATCTAGGATCATCGAGGTAAATTTTTGTATAGATGAACAATACCCTTGGATCATGAGTATTGGAGGCATGGTGTCTTGGAAAATATTACAGGGTATAGTGACACAATGTTTTGTTACATGTACTTATGGTTGTCTAGAGTTTTACATTTTTTTATTTGTATTTGATGGTTTTGTGATTGCTTTTTTATTATTTAGTGTATCTACATTTTACCTTGATAAAAACATTTATAATTATATCCATTATATTTGTATTGGAAAAATATTTTACAATGATGAGACTTTATATTAATGAAATCAATTAAAATCTTAGGGTGACTCAGTGCTCCTCAATGTAGACAATATCTGGATATAGATGTGGATGTTAATTAATTATTCTACTAGATACATTATTTTTTGTCAGTTATTTGTTTCAAATGTGTAATGGTTTAATTTGTTTTGTGAAGTTTTATGTTTAAGAGAGTTGGTTAATGACTTTATGTGTTTCGATGGTTTGTTTTTATATTGAACGAGTTCCCTGAGATGTATCTATGGGGGGCAGTTTTTGTACCTCTCATTCTATTGCATCCATATTTTTTATCAATGATATTTCTTTGAGTTGTTTATAATGTAATTACCCAATTCATTAAACATTTTAATTTTAACTTCCAGCATCCTAGAGATGATAAGGGATACAATAGGCCATCTATGTCAACTTTGTGTGAGCCTTTTCTATTTGTCAAGAAAAAATATTGATCAATGTGACTCTACATTGAATTTTGAGAACCTATGAATACCACTGTGAAGAAATGTTATCCTCTACACAGTACATATAAAATTTCTTATCAAATTCATGGATCATTATAATTTTTTGTGATTTATATTGATTCTAGATGTCAGTAATTTTGGGTCTGGAAGGAGGATAATACCAAGACCAAATTACATTAAACATAATGGAATTATGAATAATTTGTGATGAAATTTGGTTTTAATAATTTCCCCATAATATTTATATATTTAATGTGTAGAGTATTTAGAGATTATCATGATCTGTTTTTTGTTGCACTTTTAGATTTTATTCATATGTATTTAATGTGTAATAGAGTATATGAATATCATTTTAAAATTTTGATCAAGACCCAAAGGAAAGACAATATTCATGAAAAAAAATTTCCAAGTGTGAATATTAGATTTATAACGTTTCATTTTTAGTCCATAAAATCTCATGTGTGGTTATGAAATTAGACAATTAAAATAGAAGAGTTTTTGAAAATATTAATAGACACGTTTTTTGGGATATATTGTTTAATTTTTTTATATTTCTATTATTGATGATTTAAAGTGGACTTTTCAGTACTTTAAATTCAACTCATAAGGTTAACTTATAGGGTGGTAAGGCTTCTTTATCGATTAATATGGGGAATGTATTAATGAACTAAAGAGAACGATACTATGTGAAATTGTTCTTACAACACCCGATAGTGGAAAATATTTTGTAATATATAGTGTTTCATTAATGAAGGGAGTGTGATGTATCTTTACGCAGAATCTTATGGTTATAACTTATGTCTTGTGAGAATGGATGGTATATGAAATAAATTATCCAACACATAATTTGTTTTTAGCTATGAAACATTTTTCATTATATATATGGAAGAGTAATATCAATAGAGAAAGTTTTGAAATATAGACTGAAAAGAATAGTTCAATGTATATTTGTACTCAAGATGATCTGAACATGATCTAAATAAGATTTTTTGTTTATTAATAATTATTAGAAAATATCAATACATTAACGACCCAAAAAGGTGATGAGGGTGGAAACATATCTTTGTCAATAGGGTCATTAAAGGTTATCTATGATGAGGATAACTAAAGATCATATATTTATATTCTTGCCCTTGATGTATCATCATATCATGTTAGAAGGCCATAAATCTAGTCTCTCTGAAATGAGTGTCCATGTATCTATTCCTGGAAAGACTAAATAGGTGTTGAAGATAGATTTAGAGATGAAAAAGAAGTTAATAATTGATCCTATGTTATGTCATTAAAGTAATGGAATATTATGGTTTTATAATAGTACTTGATTTCCTTTGGTACCAAGTTTGAATAATGAGTTAATTTATGAAGTTTATAGTTCATCATTTTAAATTGATCCTATAAGTACAAAGAATAATATATATTTTAATGATTTTTTTTCTTGGAATGTAATGAAGAGAGATATTACATAGTATTTTTCTTTTATCCTAGTATGTCATCAGGTAAAGGGTGATATATTGAATTCTAGTGCAATTTCAAAACAATTATCCATACCAGAATGGAAATGGGAAAAAATCACGATGTATTTTTTCATAAATATCCAAAAAAATGTTGAAGATAACATTGTTATATTGATAATGGTATGTCTCTTCAAAAAGACATAACGCTTGATTCCCATTAGATAATATTTATCACTTTATTAACATACTATGTTAGAATTTTAAGGAAGTGTTAATATTGCATTGTGTTCCTCTATCCATTGTATCTGATAGGGTTCTAAGTATTATATTAATAATTTGGAGAAGTATCATATTGGATTTAAATATAGTGTCATGATTCATATATTATAATCATACATAGATTTATGATAATATGGAACTAACCACTGAACCTATAGATGACATGTTCTGAGATTACTCTTAGTATTTTAATGGAAATCGAGATAACAACCATCCATTGGTGGAATTTTGATACTTCAATAGCATTCTCCCCAACATTAATATTTATAATTATGTATCCCTATATGGTAGTAAATGCATAAATCTAACATACTAGATTGAATTTTGGTAAGTAAAGCTATTGGGACCAGATTTATCTGAGGAAATTGTATAGAATGTTAGGTCTATTTAATATCACATAAGAGAATAACCAGTGTCAAAAAAACCTTTTTATGTAGACATTCATCTAGAGGATATATATTTAGAATGTGGTGATACTATATTACTATAAATCTATCCTTGGAAGTGATTTATGGTTTTTAGAATGAATTAATCCCTTATCCCTAGGCATATTGGTTAATTTGAAATATTGAATAGTATTGGTATGGTAACTTATTAATTTATGATTCCACTAAATATTTCTAATGTTCATGATGTGATTTATGATTCTCTCGTGAGGAATTATATACATAATATGAAATGTCCCGGAATTCCATGATTTTTTTAAATTAAATGTAATTTTTATGAGACCAATCTCTGAGATGACACATAATTTCGAGACCCCATGTGGTCGGAATAAAATTTCCTACAGTTTATAAAGATTATTAATTAAACATGTGAGCTGGATTTTCTATCTTTTGAAACAGTTCTCGGATAATAAATATGAGGGATATGTTGAACCCAGAATGTCAAGATTCACCAAGAAATGGCCAAACGTTGGCTAGTGTAGGTCTATAGTGGAAGTTAGTTTTTGTCTATAAATAAAATAAATAACAGTTATTTTATTTTCAAATATTTACAACTCTTAAAACATAACTCATACTATAAATCTGATAGAACCCTTGAGCTCATGAGGAAGAGTTTCCCTTATGCGTAGCTTATCCTTGACCGACATTGTTCGATGATGAAATTTAATTTTTGAGTATGTTTAAGAGAATTAAAATGGCATGTGTGTGTGGTTCTAGATCCTTTAAAATGGGTGCTCATACATAAAATATGGGGGAACCATTGAATTTGGAATAGTGACTGTAACTAAGAATGGACTTAGCATCAACCGTTGCAGGTCAACTGATAAATATTGTTTTTAGAAATTTTAAGTAAAATATAAAATAAAACAAAGTGGATGTTTTATTTTATATTTGAATGTTTGAAACCATTGCAAAAAAATAGAGTGTAATGTAATGAAAATGAATATATTGTTTCATTAAATTAAATAGTGAAATGACATCATAAGAGTAACGTAATTGAATCATTGATTCATGTTTCATACTTTACTGGCCTAGAAGATGGAACATGATTATTGTCACATTCCTTATTCTCATCCAAATCTCTGGTGGGTGATGATGAGAAATGCCAATACCCATTCGAATGGATCATCGCAAATGATGATCGACCAATAAACATAAATAGAGGACGAAAGAATGATAAATGAAATGACATTGTTCATCTCCAAACAATGATCCAACCCATTTAGTTGTTGTTGTTGAATTATTACCTTTCCCATGTTCTTGTTTCGAAAGGAAAATTGTGGATCACCCATGAATAGGTTGACCCACAGTTTGACCATACATGTAAGAGGGTCATTATTGCATTTGAATCTGGGAGATAAATTTCTGTTTTGATCCCTCTATTGGAAAAAGATCAGAGTCCTGAAAAACAATGGTTGAATGACATACCTTGAGATGTTTTCCCTTGTTGTCCCTCTATACTTACCCACATAGGTGGACATAGAACAATATTAGTGTGATGATGATGGTGGTGTTTGGACCAAAGTGTTGTATGAGACATCATTATTTGTATTCATTCTAGAAAAGAGGATGTAAAAAGAGATTTTATCCTGAGGTAGTAAAGAATACTTCCTGAGGGTTCCATAACACAATCTAGATCAAATAACGGACCATCGGAGCGCATCCATAGGTCCGTGGAATACTCTGTCGGGCCGGTGGTGGAGGTGTCTCGTGGCGGTGCTAGCTGCATGCCTAATGTTGGGGCGGCATGCCACGGTGGAGCTAGCGATGACAGCCACCTAACTACTATGTGGAAAAAGTCGCCTCCCCCAGCCATCACTAGTGCTTGACCTTGTAGATTTTTCGAAGATATCCTTGGAAGAACCGGTCTGCTACGCGGACAGGTTCGAGTTAATAAACCAACAAGAATAGCCTGAGGAGAAAATTTATACGACTCTTACTACATTCGAGTTGTGAAAATTTGCCCATCGTTGTGGGATGGGCTGGTACTGGAGGGCTTCACCCACCCAGGAAGGTTGGGCTAGACTCAGGCCCTAGTGGGCCAGGTCGGGTGTAGTATGTCCGGGCTAGGCCCATTGGGCTAGGACAGACCTAGGCCGAGTCAGGTCTGCTCGACCAGGTTGGCCCAGATCTGTAGGCAATCAGCCCCCATTTCACTAAAACAATCGTAACTTCTAAATGGATATTTTGTATGAGGATTCGTCTATGGTATTTGGACACATGGGATGAGCAAGTCATTTTGAGACACTCTTTGTGATATTTTGAGAATGTTATATGATGTACTCTTTGGTTTGAAGAGTAGGATCTCCCAGTACGGACTGACTTTGGGTAGAATTAGGGTGATTCTTATTATTAGATGTTAGAACCCTTACTCCCTTTATAAATGAATGTGTGTCTAATCATTATATCACTTCTTTGGTATAGATGGGAATAAAAACATTTTAGGGTCCGAGTTCTTTTAGATGTTCGTAAAAGAAGAGTCATTACTCCCCTACCATTACAAGGAGGAGTTCCTCTATCATTGGAATCAGTACCCCCTACTATACTAGGGGGAGAGTCCTCTACATCCAACACATATATGATCAATAATCCCCTACCAGGTTGGGAGTGGGTCATCTATTGTAGGTGTCAATAATCCCCTTCCATTCTAAGGTGTGTGTCCTCCATAATAAGTGCTAAGGAAGAATCAATACTCCCTTGATGGGCCAGGGAGTAGGCCATCTTTCTTACGGTCAGTACTCCCTTAATGTACTTGTTTGTGGGTTACCCATAGTGAATAGACTGTTATAGTTGGTAATCCCCTATATTAACGGTGTATGTGTCCTCTAGTCAATGAGTGGTACTCCCCTACCGGGTAGGGTGTGAGTCCTCAATATAAAAAGTTGTACTCCCCTACCAATATAGGTTGCATGTCCTTCATGAGTATCACTCCCCATCATACATGGGTGTGGGTCCCTTAGTCATAGAGTAGTACTCCCCTACCAGGTATAGTGGGGGTCCTTGAATGAAGAAGGAGCTCCCTCGTGCTTTCAGACACTATATCGATGAGAGGGTTCATCTACTTGGTGAAAATGATACATATATATGATTTAGATCTCCCTCTATAGACTGAGGCACGAGCCAATCAATATAGGTGAAACAGAGGTTTTAAAATATGGATGGGAACATTGATCCCTCGTACATGTATATTGGTGAGGAAGAACCTCTCCAAATGGGTTTCATTGGTCCTGTGTTGTGTGCGAGACATCGACGATTGATCTTATGGGGCTGGGAAATAGAGCTGGACCTGGTAGAATGTTCTTGATGGAGAAATTTCTATCTGAAATATCATTAAGAATGGTAGGATTATACCAGATGGAGTGTATCTCTAGGATTTCTTCCATCAAGGATGGGGAGCTCTTGGAGCATGTACTTTTGGTTAATTTGTCAACCTTTGAGAATTCTATACAAATACTGATACAAGATATTATTTTTGACTATATGCATATTAGTGGTTGAGAAGGGTATATCTATATGATCATTGTATTTTTGTCGATATAAACTTATATAGAGATAACAATTATATCTTTTTTTGGTTTTTTTCTTGTGTTATACCTTTGTGGTTTCGGGGTCCCCTGCTAGGTATTTTTTTACACAACCATGCATGGTTTTTTCCTATACATGTTGTGTCTTTTGAAACCATCAAATGTTTTTACAGAGTCTATGGAGGACCATGACCTGGTGGGGATCTGTGAGATCAAACGGATGAGGTGAAATTCTACACCTTCATGAAGCTACCCTTCAGGTAGGCTTCTCAGAGGATAATGTTCAGGGATATAGAGTTTTAGTTTTGTTCTATTATTATTTTGGTATGCTAGTATACTAGCCTAAGTTGCCTCCATTTACATTTCATTCTATTGTACTAATTTTGTGATTTAAATAGAGGGTTTCATAAATGGTTTTGTTGGATTTTACATTATAGTACCTTTGGCTGGTAGTTTTGTTCAAATGTATAGGTTCATGGAAAATTCCTCTCATTTGCAGTATATTGGCTTTGGTTCTCATTTCCATCTCCTGGGCTTTAGGTGGCAGGATTGGGTTACTCAAGGCCTGGGCCCTGAGGGATGTGTCATGTAAAATTATTATCAGAGATGGATAGTTCCACCTCAATGAATCATGGTCCATAATGTTTTGTTTTGGGAAATAGTGTTAAGTTTTTTGGGTTTGGAATTCAGGATAGGGACTCTAATGATGGTACAACTCTCAACATATCTGTTCCAAGGACTCAGGGAACCTTTCTTCTGACTCAGTTAATGGGAACAATGGTTGTGGGGAAATAAAGGGTACATGAATCATTTAGGAATAGTTGTGATTTCAATATCATTATAGTGTCTTCTTTTTTGATATACTCTTTAACTGTGGTTCATCATGATATATTTCAGGATTCCACCATGATGACATCCATATAGAATCTTACAACGTGATCATGATGATGATACACCCTGAGCGGAGGATTCAGTACACATCACTGCATCTATGGTGTTACCTCTTGGCGGTGCACCATTGATACAACCACCCATAGATCAATAGTTCCTAGTAGTTCTACCAGTGGAGAATGTGTGTAGTCTAAGTTCACTACATAAGTATCAGAGTGAGACACCTCCCATGTTATTATGTGATATAGATCCTCTAGTAGCGGGGTATTGTCTTTAGGAGGTTACGTGGGCCTATTTCATAGTGAGGATTCCTCTCTAACAGATGGTAGTACTAGCCATGTGACTTCTATAGGGCTCGAAAGGATGATAGTGGAGTTTTGATATCCAGACACACAATGAGGTGACCCTTACCCAGATTGACCTTGAGAGCATATTCAGGGAGGATTTCTTTCTTGTGAATTAATTTATCTATATATATAAGAGTTTCGACACAAACAGCAGTGAAGCCTCACAGTAGTAGATTACTTGGCATGATTCGTGGGTCTTTCTAGGTACTATACAGGTATGTTGTGGAACCCAAATATTAGTTCCCAGACTATTGAGTAGGGAATACATCCAGAGATCAGGGCATCAGTGAAAACCCTAATAATTATGATGTATTATGGGGTGCTGGAGTGTCCCTTGGTGGTTGAGAGAAACTTGGATGACGAGAATATGGATGTAACCTATAGAAGAGATAATGAAGTAGATGCGTCTACTAGATCTAGAAGATGATAGGAGACATGATCATAGAATATGAGTCATACCCATTCCCAAACACATACAGGTGTGTCTATGGCACATGAGCAATGGAAAAGAGTAGACGAGCCACAGGAGAGGTCGTGTTACACTTGTAACAGTCGGGGGAATCTCAATAAGGATTTTATGACCCACCCTTCCACTAAGATGGAGTTAGTAGACGAGACTACTTGGAAGAGATAGCGCTTGGAGTAAGGAGTTCCACATGATGGAATGAAAGGAAGTGGAGTTTGACATGTAGAAAGTGGTGGCATGAAATTTGTAGCTTTTCCACTACCACGCCCATGGTGGTCCATGCTAGGATCATGGAGCTAGAGGACATGTCAAGGATAGATCCATGTGATATTGTCTCATGGCCAGAAATCTCTAAGAGAAATTTGAGCTATGATATGTTTTTTTATATTGGATGCCTTTTCAAATAGACATAGGTGCTAGTCATCTTCCTTTTTCTGAGTGTTATTATTTATACATTGAGGTTCAGGTTGGAATCCAAAATTCAACATCATGCTCTGAGACTCCATCTTGAGAAGACCTGTTCATGAAACACTTGTGCGAATAGTGTGCCCTGACTCTGGGAGGCGAGAGTAGCATTTGGGATCACTTGGTCACTGTGTTGTGGCCTTATGACGTCATTAGGGGTATGGACTACTACTTTTCAAACTAATGTTGACAATATTTTCAAAAGGATATGGTGCGTACTTGATGCTAAATAAAGGTTTTCCCTTGAGGTGAAGGGAAACCCAAGAAGCACACGGTGGACTCTCACAAAGAGTCCTATTTTGGATCATTCCATAGTGGTAGACATAGACCCCATGCTGTTGTTTTTGTATTAAATGGGTTTTTACCATTCATATTCTATTGATATGAAACTAGTGAGTGTCACAGTGTTCTGTTTTCCGAATGTGTGTGGATGTTGGAGGATGTAGAAAGAGGGCCTAGGAAAACCCAACGTTTTCTCGTCGGCATCCCCATTTTAATGTAAATACTCATGTATGTTTAGTGTCACCCTATAATGAATAATTCTTGTGGAGTATTTAAAAAAATTCATCCATGGGTTGATGTGAACTGTGTGTTTTTTTTGTATCTACATTAGTGTAGTGTGGAGGTGAGCCGCTAGACCCCATGACTACAAATGGATCGGAGTGCTTAATGCTTTTACAACTTTTTGCATCTAAATACTCTTGTGCCTGTTGTTTCATAATGATGAGCTTGAAGAAGCTGGACATGACAGTGGTGGACCTTAGTGGTTCCTAGTGGTGCGTACTTCTATGTAGCGTAGGGATCCTGGATGAAATCAGTTTTCTTCCCTTAAGGATAGGTTATTACTTTCTAGGGACAAAAATGATTTTGTTGGGGAGAATGTAGTGGCCCATAATTCCAAGGATTTTTTGTTAAAAATTAAAATAGATTTTTACTATACCAGTCTCTTAAATAGAACATAATTGTGAGACATGGAGTGGCTAGAATGGATTTTAAATTTTATTTTTAATGATTATTAATTAAATGTACGAGAATGTTTTATATTGTTTTAACCGATCATCGGACCAAAAATATGAGGGCACAGTTGATCACAAAATGTCTATAATATCCAAGAAATGGCATATGGTTTCCTGGTGTGGGACAATTATGGAAGCTAGGTGTAGGCCGTAAATGTAATAATTAAGAATTATTTACTTTTCAAATCCTTATAACTACTAACCGGTAACTCTAATTAGAAATATGAGAATACTATTAAACTCGTGAGGGTGATTTTCACTTATGATAAGTTTAGCCTCGATCATCACGGGTAGATAGTGAAAGTTACATTTTGATGTTTTTTTATATGAATTAAAATGGCATGTGTTCATTGATTTGGTAACAACATAATGGGTTCCCGGATTGAAAATCCAAGGGCACCATTGCATATGTAACAATGACACTTTCTATGAATGGACATAACGTCGATCAGTGTGGGTCGGTGGGAAAAGAAATTTTTCATAATTTTTAAGGAAATGTTAAAATAAAATAAAGTGTATTTTTTATTTTATTTTTGATCTTTTGAAGTTATTGCATCAAAACTATGTGTAACATAATGAAACACAATATGCTGCATTATTAAATTAAATTGAGTAACGAATTCGTAACATCAACGTAACTAAAACACTTATTGGTGTTTTTTCCTTCAATGGACAAATAGATGAAGTAGGATTTTTGGAAGAATCCATGATTTTCTATGAAGCTCTGGTTGGTGACAACGAAGAATGACAAACCCCCTTCATACGGATCATCTCTAACGACAATCTACCTATGGTTGAAAAAAAGGATCGTTGAATGAAAAACACATAGACATCGTTCATCACCAATGAATGATCCCACAATGGTTGGGGTTGTTTTTGAATTATTATCATTTCCCCGATCTTGGTTTGTAAATGACAACAACAGATCATCCCACAAATAGGTTGACCAGTTGTTTGATTGATCTTTTCAGAGGGTCTTTAACAGGAATAACTGTGGGAGATTAATTTTTTTTCAATGTCTCTATTGGGAATGGAAAAAATCTATAAAAAACAATTGTTTAAGATAATTATTTTATTTGTTTTCCCTTGTGGTGCTTATCTACTTTCCCCCATGTGTGGGAATGACATGAAGTTGGGGCGATGAAGATGGTGGTGTTTGGGCCAAACTTGTGTGTGAGACACTGTAAATTGGATGCTTTCTAATAGAAAGGATAAAAATGATGATTTGATCCCCATGAAGTGAATAACATGACAAGAGGTTTCCAGAACACCCTACGGATCAATTAACAGACCAACCAAGTGTGTCCGGTGTTCTGTGTAATGTTCTGTCGGGCGACTGGCGTTGGGCGTGTGCCAGACGGCACGGTGGCACGCCGTGGTAGAGACGGCAGTTGTATCCATGTGGAGGAAGCTATGACCCCTATTCTCAGCATGCTCGGGAAACTTCATCATTATTGTGGGTCTCCTGAAAATAACTGGTCTGCTACCTAGACCAGTCGGAGTATCAGTTCCTATTGGTTCCCCTATGGAGAAAAGGATGTAGCTCTTGTCGCGTCCGAGCTGGGGAAATTGGCCCGCCGTAGCGGGCCGGGCTGGACCATCAAGCCATTCCCATTGGGCTGGGATAGGTACATCTGGTTCCAGACGGGCCCATTGGGCCAAGTCAGAACTGAGTTAGGTCAGGTCAGTCTGAGTGGGTCAGAGGGGACCTAGACGCAACTGGCCCCAATTTAATTAAAAAAGTCATAACATCTATATAAAGCATCAATTGTATGATCCATATACGATGTTGGGACCCCTGGGACGTGACAAGTAAATTGAGATAATCTTTCTTTGTTTTTGAGAATGTTAGAGGATGACATCATTGGATTTAAGAGTAGGCTCTCTTAGTACGGGAACACGTTTTGTAGAATCGGGGTGATTATTAAGATGAGATGCTTGGATGGTTACTCGCTCCATCACTCAATGCATAGTTACTACATATCCCTGTACATTGGGAGAGATGGTGCTCCCTTAGTCTTAGGGTGTGGGATCTCATGCAATTTGTAAATTTCGAGTCAGTAATCCCCTGTCATGCTAAGGAGTGTGTACTTTATCATTGGAGTCGGTACTACCCTATTGGAAAAGGGTTCATTTCCTCCATATCTAACACATATAGAGTAGTTACACCCATAATGGGTAGGGAGTATGTCCTATATAATAGGATTAAGTACTAATGTTACATTCTAGGGTGTGGGTTCCCCTTACATAGTGATACTGTAGAGTTATTACTACCCTGTCATGATAGGGAGAAGGTCCCATAGCATGGGGGTAATACTCTCCTAATGTACTTGTGTGCAGGTACCCCATAGGTAATTGAATGAATGATTTATCACTCCCCCATATTACCAAGGTGCGGGTCCTCAAGGATCTGAGTAGGACTCCCACACAATGTAGGGTGTAGGTCCTCGATATATGAAGTTGTACTCCCTTGCTGATAAAGGGTGCAGGTCCTTCCTTAGTAGTACTCCGCTGTCATATCAAGGAATGAGTCCTCTAGTCATCGGGTAGTACTCCCCTACTTGGTTCGGTGTGGGTCCTCGATTGGGGATGGAGATCCCTCATCTTTCAAACAAGGTAGTGAAGAGATGGGTCATCTACATGGTGAAAACGATACCTAGATAAAATTTAGTTCACCATCGATGGACTGAGGCACGGGGTAGTCCTTATAAAAGTGGAAGAGGTTTCAAGATATGGTTAGGAGCACGGATCCCTCATATGTGTACAATGGTTAGGACGAGACTCTCCACTTGGGTTTCCTTTATCTAGCGTTGGGTGCAAGACAATGACAACTGAACCTACGAGGGTTGGAAATAGAGATAGTCCTAGTAGAATATTCCAGATGGAGAACATTATCATGAACGTAACAATAAGAATGGTAATATTATAGCTGATGGAGTAAATCTCTCAAACTGGCGAAATCTAGGATGGATTGCTTGTGGAGCATGTCCTTTTGGTTTATGTGTTACGCTTTGAGACATCTACAAGAATCCTGGTACTGGATATAAGGTTGAACCTTATGATTTGTAGTGGCTGAGATGATTTTATCTGGATGTTCATGATATATGTATAGGAATATACCTATGTTGAACTGATGGTGCTCCCCTTTTGTGTTTTCTCATCTGCTACACCATTGTGGTTTCATGGTCCCCCACATAATATTTTTTACTCACCCTACATGGGTTTTGCCACTCTTTTTGTGTATTGTGCAGATAATCGATGTTATGACAGAGTCCAGGGAGGACCCTAACCTAGTGTTATTCACTGAGGTCAGAATGATGAGGTGCACTTCAATAGCTTCTGGCAGCTACCCTACAAGTACTCTTTAGGCATGCTTCCTAGAGGAAGAGCTTTCGGGGCCTGGAATTTATCTTTTGTTATTTATTTCTTTTTGTGTTCTTGTATATTGGTCTGGGTTTCCACCCAGTACATTACATTCCATTGTAATCTAGTTGTGATTTACTAACAGGATATCATGCATGGATTAATTGGATTTTACATTATATTACCTTTCGTTTGGTGTTTTGTGCGAGTGAATATTTACTTGGAAAATGCCTCCAATTGTTTTGATAATTCCTTCAGTGCAAGTTCCATTCCCCTGGCCTTGAGGAGGTGGGATTGGGCACTCACAGCACATGCCCTGGGTGATTGGTAGTGACGTAATACATCACATTTAATGAACATATAGGTCACACCACCGGAGTAGGACCATTCATATTAATAATAACAAATAGATATTCTTTACCTTATAGAGAATGTGTTACGAAATAAAAACAGACACCAGGTAAAAGTTTTTTTTGACAAAAATAAAAATTTTAGGAAGCTAACTCGGAACCAGATGATGTGATGTAGATGAAGTATCCTCATATTTTTTATCAAAGTGTTCAATGTTTATGGAGAAACTCATATTAACGGTGTAAACTATAACAGCTTGAGGTATTTATAAAACAATTCAATTTCAATAATTTTATTTCATTGATAGATTATGTTATGAGAAATATTGAGTTTAAATGAACCATAATATACTATAAAAAATATAATTATTTAAAACAAATATTAGATCCTAAGTGATGTATTTTTCTGTACGAAAATAACTAATTAAATTATTAAAAATCTATAACTATATATGTATTAATTGTTTTTATATTTTACTAATATATTATATATGAAAATAGAACTTATTGTAATTAAAAAGAAATAATTTTTTTTATAAATTTGTTTATGTACATAATGGTATTTGTATTAACAAATTAAATTAATTCATTGTTCTGAATGATTTTAATAAAATTAATATTTATATTATGATAAATATTTAAACATTCAAGAAATTATATTTTGGGGAATAAGTTGTAAAACTAGTTATATTCATAAATAATTTTTTTCAAAAAAGTGTGTTTTGGTTCATTTTTCATACTTACATTGAATTAATTTATTCTATCTATATGTATTGTATTAGATAAATTGTAATAAATATTTGTAATTATGGGTTTCAAATATGTTTAATAGAATGCTTTAATTTTTTTCATAATAAATAGTAATAGTTCTGAAGAATATTATATCATTAAAGTGTAAATTTGTTTAATATAGACTATAAATAAGTGACAGATCCCAAATTAATCATCTTAATTCTCATTGGATGCATGCAATTTGATTCTTCTCAACATAAGATTGATACTAATTTCTTTCATGGTCACATTTCCAATAAAATGATTTATATATTAATTAAATCAAATAATGTTTAAAAATGTCTCCATATTATTTTTAATTATAATCTATTTCATCACATAAGAAAAAATAATTATCGATTAATATGAATATTCATTATCTTTATAATGAAATTACTTAATTATTTTTATTTTATTTATAATTTCTTTTCATATATATTTTCCATATATGCTAACATGGAAAAAAATATATTTTCAATTAATGAAAAAATAAAATGAATGATTTTAAAAAAATTAAAATTGATAAAATTGATGTTAGTTATGTTCTTACACAAATTTATTAGTTGAAAATGATATATTAGTTCTTTAATATAAAATTTTAATTCAAAAAATTTTCTTTGAATCCTTCATTTCAAAAAAGATGAATAATGTTAAAATTGGAAATGATTATAGTTTTTTCACAATTATAGTTTTTTAGAATAGATTAAAAATCAAAAAAATACATTAAATAAGAAGAGAATGATATGATATGGATGAAATTATCAAAATGTTTCAATTTATGTAAAAAAAATATTCTTTTGTGTAAAATTTTTAAAATTTATTATTGAAAAAATTATAATAGTGGTTAGAATTATAATTGGTCAACTAATGGTTACTAAAAATGAAATGATATAAAATTAAATCAACAAATTTTGATATTATATTGTATGAATATATTAAAACCACATCCCAGTGATTCCTTGAATCTATATCAATTCAGAGGATTTTTTTGAGATGGATTTTTAATAATTTAGGCTTATTAGAAATTTAAAATGTACCACTCGCATAAATTATAAGATGGGAACCACCTGTGACCCTTATTTACAAATCATTTTTACTTCTATCTCTACCTAAATCTATCACTTTACATTTTAATCAACTCAATAAATATTATGAAGGTTCAATTATTTCCAAAAGTCCATCACTAGAGCCATTTATAGTATATCTAAAGGGCTTGTTTTAATAAAGAAGAAATCTTCATAATCGATCACCTGAATTATAATCTTATTTACCTCTAAATATGCTGTATATATTTATTAAATGATCATTTAGATAATCTCTATTTACCTTTAGTTTGAATAAGATCTCACACTTTTTTATATTGACTTTCCCAATATATTAGTAAACTATTTGTGAGTGATTTGTATAAGAAGAGTTATTGTTATAAATATTATATTGGGAGATCATGAATATAAATTATGAACCAGATTATTATGTTTCTTTGTTTGAAATGATACTAGAAAAATATCATTATTTCAAGGATTTTAATGATTTGTAATTAATATTCATCTATCAAGATGTGATATATACCTGTGAAATGTATTTTCTCTATATTAAATGTTATTATATATGATTAGTTTAGGAATTATATGATATTACATCTTCATTGATATGGAATATCCAAAAAATTGTTATATTTCAATGGAATTATATGTGTCCATAGTAACTTGAGGAAATTAATATTATCTTGACACGGTCTATGATTATTATTCTTTTAAATTTAGTCATGAGATATGATGTACATGGTGTCATGACATGAATAGTGGTAGGGTGTTTCTTGAGGTAGGGAAATTAGGTGGTGTCCTATTGAATTTTCCAAAAAACAGCCCCATAAGAAGAATTGTACTACCAATGATCACTAGAAGAGTATATAGATATATGATCTCATGATTTCATGGAAATATCTTTTTGATTATAGGTTTTCTGTGTATTATGATCATAATATCCCAATGAATATATTAATATCGAGAGACTAGAGAGTATAATAGATACAATATGTTGAATGACATCATAATTTTTATGATGATATTTTAGATACACCTAGAAAATGGAATGTGGTAAATGTTGCCTAGTGAAAGAATTTATTAACTAAATTCCTGAGATATTTATTTGGTGAGTGGTATTTGATAGTTTTATTTGATGAGAATAATGTGGTTGTTTATGATATTGATCAGTAGTTGTTCATTGATTTTTAGATGATGATTCATTATTTTATGACCATATTAATATTTTCGGGGAAACATATATAAATTTATAGAATTTTAGTAAAAACAAATATTACAAGGAGACCCCATGTAAATAGTATTAATTTCCCTTTGAATGATTTATTTTTTGATATATACAATAATTTTGATAGCATTAATGACGTAGATGATGAATAATTGATAATGATCAGGTTGGTATGTGAATCCAGGATGTAGAAAAATTGATCATGACTTGAGAAGTAGATATCGGTGTATGAAGATAAGGATATAAATTATAGATGTTCTTTTATGAGTCCATAAATATAAATAAATATTTTGTAGCATTATATACCTTCAATATTATTACATCACATACACATTGGAATTTGGAAATGTGAATAGATATCTATATAAAATGTGATTGGAGTAACATAGACACCAAGAAAAATGATTTTATTGTGGTGATCATCGATTGAATCACTAAATTGGTTCATTTATATCTAATTAGGGTTTCATAAATATATATAATATCAAGTACATGTATATCTAGTAGATCACAAGGCTTCATGGAATAGATTCTGTGTTTATTTATGATATAGACTCATTCGTTAAATTCATGTTTCAAAAGGGATTGAAATAGTTTATGGGTTCCAAACTAAATATATGCATGGAGTATCATCAAATAATCGGTATATATCAATACCATTTAATCTATATTCTACTAGACATTCAACAGGAAAGTATACATGAATTTAGTGGTTCATGGGTGAATAATCATCCCATGAAATAATATTTCTATGCCAACATTTTTCAAGAATTGCTTAGAATGTAACCCATTGAAGTGTTTTATGCTAGTCCATGTAGACCTATGTTGTGATGGGTGGATATTAGTGAGATGTCAATAATGGTATATTTTATTATTTAGGAGATTTTTTATATATTTGAGATGATCTAAATGATATTTGATATATCCCTAAGATTCCGTAAATCATATGTTGATCACGACCATTAACTAGTGTAAATTGATATTGGTTATCTTATTTTTCTCTGAGACATCACATAATTGGGGGATCATCGCTTGGGATAACTGGATATGATTTATCAATGATATATTGGAGTTTTTGAAATAATTTATCGAAATATAAATGATTCAAAAATTATTGAACATACTATATCTATTGACATAGATTCTTGACAAGTTCCATGTATCCCAGCAAAAGAAATATCAACTGAACCATTCCCAGGTGATGGAATTGATGAATTTCGAAATAACTATCGATTTATTAGTGGGTGAATGATTAATAAATATTATGTATCTCTAATATATGCTGATAAATGTTAAACTGATAACTTTTTTATTTTTGTTTTTTCAGAGAAGATGATATAGCCATGAGATGTGGTAATATGAAATGTTAATGAAATAGTAGTGGCCTTATCTGATCATGAGCCTAGAATCAAGAAAAATTTTTGAATGTAAAAATAATCATGACCTCAAATACATCATTTGTATATTTAATTTTTATCATAGATTATCTATTTTTTTATATACATTCAGGTGTTAGTGTTTGATATTTTAATGTTTTGGGGAAAACAAGCTAGGTGTGTTATTTATGTGTATGATTAGTTGTAACTATATTATTACAATTAGATAATGTTATATTGGTTATAGAATATTTAATACAAATTACACATGTTGGGTCAAATCTTGTGTCTCTTAATAATAAACTATGTGAAATGATTATCAATGTATGGTGTGTAATTTACGTTTATGACATTTGTTTATATCAATATTGATTTTCTAAGGACCAAATTAAAACATAAAAATATATATAATTACCAAAATAAAAATTATTTTTCTAAACTAGAATATTATCTTAATATATAATTAGATAGATGTATCTTATGTATGATTCTTTATTAGATTTTTCCCTTCATTCCTTGATGATCCATCTCTTTGAGGGATGTTCAAATGTACTCTTGATATCTCCTTTTTCTCTATATATATCCATGATAACAATACCGCTAGATCTAACAAAACTGAATGAGGTTTTTTACAGATATATCTAGAGGGTTTTTTAATTGATGATTTTATTTTCAGATCTTGGATTATGAGGGTCAAAACAACCATTTCCTTTCAACGAATGCAAAGGTATTGTCATTTCCAACACTCGTGAGGTAAGATTCCCAATCCATGGGAAACTTTCATATAAAAAAAATTAATTCTGTTGTTAAATCATTGATTTTGGCATATGATATTGTTTAGTTTGATGACTTTATCGGATAAATCGAAATCCATTATTTTTACACGATCATTGGTAAAGAACGATCAATTTTTAATTGGAATTTTCATTAAAAATTATTTATATGGTCATTATGTTTTTTTATGAAATTGTAAAAATATAATTTTAATTTCTTTTCTCATGATAAATATTATATTTAATGATCATGGAAACTTTTAAAGAGTTTTATATTTTTTATTATGTGATATACAAGTATCCTGATGTCATCATGATATAACTATTTGATGAGCCCTTCATGAAGTTATATTGGATTTATTAAACCATCTCAATGGTGTAGAAAATTCCACCACATCATTGAAAAATTATATTATAATGAAAATCTAAGAACCATAAAATATAATTCTTGAGAAATTAGGGCTATGATAGATTCTTTAGGACTATTCAATAACATTGCTTGGTGAAATCACGTTTTGAGATTTATAGTGTAAAACTTGTAATTGAAACCATAGTCAAACCAATGATTCAATACACACTAAAAAATACGTACTATAAGGTATGAAATACCACATATTTTATTCCTTTAAGATAATTTCCATTTCAAACAAGATTCTAGGCCATGAAAACAAGCTTTGAAAAAAACCATGAAAATTTTCAAATGAGGCTTGACATAATAGTGTATTTTCATTCAAAAAATGTCCATATAAAAAATTAATAATGATATAACATGCCCTAAGAATCTAGTATGATCCCTTAATTTATTATTTTCAAGATTCATGGATCCTAAATTTCATATTATCAAAACCCCATGATGTATTACATATCGTTATTAAACGATTCGGAGCCTACAATAATGTAATTTGGGGGCCTTACAAAAAACAATAACATTCTCATCCAATCAGTAATTTTTTCAAATTTTATATCATTATTAAATTATTCTAATATCACTATTATATATCATTCTAAATCATATCTTTTATCTCAAGGGTCTACACCGAAATATATATCATACTCACTTTAATTATTTTTTAAATATCTCCTAGTGTTTCTTAAAATTCATTTCACTATTATAGAATAATATAACTAGACCCTATTCTCACACTTTATTTATAAAACTTAATTACAAACATTAAATAAAACGACCATTATGTTCATTCTATTACAAAGAAACATGAATGGGGAAAACAAAATATTGTTTATAACATCACAATTCAAGAGCTAGTTTCGATTGATTTTGGTTTATTGTTATATTTTTAAAACAATGGATTTATTTACTATATTATATAAAAATAATTCCATGGAACTAATACATTATGTACCCAACAGTTTGGCATTGGACTTTTAAGGGTGCCATCATGTACAATTTCTGACCTTCTTTAAAGAATATCTCATCACATTTATTTATCATGATTTCAATTAATTTTTTATTAAAATCTTTAATTAAATAATTTATTCAATCCATATATTAACACAAAATATTTGTTTTAGTTTTAATTTATTAAACAATTATTTGAAAATTTTTAATCTAATAACATTTAATTTTATAATAATTCTTATATTATTATATTTAATTATATTGTTATTATTTCAGTCATTGATTTTTTTTAAATTTAAATGGTTTTGTTATCAATATTATTTTGGAAAGAATACTTTAAACATAGAAAATTTTCATATATTTTTTATGGTAAACTCAACCACTTATTAAAAATTTTATTATATCTTTTCAACATCTATTATCTAACGAGTTTAAATTTTATTTCATTTATTACATTCTTCAATCAAAATAACTATTTTTCCAAACAATGATATAATTTTCAAAAATATCTTTCAAAATACATGGTGGTCCTAAAGAAATATAATTAGTTTCTTCCCCATTTATTTATATTACTAATTATTATTATTTTAAATATAAAACATGTGCTTTTATTAGATATATTAGAAGTCTTTTTTATAATCATTTTATGAAGTGTGACATCCCAAACATTTTAGGAGGTAAGATTTTGTTTAAACACTGGAATAACTCCATTTATTGTTTTTAATTAATTGTTACATTAGGTAGTTAGAGGTTTTGGGGGTGCTAATGGGGTTTAGGGAATCGAAAAATTGAGAAAATATGCAATTCTATGCTATGAGAACTTTTGGTTCATGGTTAGTGATAATCGTACAAAATACCCATGGAATACTTATGCACTTACTCTTTTGGATAGTTTCGAACACACCATCACAACATAGATTTTCAAACCATATAGGTGTCCCAGATAAACTGTGTAGACATAGGCCCACTCTAAGATAGTTGATTCGACAAGGTTGGTTTATGGTTTTAAAGATCATATGCCACATTAAATTGTAAAAAATTGCAATTTTAACCAATGGACAATATATTTTCATAGATGTTTTCACCCTTTTCATCCTCCAATAACTTATGTTATTAACCAAACCATACTATTCTTTTGAGGGGTGGTTCTCTAACAAATCTTGTTTTCTTGGATTGTTTATGGTTGTGAATAGATGATCTATATGGGTATACCAGTATTCATCCTTAAAATTCATATATATACCATGATATGATGTTTACCAACTTCTAAATCCTATTATATTATTTTCTATTTGATATTAAATTTTTGATAATTTATGTTTATTTGAGTTGGAATATTGGGAAATGGTTGAGTGGTAACTTATATAATAACATGTGTAGTTGTTCTAATGTTACATCCCATATTATTGTTGTTCATCCATGTGTATGTATTAGTGTAATTGTGTAATTGTAGTAAAAGTTTCAATTCGTTGTAGGAAATTAAATATTAAGTGTTTAAATGATGTTTTTTTCTATTCAATGACCAAATGTGTTGCTTTGTTGGAGAGAATACTGAGCCCAAGGTAACAGATACTCCCTTAAACATGGTAATTCGATTTCAAAATTATAAGTAAATAGTGTTATGAGATTAATATAATTTTAATTGTGTTTATCATGCTATCATGGATTAAATGGGTGTTTTTCTTAACATTAATAGAATAAATGATTCATTTCTTATAATTTTATAATTATGATAACTGTTCATAGGGGGGGTGTTCAGATTACATAATGTTTTATATTTTAGTTTAATAGTTTTTTATTAATAAATTGTTAATTATATAGTTATAAATTGTGGTTAGTTGTAATGAAAATGACCAATGCTATAAATTCTACAAAATCTAAAATTTTGTCCCTCATTTTGTTAATTTGAAAAAAGGGCCCAGTGTGCCTATCAATAAGAAGTGTGTTAAAACATGAGAAGTGTTTTTTGAGGAAATGGAAGTGGGTGATGGATATGGTGGACCACACCAAGGTATATATTTTTTCAATGGTGGTATAAACAAGTATTGGTTGTTTATCATTATTTTCCTCCCCAAGGTAATGGAAATTATCATGGCATTCCACACAATGTAAATTATCCTTTTCATTAAATTCCACATTGAAAATAGTGTTTGGTCATAGAATTCAACACTGCTATTTGATATCCTAGACATAGGCTCTATATTAAATTTTATTATAAATTCTTCTTTGAAACAATTTTTTTCCCATTATGGTATTATTGTGAAAGCTAGGATCTCTTTGGACTAATTTGAATCTGCGTTAAGATGAAACCTGTTTTAGTTTCCTAATAGTCGATTAGTTATTTAGAATTTGGTATACACTCTAATTATAAAAATATATATTAATACAGAAACCATTAATGGTTGTGTATTTATTTGTAGTTACACATTTCTTTGGTTTCCATTTTTCACCAAAGAGGATTTTATGGTTTTATTCTAGGATAACATTAAGGGCCTTCTAATAAATGGATGAGTCATTATTTGGTTATTAAATGTAGATGAGTGGATCATGTTTATGTTAATGAACATTTTTTTATTATATTATAACATATTATTTTTACTTTTCTTAGGATACATTACACTAGAAGTCCATGATATTTTTAATGTACTTGGTTTGGGAATGTACCATGTTTTAGGATCTGGTATTTGATTCCTAGGTGTTATTGTTGTTTATTTGTCACTGTCACATAGACATCATTTTTCATTTCTTCCATTATATTACCCACCCTATTAAATATATTATAGTCTCCTCACATACCTTATTATACATTCACTATTATTATATATGATTTGGAATATAGTGATTCATGCACGTGGTCACATACCATACCGGAATAGGGCCCCATTTTTAAGTCTCTCAAACCGAGTCATTAAAAAGTGATTTGAGAGGGTGTTTTATTTTCAATAATATTAATATTTGGTAAATTTTTATAAAATATTATTATGTTTCATGCCTAATAAATGAGATATCACAGGGGACTGGGTAACACATTTGTCGTAGGAAACCTATGTACGTATGGTGGGATTGTTGTTATTGATGTTTTCTATTAACATTGGATGAGATTTAACCAAGCATGACGCACCAGTAGGGTAATGCTATTTTCTATATGATTTTATTCATTGATAATTATGGATTTAGTATTTAATATTCTTTAATCATTTTTTTCACTCAGGATTTATATGGAATTTTTTTAAAATAGGAATTCACAGAAATGATGGTAATGGTGTTTTTTGGAAATGAAAGTACAATCATGGTTTACTTGAACCTTTATGAAAATAGTTTCTACAACGTAATTGGAAGGTTTTTTCAATGGAAAAGTTAAAAATTTAAATGTGTTTAAAGGGTTATTATTTTAGAAAGATTATTTTATTTTGAAAGTGAAATTTTATAATTCGTATAAATTTATAGGATTGAGAACATGTATGTTGGGTTTACCATGGATAATACATCTCCCATGAGATAAATAGTTATTGGTAGTGAAGGAGATGTGATTATATCCTTTAAGATTCATTATTAAGAGTGTATTTTTTATAATTATCTGTGATCCTTGTTCTATGTTAATTATGAAAATTATATGTAATGTATTTTGGGGCGTGTGTTTGGAATTTAGATAGATTCCACAATGATGAAAATTACCCTATTGGAGATTGGAAGAAATCCTTGATAATGACCCAAAAATATTAGGATAGAAACACACATTGTTTTATGGTAATGGGGGAAAAATAATTTCCTCAAGAAATATTCTTGTTTTATGCAGTTTAAGTAGAGTGGCCCAGGTTGGTTTGTTTTAACAATGTTTGACAAGATGAGAGAGTTTTTTCAAGAAGACCAATTTACATTTTCTAAGGAGTTTGTAAATTAAGAAGTATAGTAGTTAATTAAGTATATTATGAAATATTTGGCTCAAATAGAAACATCCAGAAATGAGGGATTCATGTTTCTAGCTTACATGTTATAAATATAATATAAATTATCTTTGAATATTAAATTTTAGGACGAGTAGTTAGAAAGAATTATATGGAAGAACTTCTATGAGACATTCTTGGGGAACTTTTATCCTGATAACTTGATGAATAGTTAAGTTCATGATATCATTTGATTGACCTGTGGGATTTTGTTTATAATTTATTATAATAGTTTCATAAATGAAATAGGTAATTTTTTCATAACATTGATCAAATATAGGGATGTAATAACTAGTTATATTCAAAATGGAATTATATTTTAGATCATGTCCCATGTAAATATATTTCATGTCTATAAGTTTTTTAATTATGTTGAACAAGTTCCCATTTATCATGGGGACTAAAAAGATAATCCTGGGGGTTGTAAAGTAGTTTTGGTTCAGCGATATATTAGTACATTGTGTAATAGTAGGAAGAATCTCATTGAGAATATAAACTGGGTGGTGGTGTAAAGAGTAGCTAGGGGAGAGTTTTTTATTCTTAGGGAATTATTTCTATCATCTTATATCAACATGAGAATCATGGTCACATTTGTGGTCAGTGTCATTGATCGCTAGTATACTCCCAATATTATGGAGTGATCTTTCAGGTAAATAGGTTCAATAGTATCCCACACAAAATGTGTACTGATGGGAGACCTATGATGTTATAGAGTATCAATTGGTGATTAAATAACCATATTAGTCTGCCAGTTGGAGTTCCACTGGTCTTACAAGATGGGATGATATAAATGGTACTTTGTGACATGAGGATTCATATTTAAAGGGAATTGAAACCTAGGAATCTATAACAAGAGAGTAGGGTAAGGGAAGATGAAAATTTCATGTCATTCATTTATCTCATATGGGTATCAAGGCTAGACCGTATATTTTTTTTGTCATTTCTATATTCTGCACATTATTAAAGAATATTTGATATAGGCGTCTCATAGTCTATCATCTCCTCTCTAGTCATGTATTTTTTTTTGTTTTAGGGGTGGAAAATATGTGTGGGGCAATTCCAATAGACACACTATATGGGGTGAAAACATAGGTATCTATCAATGTAAGGAATGTTACCATGATATTCATGAATACTATCTACTTTAGGACTTTTAGAAGCATTATATGATTGGGCTTGACCTAATAATGGGAATGAAATGGTTTCAATCATACCAAGATCACACTAATTTATACCATAGTTGATTGAGTTTGTTATCTCATTAAGGTGACACTTATTTCCATTATGGGGAATTGTTTATCATGGATGTATGTGAATTTATAGTTCCATCACAACTTATTGAGATCATATACATTGTCATAAATATTTATTCGATGATGGGAGAGTGGATAATGATGAATTCCCTCTATTGGAGGATCAGTTTAATGATATTTTTGGATGAATTATTATGTTTTCCACTTGATAGAGGGGTTGTGATCACGATTGAGATAATTCTTAGAGTTGAGGTCAATTATATTCTCCCGTATTGAATGTAATCATCACAACTCCATGTTGGAGGATTTTCAGAACAAATGATTTATCAATATGTTTACATCACCATGAGTATCTCCATTACCCTTTGAAGTATGATGGGACGTTTCAGTTGTGTGATTTGTATCATATGTTAAATAAAGTGATGGTAATAACAATATAATATTCCATGTATTGATGATCTATTTTACTTTCCTATCAGTTATTATGTGTTCTCCATTATAGATATTGTGTCAGTGTTTTATCCACTGAGGGCGATACATTTTAAAATATATTATACTTCATTTAGAAGTAGTTGTGGTTTATATTATTTCATTATAATTACATTATAGTTGAAAAACACGCCTACTAAATCCAAGGATTTATTGAATCAAATATTTCACTCATACATATATCAATTATTAGCTGTTTCTATTGATGACATTGTGTTTTACTCACAGACACATGGTAATCATTAACAAAATATTTACATCATCTTGATTACCTTAATAGAGAAGTAGATATATTCCATGCTATAAAAGTGTAATTTATATATTTAAATGGTTCTATTCAAGAATGATATCATCTCATAAAATGGTGTGTGAGTGGACCATAAGAAGGGTAAAATTGTATTATTTTTTGAGTTTCCCAATAATGTTTTTTATTTTGAAATCTTTTAGGTATTGGTGAGATATTACCGAGGGATTGTCAAATTATTTTTTCACATGGATATCTCTCCCTCAGGATTTACCATACAGTTTTTATGGTTTGATTGGTTTTTAACATGTGATAATTATTTTAATGGGATGAAGAAAAATTTAACATCAAAATCCATCATGATCTTTCCTGAACATGGAATGTGGTATATGGTATTTATAACGAATACTATATTTTACATGTGGTATTATTGATTCTAGGAGATAATTTTTAGGAATATGGATCACTAAAGTTGATGATACATGAATGTAACACTCCAATTCACAATTTTGAGTGGTCCAAAATGGTTTATGATTAGAAATTATGGTAGATTTAGCTGTTGTATGAGAGGTTTTCAGTTTATTGAAAATGGAATAGAATTAAGTACATATACACTGAGATTTACATGAATATTATAAATAAAATATGAGTTGATTATATACAGTCTTTTAAGTTTTAACTGGATTAAATTTTAGGTTAGTGAAATATTTTTGAACATGCATTGACTTTAGAAGACGGAGGCTCGGGTACATCTTGAGTCTACATTCGAGTGGAAGAAGACGGATTTTTTTACTGAGATGCATATGTTTTTGGTAATATCTTGAGTGTATTACACTCATGTCTCATTCTACAGTCCCATATCATCAAAAAAAAATTTATAACGAAGTATTAGGTTCATAATTTCTCTATTTGAGAGAAACTTTTGATGGTGGGAATCTGCCTTCGGATTGGATTATTGATGTGGATGACATTATTCAGTATTTGGATTTGGTATTAAGAATACTTTTATATGGAAGTAGAAAATGGGTGAGTTTAATTCTTAGATTTGTTTTCAAATTTATTTCACCATGTTGTAGCTTGACCATCAGAGACTGTGTTGGTGTCCTGGAATGAAAAAGGATATTTTTGGTTTCACAATGTGATTCTATATATATAAGATTATGGGTACTAAAATGTTTAGTGATTTCTACATAAATATTGATAAGAAATAAAAAAATATTATTCTTGTATTCTAAGACAAGTAAAGGTAATGAGTCATATAATTTGTGGTCTGGAGAATTTCAATGTACTCATTGAATTTCCCTGTAATGAAAGTTGTCATGTGACTATTCATATGGATCCATATGAGGATATATTAGGAAAACCTACATATATCATATATATTGGATGGATGCTACTTAATTTTTGTTCTTGGGGATAATTCTCATATAGGAGACATCATAGAATGTTTAGATAACAGAGAAACAGGTATTTATGGATCAGAGAAAATAAAGGTAATACTCACATCGACATCATCAACACCAAATGATTAAAATTATTGAACATCTGTTCCTTTAGGTTTCATTGATATTGGATAACCCTCATCTTTATATATAGGGATAGATGGATCCTAGGTATGTGGGGATGTTCGAGATTTGGGGGATAATCATATCATTATCATATTATTGGAAACTCCAATGTTATGTAGTCATTTGAAATATTTTTTTCATGCTTCAAATAAGATTCATTATCACCAAAAACTATATCATGTTTTATATGTTGATTATGTTTATCTTGAGGTAAATTATTTAATTTAGAATCACCCAACTTTTATTATATATTAGAGTGAGAATTTTTCATGAGGTATTACCCTGGCATTGGTCGGAGTTCCATGGAAGGTTGGTAATATTAATTAGGAATATTTGTAGGGGGAGGAAGATAATTGAGACCAATTTTATGATAATTTTACCATTTATTCTTAGAAATTATCAGTATTGAATCTTAGGGATGATCTGTTATATAGTGGAGAGGTTGAAAGATCCTAACTATTGAATTTGGTTGTTTATCCTCAAATTTTGTGATTAAATCCATGTATATTATTTTATAAAAGTGTTAATGAGAGAATGAGGGGTCTAACGGAAATTATAGAGATTTTTTCGTAGAATATGGGAGAACGAAGGACATTTTGTTCGTGGATAACAGTTGAGACATGGTGAGCACATGTCATGCACCATGGTCTAGTAAACCAAACAGCCTAACTCCCTTGGATAGTGGATTACCATTTACCTACGCATGGTTTTTACATCCATTCTAGTTTCCTAGAAAAAATATGTGGTTAGGGCCCCTCTTGGATAGATTCCGCACAATTGGCTAACATATTTTCCAACATTATGGGAAAACCTTGAACATCATTAAGGGGGGGATCCAATTTTATGAGTTTATGAGTAAACGTTTCTTACTTGAATGATTACCCCATTTACATCTCTAGATTCCTAGGTTATAAACCCGATATTTCAATTATTTCCAAGGATGTTTCTCCTTAATTTCAATTCCATTTGATGTTTTATTTATAGAAAGATTAATATTTAACTCAGCCTACCACTTTTCTTACTTATATTTGATTGAATGAACCACAATGTGATGTTTTATATCCTTCTAAATCCTATAAAACCATTTTCTATAGAATATTATATAACTAATATTTGTTGGTTTTGAGATATAATAAGGGGATATAGTTAAGTGAGTTATTTTCACTAAACATGAGGATGGTGGTCTACTTGTCATTTTCCATAGTCTTGTTTTTTATCCATGTGTATGTGGTTTTATAGTAGTTTTATTTTTATTTTTTGAATTTAAATCCTATATAGTAAATGACAATTTATTTTATTAAATGATGTGTTAGACCTGTTATATACCTCATGGGGTCTGTTTTTTGGAATAAAACATGGGATATAGTCACCATTGAGGTGATATAGTAACTTTAACATGGGAATTGAGTTATTAATTGATGAATCAAAGGACATATGTGACTAAAAAGAATAACTATTTTTAACATGCTATAATGGAATAAAGGGGTGATTAGATTTACTTGAACATATTAAATGATTTGTGGTTAATATTTGGTAAAATGTGATTATTCATATAAGGGGGTGAATATTTATGTCATAAAAAGGTATGTAATTATTTGTAATGGTTGAGGTTGATATTTAATGGTATAAATAGTTCATTATAGATTGTAGTTACTTCTAAAGAAGGCGATGAATCATGGATTTTATGGAAAATTTAAGAGGATATTCCTTGATGTGTTAATGTGGTAATAAGGGTCCAGGTATATTAAATCCTGATAAGTGTATAATTATTAAATGGATATAGGTTTTGACCATGGAGGTCCACACCAAGGTACAATTGTTAGTCATGGAGGTCCAAATCGGAAATGGGTTTGGTCATGGTAGTCTATCCCACGATAATGGTGTTTTTCATGGTAATCTACTCCCTTTATATGATGTTGGTTATGGAACTACACATTAGTAATACATTTTTTCTCATGGTGTTATACACCAATGTTTGATAGCTGGATTGAGGATCCTCGGTAAATGATATAATTATTGTCTTTATGACTTAATGAAGTCAACACATCATGGTATTTGTTGTAATCATGGAACCGTTTGGTCTAATTATAAGATTCATATTCATGAAACCATCCTTATTTTCCCACATGAACAATTTTATACATTTTTATAAACTATTTTTTTAGACTAGGAATTACCACACACAACGTTTTTGGTGTCCAACTAAGTTAATTCACACCTTGATTGGGTTTCCATTGAGAAACCATGTAGATTTCATGGTTTCATGTTATGATAATGGAAAATTATTTATTATTTATGGTTGTGTTGGTATTTGGGGATTTAGTGTGGCTAGGGGGATCAAGATGATTCATATACCCATTTAAGGGATCTTCTTTTACCAAGACTTATATTGGGTTTTCTTAGAACAATTGACACTAACTGTACATGACATGTTTATTGAACTTAGTTGGGGGATGGACCTATCTTCTAGGTCAATTATATGATGAATGGTTTATTTTTTGTTTTTGATGATTGTTACTTTTCTATCATATATGTGATCTTATATTATTGTCTTACTCAGTAAAAGAGGGTAATGTGTACCCATATAACTGAGTTTACAACTATGTTTTGGCATCCTCTAGCATATATTGAAGAGTTTCTGTGGTCATGTACCACACTGCTATTTTCCACTGATATATTGGATTCTCAGATGGGGTGTTACATGAAATGTTGTATTTTATCACTTTATAAATAAGAAAAATGGACCCTTGGTTATATTGATCCTTTTGAATCAGATTCTAGTGTTTTACATTCCATAAATTGTGTTTTTTGATTTTAATTAATTTAATAGATATTTTTTTATATGAAACAACACTAGAAATCCATATGTTAAATTATGTTGCACATAAAGGTATTATAATGTTTGTGATACAGGTATGGACATGTATAAAAATGAAATGTAGAGTTTATCCCTTATTCATAATGAATATATCACATCAATATTTATAATATAAAATTTTATTTAAAATTGATAAAATGAAAATAGTGAATTTGTTTCTATAGAAATTTTCATCCAAGGAATAATTTGGCTTTTACAAAGTAGATGGTAAGGAAGGGTAAATAATATCAAAGATGCTAAAATGTTAAAAATATGTCATTTGTGGAACACAAAGATTCTGTCATAACTAATTATTGACCATGAATATACCAACATAAAAGGGGGATAAATATGTTACGGAATCTAAAATAAAAATTTCTTCTATGGAAAATATTAACGACTCATCTAGGTGAGGCTTCATCAAAACCAACATTATGAAGATGATGGACAAGTACAAGAAAAATAAGATCTGAAAAAATAAACTAAAAGAAAATTAACAATAAACTAATAGAGAACGATATTAAGGATTCCAATGAAGTGAATAAAATGATTAAATTTCAACCTATAATTCAAGTGAAAAAATTTCAATGTATCGCATGACAATTATTTAGAATGGATTTGGCGTTAGTTGTAAATATTATTATACTCATTCTCATTCCTCTTTTTTCTCATCCACTTTTCAACTTACTAGTTGACATGTAAGGATTGTATTAATGTTAAACATAAAAAGAAGAATATTTTTATGGATATTTAACAATTATAAATAGATAATAAAATGAGACATAAAATTATTATTTAATAAAATAAAAAAATAATGATAAATAAATGATTACTTTAAAATTAAAAAATATTTGAAATATTAAAAATTAAAAATTAAAAATTAATTATTTTAAAAATTCCCTTTTTCCTTTATTCCATGGTGTGTAAAAGTTAAATTCATTTTTATTCTCTTAAGACTCTTATAAATCTCAATGGATGCGGTTTCTCAAAAAAATATAGTTGTCTGAAAAATTATACAAACACCTTTTCCAAAAAAATATGTAATCCAAAATTATGATTCTAATAAAATTATTAAGGTTTCTAATCTAGTTTAGTAATTTTATTATAAATATTATTGATATCATATACCTATAAGAATTCATATTTAATCTCATATTCCAAGTGTAAATTTTTCTTTCCAAATAGGTGTAGATTCTAAAACATTTATTATCGAATCTAAGTGACCCAAAAATATGGTAACAAAAAGGCAATGATTCTCATTATTTTGTAGAAAAATTGAAACAAACATGAGAATATATATGACATCTAGATTTTCGGATCTCAAGAATTATAAGTATTGATTTATATTATTCTACCAATTCAATGATTCTGAAGGAAGACTTGTCACATTTATAGATGTGTAAGAATTCTTTATTATTGTAATATGTATAATTTTTACTCTAACTCAACAAATATTAATTATGTTTTAATTTTTAATGTAATTAAATATGATTGACTATTTATTATTAAATTATATTATTTCATTTTCAAAATAATTATTGTAAATTTATTTTTTAAAAGTCATTAATTCAATAGTGAAATATTTTATTAATGAATATAATCATTGAAATGTTTCTTTATAGATTTGTAATCTCATTTAAGTAAAATAATAACTTTTTCATGTTCAAAATATATTGATTCATTTATTTGAAATATGGAATATGATATTATAACCTTCATACCCACTCCAATCAAAACACAAATAGACTAGTCTTATATTTTTCAAAATATTATTTTAATGATAATAATTGATTTAAACCATTCAAAATTAGAAATAAAAACATGTCTTATCTCAAACCTAAAAATTTTATATAATATTTTAAAGCCTTATAACTAGACTGACATGGTCGTTTTGGAACACCCCTTGTTTGATGTCCTAGAGGTAAAGATTTGAACTTTTAATTTATCGATGATGTTGTTATATTTAAATCGGTTTTCTTGTTATCATGTGAGTGTTATGAATTTAAATCTATATCAACTATTGTAGAAATTTAAAATATGAAAATGGCTTCAAAGTAATTTCCATTTGAAGTGTTCGTGGTTGTAAATATTATAATAATGAATTTTATTTTTTATTCACTTCTCAATGTTCTCATTACTCCCTATACACCATTAGAACTCATCTTAAAAATGTGGTTGTAAAAATAAAAAACAACACCCTCAATAAAATGTTTTGAGATATCCATAATTTTTTTTTAAAATACTCAATATGTATAGGTCCGGACAATAAAAAATGCACGATTTATCTTTAATTTTTTCTGGATAGGACCCATCGTAGTACAAAATCATTATTTTATTTATAATTGAAAAATTTCAAACATTTTCTTCATTAGAGTCATCAGTTTTATATTCTATATCCTCAATACCAAAGATAACATATGAATGTTTAATTTCATATATGGTCTTCAATAATAGTAATAGGATTGTAATAGTGTCAAATAAAAAAAATATGATTTTAAACTTTCTAAATCATATCCTCAAAGTTATAATAATTTGGTGAAACCATGTATGATAATTTTGAAACCTAAAACTTCTATGATAAGTAATGATTCTGCATAATTCAAATACAATATATTACAAATGTTATTAAATCAATTAAAATACCTCATTATAGTAAATGTTATAGTAGAATTTCCATTTTTAACTCATACTATATGTTCGGTATTATTTTGTTATGGAACATCTTGTTTTACTGTTTTTACTTAACATTATTTTGTTGGTAAAACAATTGGAATGGAAAATTAGATACTCATAATGCAATATGAGTTGAATCAATTTCAATGTAATATTTTTTGGACTCTATTGGAATGTATTGAAAATAATATTATTGTTGTAACCATGTGGTTTTTTCAAAACAAACTTAATGAACATTGAAATGTTATCCATAACATGTCATTACATGTTTCAAAAGAATATAATAAAGAACTAGTTATTTATTATGGTCAACCCATTTAACTTACATATTGAAAAGGATACATATATATATCATTATAATTTATTTTAAATTAAAATATTTCTAAATAGATTCCCATTGTGATTTTAAAATGTTTCTATTTCATATTTTTATATCAAAAACAACTAGTTTTAAAATTACATTATTCAAAAAATGTATTTTCATGTTAACCAATTCTATAAAAAAAATAAAACAATACCCTCAATTTTGGTTTCAGTGATTATGAAAATTTATTTTATATAATTATTTTAATATGGGAAAGATAAAATCCTCCCTTCTTTTCAAAACCATTGTTAGTGATTTATAAATTTTTTGAATTAATGTTAAAAATGTTGTTTTCAACGAAAATAAAAACTATATTCAAATATTTTCGCATTTTAATGATAAATATTTATAAATGAGTTATATAAGATAAATCAAATTCTTCATTGGTTATCAAATTTTATAAAATTATGATGGAACCTTTTAAAAGAAAAGTAAATACAGTATTGGAATTTTAGATAAGTTTAGCCTCTATCGGGATAATGAAATTAGAACATCCATGAGTACAACATGTAATATAATATTATCTTAAGTTGTTCGATCCATCTAAAATAATATTTTTCAACGTATGATTATATGTAAATATTACGTTATTGTGAGCTACATAGAAATCACATTCAGTGTATAGATTTATGAATAATTTCAATCAAATCAATAGGAATACAATTAAATATAAATGAAAATAATTTTACATTACATCAAATGAAATAAAATCTTGTGTTATTTTCATCTAATGAATCCAATTTTTAACATTATTATTTTTGGATAATTATTTTTTAGGATGAAAACATGATATGAAATGTGTTAGAAGAATATTAAATCTACTATAAAAATCTATCTTCTCTTGGATTAGTAAGTGGAATTTTATTCTTTTTCTATATGGGAAGTATAATACATACCCACATGATGATTTTCCCGTACATTTTGTGTTGATGAAACAAAATCTTTTTTTGATTTGATCTAATATATTTGTATATCACTGTCAAATTTTATCTCATCACTGAAAACAATTTTCCTACAAATCCTATCAAACCCCCTAACACTAAACATAATAAAATGAGATACCATTTCCAAAGTTATAACTTTCAATGAAGTGATATCATTATTTACATTTTTTAGGGAAACCCATCAGTACACATATAGTTTTCTTAATCCCCTTTCACTTGATACATCTAACTCCATAAAATGTGGGTTCTTTATTATTATATATTTCATTTTTATCTAATAAAATCATAAAAATATTAAGTTTTTTTTAATATTTTTTCAGAACTGAATTCCAAAATCAAAATAATGTTTATAATATTTTTTTATAAAAATTACATAGATTTTGAAAAGTGATGTGATAATGTTTTTCTAGTTAAAAAAATTATTTCCATGATAAAAACCAGTTGATTTTGTTCTATAACAGATTGAAATATAGATTTATACCCTAAAAAATTTATTGAGCTTTACCACCCCTTATAGATCCTGAAAAAAATTAGTGGTTCTTATTTTACAATTAGTTTAACACTACCACATTATTTTAAATGGAATAATTATATAACCTTTTCATAGCCCCTAAGGATGAAATTATTTTTCCAATTTTTTAACTTCTATGAATTTTTCTATATTATTGTTTTTTCAAATGAGTATGATCACATTAAAATCACTTAATGGATTAATTATAGGGGAGTAAATATTTTTAACACTATAATGATCCTAGAGTAGTAATATTTTTTCACAAGATATACCCAAATTTAATGCTTGTATTTTTTTATGAAAACATTTTTTATATTTTTCAATAAATATATTATCTTAGTGTTATAGTTTTTTTAATGTTTATTTAATATTATAATACTTTTATGATCAATTAACATTTTCAAATATTCATTTTGAAGACATTATTTTTATATCACACTATAGTTTATAATAATAATATAGGTATACCTAAATTTCAACTCTTTACTTTCTAACCCCCTTTGTAAATTCATTTCATATATTCCAATATGGGGATATCATTTTCTGTTTCACTTAGAGGCTATATTTTATTGTTTTAGGAGATATGTTTTTAAAAATAATCCTAGAGAAAATGTTATTCATATTGGAGATCGAACTTTTAATACCCTTGTTTAATTTAATTATTATGAAAGTATCTATTAATAACAGAAAGGGGCAGATTATAATGACTCTCACTGATCCTTGATTTTTTGATTGTGAAATCTCGTTATTTCATTAATATTGTTTCTTATTTAATTTAATAATTGATTTTTTGTCATTATACAATTATGTTAAGAGTATATACTAATGTCATGCTGGATTTAATGGATAATTAAAATGACTAATCACATAAAACGATAAAAAAGAAAACGTGTTACAATATATTTTTATGGAACTCACCATTGAAAGCATCATAAACAAATATTATAATTCAACCATCAAGACCATGTAATAACCAATGTTGTTACATTGTCTGAAAAATTGTACATTTTCTTCATTCTGGGAGATTCCCACGAAAAATATATATTTTAGGCCACAAAAACCTGATTTCATTTATGAATAATAAACAAATTCAATAAGACATAACAACAAATATCAAATACCTACACAATAGATGCATTCTAAATGAAATGTAATTCTTGAACATGTAAATATCATATAATTCTATACTTAAATTTATTATGGTAAAAATTCATTGAAAATGGATTTAATTGAATTTTAAACCCGATAATGGTTTCTATAAAAATATCAAATTATCTTCTATCTCTAAAAAGCGTCCTTTGGAAGCATTTTGAAATAAATTTCTTATCTAATAACCAAATTTCATAATTTATCAATGATCTTATATTATTTTCATGATTCTAAAAATATATCTTTATTTATCCTCTTTCTTCTCCCAATAATTCTTACAAATTTTTATATCTTCATCACTACCATTATTTTGTAGTCTCTACGTCTTATTCATAATATTCATTAAGATATTAATTTTAAACTATAAAGACGATATTCATCATAGTTTATCAAATTTAATTTTTATTAATATAATAAATTTTAGAGAAAATTATTCTCCTATAAATTTTATTAAAATGCAAAATATTATTATTTTTTGTGTTCTAGAATCATTATAAAATATATAGTGTTTACTATATTTTGTATATACAATGAAAAATATATAAAGGGGTATTTTGTTATCCATAATACCAATAATTTAAAGGGAATAAATTATTAAAACATCATGTTATTAAGTTGTGATACATAGTGGTACCCTTGGGTAGTATTTCTAAACATCCTTAATGAATATCTAGTCAATTTTGATTTTCATAATTTCAATTAGTTTTTGATTCCAATAATACTTTTTCTAAATTGTATAATCCACCAATTAATTCATAATACTTTTTATTCAGAAAACATGAATATTTTATTTTCAATTTTTTTAATGGAATAAATATTCACATTATTCTTCCACTTATATTATTACATATATTTATTTTTTTCCATTTGAAACATAGATGTTAATATTATTTTATTTAAAAAGTATTATTTTTTGAATATTATATATTGATTATTTTAAAATTGGATTATTAACCATTAATATTTGTATAGGGAAATTTACCCACCACATATTTCAATTTTACTTATCTTAGTGACAGAAAATGTCAGGACTGAATTCATCTTCTTATAACAGTAAAAATTTGCTCACGGGAATGCATTAGAATATGTGTCTTTTTTGGGACCCATGATTCACTATTTCATCTTGAGTTCTATGGTTTATATGGTTTTATAGAACCAACATTGTGTCACATTTGCACAAATATTATATATGTTACATGGATTATTATTCTTTAATTGATTTTTTATTATTCATAAATTTCTCGGTTATATCTATTTATTAAATAAAACTTTTATTTTAATTATTTTAATGGTTTTTGACGTGAATGATTTTTTAATAGTAAAATGAATGGGCTATTTTAAAAAAATATTATTTCACGTGAAATAGTTTATGAAACTTCTTTTATTTTAATATTTTAATTAAAGGGTTCATTGGAAAATTAACTGAATAGATTCATGTTGGTATACAACTTGGAGCTTCCCCAAACACATCATATTAATTTAGCATTCTGTTGAATTGGTAATGATTGAATTAGATAATGGTTTTGGAGTCTTTTATCATAGTGGATCATCTAATTCAATATTATCCTATGGTTCGTAGAGATGGTGGTGATCAATTTCAAATGGAGATAGTATCTTTTCATCTGGTACTTCACGTGTTATAGACCATTAGTATTTTTAATGATATATAAATTTTTTTAGTAATCATATTTTTAATCTTACATTTATTACAATTTATATTTCTTATCATTACTCGAGACATGTCATTGTAATGTTAAATGTTATAATATTCATATTCATTACAATATAAATAAAGTAACACCAAATTTTTCTAAAAATATGTAATTGAAATAAATTTAATCATTTTGATATTTTTCATTATAGAAATCATTGAGTTTTGCTTAAATTTCTTGCAATACCATGTTTTAGTGAAAAATGGGATACTATTGAAATAAAGTTATTTAACATGAAACTTTTAACATTTCCATTGGAATGATGGGTATAAATAATATTAATTAAAAAATTATTGTATAAACATGTATATAGAATCAAATTTCTTTGTGACCAATTAAATATATATATATAATATACAAATAAAGGAAATATTATTGAGATTTTTTACAAGAACATTTTACCTCAATAATTTATAAAATCCATGTTTTTAGATTTATTTTAATGAAATTTATATATTTTATCTTAAATAAAATGTGTAACATTTTTTAATGTGTTTTCTAGACATGAGATAAAAAATCCAATTTTATGCTTAAAAAATGTATTTTTCTAAAAGTTGATTTGTCACCATGTTTAAAATTATTATAAAAATAATTTTATTACACTTTTAGATAATTCTATTATAAAAAATGACATTAATTTTTGAAATAATCATTTCAAAATTTTTATATGGTGTATTTTTGTTAATTTTTTTACAGGGAAATTCTTTTTGTGGATACTCAAAAAGGTATATTTTAATTAACAATTTTCATTTATTTTAATGATTATAAAAAAAATTGTTTTAATATTATTGTTAAAAAAAATATAATTAAATTATATTTATATTAATCAAATTTTTTACATTATAATATTTAACATATTGAATTTTTATATAAAAACGATTTAAACTATTCAACAATTCTCTTGAAAACAAGCCTTTCCATCACATATTTTGGATTATTTTTAAATTAGATATTTTTAATTATGTCAATGGAATATAGAAAAATTTATTCCATAATTGGAATCATAATAAAATATAATATATAATAGGGATATATTAAACTTTTACCCAAATTAGTACTAACATTAGTGAATATTATTTACTTTGGTTGAGGTAAAAATGGGTTTATTGGGGGTTAAACTAAGAATATATGGGTTAAAATGAACAGAAAACATTTTTAAATTCATATTATAAGGAAATATATCAGGATTATATATAAAAAATTCTAAAATACGGTCATTAAAATGATTTTTAATTGGGAATTACATTATTATTTTGGATTTGTCTAGGAAATTCCCATGTGGTTTTTATGTAGCTTCTGTTCCCCCACATTTAAAAGGGCACCACCACCATTAAATACATCACTCCTATATAAAAAAATATTTCTAAAGAACCTGACAAATATCATAAAAGACAAAAATATTTATCTTCTAAATCTTCCCCCCCCACCAAATACAAATTCTATGTTCTATAATATGATACCCAAAGGGGGTGCTTCTTGGTGAATGTAATTGTCATCACAACCCCTTATTTTGTTCTTATTTTTCCTCATTCATTTATTCATTAATTCTTAATATATATTAACACAATTATATATTTTATAAACAGATTTTATAATATAAATTCAAAAACTTATAACCATCTCCACTCCCATTATATGGAAAATGAAATCATCGACCATGTGTACGGTGAACTACCACACGACAAACCGAAGTAGTTTGTTTTTCATATCAACCCATAAAAGATGTATATAATGAGGGATATAACATATTTATAATATCCTTAACAAATTAATATACTTATATAATTATGAAATCATCGATTACTTCTTACTTTATATTCTAATGAGGATACAATAACATTAATCATTTGTTCAGTGGACTACCCTCTTGTGAAGCAATGTGATTTGTTTTCATTTAAGATTTACATAGAAGGTACTGAGGGTAAATTGAATGATTATAAATTAAATATATAAAATAATACATACAAATTAGTGGTAATATATTACATACCTTTAATCTCTTATATTTTTTTTGATAAATTGGAATGAAAATTCATGCGTATGTACAGCCTACCATCTCCAAAAAATGTGAATTTCATTTTATATCTCTAACATTTTTAAACACATATTAATACATTTATAGAGAATATAAATGAAATTTATATCATTTTTAATATTATGATGATGATGGAACCATTATCAAATTATATGTACCATAAATATAAAATCATGCCTTCATGAAAAACAATGTAGTAATTGCGTGAAACATGAATTAGTAATCGAATTGTGAAAAAAGAGGTGATAAAATGTAATTTTGTAAGAAATATGCAGTAATATATATATATATATATATTTATATGAATGGTAATGAAATATATTTAAAAAAATTATTTATTTTAGAGGAGGTTTGGTCATGTTAGATGAAATTTGATACTTAATATAGGGTATTTTCATCTCACATTTATTTTCTATGAGACACATTCCATATTCCGAACATATTTTCATTTTTTGGTGTACATACTAGACTTGAATTTATTTTTTGATTATTATAATAACAATTATTTATATTCAATTCTCAATTTTACAATATTTATTACATGGTGTTCATATTTCAATAGAAGCAATTGTAGTAATTGATTTTTGGGTCAATATTCATTCTTTGATCCATATATGAAATTATTTACCGATCCTCTATTATGAGGATCATATAAATCCCAATTCACAAGAGAAATAATTAATTAATTTTTAAAAGTAGTATTATCTTTTTAATTTAATATTATTCACTCATGGTTATTATGACTCAATGTTACCAATGTGTTAATTGTTTTATGACACCATCTCATTGTTTTTCATGATTTTTTGTTTATGATAAATTTAATGAAATATTGTGAAAAATTTCCCAATAAAATAAAAAATATTATTCTCCTATAATTATTTCCTAAAATTACATGTTTCCCTTCATTTAACACTCCTTACTTGTTCTAGAGTTCAAAATAAATGTTTTATGAAAATAATTCTCTATTTCCACTTTAGTCAAAATAATTTATTATTCTAAAATAATAATTTCTATAAATATTTTATAAAATGTTTTTAAAATTATTCTATATATTTATTAAATAAATATATTCACAATATTTACTATAAAAACATTTTATAGCAATCGTCATGTCACTTTCAAAACATTTCATGAATATCTCTTACTAAAAATGTGGAAGGAACCATTGTTTTAATTTCTATATGAAGAATTATATTTCCTTAAATCATGTGCATTATTTTATTTGAAGAGTAATTTAAAAATAATCCAGGATATTTTAAATGAAATGTATTTTAAAAATTTATAAGTTCTAAAACGTTTTTAATATGGAAAGGCTACATTATTCAAGAAAAAATTCCAACTAATCTTTCAGAATCTATTCTATTTCTAATATGAAATACATTTATATTACTTATGATTTACGGGGGTATAATATTGAATTGTATGATACTTATTAATTCATTTAGTGGTTAATGTAATTAGGTTTTTCATATTTATTAATGAAATTTTTTTTCCTATGGGTTATGCTATAGTGTGTTGATGAATGTTTTATAAAGTCAATTTTTATTATATGGGTTAAGATGTGATGATATCATAAATGTTTTATGAAATTGTAACACATGATTAAATTTTCTCATTATTATATGGGTCATAACTATTTTCCCTCAAATAATTTGGTGAATTCATTATATATTATTATATAACATTAGGAAACAATTCAATTTTATTGATGCACAATAGGATAATGGTGAGCCCCGATCCACTATGGGAAACAAGTGTTTTTAAATCCCTAATGGGGAACTTGTGAGAAGTTCTGTGCATTTATATGTTGTGGTGAAAACATCGATTCCTAGTGTGGATCGTGATGTTCGAGCCTCCATTCGTCGGGATGGAGGATGTCAGCGGTAATAACTTCTAATTCACCTCATGTTGCGATGGTGGTGTCCACATCTGATAATCATGATGGCTTCAAATCCTGGTATGCTGTTTTGGATTGTGTGTCTTAGGACCATATTGATGGTGGTGCGCCAGATCTATATTTGTTGCTAGTGTTGAGGGATTTGATGGGTCATGGTTCCTCTATATTGGATGCTCAAAACCCCAGTTTTCCTTATATGGATGGTGATTTTTAGGGACTAGGGTTGTCCTTCCATCTGTGATGGAGATGGTGATTCTTCAGTTCAATATGCCCTCTGATTTCATGATTTCTTGATCCAAAGATGATGAAACCTAAAGATCTATCGAAGGTCCTAAATAGTAGAGTTATTGTTAAGGATCTGACTGGAAGAGTTGATGCAGACTCTCCTACCTCGGTACCCCCGTTTTAATCACTCATTGACTCTTGTTCTACTCGGATCTTCAGAAATGGATCATCAACTCATGTTAATGATAATTCTGATGTGTTTTCAGATATGATCTCAATAAGAAAGAATTCCTTGATTGAACGTGTTGTTCTACCATAGGGTGAAAAGCATTGGGTGTTTGATGATTTGGTCTAACAGATCACATTTTTTTGGGGATCCAATGATTTCAAGTTTGTGTCTCTTGGCCATGGATTCATTCGTATCATTTTTCCATCGAATAACTTCAAAATACATGAATGGTGTATCAGGTCACTATCTCTGAAACCGGGATGGCTTCACCTTAATGAATGGTCTCTAGATTTCAATGTCTTACGTGAAATAAATTATTTTTCTCATGTTTGGGTCTTGTTTCATGGACTTAATTTGGACCTCTAGCATCCAAATATTTTTCATGATATTAGCTTGTCAATTGGGACTCATATATTCCTTGACAATGAAATTGAGGTGGTTTGGTTTGGACATTTTTCTCGAATGCTGGTGGACATTGATCTGGGTTCTACCTTGATTGATAAGGTAACTCTCTCCAATCCTACTGATAATATTCATATGGATGTTGAATATGAAAGGAAATTCCTCTTTTGTACTAAATGTATGGCTGTTGAACATTCATTGGAGTTATATCAATGGAATATCTCCTATGGGAGATGTGGGATGAAGGGCCATCTAGTTACTCTTTGAAGGAGGAATCCTTAACGAAATCATGTGGCTCCGTCAAAGACTCATGTTCGTGATGGTGATGGAAAAAATATCTTCTACTAAGACTGATATTTTGGATGTTGAAAATTCTGTCCCTCAAGTGTCTCATTTGAAAGGTAAAGTCCTTATGGAAGTGAGGTCCTCGATGAGAGCTAATAGTGGCCCCTCTAATTCTCAGACAAATTCTCATTATTCTAATGATGTACGTGATGTCCCCATTTGATTTAATGTGACTGGAAAAAATATCGGCATCTTTATTGATTGGTCTCCTACTCGTTCTAAACCTCCAAATCCATATATGTATGATAGTCCTGATGCAGGAGTGTTATGTGATGGGTCGGTTGAATCGGCACTTAGATTGGATCACACTGGAGATCATCAACATGTTGATTGTCATCAAAAAATAAAAAAACATTTAAAATACTCTAAGATATCTGATAAGTGGGGTGACATCTCTGAGGTAGAAGGGATGGCTATAGACAACGGTGGTCCTACCTCTTTCAAAGAGGCACTCCTATCTAAAAAAGGGAAGGCAGATGACATCACTCTTGCTCTTCTAAAGAGAAGGCTGAGGAAGGACTATTCTAACACGCCTCACACTATGTATACTCGATCTTCTAAGCCATCAAAAAATCTCAATAATAATCTTCTTATGGTTTAAAATCAGGGTAAGTCTCAATCAAAATGGGACACTGCTTATGGCTCTGATTATGAGACTTACATGCCTTATTATGATTTGTAATTTTGTTCTTGATGGATGAGGGTGATTCCATATGTTTGGCCTCTCCATTATTCTTTGTACTTTTTCTTTTTTTAAATAAATATTCAAAAGGATAGATATTGACTAGACTTATTGGGTATTGTAGTATTTGATCTTGTGTTTATAAACTATATTGAATATCCAATAAAAAAGATGTAATATTTATTTCTAAAATTTCATGGTGGAAATAGTCGGTATCAAAGGATATGTTTAGTTACCCCATGAAAACATGGATTAGAAAACTTTAGTGATAACCCTATGGAATATGACGAAAATATTTTTAAGGTTGAGTCTAAGTATAGGAAATTATCATATAATTTTGGTGAAAAATAAATAAAGGAGTTTCTAAGATTTTACATCCATATATAGATATTACAAATGGATGAGGATATTTCATTGAAGTACCAAGGGGTAATTGATTTTTATTTTGTTCACTAAGTAGGTTTGGACAATCATATGGAGCATGGAAATAAACCATATAGAACACTTGGTTTTAACATCCTTGGGATAATCTTTGACAATTCAAAAGCTCTGTGTAAACTGTTATTAAATATTAAAATAATGACCTTTAATGAGATAGTTAGATCTTATTTTTGATATATATTGCAAGGATATATTCTTGATTTTGACATCCAATAAATGTATATTCATGATTATGTATTTTTTAACAATGATTATTTTTTCTCATGTTATGATTTATTGTTTTATTAAATGCCAATAACCTGATGGAACTGTTCCAATACATAGTGCGATTGAAAATGAAATCATTATCCTGTTTAGAAACCAATCATTATGGGAGATATAATGATAAAATTGTTTCTATTCTCACACTACATTCTCATGATATTAATCGTACTAAACATACAAAAAGGAATATGGAAAATGTTTTATTGATTAATTCTGGAAGAAACATCCATCTTCTGTTATTAGTTCATGTGATCTATTATTTTTTTCTAATGGATTTGTACCAATGAAAATATAATTTACATTATTCATTGTTAATAGAATGCGAAATAAAATTTGGATATTTATCATTTGGAAAGAGAAATATATTAGTGTTTCACACTTATTATGAACACAAGGTAAGATGAATGAATTGAATAAAAATAATTTGAAATGTTTAATGACATATTTATTTGTAAGTACTTTACTCAGATTATTTGTACAAATATGGAAAATAAGTTCCTAAAGACTATGTAACAAGATTATGAATCCATTATTCACTAGAAATCTTAATTTACTATATTTTCAAGGAATATTTATGGTTTAATCATAATCCATAAATGAAAAATTGATTAATTTTTTTGTTTCTTAAAACCAAGACATTGAAATGAAATGGCTATCCAATACATCTACAACTATGAAAAAATATTCTACTCTGAAATGAAGATAAAAATTGAAATTTTAAATCTTAAAATTCCATGTGTTTTTTTAATAAAAGGAACATTGAGTATCATGAAAAATCATATGTTTGAAATAAATTACATCCATCTATATGCAATAAATATAGGATGAAGCATTAATGAAATTGATTGAATGGAATTGGGAGGTTCATTTAAATTTGTATATTAATTTCATAAATCTCTTTAATGTTGAAGTTTATATATTTGTTTGGTTAATGTAATAGAGTAGAGGATGACTCAATATAATTACCCATCAACACTCTTATGTTCCATGTGAAATGCTTTTTGAAATTACGAAAATCAATTCTATGAAAACCCTATTTTTTATTACACACTAAATCATGATTTATTACTTAAACATCACTTTTTACAAAATATAATATCAAGAACAATAGTGTATTCAGAGCTTAGGATCATTACATAAAAACATAAAACATTAAATAAAACATCTTTATTGAATTTTTTTTCACATGACGCCTATATTCCATTGTACTTTCCATTTCTTGGGATAACCTGAGGACATTCATAAAAAAGGGTGAGATATAAATACCAGAAATGGAATAAACAAGGAATAACATAATGAATACAATCATGTTAGAAAATAGGCATGTTAATAGATCACATGAGAAACATATACATAATGTGTAACATCCCAAAAAGTAATGAATAATAGATATTTTTATCTATGTCTATTAATGAATTAGATAGGGTTTTAGAGGCTTAAAATGAGAATCAATACAATCTTCAGCATGGAATACACTAATATTTTGAAAAGATTGTTTTACTGCCTTTTGATGGAAAACCATTTTTAAATCAACTTTTTGACAATTTTATAATATAAATTTGTCAAAATAAACATATTATTTATGATTGGGACATTGAAATTTACATTGGATAAATTTTTGGTATTTTTCTGACAATGTTCATTTTTTTGAATAGTGAACAATACTGCATTTTACATCAAAAATGATTTTTCATCTAATTTATTTATATGATTAGATTATGTTTTGAATTGGTTTTAAAGTTCAATTAGAATATATTTTTTCCATTTAATCCAATGGAGGTCATTGAAATTAATTTCACCTTGAAATTGGACTAAAACTAGTGTCAATCTTTGGATACATATTGTTTCATAAAAACATGCTTTTTGTTTTGACTGGAGGAATTAATTATTTAATTAATTAATGTAACTTATATGTTTTGAATTTTTTAAAATAGACATCATTTTTGAATTCAGAATAGAAAATATATCTTTGGGTGAAGTTTTGCTATTTTTTTGAAAAACTTCAATTTTTGATGAATAGTGAAACCACTAAGTAGTACTTATAAAAACCGATTTTCTGTTTAAATTAAATATTACCACCTCTGTGTTTTGAATTTCAAAAATCTAACATACATGGTTATCATTAAAAAGTAAATTTTGGTTCAATGGGATTAAAATAATTTTTTTGTGAATAGTAGCTTTTCAGTTTTTTAATCGCGATTAGAGGTTATTAGTGTAGTTTAAGGTAAAAATAATGTTTTAATAATATGAAATGACCTAGACACATGTCCTACACTTATTGGATGAATCATGGCCTACCAAGACAATCCATGGGTCAACTTGGGGACCCCATGGAGCCACATTGGTAGGAACATTACATTAATAACTTTTATTAAATGTTAAAATAAAAATGTCACAAACATGAGATGTTTTAATAAAACAATTTTTAAATGGGGATATACAAGTCATAGTTTTGACTATAAATATTCATTATAAAGCTATAATTATTTCCTACATAATGACAATTTTTTTATAATTTTTATACATTAAATAAATTAAATTATTTATGATACCATGATGATGCAGCGATTACCTCATTATTTAATGATTTAAACAAAATGAAAAGATAATGTAAAATATAATCCCTACACATGTAAAAAACATATTTTATGGGTGAATTTAGATATCTTGTCACCTTATCCTAGAAATATATAATTTTGGGTCCTTTTAAATCTGAAAAGCATTTTATAATAATGTAACCTTTTATAACATTCCAAGAGTGCCCCTCCTCTCCTCTTATAAAAGCCCCCCCACCTCTAACACCTTACCCACACCACTCAAGCCTTTGGATCAGTCAAACCCTGCCCATTTGTCATTCCACATCCCTGGATTACTCCTTGAAGCCTCGGTTTGGGTAGAAGTCTTCCCAAGGAAGCCTTTGAGCTCAAATCAAAAAGAGTTACCCGTTATAAAGGTACTGTTTTCTCTTGTGTTCTTATATTTTATTTTGCTTCTCCAACCCTCTAAACTCTTTTTATTCATTTCTTTTGTAACAAATCCTGCTTCATAAATATATTAGGATGTTTTTATAAGATTAATTAGAGCTACACTTACACACAGCTACATCTAATGGTTAAAGAACATACTGTTTCTGTGGATGGCGAATTTCTGCCTCACGAAACGATGATTGTTCAACACTCATATAAAACCATAAAAGGTGGCCATTAAGATGTCACTATATTTATATATGACATATATAATATGTTTATGTTTTACTTAAGATTCTGAAATTTTCATTTATGACATACCTTTATGGATTCCATTATGGGTAAACGCGATATCTTAATTTTAGGAAGTGCAGACTACCACCCCCTCAAAGATATTTGATTCGTTAATACCATATGTGGTACGTATAAAAGATAGATTTAATGATATTATATATGATAAAATACTATAATTATAATACTATTATGTTTCATTATGTTTTAATTCCATTAAATATGAAATAGAAATGGAAGTAGCGTTCATGCGTACGTAGGACATACCGTCTCGATGAACGTTGCATTTCATTTCATACCCCTAAATGTTTGGTAATATTATAAATGCATGTATATACTAGATATATATGATATATATGACATATAAATCATGATTATAACTCTAGATATAATAGATACATGAACAACTTGTAATTATAAAGAGCATATTTTTGACTCAAGTACCAATGATCATTAAAACGACCGTTATTAACTTAAATTATTACATAGTGTTCATGACATGGTAATAAGTGATATAAAATGAATAATGAACTCAAAAAAGTTTCTTAAGCATGTATAAATTAACTCGAGTTTATTATTCAGAACATTAAAGGACGATCGAGTCAAGTCGGACTCGATGTATGGGACTTCTTCTCAATATCCTTTCATTGAGGCATATTTTGATTTATACACAACCTTCTTTTATACGGTGTATAAATCCCTTTGACTTTTATATTTATCCAAAAGGAATCTTTTTTATATGAAGCGTTTTACTAAACTACAAAAGGGAATGTTTTTGTCGTACGTATGCGGCGACAACGACTTCTCTACCGCTATGACTATTATTTGAGTTTTAGCTTCCTCTATAAGAAATACCTTTTTTTAAATGAAAAATAAATACCATGTTTACTTTTATTTTATTTTGGTATTGAAAATGGTTTTCATATTGTTTTTATATCAATGTGTTGTATTTATATATTGTGATTGAAAAGTGGAAATGTTATGTTTCCTTTATGCATGTTTTATATGATACGATTATGTTATGGTTTTGGGGAATTATTATGAAGTCGGGTGGTTCTGTGATAAACTAAGGGCGGGTGAGCCCGATATAGCTCTCCAATGCATTGGGTAACGTGGAGGGGTTAACCATTGAGGTTTCTCCAAAGAGATTTAGGGAATATACTGTGATGGGTATTCCAAACGTAACCAAGAGGGTTACTCCCTATGTAAGAATGTTATGAAAGCCTCAAGTTACCTTTATGTCTTATGATTTCTATGATTTATTCATGATTTGATGAGGTATGTTAATGTGCTTATGTTTTATGGGTAAAGTATGACTTAATTTTTATGTATATATGTACTCATGTTTCTTTTCCATATTTTTATATCCCTTGCTGAGCTTTTTATGCTCATCCCAGGTTTTTTAAATGTTTTTCACAGGTCAAGTGATAGGTACATGATGTGATGATAGTGTCAAGGAAGTGTCAAGAAAGAATCCATGTTTTATTTTAAACATGTTTCCATTGATGGGAAAAAATGAATACTATCTTTTATGTAACCACTTTGTTTAAATGTGGAATGTAATGCAAGTTTTATGATCTAATTCTCTAAAAATCTATACCTGAAAATATCCTCAACCTGTATTCTTGAAGTAACTCAATATTAAGTGATGTTTAAGACTTGGGCCTTATAGTTGGTATCAGAGGTCAGTTTAGATAACTTTAGGAGTTATAATTCTATTAAATGGTTATCCAAAAATATTTTTTTATGGTCAAATTGAAATGATATATCATTTGAAGATTACCATGTTGCTTCATCTTAGACATGTTTGTTTAGAATGGTTTTCCATAGAGGAAATAGGAAAGCGGTGCTAGGAAGGCATACAAAAGGAAATAACCTTCCGAATCAGCATCCTGAGATGGTATGAATTGGAACTGAGTAGTTTGTTGCAGTAATGGATCAGTTGACTCAAGCGCTAAATGGTGGTGGTATCCATGCACAAGATCAGCCAGATCAACCGCAAAAGAACATGTCAGTGGTGGAACATTTAATGAGGCAACATCCCCCATCATTCAGAGGATCATCTGACCCTGTGCTAGCTGAAGGGTGGATTAAAGCACTGGAGAAGATTTTCGATGTCATGGGGCATTCAGACAATCAAATGGTTAGTCTTTTTATTTACCGCTTGCAGGGTGAAGCAGATCAGTGGTGGTCGATGGTTAAAAATATCAAGGACGCTGATGAGATTGATTCACTTTACTGGAATGAATTCAAAGGTATGTTTCTTGAGAAGTATTTTCCTAAGGCTATTCGACTTAGTATGGAAAACAATTCTTGGAATTGATGCAAGAGGAAGACTCAGTGGATCCCTATGAAGAGAGGTTCACTCGATTGGCAAGGTATGCTGCAAATTTTATCCGAGACCTTGATAGTAAAATCAATCATTTTTACTATGGATTAAATCAAAAATATCAAAGGGGATTAGCTTCTCGTGAGTTCAATAGTTATGAAAAGCTTGTTCGATGTGCTGAGAAGGTTGAAATAGAGTTTTCTGATCATAATGTGTTCTATAACAACCAATAGAACAAGAGACCAAGGTGGCAGGAGAAAGGAAAGAATTCTTCCAAAAGACTGATGGTAAGAAAACTAAGTTTCCAGTTTGTGATAAATTTGGTAAAAGGAATGCTGGGGAATGTCTTCTGAATTCTAGAAAGTGCTACCGATGTGGTAAGATGGGACATAAGGCTCGTGATTACACTGAAAAAGATCAGGGTGATGGTAAGACCAAATTTGATTTACATTTACTGGAACGTTTTAATTGAAATGAGATGGGTCACTATGAAAACGAGTGTCCGACAAAGAGCTTGAGTGATGGGGTGCAGTTAGACTACAAATAGAAAGGGGTGGTGAAATCCTTTTCAACTACTTCATCAGATGTCAGGACATCAAATGAAGTGGTATCAGGTACTTTGTTTGTTTTTTCAGATTATGCCAGTGTGTTGTTTGATTCGGGGTCTACACATTCTTTCATCTCTGAAAACATTTCTAGTAAAATGGGAATACCATCTCAAGAAATGACTCTGGAACTTATGGAAAAAACACCTGGGGTAAATGTTGAGGCAAAAAGAATTTATAAGAATCTTCCAATCCTTATCCGTGGAAAGAACCTAATTGAAAACCTTATTGTTATACCTCTAATAGAGTTTTATGTTATCCTGGGTATGGATTGGATCTCTATTTACAATGCTAAGATTGAATGTAGAGCTAAAAAATTTCTTTTCAAAAAGACTTTCAGTTTGTGTACAATAATGAACCCTTACTGTTGATAACATATCAAGAGGCAGTGAAACTTGTAAAAGATGGAAATTAATGTTACCTTGCAAACATTGTTGAAAACAAAGGAACTATTCAGATTAATGAAGTGCCAGTGGTAACTGAGTGTCCTGATGTTTTTCCTGATGAGTTTCCTGGAATAATACCAGATTGGGATGTTGAATTTACTGTTGACTTAGTTCCTGATGCTAAGCCAATTTCAAAATCCCCTTATCGAATGGCTCATATTTAACTTTTAGAGTTGAAGGAGGAATTGCATGATTTATTATAGAAATGTTTCATTCAACCTAGCACACCACTATGGGTTGCTCTTGTTTTATTTGTTAAAAAGAAATATGGTTCTTTGAGACTTTCCATTGATTATAGTGCCTTGAATAACATCACAGTTAAGAAAAAATATCATTTGCCTCATATCGATGATTTGTTTTATCAGCTCCAGGGAGCTCGGTATTTTTCAAAGATTGACCTGAGATCGGGGTACCATCAGTTGAAGGTAAAGGAAGAATATATTCTGAAGACCGCGTTTCGTACAAGATATGGCCATTATAAATTTGTAGTAATGCCTTTTGGGATAACCAATGCACCTGCTGTATTTCATGGAATTATTGAATAGAATTTTCCATGATTTCTTGGATAAGTTTGTGGTTGTTTTCATTGATGATATTTTGGAATTTTCTAAAAGTAAAGAGGAGCATGAAATACATTTAAGGGTGATTTTTCAAACCTTAAAAGAAAATAAATTGTATGGGAAATTCAGAAAGTGTGAGTTTTAGTTGAAACAAATTTCTTTCCTTGGTCATATTGTTTCTAAATATCGTATAACTGTTGATCCTGCAAAAACAAAGGTTGTGGAAGAATGGACAATACCCAAAAATGTAACTGAGACTCGTAGCTTCCTTGATTTGGAAGGCTATTACCGAAGGTTTGCTATAAATTTTTCATGGTTATCTAGTCGAATGACAAAGCTAACTCGGAAGGGTGTTAAGTTAATCTGGAAAAAGAATGTGATGATTGTTTTCAGGAACTAAAAAAAAGATAGGTGAATGCTCCAGTTTTGGCACTACCTTCCAGGAATGGGGAGTTTTCTATCTACAATGATACTTCATTGAAAGGACGTGGTTGCATCTTAATGCAGAATGATCAGGTAATTTCTTATGCATCATGACAGTTGAAAACTCATGAGGTAAATTACCATACACATGATTTGGAATTTGATGCTATTGTTTTCACGTTAAAATTTTGGAGGCATCATTTGTATGGAGTAATGTGTGAAATATATACCGATCAAAAAAAGTTTAAAGTATATATTCACTCAAAAAGAATTGAACATGAGACAGAGGAGATGGCTAGAATTAATCAAGGATTATCATTGTACAATTCATTACCATTTGGGAAAAGAAAATAAAGATGTTGGTGCTTTGAGTCAAAAAAATATTGCTTCATTAACAATGTTGTGTTTCGAACGTGATCTTTTGGTTAAGGATTTGATGAAAATTGGCATAGAAGTTGTTGGTGAAGGATTTCCTTCTGTTTTGTTTCAGGTATCCGTGAAATCATCGCTATCAGACAGAATCAAGAAAGCATAGAAGCAAGACAGTGAGTTGCAGAAAAAGGTAGAGATGGTTCAGAAGGGTATTTTGCCTGAATTCAACATTGATAATGATTGTGTTTTGAGAATTGGGAAGATATTGTGTGTGCCTTATGATTCACAGTTGAAGAGAGAGTTCTTATGTTAAGGTCATAGTTCTCCGTTTTCAGTTCATCCTGGAAGTACTAAGATGTACAGAGATCTGCAGGAGTATTACTAGTGGGATGGAATGAAAATAGATATTGTTGATTTTACTATGAAGTGTTTGACTTGTCAACAGGTTAAAGTAGAGCCGTAGTTACCGAAAGGGATGCTTCAGCCTTTACTAGTGCTAGAGTGGAAATGGGAGAATATATCGATGGACTTTGTTGTGGGATTTCCGAAGACATCTCGAGGTAATATTGCAATATAGGTTATTGGTGATCGCTTGACTAAATCTGCTCAATTCCTAGCCATACGAGGTAATTTTTCCCTAGATCAACATTCTTGTTTGTATCTTAAAGAGATAGTCAGGTTACATGGAGTTCTTCTCTCTATTGTATCTGACTGTGATCCCAGGTTCACTTATAACTTTTGGAAAGGCCTTCAGAAGTCGTTGGGTACTGAATTGAATTTTAGTACAACTTTTCATCCTCAATCAGATGGGCAGTCAGAAAGAACGATTCAGAGTTTGGAGGATATGCTATGTGCTTTCCCTGTGGATTATCAGGGAAGTTGATACCAATATCATTCTTTGGTTGAGTTTTCAAATAATAATAGTTTTCATTCCAGTATACAGATGGCACCATTTGAGGCATTCTATGGGAAGCGGTGTCGAACTCCAGCTTTCTGGGATGATGTGGGTGAAAGGAAGTTGATGGGACCAGAATTGGTAGAGGAGATGGCAGAAAAAGTTCAGCTGATACCGAAACACATGAGAACAACTCAAAGCAGGCAGAAGAGTTATGCGGACAACAAGAGGAAGGATCTCTCTTTTGAGGTAGGTGATCTTGTTTTTCTCAAAGTATGACCATGGAATAGTGTGATGTCATTTGGTAAGAAAACAAAGATGAGTCCAAGGTTCATTGGACCATATGAAATTCTGGAGAGAGTTGGATCAGTTGCATACCGAGTGGCTTTACCTCCTATTTTATCTTAGGAACACAATGTTTTTCATGTTTTGTTGTTGAGAAAGTATATGCCAGATCTATTTCATGTTTTGAGTCCAGAGGTAGTTCAGTTGGAAGAAGATCTATCTTATGAGGAACAACTGGGTCAGATTCTTGATCATAGGGAGCAAGTGTTGCGGAATAAGGCGATTCATAAAGTAATGGTTTTGTGGAAAAACCACATGATTGATGAGGCAACATGGGAATCTGAAAATGCAATGCGGGCTAAATACCCCCACTTATTCAATAAGTAAATAAATTGCAGGGACGCAATTTTCAAAAGGGGGGAAGGTTGTAACATCCCGATTATGTAATTAATAATAAATATTTTTATCTATGTGTATTAATGAATAAGATAGTGTTTTAGAGGCTTTAAATGAGAATAAATCCAATCTTAAGCATGGAATACAATAATATATTAAAAAGATTATTTTAATTCCTTTCCATGGAAAATCATTTTTAAATCAAACTTTTGACAATTTTATAATCTCTATTTGTCAAAATAAACATGTTCTTTATGATTGGGACATTAAAATTTTCAATGTATAAATTTTTGGTATTTTTCTGACAATGTTCATTTTTTTTGAATAGTGAAAAATAATGCATTTTACATCAAAACTGCTTTTTCATCTAATTTATTTATATGATTAGATTATCTTTTGAATTGGTTTTAAAGTTCAATTAGAATAAATTTTTAACATTTAATCAAATGGTGGTCATCGTAATTAATTTCACCTTGAAATTGGACATAAATTACTGTCAATCTTTTGATACATATTGTTTCATAAAAACACACTTTTCGTTTTGATAGTGGGAATTAATTATTAAATTTATTAATGTAACTTATATGTTTTGAATTTTGTAAAATAGACATAATTTTTGAATTAGGAATATCAAATATAGATTAGGGTGATGTTTTGGTATTTTTCTGAAAAACTTCAATTTTTTATGAATAGTGAAACCACTAAGTGGTACTTATAAAAACTGATTTTCTGTTTAAATGAAAATTTACCACCTCTGTGTTTTGAATTTCAAAAATCCAACATACATGGTTGTCATTAGGATGTAAAATTTGGTTCAATGGGATTAAAATAATTTTTTGGTGAATAGTAACTTTTATGTTTTTTAATCGCGATTAGAGGTAATTAGTGTAGTTTAAGGTAAAAATAATATTTTAATAATATGAAATGACCTAGACACATGTCCTACCATTATTTTATGTGTCATGTCCGACCACGAAAATCCATGGGTCATCTTGGGGACCCAATGGAGCCACTTTGGTAGGAAAATTACATTAACAACTTTTATTTAATGTTAAAATAAAAATGTCACAAACATGGGATGTTTTACTAAAACAATTTTTAAATGGGGTTATACAAGTCATTTATATGACTATAAATATTCATTATAAAGCTAAGAAGATTTCCTAAATAATGATAGTATTTTTAAAAATTTTAGACATTCAATATATTAATTTTTGTATGATACCATGATGTTGCAGCGATTACCTCATTATATAACGATTTAAAAAATGAAATGATAATGTAAAATCTAAGCCCTACACATGCAAAAACCCTATTAGATGGGTGGATTTTGAACTCCTATAACCTTATCCTAGAAATATATAATTTCGGGACCTTTTGAATCCGAAAAGCATTTTATAATAATGTAACCTTTTATAACTTTCAAAGAGTGCCCCACCTCTTCTCTTATAATAGGCCCCCACCTCTACCACCTTACCCACACCTCTCAAGCCCTTGGCTCGGCCATGCCCTACCCATTTTGTCTCTCCACATACCTATATTACTTCATGAAGCCTTAATTTGGGCAGAAGTCTTCCCATGGAAGCCTTTGAGCTCAAATCAAAAAGAGTTACTCGTTTTAAAGGTAGTGTTTTCTTTTGTGTTCTTATGTATTATTTTGCTTCTCCAACCCTCTAAACTCTTTTTATTCATTTATTTTGTAACAACTCCAGTATATTCAATATACTGGGATGTTTTTATAAGATGAATTCGAGCAACACATACAAACACCTACATATAATGGTTAAAGAACATACTGTTTCTGTGGATGGCGAATTTCTACCTCACAAAATGATGATTGTTCAACACTCATATAACACCTTCAAAAGTGGATATTAATATTTCACAATATTTATATATGATATATATAATACTTTTATGTTTTACATATGCTTCTGTATTTTTCATTTATGACATATCTTTATTTTTTCCATTATGGGTAAACGTGATATCTTCATTTTAGGAAGTGCAGACTACCGCCCCCTCAAAGTGATTTGATTCGTTAATACCATATGTGGTACATATAAAGTATAGATTTAATGATATTATATTTGATAAAATACTGGAATTATAATACTAGTATGTATCATTATGTTTTATTTCCATTAAATATGAAATAGTAATGGAAGTAGCGTTCATGCGTGCGTACGGCTTACCGTCTCCAGGAACGGTGCATTTCATTTCTTACCCATAAATGTTATGTAATATTATAAATGAATGTATATAATTGATATATATGATATATATGACATATAAATCATGATTATAACATTGTATATAATGGATACATGAACAACATGTAATTATAAAGAGCATATTTTTTACTCAAGTACCAATGATCGTTAAAACGACCGTTATTAACATAAATAATTACATAGTTTTCATGACATGGTAATAAGTGATATAAAAGTATTAATAAACTTGAAAAAGGTTCTTAAGAAAGTAGAAATTAACTCAATTTTATTATTCAGGACATTAAAGAACGATCGAGTCAAGTCGGACCCGCGGTATGGGACTTCGTCTCAATCTCCTTTCCTTGAGGCATATTTTGCTTTATACACAATCTTCTTTTATACGGTGTATAAACCCCTTTGACTTTTACATTTATCCAAAAAGAATATTTTTTATACGAAGCATTTTAATAAATGAAAAAACGGAATTTTTTTTTCATACGTATGCGTCGACAACAACATCTCTGCCGCTATGACCATTATTTGAGTTTCAACTTCCTCTACAAGCCATACCTTTTTTTAAATGAAAAATTAATACCATGTTTACTTTTATTTTATTTTGGTATTGAAAATGGTTTTCATAATGTTTTTATATCAATGTTTTGTATTGATATCTATGATTGAAAAGTGGAAATGTTATGTTTCCTTTATGCATGTTTTATGTGATATGATTATGTTACAGTTCTTGGTAATTATTATGAAGATGGGTGGTTCCGTGATAAACTAAGGGAGGGTGAGCCCGATATAGCTCTCCAATTCATTGGGAAATGCATAGGGGTTAAACGTTGAGGTTTCTCCGAAGAGATTTAGGTAATATACTCTGATGGGTATTCCAAACGTAACCAAGAGGGTTACTCCCTACGTAAGAATGTTATGAATGCCTCATGTTACCTTTATGTCTTATTATTTCTATGATTTATTCATGATTTGATGAGGTATGTTAAAGTGATTATGTTTTATGGGTAAAGTATGACTTCATTATTATGTATATATGTACTCATGTTTCTTTTCCATATTTTTATATCCCTTGCTGAGCTTTTTATGCTCATCCCATGTTTTTGAAATGTTTTTCACAGGTCAAGGGAAAGGTACAGGATGTGATGATAGTGTCAAGGAAGTGTCAAGAAATAATCCATGTTTTATTTTAAATATGTTTCCATTGATGGGAAAAATGAATACTATCTTTTATGTAACCAATTTTTTTAAATGTGGAATGTAATGCATGTTTTATGATCTAATTCTCTAAAAATCTAAACCTGAAAAGATCCTCAACGTTTATTCTTAAAGTAACTCTATATTAAGAGATGTTTAAGGATGGGGAATTATATAAAGTCATGATAACGAATGATAATAATAACATGTAAATGTGGCAACAACAGTTAACATGGAATTATCTGGAACCAAGGATCATTGCACATACAGCATGATTAAACCATCATTTAACATGAATCACAAGAAAACAATATTTTTTCTTGAATTAGAATGAGTAAACACTCATTTAACATGATTTATCATGATACTATACTTTACCCAATGCATTGGAGTACTATCAGGGCACGCCTTTCTTAAGCATTTTATTTCATGCATAAGTGTGCCACATGGATCAAATAAAATGGAATCAATCAACATCATAAGTTATTCTACAATTATGTAATGTGGAATAAATAAATTAATGTACAATTAAATATTTATATGTTCATAAAGGAGAATAAACTTGCTAGGGATGTGGGTATGGTATTCACTACACAATGATCTTGGCTTGGAAAAATGTGGTGCTATTTCACCACCATAAAAACGTGACAAAATGATTCAGGAAAATGGTTGATGAGAGAGAAATGGGTGTGTCATCATATTTAAATGAAATGGTTAGTAATGGGGTCATATAGATACATTGGCCAACAAATATAATGTAATTTAGATGCATAATACAATAGAAATACTTGGATGTAAAAGAGAAGATAGAAATCAATCAATGACTATCAGCATGGTAACAGGTGTACAATAGAGGCATTAATTAGAGATAATGGGGTCTCCCATCATCCAAAAATAAAGAGGGATATATGGGGGAGGTGAGAAATCATACCACAACATTTTTAATTGAAAACAATAAGGCATAACAACTTAAAATGGTTTTGACAAAAATGAGAAAGGAAGAAATCCCTTTCGTGGAAGTGTGATCCCAAAGGCATGAATGAGTCTTGAGAGAGGCTTATATGGAGTGTGAGGCACCTTGGGAGGATTCTGTAGCGATTAAGGATGAGGTAGGATGAACTCCAAAGGCATTTAATGAATATTAATTGGGATATTTGGTGGGTATATATAGGAAAAGAGAGGGATTTTTTTATTATTTAGGTTGGGGTCACCACAGATTAACCTAATAAATACCACAAACTAGCCCATGGTTTTTGCCCATAGTTTTTTCCAAAGGGGAGTGGAAACCAATATTTTATATGGACAATGTAAAAATATATTAAAATAATTGGGTTACTTATGTGGGGTTTAGTCACACTCTTGAGGAAAACATTTTAAAAAGACAAAATGTTCTATAAGCCATAAAGTGTCCCTCAATGCTTTATAAAATTATTCAAACAAACCAAAATTCACATTATTTTAGTGGTAAAACATATATTGGCCGAACATAATGTTTATTATATTTTATTACATCATTATTGGGTAATTTTGTTGTCATAAAACTCATTATATATTTAAACAATATTTAATATTTACCAAACAATTTGACTATATCAGAAAGTTATAAAAAATTAACTATTGGATAATTTTGATGTCCTGATTCCGAAAATAATATTAATTTTAGCTAAATAATTTTCTAAATATGTGAAACTTTAATTTTAAATTATAAACCGACATTTATCATAAATTTATGGGTTTGGAAAAAAACAGCTTTAAAACCCTAATAGAAATTACAATTGCATTCATAAAATTATATGATCATTTTTATTTAATGAAAAAAAATTAATTATAATAATAAAATTTAATTAAAATATTATTTAATTAAAAAATCCATTAATTTATAAAAATATATTTCTTAGTGTAATATTATCTAAAAATACTATTTGTTCATTAAAAACTATTTACGAAGTAACAATAATAAAATGAATGCACATTGATTATAAAAAAATAATGTATATATTCATATTGCTAGGGTCATTTCACATAAAACCTTATAACACCCTCATAAGACTGAAGGGTAAGGTCTGTGATGGTGATAGACTATTTGGGTGGCTCAGATAACATTACTCGGGTGGGAATCTCTATTAAATTCTACTTCTCCCATAGTCGGTCGTGCACATGATCAACATGTTCTAGCTAGGCTTGGGATTGGTCAAGGGAGAATCCCAATGAAGCCACATCCTTTCTGATCTCATACAAATGGGCTTCAAATGGGGAAAGTCTAAAGGATGAGGCAATCACTTCCTTTTTGTGAGTAAATTGGATTTGTTAAAGCCCTATATTTGTACAAATCATCTGATCACTATTCAACAACTATATTATAAATGATCAAAATTTTTAATAGTATTTTAAAATCTAGAATCATATAACTAGTGATGTTCACATTTTATATAACCATTATAAGACATTTAATTAGATCAAAAGGAATTTTCATTAGTGAATGTTTGTGTGGTTACAATCTACCCCCCTTAAGAAGTTTCAACCTCAAAATTTCATTTTCCAACACTAAATCAGATCTGGGTAACATTTCATTATCACATCCTCTAATTCCCACATCACTTCATCAAACCTTTGGTTTCTCCATAACACTGTTATGAGGGGAATTGACATATTTTGTAAAACATTTTCTCTATGATCTATGATCTTCACTAGTTTTTCCTCATAAGAAAGATCATCCTAAAATTGCAATACCTATGAAGAGTGTACATGTGAAGGTTCTAAAATTTACTTCTTTAAGAGGGATAGATGAAAGATATCATGTACTTTGGACATGGTAAGTGGAAGTGCTCATCGATAGGATACAACCACAATAATACCATGAATCTCGAAGGGGCCGACATACCCCGGACTTAATTTCCATTTCTTTCAAAACCTCAAGACCTTCTTCAATAGGTATATAAATAGAAATACCATGTCTCCAACATTAAACTCAATGTCTCATAGATGGACATCTGCATAACTCTTCTATCGACTCTGGGCGGCCTTGATATGTTGATGAATGGTTTTCACCTTCTCCACCGGTTATTCAACCATTTTTGGTTCCAGCATCATAGGCTCACCGACTTCATCCTAAAATGTCGGGTTTCTACCCCTCTTCCCATAAATGGCTTCATAAGTTGCCATTTCGATGCATGAGTGGAAGCTATAATTGTAGGAGAATTTAAACTGTGGAAGATGTTGGTCCAACCCTTCTTTGAAGTCCATAGATCACGATCGTAACATATCCTACAGTGTCTGAATTGTTCACTAAGATTGTCCATACATTTGAGGATGATTGTCCATACTGAATTTTAGATTAGTATCCATATCATGTTGAATACTCTTCCAAAACATAGAGGTGATTCATGGATCTTGATCAGATACAATTGATAGTGGTACTCCATGCAGCCTTACCACTTCCCTAATATATATCTATTCTAGTAGATCCAATGAAAAATCCTCTTGCATTGAAATAAAGTGTGAATAATTTACAATGCGATACATCAAAACCCAAATTGCATTTTTACCTTTGGATTTCTTTGTATGTAAAGTGATAATGTCCATGGTTATTCTCTCCCATTTCCATGCTGGTATTTGAAATGGTTTCATCATCCCCTTAGACTTCTACCACTCTGCCTTCACTTGCTTACACACCAGGCAGTTTGATGTATACTCAGAAATCACTTTGTTCATATTATACCACCAATAATGCTCTCAGATATCTCTATACATTTTTTGTTTCCAAAAGTTCTTTCTTCATCCCCGGACATGATGGAACACATGGTATTTTCCCAAATCTCACAATTCCTTCTTCATTAACATTGAACTCCAAGGATTTCTGTATTCTGATAGATTACAATTTCATTTGAATTCACTCATAATCCTTTTGAGAATCCTTTATCCTTCCTAGAAGATACGGTTGAGCAATAATTTTTGAATGGATCGATCATTTTACCTTCATTATGATACCCATGTCCATATTTATCAAATCTAAAAATATTGGATCCTTCGAAATTCTATTCAATGATAGAATCGTCAGATCCATTATACTTAGTAAATCCACCACCTTGATCACTTACCCAGGTTGGTAATTGATTGACCAGTTACAGTATTTGATTATCTCTAACCATATTCACTGGCGCATGTTCCACTCATTCTGTGTGAATATATACTTAAGGCTTTTGTGGTCCGTATATATTTCAAAATTCTCCCTAAAAAGATAATTCCAAAAAGAGTTTAATGAAAGATCACCACATCCAACTCCAAATCAAGTGTTGGATAATTCTACTCCTGAACATTAAATTTTCTTGAAACATAGTAGATGAAATTTTCATTTCGCCTCATAACACATCCCAGTCCCTTCTTCTAAGCATTACTGAATAATTAAAAAAGTTATCCCATTGTGTGTAAAGTGAGAACAGGTGCAGTGATAATCCTCCTATTCAATACCTTGAATATTTCTTCACATTATTCACTTCAAGAAAACTTTAATCCCTTCCGAGTTATCTTTGTAAGAGGGTTGGACAATCATGATAAATTTCTCACAAATCGTCGATAATTTCCAGCTAAACCTAAGAATCTAGAAATATTAGTTACTGATGATAGCCTTGGCCACCCCCCAATTGCAGATGTCTTAGATAGATCCACATATATCCCATTGCATGTGATGATATGGACCAAGAATGAGACCTCCTTGAACTATAACTCACACTTGTTATACTTTTCATAGAGCTTCTCCTTTCACAAGGCCTCTATTAAAATTAATAGATGCTCCTCATGGAAATCGAAGGTTTTGGAGTATATGATAATATCATCTATATAGACTACCACAATGTTTTCGAGGTAATATCTAAAGACTCTATTAATAAAGTCCATAAAGATTTCTAGATCATTAGTGAGTCTAGAAGGCATTACTATGAATTCAGAGTGCTCGTATCTTTTATGAAAAGAAGTCTTGGGGATTTCATCTTTCTACACCCTTACATGATAATATCCCAACCTAAAATGCACCGTGGAGATGTATTGTGATCCACGCATCTCATCGAACAAGTTATCAATTCATGGGAGAGGATACCTATTATTTATCCTGATTTTTTTATGGTCGCGATAATCGATTCAAAGGTGAACTGACCCATCCTTTTTCTTAAGGAAGAGGATCGGTTCACCCAATGGCGAAGCCATTGGGTGTAAAAACCCATTATCCAAATTCTATTGTATTTGTTTCTTAGTCTCCTCAACATCCACAATATCCATTCTATTTGGAGTCCTTGATATTGGAAACTCCATTGGAATAAGGTCAAAAGAGAATTCAACATCTCTTCTACGAGGAAGACCAGACAATTCCTCGGGAAACAATTCAGCGAATTCCCTCACAATAGGTATCTCTTAAAGGATGGTTGCCTCCTTAGACTCAATAATCTAATCCAAATACATGTGCTCATAGGGTAGTAATAACCATGCTTTAGATGATGGAGCTATAGATGATCCATATTCTTCCTTGCACTTGTATTGAATCAGGGGTAGATTCTCCACATAGAGAGTGATTTCCCTGTCAGGGAAATTTATGTTGGCTCTATATAGGGAAAGACAATCAATGCCAAAACATTTAATCAAATTTTACCATAGGGAGTCTGATGAGGTTCATCAGGAAGTTCAATCCACCGATAATGATAAGAGAAGAGTCATATTTATGGGATGTAATGATTTACCCATTTAATATACTCAACGATATCTCTACTTCCATGATTTTTGGTGGTGTTGGGATTATTATTCTAATATTTTAGGATATAAAGGAATGCATTGAACCTGAATAAAATATTTTGATCGCTATTCGTGAAAGAATAACTAGTGTACCTATCACGACTTCGTTTTTGGGGTTCACTTCAACGGTAATGTTGAGAAAAGCTGCCCTTTACTGCCATGGCGGTTGTTGGTTGCCTCCATTAACCCTTGCCTTAGGGCACTAATTTTCAAGATGCACTAGTTCATTGTATTTGAATAAATGAACAACACATTGAGATTCAAATGGATCATTCCTCTCCTTTATCACAGCCAGTTTTTTTTCTTATCAGTATTTAATGTCTATGTGCCCTTCTCATATAAACCTAATGCATTTACTCATCACCTTTAGGAAATTTCCTGGGTGCTTCTTTCCACACCTTTGGAATGTGGGGTTCAAGATTATCATATCACTGTTGGATTTAACCATCGGAAAACCATAATTTAATTCCAAATTACGTTTCATATCCCCATGACACACCTAAGGTTCGACGATCTTCATTTCAAATTTGAGAGAACATCAGAAAATTTATTCATAGCTGTGTAAGTCGCGGATCACCTCGCATTACGCATGCTAGTTTTCATCCCACCAATGATGTTGTCAACCTTACATTCAGTGGTAATGACAAATCTGGAAGCATATCGTGCACGCCTTGTAAAGTGTGCCTCATACGCTCCGACAGATTCGTCGTCTTTTTTATTAAGGGAAAGGAAGTACCTTTCCATCTTATGATAGAGTGTGTGAAGAAAAAAATTATCAAAAAACTACTTCTAGAAATACTTCCATTCCAACATCTCAATCTCCTCCATGGGCTTTATATTTTTTTTATCAATGTCTGCCATTAATCGAATATACCCAACATAAGATAAGATTCCAGATGAACCTTCTCTTGTTCGGAACATTGAAAGATAGAGAAGATCATTTCAATGGACTTGATAAATTGTTCGACAATTGAGGGATCTGCAGATCCATTAAACGTGAGAGGCCTTTGTCTCATGAAGCTCTCTATAGTAACTTGTTTTTTCTTAGGTGGGTTTGAACATTCCTCTTGACCAATGTTTCTATTAAAATCTATAGTTAACTGAGAGAGAATCTTGACCAACTTCATGATTCTCTCTCCCATCAGATTGGTCGTCTCAATAGCACAATTATCACATTGATATTCAAATTGGTTGTTTTCCCGAGTCCCCCTATTTCCGGCCATTGGGTGGAATAAAAGATATGTTAGGTGTAACACATAAAGGGTAATCCAAGGGCAAACCCGATGACTTGAAGAAAGATTTTATTTCCTTACCTTATGAATCTATAGGATTTACTCTGTGTTATCCAACATATATTCTTAGGGATTGTTTTAAATTCACTTACTAATGGTTCATAATATGATTGTGAATTAACCCATGCATATCCCCCAGGATTTTCCTAACCAATAGTGTAGCAATGACCACTGTCATGTACCACGATACCCCTGGTCAAACCCAAAACCCCATGTCAGGGTTTTCACCCCTAGGTACATCTTTGCAAGAGCCGCCTCTACCTACTTGTATCCAGACAGGGATGAATTTTCTTGATAAACAACTTAATAAATACCCACAAAACTTAGAGTTGTTTTTAGTATAATTTTTTTAATCTATAAGGATTTACTATGTATTTCTAATCATAATCCTAAAAAATTACTAAACCTATTTTCTGATACCAACTATGAAAACCCAGTTCATTATTACACTCTAAATCATGATTTATTACATAAACATCAATTGTTATATCGTATAAGATCTAGAGGTCTAGTGCCTTTGGGGATTTGGATCATTACATAATAACTCAAACCATGAAACACAAAATCTTTATTGAAAACATCATTTACATGACCACTTTAATCCCTCACACATAAAATTGCATGGGATAACCTGATGACAAGCATAAAAAGGGTGATCTGTAAAGCCCATTAAGGGAATAAACATGGAATTACATGAGGAATAAAGTACATGTTATACAATAGACAGATACATGGATCACAAGAGAAACATGAACATAAAGGCATTATAGATAATGACAATACTAACATAGAAATGTGGAAACACCACTTAACGTGGAATTAGAATGAGCCAAGGTTGATTGCGCATGGAACATGAGTAACCCTTGTTGTGCATGAAGCACGAGTAAACACTCGTTTAACTTGAATTAGAATGAGTAAACACTAATTTCACATGATGAATCCTAATACTATACATTACCCAATACTTTGGAGTGCTATGAGGGTTCACCATTCTTAAACATTTCATTTCATGAATAAATGCGCCACATGGATCATATAACAAGGAAAAAATAAACATTAAAAGTTATTCCATGATTAAGTAATTTGGAAAAAATACAAGGAAGTATCATTTAATATGTATATGTGCATAAATTATATTACCATTGATAGAGATATGGGTATGGTATTCACTACATAATGATCTTGTCTCAGAAAAATGTGGTGCAGTTTCGGAAGCATAATGACGTGATAGAAGGATTCATAAAAATGGTTGATGAGAGATAAATTGGTGTCTCATAATATTTAAATGAAATGGACAGTAAGGGGGTCATATATATACATTTCCCAACAAATGTAATGGAATTTAGATTCATAATACAAAATAATTACATGGATGTAAAAGAGGATAGAGAAATCCCTCCCAGAATTTTGGCATGGTAACAGGTGTACATGGGAGGCATTAATGATAGAGAAAGGGGTCGCTCATAATTAAAACATACATAAGGACGTATGGGGGAGGTGAAAAATAATTCCCCATTTTGTAATTGAAAATAAAAGGGCACAACAACCTGATGAAAAATTGAAAAAATGAGAATGGAAGAAATCCCATACTTAGATGTATAATACCAATGGCTTGGAAGAGGCTTGAGAGAGTCTTCTTAGAATATTGAGGAAGCTTGGGAAGATTATATTGATCCGAGGGAAAGGTTTGGTTGAAATAAGATGGATTTGAGTGAATTTTAACTGTGATCCTCGGTGGGATTAAATCGGAAAATAGAGGGAATTCATTATTATTTAGGTTTGGGTCACCAGACATTAAACTAATATACACTACAAAAAACAATCCTAGGGTATTTTCCCATGTTTTCCACAAAAGGGGAATGGAAAAAAAATATTTTACAATAAATATGGCCAAAGATCTTAAAATTGTATGGCTTCTTATATGGAGTTCAATCACACTATCAAGGAAAACAATTTAAAAAGACAAAATGTTTTATAAGCCTTCAAGGGTCCACCAAATCATTCTAAAGTAAATAAAACAAACCCAAAATCTAATTATTTTAATTTTAAATAATATATTAGACTATCATAATGTTTATATTATATTATTACATCACTATTATATCATTATGATGTCATAAAACACCTCATATATTTAAATGGTTTTTAATTTTTACCCAATAATTTGACTCATTCAGAAAAATATGAAAAATTCACAATTTTATAATTTTAACATCCTGATTCCAAAATTAATATAAATGTCATATAATTTTTTTTCGAAATATGTGAATTTTTACTTTTAAAATAAAAACAGATGTTTATAAAAAATTCATGGGTTTTGACAAAAAAATCTTTCTAACATTAATAAAAATTACAATTGCATTCAAAAAATTATATGATCATTTATATTTAATAAAAAGTAATTTACTAATCATCATAATATTTTATTAAAATTTTATTTAAATCAAAAATCCATTAATTTATCAAAATATATTTCGTAGTTTAATATTAACTAAAAATACTATTTGTGCTTTAAAAACTATTTAAAAAGTAATAGTAATAAAATGAATACATATTATTTATAGAAAAATTATGTACATAGTCATAGTGCTAGGGTCTTGTTACAAAACCCCTTATAACACACTCATAATACCGAAGGGTATGGTGTGCGATGGTGAAAGACTCTTGGGGTCGCTTTGATAACATCTCTCTGGTGGTAATCTCTATTAACTTCCATTCCACCAGTAGTCTGTTCCACTCAAGCTTAACATGTTCAAGATCGACTTGAGCTTGGTCCAGAGTGAAGCCCAATGATGCTACCTACTTACCGAGCTATGAAAAAATGGGATTGGTATGGGGAAATTCTACTGGATAAGGCCATCAATTCCTTTGTCTATGTAAGTTGGATATGTTAAAGCCCTATTTTTATACTAATCATGTGATCACTATTCAATGACTATATTAGCAACAGTCACAATTTTTAACAGTATTTTAAAATCTAGAAACACAAAACCAATGATGTATATATTTTATAAAACGATAATAGGATATTTAATTATATAATGTTGAATTTTTATTAATGAAAGTTTGGGTCATTACTAATTCCCCTATAAATGGGATAATATTTATGATAATTTAATCAATAATTGAATAAAATGAAAAAATGGTGTACTTATCCAATCAAAATAGATAAAGTGAATCTTGATAATTTGGGAGGATTTATCAACCCATCCTTATTTGTTAATTTCTTGTTTGATTTTGTATGAATGATCCCATTTAAAATCTCATTATTAATCCCTTATTGAAATACAATCTGATTATAATAGTATACATGGATTATAAAATAATGAAATAAATTTTTTAATTTAGTCATTACATGTATGAAACCAAGATTCCAAAGAAGTTTTTTTTCATTTAGATAATTATTATACAATGAAAAAAGGTAGAATTAGATTTTATAAGTGTAAATGTGTCCCTGTAAGATTTACGTATGAGTTATGGATACCTTTATAGGTTTATGTGTATAAGAATGATTATAATTTCAAATCCATTTGCAAAACGTTTAGTGTTATAAATTATGGGAATTTATCATGATTATGGATATTTTAACACACATTTAAGGAAATACATACCCTTTGATATGTATGTGATTTGGTGACAATGTTATTTTTTGATGAATTCATTTAAAATTACTCGAAATATGAATAATGGTATTGGTAAATTTCAGATATGATATTATCATTTATTTTGAGATAGTTATGGTTTGTATCATATCACATTATGATGTGATGAACCATCATTTATATTATAGAATATTTCTCTCTAGATCCAATTTCTAGAATATATATTATTAAATTCTTAAGGATCAATGGAGTATAACATTAAATTGTATTTAATCAAGATCTGATATTTACCTCAATGTTTTGGCGAAGACGTCTGAATGATCTTGATACTGAGTTGTGTTCAATCTCTTCATATCATCCTCAGACAGGTATTTAGTCTAATAAAATACTTCATACCCAATATAATATTATAATATGTTATTCTATGGACTGAAATGGGGTTATATTTATAATATTCTTCTAGTTTAGTTTTATTGAAACAATTAATTTCACTCAAAAAATTCATATCGATTCTTATAAAGATAATTATGGAATGAAGTGTATAACTCCAAAGTAATCAACTAAAGTATATAATTAAATATTTTGGGTCTGGAGCTTATTGATGATATGATAGGGATGTTTGTAGACATTGAACAATACATGAGGTCCACAAAATTTTTATTAATATATTATTAATATAATCATCAAAATGAACTAGAATTTGTAGTTTGTGAAAAAGCATTTTTAAAAATTTCTCTATTGGTAAATGAAGATAAATATATGCCTTTAGTATATCTATACAATTTAAATAATTTATCATATCAGGATTGCATATTATCATTTGGAGATTCCAAAAAACTACTCTAAAGTTCACATTGAGTTCCTTGTACATCTATCAATGAAGTAAATATCTCATATGTCACATATACTAAATATAGAGGTTATACTATATGATTATGATCATTATTTTATGGAAATTTTTTTTGATATTCTGGATCAAAAAAAGAGTGTCCCGCGATGCTATACCACCCATCGATTCATTATTTTGTGGAGAACCCATTATCATGAGGATGATGTGTGGGACCATGTATATGTAATGAGGTAGAAGTATTATCATTGTTTTATCCAAGAATGAAATTTAGATTGTGAATTTCATTCTATGGGTGGTATAATATAACACCCAAATATTGTATGAAATATTTTTTGAAAATGTGTTTAATCTTTTTGATATTTAAAATTATATGAAACATTGAGTATAAAAAATTGTGACATAGTATTAAAATATTGTGATTTTATATGATAATTATAAACCCACAAAAGGAATAATGGGAATGAATAAATTTAAATAATAATTTTTGGTTTAAACATGCATATGAAATGTAATTTTTCATGATGAAATAATTTTAAATAAATATAAAAAAATTGAAATTAAATTAAATCCGTTCTAAAATATATTATTATAAAATTTTATTCCATTAATAAATTTAAAAAATGATATTGATGAATTATATTAATTAAATTTATAAAATATATAATCAATAATAATTATAACATTCAAATTATCTGTCTTTTGGGCATGATGTAATAATTAATAAAATTTTACACATTAGAAACAGTATTTTAATAAAAAAATAATGTCACCATTTAAAAAAATATTTTAGAATAAAAAAATTTATAAAATTTCAAATTTATTTCAAAATGTTATTTTATGAAATAATCATGGAAATTTTTTCTTACGGTTAAATTTTAGAAATTTATGAGAAGATTAATTTTTTTAATGATTCGTTAAATATATTGGGTTTTATTATAAATTATCATTTCCATTGAATATTTTAAGGATATTAAAATTATTTTAATATTTTTTTTAAAATAATTATTTTTACAGATACATATTTATTAGTTTAATTTCTGTCATTATAGTCTTTTTCATGTTGAATTCTGGTATAAAAACTTCTCAAACATTGAATATGTTTTCTGTTGAAATCACATTATATCGTCACATAAATTTGATTAATTTTAAATTAAAATTTTCAAAATAATTGAATGGAAATAAGGAAATATTATTCGATATATTTAATTATAATAATTTATATTATCTATAAATATGAACATAGATTTTTACTATAATGAATACTAAAAGAAGTAAATTTTAACTATTGTGGTTAAGGAAAAGTGTATACGGGCGGTTCTCAATTTATAATATAATAGTTAAAAATACTATATCACTTTTGAAATTCATATTTTATTTCAATGATCCAATATCATACATCCCAATTTTTAATATATGGTCATTTACAATATATTTTATTTGGATTTAATTTATTATTCATTACTCTATTATAAAATTTATATGTAGTAATCAAGTGGGTTCCTTTCCCATATATATAATTTTCCACCACAACACTTCCCATATTAACAAAACTCAAGCCATCTTATTTATAATAAATACAGCCAAAATACCTACCCAAAATTATTATTCATGTTCTAGTGAATCTTTTTATAAGGGACCATCCTTAAACATTACATATTATAGTGACTTTAGTCTATAATTATAATTTACATACCCTTTAAAATTTCACCCTATTTAATGTTTTCCTCAATATTCAAAAGACATTAAATATGTGAAATAAGAATTTCCTAAAAAAACAGAAGAAAAATTTCCGCAAAGAAAAATTTAATACCAATAATAAAAAAAATAAAAACCTTTTTTTCTATTTAGAGAATCATATTGATAAAAAACATTTCAAAATCATTGCAATTAATATCAATAAATTTTTGGATTATAAATAAAATAATAATATAACATGGTAATTCCTTAGTTAATTAGAGATCTATAATTGGGCACATCCTTTGTATAGGCTATATCATGCTCTAATGTTATTCATGATCTATAATGGGACTCAACCCTTCCTATATGTGTATTGGGATCACACATGATATATAATGGGTCTCAAATAACGTTATATAGTGTATCATGCTGACACATGCTATATATAATTATCGACAACCAAATTATAAATAGAAAATATTATTCTTGAACCGTTTCATTATACAACCCTTTTAAAAACTAATTTAATCTCAAATAAAACACATTTAGATATCAAAAGACTATTTTATTTGAAAAAAACATTCGTACTTCTAAGTGTATAAAAAAGGAACCATTTTTTAAAAAATAATCGTGAAAAAAATAATGGAATCTACAAAGAGTATAAGTGTTATGGTAGTTGGAAATTCCCCTCATTCCATGTAATTTAAATAAATATTACGTTCGTATTTTTGTAGGAAAACTGCAAGAACTCATCATTAAAAAAATAAAAAAAATCATTTAAAAAAATATTTTTACAAGTAAAATAATTTAAAAAGGAAATTATAAAATCATAGGATAATAGTAAATAATTATATTATAAAAATTTAACTTTTTTGGAAAGGATAAAATATTGATTCAATGGAAACTTTAGAATGATATTTTTTAAAAGACGGTCCCATACATCAAGTCTGATTCATCATGTGTGTCCTTTATAATCCTGAAATATTAAAAAGGTTAAATATTTTCGTTATTACAAACCTTTTTAATTTTTATATTTCATTTTATTTAACTTATTACCATGTTATAATAATTACACAATTATGGAAGACAATATATTGTGTTTTTATGATATTTGGTTTACAATTCTAAATTTACATAGAAATATTGAATATTGTCTAATTTCTCATAATTCGAAATTCCCCAGAATAATATTAATTATATATTTATAATCATTATACATAAATGTGAATTTTAAATTCAACCATTAAATTTGGTTATGAAAAATGAAACACATTACAATCCCAGAGATGATAGGTTATTCATATACATGAGAAACCTTTCCATTTTATAACAATAATTATGGAATGGAGGTAAATATTATTTTATCTCTCTATAGTTATCATTATATAATATTTTTATACTTATTTAAATATACATATATATCATTAATGTTATGTGGTGATGAAAAATATATCACATCTCTTCATGAAGGGGGTACTACAGATGTACTCGCGAATGACATTATCCTTTTTAATTTTAGAAAAAGGTAAGAGATTAAATTTTATAGTATCTATCTTTAATGATAATTATATAATAAATATCATTTATAAACATTATTTCCTTAATTATAACATGTCTTGATATATAGTAATGGATAACTAATTACATCTGTTTGTGAAGTGATAGTCTATCATACAAATGAATGATGGTTTTGATTAAAATTAGATAAAATAAGAGATGTATATAGACTATGAAATTAACATAAAAATAATTATGTATATTTTAGATTATGGTGTAATTATTTTATCACGGTTGAAGAATATTTCATGGATTTGTAAGAAGAAATAAAACATTAACATATTGATGAAAATTATACCTCTTCTTTAGAAAACCTCATTTGTTTAATAAACTATGAACTCTCGGAATATTATTATTCCAAGACCAAATCCTTTAAAATGGGATGAGGGATTATTGAAAGGAATATGGGTAGTGATTGGCTTAACCAATTTGGTATTTCATTTTTGATTATATTAAATGAATATGATCTATTTTATAAGAGAGGGGAGGGTCAATACTAATATTATAAATTGATAGAAAACCGATAAATGGAAAATGGATGATATTTAAACCTTATCACAATGAAGTTCTATAAATTATTATTTTTATTAATTTTATATAATTTAATAATAAAATTCTCATCAAATAACCTTAAATATAATTTTTAGAATAATTGTTACATTTGAATTTATATTATAAAGATTAATATTATATTTCAAAAACATTACTTCTAAATACACCCTACATATCATGGGAATTTTGAAATTACATGTTCGACTTTAATTATATACATTATAATATTATAATATTATGAATTTAATTATTTTATTTTTTAATTAATTAAAAAATTACTATTTCATTGTTGTTATAGAATTTATAGAAAAATTTTCAGTGCAAAAAAATTAAAATAAAACCCCATGATGAATATAAATAATTAATATTTATACAGACTATATATAGTAGAACATATTCACTAGATAAGACCATATAAATAACATTATAATAATTAAAATATGTGTGACATGTTACACTTTTCGTTGAATAAAATTCTATAGTGGTCATAATCTCATCCATATGTCCCCAAAAGGCTATAAATTTTATCCATGAATGATTTGTCTCAAGATATACCCATAAAATATTATTTATCTATGTGTTTGGGTCATTCAATGATTCTTATCATTTCATTTTTCAACTAAACTGAATGGTTTACCCTCTATTGGGTTAAAAATTACAAAGTCTAATCATCATTTTACAAAAAAAAATATCTTTTTAAATATAAAATGTTATTATACTAAATTTTGGAATAAAATAAATTTAAAAAACCATAATTAGATTTTTTTTATACAATTAATCTAATTAAAATATAAAATTAATCTAAAATATAATTTTTCTATTCAAATATTTCAAAATAGAATAACATTTTCAAAACAAATCAGTACAATTAACTATTCTTTAAAACATTTATTTTTTTGATAATTATCAAAAATTTGTCAAATGATAATTTCTTCATCCATAATTTTAAAATAAAATTTATTTCTTCCAATATATTATAAAAATTTTCATCAATTATATATTATAATCACCCACAAGAAAATATATATAATATTTCAAGAAAACATATATTTTTTAGAATAAAATGAATCTAATAAATAATTTACTTATTTTTATATAATTATTTAATACTTTCAAAATGATTAAATGACATTAAATTTCCTAATGTTCTTAATACTGTTCATTCACGCCAATTTAATAGATTCTTTATAACCATCAAATTTGGAATATATTATATCTTTTTTTGTTTATGGTTGCTGTTGCGTATCTTGAACAATATCAAACATAGTCATTTTATTTTAATGTATAGAGATATTAAATTATCATTAATTTAAGGAATATCATCATTTCCATTTGATATTTGGATTTAAAAATATGTTACTGACTTTTTGAAATAACTTTCTTTCAACCAGGATTCATTAAAATTATTACTAAAACATCCAAATGATAAGAAGTTTAGGAGAAGTAAAAGTTTCATCTATAGTAACACATAATAGAATTCAAAATAAGATAATATACATTGGATGTAAAAACATGAATATGGAATAAACATCAAAATCATATGGAATAATAGAGGTCAATAGGTAACATGGCTATGAAAAATTTAACCATAAAAAATCCAGGAATCTGTGATAAGTTAAAAGGAAATTATTTTCTTTGTCAAAAATTAAAAGGTTATTTTTTTCAAGAACATTTTCTTAGTGTTTAGAAATTCCATTTCCACATATGATAATAGCATAAATATGTAATCATTCCTAAAAATTACAATATCATTGTATAATTAATTTCCATAAATATCTTGTACTAGATTACATAGTTTACCATGATAATTTTAATATTTATTCCCAAATCAAATTTAATGGCCTTTAATGTCTCACACTAAAATATAATTTCCATAATCATATGATATCAATGGTGTCCTAATCAATTCAATAAATAACTTGATACACCATTGTCCAAAATAAAATAATTCTTTATTTTATAAGGTAATTTACTCACTATTTCTCATTTAAAATTCCATAGTATCATAAAAGATTCCAAAAATTGTTAGCTTCGTCAAAAAAGCATTGATTATCAAATTAAGTTTTTTATAAAACATAAATCCAAAAATTGTAATAACCTATAATTACATCAAAATCTGTTATTATAAAAACAATATAGTTTATTCATGTATTCAATCATATGTTCACAAAATAATATTAATATTATCACTCAAATAAAATTTTCACATGATAAAAATATTTTTTTTAAAATTTCAATAAATGTACCCCGATGTAAACCCATCATCACAATAGTATTAAAATGAATTTGATAATCCTTATATACTCTATAATATTCTAGCCCCCTATATGAATACATCATAATGATAAAAAATTATTCATTATCCATTAACTATTATTTTCCATCTTATTACTTAAAAATTATTTCCTACAAACTATAATATGATTCTTTTCTTAAAATTTAAAAATGTCAAAACAAAAGATAATAATTGATCTATACCTTTTATATATCCTTTTTAATTTACTCATCTTCTTTTGTAACTCCATTTGTTAATACTAAAAATTTACTCATATGGTATTATTGATTGTATTCATGATCATTATTCCTAGGAAATTATTTTTCATAATTACCATAATTCTCACATTTAAAACATTCAATTGATTACATGGGAATACATATATTCACATTCATGTTTTAAATTAAATTACTTCTTTTTTGATTATATGTTATTTTTTTATTAACTCTATTACCATATATAAAAAAATATCACATTCATATAAAGCATTTTTTGGGTCCATTATTCCAAATGTTTGACACATTTTGTGTTGAATATATTAAACGTTATGATTTTTGTCTCATGAACACCCATAATGATTCATTTATCTCATATTTTATGCATTAGGTGACTCACCAAGGATCATGATATTACTTCATCCCCCATATATGTGGTTAATAATAATCAAAATGTTTCTCATTATAGTTATTGTATCATTTTGTTTCTCATTCAGAAAACTACGACGTTTTCCAACAAATCCATTGGAATTTGTTTTTCTAACTGCATCATGTAATTTAGTAAAAAAAAATTAGTGTTGTATAATTATAAAATAAAAATAAAACATATTGTGAGGAGGATAAAAACAATGATATACTAACTAATGATTTCTCAAACTCGTTTTATTTATCCAAAAATAATTAAGAATCCCACTACCATGGAATCCATTGTAGATATATATGACTCATAACATATGATCAAAAACATTCTACCCTCAACTGTTATCTAAATCTTTTATTCATATGTACTACTAGAAACCAACCATAAACAATAAATATTATATTTACATTGTACTATAATTCTATTTATAATAATACTAATTATCTTAAAAATTTGTAGTTTGAAAAATTAGTTCATAACTCATAGATAAAAAATCATGTATTACTAATTTGATACTTCCTCTCAATATTTAGATTTTCAGGATTAGAATATTTTAAAAGAACAAAATTATTATTTTTTAAGAAACAAAATGAAGACATTAAACTGGATATCTTATTTTTCATTTCCCATCCCTTAAACACGTAAAAACATTTAATTAATGTTGGATGAGAATAAGAAGCTCAGTACGAGATATACATAGAAGAAATCCATAGTCCAGTTAAATCAATGAAAACCCATATTATATTAAAAAAATATATTCAGTGTAACTTGTCTTGTGAAATAATGAATTTCTAGATGAAACACACACACTGTTTTCTCATGTGTATCGTTTAAAAAACAAGGAATGAAAATAAAAACCCATTTGGTCAATATAGAGCAAAATATATATAACCCTTTCAAAACACATGAAATTAGAATTAAAATACAACCAACATCCAATAAATTAATCCAAAAAAATCTTTAAACATGTAATTAGAGATCTATAATGTGTTACTTCCTTTTGATAATCTACATATTGAACACCCATTTTTTCAGGAGCTATAATGGGGATTATCCCTTCATATAAGCTATATAAAGCTCAACCATATGTTATAATGGAGGACTAAACCTTCTAATATGATGTATTAGGTTAATTTTTTTCTATAATGATAAAGTACCAAATCACGGATACAAAATTTATTTCTAGAACCAATTAATCAATAAAACCTTCCAAATACTATTTTAAACTGAAATGAAAACACAGTTTGACATAATAATACCCTTTTCCATAAATATGAATATTTCAAATATAAAACCAAAGAATTAAATAAAGAGGTAATTTTATTTAAAAATAACAATTTAATGTTATAATGGAAAAATTAAATCATTTTTGTGTCATGATGGTGGGAAAATATTCTCATGCTATAAATGTTTAAAAACATTATTTTCCTATTTTGGCCTAAAAACTTCAAAATTTAAAAATTCTGTAAATGAATAAAATATCATTTTAAAACATTTTATAACTAGTACTTCATAGAAAAAATTTCTATAAAAATAATTTTAGAATATGAAATAACCATTCTATAGACTTTTTAGAATACCTCAACAATGATGAAAAGGAAAATTTCAGGGGAATGAAATGAATGATAATTTTTAAATGAATGTATTTTACCTTAAGACTAATTCATCATGTATGTCCATTATATTATTGAATTATAAAGTTATTTTAATTTCCAATTTATCTTAACCTTTTAAAATATTATTATTCCTTTTACTTCACTTTTACCCTGTATAATAGTTACATAATTATTTAAGTCTATGTCAGATGCTTTAATGATATTTGTTGTATATGTCCAAAATGACTGTGGTATGATGACTATGGTAAAATTTGTAAAATTACAACAATATCAAGAACTATAAAATAATTTTTATTTTTATTCATTAATTATACTTTTAAATTGAACCATTAATTATTGTTATGAAAAATGAACTATGTTATAATCAAGGAGATAGAAGTCGTATATCCGCATGAGTAACGTTTACATGTTTGGATGATCATTAAGGAAGGAAGGTAATTATTATTTTATCATTCCATAATGATAATAATATCATATATATCATATTAACAATTTTAATATACATATGTATATATATATATATTATTTATGTTATTTGGTTATGCAAGATGATTTACATCACTTCATGATGGTGGTAGTCGACACATATGTACGGATAAAATTTCCATCATCATTGAATTGAATGATAAGAAATTAAATGAAATATTTTCTATGAAAATTGAAAAATAATTCATGAAAAACAAATATAAAAATTCTTTACATCATTATAAATAGACATTATAGGTGATAATGGAATATGAATGATGTCATTTTTTGAATTGATACTCCATTGTAGACATGAATAATGAGTTAATTTCAAATTGGATAGAATATGATATGGATAAATGATGTGAAATGAAAACATAATACCTTAGTATGTGGAATCTCTATTTTTATATTTCATATGTTAATAATTTTTCAAGGAGGTTAATAATGAAATAGTACTAAATCATGGAGATAAAAACTATACAACTTCTTTGGAAAACCACATGTTTTAACACTTTATGACCCTGAATATTTGTATTCTACCTAATCTACGAACTATAGAATATGGGGAGGGATTAAATGAATTTATTTTGGTTGGAAATATACCGAAATTTGTGATTATGTGTGACTAAAATAAAGGAAGAGGTTCCCCTTTTAATACATGAGAGGACTCTATTTATATTTCTCCAAATATTCTATTAATATATACTTATATTTAATAAAAAATTGATCCATAAATATTAATTTATAATATAATACGAATTTGGGCCTCAATACACTCATTAGATAAATATTATAAATTTTTTGACTACATTTCTACCCTTATAGTAATTTCACACCTATTTAACCATATAAACATTTACACTAACAATATGGATTTATATTCTCTGATGGTCACTATAGTTTATTTAAAATGAATAAATACCCCATAATTGACCATGTTTTACATTTTAAACCTTATAATAATAATTTTTATAAATTTAATATTTTTATAAATCTTTATCATTTAATAAAATATTATTTATAATAAAATATCCATAATGTAACTTTTGTGTACTCTTCATTACATTGAATATAATAATATCAGGATAAATTATACAAATAAAAATTAATTTTAATAATCCCAAGTATTTAAATAATATATTTAAATTTATTTTATTTCATTAAATATCTTCAACTATATTTCATTGTATATTTTAAATATCATTAATTTCATTTTCCCATTAATTAAATATTTACTACAACATCAACATGAAAGCATTTTTTTTAATTATTTCATGTATAAAATTAATAATAAATAATCATGATGATGATAAATATTTTTATCCTTAAAAATAATTTCCTTAGTCGAAATATCATCTTATCAGCAAAAAATAAAAAAATATTAAACTTATTCAAATCAATTGTGTGACATGTCAGACATTTTGAAAATACAAATATATAGAATCCATAATCTAATACATGTTACCTAAAATTTAATAAATTATTCACTTTGTTAATTATGGTATATATATACCCATACATCCATATTTAAATAAACTTTTGGTTCGTTTAATGATTCATTTAATTTTATTTGTTATATAAATTATCGATTTACCCATTATCATGGTAATAAGTTTAGAACATTTACTGTTAATGTTGACCAATAAACTAATGGAAACTATACACTATATGTGGATCCACTAAATAAAAATATGCAATCTATTTATTAAAATTAAAATCAATGAATTTTCATATGTTAATTTAAAATAGATCCTACGAAACGCCACAAAAAATATTAATTTTTGGAAAAATTACCATTAATATCAGAAATACATTATACTAATTTCAAGAATAAAATACTTTTAAAGAACCATAATTGGATTATATTAATTCATATTTAAGTAATTAAATACAAAAAATAATCCACAACATTATATTACCTTGTAAATACCTTAAACTAAAATGAAATATTTAATAAAAATCGATATTTTCACTATTAATTGACAAATAAATATTACCTAAAATATATAAATAATTGAATCTAACATATTTATTAAATTATAAGTTTAAAAATTATATTCTTTTTTTGAAATTATAATTCAAACATTTCCATAAATTAGTTACTATAATCAACCATAAAAATAAAAAACATTATTTTTGAAGGAAACATATTTTTTAAAAAAATAAAATGAAATTACATAAAATTTAGTACATAGATGAAAATATGTAATATTTAAATTAGAAATTAGTAGTACCATTACATATTTCCTAATGTGTTACATGCTATTCATTTTCTTTAATTTAATAGCTATGTTATAATGGTGGCACATAAATATTAATATTTAATTGTTCATTAATTCTTTGAGTTGTGTCTCATATTTGGTATAAAAAATTATAGTTATTTATCAAAATCATAGGATTATAAAACAATTATCCCACAAGACCAATAATAGGGTCCTTAATAATCGATCATAAGGAGGTTCTTCTAAGTGAAGGTTATTGTCTCCACTAAGCTCTTTCTTTTTCTTATTTCTTTTTCCATATTCAAACATGTCATAAAAAATGCAATATAATAACACCATTTTATCTTATATACTAAGATCATATTATTTTATTGTAATAACATATATCTATAACCACTTACATCAAATGAAAAATGATACCATTTCTCTTGTGCACGGTGGACTACCACTTTGCTAATAGATGTAGTTTATTTTCCATCAACACAATTCAATAAAGATATAATAATGGACTTAACATATTTAAATTATATTCAATAAATTAATATATTAATGTAATTATTATATCATTGATACCTTCTTAAACTCTATTTATTTGGGGTACGATAATAACCCTAGTGGGCATGACAGACTATCACCTCTCGAAGTGATGTGATTCATTTTATCTTACACATTACATGGAAGGTATAAAGAGTAAATTTAACAAATATAAATTCAATATAAGAAATTAAAATGATATAAAAATGGTAATATATTATTTATATTTATTTATTTATTTCCAATTAGAAAATATAAACTATGTTCATGCATACATACGATCTTTGAATCCATGAATGTTGCATTTCATGTTATATCTCTAAAATTAATGTATAACTATAAATACATAAATACTAAATTTATATGACATATATATTGTGGTTTTAATCATGGGGATGATGGATCCATGCTCAAATTAAGAGGACTAAAAATACAAATTAAAGCATAATCTAAATACAAATTAGTTATTTCCTGAAACATAAATTTATGATGAAATTATTAATAAATTGGTAATAAAAGTTCCTAAGTAAATAATATATGGTATAATATATATTTGAAATTATTTAATATAAGTATAATTAAATTATATTTATCATTCAAGATGTTAAAATTAGAATTTATGAAGAAGATAGTAATGGTAATGTATTTCCACCAAAATTTTATTTTACATGTGACACATTCAATATTCACCATGTGTTTCATATATGTTGTGTATATAATTATTGTTAATTTATTTTACGATTATTTTCCTAAAAATTATGGGTAATTTATTATCCATTTTTGGATATCTATTTCATGGTTTTTATAGTTCCAAATGTTCTTATGTTATAGTGGATTTTTCTTCAATATTACTTTATTGATAGGGATATTATGTTAAGAACCTATAATATATTATTTGGTTCATATAGAATCCCTTTGACATGTAATATCATGAATTTAATGTTTTTAATTATATTATATGATTCATTTAATTTTATACTCTAATTGGGCTTATAATTCATTGTTACCAATGTGGTAATGTTGATTATGATTCAATTTCATTATTTATCAAGATTTAATAAGATTATGATTCTGATGATGAAATATTACGATCCTTCTATAGTGATACTAATGAATCATTCTATCCCATGGTTATATACTAAATATAAATTTCAACCCTTAAATTTATTATCATTATGTACTCAATAGTTCAAAATATTTTATTTAAAAAAATTATACAATATTTTTCGATTTGATTACAACCCATTTTTCTTATAAACCCATGTTTTTTTAAAATGTTTTCAAATTTTATTTTAAATTTTGGAAAGGATTTAGTACTTAAATTTTTAACTATGTTTCATTCATTAAAAAAAATAGTATTAATATATTATTCATGTAATTTACCAAATAACACCCATTGGAATTTCACTAAAAAATTTAAATATTTATTTTCATGACCATATTCTGAATGTAATTTACCCCGGTCATGATCATTATTTTCATTGACAGTTTATTTGTAATTTTTGATCTTTATTTTCAATGAAATTAAATTTCAATACTCTTAATATTTAAAAAATAAAAAGGGTAGGGATATATTCGTCAAGAATGATTCTTTATGATCATTCAAATTCATTTTCTATCTAGGATAACATCATTTGATGTGAAATATCATTTAATGTAAATAATATTGAAGGATTCTATCATTATTAATTGTCTATATGGTGATTGTTTATATTTATGAAATATTTATCAATATCAATTACATTTAATGGGTTATTCTATGTAATGTTGATGAAGTATTAATAGACTAATTATCATAACAAGGATTATGATGTGATTATATGATGAATGTTTTATTATATTTTGAAACACATATGTATGGTTTTCATTATAAAGTTTGTGAAATAGGAATTTTCCATCAATTCAATGGTTAATGATTTTAATATCATGAGTTAAAAATTAGAAACATTTCAATGGTCTTGATCCACTATGAGAAAAGGATAAGTCATAATCCACTATGATTTGGGTTTTGGTAGTTAACCCTGAAATATGAAATGGAATTATATAATTATTATGGTGCCACAATTTAATGACATTATGTTATAGTTTATGATATATTTATGATGATTTCACACTCTTATAGTCCATGTTTTATGAAATTATACAGTTTTAGCCGATGACTCATGTTTATGATTTAAGATGTGTTGGGTATGAACTCCAAAATTTATCTTCATGATCTTTTAACCTTATTATTATCATATTCATTAATAATTTAATAGACCAATGTATACCATGTTTACCTTTCAAAGATCATGTTCTCACACTTTTATTTGTTTTCTTCCTCAGGTTTTGGAGAGATGTTTAGTTAGGGTATACCTATTAAGAGTTATATGCGATATGATTATTGGGGTATATGTTGAATACCTTTCATTAAATATGATAATTTTTTTTCTAGTCTCCAATTACAATGAAATATTATATCCCATGATCTTGTATTTATAAAAAAAAATATTAATTGCGAAATAAGTTATTTTTATGAATTATAATAATGGCTTTCTATTTGTATGTACATAAATATTTTAATTATATTTTTTTCAAGAATGTGCATGAAGACATTCGGTGGACCATTATAGATGATGTGACAAGTCATCAAATGTTTCTCGAAAACAAAAATAATTCGGCATTGAACTAAAAATATTTAATGGACCATATTCAATAAGTTAGAGGTGGGATTATAATGATATATCTCTTTAATGCATTGAGTAAAAAATATTTTCTCTTGAGGTGACCTATGTATAATTAAGAATAAACACCAATCCATTGTGATACATTTTTTACTATGTGATGACATTATTAGAAATAATTCTTGACATAAGGAATGATTTTCTATTTTTTAATTTTTACATTATATTTCCTATGTTATGATTTTATGGATTTTAATTATTGAATTAGATTTTAACAATCAAAATTATAATTTTTTATGTTATTAAAAATCCTTCCACTACGAATAATGGTTGATGTTATATATTTTTTTATGTATGATTATATTATGTTATGATTTTTCACATTGATTATGTTTTGATACTAAACTTTTCATGTTTTCCGTAATCCTATATTTAGATTTTGTGGTGATTTGATTAATAAATTAAAGAATAAATATGAGGAGATTTCTAGAAACATGTCACACCATAGCCACTAGGACATCGCTGTAATAGAGTTTACATAACTGATTAGCTGAAAAATTTAAATTTGATCAGTATATTTATGTGGGGTTTAATGTTTTTTAAGAATGTTTAATTGATAATACACACAAAATTAATGTTTTATTCAAAAGTATGAATTTAAATTTAATGTGAATAAACCAACTGAAATGAAATAAAAACAATTAAAATTATAATTTTTTTTTGATTTAATATGGAGTTTTAATTGTTAATTTAAATTATTAATGACTTATATAAAATATTTTTGAAGTGTTTCTTATTTTAGAGGTAAAATGAAGGGGGCTTACATGGCCAGAATTCTATAAAAACACTACATACAATTAGATATCCCACTAGGGGCTTGAAATAAAATATGGTGCATGGAAGAGATAGTTGAGGAAAAAAAAGGGAATTAGTGATTAAATATCGTCCAACATGTCTATGGGGAGTCAAGACCATGGTGGTATAGTTGGGATCAAAGTCCCACATTGGCCATGTATAGTGAAGACCATAGTTGGTATGTGTGTGGTTTTTGTTGGATCATTTCTGTATTACATGAGGTTTTAGATGGTGATACATATCCTTAAATTATAAATGGATTGTTATTATACTAATACATTCAACATGGGATTGTGATTTTAATGTTATTTTTCACTATGTTTGCCCTACTTGGATATTTTCCTACCAGCAAGGCACCCACTACTCAACTATTCACCACCCTTTATATCACTGGTTTGTCACTACATAAAATAAAATTCTCTTGTTTCCAGTATAAATATTTTAACATGATCCCCCTTCAACACCTATGAGTCATGTTTTATCATTGATCACCTCTAGACACATTGAAGACCATCAATAAACCATTTTGTGTCTTCATCAATCCTTGTAATGTATTTAGGACATAAAGATGATATGCTAGTAAATTTATCACCACTTCCCATTTCCTCACCACTATGGTACTTCTCCCGTACAATCCACATCCCCACAATCCATTAGACGACATGTCTGTTATGGCCCCACTGAATCGGTCCACTAAAGATCTCAAAACCCCAAAATCATCGGGGTACATTTTGATAATCCTCATTTCTTGGATATCTATGTATTCCGGGATCTTAAATGAATTTTATGAATATATGGGGACTCAATAATTTGGGAAATCATTTATCCCCAATGGATCATGACATTTTATATAAAAAGTGGATTTTGTTACCTAATTTGGGACTTCGCACCCGCTGGAGGATGCACTATCAAGGCCAAATCAATGATAAATTTTGTATTTTATGTTTTATGTTTTTGTTTTAGTTTTATTATATTTTAATTTATATTTGTTTTATTTTTATATTAAATTTTAAAAAATTAAATAAAACAATTCAGTATTTTTTGGTTGGATGGTTTTACACCATAAATTTTATTCGTATCCTTGTTTTTCTTTATACCTCTTTTCTTAATCTATTAATTTTATTTAAATATATTTTATAATTTTAATTTATTTTATATTTTATTTTATTTTAAATCATCCCTCTCCCTCTTCTTCTTATATTTTACTATTATATCCCTTTCTACATATCTCTCTCTCCTCTCTCTCAACCCCTATAATTTTTTTAACTCTCATTCTCTATTTTATTTCATTTTATTTTATTATTTTGTATTCTCTTCATTAACATTAAACAATTTTGATACCTGATTCTTGGAAATCGGAGGTTTTCCAAAGGATTGGTCTAAAGGAGGACAATGTTTTCTTGAATTCTTGATTAATTTTTGTATTATATTTTTTCTAGATGAGATTGACTTGCACAGGGGTGGAAACTATCCCCTGATCCATTCACACTAAATAAATTCAATTACAATATTTAATATATTATACCTCTCCCCATTGGTTATCTATTATTAGGATAGGGTTTACCTAATAAATGGATGAAACAATAATCAATTAATCCTATTTCCCAGAAGATGTTGGACCCCCAACTAAGGTGTTTCATTATCCTTGATTATATGAGTAGGTGGAATAAAGATTGATTAAATTTATTTTAGATCTCACTATTTCTTAATAAAAGAATAGAAATTCATCAAAATATTAAATTATTAAACTAAAAATATAAAATGAAGAAAATAATGAAAAATAATTATAGAACCCAGAATCAAATTCTCGACCAATTTCATCCATCCTAATCACATTCTATTTATAATTTCATGTTAGTGTAGTTATAAATTATCCAATTTCATGTCATTTCATTATTTTGAAAAATTGTTAAACCCCAAAACCTATTTCCATTATATATATGAAGAAATAAAAACAAAAAACACATATTTAGGTGAATTATATTAAGTAATATAATTAATTGATAATGTCCTAAAGTGAGATAACCATAGTTAGCCACTATGCTACACTTGGAAAATTTTTAGCAATATATTTTTCCAGACCCCACATTATGTGCACTATCAAAAATGTTGTAGTTTCTTGGAAGTAAATCAATGATTCATTTTTTCACATTGTAGACTGTGTTTTACATTATCCATATAAATATATATATATTATTTTCCGAGATTATTTTAAAAGACCATTATTAAAATACCTGAAAAAATTAATCATATGTGAAAGAAACATAGTCAAATTATAATTAAGAGATCATATGAGGAATAACTAATTCTAATATGATAATAGTCATGTACATGAACAATTGAATAGATATTTTCTTATCCGCACATGATTTTATTGGAATAATAGACCAACTCTCAACTGGCTTCCAATGATTTGAGACAAAGAAGGAATTCCCACTTTAGATTCATAATATTACTCATGAAATCAAATAGGTTGAGTCCAAATTCTTGTAATATAAAACACCCAACAATTTTAAGAACCATACTAAGGAGAAATTTGATCAGGTAGAGTGAATTCATTTGGAGGAAAACATGACATCAAAGATAACTATGAGAGATCAATAAGATCTGGATGACTCTTAGAATTAGTATGAGGTACAACATAAACTCCTCAACCCATAAAATGTAGAATATACTGTACCATTTCATGGAAGTAATTACATGGAGGAATAATAAACTTATATGGTGGAATTTGATGTAAATATGGAAGATCACTATTATCTACCACCACCTTCCATCATCCAACTCCAAGAAGAACTCGTCACTATGGGATAGATTGAAGACGATCCAAATAATGGAGTTGATCTTACCTCAAAGTATATTTCAATTGATTTTATTCAATTTTAATGGTTTATTAATTAATAATAATTTCATTTTTTTATATTTTTATATTCATTTATTTTCTATAGTTGAAGATTTATAAAAAACATGCCCTAGTTGAGGAACACACAGAGTCTCTTAATTTAATTGAACATGTGTTTGAGGAAGGCCATGAAAAAATACATGTTCCTATGTCCGAAAAGTAATGATAGAGGATGATCCTATTATAAAAGATAATATTTATAATTATCCAATTTTATATTTTTTTTCAAATTAAAATTAAAGTTTACTCTTATTTGGATCCTTCACATCCAACGACACATGTTGAGACCACACTAGAACTGCTAGAGAAATTTTTACTTATTGAAACCAATAATGGGGATGATCTATAAATAATCCGTCCCCTAATATGAAAGATAAAATAAATTGTGAGAGGGTGAACCTTTTATACTCTATATGTTAATAATTCCTCAATATATTGAATGAAGTGTAATGTGGGAAAATCATATGTGGTGGTTCATGTATATGAAGATCCACTCACCATAATATTAGGGATAACAGCTAGTACTTCCTATAGGATGTAGTAGAAGTCCAATTCCCACTTGGGGTATTATAAACAGACTCATCCCTTTTAGAAGATTTCTAGGAACATAGATTTCAATTTCATTATTAGGATTTGTCCAACATGTATCCAAACTCCCTCTATCTTTTTAATATTAAATTACATGATACTTTTACTTAAGTGAGTAATTTACATTTTTAGGATCATGATGAAAAATTAAAGACCTAAATTTGTGGATTATGAAGATTTAATCATCATTTTAAAACGAGATTCTATTTTTGGGTTATATTTAAAACTCACTTCTTATTTTTTTCTCAAACATGATTTGATCTTTAAATTAGAAGTTGAGTTCTCATACATGAATTCATGCTTTACATGGCTTACCAAAAAAAACGATTTTCTTAGTAATAAAATGATGCTTTATTTTAGATATAAAGTTTAAGGATATTTAATGTGTAATTCAGAGTATTTTATGATTGAAGTGAATTATGGATATTAAAATGAGGAACCATGATTTTAGGGAATTAGTCTATTCAGGTAAATCAATTTTACCTATCATTAATCAAACTATAATTTTTTTAAATTAATGTGGGTTTATTTATTAATATTAATCATTCTTTAACTTAATGTTAAATATCATATTTCAATTCATGATAGGATTTCTAGATTAATCACTCTATATTTATTCATCAGAATATTTCATGTGTTATCAAGGGACATATTACCTTTAAGAATAGGCAATTGAACATGTAAAAGATGTGAATATACAAAAAACCTTTAAAATGATGGAGGAATGTTATTAAAATATGTTATCTTTAAATAATACATTTACATAAATCAATTTTAACTTATAGGTATCATGAATGGCCTTGTTAGGAATGTTCCTTGTATGAATCCATTTTTATCAAATCATATTGAAATATTAGTAATTACATGATATTTTAATATTGAAGGGTTGGGGTGAGTAGATTCATGATGGAATTGATAAAAACCATGGTAATTAAAAAATTTGGTAGTGCTATTTGATTGATTTTATAATAGGTTTTCACTAATTCTGAGTACTCTTTATTGTTTTATCCCATTGAGATAAGATAAAATGACCAAACGAACCAGAAAAATGAAAAGAATAAGTTGTGATTTTGGAAAACCCAAAATAAAATTAGTAATTATATTATTATTTATCATATATTTTTATTTTCTAGAGTGACTTTTGATCTAATAATAAAATTAAAAAAAAGAAAAAAAAATATATGAAAATTAAAAATATGATCTAAAAGTTAAAACAGATTCAAGATTGTCCCAAAATAATTCATTATTATTTTTCTTGATCATGACCATTACATTATTTTATATATAATTATATTCTTTAATTTTAAGGGGATTAATTAATTAAACTTTTAATTCTACATCATGGTTTATGATATAATATATAAACCTCTTCCTTAAATGTTAATATTTTAAAAAACAACACCTACATACCCTAATATTGAGGGTCACTTGAACCAGGACTAAAAGTCCTCATTGTATTTTTTTTCTTCTATCTTTGAAAGGACAATAAAATATTTTCTTTACCAGACAATGGATAAAGATCAAGTATTCATAATACGACCATAACTCTACCGGAATTAATGTGATTAGTGATGAGTATAAAAATTTAAAAGTGTGGTAGATAACGATTTTCTAGGATTGATAATCTTAAATTAAGGTACATTAATGAGTGAAAAAATAACCTCAATCAATTTCAAACATAGGAATTTAAAATAATCAAATTTATTGATTCCTTGAAAATTTGGAAATTAAATTTATATTTTATGGTGATTTTTGAATTTTTGATTTAACAATAAAAAGGATTATATTTTCTTAAATTTAAATATAAATATTTATACCATTGATACCCTATGATTTTCAAATTTATTAGTTTATGTTTGACAAAAATCATGGTTTAATTATTTCTTATATGACATAAAACAATTTCATGAATATTTTTGAGTGGATTAATTATTTTTGAAGAAATTTAAATGAAAAATTCCCATAAAAATAATCTTTTATCAACAAGTGGGAATTTGTATTTAATAAATTTGAACCAATTGAATTTGATAGATAAAAATTTGAAATTGATTATTGTTATTATTGTATTTTGTGAGGAGTTATAATTGATAATTCTAATTATGAATGAATTGTTTCAATTTTTTAACATGTATTACAAATTTTTTATGTAAAAATATGGGAACACCCAAGGATATCCCTCAACCAATACCACTAAATATAGATTTATAGACCACAAGGGTCAGACCATATGACTTAGGATTTAGAAGGGCCATCTCAAGACATGTAGGAAGAGAATGGGTTATCAAATACCATGTAGAGGGTCTGCACATATTGCATATAGTGTGCCCTGCATGTGTTGTGATTGGTTGTTTTGAGGGATCCCATCAATCCGATAGGTGGTTTGGGAGGGTGATCATATGCCTTTAATTATAAAGGACATGCTCTTCCATTGATTTATTTGATATGGAATGATGATTTTAATGTTATTTTTCATGTTTTCTCACCTCCCTCAGACATTTCCAAAGCCATGAAGTCAATGTTCTTCTACTTCTTACCTCTATCGAGATATTTTATCACCTTCTATGACACATAAGAAAAGACATGGACACAACTGAAAAAAATACAAACTTGCACCTTCCACCACATCTAAAGCCACATTTTACCTTAGATCACATAGACACACTCAGATGACCATTAAAAATACATTTCAAGGATAAACATAGGTATTTGGAAGAATAATGACATGAATGACCTCAAATGATTCTAATATCACCACTACCTTACTGATCACCACTACAACACTACTCCCAGGCAAGCCAAGTCCCCACAAGCCTATGAACGACGTCCAAATATTCTACCTCGTGGACTCGATATACTGTAAATATCAAGAACACTAGATCCTTAGGGAAAAATTTCAATATCATCATTCAATGTATGTCCATTTCATGGAGATAATAGATTATGATCTTGATTATATGAATATTCGATGATTTTCGGAGAGGATTCAATCCGTAGGTATCATTTCTATGCCAATAAAAAGAGTATCTTGAAACCACGTCATAGAGTTTGAACTAGCTGAAGGACTCTAGGAAGTTGATTTAGCGAATACAAATTTTCATTTAATATTTTATTTTAGTTTTCATCTAATTTATTAACGATTTAGTTTTTTTAAATGTAGTTATAAATTACTTTTTAAATAAAAACATTCATGCTATTTTTAATATGTTTTCCACCCACCACCAAATTCATTCTTCACCTTCATTTTTTCATATAACACATTATCATCATATTATTTTTAATTTTTTATTAAACATTTTAATATTTTATTTTATTTTATATTATTTTATTTTATTATTAACTATCCCTCATGTACTTATATTTTATTAATATTTATCTACCTCACTCTATCCTTCATCTCTGTATTCCCAAGTTTGGAATTATATTTTATTATTTTTCTTTAGTTTATTTTGGTTGATTTTTATATTTTATCTTCTATTTATCCCTTATTTACCAATCCACCATTGTGATCTCTTATTCTTTGTAATGAGATCAATGCCCAAGGCATGGAATGAGGGAGTCCATGTTTTTCATTATTTATTCATAATGTGTATTTAATGTTTGTGAGAGATGAGAGTGTCATACAGAGCTGTGGCAACTATCACCTAGTCCACATACTCAAATTTAATTCTACTCATTTCATTAATCTATTTAACCTCTCCACATTAGTTATATATTCTAATGGTGGATTTTATCAAATCAATAGATAAAACGAATCTTTACTGAGCCATGTCCTGGAAGTTGTATCGCACTTAAACATGGAGCACCATTAACCTTACATGATGTGGTGGAATTTGAATTTCATAAATGAATTTCAAAAATTGAAATTTATAAATAATAGTAAAATAACTCATCATGATATTTATGGATTGTATTATCAAACTAAAATCACTTAAATAAATTAGAATAATGATACAATAGAAACAATACATAGGACCATGTTCTTCATTCAAAATCACAATCTAATTATAATGTCTTGTTAGTATAACTGTCAAATACCGTATATTACATTATTTCAATATTTATAAAATTAAAATAAAATCAATATATTTTTTTATTTATTTCCTAAAATAATAAAAACAAAAAAAGGATGTAGTTTAGGTGAATTATATTATGTTAATTAACGAACTGAGATGCTACTCAAGTGAGATACTCTTAGTCAGCTATAATAATTCCCTACGAAAAACATTAAAAATTTGATTTATCCAGACCTAGATATGGATGTTCTATATGAAAACATGGGGGAAGGGACACCATGATGCTGTATAGTACATAGTAGACTTGTCAGTTGGGCCACAAAAGGATGGTCTATCCATGGATAGCCAAATGATCCACTGAAACCCATAACTTGTTAAAGAATTACCATCTATATTAGGGACACCAGCCATGAGATCTATTAATGGAAACAATTGGGAATAATTAAATATCACATAGTAACTGACATAAAAATAGAGTAGTCATCCATGTTGCAAGGGATTTAGTATGGAGATTGTGGTCAATAATGAGGGTGGAACCATAGATATGTCTATGAATAAACCATGATACATGTAATTATTTTCTCATGTAATTGGAATTATTATATTTCTTTAGAAAACTATTACAAATTACTTTGTTTGATGAATAATTTTAAAGAATAGACCCAACCATCCTCACAACTACTGAGAGGATAATTACTGTAATTTTAGGAAATCTCATATTTTTGGGTTTTCTAAGCCATAATAGTTAGAGTTATAGATTATCCACCATGGATTTGAAATTATTAATTCCATATCAATAAATTCATACATGGACAATCTAAATTATGAAGAATAATTGTTTTCTGATTTTCCATCCAACATGAGTTAATTACACCGTAATATTTTCTATTCCACATTCGAAACTATTAGAAAATAATTCACATCATTCTGTCAAAAGGTTATGAGGTGAAGTTAACACAGATTATTTTCTCCGAGATATTTATATCCTATCTACTACATGAAATAATTTAAAATTGCTTCTCAGCACACCGTATATTCTGAAAACAATAAGGTGATACACAATTGTGACACATATAACTACAAAACTACTTTGTATTATGTGTGATAATTTTATCTATGATAATTTGTTACCATGACCCCAGGGAATCCATATCAGATTAAAAAGAAACTATTTGATATATTTAAACACACTGGAAACATGTAATTAACTTGAGAATGATAAGAATCAATCTTAACCATTGGGATGAATTCAAGAGTATGGGACTGATTATGTACACAAATATATAGTGGTGATTCTTATACCATTTTTTTAGTAAGTATTTTTTCTGAGGTATTTCTCGAGATCTCCTCAAAAAATATGTTTTTTGAATAAAGATAAATAAATAAAGTATCATTTTCACTTCATATTTAAAAAGTATTTTTTAAGATAAACACCATTATAAGGGGATATTCATATCATATTCATGTGAAGATATAATATGAAACTATCATATAATGAGTTTTTTATGGATGGAGGGTGTTGGGTTCCCCACCAGTTTGTTATAGTGAACCATGTGGGTCAATGTAGACTCTATTAATTTCACTTTATACAGTGAATGGTTAGTGAATTTGGTGGATAGGTATATTTCCTTGCATGGTCTTTGGATGTATCCTAATTCCACCGAACTATGTAAAATCCCCAGTGTTATTTTGTACCTTAATATCTCATTTGGTAGGAAAAAAAGTTGTACCACTATATGAGAGAACATTATCCTAATGAATGAAATATAAACTCTTTTATGATTCACCCCCACATTTATGGTGTTATATTCGTTATAATTATTATATGTTGTATCATATGGGAGATTTTTATTATTCTCTTTTGGATGTATTGCAATGATTTTCTACCATAATTGGGTCCCTTTATTTTAATATAGTAATTTATAGTTTTCAAAATTATAGATGAAACATTATTATCTATCATTAAAAATACATTTTTACATAGTATAAATTTTTTATTTATAGAAAATATTTGAATATGTAAATTTATAGAAAAGATACCATTGAGATATTCTTGTGGATGAAAAATAGATAAATTCATTGAAATGTACTCATTAATATCATATATAACAAGAAGAAAATGTTCTAAACAATGTCTCATGATATGACGAAAAATATTCAAAATATCTATGATGGACTATCAAGGGTTTGATTGTCTAAAAACTAGTTCTGTGTATTGGGTATGAAAACTTTGAAATGAATTCCAATTAGATGATTTATGCATTGTTTGATAAACTATCTTTTCTTTAAAATTACATATGTGTTCTTAGTTAAGTTCTCAAATATGAATATTTTTTTATGTGAATCATGAGAAGACAAAAAATATATTTAAATTTGAAAGTTTTATTTCCCTAGGATAATGATTTGAACGTTATTTTTCTTATTATCTTTTGTAGCCACCTGATGCCCTCTAAAGTGAGAGACATATGCAATTAGTTATGAATAAAATAAATTTTTCTAGTGTTTTATCTTAATTAAGTTAATTATCTATCAATGCTGAATTATTCTTAAGGTCAATCTATTGAAAATGTGGTTTCATTTTTCCACTAATTAGAAAAGTGGAAAGGAATGGTTTTAGGGATTTCCTCCCATAAATAGTTGTAAGTGTGGAATGATGGGACATCTCATATCCAAATTTCCCAAAATCTATCATGAATATGATAGTGAATAAAATCCATTAAAAATTAAAACATTGACATTCAAGGAATTCTCAATATATCCCCATCAAAAGAATAACCTTATCTTGAATGTATAATATAATTCTTTTGAAAATAAATTAGAATATATTGACAATTTCAAAGATGAAGGTTTGTTTATGGATATTTTAAAACAATTTATATATGTAGATAGTGATGATTGTAATTATGTAATTATTATAAGAGTTTATTTGAATGAATAAACTGAGGTAGACCTTAAGTAAATTGATGTATATAAAAATTAGGCTAATAAAGATAATGTAGTAGTGCATGATTTCAAGCTATACATGGAATATAAAGAATGAGCAACATATAGATTTTTAAATTGAAATAATGATAATTATAGGTTTAGATTATTCAATGATGAATTTTGAAATTTATATTAATATTATATAAAATACCTCAATTATTTATGTATTTGGATAAAAATATCAACAACAGAGTAAATATAATTTACAAGATGAACCAATATTTAATGATTTGGTGATAGATGTGTGAAGTTACAATACATTTATTAACACCAAAAATGTGGACCAAAAATAGGTAATAATCATCATATAATAGAGGAAATGATTTTATTATAGTGGAATTGAATCCAATTACTCGTGTCTGATAGTAAAAAGATGTTACAAAACTAAAAAATTAATTCAAAACCCCATGTACCGATTCATCGGAATTTGATTTATCATACCAACACTATAAAGGAAAAAACCTTGTGACCAAGATAATTTCAAATGATTCAATTGTTAGATGTTATTGAAAAAAAAATATTTCAGCCACATAATATTAGTATTTTACTTCTAAGGTGTCCTTCATGGAGAAACATAATTAAAAAAGGTATGTAATCAATCTATTCATCATTTTTTTAATGAATTTTTTTCATATTTTGAAGGTTTCAAATTTATGGAAATAATTTTTTCCTCAAAAACACAAAAATTATAATCTATCATTAGAAAGAATAAATTAAAATGTAAATTTTTATCATAATCCAAAATTATGGAAAATCAAAATTTATTATTAGTGTTCAATGAAGAATAGGTGTTTGTGGAGTTTTTTTTGTTGGAGATTTTCACTCTTCGCCAGAATGGTTAATGGAAGAGAGTACATTGAATTATATTATTTCTAAAAAATTACTCAATGAAATAAAAATTTGGTGATCATGGATTTTGTATTGCAAATTAACATCACATATTACTTAAAAGTAATGACATCATATTGAACATGGAGAACAAAACATAATCATTTTTTAGGAATGATGTAGTTCTTAAGATTGTTTTTTTTGTATATTACAATATTAAAGATAATGATATCAAGATATTTGGAGAGATCTTGGTTGATGGGATGAGTGATAATATTCTTAGTGTCAACTGTTGTTTTCACCATAGACATGTTTTGGAGTTCCATCTTACGTATTATTTAGTCAATGAAAAAGATGGTTCACTAATTTTACAAGGGGAAAGAACTAGGGGAAATAATTTTCTTATCGGAGAATAATTTTTTTATTATGATTAATGAATAAAAAAGTATTATGTGTCCTTGTAGACTTGACTATTTGATAAAAAAATTTCTATCATGTTAGTTATAATGAAATCAAGCCCATGTTATTCCCCACCTAAGGAATGATCACACTTGTATATGTAATTCATTTTTATTGACAAAATATTTTCAAAAGTAATATAATTTGATGAAGATAAAATGATTAATGTTGGTTGAGATTGTGAATTTTAATGTTTTTGGGATTATTTAACCCAATAAAAAAGATTTTAGGAAGTAATCTATGTTTTTTATAATTTTTTTTCCAAAAAATATTATGAATTATTCCCATTACAGAGAAGTATTAGTTATTAAAGTGTATCATTTTATATCATAGGATATATGAAAAGAAACAATAATTAATGATTCCTAATTTTTAAACTAATAATGTGGCAAAATTCATATTTCATTAAGTTTAAGAATATTTTGAAAAACATGGAATTTAAAATCACATGTTGGATATCAGATCTCCCTAGAAAAATAGTTTTCTGGAATGAAGAAATCAGGTAATTACCATTATGGATCGAATGATATTGGTTGAATAATCTGTTCTGGTAGGATATTGAAAACAAGCAGTTCTCAAAGTGATATACATCTCTAATACATCATTTCTATTTGAAACTAAATTATAAACTCTGTATGGAATGTAGTATGGAATGCAACCAACATTAATATTCTTTTTATTCTTTAACTATAAATTTTTTATTGTATAGAAAAAGTGGTAAAAAATTTATGATTAGTGAGATAAATTCATATTTCATTGATATTAAATAAATATAAAGTCAAAAATGTGTTCTAAAAAATTTATTGATAAAATCATGGAGACTAATATTTTTGTGGTTGTTTAATGTAGACTAATGAACACAACACATGAGAATAAGTTTCATGAAATCTTCTAAATGCCAAAAATGAATATGATAAAAAAGGTCGAGATAATGGTGTCTATATTGAATTAATAGAACTACAATGAATAATTACATTTTGTTGATATCCCAAAAAAATTAACAGGTTTAGTTAAATGGATAATAATAAACAATTTCATAAAAAGAAATATTTTTGGGGACTATACAACACAATTCCAAACCAAATGATTGAATGATCAATACTAGGGATCTTCATTATACTCGTTAAAAACAGAATCCTCTAGACAAATATTAGGTTATGTTATTTTGGTCAAGGATATAAATGAGGAGAATGAAAATAATAAGAGAAAAATAATACATGGGAGGTTGTTCAATGGAAACTTGAAAAACATGTCATTGGAAATAATTGGGATTTTTAAAATAAAATAAACGATGATGACCCCGTGATTTCAAAACTATCATGATTTCTGAAAAATATATATTCCCAAATAAAAATTATCTATGTTGATGATACATATAATCCATTAGAATGGATTAAAACAATTCGATTATGTTAAGCTATAAAAATATCATAAGGTGGCCTAATCATTTAAATTGATGTCAAATTATTGATATTGAATTGTGGTATTTAAGAAGAATATCATATTGAGTAACCAGATGGTCATTTCATTAATGAAGATAATGTAATTTTGTTTCCAAGGACACTGCATGGATGTTATCAGGAAGAGAAAAATGGGCTTTAATGTGGTGAATATGTTGGATGGTATATCTTTGGATGGTCCTCTAGTTCCTAGAATTTTTTCTCCATATATCATTGAGATGGTAGATTATGTAGGATTGGTTCCATATGTTTTTCCTCTAGGATATAGTGGATACTTCTGTTGTGAATTAGAAATAAAAATTTTGAATAATGGGACCCATTAACTAGATTTTTATGAATTATTTCCTTCTATTAATACGTGGTAAATGTTTGAAGCATTTCATTAGATTTGAATCATCATGTTGGTGAACCACCTTCAGTTGTTACATATGGTGATAACCTATTATATCTGTTGCCAGAATAACCTAATTTTCCTCTAAATGGATATTTTGTTTCTTCCCGAGGGTCTAGTCTTATTATTCCATTGTGTGGGCCCCATGGTCATGATATCCAGCTGTTGTATTCTCTAAGCATGTTGGAAGTGTATATTGGTAGGTCTCTAGAGTAGGATGGATTAGTCTCTTTCGTTTTTGGGGATACTATTTATAAAAATCACTATATTAAGTATCCTCGAAACCTCTTGTGATCTTTATTGGATGTTACATGTTCTATAGTATTATTCTTGGAAACATCGTTCAGTCTTTCAGATGCCTCTACTAGAAAATATGAATGTGAGAGGGAGAAGTTTGTTCCACAATTGTAGATGAGAAGGATCTTATTTTTACCCTTAACTTCAAAGGGGGTGTCATATTGGGTGTTATGCCTTAAATAAGAAGTGGGAAATTGTTTCTCTCTCTATGGAGGTAGAAAAGTCACCGAGAACAATATGGAACATTCATTTGAATGGGATGGGAAATAAACTATGACTTGTTAGGTGGCGGTTGACAGTGGGTGTATCAGTAGAGTGAAAGTGGTGGAAATTGTTTTTTTAGATCTATATGTAAAGTCATTTTAACAGTCTAAATGGCCATTTCTTATATTTTTAAATTATTTTAATTATAATTTTGAATTCTCAGGGTCTAGGTCACAACAACACTAAGCGCCCATTGTGGCTATTTTGGAACCTAAATAGGTTGATAATGAAATTCATTTATTAGCTTAGAATATGTGTTTTTTGGACACATGCATGAAAATGAATTCAATAAACACATACGGATCTTTTTTAAGCTTGTCATATTAGTTGAATTACTGGTGGATTATTCAAATTCTATCACAACCAGAATCTGGTTAGGAAGTAATTAAATGTATATCTACTTTATTTATACCATCTTTGTTTTTTTATTGAATTATTTTGTATAAACAAATTGAGTTTCTCCAGTGTGATCATTTTTCATGGTTTTTAGAGGTGACATTAATATAGTGATGGATGTTTCAGAGAAAGGGGGGAGTTGGAATTTATAATAAGACCCTGCAATATTTTGAAGACTTCATGTCTCTAATAGAACATTTTTATATGGGATTTTTATGGAGTTAATTTATATGGTGAAATAACAAATAAGGATTCCAGCGAATTTGCAGTAGGCTCAATTGGTGCCTTACCAATCATCAAGGCATGGAATATTTTATTCAAAAAATTGTCTCCCAAATGATATAGTCACTATCTGATAACATTCCTCTTCTTATGGTTCTTAGGGGGGATATTATAGAAACAAATTATTCAATAATTCCATTAATTGGAGCTTAGGGGATGATATTATTCAAAATATAAAAGAGTTTTAGGACCACCTAGTTAGTGTTCAAACATGGGTAAAGCTCATGAAACGACATCTACATTTTTTGAATGATCTATAGGAGAGTATCCACATCTGAATAAATTACAACATCAACTTCTAGGGGATCAACAAAGATATGAAAATTATAGAAAATAGTCATTTAACAGATTGGTGTAATGATAGATTTTACATTCTGTTTGAGAATAAGAATTTTAAGGCCGATAAATTACTGGTAATTTAAAATCTATATAGTAAAAAGCATATAGTAGTTTTTCTTTCATACGGGGATAGAAAAACTATGTATTTAAAAGATAGATTCAAAGAAAAAAGCATGGTGAAAAGGATTAATCGTAAATGTGATGATAGCTCATATACATCTAATGTGGATGAGCCGGGGAAAATGGGTATGGATTATATTAATGATCACATGGATGCAATAACAAATAATGGTAGGATATGTACAATATATGTAGAGGACTCCTTCGTGAATTTTATTGATTGACTGGTGGAATGTAGGGATAATTTGGTGCTGATATCTATTCCCGGTATATAAGAAATCAAGTAAACAATTTACAATATGAAAAAGGAAGGCTCCCAGAGTCCTGAAACCTTCTGAGGAGTCTTCTATGTTAATTATTCGAACATTTTCATGATTTAATTGGTGGTGGAAGTGTAAAAAGTTTTCAAAGGTGGATCAATGAATAAGAATATTTTCACCTCAAAAGATTTTTTGGTTCCCATGGATAAGGATCCAATTTCCCTAAATCAATAAAGACCAATTTTCCTATGTAGTATTGCCTATAAATTTATTAACAATATTATTAATGAATGGTTTATAGTGATGATTCTAAGAATCATTTCAGAGGAAAACATGGGTTTGTATGAGAGTGAAGTATCTCGGGGTTTAGGCATTGCAAAAGAGATGGTAGGGGACATCAATAAAAAGAAATATGGATTTAACATTACGGTTAAGGTGCACATGGTTTAATTGTATGATATATTGGAGTGCATATTTATCATTAATTTAATTATGATGTTTGGATTCCCAGATTGATTCTATGACTTGTGTTTTCAATGTTATGACTCACCATAGATTAAAATTTCACTTATGGGAAGGGAATTCAATTAATTCAAATCTTTTCATGGTGTTAGAGAGGGTGAACCCCTGTCCCTAACTCATTTTAATATCACCGAGGAGGTGTTGAAAAGAAATATTGTGGGATTCAAGAACATTAAGGATAATTATGTAATATTTATAGTAAAATGCATCAACTCAGTGAAAATTTGTTTTTACATATTCAATAGGTGTTCTGGAATATGAAGACATTCAATTCAAGAGAAACTAGAGTTCCAAATATGGAAAACACCAATGGTTTACCTCAGAGAACCCATTTGAAATGGATGGGTTAAAAAGGCATTATTTGAAGAATTCATTAAACAGATCACCAAGAAAATTTATAACTACAAATATTGGTTCTTTTTTTTGGAGGGATAAGGAAATTGTTGAATATCATTCTTACCAGGATCCTAATGCATGTTCTATCCATTATCAAACCACCAAAAGGTAAAATTATTATGATTGAGAACATTATGGAAACAGTTATTTTGGATGTGAATAAAACATGGTAGTTTCACTCGGATTCTTATAAATGAATGGATATAACAATTTGGGATGGTTTCATTGGGCTATTCATCAGGGAAGATACCAAGAAAACTATGCATTCATATTATGCTTGTAATATTGTTGAAGGGAACTCATTATGGGAATATTTTATCAATGAAAATTATGGTGATAATTGGATTAATTGGACATTCCAACATAAGAAAAAGTCAAATGTAATGTGCTAAAATATTGAAAATATGTATTAGGTTTAAGAGATAGAAAATTGGATCATAATTTATTGGGATATTAACAAGTTGAATATGAATTGGGTAGGTCATAGGTTGTTTTACATGGGATTAACCATGTCCTGAATATATAATTTAAGGAGGCCAGTGCATACCCTTAACTTATACAACCATTCTAGATCATTATCATATGACTATATACAATGAAATCTAGATTATAGAGAAACTTGATCATTGTATCTTTTCAGGATTAGGCATAGTTAAATTCTGTCTGTTGACCAACAGGGAATTGACATAAGAGAGAAGTGGTACTGATGACTAGGAAGTGAGGCTATGGTTAAAATGTATTCTGGAAAAATTATGTTTTTAGTCCGGATCATACAGAATGAGTATGTGACTTTGGAATACAGTATTCAAAAATGAGGTGTCTCACTAGTGTCGTGTTATCAATGTTCTGTTAAATCGAAACGCCCAATTCTATTGCAAGAGTTTTTTCAAGGTGATGGGGAAAAATAAGTCTTCAAATTCATGGTGTAGGAAATAAATTTATGATGATGTATAAATTCTATATAGGAAGCTATTGAGGCTTGGTTTGAGAGATCTAGATAGAACAGATTGGAGGTTAGGGTCCTTGGTATGAGTTTTGCAGTGGTGTGATGGATCCTCTAGGAAGTCATAAATATGTCTCTTAAAGGCATGGAATATTCTACACTCCTCGTCCAATTGAGGATGAAGGCACTGGTAGTGTATTTGGGGATTGGTATCAAAGGTAGAAACCATTATATCTAATTGATAGGTCTTATTCCATTACCATCTTATAATAAGGATGAAAACAGAAAAAAAAACATGTCATGTGGGCTTGACAGATACCTCTTTTTATGGGTTAGAAACTTAATGTGGATGGGTCCTATAAAGGTGAATAAATGAGAGGTGGGGGACTTTTCAATAAATTTTGCGTTCATTGTATATATTATTTTTTTCATTATATGGACCAATAAATTCCATTGGATCTATGGTGAGAACAATGGGAACATTAATTAGGATTGGATTAAACTATAATATTCAAATTTCTAAAATTGAATTGGAATCTGCCGTGTTGGTAGATTAACATGTTAAAACATAATTTTATTGAATATTTTATTGATTATAATTGATATAATTTCTTCACATTATGAAAAAAATGATAAATTTTTAAATATTTTGGATTAGATCATTCATTTGCAAATTTGATGAAAAATCCAGTTTTAAACTTTTAATATTCACAGTAGTATTTTTGGCATAAATATTGATATGTAATATATTTTGACTTAAAATTTTGTAAATGTGATTCTGTCTTATTGGGATAAAAATTATACTTAAGACATGGGAGTGGTATCATGTATATGAGTGGAGTAAATGGGCCATGAAGACAAAGTTGGACAGAACCATCCAGATTGGACACCACTTCACTATTCGGGCAGTATCTTCTTCATCAGGACTTGGATTGAGCCCAATTTTGGATGGAAGCCCAGGGAAATAATTAAGAAAAAATAATACTTATATAGGTCCGGCCAATGCAAGAATTTTTGAGGAAAACTATGTAGTGAAACTTGGAATTAAATATTTGGCCCAGTTTTCATTTCACGCGTAAAAGAGTTCGGTAACCCTAGCCCTCAAAAACTCTATTTAAAGGGGGTTTTCACACTTCTAGAGGGTTGTTTAGGGATTTGGGAAGGTGTGACCCAAAGGGTGTCTCTTGGGATCCCATCACAACTCTTTTAAAAAGAATGGATTTTGGAAAACATCTCTTCCAAAAAGGCTCTCCTCTCCCACCTCCTCTTTGTAATCATTTTTTATTGTTTTATCTTGAACTTTTCTTCAATTAATATTCTGTATTATTCCCATTTCTTCTCCTAATAATCTTTCTAATTGGTTTTCAATCATGAGTGGAAATTATATTGGGTTCTACCCTTTCAATCCTTTCTCAAGAAAAACATCTCCACAATGACCACACCGCCCAGGGAAGAGTAGTTTTCTTAGTGATCGATCTATATTCTACCCTCTTCATTTAAATATTATGAATAGTTGAGATAATGTAATATAATTAATGTTATCCATGAATTGTTTTTTTGAATTATAGTATACAAATATAGTAGTTGAACAATGAACCCAAAAACACAGGAGGTCGACATTTTGTGTAAATTGGGAGAGCATGATCTTAATTGGAAATACAAGACCACACGGGATAAATTTGTAGAGTTCAAATATTATACCTAAACACAATTCATCCTCATTTCAAGAAATAATATGTTCTATAATTAACCACTGACCATATTCTAACATTAGAACAACAATCAAAGCAGGTTCTTGTGATTGCATGTTCTGAAGCTAGACTTGGTTTTATGTAATTTCATCATTATGGTTATCTTAACTATCATAGGGTTCGACATTTAACAAAATAAGGGACCATAATTAAGTGGATATAGAATTAAATTTTAATGATTCATAAGTAAATTAATAGGTAGAGTTAGTTAGATTATGCCTTTTAAATTATTTTCTAAAAAGCATCTTCTTGTTGCGTCTTTTTAATCAAAATTCATTTCAAAATTAATAACAAAAAAATGCAATCTTCTTCCAGTAAACTTATTCAACTTTTATAAAAAATAAACCCCCATCCACTGAAGTAGTGTTTTAATTATATTCTATTTTATTTTTAACACACCTTTTAGAAGTTGTTTAAATCACTTCCTCCTTTGAGAGAATACTTTGGTTAGCCACTCTACTGCACCTAAGTACCCAACAACCATTAATCATTTGTGGGCACCCACAATAGAACCTTTTAAATTTTAACATATTACAATGAGGCAAGTACTTATTTCAACCAATTAGAGGCATTTAATTTATTTTACATTTTATTCTTTTCCTATCCTCTTTATTTCTTCTTTACCCAATCTAAATTTGTTTCTTCTTTTTTTTCATCTACTTTTTTTGGACCATCAATTCAAACATCTCATTTTTATTTTACTAAGGTCCACTTTCCATCTTTTAATTTTTGTTTAATTTATTACACAAAATACTCTCGAATATCTCTTAGATCATTACCCTATGTTTGAACACAGCCTTAGGGATCGAATTATACATTCTCAGTCTACAGTAAGTTTCAACATTCAAACAGTTGGATAATTTCTCCACTCCAAGAACATTGAAATTGGAAACACATCTAATTCCACCATAAAACAAGAACCAATGGCTTTAAATAATGGAAATGAACATAATAGAACTATTTGATAATTGGATCTATCAGATATTAACTATCAACTAAATTGGATTGCATACCCAAATCTCAAATCGAACATTGATATGAAATCTGGGTAAATTCATCTTCTTCCAAAGTTTCATGGATTTTCTAGTGAGGCTAAAAAAAACATTTGAATGAATTAAATGTGTTTTTCTCAAACCTTAAACCCATAAATGTTTTGGAAGATCAAATAAAACTAAGAGAATTCTCATTCTCACTGGATGGAGCTGCGAAAGAGTGGAGATATTTTTTACAACCTGAAGATGTAACTTGTTGAAATGATTTGAAACGTCTTTTATTGAAGATATTTTTTCCTGCATCTAGTACAACATCTATTCGTAACGAGATATCAGGGATTAAGAATGGCCAATTAGAGTCAATTTATGTGTACATTGAGTGATTCAAGAATTTTTTTGCATGCTGCCCACATCACCAAATCAGTGAGAAACTCCTCATCCAATACTTCTATGAAGGACTCAAATCTATGGATAGGAGTATGGGGGAAGTCGCGGTAGGAGGAGAATTTTTGGACAAGACATGAGTATCATCACATGCGTTGATTGAAAAAATGGCCAAAAAAACCCAGCAATTTGGTGATTGAGGTACACTACATGTCAAAGGAGTATATCTGGTAAGTCCTTCATCTCTTGAGATTCATTTCATTAATACCAAGTTTAAAAAATTGAAAATTATAGTGAGGCATATTTCTTTTTGACAAAAGACATCCCAACCCCCTCCTCCAAGGCCTTATGGAATTTTCACTGAGGCAAGACACCCAAATTATAGTTGCCCAAAACTAAAAGAGATAGAGGATTGAGCAGCAGTATTCCTAGGGAGACAATATCAACAGAAACAATAGACATACCCCCAAAAGAAGTTTTCTTCATTTGATCCAACATACAACCAATGGTGTAAGGATCAATCAGACATGATGTGTGGCTCTAGACAACAACAAATTCCCCCTTTTCAAAAAAACTTGTAGCAGCCTCCACCTTACAAGTAGGGTTTACAACAACCCCAAATGAGATTTGAAGCCCAAGAATCAACATGCCAGCCACAAGGTAATCTCCCACTAAAGGTTGATTATTACATAGATGACCTTTTGACGAAAATTGATTTTAATCAACATAATGAGCTAAAGAGTCAATTTTTGGAGCTGAGGGAGTTGAAGACTCAAATGATCTAGATTTACACTTCCCTCCTTGAACTGGTATATAAGAATTCTGGAAATCTACCTACAAAACATACTCCAAATCACAAGGGGAATGTCAATTCCATCACTTTGAGAAGGGGAAAGAAAACAACTGATACATCTGCACGTATTGTTCCACATGGATTTACCTCCAATCTTTAGAAGCTGCATTCCATACCAACTGATGAGAAATCCAATGAGAAAGATAAAGGTAAGGAAAAGATTGATGATTTTCCTCTTACACCCATTCCATTTCCAAATACAGTTGTACAAACCATGAAGATGGCTAAAGAGGCGATGTAAAAAGTTGTTTTGGATTCATTCAAGCATGTGGAGATCAACATCTCATTACTTCATGCCATCAATAAATTCCCATGATATGAAAAATTGAGAAGAGAAACTTTTACCAATCGAAGAGGGCTCAAGGGAAATGAGAGGATCAATATTGGAAGGAATGTGTCAGCACTCATTACAAAAACTCTATAAATCTTGAAAATGTTTAAGGATCTAGGGACATTCACCATCCCATGAACCATAGGGGAGTTTCACTTTTCTGATGCACTTTATGATTTGGGAGATTCCATAAATGTAATGCCTCACTATGTATTCTCTATTTTGTTTGGTGGTGAGTCAAAACCGACAAGAGTAGTGGTGAAGTTAGAAAATAAGGCTACATCATATCCAGTGTGAGTCCATGAGGATGAACTTGTCCAGGTAAAAGACATGATCTTTCCAACAGATTTATATGTTCTTAACATGGAGGATGATCAGGTATGTTCTCATGCTCCCATTATATATGGTAGAACCTTCCTCAAAACTTCAAAAACTATTATAAATATAAATTAGGGTACAATTTCTAGAGAATTTTCTGATGGTATTGTGATATTTAATATTCTGGATTCCATGAAGTACACTTGATATGATCAATCTGCATTTGTAATCTCCCATTTTGAACCACCAATTAAAAACACCACAAGAATTTTATTGTTCTATGATTTGGGAGATTATGAGTATTGGTTCTAGTTTTATGTCTAAGAGTACTTCCACACCTTTTCTAATGCACCAGACTCTCTTAGATTTGATTTTGAATTGAAATAATATTTTTATTTTGATCATGTGAACTCTAATTATGACATGGTTGTTGATTATGATGATGGATTTGATTCTTTATTCTCTTATTTTGATGATATATATTCTGATACTAATTATCTATGTGAAAATATTCCAGATCCTTCTAATTCTCCATCCATACACCACCGCCTACACTAGAACTCAATCCATTTCCACCAAATCTGAAATACTCATACTTGTTATGTGTTGAGAAATTACCTATAATCATTGCTAAAAATCTCACATTTGAACATGATGAAAAACATTTGAATCTTTTGAGGGTGAACATCAGGGAAATTAAGTGGTCCTTGGATGACATATTAGGTATTATCCACTCCTTTTTTCTGCATAGGATTATATTGTAGGATGGGGATAAACCATTTAGGCAGCCACAAAGGATACTCAATCCAACACTTTTAGAGGTTATTAAAAAAGAGGTCGAAAAATTTCTCTAGGCAGGTATAATCTTTCCCATTTCAGATTCACAATGTGTGAGTCTTATTCAGGTTGTGCCTAATAATAGTGGTGTTACAGTTGTAAAAAATGATAAAGAGGAGTTAGTTCTGATGAGGGTACAAAATAGTTTTCATGTGTGTATTGATTATAGGAAACTAAAAAAGTCCACTTGCAAAGACCATATCCCCCTCCCTTTTATTTATCATATTCTTGAGAGATTATATTGGAAGACACACTATTATATCTTGGATGGATTTTTTGAATATTTTCAGGTTCCTATAGCTCTGGAAGATTATGAGAAGACTACATTCACCTGTCCCTTTGTCATGTTTTCCCATAGAAGGATTCCATTTGGAGTTTGCAACACCCCATGTACCTTCTAGAGATGCATGGTGAGTATTTTTCTGATTTCATTGAGACCTTCATGGAGGTATTTGAGGAATATTTTACATTTTATGGGTCATCATATGATCAATGTATAAGTATTTTGGGAATGGTGTTGAATTGTTGTATTTTGGAAGAATCTGGTCTTGAACATTGAAAAATGTCATTTTGTGGTAGATCATGGCATTGTATTAGGGCATGTAGTGTCAAAATATGAGATAGAGGTTGATAAATCTAGGGTAGATATTATTTAATGCTAACCATATCCTTCATTTGTGTGTGATGTTAGATTGTTTCTAGGGCATGCAATATTTTATTGGCCCTTCATCAATGATTTTAGTAAGATTGATATTCTAATGTTATGATTACTTCAAAAGGATTTTGATTTTCTGTTTTATGATTCTTACATGAATTCCTTTTATGAGCTAAAGAATTGTCTGACCACTCCTCTAATCAGACAACCCCTGCGGTTGGATATTCCTTTTGAACTTATTGGTTGTGATTAAACTTACCCTACAGGTATAAGAGGTCGTTGAAGTACATATAGGGGTCGAATCCACAGGGACCAAAGAAGTAACCTTTAGAATCACACGTTTTATGGAGGATGGGCTGTGAAGTGGCCAACATGGGTTTGAATTGATTGAATAAATAATTATATAATTTATAGAAAAATTAAAAAAACAAATTTACATGATCTAAAACAATTAATTAATATGGATTGATCCTAGGTTGTTGCTTTTGGTGGATTGGATTCATTTTTTTCATAAAAATTTCATTTTATTAATTGAAGACATATCCAAACAACAAGATAATTCTCCCAAATCATTCACCAATTTAATCCCTACATAATTCCAAGGACAATCACCAATTCACTTTGAGGATGACTTTACTGATCACTCAAAGGAAACATATCGTACTAGCACTCAAAATGTGTCATCGTTAGACTTAGAAAAGATGAAGAAGAACATAACTCATCGAATGGAAATATTAAAATAACAAACAGATTTAAAAATTAAAGTACATGAAATAACATCCAATCCATCTCACGAAACTCTCTAGGACCATACCATAAATTTTTTTCCCTCCATATATGTTATTCTATCAATGGAAGAGAGAATTCGACTTAAGGAAGTGGAATTGAAGAAGACAAACATTAATAAAAATGAACACTCCACCATTGTGTGAGAAAGTCCCGAGTGATGGTGTGAATAAATTCACACTTCAATTCAACGGTATGAATGTGTGATGAAAAGGAAAATAAAAATTGAGGAAGAATAAATTTTATTAAAATACTAATCATGAATGAAAAACTTATATTAGAGAAATTGACGATGACATTACAAAACGAAAGTGGGAAATTACAATTGAAAGAAAAACATGGATTCAAAGAAAAATGTTAGATCCCTAATTCCCTTCACTACCATTTCATTATATCGGCATATTAAGAGCCTTATATCCTCCCCCACAATCAATTCACCCCCCAACAATTAATAGATTCAAAAGGAGGGTGAATAATCAAAAGGAAATTGACGTTTTGAAGTTGACCCGGAAAACTGTCCTGATTCGTCCACCATTTTGACGTATCAATTTGGTATTGAATTAGGCTGAATCATAAGGGGTTGTAGGATTGATATATTCTCGTATTTATTTCCTCTATAATGTGTAAACATTTCAGGAATTTTGGCGCATTCGTTTGGAATATATTTTCGAAATGGTGGGACATATTTATGTGCACTAATGTCGGGTCCACCATTTAAATCTCATCTTTATATCACATTATCATTTTGAAAACATCAGAATTAGCTTTTTCCATAGTTGAATTAAATGATCCTCATATTGTTCTATTTCTACTGTAAATCATATAGCTTCATGGGGCTTGGTTTCTGGGCCCCACATTTGTTTGATGGGCCTTAGGCCCATTATGCTATCTCCAGTAAATTTCAACATTCAGGCTGAAAAATATCCATCTTCTCATGGGATTAATCCATCGGATCTATAAGATAAAATGTTCCAAACAAAGTGGTAAATAATATCGAAAAATATAAAATTCAGAAAATGAATATAACTTTTTCCAAAAATAGATGAATGATTGGGGCCAAATATTCATTTTAAACATGAATTACATTGAAGATGAGAAATGAAGCTCTATTTATTTAATGCACTAATAAAAATATTTATGGACTTTGTAACAATGAATATAATGATATTAATAATGAATATTAGCCACTTTCAGTGACTAATCACACCCCCCTACTTGGGTTTTTCTAGTCCCGAGAAAAATATATTTAAAATATGAAATTCAAATCCCATTTTCAAAAAACATTTTAATACATATTGCTCACCCAAAGACCTCAAATTTATGAAACCCATCAAAATCATTTAAAAAAAGCTATGTCCATAAGAATATCCCAAGCCCATCCCAGTCCTTTGTTCAAATTCATCGCCACATTTCATCCAATTTCAATTAAGCAAGATAATGTCTTGTTCATCACAAAATATTTGGGGCCCATTTTATTGTTCAAGGGGAAAAAATGGAAGCGCTAGGTGGGAATCACATTAAACCTTAAGATGAGTGTCCAGTTTTTATGGATTTTTGTGTTTTTTTGTTTGTTTTTAACCACAATAGATATGAAAAAGACTAACATTGGGAAAGAAAACTATGGAGTCTCAATCCCCAATTGTCGGACGCCACACATATTGTCAATTCCATGCTCTACAATAGAGATATAAAGCTGAACTATGGGAAAGACAACTATGGGGTCATGATCCACAAGTGTCGGATGCCACGCATTTGGATAAAACATTTCTATATGCGGTCATTATTTTTTGTTTCAATTTTTTTTTTGTTTTTCATTTATTTTTATTGTTGTTGAATACTCAAATTAAACTAAAAGTGACCCCAGAACCCTATCCTATAATGAAAGGGACCCAAGAACTCAAATTTACATCCACGATCTAGTAGACGCGCATTGTAGAATTTTTATTAAGAGGATGAATATGTAAACTCTGAAAAATCACACCGGACAACCGCACTTTCCAAAAACTATGTTCATGAACATAAAGTTTCATTAAAATTAGAATCAAGGCATCCAAAATTAATTGATATCCAATTTCATATTTTTCAATGTGTGTTATCATGTTCAAGGTTAGTAGAATTTTTATTTTCATGCATGTTTTTATTCATAAAATAAAAAAAATCAATTTTTTATTTCATCTCCCCCCATCATAGAATAACACTGTCCCCAGTGTTTAATGAAATGAAAATTTAGAAGGGGGTAGGAGAGGAGTTCAAATAGGAAATTGAAAATGATAAACATGGAACAAATTCACCAGGATTTTGAAGTTAAATTTCAGGATCCTCCAGATTAATCCTTTGATCTCTTGGGGGATGTAGGAACATCCTTGATTGAACATGTATCACCCAAAACAGACCATGAACCATACAAAGAAGAACAAACCAGACAAAACAAACAACACAACAATTTATTTAAAACCTAGTACAACATTTTTATGGTTTTCCCTATATTTTTTAAAATCAAACTAATGATATATTGTATTCTTTTAAATTTCTAGGTAAGGTATTACTCAGGGATCACACAAGGTGAAAAAAATGAATACAGTTCTCCCCTTTCATACCCATCCATACTTATAAAATAAGAACAGGTCAAGATTCTAATTTTTTTACTTACAAAAACATAAATAGAATAAAATAAATTGATAATACATTGTCTTATTTTAAATTTCTGGGTAAGGTATTACTCAGGGATCACACCGCGTGACACAGATGAATATGGCTCTCCCAATTAATCCACATCCTTACACATAAAAGAATAATAGGTCAACACCTTATGGTAATTTTTTAAGTGATAAAAAATCAATGAAAATGATTCAAAACATAAAATCCATGGGTTGCCTCCCATGCTACGATTTTGTTTAACGTCGTTAGCTCGACTTGAAACCCCAAATTATCCAATTCCCAATTTCTCCATTTTTAAGACCCCATTTTTATCCACCTCAACAAGAATTAGATTAATTATTTTTTAAGAATTTCTTCCATTTGAAATCACATGCTTAACAACGAGTGTGAATGTCCATGGAATTTCAGTAATGGTTTATTGAGTTTCATTTGGAGTATTTCCTAAGATTTCATAGTTTATTCCTACATAGTGAGATTCTTAATGATAATTGATGATAATTGAATGGCCTAGGTTTTCGTAAATAGAGGGATTCTTGAGTGGGGAAGGAAGGATTTTAATGTTGAGTTCAGTTTCATTGAATTTTCCCAATGATGAATGGAAATTTGAATCCAAGTTTGTTTCTTCTACAAAACATTTTGAAAGAATTTGTTCCTTTTGAAAATATTATTCATCCCTAAAAATTTCCATTTGAATTTCACGTGTGGTTATGGACTCACTATTCATCATATCTCTCAATGGTTAAATGATCGTTGATTCTAAAAAAAATGTTATTGGAGCAATATTCTGAACACTCAATCCATGAAGCAAAATTTTCCGCTTGTGAATCCAAAAAATTAATTTCTTCCTGAGTTAAATACACTTCAACATTTCCTTGATCTTGTTCAGTTATCCCATATCCAAATGTTAGTAGTTTTATCAATTAATGGGAGGTTATTGGGATAAAAGATTCATCTATCAATGATTAGGAAAGAACATCTTGAGTGGGAATAGGTTCCTCAAATGACTTAAAGATTTGTAATTCTAATTTGAAAGATGAAACTCATGAATTCATTTTATCCATTTGTTCACACAATTGATGAAGACTTTTTTCAGGATTTTGGTTGATATATGTTTGTAAATCATGGACTCCCTCATTATTTATCTTTTCAATCATTCATTATAGGTATGGAAATTGATCTTTTAAACATTCAACATCCCATTGATTGTACATCTCATCTAGTGTGGTGTATTCAATTAAGGTTTGGTCAATGAAATTCCCTATGTGAGGTGTTTCCCAATATTGATTACCGACTTGATTACTTCATTGGTTTATGAATGTGTATTTTGGAGGATAATACATTGAAATCGATTGAAAAATGGTTATGGGATTTTTTGGACACACAAAAATAGAAAGGGGAAAAGAGAAGAGAAATTAGGGTGAGAAAAGATAATTTGGGGTGATTAAAGAAGACGAGGGTCTAAGGTACTTACTTGGGTCCCCGAAAAGGGAACCAAAATTTGGTTGCGCCCAAACATAGCCTACAATTATAAGCGATTGTGGAAGTACATATAGAGGTCGAATCCACATGGACCGAAAAAGTAACCTTTAGAAACACACGTTTTATGGATGTTGGGATGTGAAGTGGCCATATTGGGTTTGAATTTATTGGATAACTAATTATTTAATTTATAGAAAAATTGAAAAAACAAATTTACTTGATCTAAAAAAATTAATTAATATGGTTTGATCCTAGGTTGTTGCTTTTGGTGGATTGGATTCATTTCGTTTCATAAATATTTCATGTCATTAATTGAAGACGTATCGAAACAACAAGATAACTCTCCCAAATCATTCACCAATTTGATTCCTACACAATTCCAAGGCCATTCGCCAATTCACATTGAGGATCACTTTACTGATAACTCAATGGAAATAGATCGTACTAGCACTCAAAATGTGTCATCATTAAACATGGAAAAGTTGAAGAAGAACATAACTCATAGAATGGAAATATTAAAATAACAAACAGATTTAAAGATTAAAGTACATGAAATAACATCCAATATATATCATGAAAATATATAGGAACAAACCATAAATGTTTATCTCTCCATATATTTTATTTTATCAATGGAAGTGAGAAGTCGACTTAAAGAAGTGGAATTGAAGAAGAAAAACATTAATAAAAATGAACACTCCACCGTTGTGTGAGAAATTCACAAGTGTTGGTGTGAAAAAATTCACACACCGATTCAACGGTATAAACATGTGAATAAAAGGAAAATAAAATGTGATTATGAATAAATTTTATTAAAATACTAATAATGAATGAAATACCTACATTAGATAAATTGATGATGCCATTAAAAAACGAAAGTGGGAAATTACAATTGAATGAAAAACATTGATTCAATGAAAAATTTTAGATCCCTAATTCCCTTCACCACAATTTATTTATATAGGAATATTAGGATCCTTAGATCCTCCCCCAATAATAAATTCACCCCCCAAAAATTAATAGATTCAAAAGGAGGGTGAATAATCTAATGGAAATTGACGTTTCAAAGTTGACCTGGAAAACTGTCCAGATTCTTCCACCATTTGGACGTGTGAATTTGGTATTTAAGGAGGACGAATCATGAGGGGTCGTATAAGTGAAAGATTATCTTCCTTCTTTTCTCTATGAGCTGCAAATATTCCAGGAATTTTTGTGCAGCCGTTTGGATGATATGGTCAAAATAGTGTGACAAATTTATGAACCTTAATGTTTGGCCCACCATTTAAATCTCAACTTGAGATCCCATTATCATTATGAAAAATTCAGAATTAGATCTATCAATAGTTGAATAAAATGATCCTCATATTTTTATCTTTCTACTGTAAAAAATGGAGCTTCATTGGGCATGGTTTGTGGTCCCCACATTTGTTTGATGGGCCTTAGGCCCATTACGCTTTCTCCAGCAAATTTCTGCATTCAGGCTGAAAAATATCCATCTTCTCCTAGGATTCATCAATCAGACCTAAAAGATAAAATGTTCCAAACAATGTGATCAATCAAATCCCAAAATAACAAATTCATAAAATCAATATAATGTTGTTAAAAAATAGATGAATGATTGGGACCAAATTTCCATTTTATACATGAATTACATTTAAGATAACAAATGAAGATCTATTTATGTAATGTACTAAATACAATGTTTATGGACTTTGGAACAATGAATATAAAGATATTAAAAATGAATATTAGCCACTTTAAGTGACTAATCACTTATATGTTATGCCTCTAACTTTGTGGTTGGATCTGTCTTATCTCATAAGGTGGAGGGACGTTCACATGTGATTGCCTATGCATCGAGGATACATGATTCATCCCAATAAAACTTCACAACAACATAAAAGGAGTTTCTTGCTGTTATATTCTATTTAGATAAATTTTCTTCATATTTATTGAGCTCTAAAGTAGCTGTCTTTTCTGACCATGCAGCTTTGAGGTACCTCTTGAAGAACCAAGACGCAAAGCCCAGGTTAATCTGATGGATGGTCCTTCTTTAGGAAATTGACATTGAGATAAAGGACAAAATGGGATCAAAAAACTTGGTGGCAGACCACATGAGTTGTCTTACTCACAGACTAGTAGATGACACCTTAGACCAGGTACCCCTTCGGGACACATTCCACGATTAGCATCTTTATTCCACCTCAGGTATGCATCCTTGGTATGCAGATTTAGTTAACTACCTTTTTGCATCTAAAATCCCTGAAAATTTAAAGAAACATCAAGTTCAAAAATTAATGATTGATTCATGATTTTATGTTTGGGATGATCCATACTTATGGAGCCCGTGCAGTGAACATGTTATTAGGAGGTGTGTTTCTAATCATGAGTTTGAGTCTTTTCTACAATTCGGTCATACACCTGCTTGTATTGAACACCATGGACCTCAACAGATATCTAGGTATTCTTTATACTCTGTATTATATTGTCCTTTCTTATTCCATGATGCGCATGTGTATTGTTTGTTTTTCTCACGTTTCCAAAATAAGGTAAACACATCTAGGATACACAAGATGCCACAACAACCCATACTATTCTATAAATGTTTTTATGTATGGGGCAACGATTTTATGGTTCATTTTCCTATTTCATTTAGTTTATTATATATTTGGTTGTCATTGATTATTTCAGTAAATGGGTGGAGGCTAAGGCCACCAGGACTGATGACTCTCATGTTGTTGTGGACTTTTTCAAAGCGATGATTTTTTGCAGGTTTGGTGTAAAGAAGGCCATCGTTGGTAACCAAGGTACACAATTATGAAATTGTAATTTGGATTCCCTCCTTCATAATTATGGGTTGACACAAAAAACATCAACACCATACCACCCACAAACAAATTGTCAGGCTGAGGATTCAAATTGTGAGTTGAAACAGATTTTGGAGAAAACCGTGCAGTCAAATAGGGAGGATTGGAGAAAGCGCATGGATGATGCACAATGGGCATATAAAACATCATACAAAAATTTAATTGGTATGTCCCCATTTTGGAATGTTTTTGGGAAAGCGTTCCATCATCCTATGGAAGTTGATCATTGGGATTATTGAGCTATTATGAAATGAAACATTGATTTGGACAAAGCTAGAATCCAAAGGAAGGATAAAATTCATGAGCTTGAGGTGATTAGATTGTCTAAATATGATATCTCAATGCCATATAAGGAAAGATCAAAATAATATCATGAGAAAATGATCCAAAAAATGAAGTTTCTTATTGGAGAGAATGTTCTTCTCTATAGTTCACGCCTGAAGTTGATGCTTGGTAAGTTGTGTTCTAGGTGGTTAGGTCCTTATGTTGTGATTGATTTTTTTCCTTATGGTGCAGAGGAGATCAAAAAAGAGGACACCTAATGGAGGTTTACAGTCAATGGGAAACGTTTGAAGAGATAAATTAAGGGTCTTCCTATTAATGCTTGTATTTTATCACACTGCATGACACCATTATCACTTGAGCATATCTAGTTGATCCTAACCCTTTAACTTTTCTATTATTTTTCCTTTTTAAAATTATACATTTAATGTGAATATATCATCTCAAGGGTTCACATTGAGGAAAATGAAATACTTTAATTGTGGGGAGGGAACCTTTTAGTTTAGTAATTTCAATTGTTTTGCTGTTTAAAAAACAAAACAAAAAAATTGTTTGTTTTTCAAATTTTGTGTGTCTGTTTTTCCATTTTTTGTGTGCTTTGGAAACTTTTGAGTCAAAATTATTATCATCACCATTTTTTAAATCCATATCAATAATTGGAACAATTTATCCCATGAAAATGTGTTTAAATGAATCCTGAAAATTACTTTGTTTCATGTTCAAATATTTAGTAATTTTATGAAAAGTACATTATAGTTTAAATTCCATGACACATATCATTATCTTTATATTTAAAATAAAAATCCATTGATGATTATGAAACATTAATTTCATATTATTCCCATTCACCTCACTTTTTGAGAGAACCAAACAATGATTAATTTAACCATAATTTGATTTAATCTTGTAAAAACATTAGCATTTGAGGTACTTATGTTTAAATGATTGAGACATTTGTTTGGTATTAAAGCCCTTATTTCAATTAATATTTTTATTATAATGGCCTACATTGAAAATTTAATTGTTATATCCCTTATAATCCATGAACAAACTATTAGTTTACCCACATTAAAGCTAATTTTCCATATCCAACCAACTATTGAAGTGAAATTGCATAATCATGTTGAACTTATGTGTGTGGGAAACTATCTTGTGTTGTGATACGACATTCTGTGATAATTTTAGTGGAAAATTAAATTCTAAAGAGACGTGTTTGTTGGTGAAAAAATCATTCTATTGAACGTTTTTCTTTTTTTTTGGAGATTTCATTACAAGTGAAGTTGTTCCTTTTTGGAGATTCTTAAAAAGAAATAAAGTAGTGCCTATCTAGAACATTCTTGAAAAAATTATTTTGCAGAAGATTGAAATTTTTGTTTCTGAAATGATGAATTGTGTAAACATTCCATGAATTTTCTTGATGATGTAGAAAAATTGATTATAAGGGAATTGATTAGGAGACCATATTTATGTGAAAATTATATTAATGAAATTTTGCTTCAAAAAGAGTCAAGCCCTCCTCATTATGCCTCAGCATTTTTCACATATGAATCCTACCAACTGAAATCCACATAACAACACTGAAAATTTCTCATTATATACATTTTTACTTTACTCACATTGGGTGGCGAAGTAAGAATTTATCAAGACTATGGTGACACTAATATGAGTTTGGATGAGAAAGACATTGATAAAAATTGACATTTATGTGATAGCATAAATTTCAATTGACGTAAGTGTTTTGTGCATGGGAGGATAAATTAATTGAAAATATATTAAATGATATAAATGGAGAACTTGAAATAATATTTTTTAGGTGGAATGATATTTTTTTTTTCTTGGTGTGGAATGTTTGGATCTCAAGGATATGTGTTTAAAAATTTGTTTTTATTTGATATTGATGTTGACATGATATGAGACTTTTCCTAAGAGTGAAAAAGGGTATGTGTGGGGGAGTTGATAAACAAAATTTATTTAATATTTTATTGAAAATATATGAAATAATTTCCTCAAATTATGCTAAATATGATCAATTATGAAATACTTTGGATTAGATAATTTATTTTCAAATTTGATGAAAAATCATGTTTTACCCTTTTAAACATCACTATAGTATTTCGGGCATAAATATTTTCATGTAATATATTTTGACATCATATGTTGTAACTGTGTTTCTGACTTAATGATATAAAAATTCTATTTAGGGCATGGGATATAGATCATGCATTTGAGTGGAGTAAATGGATCATGTGGAAAAATATGGATAGAACCATCTAGATTAGAAACCACTTCCCTATTTGAGTCGTATCTTCTTCATCCAGACTTGGATTGATGACCGATTTTGTGGGAATTAAGGGACATAATTAGGAACAAACCACCATTCTATAATTCCAGAAAATTCACATGTTGTGGAGGTAAACTATGCAGTGAACCCTGTAATAAAATATTTTTCTGAGTTTTCATTTCACACTTAAAAGAGTTATGTAACCCTAGACCTCACAAACTCTATTTAAAGGGGGTTTTCACTCATCAGGAGGGTTGGTCTATGCTTTGGAAAGGTTTTTCCGAAATGGTGTCTCTTGGGAGCCTCTCACAACTCTTAGAAGATGTAAGACATTGTGCAATCATCTCTTCCAAAAAGGCTATCCTCTCCCACCACCTCTTTGTATTTCTTTTCTTTCATGTTTGTATCTAGAATTTTTCATCAGTTAATCTTCTATGCTCTTTGGTTTTCATATTGTATAAATATTACTAATTGGGTTTGTATCATTATTGGAGAATATATTGGATTCTACCCTTTCAATCTTTTAGTAGGCAAAACGTCTCCACGATGACCGCACCACCCATGGAAGAGTAGTTTTCTTAGTGATCGATTTATCTTCTACCTTATTAATTTAGTTATTTTGAATCATCGAGATAGTATACTTCACTAAATATGATACATTTAATGTTTTTTTAAATTATAAAAATCTACGAAATAAATTAAACAATATACACAAAAACACATGAGGTCGAGATTTTGTGTAAATTGTGATAGCGCGATCTTAATCGTTATTACAAGACCACACATGATTGATTTGTAGATTCAAATATAATCCCTAAAAACAATTTATCCTAATTTCCAGAATTGATATGTGCTATAGTTAACCACTGGACATAATCTAACCTTATAACAATAATCAATGTAGGGTGATGTAATTGCGTGTTCCGAAGCTAGCCTAGTATTTAAGTAATTTCAACTTTATAGTTAAGTAAACTCTAATAGGTTTAGAGGGTTAAAAAATTAGGGGATGATAATTAAGTCGATATTCATTTAAATGTTAATGATTAATATTTAAATGAAGTAGTTTATTTAGATCGATTATTCCTTTTAAAATATTTTCTTAAAAAATTATCTTCTTGTTGTATCTGTTTAATCAAACATCGTTTAAAATTTAAAAACAAATCAAATGAAATATTTTTCCATAAAACGTCTTCTAGTTTTATAAAAGATAAAAAACCCCCATCCTTTGAAGTAGTTTTTTAAATCTATTATTTTTTTTTATAATACCTTTATGAATTTTTTTTAATATACTTATTCCTTTCAGAGACGACTTTGGTCACCCACTATACTGCACCTAAATACCCAAAAACCAATAATCATTTGAGGGATACCACGATACCATATTTCATAACATAAATGGAAATATAATGATCCATGGAAGAGGTGTAAAACAACTAAATTATGGTATGATGTTTTGGGACAAAAACGGAGAAGTCTAGAAATGGTTGAATAAATGGTGGATAAGGTTAAAACAATCAAGTATCACATAAAAACTACTCAAAGATGGAAAAAAAATTATGGAAAATGTCTATGTGGTCTATTGTTTGATGAGTGATACCTGGTATTCCTTGGTGTATCACCATGGAAGAGAGTGATGAGATTATGGAAGATGGAAAATTTTATTCCATTGTACATCGACACTTTTGAGAACCTTGATCGCATAAGAGTAGTGGCTGATTGGGTTGAACACCCACTGAATCTGCCTCAAGTATGCTATATATTCCATGTATCCCACTTAATAATGTATATACAAAACCCATCACATTTACTCTATATAGAGGTGGTACCATTAAAGAATGACCGATTTTATGAATAGAAGCCAGTGAAGATATTAAATCATAGAGAAAAAGATCTACGAAATAAAAAAATTCACCTCGTCAAATTGTTGTGGAGAAACCACATGATTGAAGAATTAATATGGGAATCCAAGGATGTGATAAAGAAGATTAACCCATATCTATTTTATGGAGGTAAAATGAAATTTTTATTATAAAATTTATAATGTGAAAATATTATAATTACCCAAAATATTATGATTAAAATTACCCATTATTATTTAATTAAATGGATTCTGTATATAGAAAACACCAACACGTATTTTTATTTTTTATATCCAATTGGATTCAAATAGCCATTAAATATCTTTACCATTGATAATATATTCTTTGATTAATGATCACATGACTAGTTTAAATAAAATATATTTTTATATCATTTTGATATAGATAATGAATGTGATAGCCCCAGCCTGTAGGATCATACATTATGAAGCCCATTTATCAAAGATTCCGAAGGAGATAGAATTTTCGGTCTTTTCCATAGACCAATCCTAATATAATATCAAACAACTTTAGAATGAGATAAATTTTTTCCATGAGAATCTCATCCTCTTTTAGATCCCAACCCAAACAATGTTCACTGAACAACCCAGTGAAGGTCCCACCATCGCACACCTTACACATAGGGCGTATGCTGGTGTAATAAAGTAATATGTATCAAGAACCTATCATTAAGAATATGTTCATTATTATTGTATATAATAATGTATATATTTTTCCAATTATTGTTACTTAGTAAATGATTTTTAGAGCAATAAATTTTATTTTTTTTAATATTCAAATTAAATTATGAAAACTATTTTGATTAATTAATGGATTTTTGTAAAAAATAATAAAATAGAAAAATATTCTTATTGAATTTCGTAAATATACATTATCATATAATATCAATGAATTAAAGTGTAATTTTTTATTATGGTTTGAAAATTTTAATTGACAAAAACCCATCATTTTCCATAAATATCAGTTTTTTAAAATTATAAAATTAATATATTTAGATAATTATTGGGATAATATCGATACTATTTTTGGAATCATGACCTTTATATTATTTAATAGTTATGTTTTCATAATTTTCAGGGACATTCAAATGTTTTGGTAAAAATTAAATACCGTATATATATATGATGTGTTTTATGACACCATTATATCTTAATAGTGATATAATAAATTCAATAATAGAAATACATTGAAAAATATATGTTTTCCCATTAAGATAATGTGGTTTTGTGTTTATGTAGTTTAATTTGTAAAGACGTAGTGAAATCACCAAGACGTATAGCATATTTTATGAGTTTAAAATCATTTATTTGAATGTGTGACTCACCTCCACATAAGAAAGAGAAATATTTCATTATGTCACGAATGTGGGCTAAAAACATAATACAGTCTCCTTTTCCATAAAACATGAGTAAAAAACATGAAATGGTTTGTGGTTTTGAATATTTTATTATGTAGTGTCCAAAATAAATATTAATGAAATCACCCCCTCTACTATATAATGACACAAAATATCCTATTTGTATTCACCAAAACACATAAAATATAGTCCAAAATCTTAATTAAACTCCAAATAGTCTCCTCAATGTGCCCCCAATATCTCAAGAAGTATCTCATATTCCTTTGGAGTCACACATCCAAGTAAGGTATTATCTTTCTCTTCTTTTTGTCAGGCACCCCTTTTATGATATACCCTTTATATTTTCATTTTATTCAGTTGGGAGAAATTATTAACTAACCCATTACTATCCATTTTATTTATATATTATGTTAGTTCCATTAACACTCATTTATCTATCATATAACCCTTTATTACCATGTATTACCATGCCGCAATTTTATAATTGTTCATTCCTTTCTCTGATTTCATCAAGATTCCGTGTAAATGTTAAACCTTGTATTTCCAATTCATTTTTTTGGGAATGAATTTACATGTACCTATTAATTTATATTTCATATATAAATGAGGAGAAACCACTTTCACTCTAATCAACCCATTTTATAAAATACTATATGATGTTGTTATGGTACCGAAATTGTGCCACGATTTTCCCTGACAAACTATTTGTGTTATGAACACTATAATGATTTATTTTTCAATGTTATTCACCATTAAAAACATTTAAATAATTATTGGGGAATTACATATTTGTAATAAATATTATATGATCATGTAATATATCATAATGTTGAAGAATCCATATTATATGATATATTTAGAGCACTTAATAACCAGAATGTAATTACTAGGAATGGTGTTCCCTAATGACACTCTAATGGAATTGGTAATGTTTAGTATCATGATATGTCATGATTGGATAAATGTGTAAGTGATTCATTTTTTTTTCATGAGTTCATTTCTGGTTTAGCCCTAATATATTTATGATGCAGTTATTTAAGTTTTTGCAACATTTTCCATGTTATGATTAACATTATATATCATTACTTTTTATTAATATTGAGGTAATGCTCCATTGATATTCATTTTATCAAATTTTTATTGTATTACTCATGTTATTACTTGTTTATTATTTTACTAGGATTTTTATCTCACACCATTCTTATGTATATCCTCAGTTTATCCTATGTAGTGTTATGTAAGAAAAAATGTTTTTTTCATGTCAAAAATGTTTTTGTCATGTCAAAAATGTTTTTAATAAATATGTTGATTTTAATGCTTTATATACTTATGTAATATACCTAATTTCCCAATGTCACTAGACCTAAAAATATTCTATGTTATATTAAGTGTAATTTTCTGTAATAAATCTATTTTAGAAATAAAATAAATAGTAGGGTTGTTATATGCAACACCCCTCTCCTACATTAGATCCACCTTTTAACCTTTTCTATGCATGAAGATGTATCCTATTTCCATTGTTAAAATTGTAGCATCAAATGTCCTTATGTCTTTATTTCAGTAAAATCTTATTTATTTTTTATTAATTAGTATTATCTCTCGCTATGTTATTGCGGTGCATGCTCATTTTTTATATTTTCACGATAGATTTTTGTGTCTTTAATTTCTCTCGAACCAAACCAAATAAAATCCCATTATCAGGCATGTGGTTCATCCTTGGTCTGAGGTAGGTGTTATATCTATTTCTCACATGTTCAATTCAATTCTTTATGGTGCATTGTGTTCCATATTTTGAAATCATCTAGTTATGCCAACATGTTTTCAAATAAATTAAATTTTCTATATCATTATCTATTTTTTTACACTTTAATGTTGTGAATCACCACCTTGGGTGATCTATTTTTCTCTTTCCACATTGATGGGTATGGTTTGTCCATGGAATATTAATTACCTAAATATTAAATTTATGTAACACACATAATAATTTGTTTCATACTTAATAAAATCCATTCAACAATGAATTGAATTAATAATAACGTTTTTCCATGATTTATTCATTGATCAAAAATCTCATTTTCCATGCCATGGTTGAACTCCTTAAATTAAGGGAATTTTACTAATTATTTTTGATTATTACAGAGGTTGTTCTTCATACTTGATTCCTTATACATTATTCTTATGATCTATTCTCCATCTCTAGTTTATGATTTTTGTTACATATTCTCTTAGCACTGTATTCTACATACATTATTACTTGTGATGAAATTGAATTACATAAGTTGAATATTTTTTTTAAATGATAGTGTAATGATTTCTAATAAAACCAATTAATGAGTTTCAATGTATTCAAACCGAAAAGGGGAAATTTTGTTAGCATTATATCCTATTGTTTATGATTATTATTATTGTAGTGTTCCCTTAATTCGTGCCATATTTATTTTTAATGGATTCAATATTTGGGATAACCTAATTATTTATTATATATATATATTATTACATATTTTTGTGTGATATTAATTGTTTATGTGATGATATATAACATGATTCTGGACATAAAAACGTAGTGCCTTGACTCACCATGCTTGTCTTGGTAGAACATGACGTGCTGGGATTGATCCTTTGGATTTTCCATGGAGGACCACTCAAGGATGTGTTTTTCAGTATACATGTGAGTAAAACTAGATCCCTAGGGGAGAAACCATTGATTTATAGTTGTAAATATGAAAAGATAATGCCTTGGGTAATACATGGTTACCTATGTGTGATACTTTTTATGGACTATGAGTTTAAGAAACAAAGTGTGATTTGAGTAAAAATATTATAGGTCACGTGAGACAGACTCAATGGTCTTGGGTTAACTAGGGGAACTTGTAAGGACCTAAATCTTGATGTAAATGTACATTACATTACTTTTTCGTAATACATAATACATAAAAAAACAGACACACAAGGATTTTAATAGTTTAGTGTCTTTGGAAACATGGAATATAAACTTCTAATCATGTTGAAAGATCTTCAACAACTCCCATAACGATCTTCCCCTTTTTTCTTTACATAAAACCTTTCTTTATTTCCTAGGGAAAATAAAACATAAAAAGGGTGATCTCAAATGCTCAGTAAGGGAAAAAATTTAGAACAAAAAACAATCCATAAACATTTGAAAGAAAAAACTTGAACATGAAATTTAAACATCAAAATCTTGGGCAAAGACATAAATCGTGGAAGAACATAAGGCATATATCATAATGGAAGATCAACCGTGATAAAATATAATGGGAATAAAACATGTAATTGTGGAAACCATTAATCACATGTTATGATCTCTATAGTATCCAAGGAATTACTGCCAAGACCATCTTAGTGGACAAACTCCCTTTCTGAATTGAGTTCACTCCTCGTTTCAGTCCATTAACACTGAACTGGATTATCTTACCATTCCAGCCATGTCTATCACATGAGATATAAATCATTACCCAATTCATTGGAGTGAGATATATGTCCCACCCATCTCATAATGAAATCATTCTTACTTGTTCCACAAAATAAACATAAAACATTCACCATAACCCAAAGAATAAAATGGGTTTCATAAACATCATCTCATCATCACACAATCCATATAAAACAAATGGATATTTCATCATAAGAAAAGTTAAACCATGTATATCATAGATACATTATACACGAAACATAAACATGTGAAATAATGTCATCTTAGATAGAAAATGGTTTTGATAAAACACTTGAAATGAATTCTTGAGGAAAATATCCTTTCTTATTCAAAATCATTTTCTTTTAACAAAATGTCATGCACTTTAAAAAGAAATTTTTTTTGTTGAAAATAATCATGAAACCTTGTAGATGATGTTTTATGAAAATGAGGTATTATGAAACAGTAAACTTCCATTCACTACGTATAAGTTAAAAATAACATTCTTCTCGTACTTTTCTCAGAAAAGTCAAAAAGTACCTTGTAAAAAAAAGATTCTTTACATACCATTTTGTAAAAGTAAAAATGGATAAAAAGTACTTTAAACATACATGAAAGAAATGTAAACATTTTATGAAAACATTTTGAGAACATATGGACATGGAAATTAATCATAACCCCGATAAATACTTACGAATAAACAATCTCGGATAAGAATGAGATTGGAATAGATATCCCTTACCTTATGTCCAATTTATTCCGTATGTGTCCATGACTCCTGAATAGTGGGTTTAAACAAATTATTAACATGTAACAGAACCATAATACTATTTATGATATCATATATGATTCACTTACGACTTTATATTACCCGTTCTTTTGTAAATTTCTTGTTAAAGAATCGTTTTGGGGAAAATCGTTTCATTTATCGTATGTGTTTCGACTTTTCATTCATGATATTATTACTTATATCCTGTTTTACATAATTCCATAATCTAAAACATGATTTATATATAATATATATTCATAATATACATGTATAATATATATCGATAAAAGGAATGAAATACACCGTTCCTGGAGACGGTTGGTCGTACGTACGCATGAACGCTGTTTTCGTTTCCTTATTGAATTGAATGAAATTAAATAGTTGAAATAAATATATATATACATAAATCTATTAGAATTATTATATCATATATTTCATTATTATTCATTATATAAACATTATGATCATTCATGTATGGTTAACATGGAGAATGAATCTCACCGCATTGTGGAGACGGTAATTTGTACGTACGCACGAGCGATGATATTGGTTCCATAATTATTGAATATAATTGTAGTGGATGGTATAATATATCAGAATAATTATGATGTTATAATAACCATATATAGTTAATTATTACACCATTATACCAATCCATGTAAGGTGTTGGTGGAAAAACAGATTACACCACGGCGTGGAGACGGTGTTCCGTACGTACGCACACACGGTGATTTCGTTTTCCGTATGATGGATAGAAGGTGAAATGGGGTTGCTTCATATTTATAATAACATATCAGTTTATTATTGATACTGATGTTATTAAAATAAAATGAAACAACTAATGAAGAAGAAGTTGAAGAATAACGAAAATTGAAAGAATCGGTAACAGATATTACCTCTTCTTTGATAAGCCTCTTTGAAAACTCCTCTTAGGATACCAAAATTGTTATTTTAAGAAGACCTGGACCTCTAGTATGTTTCTATGGAAGTTGATAAGGGAAATGGGCAGGGTTTGGACAAGCATAAAGGATCCAAATTGTGTGAGGCGAATAGGGAAGAGATGCCCTTTTAAAAGGGAGGAGAGGGGCACCTTTGAAATTTAAGAAAATATTAATTTATATTAAATCCCAACCCCTCATAAATACTTCAAAAATTACTAAAATAAGAATATTAGATGATATAGGTTTGTAATCCCTTCATCCAATAAAATTTATAAATGTTAGAAATTTATTTTAAACATTATCAACTTGATTTATCCTTATTTAATCAATTTAATTTTATTTCTGGTAATAATATTCTAAATTTTAAATTATTACAAATAATTAATTATTTGTTGTTAATTGTCTATAATTGGATACATTATAAACTTTTAGACCATATAAATTTAAATTTATAATTTTTAAATTTTTTTGTGATTTTTAAACACTTTTATAATATGTTATTTTTATAAAATAACGATAGTGTCAATTTTGTCACTATTCATTTATTTGAATTTAAATAAACAATATACAGAAGATATTTTCGAACTAAATGATTTAGTAGATTCATAACATACCATATTTATCTATAATATTAGTGGAGAACATTAAATAGTTCATATAATATTTATTTTAATAGTTTTAAAACCATTTATTTGATATTTGTCTTAATAAAATAATTTCAACATCACTATTATGTCACCTTTAATGATAATTATATAATCCCTAAAAATACTAAATAAATTCATATGATGTAGATAATTTTATTAGTGTTTTGAGACTATATATATCCTATGTTTCATGAAGTTTATCAATAAACTAAAATTACTATACTTATAAGATTTAAGAAAGTGACATGTTGTCACTTTCTTTGGTTTTAATAATAATTATATTGTTTTCATGGAAAAAAGTCCATTAAATGAATCTAATCCGACCATTAGGTGATATGGGTCAACATTTAGTCATCCAATATAATTTTTGCAGGTGGTAGGGTAATTTTATAATCTTATATTTACCCTTAATTACCTGAATTACCTTTAACTATGGTAAATAAAATTTACCGTAGTTACTATTCATAATGCCCAAAAATAAAAAGTAGCATATTATCATATTTTGGACCCACAAATTCCCAATATTGAATCCATTTTTCCAAATTCAATAATCAAAAGTTGCAGAAATTAAATTTAAATTAATCTCGTTGTCAAAAGAAAACGGGTTTTGTTTAAAACATTGCAAAAGATTGAATTGATTTAACTTACGAATTCAAGGTAAAATCAATTCTAATTACATAAATTATATTAAATGGTAAAAATATATTCTATTTTTACTTTAAAACCATTCAATATTATAATATAACCATATAAATTATTACGATGAAAAAGTTGTTTTTAATTAAAATATAGCATGTTTTTACTATTCATTAAAATATGAAAGTAATCAGAAAAATATAAAAACATTATCCAATGTAAATTATTATATTATGATTCAAAATAAGAAGTTTATTATGTAAAATTTAACTTATAAACATTTCAAAAAGTAGATTTAATTTGGGTGTGCCATCAAAAGGCGGCAAAACTGCATTTTTTGAAAAATACTTATTTTACCCGAAAATTTTATTTTGTTCATATACCATGTTCTAGAAAATGTGTAAGATGAATAATAATGTTATAAAATTCAAAATATAGATAATAATATTTATAACGGCTAGTTAAAAATAATATTATAACAATATATCGGTGTTTAGTAAAACACGGTATTGCCTACAACACACGCTATCGAGGAAGGTGGCGATTGCGTGTAATGCAAGACAAGTTAGAGCTGGATTTAGTGGACGACTCATTTGTTGTTGAATATAACAAAATAAAACAATATTTCATTAATACGTTGAATATATATATATACTCAATGTTGCGTAGAATAACTACTATCAAACCAACTTGAACTTTTGTGTAACACGATCCAAGACTGGTGTTGCATATAAAGCAATCTAATACGGTGTCGTGTATAGCGCAAGATAATCTTGGTGTAGCATATAGTAGAATATATTAAAGAGATTAAAAAGATTATATCTTATAAAATCTCAGGTTTTTACATTCTACCCCCCTTAAAATGAATTTCTCCCTCGAAATTCGTCGGGGTTATAAATCATTTAATATTCATAGAAACCCACAACGTAAAAAGGAATACTAAAACATAATTTCAAAAACTAATGTATGAAAAGTAACGATTCCCCAATGTAACTCAACACTGGGTTTCTATATAAGAGAACATAGGTTAAAATATGGATATGGAAGAATAATCTAACCATCATGTTCTGATGGACAGTAGTAGAGAACATGGCTATGTAAAAGCCATCAATAACAGAGCCATAAATTTTTGATAATCTAAAGTACAATATGATTCAATAGATATAAGAGCACTAGGACAACATTTTTGGTTTTCAATATCATTTCCCTAAAGTTGAAAATTTGGAATTAGATGAAATACTTATTTGATTTTGGTACAATCTCACTTTTGGTCGTGCTTTGAACAATTTCCACCTCATATCTTAATGAAATGAAGTTGAATTTGTTATTAGTGAAGTTTTAACAAATCATGTGATAGAATGATGGGTCATTCCATTTATTTCAAACAATAGGTTTGAAAAAGTTATCAAATATACATAAGTCCATATATGGTTAGGTTATCGTATACGATTCAAAAAATGAACTAAAACTTCATCTATCATGCCGCTTAATAAAATAAAAAAACATTATAATAACCAGGGACATTCTATAGGCCATTGGTATGCGATAAAGGCCAGTCGCACTTCATTTGTGGGTTCGATTCCCCCAGCCTTGTCCGACACGATGGTCTGTCGCCCGTCCTGAAGGTTGTCCTTTTTCTAATACTACATTACTATAACATCCCGTCAATAATTTCGAAAAAGTTCTATCCTTAAACAATAATAACTTATGTCCAACATAATCCATTCCAATCTTTAGGATTATCTAAAATACTTTGGTCCATGCTCATAGTATAAAGAAAACAATTACTCGAAAGGTTATCTACCAAGAATGTGAATACAAGCATTTATCACACATATATCATATGATATATCTTGTTGGTTGCATTCCAAACAAATGAATACCTTAGTCATATACTCTCTTGAAACCGAAATTACCATAGAACCTTAGTGAAAACATTAATACTATCAAAAGGTAACTCTCTCCATATACCAAAATCCCAAAAAATCTATATAATTAATCCATAATATCACTTAGTCCTTATATCAGTCATGAGCTCATGAATACAATCAAACATCTCATTATCTTCTTATCCCTTCATTATGCAGATATCATCTACCTTCCAAAAATATCTGAATAACCTTCCACGGTTATCGATACCATTCAAAATATACATTCAAATACTTTAGGAAAAACAATAGTGTAACAATCCTTAGATGATTGTTTATTCCATATTACCATACATTATTATTTATAAACCTACAATCATTCCACTATCTTCTTAAACAACGGATGGATCTTCAACACTTCTTTCATCTCATATATCATTTATAGTCTCCTCATCATCATCCACATAAATACTACCCATATGACAATGATGATTCTCTTCATGAGATTTTCCTTTAGGGAATTGTTTTCATAATACCCGTACATTCCACATTTAAAACATTTAAACATTGTTGATGTCTTAGAAATACCATTATCCTTATCCATGGTGTTAACTAAACCTTTTCCTTTTCAATTAATGGATTTGTGTCCTTATTTTCCACACCCAAAGCATCATCCAATTCCTTTGAAACAATCTCCCTGATGCCTCTTACCACATGATTTACATGATGGAAATTTAACTTTCATTCCTCCATGATCATCATGAAACACAATCATTATCTTATTATCTGAGTCGGGAAACTTCCAAAGTTGAGATTATTCATCATATTATGAGATTTCTGATTAGGCATAATAACTATATGTGGACATCCAGATCCAATTTCTTGTGGTTTCTTATGAATAATATCATTCCATTGTCCATCATATCCTCCATTATCGTGAATCTTCCTGTTTCCATCCATTATCTAAAACCCAAAAAGAATAGTGTGAGAGGAAAAAATCAGGCTAAGGAAAACAACGTAGTAAAGGGGGAGTACCTTAAATACCTAACATCTTAAGTTAAATTCTATGATATTTATCATAGTTCTAGGACTATATCCTATACATATACTTATCCTTAGGGACATCCCTAGAAATACCTTAGAAATATCTCTAGGGATCTCACTAACATTTTCGCATCCTAGTTTCCAGTGGTTGACTAAACCTTTCCTCTGATACCAACTGTAAAAACCCAAATCTTAACGTACAAGGACATTACATTAATTTTGTGGAATAATTAATAAATAACAAAAACAGACACACAAGGATAGTAATAGTTTAGTGTCTTTGGAAAAATGCGATATAAACATCTAATCATGTTGAAAGATCTTCAACAACACCCATAACGATCTTCCCCTTATTGATTCCTTACCTAAAATCTTTCTTTATTTCCTGGGAAAAATAAAACATAAAAAGTGTGAGCTCAAATGATCAGTAAGGAAAAACATAGAGACCATAAAACAATCCATAAACATTTGAAAGCAAAAACTTGAACATGAAATTTAAACATCAAAATCTTGATCAGAGACATAAATTGTGGATGTACATAAGGCATATATCATAATGGAACATAAACCATGATAAAATATAATGGTAATAAAACATGTAATTGTGAAAACCATTAAGCACATGTTATGATTTCCATAGTAGCCATGGAATTGCTGCTAAGACCATCTTAGTGGACAAAGTCCCTTTCTGAATCGAGCTCACTCCTCGTTTCAGTCCTGTAACACTGAACCGGATTAACTTACCGTTCCAGCCATGTCTATCTCATGAGATATAAATCTTTACCCAATGTATTGGAGGGAGATATAGGTCCCACCCATCTCATATTTAAATCATTCTTACTTGTTCCACAAAATAAACTTAAAACATTAATCATAACCCAAAGAATAAAATGGGTTTCATAGACATCATCTCATCATCACATAATCCATATAACACAAATGGATATTTCATCATAAGAAAATTGAAACCATGTAAATCATAGAGACATTATACATGAAACATACACATATGAAATAATGTCATCTTAGAAGGAAAATGGTTTTGATAAAACACCTAAAATGAATTCATGAGAAAAATATCCTTTCCTCTTCAAAATCATTTTCGTTTCAAAAAATGCCATCCACTTTAAAATGAAAAGGGTTTTTTGGAAAATAATTATGAAAACATGTAGAGTAAGATTTATGAAAATGATGCGTTATGAAACAATAAAAATTCATTCACGCTGTATAAGTTAAAAATAACATTCTTCTCGCACTTTTGTCGGAAAAGTCAAAAAGTACCTCGTAAAAAAAGATTCTTTACATACCATGTAGTAAATGTAAAAATGAGTAAAAAGTACTTTAACCATACATTAGAAAAAATTAAAAATTTTATGAAAACATTTTGAGAACATATGGACATGGATAATAATCATAACTCCAGTAAATACTTACGAATAAACAATCTCGGATAAGAATGAGATTGGAATAGTTATGCCTTACCTTATGTCCAATTTCTTCCGTATGTGTCTGTGACTCAGGTATAGTTGGTTTAAAAATTTTATTAACTTGTAAAAGAACCATAATAATATTTATTATGTCATATATGATTCACTTACCACTTTATATTACCTGTTATTTTGTAAACTTCTGGTTAAAGCAGCGTTTTGGGTAAAATCATTTCATTTATCATATGTGTTTCGACTTTTCGTTCTTGATATTATTACTTATATCCTGATTTACATTATTCCAGAATGTAAAACATGATTTATATATAATATATATTCATCATATACATATATAATATAGATAGATAAAAGGAACGAAATACACCGTTCATGGAGACGGTAGGCCGTACGTATGCATGAACGCTATTTTCGTTTCTTTATTGAATTGAATGAAACTAAATAGATGAAAAATATATATATACACACATAAATAAAGTAACATTATAATGTAATATATTTATTTATTATTCAATATATAAACTTTATGATCATTCATATATGGTTAACATGGAGAATGAATCTCACCGCGTCGTGAAGACGGTAATCCGTACGTACGCACGAGCGATGATATCATTTCCATAATTATTTAATAGAATTGGAGTAGATGTTATAATATATTAGAATCTGTATGATGTTATAATAACCATAAATAGTTATTTTTTACACCATTATACACATCCATGTAAGGTGTTGGTGGAAAAACAGATTACACCATGGCGTGGAGACGGTATTCCATACGTACACACGCGCGGTGATTTTGTTTTCCGTAGGATGGATAGAAGGTGAAATGGGGTTTCTTTTTATTTATAATAACATATCATTATATTATTGATACTTATTTTATTACAATATAATGAAATAAATAATGAAGAAGAAGTTGAACAACAATGAAAATTGAAAGAATCGGTAACGGATATTACCTCTTCTTTGATACGCCTCTTTGAAACCTCCTCTTAGGGTACTAAACATGGTCTTTGAAGAAGACCAAGACCTCTAGTATGTTTCTAGAGAAGTTGATAAGGGAAATGGGAAGGTTCTGGCCGAGATTAATGGCTCCAAATTGTGTGAGGATAAGAAGGAGGAGATTCCCTTTTATAAGGGAGGAGATGGGCACCTTTGGAAATATAAGAAAATATTAATTTATATTAAATCACAACCCCACTTAAAATCATCCAAAATGACTCATATCCAAAGATTAGATGATATAAGGTTGTAATCGCATCATCCAATAAAATTTGGACTTGTTAGGAATTTATTTTAAACATTATCAACTTGATTTATCCTTATTTAATCAATTTAATTTTATTTGTGGTAATAACATTCTAAAATTTATATTTTTACAAATAATTACTTTCTGTATTTAATTGTCCATAATTGGATACATTATAACATTTTAGACCATATAAAGTAAAATTTATAATTTTTAAATATTTTTTTTGATTTTTAAAAAAAATTATAATATTTTATTTTTATAAAATAAAAATAGTGTCAATTTTGTCACTATTCATTTATTTAAATTTAAATAAACATTATACAGAATATATGTTCGAAATAAAAGATTTAATAGATTTATAATATGTCATATTTATTTATAAAATTATTGGAGAACATTAAATAGTTCATATAAAATTTATTTGAATATTTTTAATAACATTTATTTGATATTTCCCTTAAAAAATAATTTCAACATCACTATTTTGTGACCATTAATGATAATTATTTAATTCCAAAAAATTCAAAATAAATTTGTATGATGTAGATAATTTAATCAGATTTCTGGAGACAATTTATATCCAAATATTCATGTATTTTATCACTAATCTAATATTATTATACTTATAAGATTTAAGAAAGTGACATGTTGTCACTTTCTTTGGTTTTAATAATAATTAAATTATTTTCATGTAAAAAAGTCCATTAAATGAATCTAATCCGACACTTAGGTTATATGGGTCTACAGTTAGTCATCCAATATAATTTTGGTAGGTGTTAGAGTAATTTTGTAATCTTATATTTACCATTAATTACTCGATTTATCTTTAACTATGGTAAATAAAATTTACCGTAGTTACTATTCATAATGCCCAAAAAAAAAGTAGCTTATTAACATAATTTTGACCAAATATTTCCAAATATGGAATCCATTTTCCAAAATTCAAAACATAAAAGTTGCAGAAATTGAATTAAAATTAATCTCGTTGTTGAAATAAAACAGGTGATTGTTTAAAACATTGCAAAAGATTGAATTGATTTAAACTATGAATTCAAGGTAAAATCAATGATAATGACATAAATTATATTAAATGGTAAACATATATTATATTTATACCTTAAAAATATTCAATAATATAATTTAACCATATAAATTATTATGATGAATAAAGTTGTTTTTAATTAAAATATAGCGTGTTTTTACTATTCATTAAAATATGAAAGTTATCAAAAAAAGTATCAAAACATTATCCAATGCAAATTTTTATATCCTGATTCAAAATAAGAAGTTTATTTTGTAAAATATAACTTATAAACATGTCAAAAATTAGATTTAATGTGGGTGATCCATCAAAAGGCGGCAAAACTACATTTTTTTAAAAATACTTATTTCACCTGAAAAAATTATTTTGTTCTTATACCATGTTCTAGAAAATGTGTATGATGAATAATAATGTAATAAACATCAAAATATAGTTAATACTCTTTATAACGGCTAGTTCATAATAATTTTATAACAATATATCGTTGTTTAGTAAAACCTGCTATTGCATACGACACATGCTATCAAGGAAGGTCGCGATTGCATGTAATGAAAGCCAAGTCAGGGTTGCGTTTAGTGCATGACTCCTTTGATTTTGCGTATAACAAAATCAAACAATATTTCATTAATAAATTGAATATATATTTATATACACAATGTTTCATTGAATATCTACTATCAAACAAACTTGAAATTCTGTGTAACACGATCCATGATTAGTTTTTTATATACTGCAAGCTAATACGGTGTCGTGTATAGCACAATATAATCATGGTGTAGTGTACAGTAGAAGATATGAAAGAGATTAGAAAGAATATATATTATAAAATATTGGGTTGTTACAGAACCTATAGAGACTGAGGGGATTCCATTATAGATCTCCATGGAAATTATTTGGTTTCCATTACAAGATTTTATAGATAACATGTAAGTATTACTTGTGGTGTTGTATCCATTTTTATCATTTTCATGACTACAAGGTGTTATCAAAATAATTTAATGACATCCTAGGGGTTTGACCTACAAGCCATATAACATAATTGGGGCCGAATCACTTTGGATTCATTTAAGTTTTATATAATTCCTTTCACATACCATATTGTTTTTATAGTATTATTTATTTTAGACATATGGCTAAGATAAAAGAATTTATAATCGGTCTGGTATCCATTTAGGTATGCATACCAAAGTGTAATTTATTTATCACCCTGTTTTCACTTATATTGGAACATTGTTCAAATAATAGTGCACAAACATGATTGTCTTAGATACCTTTGGTGGTGGCCTAATAGTATTATTTCTGACATCCTACCCATGCTACCATAATACCATGGTACTTGAGTAGTTATACTTGATTGCAGTCATTGAAATTATTCATCGTGGTGTGCTGTGTACTTGGGGATCATGGAAGAACAATAATGTGCTAGTGATCATTAATCTTGTGAAGTTACCCTTTGGGATCATTTTATTTTATGGAACTATAATTCTTAATATACATCATTATTCTACATTTTTTAATCATATTTTCAAGAATGAATTATTATTTTAATTAGAAGTGGTAATAAACTTTTATTTAGTCATTCTATTTACTACTACTACTTTTCAATTTACTATTACTACATCCTCTAGTACATATCAATTTTATATTTTTTATATCTTTTTTCCACTATGATCTTGAATGTAAAATATATCCAATGTAAAAACATTAGACCCTCATTGTTAGTTAGAATCCCATGGAATACAGGAAGGCACTCTTGAGGCCATGTGGTGACCAGTCTGGCTATCAGTTTAGTAGCCAACTAAGCTGAGACATTATGAAGATATATCACTGATCTTTTCATATATGTTTTCATTTTATTCAAGTTGATATGAGAATATAAATATGATTATTTTTGGTAAATATTTATTATTGAGAGTAATAAACATATGTATGAAAAAAAGTCTACGTGGTAAGGGTTGGGATTGTTTTTCATCCAATCATCATTATAGTTTATTGTGATTTCAACATGAGTTATTGGAGTTTTTTTCACTACTTAATAGATAATGATATTAATAATAATTTCATTTATACTTTTATATAAAGGAATAAGAACTACATACATCATGATAGGAACATAAAAATTTTCATTCCATGCATACGTCAATCCATGTATATTATATTACTATGTGGTTAAAAAAAATATGGCAGGCTTTCATGATTTAATAACATGTATTTTATATTCTATGATTGAGTGTTTTATGCTTACATAGTAGTTTCCATTCTTATTTTAACAATTATTACTATTTTCCATGTTTATGTATAGCAGGTATGGGTGCTTACCATGTTTATACGGATTGTTAGGGATCTTGTATTTAATTTTCATGCCTCTATGCTAGTTTTTCTTTGGCCAAAAACACTTCTTGCAATTAAATGGGATTCAAATTGCAATTTTCAAGGGTTCTGTGATCCTTATAAATTTGTAAATGGAGACCCATATAATTTTAAGAACCTGGACCTTCTTTTCACGTATGTTTTTCCTTTTCTGATCGTTTTGGGGAAAAATAGGAAATTCTGGAAATTTTTTATGTACATGTCGTGTACTTTATGAGTACATGACATGTACATCATTTCCACAGCAGGCTGTGTGCTGGCCATGTAGGAGCCACACACACGGCCGTGTGGGAGTGACTTGGAGGCTGCCTAATGTGGAGTATGGAAACAGCAAGTACACACCATGTACTGCAAAAGTACACAATGTGTATTTTGTTTTTTTCATTAAATGCACCAGGGATGCCTCTGACAGATAGAGAACCCTCTTTCTAGGTCTCGTTCATCCGAGAGATCCCGTACGGCCGTGAATCTTCGACGATTCCTCTATCATTTGTCCTTCTTCTGAATCTAACACCATCAGTTGCGTTGGAAACACATCAGTGAGTTCTCTCTTCTCCTAGAGCATACTATTCCGATTTCTCCTCTCTCGTGAGATATCGTGGGTTGAAAATTTTGGACCTCTTTTTAGATCTTCGACTTTCAAAGGATATTAAAGCTTCTAGGTTCATGTATAGAGGTCTCTAACCCCGAGGTAGGTGTATTGTGCATTTCCTTTCGATGTCTTTGAGTATTATGTGGAAATTCCACCAATTCCCTTGAACTGTGTATTGTGTGTTTACTGTTTTACCCCTATTGATTGTCTTCTATGATTTTATGCCTATGTAGAGGAAATTAGGATGCTAATGGGGATGTTTTCTATGATTTGGATGTATTTCCCTTGCACGTTCTGTTTATGACCATTTGGTCCAGTTCAGCCAGTTTGGCTGCCGTTTATATTTTCCATGCCTATTACTGTAGGACAAAGAGTTTGTATTCTGACATGCTTGATATGTTGTAGACTATTACACAATCATTTCTATAGGTTTACTTTGTCCATATTACATTGCTATGCACAATGAGCTACATAGGGTCGTGAGAAACTAACATAGTAGACTATAAGGGGAATTGACCATGTGAGCTTCCTCAGAGAGACTTTGAGCTCTTTTGGCTATAAGGGGGATTGACTGAGTGATCATCCTCAGAGATCCTATAATTACTTGGGGATATAAGGGGAATTGACTGAGTGATCATCCTCATAGTGTCCTTGATTTCTTTAGACTATAAGGTGATTGACCGAGTGAGCATCCTCCGAGAGTCATTGATTTTAATCCTTATCCATTTAGACTATAAAGGGAATTGATGGTGATTTATTTCATAGATATTTTACGAAAATCATAGTCTATAAATAGAATTAATAGTGTGATCTTCCTCAGAGAGTCCTATACCTTGGGTCTATAAGGGGAATTGATCATGTGAGCTTCCTAAGAGAGTTCCTGACTACCCAAGACGATAAGGTGAAATGATGGTGAGTGCTTCCTCATAGAGTCTTATGATATTCATATATATATGTATAGGGGATATACCTAGTGTTCATCCTAGAGGGTTGCTTATACTTTTTATGTAGCACTAGAGGGGATGGTTGTGAGTATTTCCTAGAAGGTTACCTATTTGAGGTTTAGCTGTTTGTTTCACTGTTTGGTTGAATTCAAACTGTGAATTGTTTACTACACAGTACATTCATGTTTACTACATTTTGTACTTTTACATTCCATATATTCCCTGACTTTTAGGAACAAATCTTTGTTGGATCTGAATCTACAGATTATACACAAGAGGGGGGGGGGGTGAATTGTGTATTTTTCAATTTTTCAATAACTCTTTTCTTGAAAAAGTTCTGTCCATTATACTTTATCATATTTGATCATGCAACGAAAAGAGTAAAATCAAGAACATAGATATGTATAGTGGTTTGGGGATCAAAAAGACTCTAATTCACTCCACCAATGTTCTACTCCATGAGCTTGGTGATTTTCACTATCTGGTCCACTTTCCCACAGACTGATTCACAACTGAGTACAGGCAGTTGATACCTTTACAATCAAAGGAGAAACAAAGCCTTCTAGTTCAAAAACAAACCTACATATCCTATAACGAGAAGCTGGTTACTCAAGAATAATAATAATTTAAAAAAGAAATTTCCATTTGATCTTCATAATTGCAACAGAATGCAATTGACAGAAGATGAATCGACATCTCTAGAAATATTGATCTTCAAGACGAAGCAGTTCTAAGTTGACCTAGTTGTAGTAGATATAGAGATATAGTTAACAACCCCAGCATTAGTAGATCCACATTAGATATTCGATGTAGAATAGTTTAATCTTCTATCGAGTTCCTTCTTCTTGAACAAACAGAGCTTTTACGCTCCTTTTGAATCACCAGATCAATCGTGAATAGTTGTAATCTCTTTTTTCCACCTTTTTCAACAATAGACCGATCACATCCTCATGTACCTGGTGTTTCAGAGAGAACATATAAAACATATCTCTTGCATATTTAGATCCATAAAAGTCTCTTTCTGATTCGCGATATTCAAAAATTTGAATTTACAGAGAAGTTGTAACATCCCTTAAGACTCAGCATAAAAAGATCCTTTTAATTCGATCTTAAATCCATTAATAAAATGGATTTGAATCACCCAAAGTCATACATTAAAAACGACTTTAATTTGGCTTGAAAATCTGCCTAGAAATCAGCTTACTGATCGTTGCACATAAATATTGACTGTCAAAATTTTTGACGCCAAACGTAAGGTTGATGACGTGGCCTCCAACCGTATAGTAAATAAAATAGTCTTCAAACGTAGTATTGACAACGTTATTTTGATCACAAACATAGGTTTGACAATGTAAGGTTGAACATAAACGTAGGGTTGATCATGTAACACCCCAAGCTTCCATGGTACACTCCTCTTTGAATAATAGAGCAGCGTGTGTTGTACGCAAACTCGAGTTCTAACACACCGCGACCAATAAAAGTAGAAGTTATGAATAATAATACCCAATTTTTGAAATTATAAAAATTTTATATTTCAAAATGGACTTCATTTTTGGATTCGGAATATCGAAATTATACTATGTTGAATTTTTGGTATCTTCTGAGAACTTCCAATTTTTGCTAAATAGTGAAAAATACTTAAAAACAACTTTTTTAATCGTAATTATTTATAGTGATAAATTATACAATTGAGTGGTTCTAAAGTTTAATTATAATATATTTTTACAATTTTAACCAATGGTGGTCATTATAATTAATTTCACTTTGAAATTTGACAAAAACAATTGTCAATCTTTTGATTGATAATCTTTCTTAAAAACACGCTATTTGTTTTGACAATGTGAATTAATTATAAAATTAATTAATGAAACATTTATGTTTTTAATTCTATAAAATATACATAACTTTTCAATTTGGAATATCAATTATAGATTAGGGTGAATTTTTGGTATTTTTCTGAAAAACCACATTTTTTATGAATAGTGAAACCACTAAGTGGTAGTTAAAAAATTGATTTTTCGTTTATATGATTTTTTACCACCTCTGTGATTTGAATTTAGAAAATCTGACATACATCATTTTCATTAGGAAGTAAAATGTGGTTAAATGGGATTAAAGTAATTTTTGGTGAATAGTAACTTTTAAGTTCTATTAATCGCGATTAAAGGTAATTAGTGAAATTTAAGGTAAAAATGATATTATAAAAATATGAAAATATCTTGAAATTTGTCCTAACCTTATTTTATGAGTCGTGGCTGACCAATAAAATCCATGGGTCAACTTGGGGACCCCATGGAGCCAACTTGGTAAGAAACTGACATTAAAAACTTTTTGTTTAAAGTAAAAATAAAATTTTCACAAACATGTGTTGTTTTACTAAAACAATTATTACATGGGGTTATGTAAGTTAAATTTTCGACTATAAATATTCATCGAAAATCTAAAACTATTTCCTACATCATGACAATTTTTTCATAATTTTTAGACTTTAAATAAATTAAATTTGTTATGACACCATGATGATGTAGTGATTACCTCATTAAATAACGATTTAAATAAAATTAAAAGATATTGTAAAATATAAGACTTAAACATGTCAAAACCCAATTTGATGAGTCGATTTAGAACCCTAATCACCTTATCCTCAAAATATATGACTGTGGGACCTTTGAAATCCGGAAATCACTTCATAATAATGTAACATTTTATTACTTTCCAAAAGTGCCCCTCCTCTCCTATTATGAAAGGCCCCCACCACTACCACTTTATTCACACCATCAAGACATTTGGCTCGGCCATACTCTTCTCAAATACTCTCTAAACTTACCTCTCTTACTCTTAGAATCCTCACATTGGGCAGAAGTCTTCCCAAGGAAGCCTCTGGCTCAAATCAAAAAGGGTTACCCGATTTTAAGGTAATGTCTTCTCCTATGTTATTCTATTTTATCTTACTTCTCAAACCCCTTAAAATATTTTTATTACTTTCTTTTTTAACAACACAAGAATCTTCAATATACTAGTATGTTTTTATGAGAAGGATTTTATTTACACATACACACACCTCCGTCTAATGGTTAAATAAGATACTGTTTCTATGGTTGGAGAATTTCTGCCTCACAAAACGATGATTGTTCAATATTCTGTTAACACCTCCCATGGTGGTCATTAAGATGGCACTATATTTATATATGAAATATATTATGTTTATGTTTTCCTTATTCTTCTGTATTTCTCATTTATTTCATACCTTTATGTTTTCCATTATGGGTAAATGCGGTAATTTCATTTTAGGATGTGCGGACTACCACCCCCTCAAAGTGATTTGAATCGTTAATGCCATATGTGGGATGCATAAAGGATGTAGTAAATGATATTATATATTATATTATAGTGGAATTATAATATAACTTTATATCATTATGATTTCATTCCATTAAATAAGAAATAGATACGAAAGTAGCGTTCATGCGTACGTATGGCTTTCCGTCTCCATGAACGGTGCATTTCATTTCTTAACTCTAAATGTTACATAATATTATAAATTCATGTATATAATGGATATATATGATATATATGATATCTAAATCATGAATATAATTCTGGATATAAAGGATATTTTACCACATGAACAAATTGTAATGATAAGAAGTTTATTTTTAACTCAAGTACCAAAATAAACCAAACAATCGTTATTAACTTAAATAATAACCTAATGTTCATAACATTGTAATAAGTGATATTAAAGGAATAATGAACTTGATAACGGTTCTTAAGCAATTATAACTTTACTCTAGTTTATTATTCAGTAGGTTAAATAATGATCGTTTCAAATCGTACATGAGGTAAGGGAACTTCTTTACCCAATTTCTGTTCATTGGGTTAATCTCTTACTTTTAAATTATGTCATGATATTGTTATGTCCTATCTTGTATTTGTACTTTTATTATGTGTACTTATAGTGAATACACATAATAGATCTATTTTATTAAAAAATTGATCATTGAAATGGACATCGTCTCAATCTCCATTCCTAGAGGCATATTTTGTTTTATACACAACTTTCTTTTATATGGTGTATAAACCCCTTTGACTTTTACGTTTATTAAAAAGTAATATATTTATACAAATCATTTTTACTAAATGAGAAAAGTAATTTTTGTCTTATGTATGCAATGAAAACTAATTCTCCATCACCGTAACCATTATTTGAGTTTCAGCTTCCACTACAAGCCATAACATTTTTTAAATGAAAAATAAATACAATGTTTTACTTTTCTTTTATTTTGGTATTGAAATTGGTTTTGAAAGTGTTTTTATTATATAAATGTTTTTTATTGATATCTTGTGATTGAAATGTGGAAATGTTATTTTTTCCTTTATGAATGTTTTATGTGATACAATTATGTTATGGTTTCTGATATGTTTAAACCCCTTCATATGAGGAATGCATTGGACTTAATAAGTGACGGGTGGAGCCCGATATAGCTTCTCGATGCATTGGCAGGTCTTATGAGACAAACTAGTGTCTTGGAACGAGGCCTTGACAAAATCTTATTTGTAGTCTTGGCACGAGGCCATGGCTACGTGTTTATGATAGTATGAAATTATGCATTCCATAAATATGAAAGTGGTTATTGACATTCCATGTGATTATTCGACCAGTAGAATATACATGTGAATAAGTAAATGAATTATTTAATTTTATTTTTCCATATTATGCTGAATTTCATGTTTAAAAGGCTTTTGTTTTGTTATACATTGCCTTAATGGTTTATGTTTATTTATAAAAGCCTCCGCTATATTTTTATCCTTACTGAGCATCTAAGCTCACCCCTTTCAATGTTTTAATTTTTCCTGGATGTGAAGAAGTATTTTATGAATGAACTGAAGGGATAATATGAGGGGATATAAAGACAAAATGTTGTAGTAGTTTTGTATTACTTTATTATGTAATGTAAAACATATGAATGTATCTAATGTTTCAAGGCTACTAAACTAATCGTACTTTCAAGACTTGATCTTTTTTATCATTCCAATGTTACGTAATAATGCATCGACTCTGGGTAACTGAGGTCGGGGCATTACATTTGGTATCAGAGGCAGTTTAGTACTAACCTTGGAAGCTAGATTTAGATAAACTCTGATTAGATCACATATCCCAAAGATAGACTTTGAGGATTATTATACAAGAACATCCTAGAATTTTGGTATTATAGGGATTTTGTTAGTTTTCTGAGCAATACATCCCTGTCTAGATACGAGCAGGTAGAGGCGGATCTAGCACAGATGTACCTAGGGGTAAAACTCGAAAACACTGCTTTGAGCTAGACTCGAAAGGGAACTGGTGCACGACAGCTGGCCTTGTTGCACTCTTGGTTACGAAACTCCGCAGGGATATGCTTAGGATAATTCTCATTTTCTTTACAAACCATTATGAAGGGATTATGTGTATATACTTCCTCAAAGAAAAGAATTTTATGATTATAGTTCAATTTATGTTATGTGTTTTACAAGTATGGAATTATGTATTTTGATTTATAAAGTAAAATAGTTTATGTCATTGTTTAGAAATGGCGCCTAGTGGGAGGAATGGAAACTGTATCAATGCATGCACTCCGTGTAGGGATTTCCCTCATGCTCATGATAATTATAGTGGAGCTGGTGATAGAACTGGTGCAGATCAACTTATCACCATACTGGGACAACTCACTCAGGTTATGAATAATAACCTTACTCATATGGAGCACCCAGATCCGCAATGTGGAGGATCAGTGTTAGGCCGCTTCATGAGGCAACAACAACCAACAATAAATGGGAGTACAAATCCCATAGTACCTGAGAAATGGATAAATTCCTTAGGAAATAGTATTCCATGCCTTGGGGAGTAGTGAAAGGGAAAATGTGATCATGGCAGTTCACCGCCTCACTAGAGATGCCGATCAATGGTGGTCATTGATACAGAACACAAAGGAATATGAAGAAGTATCAAGTATGGAATGGAGAGAGTTCAAAGAGCATTTATTAGAAAAATACTTTCCACATGACCATCGAGAAGATATGAAAATGCAATTTCTAGGTCTGAGGAAGAAGGAGGATGAGAATGTCACAAAGTATGAGGCCAACTATACAAGGTTAGCAAGACATGCTACAGATTATATACGTAACCCATGAAGTAAGATTTCTCATTTCTTTGATGGGTTAAACCCATTTCTCCATCGAGATTTAGTATCACAATCTTTCTCAACATACGAAGATATAGTCTCGTGTTCTATCAGGATAGAAAAGGAATTCTCTAAATCATATGACAATAAAGTAAAGAAAGAGAATAAGAGAACGGTGGAACAAGAGACAGATAAAGGGAAAAAGGGAACAAAGGATTTCCCATTATGTGATAATTGTGGAAAGAATCACCCTGATACATTCCTAAAAGGAATGGGAGTTTGTTACAAATGTGGAGAAAAAGGTCACTAGGCTCGTGATTACAAGGGAATGAAAGAGGCTATCAATGTTGAATGCTACAATTGTAGGGAAATGGGGCATTATGCAAATTAATATCCTAAGCATTAGGGAAACTTACCTCAGAAAAGGCCAAGGGATCAAGGAAAGTATTATGATATTACTACAGTTGAAGTGGAATAATAAATGTATTGGTGCTTTTGGAATCAAGAATTATATTCTGGTTATAACAATAATGTGATATATATAAGGATTGTACTACAGTACTTGTTGTTTTCATTAATGTTTTAATATGATGATGGTAATCATATTTTTGAATGTGACAATAAGTAAAACTATACTTTGTTTCAGGAATCTGATGATACAATTGATTTTGGAATTTAGAGACATTTTAGAGAAAGTCTGGACGATGGTATTTTGGATAACTATGAAGGTTGGAATGGATTAAGTTGAACTTTGAATAGTATTGTTTAAGGATAAAACATTTATGAAGATTATTTTTGGAATATTATAATACTACAGTTTTAGGAAAAGGACAACCTACAGGTTGGGGGATAACCCGTCGCGTCGGACAAAGGTGCAGGAATCAAACCCATAACCATAGTGCGACAGACCTTTATTACCTACCACTAGCCTACATGAAGTCCCTGTTTATTAAAAAATAGTTTTCCTAATCTAAATGGTATGTGTTAATATTTGGAACCGTATACAATTATGATAAATAGAATATTTTGAGGATTATTACCTTTTTGAGTGAATGATGGGTTTGTGGTAAAAATTTATTAATGAATGAATGTCTACATGACATGTAAATATATTTCCTTACATTCTTATTAAATATCCTAAATAAATTCCTTATCTTTATGAAAGGTAACTTAAAAAAAATGTTGTCGGTTAACTTTTCCAATTGGGGAATCAATGACCGTTTAACAAATCACAAGTTTGTGATCTTCTTGTAGTTAAATTTCTCCTAATCATGTTTTATACAACTCTCCATAAGACCTTGATGGTTTCTTTTTCCTCCATATCCATATTTTCATATAATCCTAGTATGGGCTATCTTGGGTTACCTTTGTACTTTCTTTCATTCGTTTAATGTTATATTTTTATTAACCCTATATCCGATGGGGGTTTTCCACAAAGGTATTTTCTATTTTCACCCTTTAATTTTCAAATGACAATTTAAAATTGCGAGAATGAAATTTATTGAAGGAGGGGATCATGTAACACCCCGAGCTTCCATGGTAAGCACCTCTTTGATTAATAGAGCAGCATGTGTTGTACGCAACCTCGAGTTCTAACACACCACTTCCAATAAAAGTAGTAGTTATGAATAGTAATACCCAATTTTTGAAAATATATAAATTTTATGTTTCAAAATGGACTTCATTTTTTGATTTGGAATATCGAAATTAGCCTATGTTGAATTTTAGGTATTTTCTGAGAACTTCCAATTTTTTATGAATACTGAAAAATACTTAAAAACAATTTTTTTATCAAAATAATTCATAGTGATAAATTATAAAATTGAGTGGTTATAAAGTTTAATTAGAATATATTTTTACCATTTTATCCAATGGTGGTCATTATAATTAATTTCAAAATTGAAATTGGACATAAACAATTGTCAACCATTTGATTGATATTCTTTCTTAAAAACACATTATTTGTTTTGAAAATGGGAATTAATTATAAAATTAATTAATGAAACTTATATGTTTGGAATTTTTTAAAATATACATCATTTTTTAATTTCTAATATCAATTATTTCTTAGGGTGAATTTTTGGTATTTTTATGAAAAACTACAATTTTTTATGAATAGTGAAACAACTAAGTGGCAGTTAAAAAACTGATTTTTCGTTTAAATGAAATTTTACCACCTCTATGATTTGAATTTCAAAAATATGACATACATCATTTTCATTAGGAAGTAAAATGTTGTTCAATGGGATTAAAATATTTTTTGGTGAATATAAACTTTTATGGTCTATTAATCGCGATTAAAGTTAATTAGTGAAATTTACGGTAAAAAAGATATTATAAAAATATAAAAATATATTGAAACATGTCCTAAACATATTGTATGAGTCATGGCCGACCACAAAAATCCATGGGTCAACTTGGGGACCCCATGGAGCCACTTGGGTAAGAAAATGACATTAATAACGTTTTATTTAAAGTAAAAATAAAATTGTCACAAACATGTGTTGTTTTACTAAAACAATTATTACATGGGGTTATGTATGTTAACATCTCGACTATAAATATTCATCTAAAAGATAAAATGATTTATTACATCCTGATATTTTTATCATAATTTTTATACTTTAAATAAATTAAATTTGTTATGACACCATGATGATGCATTGATTACTTCATTAATTAACGATTTAAATAAAATGAAACTATATTGTAAAATCTAAGACATACACTTGTCAAAAACCAATTGGATGAGTAGATTTCGAACCATTATCACCGTATGATCGAAATATATGATTGTGGGACCTTTGAAATCCTAAAATCACTTCCTAATAATGTAACATTTTATTACATTCCAAAAGTGCCTCTCCTCTGCTATTATAAAAGGCCCCCACCACTACCAACTTATTCACACCATCAAGCCATTTGGCTCGGCCATCCTCTACCCAAATACTCTCTCAACTTCTCTCTCTCACTCCTAGAAGCCTCACTTTGGGCATACGGCTTTCCATGGAAGCCTTTGGCTCAAATCAAATAGAGTTATCCGATTTTAAGGTCATGTCTTCTCCTATGTTATTTTGTTTTATCTTGCTTCTACAACATTTTAAACTCTTTTTATTACTTTATTTTGTAAAAAAACCAGTATATTAAATATAATAGGAATTTTTTAGGAGAATTATTTGATTTACACTTACACACACCTTCGCTTAATTGTTAAAGAACATACTGTTTCTGTGGTTGGCGAATTTCTGCCTCACGAAACAATGATTGTCCAATATTCTATTAACACATCTTATTGTGGCCATTAAGATGTAACTATATTTATATATGATATATATTATGTTTATTTTTTCCTTATGTTTATTTATTTCTCATTTATGGCACACCTTTTTGATTTCCATTATGGGTAAATGCGATAATTTCATTTTAGGAAGTGCGGACTACCGCCCACTCAAAGTGATTTGAATCGTTAATTCCATATGTGGGATGCATAAGGGATGGAGTAAATGATATTACATATTATATTATTCTGGAATTATAATATACCTTTATATAATTATGATTACAATCCATTAAATTTGAAATAGAAATGAATGTTGCGTTCATGCGTACGTACGGCTTACCGTCTCCATGAACAGTGCATTTCATTTCTTACCTCTAAATGTTATGTAATATTATAAATGCATGTATATAATGGATATATATGATATATATGATATCTACATCATGAATATAATTCTGGATATAATGGATATTTTACCACATGAACAACTTGTAATTATAAGAAGTTTATTTTTAACTCAAATACCAAAGATCGACAAAACGACCGTTATTAACTTAAATAATTACATAACGTTCCTAACCTGGTAATAAGTGATATAAATGGAATAATAAACTTGAAATAGTTTCTTATTCAAGTAGAAATTAAATCTAGCTTATTATTCGTGAGGTTAAAGAACGATCGAGTCAAATCGGACACGAGGTAAGGGAACATCTTAACCCAATTTCTATTCTTTGGGTTAATCTTCTACTTTCAAATTATGTCATGATATTATTATGTCATATCTGGTATTTGTACTTTCATTATGTGCAATTATAGTGAATACACATAATAGATCTATTTTATTAAAAAAATGATCTTTGAAAGGCACATCGTCTCAATCTCCTTTCATTGAGGCATATTTTGTTTTATACACAACTTTCTTTTATACGGTGTATAAATCCCTTTGACATTCACGTTTATTCAAAAGGAATATTTTTATAAGAAGAATTTTTACTAAATGAAAAAATTAATGTTTTGTCTTACGTATGAAGTGAAAATGACTTCTCCGTCGTTGTGACCATTATTTGAGTTATGGCTTCTTCTACAAGCCCTAATGTTTTTTAAATGAAATATGAATACAATGTTTTTCTTTTCTTTTATTTTTGTATTGAAAATGGTTTTGAATGTGTTTTTATTATATCAATTTGTTGTATTGATATCTTGTGATTGAAATGTGGAAATGTTATTTTTCCTTTATGCATTTTTTATGTGATACAATTATGTTATGGTTTATGATATGTTTAAACTCATTCATATGAGGAATGCATTGGACAAAATAAGTGATGGGTGGAGCCCGCTATAGCTCCTCTATGCATCGGAAGGTCTCATTAGAAAAACTAGTGTCTTGGTACGAGGCCTTGAAAAAATCTTTTTTTAGTCTTTTAATGAGGCCTTGGCTACGTGGTTATGATAGTCTGGTATTATGCATTCCCTCGATATGAAAGTGGTTATTGATATTGCATGTGATTATTCGACCAGTAGAATATCCATGTGAATAAGTAAATGGCATTATTTCATTTTATTTTGTCATATTATGCTGATGTTCAGGTTTAAAAGGCTTTTGTTTAGTTATAAATTGCCTTAAATGTTTATTTTTAATTATGAAATCTTACACTATATTGTTATCCATAATGAGAATTTGAGATCAGCCCTTTCAATGTTTTAATTTTTCCAGGATGTGAAGAAGTATTTTTTGAATGAACTGAAGGGATAATATGAGGGGATATGAAGACATGATGTTGTTGTAGTTGTGTATTATTTATGATTTAAGGTAAAATTTATGAATGTATCTAGTGTTTCATGTCTACTAAACTAATTGGTATTTCGAGACTTGATCTTTGTGATCATGCCAATGTTACGTAACAATGCACCGACTCTGGGTAACTGGGGTCGGGCGTTACAGATCATCCATACTTTTTCTTCAAAACTCAAATTTATGGTAAAAGATCTATACTTTTACTAGATCCATACTTTTACTTGATCCATACTTTTCCAAGAATGTATGATTATTTACAAAATTAAGGTTGATGAACCATACTTTTGAGAAACAAATGAATCACATAGAATTTACGTACTGTTATCCTTCCATACATTGTTGATAATAAAAATGTAAGGTTCCTTCCTAACGTAGGGTTCTCCTTCCATACTTTGCAGAACAAATATGGTTGTCTAACCATACTTTTCACTTATATCAAAAAGTATACACTCGTTTCATCCTTACGGTACATTTATCCACGTAAGGTATGAACAGTGCTTCCAGAATGCGCTAAATTAGATTCTGCGCTATATTTATCTACGTAAGGTGTGAATAGTGATTCCAGAACATGCTAATGGAGATTGAAATTAAGTAATAAATTCTCGTTTTTTAAAGAGTAAATTAAATTAATAATTTCTTAAAAAATACTAAATAAAATCATTAGAAAATAACTAAGGGTATTTGTGAGCATAAAAAATATCATAAAGAGAAAGAGTATTATTTTCAATAATCTCCCCCTTTAAATAACGTTAACATGTAATGTTGAAAAAAATACTTTTCTCAACAATTTACCCCTTTTTGATGATCACAAAACCCATAAAATTATTAAAATTATTTAAAAAAATTATCCATCAAAATTAGTTATAATTTTTTAAATAAAAACCTCCACCAAAAAGATAATCATAAATCCAAATTTCTTATTTAATTTTCTCCCTCAATAAAATTAATTCTCCCCTAAATTAAATGTAGGTTTTGATTTCGTGTTTATCCAAATTCATCCCCTTTTTTGATATTAAAAAGAATGAAAAATCATGGATTTTAACATGTTGAGTATTGCACAGAACTATTAGTAAATGTTATCATGAACTGTTTATCAATAATTAAATCTGGAGTACTGACATATTAAAAATAAAGTTTGTAAAACAAATAAGGAATGAGAAAACTAAACAATGATGAAAATTTTCATTCAAAAATATTAGTATATACATGGAAATGATATACATAGGAATCAAGGTTTAGGTAAGATTGGAAACATTGTCTATCTCCTCTAAATTGCAGACTTGATTTCTGTAAACTGATCTTGAAGTCTCTTCATCATCCCATCTCTAAGATTGATAATGATCTCTATATTCTCTTGAGTCATATGAATGTCCTAAATTTAATTGACTCTAAAAAACTCATGCATTCTTTCCTCTTTTTCAAAAAATACTGACAGCTTCTCTAATAACTGATTTAACAGAATTCGGATCGATGGCTCATTATATGTTAGTTGATCCACTAAGAACTTCTGATTATCCAGCAACACTGAAAAAGTATCACTGTTACATTGAAGATCTTATATCCTGTCATTCATGTTGATCAACGCAGCTGTGATAGCATAAAACCTTCTGATTAAATCAGGTGAAGTAACTGATCCACTAATAGCATTATTTGTAACTGATGCAAATTGGTTCTCCATAAACAGTTTCAGATCTGATAAATCTGACATCATAACCATTTCAGATTTTAATTTTGCAACAGCAGTCAACATATCCTCTTTAAAAATTTCAACTTCTTGCCTTGAAACTATACACTCATTCAGCTTTTGAAACTTCAAATGTTCTATGTCTAAGGGATTTCTCAGAGAAACATTCTCAGATTCCAACTGAGATACTTTTTTGTACAGTTCTTCAACTTTTAATTTTCTAGAATCAGATGCACCCTGTGCTTGATTCACTTTCTCAGGTTGATGCAGTAGTACCAAATCAATGATTCAGCATCAGATTTTTCTTTTTCTCTATTCGGAGAATGTTTTTCCACAGATTTTTCTTTAGAGTTTTGAAACTACTCCACAGAAAAATACTATTGAAGTACCTCTGTGTGATATTCAGAAGCATGCTCACCAAAAACATCAGTATCTATGCTTTCCATTGGGTTTTCAAGAATAATATTTTCAGAATATTCCTGGGCTCTGGCCACTTCTTCACTAGGAACTGCCTCTATCTCCTGTTCCTGTTGAAGTACAACTTCAACATCAGCTACAATTTGTTCCTGATTTTCCCTTTGAGTTTCTTCTTGAGCTCTTGATATCTATACTGGAGTCTTTCTCTCAGTAAAATCTTCCTTGGTTCTATATGTAACAACTTCTCTCACAAAATAATAAGAAAATAAAGCTTTTGTTGTAGTTTCCATAGAAGTGGAAGTGACTTCCCCATTTAGTTGTCTTTTTATTCTTGATTGAAATCCCTCTTGACTTCTTTTTTCCTCAAAATTTTCCACTTCAATGAGAATGCTTCTTTCTAAATTACTGACTATGGATTCAGATTGTCCCTCCATAGACTTAGCAGGTTGAGCCTGAGTACTCTCTGAGTCTTCCTCAGCTCCTAATGGAAAAAGTTTTCCATTAATTGTGCTCCAGAAATATCCAACATTCCTCAATGTTCCAGCATTTAACATATTACTGTGATGACAATTAACTCAGGCATCTACTAATCTCACCATGACTTTCTTAAATAGCTGTTTAGAAATAAATCTACCAAAGGGGTAGAAATTCATCTGGGGCTCACTATGATAGCAGTAACTGATATACCTTATCAAGTATCTTGGAACGTTTAACAAAATATCATATAACATAAGAAACATTATATACCTATCAGGGTACAAAATCTTATCCATTTCTGCCATCCGTGGAGCTATTCCAGTCTAAATAAATTTGACCAAAATCTTCTGATCTGGCTCCAAATCATTGACAAACATTTTCATTATTATCTTGGTACCAAACAGAAAATATATGATGTCTTCAGATTTATAGAAAGAATCTCCTATATTCTTCAAGTCTAAATGAAAAACTCCCTCATGAGGGTAGTTGAGAATCTGACTAATCTCTACTGAAGAGATTGTGAAATCCCTATCCTCTATCATAGCCATCATACTGTCCTATGTATCTCCCAGATTAAATTGTACATGTTTGAAGAAGTATCTATGTTCTACATCATACAAGAATTCCTTGTTTTCACTGTTGAACATATGTTCAAGATTCTGAAACAACAACACTTTCTTCATCAACAGATTTGTCTGAAATAACCATTCGAGATCGATTACCTTACCCTGTAAGATTTTTCTTCCCTCAGTGTGTTGTCTCTTGGAATTGCTTGGCTCGGCCTCACTGGAACTTTTAGTACATACCATTTCTGCAAGAGTCTATGAAGGTTTGAAGGTTAGGGTTTCAGAAGTTCGAAGGTTAGGGTTTCAGAAGAGGAAGTTTGATTTTCGGATTTCGAAAGGGTTTCAATAGAAGTGAAAGGGTTTAGAAGTCGAAAAGGCTCTGACAGGCTTGATTCATGTGTAATCACTAATAATTACATATATTTAAAAAACAAATAAAATTTTCATATGACGAAAGAATGAAAATATTAAACAGTATTCAATAAACAAAATAATATTAACATAAATAAATAAATGTGAATGAAAATAAAAAATTATTTAAAATTAAATAAACCCAGTTCCCCCTTAATAAAATCAAACCTTGCATTGGGAAGTGGTTTAGTAAATATATCTTCTAATTGAATTTCAGTATTTATAAATTATAAAAATATATCTTTTTTAATAACATGATCTCTTAAAAAGTGATGTCTTATATCAATGTGATTAGTTCTAGAATGACTAATAGGATTTTTTGAAATATTAATTTCACTCGTATTATCACATAAAATAGGTGTATTATTAAAATTCAATCCAAATTCCATAAGAGTGTTTTCATCCACAACACATGTTCAAATCAACTGCTAGTAGAAACATATTCTTCCTCAGCTATTGACAGAGCAATTGAATTTTGTTTCTTACTAGACCATGATACTAATGATTTTCCTAAAAAGTGACATGTACCTGATGTAATTTTTCTATCTAATCTACAAATTCTAAAGTCAGCATCTGAATATTAAATCAAATTAAAATCATAAGTTTTAGGATAAAGAAGAGATTGAAAAACAGTTCCTTTTAAATATATAAAAACTCTCTTAACAACTGTTAGATGAGATTCATTATAATTTGATTGAAATCTAGCACAAACACATATTGAATTCATTATATATGGCCTGCAAGAAGTAAGATATAACAATCTAAAAATCATACCTCTATATAACTTGTTGTCAACTGACTTGCCAGTTTTATCCAAATCAAGTTTTATATTAGTACACATAGGAGTTGTAAATGAATTGATGTTCTCAAATCCAAATTTCTTAAGTAAATCAGTAATGTATTTTCTTTGAATTAAAACATTTCCAAAATATTTTTGAAATATTTGAGGACCCAGAAATAAATTTAATTCTCCCATCATACCCATTTCAAATTCTTCTTTCATTAATTTTGAAAATTCATGACAAAGAGTTTTATATGTTGATCAAAAGATTACATCATCAACATAAATTTGAACCAATAAAACATTATATTTCACAGTTTTTCTAAATAGTGTTGGGTCTTCCATACCAAAAGTAGAATCATTTTTCAAAAGAAAAGAACTTAATCTTTCATACCTAGCTCTAGGTGCTTGTTTAAGGCCATAAAGAGCTTTAGTATGTTTAAAAACAAAATCAGGTTTTTTAAGAGTTTTTAAAACCAAGATGTTTCTCAACAAAAACTTCCTCCATTAAATAACCATTTAAAAAGGAATATTTAATATCCATCTGAAATAATTTAAAAATCATATAAGATGCATAGGCTAAAAGGATTCTAATGGCTTCTAACCTTTCTACAGGTGAAAAAGTCTTATCATAATATATTCCCTCTTCTTGATTATATCCTTTAGCTACTAATATTTCTTTATTTCTAGTTATTGTGACATGTTCATCCTGTTTATTTCTAAAGACCCATTTGGCTCCTATTACAGGATAATTCTGAGGTCATTCCACTAAATCCCAAACATCATTTCTTTTAAACTGGTTTAATTCATCTTGCATTTCTATTACCCAGCTTTCATCATCTAAATATTCTTCTATAGTCTTGGGTTCTTATTGATATAGGAAGGCAGAGAATTCCACTAGGTTCCCTAAGTTTCATCTTGTTTGAACACCAGTTTCTAAGTCACCTATTACAGTTTCTAAATGGTGATTCTATAGGGTTATAGATTGTCTAGATAATATATTTAATGGTTATTCAGTATCATGTTCCTCTAAACTGGAATGAATTTATTTTATATCATTTATAAAATAATTCTTTAAATTCTCAAGTCTCATGTTATCATTAGAGTGAATTTCATCCTTTTGTTCATTCCTTTTCTCAAAAGGATTAGATTCATCAAATTTCACATGAACTGATTCTTTATCATTCCTTGACTTCCTGTTATAAACTCTCTAAGCATTGGAGGTAGCATAATATCCTATGAAAATACCTTTGTCAGATTTTGGATCAAACATAACAAGATTATCCTTTGTTTTTATGATATAAACCTTGCATCCAAAAACATTAAAGTAATTTACATTAGGTTTTCTGTTATTCCATAGTTCATAGGGTGTATTTTCCAAAATAGGTCTAATTAAAACTCTATTAATTATATAAAAAGATGTATTCACAGCTTCTTACCAGAAATATATAGGTATGATATAATCATTAAACATAGATCTATCCATTTCTTGAATTATTCTATTTCTTCTCTCTACAATCCCATTCTGTTGAGGTGTTATGGGTGTAGAAAAGTTATTTTTAATACCCATATTTGAGAAAAAGGACTTAAATTTCATATTCTCAAATTCTCCACCATGATCACTTCTCAATGATATAATATTGAAACCTTTTTCATTTTGAACAGATTTGCAGAACCATTCAAATAATGTAAAAGCTTCATTTTTAAACTTCAGAAAGAAAATCTATTTAAATATTGAATAGTCATCAACTAAAACATATACATATAATTTACCAGCTAATCTTGCTACTCTTGAAGGTCCAAACAAATCCATATGAATAAGTTCTAGAGGGTTAGATGTAACAACCTTATAAACAGATTTGAAGGATGATTTGTGTTGCTTGCCAAGTTGACATGCATCACAAAATTTATCACTTTCAAATTTGAGACAAGGTAAATCAGAAACTAAATGTTTCTTAGATAACTTATTTTAAACATATATATTGCAATGACCAAGTCTCTTATGCCAGATCTAGGATTCACTGACTTTAGTAGTCAAACAGTTTACTTGTTGTTTACAAAAAGAATTTAAATCCAAAGTATAGACATTTTCAGTTCATGGTGCATTGAATTTAAACAGTTTATCTTTAGAAACAATAAAATAATTGTTAGTAAAATCAACAGTATATCCATCATCACAAAGCTGAGAGAAACTTATCAGATTGTGTTTTAGTCCTTGTACATAAAGTACTTTGTTTATTGAGACTCTTTTTGGATCTCCAATAGTTCCAATGCTAATGATTTTTCCTTTTCCATTTTCACCAAATGTGACAAGTCCTCCTTCCATTTGATTGAGTGAAGAAAATGTCAATGAATTCCCACTCATATGTCTTGAGAAGCCACTTTCCATGTACCATATATCTTTCCTTCTTTGGTGACCTGCTACCTGCAAAGACATTCAAACAAATTGCTTTGGTACCCATATTTTGTTGGGTCCAGGAGTGTTATCTAGCAATGATATGGGTATCCATATTTGCATTGTTCTTATAAATTATCTGAATCATATAAGTCTTTTGAATCATAGGATTTCATAGTACGAAAAATTTGAGGTAGTCTTAAAAAACAGTTTTTAGCTATATGTCCCTTTGTCCCACAAAAATTACAATTAACCTTTTTAGAGTTAAGAACAAAATAATTTTTATATAGCTTTGGTCTTTCTCCTTTACTGCCAATTCCGGATCCGTCCTTTTTAATGATAGTTTTTCCAAGAATTTCGTTTAATGAATTCACTCCTTTTGTAAAAACCAATGCAGCCGGTTTGTAAGATTCTACTTCATCCTGCAGTTTTTTTGTTATAGATTCAAAATCAATATAGTTAGTACTAATAAATTTGTATTTATCAGTTAATTATTTATGTTGTTTCAGCATTGTGTCTATTTCATCTAAAACAACTTTATGTTTATTTTTTAGTGACTTCTTTTTCTTAAATAGCGAGTCATATCTTTCTTCAAGCATATTTCAGTAGGCTGCAAGTTTTTCATTTGTGTAGCTTGATTCAGAATGTGATTCAGAGGAGTAATATGAGTGTACCCTATCAGTTTCTCCCATGAAACACATGTTTTCCATTATATTTACTTCTTCTTTCTCTAATCTTGATTCAGAAGTGCTACTAGAGTCTCCAGATACACTCCATGTGGCTTTCATAGCTTTCTTGTCTTTCTACTCAAACCCATTTATTTTGAATTATTTCTTCCTCTTTGCATCATTCAATTGTGAGAAATCTAGTCTGAAATGTCCCATCTTTTTTCATTCATAACATCTTACTTCCTTATTATATCCCATATAGGATTTTTTGAAGCCTCTTTTCTTGCTATATAATTTTCTAAATTTTCGGGCTAGTTGAGCCAGTTCTTCATCTGAGTTGGACGAGTCAGAGCTTTCTGATTTAGCTTTTACATCTTCGCTGATCATATTTCAATTATTTTGTTGTGATGTTACCTTCAAGGCAGTATCTTCTCATTTGGTAAGCAATTTATGTTCATTAGACTCATATTGCATTTCATCTTCATACATCATCAGTGTACCAATCAGCTCTCTCATAGTTAGATCTTTGACAGGTGTTGATTGTCTGATTGCAGTAGAGATACCATTCCATTGAGTAGGAAGTACTCTTAGTACTTTTAATTCTTGATCAGCCTGCTTGATAGGTTCTCCTAGAGAAGATATGTTATTGAAAATTTCTGTCAATATCCCATTCATTTGGGTAATGCTCTATCCTTCAACCATTTTGAAAGTATCAAATTTCAGTTTTGCAGTTGCATATCTCATTTTCCTCACATTGTATGTTCCTTCATATTCCACAACTATTGAATTCAACATGTCATATGCTATCGGTCACTGATATACTCTATTAAATTCATCTGGTCCTAGGCCGCAGATAATTGAATTCATAGCCTTCGTGTTCATATCGTACTCTGCCTCTATAGCATCACTCCATGTCATGGGATTTTCAGAAATTTCATAAGGAGTCAGAATCTTTGAATAGACTCTATATCCAAGGTTTTTCAGATATATTACCATGCATGATTTCCAGCAACCATAGTTGTCTCCATTAAAATATGGTGCTCTGACCATCAATATCCCTTATCTTGTATCATTCATGATGACCTGTTGTATAATCATTAAATGATTCTTGCTTTCTAAGGCTCTATCAAAATCTCCTCCTCAGATACCAATTGTTGGATCTAAATCTACAGATTATACACAATAGGGGGGTGAATTGTGTATTTTTCAAATTTTGGATAACTCTTTTCTTAAACGAGATCTATCCTTTATACTTTATCAGATTTGATCGTGTAGTAGAAAAAGTAAAATAAATAACACAAAGATATATAATGGTTAGGGGAATAGAAATCCCCTAGTCCACTCCACCAATACTCTACTCCACGAGCTTTGTGATTTTCACTATCTGGTCCTCTTTTCCACAGACCGATTCACAACTAAGTACAGGAAGTTGATACCTTTACAATCCAAGTGGAAACAAAGCCTTATAGTTTAAACACAAACCTACACAGCTTAGAATGTGAAGCTTGTTACTCAAGAATAAAAATAATTTTAGAAAGAAATATCCAGTTGATCTTCACAATTGCAACAGAATGCAATTGACAGTTGATGGATCGACGTCTCTTAAAATATTGATCTTCAATACGAAGCAGTTCTGAGTTGATGCAATTGTAGTAGATATATAGATATAGTTCACAACCTTAGGAGTAGTAGATCCACAGTTGATATTCGATGTAGAACAGGTAAATCTTATATCGAGTTCCTTCTTCTTGAACAAACAGAGCTTTTATGCTCCTTTTGAATTAGCAGATCAATCGTGAATAGTTTCAATCTATGTTTTTCAAATTTTTCAACAATATATCGATCACATCCCCATATACCTGGTGTTTCATAGAGAACATGTATAATAGAACATATCTCCTGCATATTTAGATCCATAAAATTCGCCTTCTGATTCGCGATATTCAAAAATTTCAATTAACAGAGACGTCGTAACTTCCCTTAAGACTCAGCATACAAAGATCCTTTTAATTCGATCTTATATCGATTAATAAAATGTCGTTGAATCAGTTAAAGTCATACTTTAAAAATGTCTTTAAATCCGGCTTGAAATTCGCCCATAAATCAGCTTACTAATCATTGCACATAAATATCGCCTGTCAAAATTTCTGACGCCAAACGTAAGGTTGATGACGTGGCCTCCAAACGTAGGGTTAATAACATAGTCTTCAAATGGAGGTTTGACAACGTAAGATATAACACAAACGTAGGTTTGACAATGTAAGGATGAATCCAAACGTAGGGTTGATCATCCATACATTTTCTTCAACACTCAAACGTACGGTAAAAGATCGATACTTTTACTTGATCCATACTTTTACATATCCATACTTTTCCAAGAACGTATGATTGTTTACAAAAGTAAGGTTGATGAACCATGATTTTGTGAAACAAATGAATCACATAGAATTTATGTACGGTTCTCCTTCTATACTTTGCTGATAACCGAAATGTAAGGTTTTTTCCTAACGTAAGGTTCTCCTTCTATAAATTACTGAAAACGTATTGTTATTTAACCATAAATTTCTCTTATATCAAAAAGTATACACTCTTTTCATACTTACGCTATGTTTTTCCACGTAGGGTATGAACAGTGATTCCAGAATGCGCTAAAACAGATTCCGCGCTATATTTATCTACGTAAGGTGTGAACAGTGATTCCAGAACGTGCTAAAGCAGATTGCGAATAAGTAATAAAATATCATTTATTCAAGAGTAAAAAAAAATTAATTAATTCCTGAAAAATACTAAATAAAATCATTAGAAAATAAATAAGGGTATTTGTGAGCATCAGAAATATCATAAAGAGACAGAGAATTATTTTCAATAATCTCCCCCTTTAAATAACGTTAACATGTATTGTCGAAAACAATACTTTTCTCAACAATCTTCGGGTGGTTTCCTACTAGGATATTGTCTCACATCCTATTTGGATCATTCTTTTGGGCTCAAAAATATTATATTAATGTAGGTATAGATAAGAGAAAGTGCCCCTCTACTTTAGGTAATTGACTTGTTGTGGAGCTGGAGGGCATGGGACCATGATATGGCTTGCGATGCTGAGGAGCTGTTTATCTTTATTTTTGTACTTTGGTTTAGAAATATTTGTATTTCTAGAATTGTGACTTGTTTGGATTCTTTCCTAGAAATATGTATCATGAATCATTTCATATATATTTATATTCTCTTTTGTTCATTATTATTCCAGTCCTCCATTATTTTCTGTTATTTGAAAGTTACTACTTCTGCTATTGTATATATTGTTTACTTATACAGTGTACCCTTTCAATGAGGGCATAGTTTCCCCATTCTCACACCCAAGGCCATCGCTTCTAGTTAGTAGCCTCTGGCATTCGGGGAAATGTTCTTAAGGCCATGTGACCAACCGGGTATGGGGAGCCTCTGGGTGGCGTCCAGAATTGGGACATTACAAAGTTTTATAGGAGGATTTATTTTCTCTTGACTTACTCTTTGGAGCCTTATCCAGGGATAAGATGGAATAGTTACATGGTAATGAGCTGTGACCGGGAGTAGCTAGCCCGTGTACAGGGAAAATACCATCAACCTCGTAAATTGAATTTTTTTTTGTTTTTCAATTATTACAATTGATCTGATTTCACCTTGAGTGATTTACATGATTTGTTTTGTTATTGTTGATATTATTAAGGTTCTATTTCTAATTAAACCATATGAGATTTGGGTATTCCATCTGATGCATTATGTGGGAACTTAATAGAAATCACATGTCAGGCATTTTTTCCATGCCATCTTGGATGCATTAGTGTTTTCATGTTGTTGTGATAGGTGATGTGTAAAATATGCATGCTATTCTGATAGTGGACTTAATAGAAACTCCTTTTTTTATAGGGTATTGTTTTTGTAAAGGTTTTCTTGAATGAAATCCAAAATTTGGTTCTTGAGGTGTTATGGTCCCTCATGGACCGGAATTTGGTGGATCATTACCTTGATATCCATGTTATAATTTGTACAAGATGCCAAACTTTGATTCGTGGGGAGTATGGGCCCTCATAGATCGATATATGGAACTTTCAATGCATGTTTCTTTGTTTTCTGTGTTTCGGAGTAGTTTTTGCGGATTACTGTCCAGAGAAACCCAAAATACATGTCGTGTAATGTTATATACACACTATGTGTTCTTTTGTTCGCGGGAAACATATTTTCATAAGTACACGCCATGTACTTTATGTACATACTGCGTAGTCTCTGACCATGTCATAGGCTATGTTGACAGAGACATGGAATGGGGAAAACCTTGAGTGAACATGTCGTGTATCGTCCATACACGCCATGTAGTGTCGACCCCATGCCCACCCGTGTCACTAACAACACAGGTTGGCCGAGTTGTGACTAATTCATGCCATGTGCCGTATAAACATGTTGTGTAGTCTTACATAGGTACCCAGGCATGTGACGAACTACAAGGCTTGGTGTTACCCATTCACCTACACACCGTGTAGTCTGACCCAGGTACCCGGCTGTGTCATGAACATCATGGGTCTATGTTTTCTTTTCTCATTCACGATGTGTCCATCTGGAACAGTCCGTGTAGTTTGAGCCATGTTTTAGGCTGTGTCACTAACAACATGGTCCATGTGAAGATTGTATAGTATGCCTTGTGTAGGAATTGTACATGCTGTGTAGTATTTCCTTTAGAGAGCCATGTGGCTTAACCATGTTTAAGGACTCGGGTAGGGGAAGAGGATTCAAGTACATATCGTGTGTTAAGACAAAACGCCGTGTGTTTGGGGTGTTACACGACCAGTTTAATTAGGAGTACACGCCCATGTAAATGACTTATGGGAACATGTCGTGTAGGAAATGTACATGCCGTGTAGTCATGCTTTGTAAAACATGAGTACATTCTTTCTCTTGTTCCTTTAATACAATCCCTATTTTCAGTCCTTGATAATCTTAATCTATGGTGTGATTTTGACCTTGTGGAGTCATGCCACCGAGATGTTCTCCGTTTGTACCCTAGTTTCGAGGTGGTGATCAGACACCGGATATGGCTGTATAGTGGCTTCTCAAAGCTTTATCTCTATTGTTATCATGGAAAACCTTGATCTCTGCTATTTTCTTCTACTAATATATTGATTCTAGACACTCTGTTGGGGACTAAAACATCTAGTGTATGTCAGTGAAAGGAGTGCCCACTAGAGGTTGGTTGATATCACTTTCTATAGGACCACAATTTCCTAGAGATGACATGCTATGATGTCATTCTCAGGATGGACTAGCCCGTTCACTTCCCGACATCATATATTTTTATCTCTTTAGAGTGAGTTTTGTATCACCAGAGGGTAGATCTTTTGTTCATATGGGTGATTGGGATGTCCAGTCGAGCAGAGCGAGTCCATAGCATCATGGGGTGGGAGAAGATACTTCCATGATTTCTATTTATATTTGGATGTTTGAGTGACTTCACAGTTAGAATTTCCTCCAGTGGTGGATCGTTTCAGAGATTCCCTTCCAAAATAATTTTCATGTTTGCCTCCGGAGCGTGAGGTGGAATTCTCGATCGAGCTTGTGCCAGGAGTAGCATCGGTCCCCATTACTCCTTATAGGATGGCTACACCTGAGTTGTAGGAGCTCAAGAAGAATTTCGAGGAGTTGCATGAAAAGGGTTTCATTTGATCCAGTACATCTTCTTGGGGTTCACCTGTGCAGTTTGTGAAGAAGGAAGACATCATCCTCAGGATTTGTGTGGACTATCGGAAGTTGAACCATTTGATGGTCACAAACCAATATCCCTTGCCCAGGATTCATGATCTCTTTGATCAGCTTCGAGGAGCCCGGGTGTTATGGAATATTGACATGAGGTCCGGTTACCATAAGTTGCATGTTAGACAATCAGATATACCTCATATAGCCATCCAAAGAAGGTATGGACTTTATGAGTATATGGTTATGTAGTTCGGTCTCACGAACGTGCATGTAGTTTTCATTGAACCAATGAGTCAACTGTTCCATCCATATATGGATTCCATCGTGTTGGTCTTCATGGACAATATCTTTTTGTACTCTCACACTCAACACGACCATGCTACTCATCTTGATATTGTTCTGAGTACACTGAGAGAGCATCAGTTATAAGCTATGCTCTCAAAGTGACACTTTTGGATGGAACTGATTCATATAATAGTTCATGTTATCTCAGATGCAGAAGTATTAGTAGACCTAGATAAATTGAGAGCTATAGTTTCTTAGGAGCAGCTGAAGAATGTCTTTGATGTGTGGAGTTTTCTAGGGCTGGATAGATATTAAAAACATTTCATTCATGACTATTCATGCTTAGTAGCACCGGTTACAGGTCTGACCATGAAGGGTGAAATGTTCATGTGCTCAGATTCTTGTCAGTCAACCATTCATGAGCTGAAAGGGAGGTTTACTTAAGCACCAATAATAGTATTTCCAGAGATGGGCAAGTTCTATACTACTTACTATGATTTATCAGGTATAGGGCTAGGAGGTGTGCTTATGCAGGGTGATGGAGTCGTTGCATACAGGTCTTCGTAGTTGAGGCCACATGGGAGGAATTACCTGAAGTATGATCTAGAGTTGGCAGTTGTTGTTCATGCCCGACGTTGTTGGAGATATAATCTTCTAGGAGAGCATTTTGTGGTTTTCACAAACCACACAAGTCTCATGTACATCTTCACTCAGCATGATCCGAATTTGAGACAGTGCATGTGGGTTGAGTACCTACATTCTTTTGACTTGGAGCTAGCCTATATTCTTGGGAATGACATTGTAGTGGCTGATGCGGTGTGTAGGGGGACTCAGAAATAGGCAGTTCAGGAGGCCAGCTGTGAGAGTCACCTTATAGCTCAGTTCTATGAGATACATTTGAAGGTGCACAACAGTCGGGGGCAAACATTTCTTTCCTCTGTAACCATTACCTCTACTCTTCTGGATCGAGTTCGAATGAGGCATCAATCATATTCTCAAGGCCTAGTCATAAGGGAAAGAATGCCAGGAGAGGACCATATTTTTATATGGATCATTGGTGATGATTAGATCTTGGATTTCCATGGACGTGTATGGGTGCCAGCTGATATACGCGAGGAGCTGATGTTGTATTTTCATTCCTTGGTTTCGGCAGTTCATCCTGGCATCACCAAGATGTATTGTGATCTACACATTTATTATTGGTGGCATGAAATGAAGTGGGATGTCTCTGGTTTCCTCAAGAGGTGTTCCACTTGTCAGCAGGTGTAGGCAGAGCATCAGCAACCAGTAGGGCTTTTGCAGCAGTTACCCATTACTAAGTGGAAACGGAATGATGTTGCAATGGATTTCGTGACTGGTTTTCCGAGGTCACCTCAAGGGAATGATGCAGTTTTGATTGTCATTATCAGAATCATGAAGGTTTCTCACATCTTACTGATCAAAGATACCTTCAGTGTTGATGAGCTGGGAGTATTGTACATCTGTGATATTGTACATCTTCATGGAGTTCCACACTCCCTTGTTTCAGACACGGATGCACGTTTTACTTCTCGGGTATGGAAGGGGTTTCAGAAGACTTTGGGTACTCATGCACTATAGAATATAGATTAACACCCCCAGACAGATGGTCAGTCAGAGCATGTGATTCAGATTCTTGAGGAAAAGCTCCGAGCCTGGATTTTGGACTTCGGAGGTTCACGGGAAAAGAATATACCTCTTTTAGAGTTATCCCACAACAAAACTTTCAAATAAACAATCCAGATGTCACCTTATGAGGATTTGTATGGTATTCCATGATGATCACCCTTATGTTGGCTGGAGGCAGGAGAGGATGCTTTGCTAAGACCTTGTCTTTTTCAGAAGACCACATATTATATAAAGTTGATTCGAAATAGGATGTATATGACAAAGTCTTGACAGAAGTCTTATGTTGATCAGCAAAGATGACCTCTGCAGTTCGAGGTCAGGGATCATGTTTTCCTGCGTGTCACACTAAGGTTGATACACAAGAGGATTAGAATATGGGGTACGCTTTCACCGAGGTACGTCAGGGAATTTGAGGTGTCAGAGAGAGTGGGGCCGGTTTCCTATCGGTTGTAGTTACCACAGAGGTACTAAGCTATGAATGACATCTTCCACGTTTCTCGGCATCGATGTTAATTTTTTGAATCATCACATATCTTTCAACATGAGGAGGTTGAGCTCGAACTAGATGCATCGTTTGAAGAGAATCCTATCCAGATTGTGGATCGTTAAAAAAAGGTTCCCCGTGGCCAGTCAGTTCCTCTGGAATGAGTGGTATGGCAGCACAGGTACGTGTAGGACCAGATATGGGAGAGGAAGGCCGATATCTGAGCACAGTTTTCGGAACTGTTTGGGGATTCATCTTCTACGCCACACTACAATAATTAGGGGATGAATTTTTTTAAGTGAGAAGTTTGTAAGAACCAAAACATTTTTTCTTGTATATTTTTCCTTTTCTAGTCGTTTTTGGAAAAGAGAGGAAATTCTAGAAATTTTCTAAGTACACATCGTGCAATTTATGATTAAACACCTTGTACTTCCTTGTCGTAGTAGGCCCTACGATGGCCATATTGAATACACACCCACAACTGTGTGGGACTGATTGGAGGCCTCCTAAAGTTGAGTATGGAATCAGAAAGTACATCTCGTGTACTCCAAAAGTACATGCCGTGTATTTTATTTTTTTCATTAAATTCACTAGGGTTATGTCTGGTGGATAGATCACCCTCTTTCAAGGTCTTGTTCTTCCGAGAGAGCCCATATGGCTGTGGATCTTAGACGAGCCCCCGAGCCTTTTCCCATCCCACGAATCGGACATCGTCGGTTACGTTGGAATCACATCGGTGAGTTCTCACTTCTCCTAGAGCATTATCTTCTGATATATCCTCTGTCGTGAGTTACCATGGGTTGAACATTTTAGACGTTTTTTTAGTTGTTATATGTTCTAAGTAGATTCAAGATTTGACATTAAATTATAGATATCTACTAACCCCTAGGTAGGTGGTTTTTGCCTTTCCATTCTAAATCATTGAGTATTAAGTGCAAATTCCACCAATACCCTTGAACGGGGTATTCCATGTTTATCATTTTGCACATTTCGATTGTCTACCATGCTTATATGACTATGTAGTGGAAATTTGGATATGAATAGGGATGTTTGCTATTCTTTGGATGTATTTCCCTTGTATGTTCTGTTTACGAACATTTTGTCCAATTTAGCCAGTTTGGCTGCCGTGTCTGTTTTCCATGCCTGTTACTACAGGATGGAGAGTTTGTATTATGACAAGCTTGATATGTTTTATACTATTATCCAAGTAGTTCTATAGGTTTACATTGTCCATATTACACTACTATGCTCGTTGACCTACACAGGGCAGTGAGAACCTGGTGTAGTAGACTATAAGGGGAATTGACTGGGTGAGCTCCCTCAAAGATTCTTTCAGCTCTTTTGGATATAAGGGGGATTGACCATGTGAGCATGCTCAGAGAGCCTAGCACAAATTGGGGATATAAGGGTAATTGAACGAGTGAGATTCCTCAGAGAGTCCTTGATTTCTTTATACTATAAAGGGGTTGACCGAGTGAGCTTCCTTAGAGATTCTTTGATTTTAATCCTATGATTTTTAGTCTATAAGGGGAATTGATGATGAGTGATTCATTAGAGAGTCTCCAAATGTCCTGGGCTATACGGGGAATGGACCACATGAGCTTCCTCAGAGATTCCTATACCTTGGGGATATAAGTGTAATTGACCGTGTGAGCTTCCTCATTATGTTTTTGACTACCCAATACTATAAGGTGAATTGACTTTGAGTGCTTCCACAGAGAGTCATATTATATTCATATACAAAACCCAGTGGGGTCAGAATGAGTATGCTTCCTAGAGGGTTTCTTGTACTTTCTATGTAGGACTAGAGGGGATGACTGTGCTTAATTCTTAGGGGGTTACCTGTATGAGGTTTAGCTATTTGTTTCACTGTTTCTTGATTTGAAACTGTGGATTGTTTGTTGTTCAGAACATTCCATTTTACTACTTTCTGTACTTGTACCTGCCATATATTCACTGACTATTAGGAACATATATTCGGGTGGTTGCCTACTTTGATTTAGTCTCACACCCTTTTTGGGTCATGCTTCTGGACCCAAACAGATTATATTGTTCAAGGTATAGATAAGGGTAAGCTCCCTTCTACTTTAGGTACTTGACTTGTTGTGGAACTAGAGAGAATAGGGTTAAACTATGGCTTGTGATGTTGAGGATCTATTTATATTTCTTTTTGTACTTTGGTTTATCACTGGTTTTATTTCCAGCATGATTACTTGTTTGGTTTCTTTTCTGGGAATATTTATCATACATCATTTCATATATATATATATATGTGTGTGTGTCTGTGTTCTAGTAATTTATTATTCCAGTCTTCGACTGTTTACTGTTGTTGGATATTTACTACCACCTATATTTTAGGTATTGTTTAAATCCACTTTGTACTCTGTCAATGTGTGCATTGTTTCCCCACTGTCCCACCCAAGGCCTACGCTGCTAGTCGGCAGCCTCTGGCATTCAGGGAAATGAGCTTGAGGCCATGTGACCAACCGGGTATGAGTCGTCTCTGGGTGGCTTCCAGAACTGGGACGTTACATAATTAATCTATTATATTTTTTTAATAGAAATACCATTATATACATTTTAGAACTGTTAATGTTTACATTATTTTTAAACAATTTGAATGCAGTTAAATGGGAACCAAATTTTCCAATTTGTGCAGTGTGGGAGATATTTTTGAATTGGAGTCGGGTGACCCATATATTTGAACCACTACATATGCACCTTATATATATAATTTCCTTCATATACATATTTATGTGGTTTAATTTTCATTTAACCAAATAAAATGGTTGTGGTAAGATGGGTGTCACCCACAACTTGTAATGTTTGTGGGCACATTATACGTTGAAGGTGGAAACCCATAAAATCGAACTATCATTTATGGGACTCCTATATAGGAAAAGTTTTACATTGTTTACTATATTGACATTGGATGAGATAGTTTCCTTTATAATGGTTTGAAAAATTATTTCATGGGATTAATAACTTATATAACAAATTTCTAAATGCAAATATGGACCTGAATTGGTCAGTTTTGGTATGTCCCTTCCCCAACGAACCTGCTAATGGTGTTTGAAAAAAAATCTGAAAATGATTAGGATTATTTTATGGAACCCATAATTATTTAAAAGAACCCTTTTAGTTCACCCATCTCTACTTTGGTGACAATTATTTTCCCCAAGGGAGTATGTTACGCCATATAAGGATTTTGTTTTATATTTACACTTTGAGTTTGCATCCTTTTTACCAGAACCCCGTTAATAAAATTGTAGAAGACAACTAAATATACATTGAGCTATAAGATTTTTTTTCCTTATAAATAAATATATGGTTTGGAATGGTTTTATGTGTTTAAATATCTTATTTATAGAAGTATGTATATAAATAATGATATTATATTCTAGGAAGTTAATGTTACTTGTCTATATTTCTTTGTGGCCTTAACCAAAATCATTATCTGTATTAATCGTATTAGTTTTTCATTGATGAAAACATATTAAATGATTTAATAATTAATTAATATTGTTGTATGATTATTTAAAATTGAACATTATTTAGTGCTTTAGTTTAAACCCTTGTGTAAGGGTATTTCAATCCTTTCTACTTTTCCCCTAATTTTTCAATTGAAATAGAAATGTGATTGTTACTATAGGTCTCTATTTATATCAATTGAACCCAAATGATATGACTTTGAGCATTGAAACTTAACTTCTAGTGTGATCCAGTTTTAGGGTGAATTGATACTAGTTTGTTAAGGGGCCATACCATTGTTGGTAGCTCCCTAAGATCATTAGAATCCTAGAAATGTGTGGTGATATTTGTGCAGTCAGGTTCTATTCAGGTTCTATAGTCTAATACACGACTCTCAGTTTATAAAACTTCACCCCATTTTGATAGGTGTCTGTGGTATTTTTTGACTCATTCTCCATGTGTTACAATTTCGAAATACAATATTTGAGCAAGCTATACGTGACAAGGGAATGACGATTTTATTATGTAGTTCGTGTGACCCTCTATTCATTTACCTCTTCATTGATGATGATTTCGTATGTCACTAGTCAGTTTAATAGTCATATGGGGTAATATGTCTTTGGTTTATATCCTTATAAATCCATTAGAAACATGAACATATGTTACTATTAAACCTATGGATAGTATTGGACAGGTATTGTTTTCAATTGTAATATTTGGGTAGTGAGTGTTGGAATGCATGGTACATATCATCTTGATAGATCAAGTTGTGAACCATTTAAGTTTAGTTGTACTTGTAAAGGCCTTCAGGTATTCTTCTTTGGATACCAATCAGCTCCGGAGTAGAGTGACCTCAACAATAGCATGGTCCAAGACATGTTGCAATGTTTGGGATTATATTTCAATGGAAAATTGTGAATTTTGAATGCTAGTCAGTTGACTAGATTTTATGCCTACAATAATGGAATTTGTATTTCACCCAAATTTTCATCATACATGGGTGGATGGAATTTCATGACGTATATTAGCTGATTTCCTGCTATTATAGAGATTCACAGTGGTTTTAACATTTAATTTCAAACTGATTCACATCCTGAGCCTTTTTTGTGGGAATGATAGTTGAATCGGGATGGGGTGGTGTGTTTGATTTTATATTTCAAATGATGTATCACAATTGAATAGTTCAAGTGGGTGATTGTAGCGGGTTCAAAATGTGTTCAATTGTTTTGTGTCAAGTATAATTCCTTGAATTATCCCCAATCGAATTATTCGTGGAACCAAAAACACCCAACAACCCTGGTATCCATGTTTCATGGACCTTATTTTCAATGGTATGCGCTCGTTAGATGGGGATTTGACCAACGACACTTAAGGACTCCATTGGACAAAAGGATGGGAGGTCAGGTTTATCACACCCTTTGGGGGGGGAATTATTGCCGGATCCAAGAATCTATTATATATTTTATAAATTTTTATATGTTTGCGAATACATGGGGTTTCCTCGGAAAGTGTCCATGAATTACTCCTATTATGAAAGATCAACCATACATATGCATGGATCTGTGTAACACCCCTTGATTTTGAAAATAACTTTTTTATTGAATGCATGAAATATTGAGTCTCTACAATACACAATTTTATTATAACCTATCCAGTTAACATAGTTTTCCCCCTTGGTGTTTTCAATGTCAAATATAGACATACCAAATTGCGTTCCGTATGATATTTAGAGTTTGATAAGACAAACTTAATTTTTGGTGAATAGTAACATAACCTTTATAAATATTAATGCACCCCTATGAATAGTAATTGGACCCTTATTAAAAGTAATATACCCATATTAATTGTATTTGAATATTAATGTAACCTAATAATACTAACCTAAATCCTATAAGTACTAATATAATTTAGTCACCTTATAAATGAGAGTGAATATTTTAAAAATTAATTATTATGTGTTGGTATTTTTATCAGTAATAAATAATAAATTTCAATTCAATAATTAATTAATTAATTTAGAAGATAATTAATTTTCATAAAATGAATCCATGAATAAAATATATTTTTTCTATTTTTGTATGATAATTTTATGAGAAGGTAGATAATGTTTCGAAGTGACCTAAATTTAGTTATTATTTTAAAAAATTTATTTTTCCGAGAAAATCTTGATTTTTGTTAAAAGTAATATTTCTCAAACAAAAACATTAGTTATATAAAATTGTTTTCATTTTTGGATTCTACACATTAAAAAATTGTTTGGATGAATTTTAAAAAAATTATTAAGTAGTATACTTTTAGTTGAATATTAAAAAAATATAGTTTTTATGAAATACGACATTTTTTGTGACATCATCTTGAAATTAATTTGATATAAAAAATTATTTAATATATGTAATAAATAAATAATTATATTATAATTAAAATATTGTAGATAAATAATGTAGAACATGAAAATTTTATTTTTTTCTTGATAAGTATAAAAATCATAATCAATGCCGATGCGGTGGCTGCGCTGGGCTGACAAAGAAAAAATTGGTAATTTATATATAATAATGTGGTGCTAAGAATTAAATTATATAGTTAGTTATATATTAATTAATGTGTATTTTTTAATCCATTTTATTTTATTTTCTAATTATAGTTTTATATCACTTGTGTAGTATACAAATGTCTCCGCAACTCATGTGCAAGGCATGAAAATACAGAATAACAATGTTAAGAAGGTGTCTGGTTTTTTATAAGAGTTAATGTACATAAAGAATAAATTAATATTTTTATTTTAAAAATAATTAATTTATATTTATGATGGAATTTTATTTTCAATTTTAATATATGAAATAATTACCATTTATTCTTATACAACATCGATGCAACACTCGTTCTAGCATATGACAAATAATTAAAATATTTTTAATTAAAACTATGAGAATTATTAAATGACCATTATTTTTTATAAAAACAATTATATAATCAATTGTATACTTTTATCATGTTTTTCGTCTTTTTTGAGGCATTTATGACCCACATGAATCACATTGAAGCCTTTATAATATTTTATTTCCAAAGGAAATCATGTTTTCCCATTACTGCTTTTAGTTTACTAATATTTTCAAATTATGATTTTCTAAAGGTTTTATTCGTAAAATAATAATATTTGGAAATATATTAAAATTAAACTTCTCATGGAATTTTATTTTTAATTTATATACAATTATTGAAAACCATAAGGGATTCCACAAATATGATGTGGTATTAATTTAATTAATGAATTAATCCAATAACTGATATTAATAAAAATTAAATAAAAATAATTTTATATTTTTAATATATTTATCAGATTCTATATATGAATTTGATATTTTTGTGGAATAATATAAATTTTTATTTTATTTTTATGCATTGTTTTGATGTGATTAATGTAATAGATATCTATAGTTTTTTCTTTAGAAAATTGTTTTTCATGAATAAAATATTTTATTACAATATATAAAGATCCAAAAAATATTGAACATGACCAAAATTTATAAAATTACTTATAAAATGTAAAACATCTTTAGTTGAAGTCTTTATTTAGTCCTAAACACTATAACATATTTATTATATTTATTATATTTTAGTAATATAGTAATTCCTATGATACCCCTCACCTCACTTATAAAAGGAGGTTCCTTCACAAATTTCATAACCATAAGCCTTCTTGGTCGTAAATCCTCTAACAAATTCCATTCGTCTCATCCAATAACACGTTATTCTTATTCTAGTATCACACAAAGGCCACTTATAGGAACCTTATTGTTGTTTTCAAATAAAAATATTCTCGAGGTATGATTTCATTTTCTTCTCTTTTAATATTGTTATCACTTATATCTTATCCATGCCTATTATCCAATTATTAAATAAAACTATAGTACCTTATTTATACGGTAATTTTGTTATGATAATTTCATATTTCACAATAAACTATTCTTTACCTTCTTTTTTATTATAAATGATAACACCATCTGATATTTGTTAATTATTCAATTCAAGGAAGACATGTTTTCAATTTGAATTAATATGTTAAATACTCATTATCAAAACATTATAATGTTTTAACTAGATCATAAAATATTTATTTTATTTTATGTAATATTTAGAATCAGTATACACTCAAAATATAAAATTATAGTATAAAAAAGATTCACCATGCCCAGAATTGCCATGTTAATCCAAGCGTTTTTCATCATCCATTATCTATTGAGTTGTCCTCATAGTATATAACAAAAATCATTATAAGATAACATATATCTCTATAATTTAGATAATAATATATATTAAAAATTATGTATCTTTTACCACATTTCAAACTAACTTCCATTCATAAATACAAGTAAACTGATCATGAAACCCAAGGAAGAAAATGCTTCCAAAACAATAAAATTGAACATCTTAATCCCATGAAAAAAGACATTAATGAAAATAATAATGTTAATATTAATCTATTTAATGTTTAATATTTTCATAAATTATTAATTAATGAAGATAAATTATATTATTCGGGTCATTAAGATCAATTGAAGAACACAATCGGGCATGAGTTAGGGGTTTCTTCATATCACTTATATTTTTGTGAGATATTCCATATTAACAAATATTACATGTGTATGGTGTATTTATAATACCCATCGAGGGTTCATAAAATAAATATATTTATTTAAATTATTTTCAATATATCATATTATTATTATTAATTTTGGGGAATACTATTCAATTGATTACAATATTGTTATGGTTTTGCTATCTGAACCTCCATTTTCCTTCAGGTTGCTCTTTTTCTCTATTAATCTCAGATAAATCTTTAAATATTATAATGCACACTTTAAAAATTATTTTTTTTTATTATCTATGTATAATTACCAAACTTAATAATTGTTTATTTTATGGGAGTCAAATTTTTTAAAAGAATATTCAAAATTCATTCCGAAATACAGGGTCGTTTTATGGGAATTTCTCTAATTATGAAATATTTTCCAGGGTAATCTATAATATTTTTTTAGAATCATTTATCATTATTCAATAATAAAATTATTTATGAAAATATTATATTACTTCCATTCTGTTTTTTTACAAATATTTTTCGAAAATAACTCTTCATTTCAAAGTAAATGTGTATTTACCTCAGGAATTACTAGATGATTTTATAGGAGTATCTTCATCTTTTTCAACACAATTATTGATTTTATGTATGATATCATTGACCAAATTCAATTTAATGTTATATGTTTAGTTTTAAATGGGATATTATATCTTAAAACTATTCACAAATTTACTTTGAATGGTTAGAATTTAGGCTTAATGTTTGTGGAAAGTTAATTACATTTCATATGTTAGTTTCAATATGAATTTATAGGTTTTTTATGGATATACCTACTTGTAAGATGAATGAATTGGACATATTATGTGATAGGGGGCCCACTATCGACCCTCGATGCATCATTAGGTCTAATGAGAGAATTTTATATGGACTTTGCCAAGGCCTTAACAATTTAATGATATGTTTTTGTCTAAGACATTATTCATTTTTATATGTCTTGGACAAGGCCTTGACATTATCTATTATATTGCCTGGAATAGGAATTTCCCAAATTTAAGAAACTAGTAATTTAATGTACATGAGGTTATTAGACTAGTAGAATATCCATGTTTATTCTTTAATATGGCATTAGTTATTCTGTCCTTATCACTGCCGTATTGTGTTTGAGTTAAATTTTTAATGTCATGTATTTTTTTTTGTTATTAATCGTTCCTAATATTTATGTTTATGATATCTTCTGTTTTATTTATTATCCATAATGAGGATTTAAGATCATCCCTTTATTATTATTTTTCTTTCCAAGTTATGAGATTGATCATTCTATGAATGAATTTTATAGTTAATCTAAGAGATTATTTGATTTTCTATTAAAGTTAATATGTAGTTTTTAGTTTCCAATTGTTTTTTTAATCTCTTATATATATATATATATATCTTAATTTAAAAATTAAAAATCTAATCGATCCATTGTGATGCTTATTTTTTATGTCTATTCTAATGTAATAAAATAACGCACCGACTCCAAGAATCTGGGGTCGCGACATTACAGTTGGTATTATAGGATGTTCAGTAGAAAAAAAGGAAACTAAATTTAGAAAATGTTGATTATAGAACAAAACCCCATGATATTCGTTATGAATAAGTATACATGAACATCATAGAACATTGGGAAGGAATAGATTATGTGGATCCTTCTAAAATATACATCACAATCTGAATACTATATGTGGATGTGGTTTTTTCATTGATATACCTAGGAGTAACAACTCTAACAAGGAGTTTTGGTCTTGACTTTAGGTATCCTAGTACAAAAATTTTTTCCTTACTACACACCATGTTCGACACTCCTTGGTGATATGGTTATGATAATTTACTTTTTCTTTACCCACCATTATGAAATATTTATAACCCCAAACAATCCAAATTATATGCTTCTAGGATATAAGATGAAATTATTTATTCTATGTTTATAGTTATAGATGGTTCATTTTTTATGAGTTAATATATAATATGGAATTGATTATAAATGTGTCCTTGAATAAGGATTGAGAACTTCACCAATTCCGGTGATTCAATGAGTAAGAATGATCATATCTCTTATGGTTGTAATCCATCATTTTGAAGGAAGATATTATACAATATATTCTCATTATATGAGAAAATAATATAATTTTTTAACTTTATATGTAATGAATTATCAGAGTCATATGGATTTGATGATATGAAAGAAAAGAAGAAGAAATCCAAGAAAATTATGGATAATGAAACGAAGGGAAATAATGGTTTTACCACATGTGATAACTGTAAATAATCACCGTAGTAAATTTATGAAAGGAATTAGAGTTTGTTATCAGAGTGGAAAAAAAGAACACAAATTTTGTGATTTCAAGGGAATGAAAAAGGTTTCTAATGTATAATGACTTAACTACAAGGAGATGAAGCACTATGTGATTCAACGTCCTAAGCATTAAAGGAATATACCCCAAATGACGGTACTCAATATTGATCATGTTATGATGCTTCCACAGAAGAAGTAAAATTATTTTTATTCCTAGTAAAGAAACATGTGATTTGAATTTTTTTAGCAATGTAGTAGGGATTATAAATATGTAATATATGAGAAAATTACTACAATACTTTTTCTTTAAGTATTTGAAACAATAAGTTGAATGGTACCAAATAAGGATATTTAGTGGGAATTTAAACATTTTAGAAAATAAATGATTAATGGATGGACTACTGTTAATGTATTTCTAATGATGAAGTCAATTATTAAGAAATGAATCATTTGGATAAGTACTAACTACCTAAAAAACTTATTTTATAATTTTCAAAATGTGATCTATGCTATCGTTGATGATGTTTACAACATTTTTGGATATTGGAAATATATCCAATATCATGTGTAAGGATGAATGCATTTTTCTAATGTGGTTTTATGGTAATGTGAGTTATTACCATATTTCAAGAGGACATGTGATGAGGATATTCACATGTCAGGAATGTGAGTATTTAGGGATGATTCATGTTGATTAATTGAAAACAATGTAAGAGATGTATTGAGCTGGATAGATCATGAAGCACTAAAAAATGATAATTTATAAGGACCTAGTGTATATAGATCTTGAATGGATGGATATAAGAATGATTCTAATTCAGTGGATCATGATATTTTGGAATGTTAAACCACATATAATATGGTTTAAGTAGATCATTTTTTGAGGATGTAAAGTTTAATGTCACCACATGATGCAACGTGTGCTAAGGGATGAAGTATAGAAATTTCAAGGAATAAAAAAATGATAAGAATTTGTTTATGAAACTAAAACATATATTTATACTCTTATATAGTGGAATAATTCCTCAAAACTAGGAAAAGAGTCTTAAACAAAAAAATTCCATATTTAATTTTTTTTGCGTAACTATAGTTTATTGTTTTATTGTAGTGATCTTTAATGTAATCATGTTTTCAATCACTTTCTATAATAACATGATCGTTTTATTTTTATTCTATTACCATTCTATATAATTTGAATATATATATTTTTAGTAATGGATGCATCTCCATTTCCATCGTGTTAAGTGGATATTTTAACCATATTAATGATGTGGGTTTCCCATTAGGAAATTTTCAAGTATCAACCATGAACATTCAATATTAAATTTCAAAACTTTTGAGAAGAAAAATTTCTAGGAAGGGGATAATGTAACAACCCATGTTTTTTAAAATAAATTTAATATTGAATGCATGAAAAAATGAGTATCTAAAAAGGAAAATTTTGTTATAACCTAGCCAGTAAACATAGTTTTTCTCCCTCAGTGATTTGAATTTTGAAAAACCAAAATACACAGTTGTGTGCAGAAAAATATTTAGATTTTGATAAGATAAACTTAATTTTTTTTAATAGTAGCATAACCTTTATGAATAGTTATTCACCCTTCAGAATAGTAACTTGACATTAATGTCTATTAATACAGCCTTATGAATATTAACATGAATATTAATGCAACCATATGAATTGTAACGTCACACATGTAAGTAAAAATATAATTTAGGCACCTCATAAATGGGATTGAATACTTTAAAAATTAATAATTATGTGTCGATATTTCTGTGAGCAATAAATTATAAATTAAAATTATATTATTAATATATTATTATGAAAGATGATTAATATTCATAATATGTATTCATGAAAAAATATATTTTTACTATGAATATAAGATAATTTTATGAGACCCTATTTAATTTTTTGATGTTTTATAAAATCAATTATAATATTAAAATTGGTATTAATTTGATTAAATGATGATTTTAATTAAAAATAGAATATATCCTATTTTGAAAATTATTATCATAAAATGGATTACTTTTATGGATTTTACACATTTTAAAATGGTTTGACATTATTTTTTGGATTTTTATGTAATTGTTTATTTTGTTGAATGGTAAAAAAATACAGTTTTTTATAAAATACTGCTTTTTTCATGACGTCATCATGAAATTATTATTATATAAAAATTTATTTATAATATGTAGTAACTATATAATTATATTAAAGGTGGAATATTTTACAAAATTAACTTTGAACATGACAATTATATTTTTTCATGATAAGTAAAAAAATCATTATCAATGTAGCTAGAGCCTCTGTAGTGCGGACAAAGTCAAAATTGGTAATTTATCTAAAATAATTGAGGGCTAAAAAGTAAATTAAAGAATTATTTATTAATAAAAATGTATTATTTATAACATAAATTTCTAATTTCTAATTTCTGTGTCATATAAAAATAGAATCATCCAAATGTATGTGCAATTCTTGTGTAAGGCAAGAAAAGACAAAATAAAAAAGTTAAGAAGATGCATTATTTTGTATAAAAGTGAATATTTATAATGATTAAATTCATAAATTTATTTAACCTAATTAAAATATATTTATGATATTTTTTATTTGTATATATGAAATAATTACCATTAAAGCTTATGCAACACGGATACAGTGCTTTTTCGAGCATAAGAAAAATAAATAATATGTTTTTAATTAAAATTATAATAATTTTCAAATGACCCATATTTTTTATAAAACATTTCATATAATCAGTGTTGAACTATTATAAAGTTTTTATTTTAATTTGGGTCATTTTGGACCCACATGAATCACTTTAAAGCCTTTATAATATTTTATTTCAAATGAATGTCATGTTGTCACATTATAGTTTTAAATTTAATAATATTGTTATATGAGATTTTATGGTGTTTTATTTCTAAAACGAATAGGCATTGGAAATATAAAAATATTATCATGATAATGGAATTTTATTTTTAACTTTTATACATAATATTAATAAAATAATGGCTTTTGAAAATATTATGCAGTATAAATTTAATAAATGAATAAATCATATAAATGATATTAAAAATAATTATATAAATATAATAATGTAATTTTAATAAATTTCATGGATTCCCTATATGAACATGACATTTTTATGATATAATTTAAAATTATATTCCATTTTTTAAAAAATATTTATGTGTTTAAAGTCATAGATGTGAATAGATTTTTATCTTAACAAAATTGATTTCATTAAAAAATTACTTTATTAAATTATTTAAAAATCCTAAAATTATTAAACATGTCTTTAAATGATAATATTACTAACAAAATTTAATCCCCCTTCATGTTTATTCCTTTTTGGTGTATTAAACAATATAATATATTTATTATATTTTAATAATTTTGGTGACTCCATTGATACCTCTCGCATCACTTATAAAAGGATGTTCCTTCCATCACACATTTCTAAAACATAAGCATTATTTTTCAGAAAACCTATTCCAAATTCCACAATCATCATCCATTTACATATTCCTTTTCTACTAGACTCACAAAAAGACCACTTCAAATATCATTAAGGTGGTTTCAAAAGAGAAATATTCATGAGGTAAGATTTCTTCTTCTTCTCTTTTAAATTATTTTTCACTTTTACCTTATCCCTAAAAATTAACCAATTTTTAATGAAACATTAAGTACCATATATGTACTATAATTTTTTTTTGATAATTTAATTTCCCATCATCATCTTTTATTTTCCCTTCCTTTATATTATAAATGAGAACGTCATCTGAGATGTGTCAATTATTATATTCAAGGGGATGCGTTTTCAATTTTCACTACTATCTTCAAGACTAGTCATGAAACCATTATAAGGTTTGAACCAAATAATAATTTAATAATTTGATCTTATGTAATGTTATAAAATCCTTAAAACCTCATAATATAAAATAATAGTACAAAACTAGATCATCAAGACAAAACCACCAAGTTATTCCATCTATTTACCATTAATATTTATCTAATGAGTCTTCATCATAGTATATAACCAAAATAATTATATGATATTTTATTTCTTTTTAATGTAACTAATAATATATATTAACAATTATTTATGTTTAAAAATATTTCAAACTAACTTCCATTCATAAATAAAAGTAATCTGATCATGAAAGCCAAAGTCGAAATTGCTTCCAAAAAACAATTAAATTGAACCTCTTAAAACAATAAAAAAGAATATTAATGAACTTAATAATGTTAAAAAAAATCAATTAAATGTAGAATAGGTTTGATAAAGATTACTTAATGGAGGTAAATTTGAATATTTAGGTTATTAACAACAATCGAAGATCACATTCGGGCATAAGGTAAGGGGTTCTTCATACCACTTCCATTTTTGTGGGATATTTCGTATTCAATACAATTACTAGTGTATGGTGTATGTATACATCCCATTTTTTATTTATATCATGAATCTATTTATTTTCATTTTATTAAATATATCATTTTATGATAATTAATTTTGGGGGATCTAATTCAATTGACTATAATTTTGATAGGGTTTTCCTACCTGAACCTCAATTTTCATTCGGGATACTATTTTTCCCTCTTATTATCAATTAAATTATTAGATATTTTTATTCACTCATTATTTATGATTTTCTAATTCACTGTTTATGTATAAAAAATAAAATACATCTTTATTTTATGGTAGTCACACATTTAAAAAGGAACATTCTAAATTCTTTTCGTAATACATGGCTGTTTCAAGCGAACATCTTAACTTATATCCTATTTTCAAGGGAAATCTATAATATATTTTTATAAACCATTGTCCTTAATACTTCAAACTTTATATTAAGAAAATACTATCTCAATTCAATTTTATTTTTATACAAATTATTTTCCAAAATAACTCTTCGTTTAATGGTAAAAGAGTATTTATCTCACAATGTAATCGATTATTTTATATGAGTATCTTCATCTATATAAACAAAATTGTTGATTATTATGTATGATATCATCTCACATATTTAATTGAATGGTTTATGATTATTTTGACTATGTATATTAAATCCTAAAACCATTCTCCAATTTATTCTGAATTGTTAGTGTTTATGCTTACTGTTCGGGGAATGTTAATGAAATTTCATATGTTACTTTCAATATGAATATATATTTTTCTTATGTTTATCCCTTCTCATATGATGAATACATTGGACATATTATATAATGTGTTTGACCTTTTATATAACATCTATGCATCATATGGTCTCATGATACAACTTTATATGGACTTGGACGAGGCTTTGCCCATATTTTTACACTGTTTTGGCTGAGGCCTTAATTATTATTTTTGTCTTGGTCGAGGCCTTGAGGTTATGTTTTAGATTCCCTGAAATATTCCTTTAACGCATTATGAAACTAGTAATTGAATGTTCCTGAGGATATTAAACTATTATAATACCCATGTTTATGTTTTAATTTGAAATTATTTATTCTGCTCTTATCATTACCAAAATGTGTTCATGTTCATTTATTAAAGGCATGTGGTTTTAGTTATTCATCATGCCTAATGTTTATGTTTATGATACCTTATAATATATTTAAAACACTTATGGATCATTGGATTTCACCCCTTTTTTACATTTTATCCTTCCATATTACGAGGATTATTATTCTAGGAATGAATTGTAGGGTTAATCTAAGAGATTATTGGTTATGTTTTTGATGTTATAATGTTTTTTTAGTTTTGAGTTGGAAATTTGAAACAATAGTATATATCATGTTTTGAAAACTACTAAACCAATAAGTTCTTTAGAGTTCATCTTCCTTATATACATGCCAACATAATAAAATAAGGCACCGACTCTGAGATTCTAGGGTTTTGGTGTTAGAGTCGGGAATTACTGAGACAATGCTTGATTAAGAAATATGATGAGGAATGATGGAGTTTATAATTATATAAGGAATGAATGTCGTTTATATATCTGGATCGAACCCATGATATGGTCTTCTTAAATATAATCATTAGTTTAATCAGAACCCTTGTAGTTCGTTTCTTCTTAAGTGGACACATCACCTTTTAAGGTTTTGCGATGGGGACTCATCCAAGCAGTTTAATTTCATGCATAAGGTCATCTAGGAAAAATAATAAAAATTACAATTTCATGGGGGACTTATACTGAAAAACCCTTGGATGATTAAGATAGTCATGTTCTCTTAGAGGGTATGATCCTACTAGGGATATTGTCCAGTGAACTATTGGGTGGTTTTGGTGTTGGGTTTGGACCTCAGGGTGGTTTCCTATGTACCTGAATTAGTTGGGAATCAAAGAATATTAGATCAAATTTATTTGGGAATTATACCATAGAAGAGGCCTTTCATGAATTATTCATTTTCATGACTATTCTTAAAGAGGATTCCCTAGTGAGTCAGGGGGAAATTTTTTATTGATATTGAATTTTAAAGAGAATGTCTCTTGAGCTCAGTCCTTTAAGAAAGATCCAACGTATCTCTGTTGGAACATGATTCAATGTTCCCATATTTCAATCATGTGTTCTGACTTGATTGGGGTATACGCGTGGGAGGTGACCATTTGAAGGGGAATGATCTCTCAAATCATAGATAATATGATACATAGCTCTTGCATTGATAAAGGATTACAGTGTATCACTTTTTTTGTTGGGAATGAGAGTTCTTATACTTCAAGAATGTGTTCTAAGAATTTCATGTCATAAAAACCCACTGATCCATTGTGAGTCATCCTCATTGTGGGAAATAAGAGGATGCGAACGATTTAATAATTCCCAAATTTCCATCTCTACTGAGGGAAAACGAGGAAACCAATGGCGGATGAGGGAACATCTAATAGCCCAACGAGTGAGATAAAGGGAATTTGAATATGTTAGATCTTAACCCATATTTATATCAAGGAGAGTCACATTTTATGGGATATCAGGATATATCACTACTTAGACCGGAATGGGGAAAAAGATACACCTCCCATAAAAGGGATAGTTTCTAACTTAGGAGGAGTGGCCTGAAATTATATATGGGAAAGGGGATAAGCATGCTCCCTCATCAAAGGGGTAGGAATTCATGAGCCCATCATTTTTCATATGTGATATATGAAGGGAATGACCATTGATAACCGTTGAACCCAAGAACATGGATGTTCATATTTGGATCCCAATGTTGGGCTCTATGTAGACTTAAGAATGTAGAATTAAGGAAGTTTTGGGGGTCTAAACTTTTGTGGGAACTACCTTTGAACCTCTCTTTACCTCAGTTATGTAGACCTAGAAGGGAACATGGTTGCACCCAATAGTCAAACCACATGGGTCTAGTGGTGTTGAAAGAGTATTTGGAATGATGCATGTGGACTGGTTAGTGGAGGGTCCATAGAGGACGTGACTGGAATGGAAGGAAAATATATTAACCAGAAGGTGGAAAACATAATGACACCAAATTACATGTACCATTTTCTCATGCGAGATGGGGCTTCCCCATGTAGCACACTTCTATGTGGGTGAATGGGTCATCTATGTACTGAAGTTGTATACAGAACTAGATGTGAGCCACCACATACATGGTGGTACGCAGTCTCAGGTTCCATCTGCATAGTGTGGTTCTATGCGGCATATGGCCTTGTCTACATAGTGATGCACCACACTGTTCTCCAGATTGAAGGAGGGGAACTATGCCTGTGATTCATGGGATGTTATTCTAGGAAGGGATTATGGTTTCTAGTTTTTCAATTAAGTTCACAATCAATTAATTATTATTATTATTCTTTATTTTTATGGTTCACAATCTTTCATTTATTTTTTCTTTATTAGCCACAGCTGTATAATCTAAAAATGCTCAATGTCTCAATTATCCACCATCAAATGTAACCTGGTCTTCATAAACCTTCTCCATCTTCTCTGGTGACTTTTTTATTTTCCACCCACCACATTTTTCTTTAATTTTTTAGTTCCCATGGTGGTCCATTCATAGTGTCTCTTGGAAGATGTATATATGGGAACCCAAAACCATTTTCAGAATCCCATTTAGGGATCATCTGACCAACAGATGTCTTGGGAAACCGAGGTTCGCAGTGTTATGGTTTTCATCAATGTAAATCACCACCTCATTCCCTTGAATGATGTGGTTTTCAGGATACTTCTTTCCTCACCTCATCCATGGATTACTCAATCTGTGAGGATGGTATGAAGGGAATTACATCTCTATTTCATTTTCTCTAAAATCATGATATATAGTTCAATGATTTAAAATTTTCATCTCACCTAAAAAATTGTTTGGTTCACCAGCCAATGTTTCATTGGACAATGTTTCATAGGATGTCTGAGTACCGCTTTGTTTGATGTCTTCGCCTTCTATGAACCATTCCCGGTGACAAGTACACATTCAAATTTGGGTAAATTTAATATTTTCATTATTGTACTCAAATATTCATACCAAAATTAATATATTTAATTTATCAAATTTCAAAGTGTATTTAATTTCCCATTGTGGAATTTTCGGGACCCTAATAATTAACCCATTAGAATGGGCTCTGGTCAGGATGAAGAGGAAGCTATTACGATGTAAAAGACTATCCCGAACAGAACTGGTTTGCAGTAGTAATGTGGAACTCTTGACGGTACCATGCTTGTATATAGAGGGAGAGGTCCTTTTTATTTTACCTGGTTTCATGGTGAAAAGTCCTCAGTAAAGCACTCTAAACTGTCTTTGATTTTGCGTAACGACTCCATTGAGAAATTCATTGTCTATGAATCAAGCAATGTATTATGTAAACTAAAAATTCTTCATGGTCACATTCGACCATGAACCGAGTATTTAATCTAAGAACTGAATTGAGAAACATCAAATGTACATTTGAATTTCTATGTAGAAAAATGTTATGTGACTTGCATGTCCCGTGGAATTAATATTAATTCGGCGTACTTAACATAACATTTCAAAATAAAACACAAAAGCATCGAACTATGAACATTGAATAACTTCAGAGCATGTCTTGGTACACAGATTCCCCATTCCAAGGACTAATCGATTCACTAGTCATTGCTTCATGGGAGAACGTCCTTTAGGTCATTCCTCATACTATCCATTGTTGGATAATGCATTTCGTGAACCATTACCTAGTTATAGTACATAGAGCCTTGCGTTTGATGGAATCTGTTGGTCCTTTTCCATTTGATCCTTCGTTTTAAAATAATTTTAATTTGAATGGCCCTTTATGAGGGTTTCATTAGGGCGAAACATCTCCCCCTCAATATACTGCAGATAATGTTGTTGTTTCTTATGTTATCATCACTCCATTTTTGGCCATCGATGAATGGTAGAGGGGTACAGAAAATGATGATGATTCAAAATACCTATCATCCCACTGTATGAGTATTTATTGAAATCACTCATTGTGGGTTCAAGGGAATATCTATTCTCAATTAGGATGCCCATTTGTTGATTTGGATGATATGTGATACACCTATCACAGATCCACATTTGGTAGATTGACCCCACACATAGATATTTAGCAGAACCAATCCTAAGTCTATCATCTCGATGATAGGATGATTCATACCAATGTTTACCACTTTAAGGTTTTCATTAATCTATTCCCATCAAAAATTGGAGGGTGCATGACGAAAGGTGAAAATAATGGCCCATTATTATCGTAGCATTGCCAAGAGTATCATTGAAAATGAAGAACATGGCTGGTCCTCAATGTGGGACCATCACTCTAGGAACATTTGGTTTAGATTTGTGGTGATCCTTCTAGTTCTATCAAATATGCAATGAATTCTAGGTTGAATTACAAATCATTCGGTTATATGAGGTAGTTTAGGTATCACATAGTTACACTTATCCAACAAGCACCCTAATCATACAATTTTAGAGAAGTTTCAGTCCAGACACCAATACATTCCATTTGACCACTAGGGAGGCTAGAATCATCCTCTAGGATGTTTGGATGATTTTAGGGGTCCCTATCACCATGAATATTTATAAAAGGTTTCTACCCCCTATTTCATGTAACACCCCAATCTGCCATGGTACGCTTCACTTTGAATAATACAGTAGTGTGTGTTGTACGCAACTTCAAGTTATAACACACCACAACCAATCAAACTAGCCGTGATGAAATGTAATACCCATTTTTTGATATTTTATTAATTTTATCATTCAAAATGGACTTCATTTTTCTATTTTGAATATCTAAATTATCTAAGGGTGAAATTATGGTTCTTATCGGATAACTTTCATATTTTGTTGAGTAGTGAAAATTAATAAATTTTAATTAAACACAACTTTTTTAATCAAAATAATTAATAGTGATAAGTTATGAATTTGAGTGGTTTTAAAGTATATTTAGAATATATTTTTATCATTTAATACAATGTTGGTCATTGGACGTAATTTCACATTTAAACCATACATAAACAAGTGTCAATATTTTGATAGTTATTATATCTTAAAAACACACTTTTTGTTTTGACAATGGGAATTACCTTTAAATTAATTTCCGCCACTTCTGTGTTTTGAATTTGAAAAAATGAACTCCAAATTTGGAATCATGATGTCCAAATTGTGTGAATTGTTAACTTTTATTTTTATACATTTTGAATAATTACTTTAGTAAATATTTTATTTACAATTGTTAAAGGGTAAATCTTGTAAATAAAGGTACAATAATAATATTATAATAATAATAAATGACCCTAAAACGTTTCTTAAACCTATAGGTTGATAAATGTCTGACCATGGGCATCTTTGGGTCGATTTTGGGACCCCATGTATTCACTTGTAAGTGATAATGACACTTTATATTAATTAAGTTAAAGTTTATACAAAAATGACATACACATATATCTTTTAGGAAAATAATTTTTATAGAGGGTTATACATGGTATCCTATCAACTATAAATATTAATTAGAAATATAAAGATATTTCATAAATAAGGTTATTTTATTTATAATTTTTAGACATTAAATAATTAAATTTATTTGTGACACAATGATGATGCGGTAATTACCTTATTAGTGAAATATTACAAAAAGGGATATTATAAATACCCAAATAAAACTAATTTGAGACTTTTAATGAATTACAAGAATTTTAGAGGTTCATATTCCATGTTAGGATTGATTAAATTAACTTTTTTAGAAGTAATCATGTTTTTATTATTTTCACAAAAATCAAATACCTAATAGTGTCAAAATTGACATAAAATAGTTTTTAAAACAAATATTATATTATTAATTGATATTAAATTCTTAAAAATCTATGGTTCGGCCAAAGGACTTGTATCATGATATTAGTATCCTTAATGGACCAATTTTGGGTCTCTTGGAGGTATATAGTAAGTTTAATGACTATATAATATAAAAATACAATGTGACATGGTTACTGTCAAACTAATTAACCAATAGATAAAAATAAAAGATAAGGTTAATATAATGAACCAAACCTGTCTAAAATCTATTTGAGGAAAGGATTTATACCCATACCCACCTTTTGTTTTGAATAATCCACATTAGAGCCATTATAAACCTAATATGAATTTATAATAAAATAATACTTTATTTTTTTCCTAAAGAGTCCATCCTCCCCCATACAAAAAGACACCACTTCTACCAATTTCCTCACACCTCTCAAGCCTTTTGGATCATCCATACTCTGACCAATTAATCTACCTACATTCCTATCCTCCTATTAGAAGCCTTACCTTATGCAGAAGGCACTTCAAGAGTCCTTTTTGGTTAAAACCAAATGGAGTTAACCAAAATAAAGGTAACGATTTCTCTTAGATTTTTTTATTTTATTTTACTTCTCCAACCTATAAAATATTTTTATTATTTTATTTTGTAACAAAAGATGTATCATAAATATACTAGGATATTTTTATTAGAAGTATTCTAACTGCACTTACACACACCTCCTTCTAATGGATGAAGAACATAATGTTTCTATGGATGGAAACCAAATGCCTCATGAAGCGATGATTGTTCAATTATCTCCTATCACCTTCCATGGTGGCCATTATGATGGAACTATAATTAAATATGATATTAATGATATTTATTGTATATATAATATTCTGTAATTTCATTATATATCATACCATTATTTGTTTCATGTTGTATATATATACGATAATTTCATTTGAAGAAGTGCAGACTACCGGCCCCTCAAAGTGATATGAATCATTCATACCATACATGGAACGTATAAAGGATGGTGTTAATGAAATTAAGTAAAAAATATAAGATATTATATTATACTGGAATAATAATATACCTTTGTATCTTTTGATTTTGATTCCATTTAAAATTAAAAATGAAATGGAAGTAGTGTTCGTGCGTACGTACGAATTACCGTCTCCACGAACGTGATGAGATTCATTTCCCCATCATATCCATTAAAGACTAATTTTCATTTGATGATTAAAAGTAATTTTTAAGGACATGATATCATTCTCTAAAAGAATAAGATACAACCTATCCATATAAAACATAGCTTATGTAATGAAGCATATAAATGAAAAAGAATCAGTTTACACCTGAAACGACGATAATACTAAAATATTATTAACAAAGCAATAATTAAAAGATCATATATGATATAATATTAATGAATATTATTCTTGAATAATTTAATAACTATTATTTAACTATTATAAATGAGGTTAACATACACACTATCAAGGAAAAGTACAACGTAAGAGGTTTTCATCTCACTCCTTGTTCCCACGAGATTCGTGCCATATTGCCACTATTACCATTTGTGTGGTGTATGTACAGCCCATAATTGTATTCTTTGTATAATAAAAATTGATTTATGTGTATTTACATATTAATTGTATGATACCTCTATCATGGTTTGTATGTTTCTTATGTTACCAAATTTCTAAGGGGTTTTCATCCTACTCTATTTCCCATGAGATTCGTGCCACATTGCCACTATTACCTTTTGTGTAGTGTATGTACTGCCCGTAATTGTATTCCTTGTGAAATAAACATTGATTTATGTCTATTTACATATTCATTGTATGATACCTCTTTCATGGGGTGTAAGTTTCATATGTTACCAAATTGGTAGGGGTTTAGTTTACAATCTATTCATTATTTAAGGTTGTCTATACATAATTATCTACTGGGAACTCTTTATAATCCGCATCCATGTTTCATAAAAATGCATTTCAAAACATTCTTACTATTTCACAGAATATGGGTTAAAGTCATTTATACCCTTGTTTGACTTTCTATAAGAAGTTTATAAAGTAATCTTTCTGTGGTTTTATAACCAAGGTTCTTTTTAACTTTTTAGACCGAATTAAGGTAAGATTGTCTTTTTTTAACTTATACGACAGGTGCGGATATTTTATGACATTATAAAATTTTTGAAGTTTCCATTACAATATTATAAGAATATTTTGAAAGTAAATTTTTTTATTTTATATTTAAGTGACTTCTAAATTAATTCAAAATGAATATTTTAAGAATTTATGAAAGGTACACTTTATCAAGATCAAAATTTTAAATGTTTTAAAGATTTATCTCTCTAAATATTTTTAATTAATGTCCATGTTTTCAAAATTACATTATGGATTTATTTATATAGAAATGAATGTTTTGAAATTATATTTATTTGAAAAAGTTTCAAAGTGGTATGGGACACTTTTATTCAAAAATCACTTTTAAATTACTTCCTTTATAAATGTGTGACATTTCAATGATTTCAAAAAAATAGATATTTCTCCAAAATAGTTTGGATTTCATATATGTCAACATCCTTTGATTGATTTTAATCTTATTATATGATTATTAATTATGATTCAAAACATCCATATTGTGTTGAATGTTTTGTGATATGTTTGACTGTGGATGAGTTATTTTTATACCATTCATGGTTTATGGAGAATGTATTGACATTTTTTATGCCAGTTTTAAGACGAATGTTTTTGTTATGTTTACACCTGTTCATATGAGGAATGCATTAGACTTAATAATTGATTGGTGGAGCCCGCTATAGCTCCTCAATTCATTGGTAGGTCTCATGAGACAAACATGTATCTTGGTACGAGGCCTTGACAAAATCTTATTTTTAGTCTTGGCACGAGGCCTTGGCTAGGTGGTTATGATAGTCTCTAATTATGCATTCCATCATTATGAAAGTGGTTATTGATATTGAATGTGATTAGTAGACTAGTAGAATATCCATGTGAATATGTAAATGCAATTATTTCATTTTATCTTTTCCATATTATGCTGATTTTCAAGTTTAAAAGGCTTTTGTTTTATTTATACATTGCCTTAAATATCTGTGCTTATTTATGAATGTTTCTGTCGTATTGTTATTTTTACTGATCATCTGAGCTCACCCCATTCTATGTTTTATTCTTACCAGGATTACAAGAAGTGTATTGTGATTGATATGTAGGGTTACGACAAGGTAATAATGGCGTTCATAAAAGGTTATTTAGGTTGTTTTGTATGTTATGAAGTGTAATGTAACATTCATGTATGTAATCTATTTTCCATGACTACTAATCCGATTGGTCCATCAGGACATGATTCCTTATAATCATGGAAATGTTGTGTAATAATGCACTGACTCTGGGCAACTGGGTTCAGGGCGTTACAGTTGGTATCAGAGGTAGTTTATCAATAAAATTTTAAGCTATATTTAGATAAACTCTGATTAGAGAACATATCCCTAAGATAAACATTGAGGATTAGTAGAGTAGAACATCCTACAATTTTGATATTTTATACATATTGTGAGTTTTCCAAGCTATACATCCCTATATGGATACGAGCAGGTAGAGGCGGATCTGGAACAGAAGTACCTAGGTGTAAAACCCAAAAACACCTCTTTGAGCTAGACTCGAATGGGAACTGGTGCCCGACAATGAGCCTCGCTTCACTCTTGGTTACGACACTCCTAGGGGATATGCTTAGGAAAATTCTAATTTTCATTACAATCTTCTACGAAGGGTTTATGAGTATATACCTCCTCAAAAAAACATTTTTGCTATTATGGATTATATCCATAAACTAATAAATTTATGTTAGGTATATTACATGTTTAGAATTATGAATTGTGATTCATAAACTGACTTAGTGTATGCCATTATTTATTAATGGTGACCTGTAGAAGGAATGAGAACCCCAGCAATACGTATGATCCAAAGAGTATGAAGTGCCATATCATTCATGGTATTAAGACAACATTTATAAAGTAAATAGTCTCCCATGTATTATCATCATATGAATAAATAGTATCAAAATATCTATAAAGAACTCTCTGAATTCTATGGCTTTAAAGGGAATCCAGAGAAGAAAAGGATGGTAGAAATAAATTTCGATAAAGGGAATAAGGGATAGAAGGATTTTCCAATATGTGATAAATGTGGAATGAATCACCTTGGTAAATGATTTAAGGGAATGAGTTTTTATAAGTGTGGAGAAAAGAGACACCAAGTACGTGATTTCAAGGGTAAGAAAAAGTATTCAAATGTACAATGCTTCATCTGCAAGGAGTTGGTACACTACGCAAACCAATGTCCAGATCATGAGAGTATGCACCAAATGATGCTATTGGATAATAATAAAGATATAATACTACCACAGATTAGGAGGAATGACTAGTGTTCTTATGTTGTTATTAAATAATTATTTCATTTGAGTGTTGTATCAACGATGTATTGGTTATATGAATTATGGAGATAAATAAGGATTGTACTGCAGTACTATTTCATTGAGGATTTGAGATATTATGGTACTATGAAAAGTGACTCAACCGCATGCTAATTTTTTTTTTAAAAAACATGGTTGATGGAAAGGTAATCCTTAATACGGTCTTGATACTAAGGTAGTAATTTTGGAATAAGAGATTTTTGATTTGGATGAATTACATTGGATATTCTGGACTACCTTGGCACTGATTAATGGTTTGATTATTTCATCATTGTTGAAATATTCAATGTTTTTGGATACAAAGAATATATCTAATATTATATAAAAAATAAGGGAGCATTAATGTAATCAATAAAGTTTTATGGTAATTCAGGGTGTTACCATATTTAAAAAGAATACATGATGAAGGTGTTCACATGCTATTACGTGAAAAAAAGGATCTTCATTGTGTTTACATACCTTTTAAATTTTGGACTATGAGTTTGGGCCGAAGTATTTTGGATAAGTCTAGTTTGAGATTATTTTTTTATTTCCATAAAAAGGACAACAAGGAGGTTGGGCAGAAACCCATCGCGTCCAGCAAGGCCACAAGACTTGAACCCACAACCGAAGGGTGACGAGGGTGTATCATCTACCACTAGCCCACGCGATGTCCTGGATTAAATAATGTAGTTTTTTTAAAGTGTCTGATATGTGAATTATAAATTCATTATTTTTGGAACCCTATATGATTAGGATAAATAGAATATATATATATATATATATATATTTTAAATCTTTTAGAGTGAAAGATGAGTTTGTAGTGGGAATTAGTTGAGGGATGAAACTCTACATGTCAAGTATATATAAATACATATATATATATATATATATATATATATATTTCCTCTTATTTTATGGATAAATTAATTATTAAACTTTAGGGTAGAGATCTTAAAACAAAAAATGTGTAATCCTAATACCTTACATTTTGTTGAACCAATGGTATGTTAAATCATCATAAATTGGTGGCTTTGAGGCCCACATTTCTACAATTGTTTGTGATTGATGGCCTCAATCGCTCCCTATAAATATTTACGTTTTTCCTCCAATTACTTATCTCTAATATCCACCAATGGACTCCAAATCGAGATCATAATTTGGTGGTGACCCTTTAATTTCTCTTTTCCTCTTATTAAGACTAAATTTTATTAACCCAATTTCCGATGTGGGTTTTCCCACAAAGAAATTTTTTTTATTTTCAACCTTTTATTTTTGAAGAAAAATTTTCAATTTCGTGGATGCAATTTATTAAAGGAGGGGACAATGTAACACCCCAATCTTCTACGATATGCTTTACTTTGAATAATATAGTAGCCTGTGTTGTACGCAACTTCGAGTTATAACACACCACAACCAATCAAACTAGCCGGTATGAATAGTAATACCAACTTTTTGATATTTTATAAATTTTATCTTTCAAAGTGGAATTCATTTTTTGATTCGTAATATCGAAATTATATTAGGGTGAAATTTTGGTGCATTTTAGATAACTTTATTATTTTTATGAATATTGAAAATTACTAAATTTTAATGAAAAACAACTTTTATAATAGAAATAATTAATAGAGATAAATTATGAATTTTAGTGGTTTTAAAGTATATTTAGAATATATTTTTATCATTTAATACAATTTCAGTCATTGGAGGTAATTTCGTATTTAAACCAGACATAAAACATTGTCAATATTTTGATAGTTACTATCTCTTAAAAACACGCTTTTTGTTTCGACAGCGGGAATTAATTTTAAATTAATTTCTGCCAATTCTATGTTGTGAATTTGGAAAAATGGTCTCCATAATTGGAATAAGGATTTCCAAATTGTGTAAATAGGTAACTTTTATTTTTAGGCATTTTGAATAATTACTTCGGTAAATATTTTATTTACCATGGTTAAAGGGTAAATCCGGTAAATAAAGGTAAACAAAATATAATAATAATAAAAATAAATTAACTTAAAACGTGTCTTAACCCTATTTTTTGATATATGTCCAACAATGGGAATCTTTGGGTCGATATTGGGACCCCATGGATCCACTTGTAAGTGATAACGACACTTTATATTAATTATGTTAAAGTAAATACAAAAATGACAAAAGCCTATATGTTTTAGAAAATATTTGTTTACATAGGTTTATATATGTTATAAGTTGTACTATAAATATTCATTATAAAGATACAAATATTTATTACATAAAGTTATTTTATTTATAATTTTTAGAAATTACATAATGTAATTTACTTATGACATAATGATGATGCAATAATTACCTTATTGGTGAAATATTAAAATAATTGATATTATAAATTCCAAAATGAATATAATTTGAGGATTTTAATGAATTACACAGATTTTATAGGTTAATATGACATGTTAGGATTGATTTAATTAACTTTTTTCGAAGTAATCATGCTGTTAGGATTTTCACAAAAATCAAATCCAAAAAGTGTCAAAATTGACATAAACGGGTTTTTAAAACCAATTTTATATTACTAATTGATATTAAATTCCTAAAAATCTAATGATAGAAAAAAGGACATGTATGATGATATAAGTATCATTAATGGACCACTTGGGTGTCTCTTGGAGGTATATAGTATGTTTATTAACTATATAATATAAAAATACAAAGTGACATGGTAAGTGTCAAACTAATTAACCAAGAGTTAAAACTAAAAGAAAATGTTAATATAATGACCCAAATCTGTCAAAAATATATTGGTTGAAAGGATTTAGACCGATCACTACCTTGGACTTTTAATAATCCACTTTTTAGCCATCAGAAACTGAATATGAATTTATTATAAAATAATACTTTATGTTTTTTCTAAAGAGCCCCTCCTCCCCCTTATAAAAGGACAAAACATCTAACCAATTACTCACACCTCTCAAGATTTATGGCTCCCCCAAACTCTGACAAATTAAGCTTCCTTCATACCTATCCTCCTTTTATAAGCCTTATCATAGGCATAAGTAACTTCAAGAGTCCTTTTTGTTTCAAACTAAGGGGAGTTACCCAAATTAAAGGTAACGATTTCGCTTAGATTCTTTTATTTTATTTTACTTCTCAAACCCCTAAAATCTTCTATTATTTTATTTTGTAACAAAAACAGTATCCTAAATATTCTAGGATAGTTTTATTAGATATATTCGAACTACACTTACACACACCACCATCTAATGGGTGAAGAACATAATGTTTCTGTGGATGGAAACCAAACGCCTCACAAAGCGATGATTGTTCAATTATCTCCTATCATCTCTCATGGTGGCCACTATGATGGAACTATAATTAAACATGATATTAATGATATTTATTTTATATATAAGCATATATAATTCCATTTTATATCATTCCATTATTATTTTCAGGTTGTATATATATACGATAAATTCATTTGAGGAAGTGCGAACTAACGCCCCCTTAATGTGATATGACTCGTTCATACCATTCATGGAATGTATAAAGGATGGTGTTAATGAACATAAGTAAAACATATAAGATATTATATTATATTGGAATAATAATATACCTATGTATCATTTGGTTTTTATTCCTTTTAAAATGAAAAATGAAATGGAAGTAGCGTTCGTGTGTACGTACGGATTACCGTCTCCACGAACGCGTTGAGATTCATTTTCCCATAATATCCATTAAAGACAAATTATCATTTGATAATTAAAAGTAATGTTTATGGACTTGATATAAATCTTTATATGAATAAGATACAACTTATCCATAACAAACACGACTTATTTAACGAAGCATATAATGGAAAATGAATCAGTTAACAACCGAAACGACGATAATATTAAAATATTATTAACAAAGAAATAATTAAAAGATAATATATGATATCATATTTATGAATATGATTCTTGTATAATTTATTAACAATTATTAACTATTATAAAGGAGGTTAACATACACACTATCAAGGAAAAGTACAAGGTAAGGGGTTTTCATCTCACTCCTTACTCCAGTGAGATTCGTGTCATATTGCCACTATTACCTTTTGTGTGGTGTATGTACTACCCATAATTGTATTAATTGTGTAATACACATTGATTTATGTGTATTTACATATTCATTTTATGATACATCTTTCATGTGGTGTATGTTTCGTATGATACCAAATTGGTAATGGGTTTTCATCTCCCTCCTTATTCCCGTGAGATTCGTGCCATATTTCCACTATTACCTTTTGTGTGGTGTATATACTTCCCATAATTGTATTATTTTTGTGATACACTTTAATTTATTTGTATTTATATATTAATTGTATGATACCTCTTTTATGGGGTGTATGTTTTGTATGTTACCAAATTGGTAACGGTTTATTTCAAAATCTCTTCATTATTCGAAGTTTTTTATACATAATTATCTACTGGGAACTCTTTATCATCTGCATCCATGTTTCTTAAAAATGTATTTCGAAAAATTCTTATTATTTTACAGAATATGGGTTAAATAAATTTATACCCTTGTTTGAATTTTTATAAGATGTTCATTAAGGAATCTTTCCGTCATTTTCCAAAGAAGGATCTTTTTAACTTTTTCGACCGAATTAAGGTAAGAATGTCTTTTTTAACTTATACGGAGGGTGTGGCTATTTTCCACCATTATAAAATTTTTAAATAGTCCCTTAAAAGATTATAAGAATATTTTTAAATTAAATGTTATATTTCATTATTATGTTACTTTTAATTGATTTCAAAATGAATATTTTAAGTATTTGTGAAAGGTACACTTTATCAAGATCAGAATTTTAAATGTTTTAAAGATTAATCATTCTAAATCATTTTAATTAATTTCCGTGTTTTAAAAATTACTTTAAGTATTTATTTATATAGACATGAAGGTTTTGAAATTATATTTATTTTCAAATGTTTCAAAGTGGTATGGGACACTAGGATTCAAAAATATCTTTTAAATTACTTCCTTTATAAATGTGTGACTTTTCAATGATTTCAAAAGAAATAGATATTTCTCTCAAAAAGTTTTGATTTCATATATGTCAAAATCCTTTTATGGATTTTTTTCTTATTAGAAGTTTATTTATTATGATACAAATATTCCATATTGTATTGAAGGTTTTATGATATGTTTGACTGTGGATGAGTTATTTTTATACCATTCATGGTTTATAGAGAAAGTATTGACATTTCATATACCAGTTTTAATATGAATATTTATGTTATTTTTAAACCTTTTCATATGAGGAATGAATTGGACTTAATAAGGGACGGGTGGAGCCCGTTATAGCTCCTCGATGCATCAGTAGGTCTCACGAGACAAACTAGTGTCTTGGCACGAGGCCTTGACAAAATCGTATTTGTTGTCTTGGCACAAGGCCCTGGCTAAGTGGTTATGATAGTCTGGCATTATTCATTCCATCATTAGGAATGTGGTTATTGATATTTCATGTTGTTATTTGACTAGTAGAATATCCATGTGAATAAGTAAATGGCATTATTTAATTTTACCTTTTCCATATTATGTTGAAGTTCAAGTTTCAAAGGCTTTTGTTATAGTCATACATTGCCTTAAATGTTTATGCTTATTTATGAATGTTTCCACTGTATTTTTATCCTTCATGAGCATTTGAGCTCAACCCTTTATATGTATTATTTTTCCCAAGATTTTAAGAAGTGTATTTTGATTGATATGCAGGGCTAGGAAAAGGGAATAATGGCATTCATAAAGGATTATTTATGTTGTTTTCTATATTATAAGTGTAGTGTAACATTCATGTATATAATCTATTTTTCAAGACTGCTAAACTGATTGATCCTTCAGGACTTGATTCCTTGTAATCATTATAATGTATTAAAATAATGCACCGACTCTGGGTAACTGGGGTTGGGGTGTTACACTTCCACCTAGGATGATTGGCGTATGACTACTCCTCTGGATAAAATTACCATTACCTATTTGTAGATATAGTTGTCGTACATTGACCAATTCCCAAAACAAGACATCTCAATCTTGACGTGGATTATTGCCTTCCCCAAGAAGATTGGCTCCGAGAATTAGGTGAGTAGACCTATCTCTTGTCCATCTAAGAAAACTCTATGGAATGCAGGAACCTAATGACCTATCATAAAGAAGGGAAACATCCCCAAATGGGGGTGGTAACTCATCCCTGTTATGGAACCTTGTTCGATTGGTAGCCTTCTTGGACATGTTTATCAACAAATAGATCTTAGTGGGACTTTATTCTAGTAGTGTTAGATTCAAAACCATTGTCATGGTGGCTCATCTAGCAATCATAAAATTTTTCAACAAGGTAATCCCTATATTGGACAAACATTAATGCCTACCTAGCCAAATCATTTATGGAATGTCTCCTCAATTGATTTTTGGGTGGTTCCAAATCTTGGTGGTGGATAGGATCCCACATTGGGGGCCACACATCTATGAAATATGTGTCGATTCCTTACTCTGTTATGCATACATATCATCACATCACTTGTGGGATTATTCTCATAAGTAGGGAAACATAATATAAATTTTAATACTGGACTAAAAAATAATTGAGAAATGATGGATTGAATTAAATGTCAGGATTTATTCATCTATCTTCCATATGATTCCCCCACTGGGACCATCATGAATGATGATTTTGATGAATTTTTTAATCATGGGTACCTATTTTTTAGAGGTATTTTTTCTTGGATTCTTGTATTAATGGGGAAATTATCTCTTTGGAATACACACCCTTCAGATTTATCTATTAGTGAAACTATGTTCAAATTCAATGTCCCCAAACACCTAACCACACAATCCAGGTGAAACATCATATGATATCCCATCAATTGTGCATAATGATCACCTGAGGGAACACATAGTTCAAGGATAATCTATTAGATTCCTAGTTTTATGTGTCCTTCCTTATAAAAGGGTGAACTGATTGTTGCGTTCAATCATATCTTGTTGGACATTTTTCAAATATATTTCTCACTTTTACTACCCCCACGGCGTATGAGGTTAAGTGGTAGTAGAACCATAAGGATGTTTCTGGGAATTCTCGACTTGGTAATGTTCCTTAGAAGCCTTTATCTCCTCTACGATGTAGGGTTCTAAGATATTGTTGGGTGAATTCAATATTTGTTCAGGATACTACTAGAGAACAACTACCCATCCCATCTAATTTTTCGTTTTTAGTATCCTATAATCAATGTGATATTTTTTAGTATCAAAAATCATTTCATTATTAGTCCCCTCACACCTTGTGGTAGTTCCTCCAAGAGAGAGAGGATTCCCCCACTATCCTTGGTCACATGTCATCACTGGATTCCATTCCATATGTTCATGAGACTGAGAGGGTAAAAGATTACCATTAAGACCTTGAATCCCAAATCCATGCTCATAATTATCATTGTAAATACTCTCATCAAGTACTTTCCATGTTGCAATCATAGAATGACGAAGAGGGTGATGATGAGGATCAATCTTAAGAGGATGAGTGATCATTTATTTTCATGTTGTGGATGGAAAAATGGGAGCTCGTTACTCATGCACGGAGCCTCATAAGTGTTCTGATCAATAGGGTCTCATGTTAGTGGAGGTACCCTAGAAGCAACTATTATTAATGAAACCATATTGTCTTCCCAATGCCGACCCTCTAGTGATGGTCATCCTAATTAAAAATTATTTTATTTATTCATTAAGGGTTTAGGATAAATTGAGGGTGAATTAGTCCACTAAAAATAATTATACGGTGCTTCAAGGAGGGAATTTTTACCATCATGGTTTTGGGGGACCCATCACATCCACATTTATTTCTGTTGAAGAGCAGCCAAATTAGGTAGTCGTTTACATGATAAAAATGTAAAAATGCCTTCATGATCCAAAGAAAATACCTTACTGGTGTGATAAGGATTCCTGGATGGTTTTACTCTTATGATCGATGGATATCAAGGGAGAGTTAATTCGATTTATGAACCCTAAAATTAATTCCCTTCACTATGAAGATTATAAACAAACCCTCCTTTACTTATATAGGAGTATAAGGAGTCCAGTGAAATGGATCCTTCCCCATTATACACCCCCATAGGCACCACAACCGGGGAGCATGTACCTCCCGATGTGGGGGCCGCTTGGGATGGATCTTCTGGTGACTCCGAACATATGGAGGCAATCACTACTGAACCTTTCATGGATTTTCCTCCCCAATATCCACATGATATTATGACCAGAGAACCATTCCCATGGAGTAACATGAAATTTCAATAGGCATCTCAACTGTCAATGTTTATCAAGAACGGTATTACACGTATCTTCTACAAATATTTATCTAGTTATCATACAATGAACATTTTCTTTCTAATCCATTGGTTCATGCAAATTCTGATGCAGGACCAATATGTAACCATGCGGTAGTTTCCCATGACTCTACGTCTCATATTCATTTTGTGGATGAATAAGCACCAGCACTAATTGTGGAATCCCCATATCAAGGGATTTATGTCCAAATGGTGGGGGAACAATCAGAAGATGAAGTCTCGAATGAATGTGATGATCTTTCTATCATTGGGGAATATAATACGAACCTAATGATAGCAGTTGAGATGGGTGAGGAGCCCCAGTCACCTTAGGACATTGAAGTGAATCCCAGTTTGGGGTAGTCAAAAAATCCAAACTAGATAGACACTACCCTTTTGAAGAGAACTCCATTGGAAGTAGATGTCTCAACAAAATAAGCTAATACCACTCCACTCATCTCCTTCCTCCCTTTTCATCTACTACTTCCATATGGGTTCGGTTTAGTTAGGGGTTGGGTTGTTCGGGACATGGTTTGTCAATGCTATTCGGTTTCACGAACCTGGATCTCTATTGACGATGATCATCATTCAACCTCCTCTGACAATTCCGATTTGTAGGTCTCCGCTTCCACACCCACAACGATCGCACCCGCTTATCCAAGGGTGCCACACTTTTTCATCTGGTTTGGGTTTGGTAGGGTCATAATCTCCTCTCCGGTAATTATGAGGTCATAGGGATCATCCTCTAGAATTCTCGGTGCTGACGACATCTTTTTCTCTTTCGGGTTTGTGGTGCCAAAAAAGACTCCACATCAGTGGTGGATCTGCTGATGTTTGTTTTTTTTTCTCTTTTTTCTTTGCACTTTTTTTAGGATCTTATTGTTCCTGTTCATTGGCCTCTATCACGGGGGTGTTTGAGTCATGAAAGCTTCCTCTTTGGTGAGGTGTCAACTGGATGAACGGTACCATGGTGTGGTGAGGGTGTTGCATGATTGTGTAGGATAGAGATGGTACTGGTTGAGCCCAATGTCCCTTGGCCCATGGCTGATATGTTTGTTCATTCTGCAGCCTTTTTGGAGATTTTTTTTATGATTGGTTCTTACAATGGTTGATCTGCTTGGGTTCACTGTCCTGCTCCACTTCGTGTTTTGGTTCTCTCACTGTTGTTTGCAATGATGGATTCCCTTGGGTGCACCGTTTTGATTTTTGTTCTTATTATTCGGTTCTCACTTAGCCTCAAAGTGATTTTATTTAAAAATTACAAAAAATGGTTGGTGGTCATAATAGAGTCCCTGATCATAGCCCCCAGAATTTTGATGTCAGCCACCACACCATTTTAGTGGTTTATTATCCCTATAATCCTGATCAATAAATGTTATCTTATGGAGGCTTCCATTGAGTTTTCTAGCCTAGTTTGGTATGGCCAAAATCCACAAATTCATCAAAATTACTTTGGGTATCAACTTTTTATCGATGAAAAAGAAACATCTTTACCGGGTGATGAAGCTGCCAAAGAGTCTGAAAGAATCGATACTTCAGTTGGTGGATTTTATTTTTATAGACCTCCTACATATTTTCTTTAGTCACAATTTTTTAGGGATCACATATTTTTTTTGGATTCCTTTCAAATTTTTGGATAATAATATTAGGCATTAGAGATTGTGGTAGATGATTTAATTATGCATGTTGTAGGAACTATCAAGGACGATGCAGAAAATGGATTTAGTCGTGCTTCAGTCATTGAATTATCCACCCCCAGTGAAATTCTATCCAAAATAAATTTCATCATCTCGATTGATTCTGAGACTGATCGAGAGAGCCTAGTCAGCAATAGTCTTGGTCACCAAATGTAATGGAAAAACATCTGGAGGTTAATTTCTCAATCACCAATTTCTGAAATGCTGATGAAACATCCAAATTTACACCACTTTTTTTTTATACAATTAAAAGAATTAAATTATCATAACAACTATGACATAGTGGAATATGTTGTTCCTTTTAGGGTTGAAACTAGCATGCTCGAGTAACATCTATCCACTCTAGTTTGTATGACTTATCATTCCACTGTTAAGAAAATCCTCTGGAATGAAGAACATGATCAAGATAGAGTAGATATAAAGATGTAGAGCTAGATCATAAAGTAATGGTTCGTAACATAACCACTTGATCAGGAAGTGGAGAAGTGGAGGAGGGAATTATAGAACTTTAAACTATAATAGGCCCATTTTGCAGTCATGGTTGGCGAGGGGATGTAACGATTCGAGTAAGGGTAAATGGATGTCCTTGAGGCAGCATAAGAGGTGGTGGCATTTCGGGGATGTGATTAGGTTGAGATCATGAATTGTTAAGGCTGCGTCAATCCACTAAAGAGCCAAATTATACTCCGATTCAACTTTGCGAGTCTGTTGAATGTCTTTTGTTGTGGTATTTTCATACCCATTTGGAGAGGATCCTGGTTGTGGTTTCCATCCATATCATTAATCAAGGAGATGATAATATTATTGTCTCCAGTACTCCTCCATTATCATTTTTTAGCAACTGAAATCATTTATGATCAACTAATATTTATACAAACATTGCAATTTGATATAAATTTTAGTAATAATCATGGATAAAAAAACTGAGATATTGAAATAATGATCTAATTTTTTCTTGATCCATGGGACTCAATGAGTGTATTTTTACTCATTCTAGGGTTGCATGGAAAAATCTAAAAAATATGTTCTATTTTCTTCATTAACCAAAATTTTTGTTATACCCTTGATGTGGAATTAGCGCGTATAACTCATCTTTTTCCTATTCAACCATTTTTTTGTGTTTGGATTGATGTTCTTTGTGCATTTTGACTATTGGTTGCTCAATCGTTTTCCTAAACCAAATTTTTCATAGGTTTAGAGAGCTGAAAATAGAATTTTATCCATGTTTTATTTAGTGGGTTTTCACATTAGCGAGTGTTGTGTCTCTATTTCACAGGATGTTTAAATTATTAACAACAAAACTATCATTTCTTATGTTTTAGGTTGAAAAAAATTTAACATGAATTGTGGGGAAGGGGCCCCATTTTAGGATTCACTAATCCAAAATGCCCCTGTAAATTTCAATCATTTATGAGGTGTTTTACTTGACCAGGAATTGTGATTTCTAGATATGCGAAATGATATGGGCTAAAATATCCACGGGGAACAGTCCAAAATGAATAGCCTCTCATGGATGTGAATATAAGTTTGGTTGTTAGGCCATTTTTTTGGGCAACATATGAAAAACTACGAGGTCATTGTATGCTTAGTCAAACAAATGTTTCTATATTACACTCTCCGTCCATTTCTTATGGCCAAGAAATTCATAAAAAACTTGGGATTTGTTTTTCTATTGAGGGCCATTAGGGGTTTCCTTTTGAGGAATGATGTCTGAATGTAATAATGGATTTTTTATCATCATTAGATGAGAACCTAATCCCACATGAGTTTATCTTGTGAAAGAAGGGTAGAACCATTGTTTAGTTTAACATCATACACCCATGACATTTGGGACTTGTATTGAGTTATCAACTTACGATGACTAGATGGGGTAAATTATTCATATTTTCCCACATTAGTTTTACCTAGAACGCCCTAAATCTTTTGAAATTTAATGACGATTTATGTAAAATATAATTTGGGGTTTTCTGAAACTGTGGAATGAGGTGAGATGTAGACTTCATAGATACATATGGTGGTAGGAAGATCCACTCCCAGTGATGAATTTACTTTTAGATGATATTCCATTATTGTGGGAAATGTTTTTAGATCCATCAAGGCATTATGTTCATAGTAGGAAAAGGTGTACGCATGATATTGGCCTTTCATATCATATGTCCATGGATGATTATGGAGATTTCTAACCTATGTAGTTACAAAGTATGAATTTTTAAACGGGGATTTCCTAAACATGAATGGGGGTACTCCGAGTTGAACATTAATTATTCTAAGAGAATAATTGGAGGTATCTTTTTACCATCTACGTGGATTGGTTCATCACAATTGTTTGAACCTTACATAAGAATGGATGGGAAAATCATGTTACTAGAATTGAACTGAAATGAGGGATCATACATTGCAACATATCCTTTGAGAGAAAGAATCATGTTATACATAATTATTTTAATGTATTATATGTATTCAAATTTGATTCGTTCATATGAATGGGGTATTTTTATTTTTGATGTGAATTCGATAAATAAGTGGGGGAATGTTCTAAATATCCCTATTTGGATTCATTTCATGCATTGGAAAATAAGAGGAAATATCATTCAACTAGACTTAGCCTAATGGTGAATACTAAATATTTATTATCATGCCGTTTAAACATCCAGCGATTAGGAAGTTGATATAAATGACTTGGGTAATAGTAGGGTACTCGAGAAAAGTGGATTTTAAATTTATCATAAGTGGGTAGGGAGTATAGTTTAAACTATGGTTTTGAGGGATCTTGGATCATGACAAATTGAATGGGTCTTGGAAGCCATTAGGCATATGAATATAGGAAGAGACTCTCATAGAGAATAATTTTTCATTTGGTTGACATTCCATTTTTGTTGGAAACATATGCAGAGCCACCGGAGGATGATGTGCGTAGTCAAGAAAAGGGTTCCATTTGACAATGACTTCTATACGCGATGTCCATGAAGATTATTATGGTCAATGTTAGCTCAAGTAACATAGTTTGAGGAATGGATAAAGTTGGTTTGGGAATATCAGAATCTCTTTGGCCATGATTATTCAAAAAATTTGGAATCTCTTTATACAAATTAGAGTTGTATGTAATGTGGTAAATTTTTAATACCTTGGTGGGGCTGGTCCAAGGTTTATAGATCCCCTCACACATAGATTGGACACCCTACATGGGTTTGGTTCAAAGGTATGAGGGTCATATTTTCTATATTTGGGCTACCTTGTAGTTTTTTTAAGGACATGTTATTTAAACTCTATGTTTCCAATTATGTATGAAACAACATTATTATGCCTTTCGAAGTCATGATAGTAGGTTCAGTCATTATAAATTGATTCTCCCTTCCCCTATGTGGAGTCCCATGACGAAATTCGTAATACCATATGATCTATTCCCGGTGTGATAAATAAGGTGTGGAAATGGTTTCACTCAACTAAATTGGGATGGAAGGATCAAAGGAATGAACATTGAAGGTCCATACAGTTTAACATCATGTGGTAAGGATTTTGGTGGCTCGATGTGAATGAGCAAGCTATTGTGGGTCTATGTAGATTTTAGTCATTCATTAATGAGGTTGATAGCACATCTTAATGTCATGTTGTAGGGATAAAATATAAAAGGAATCATGTGTAAATATAAGATAATTAGGTAGGCATATTATAGATATTCCTCATACACGATCAAGGATGAAAGGTGTAAACAATGGTTATTGGAGCTGTTGATTTAGGAGGAATGATGTGAGGTTTTATGTCCCATGGGTGTATGGAAGTACGAACAAATTATCATGAGGATTAATTTTACTTGTGTTTATAGGTCAATTTGAGCGAAAAGCATGAAGAGCTATCAGGGCATAATGCGCATAGTCAAACAAAGGTGTCCACAAGAAACTAGCCTTGCATATTTGATGGACTTGAATAATTATGGTGACCTAATATTTTCAGGTGCATGGAGTTTGATGGATGAAAAGGGGATGTCTTGGTACTTGAGAAGTATTCAGACCATGGTTTGTTCGGATGTACAAGACCCTCTACATAGATCTGATTCATATGTAAAGTGAAAAGTGTTCTCCTGACTTTTTCCAAATGTAACTGTGTATATTTAAAATCCCCTTAATCTATTTTCATTTCCCTTGTAGAGGATTGGGGGCCCTTTTTACCTTCATAGGTAGACCTAAGAAAAACTAGGTGTCACTACGTATCTTTTCATATTGACAATCAAGACACATGTATCTATTGAGCTAGCATACATTTAAATATCATGTTGTTAAGACTTCTTTGGTCATGAATTTTAGTGTCATGGGGTTAGGACAAGAGTGGAACAATTTGAAATGGAATAGGTGAGTTAATTGATGGGCTTGAATTTCATGGAAATTTAATACATATCCTAGTTTGTTGGGGATCAAATTCAATATAGTTATGAGGACTCCCTATGCCAATATACCCTATTCATGGAGAGGGGGAATTTTATACCATGCTTTTAAGAAGATGGGCTTATTATACCGCTATATTCTTTGTCCATAAGGGTGAAATCCTTAACATCATTCCAAATCTCACGTGAGTTATACTTGTTGTGAGAAACAAGGATAAATGAAGAGTCCCCTTGTAGTATAGGGGTAAACACTGATATTACATGAGCATTAAATTTCTTTCGATGGATGGAGAAAGACTTTTGGTCTTAGTATCTCTATGTATCCCATTTATGAATAGGAATAAATCCATATGTAGTTCTATAATGGCCCTCCTATTATTTTTTCTCTCTATACACAATGAGGGGGGTCATTTTTTTTTGTTTATGTGTTTGATAATGGTAGATGGACTAGGGCACAAGATATGGGTGTCACTATATATCATATAGGGGAATTAATCAACACCACATGTAGTTCCCTGATGGATGTTCCCTGCATATATCTGATCCATACCTCGGGAAGAGGATTATTTTTTTTATGTAGTAGCTAGAGTAGGATGTGGAATCCGAGCATCACTACATATCCTATGAGAGCAGGAATCAAGGCACATGATTTTCATCAGGTACCATATAGTTTTACATATTGTGTTAAGATATTTGTTCAGTAGTTAGTTTTTTTGAATGTGCGTAATCCTTAGCCAAAACTCTTAAGCCCACAATATCATTACTCAATGTGAGAAACAAGGGTAAAAAATGGATGACTCAACCACCAAGGGGGATCATTATGAATGATGGGGGCATTTTATTTTAAATACTATATACAACTAGGCCTATTATTAAATATCCAGTGGAACTTATGTAACATATTGGGGAAGGAATGATCCCATATGTGGCTCTAATGAAAAACAATCTCTGCCTAGGTTTGAAAATTGTGAAGGGAAACATGGTTTTTTTTGGATGGCTACTGGACTAGGATGAAGAATATGGGTGTCAATACTAATCCTAATAGGGTATTAATTGAGCCATACGTAGCTCTAGAGAATGGTCCTTATATAGTTTTGTCCCATACATAGGTAGGGGAATTTTTAACCTTTTTATGGGGTTATAGCTTATATTTATACTCTATTAAGTTGGGAGGAAACCATCACCACCAATCCCAATCTCACATGATCTCTTCTTAGGGTGATAATCAAGAAATAGCCAAGGTATCCTCTCATAATTCTGAGGATGTTGGGGGTACAATAGAGTAATTTTTTTATGAGGTGGCAGGTTGACCAAGATCTAGGATAGAGGCATATATATATATATATATATATATATCCCATCGGCATATGGGAATCAAATTCATGTGTATTTTTATGAAAATATGTTTCCTATATAGGTTTGACCCCTGCACAGGAAGGAGGGGTCATTTTTATGGAGGATGAATCATGATGAAAGATCATGGTGTTACTACATATCATGTGAGGGTAAGAATCAGGCCATACATAGATTTTCGGTGATGAATCGTAGATGACTGATGCCATAGGAAACATCCCCTCTACTGAGAATATTGGGGGGGAAGCATTTTAACCCATGTGGTAAGGATGATTAATTTCCATGTGCAATTATTACTTGTACAGAAGGATACATGCATTATTGATTATGGATAGAGGTTGAACTAGGATCTAGAATTCAGGCATAACTACGTATCACATTGGAGAATAGGAATAAAGATATACATAGTTCTATGATAAATTATCTATGCATTTCTGACCCATACAGAGAAAGTGGGTGTGTTTTTACAATTCCCCCCAAAGGATATGATTTTTGTGAAACAAATCATTTTACCAAAAAAAAGGATCACCATATAGCTTAACATCTTGTGGTAATGAGGATAATGATAAACTATTTAATTTTGTGCCTCATGGGTGAATATGATGATTTATATTTTAACATATTGATGCTAAGATTGAAATTTTAATCAATTTAACATCATTCAGCATGAATGAATTAATTTTGTAGATTATGGTCATGTGATCAGGATTTCTTCAATATAGTTAAATATCGTGGATAAGGGACATAGATCTATGTTTTTTACTATATTAAATATTTCTTCCAAAATCTTGAAATGGTTGGAGTTCGGTTGATTTTTCCATCCATTAGAATCAATTAAATTTACCCATTAGAGTAAACATTTTGTATAACATATAGACTTTCCTATTTTGGATCCAACATTGGAGGCTTCCTTCGAAAAATTGTTAGAGTTTTCAGTACCTACACCATTTCTCCTTCTAGGAAATATTGAAGGAAAACCATCATATTGATGGCTCGTGAAATATTATTTTAGTAGACTTAAAAATTGTCCAAAGTGTGAAATATTTTCTCCTCCAACCACTCTAACTCAAAAAACCATTTTTGGGACTACTCTTATATGGATCGATGACCAGAGAAAATGATAAACTGATATGAAAGTTGAATTTTAATGAGCATAACTACCATTGTTCAGTATGTTAACAAGTATGGAGTCACTTGAGTGGTGATGTGAGCTGTGGTCTAGTAATTCCAAATAGCCTATAAGAGCATGTTCATGCATGACTCATTATAACTTTATCCTATTTATTGGACTACATTGGATAGGGTCTTGTTGAATTCCCTTATATATACATTTTCCACTTCATGGTATAGGGAAGAATGGATGGATTTGAATCCATACTCCAATTACAGTTTTTCCAATAAATTAGAGTAAAATATGGGTATGTTGTCTGTCAATATAGTGTGATGGAAACCAAAAATGATGATGAAATATGATTTCAAAAATTTGACAATTAGTTTTTATCTGACCACATTAAGGGTTACAACTCATTCCTATTATAAAAAGAAGATAGTTTATGTGAGAATAGACTTGAATTTTCTTGCTGTGGTGGGAGGATATGGTCCCACTACCTCCATTACCAAAATGTATATCAGTAATGAGTACTTAGTTCTGTGAAAAATATCTAGGGGTTAATGGATGCAAATTTCATTGAATTGAATAGAATAGAATATTTTGGTGAAATTGGCACAATCCTGGATCATGGTGGGCCAATATTATACAAGTCTTCAAATTTGACAAGAGAGTTTGGATGCAAAACATGTTCCCCACACGTTTTGGTTGGCACTTATTTCATGAAGGTTGGGATCTCTTCTCCATCAACAAACCTCATAAAGAATCCCTCAAGGCCTCTCTTATAAATAATATTTTTTCAATTTCAGTCATCATATAAAATAAAATTTAATTCTAATATTTTAATTTATAACCACCAAACACTATCTCATGGGTGTTCTCAACCTTTTGAAAATATTACATAATGGGATTCATCCATTAGGTGGTAGAAACCATATGGACCAATAATGGGATTGATCACATCTCTTTATTCAATATTTTCCTGAATTAATGGTAATAAAATCTATTGATATGAATTACTAATGACTATTTCATTCAAATATGAGTCATCAAGAGATGAGGCTAAATTTTTCAATACATCGGCTTTTACATTTCATGATCGGGGAACATAAGTCAATGTCATATCTGACAGAAATTCTAACATGAGTTCTAGGACATGGTTTATCAAAGGTATCATCTCTGCTTACTGGATAGCACATTCACCATTAACATTCTTGATGACTAGTTATGAATTGACTTTAATCATTAGGTGTTCAGATTGTTCATGAAGTAACAACTATAGGGATACAATGAGGTCTTTGAAAACTACATCATTGTTTGTGAATCCTTGTGACATTAGGAAGGAATAGTTCATAACTGCCTTTTCATGGGATATGAATATGACTCCCAAACATAATTTTTTGATTTTGGGGTCTTCCACCATTTTTCATATTAGTCTTCGGGAGTCACCGTCAATGTGAATTTCGCACATCATAGAGTTATCTTGAATAGATAAAAATGCTCCTTGGGTATCTCAACTTCATATTAGGCCACCCCTATTGGGGGATTCTCTTCTATGAAATCTAATAATGCCTAGCCTTTAATGGATTTCTGTGGTATGAATCGAATATCAAATTGTTGTAGGATGACTTCCCACTGTGACATGTATCAAGTTAACATTGGATGACTAAGAATAAACATGTGCAGGTTTCTATGTCTAAACAAAAGGACTTTGTAATGATTAAATTAATATCTCAGCTTCTAGGCCTCGTGTATTAATTCAAGGAAGATCTTGTTGATATTTGAATAATTATTCTTAGAATCTATCATGATTTATATTAGTTAATAGAGACTATTCTTGCTACAATAATTGTTATTATATGTGGGGAAGGTGCCAAAGGATCAGTCCAAAGAAGTTATGTACCGAATGAGTGGTCTAATATCAACATGTGGAATTAGAACTAGTGTACTAAAGAGATATTTATAATGACTTTGTAATGCTTCATAATTTTCTTCAATTAATTGATTTTTCTACTCATTCTTCATCAACCTCTAGAAGGGAATGAACTTGCTTGAAATGTTGGCTATGAAGCATAAAATGTAATCTAGGTTCACATGATGTACCCTCAACACAAATAGTTTATGAGATGGTAAAATTCCAAGGATGGTCTTTTTCTTCTTAGGTTGGTGTCAATGCCTTCGTGGCATAAGATGAATCTGTGAATTTTCCCATAGGTCATCCCAAAACCACATTTCTAGGGGTTCTTTTTTAATATTTGTTATCGTGGATTATTTAAAATGGTTTTAAGATTATATAGATGGTATAAGTTTTTTCATCATTTAACGAATATATAATCACCATAGAATTTAATTAACGATGATAGGAATGTTTTGAAAATGTGGTTCATTGTGCGCTGATATTAGGGGCCGATATTTTTCAAACTGAAAGGAATAACATTTTAGAAAAAACCTCATCAGGGAGGCCTACAGGCAGTGGATTCTTCATATTTTTGGACCATTAGTTTCTATTTATATATTGATTATACATATATAAAATAGAGATACCTGTATGTAGTATTTTCGTTGAAAAAAAATTCAATTATTTTTATTGGAAATCATCTTTTAGGCAGTTCCAGTTGAGGTCTTTGAAATCAATCCTAACCCTGATATGCCTATTTCTCTCCTTAATGATGAAATTTTTTTTCATTTGAGATGGGGTATTAGATGACCATAATTAAATTTTCTCTGATGAGAATTCATCTTCAGCATCAATTTTTGAATCATGTTTTAGGTTGTCCTTCGGGGAGCTTTCTTGTAGCCATGATGATCATCTGGCAGTCCCTGGTGATGAGTTGCCACATCGAGATCGAGTCCTGGAATTTTTGTATAATTCTAAGTGACATTAACTCAATTATTCTTCAGGAAATATTCATATAATTCTTTCCCTTTGTGGGGCTTGTCCTTACTAACTATAGTGGGTCATAGGTCTTCATTCATACCCTTGTTTATTTCCTTGAGTTCATAAATGGTGGTATACATGCCTTCCTCAAATACTAGAAGGCCATCCCTCAAATCCTCTTCTTCATGAACCTTTGAAACATCATCATCTTCCACTTCGTATTATGATGGGAAACCAATAATTGAAATGATTTTTCCATACTTTAGGGGGAGGGGAATTTCAATTTTGGTATCTGGGTGGTGAAATCATATCCTCTGCCTTGGCCATTGGCAGGGGCTTCTCTAGAGGAGTTCCATTGATGAGTAAAAGAGTTTCTTAATATTCATTGAGTAAATAGAAAATACATCCTACCATAGTATGTGAGTAATGGATCTTATGATGGTTTTTAATGGTTTTGGGTCATTATTATCGGATCCCTCACTATTATCTTGGGGTTCAGTGTGTTTTTTAACATTATCAGGCTCGATGGCCATGACCAAAATCTCTAGGACTGTTGAATTTATATCAAAATTTGGACTTCATATTTCAATTTCATTGATGGGAAGTATATATTCATCCATGATATTTATGAGATGATTTGTGGGAAAAATTTCCAAAACCATTTGGGGTGGAGACCAAATCAATTCCATCAGGAGAGGGTTGTTTTCCCTTTGGTACATAGAAACCTACATCAATATTGTTTTTATTATAGGACTCGAATGAAGTCTTCTAGGAATTTAGTGTCCCTATAGGACCTTAAATTCTAAATTTTATGAATTTATGGTAATAGGAAGGTATTGATTCATTTTTATTCATCTACGGACTCCATAATAGGGCATTTAATTCTTCATTATTTCAGACAACCCAAATTCTAGGTCAGCTGTGAGTTTACCAAACTAGTTTGGATCTTGATTTGGCCAAATGAATTTTACTAGCTTTTTCGTAGACCAACAATGTCAGGGTGTATGGATTAAAATAATCCACATTGCAGCCCTCCTGATGATGTGTCTGTACTGGGTGCAGATTAAACCCAGATCCAATATCGATGAAGATATTTCAGATATCCATGCCATTTATAATTCTTAAAAAATATAAGGTTTTTATGTTTCCTTGAATTGTGGAATATTCATCTTGGTCCATAAAAAAGATAACTACGTGGAATTATAAATGACTGGCGTCTATCCAGTAGTCTTCAGTGGCGACTACATCTGATTTATACTACTGGGGACTCAACAAAGCTTCTATGAGTGCTTCCATGTGATATAATGATAGATTCAACACATCAATGATTAAAAGCGTAGCTATAATACATGATTACAATTTCAGAATGTTATATTTTTGATCTAAAGGTTGGTGCTTCCCATCATGGGATACACATTCACATTCTCTTTTGGGGCCTGAGAATTTGATGAATATGAGTTGGCTCTTAGGGTCAAACCCAGAAAAAATTCAATCCTTTGTAGATTAGTTCTGGAAGATATGTTCACATTCCAAAGGAAATTGTTTTTTTTTCTTCCAAAGGAAATTTTTCATTTTATCATATTTTGATAGATATTTTAAAAAAATGGTCCAATGATGATTTTTGTGGGGGAAGGAGGATTGTATTTTCCTTATAAAATCCAATGGAGGGTCATTTTGTGAGTTTCTGCAACATTGATGGATTGAGAGGGGGAGAATCCAAAACCATCATTTCTACCATTGCTACGTCTCCCTTAATATCTCTAGCCACTATTTATTCATTATTTGGCTACCCAATTGGGTGTGGGGAATCATATTTGATAACCATACTCATCATTAGAAAAGGGATCCATCAAATTGGAGTCATTGATATATCCAAAAATCAGCTCCTCTTCTAATGATGACATTGCCTCATCACATTCTTTTGGTGGTTCTGTTTACTGGGGAAATTCCCATAAATTCAGATTTGATTGAATGAAATATGAGAGTTTCATAGACGACTTTGTATGTGGTATAAGTTTAATGTACTTCACTTGATTCTTGACCTTCTGATTGGATTGGTTTTTGGGTGGTCATCCAATAGAGGCTTATGGGGATGAGGATTACTCCTATGATTCACTAGGAATTTTTAGATGCATGATTTGTTGCTTCAACTATTACTACAGTATTCCATGAGCTCATTTGACTATTTTATGATTCAACCAACAATAAAACTTCTAATTAATTTTATTAATTACAATTTTACAATCCTTATCTTTATTTGAATTAGTGGTTAAATCATATGGCACTTGTGCTAGAAATAAACACATCATGGCCTTTCTCGAATCTATCATTAGTTTTAGGAAGTCATTGAAGACAAATCACATCTGAATCTTGTTTCCCAATATCCAGTGTAAGAGAGAATTATCTAGCCAGTAATCAAGACTAAATTCATCATCCCTCCTTGGATCTAGGAGCCAAATAAATTTTCAATACATTTCAGCTACAATGTAGCCACATAGTTGATCATATTAGAATGAGTATACATTATTTCTACATTAGATGAATTGATTTATTTTGGCCCTCCAATTCTTTCCATAATGGGTTGGAGTTATCTTTTGAGGTCTTGAGGGAGCAACATTGTTTGGTGTGGGGGCTTGGAAATGAAGATAGTATAAGAGGTGGTTGAATCATTAACAATGTTGTATCAGCTCTCCCTTGTCTTTTTAATGGTGCATAGGGGTCTTCTAAAGACTTGATATTAGTTTTTTCTAGGAATATTATATACATTGAGTGATGGTGGAGACATCCTGATACTCACTCGTATACTTCTCTAAAATAAGTGGTGTTCAAAACTCATTTCAGAGGATGTTGATTCACAAGGACAACATATCGTCATTGGAGAGTGACTGGTTCAAGGAGTAATTTAGACCATTACATCATAAAATGAATTATTAAACTCTCTAATTCTCCCATTGTTTGCAGTTTATGATATTACTGACTGTTGTTTTTGGAAATATTGAGATGAACTGAAATAGAACTGGAGCCAAAGATCCTCTCATCCCATTATTATGTTTTCTTTCAAATAGTCTACCATAGAAAGGATAAACTTTCTAGGGCATTGATAGATTATCGGAGCTTCATGGATTCATGTTACTTAGAGTTTCCCATAATGGTATCACAGTAAGAAGAGTAGTGTAGCAGATGATCCTCCAATTCTCATGAACCATTGAATAGTGGGAATATGGGGCTCTAGAAATTTGGTGTAGGAGGGATGTTTCTTACCAAATTAGGGTAGGGCTTCCATTCAGGTTCTATTCGAGGTCAGTACCCTTCCATTTCATCCATTTGAGTTTTCAACAACTCAATGGAATTCAGGATCCCTTGATGCATGTCCTGTTGGACCTCAATATGAGATGGTGTTGTAGTGGGTAAGATTATATGTGTCGGTACTACTCGAATGTGAGGCATATACCCGACCAGGGACATTTATTATGGATTCTCCTAAATATGTTCTGGTTTTTCCCTAATGGATGGAAACCTTGATATTCTTTCAAGACTGGGTTCAGGTACACTGATGATCTTGGAGCTACCTTGGATGATCATTCCATCCTTTATTCTTCTATTGGGATGAGAATGTGTGGTAGAGGTGCATATGATGGGAGTGTTTTTTGAAGCTATACCGGTGGAACATACCATGTATGATTGATTTCACTTACTAGCTTAGTTTTGAGTTTACTCAACTCATTCATTTCTACTTATTGATGAGATAATCTCCCCTCTAGAAAAGTAGAATCATCTTCATTGGGAGGAGAATGTTGTTCATATACCTTTATACAATTCATATCCTTATTGAGGATTATCATGTGAGGTAATGGTGAATTATCTAAGGGGGAACCTAGATTTAGGGAAATGCTCAGGTTTTTGGTGTGCACTTCTCTAGGTGCAGTGTGGACCGTCTCTCAGAGGGAACCCTCTTCTATTGTTTCCATGTTATTTATGTTATTTTAAGTTTTCTTTGTCGGGCTGATTTCCAAAATGTTCACCGATGCATACCACATTTTGGATGGTGTACCAAGTTCTTAATGGTAGGACGGATTCGTGTTCCCTTTGTTGTATATTCTTCAACCATTCTTTGATATTCTGCAGGTTTCATGGTGAAGAGTGACACAAAGGGAGACCTGATATAACCGGGTAGTATGCCTATATTTTGGGGATGTGAGTAATGGAACGAGATGGAATGGGAGATCCTATATTCATTTTTCTTCTAATACAAGAGAAGTAATATGGATTCTAGGTAGTAATTTGAGGAAAAAATTCCACTATCATGTAGTTCTGGGTTCCTCTAATTCATAAATTGATAGGCCTTAGCCCGTATATGATGGCCTTATGGGGGAATGTTTTGTTAAAAATTATTCAAGCCCTTTGGGCAGGGGTTGATCAAGAGTTGTTGTGGATACTGCTCCTATATCTAAAATATTATTCTCATGCATTCCCATTCGGTTGTGAGCCATATATGGTGTCGAGTCTTCACATGATTTATTTTCTCTTGAGGTAATGTGAGCTAGTCAAAGATTGGCTTCCCTTAGGTAGTAGTTCTACTGGATGTTCTCTATGGCCTGGTTTTGGAGCATCTTGATGGATTTCTCTCATCAGGCATGATGCATAATCAAGGATGGTTTTTGTTGAACATCCCACCTTTCCTGAGTAGAGACTTCACTTTACTTTTGTATGGAGATTATGAAATTGTATGATTTCAGTTCCATTGGGTTTTTTTAGATTGAATGTGGGGTGAAGTGTAGAGCTCTATGTTCTCCCCATCCCCTGATATGAACTCCAAACAAGGCATTGCTAATAAGGCTTGACAACTTGTGTAATTCATGGAGGAAATCTAGATCATGGTATTTATTTTACCTTTTTATTGTGGTCTTTGTAAAAAATGAATCGATTCAAATATGATTGAACAATGATGATATACAAGGAAAATAACATGATCTACCTGCCCAACATAGGTCATAAATATTGCTTTTAACTGGAAGAGAGTTTTCAAAATATTGATTTGAATGTTATTCTTACATTATTATGAAAACTCTATTTGTATATTGAACTGAGAATTGTTGATGGGACAATACATCACTTGTATGTCATCCCTAGCTAGTTGTCTTATCACAGGAAACATGTAGTTTTGTTGTTCTGCCAGGAACTCCTCCATAGCATCAGCACGATTTGACTACTCCTGAATGATTTCATTCCAAGCAGTGGGGTTAACTAGAGTCTCTTTGAGCTATAGACGGTATGAGGGTGTATTTGAAGATGATCATTGAAATGTGACATTATCTGGAAGATAAAGGATATCACTTATATAGGAAATAGTATCCAATATGTAATGATCCATTTTCCTAAGAACCTTACCAAATGAGGGTTTTTATTCATTCAACCTAATGAGAGGTGGAAATTCTCAGTGGTGTTTTGTTTGTGTGGAGGACCATTGCAATCAGTGTCGTGGTGGAAATTACTACCATAACATCTTATTTTCCATCCATATAGATGAAATATGTAGTGTATACCCTATGAAGGAACATTAGGGTGGACCGTAGCAAGGGTATATCCTTCTTGCTTCTTGGTTTCATTGAGGGGCGGGCCTTTACAATGACTGTCATGTTGTTGAGGAGTACCACCACAGCTCCAACAGCATGGAGAGTATCTGTACTATACATTCTTGGGAGGGCCTCCACGATTTACTGCGATGAGAGGGGAACTATCTTGTCACATGATGTCATTGTGGTGATTTCCTTATTAGAAATTGTCATTATAGAGAGGACTACCATCACAACATGACATCAATATATGGAAAATAAAACCTACAGAATATAACCTGGGGTGGAAAATCAGGGTGGATGACAGTAATGGGAGGTCCTTTTTGATGTTTTATATTCATGTTAAGGGGAGGTTTACCCCAGAACACATTATGATATGGGATCTCGTGATCAATCATTTCCAACCCACGAAGTAATACCCCATGGGTTCTCTATGGAGGACATTCAGAGTAGATAATATCAACTTTGCAGTGAGGTAATTGTTACTCATACTACCACTATAATAATTTATTAATGTACTAATAGGATATTGAGCCTCCATTGATAAATGACTGATGTCTTCAACAACTCCAGCTTCTAGTAGACAAGAATAGTTACTATGTTCTTCAAATTCCAATTTTGTGTCGCATATTTCATGTTTAGGTACACTTTTACAGGAAACTGGGGCTGCCTGTTATTTTTAACAGACTTCTTGCATGGGTACCTGTTTTTTTTATCCTGGGATGTTGCCAATATTTTCAGATGGGCATATTGAGTTCTAGAAAGGATGTTTTCATGCCCTTTAGAGTCCACTATGTTGGACCAATGTCCCCCATTAGAACGTGAGTTTGTTCCCAATCTGGTTTTCCTTGTATCATGAAATATGTTTTTCAACCTTCCTTGACTAGTGTTCAGATGCATATCTCCTTCAAGGTGGCACTATGATTTTGTAGATGAATCACTACACCCGAGTAGATGATATTGTGGGATTGACTCTTTGCTTTTTAAACTTTCAAATTGAAATATTGACACATCTGGAGGACATTATATGTGATCGAATTCTAAAAATCCATCTTGGGAAATTTGGGATGATATATTTATTTACATTTAATGTGTATAAACACCTATTCCTACGTTGGAGTATGATTTTGTACCTACTGTAGTCCTCAATGGGTTTTTATTGGGTACTAGATGTTCTCTTGTTCTTGGAAAGAAGAACTAGTATTCCTCTGGTTGTCTTCTCTATTTCCAACCATATTTGGGTGGTGGGCATTATATTTGCGAGCTATATTTTGTGTCTGCTCATTTGAAATTTTATTTTTATCATGGTATTTATTTATATATAGTAGAATTTGGCTCTCCTCATATTTGATTTCGAATATATTTTTCTGGTGGGATTCATTATGGTTGAAAATAATATTCATGTGCCTATGGATTGAAACTATAATTTACTGGCGGGATTTGTATGCATCAGAAGTTTTATATGAATACCCACGGTTTTCTACCAAATTTATATGATTGGCTTCTTGCGTATTGGATGAAATTTGCATCTCCCTATAATTCTCTACTATGTCTACCTAACAGGACTAGAGAGAATTGGTAGGAATCTGAATTTCATTATATTGTTCCACCAAATTTTCTTAGTGGGATTCATAATAGAAAGTGGGGATATGAATCCACTCATAAATTTCTACTACATTTCCCTTGAAGGATTCAATTGGGGGCGGTAGAATTTTATTTCTCCAATTTATAGGTAACCATGTTTTTTTGAAGGGCCTCCTACTTAGAAAGTAGGGTGATAAACTATTCCTGATAATTCAATGTCCGTCCCTAGATGTCTAACTGAGGACCCTATGTCTATCATACTTCACTCGGTTCCCATGGCATGTGATTATCTTCAGAACACAGATATCAAGTTGTATACCATTGGTGGTGACATCTTCTAGAAGGATACCTTGAGTAGGGTTTCATTGAAACTAGGATATATTCATTAATGTCAACCTCATCAAACTCTTTATGATAAGGGAGGTATTCTTTATCATGGTAGTGGATAGGCTCCCTATAAGATTTGAGATGACCATTGGAGTCATCCGATTCATGATTTTCAAAGATGAATGTTGAGGTAGATGATGACCATTCCCCAATTTGAGGTCATGTATTACAGCCGCCACCATAGGGAGTGTACCATTTTGGTGACAGTCTTTAATTCACAATATTTAATCCCAAGTGTTGAAGATGTGAGGTGCTCATGGAAATAATTATCTTCATTGGGGACTTGGCCGCTTATGTGGTCGTTAACATGTATGTTTGAGAAACTTTATGGATTCATATTGGATCAATGAGAGCACTATGAAATTCTTGTAATACAAATATATAATATAAAAACAAAAAAAAACTATCAAAATAGCATCTCATGATCACATGAATAATTGATAATCAATCTTGGCCCACATTTATATTGGATGAAATTGGATTATTGTCGGGAAATACTACCTCCTTGGTTCGGGATCCATATCGAGGACTCCATTTTTTCGAACCGTTTCATGTCATACTAGGGCGGATGGAATGGCCCAATTTATTAAATTTTATTTATATCTACTATAGAGTTTCATGTTAGTTTTACCATTTCATTTTTACCTAATTCACATCAGGACTATTTTTTGTTGTTGAAATGGTTACATCAGGACTGGGATGTTGGTCCCTTTTTATATTGTAAATGAGGTGTTGTATTTGAATGGTTTGGGATGGTGATTTCATAGAGTTGAGTTTTTGTGTAATTGTATTGTGTCAGGTATGATGTTTGTTGATGGTCTCTAACTGGTTTATTATTGGTTCTAAAAACACCCAATGGACCTAGTATCCATGATCCATGGACCTTCATTCCAATGTCATGTCCTCATTGGATGATGATTTTTCCAAAAAAACTTAAGGACTCTATTGTTCTAATGTATGGGATGTCAGTATCAGCACACCCAATTGGGGGGAAATATTTCCTACTTGAAGACTCTCCTATAGATTTAAGAATTGTTCTTATGTTAGTGTATCCATGGTTTTTCCAATCATGTATTAACGAGTTACCCTTGGGTTGCAAGATCAACAATAGATACCCATGGGTTAGAAATTTCTGACATAATTCTTGTTTAATACCTATGATGAGGGTGTGTCTATGATCCCTATAAAATAGGTAAATGGGATTTGAAGGTGTCATCCCACACCCATGTTGATATATAGGATAGTTATGTCTTTTGATCTATCTAGACATATCCAATGCCAAACTAAAAAGGGAGAGAAGAACCACCTCCTATAAAAAGGATATCGGTATACCTCCGGTGGAGTGCCTTGAAATAGGTTCTTGGAGAGGGGAGATGAATCATCACTTATCAAAGGGGAAAGAAAGTGTGATCTACTCATTTTTTACCAGTTCTCATGGATGTCCTATTTGAGTTACTACCATCGATCCCAAGAATGTAGAGGTTCACATTTGCATCCAATGGTTGGACTTTGAGTTACCTTAGTAATGCTGACATAAGGATATTCCAGGGGTCTGAACCATTATAGGAACTACATTTGTGCTTCCAATTATCTATTGTATGTAGACATAGAAGGGAATGTTGATGCGACTAACTGTCTCGCCATACAGGTCTAATTGTTCATGATCAATTGATTATTTTTCATTTCCTTATTCTTATGGTTTTCACTTTGTTTATACCTACTAGAAAATAATTCATGGTCATTGTTCGTTTGTATTCCATTGATGTCATTTTTATCTAATCTCCTAATTCTCGAATTCTCAATTCTACATCATCATATGTAACACGGTCTCTACAATCCATCTCCATATTCTATTCCCTTTTATTCTTTTCCTCCCGATCCTTTTTATTTTCGTCTATTTCTATTCCCCTATTTATATTATTATATATTTTCAGGAATGCTATATCTATAGGAACACACACCATATTCGGAATCCCATTAAGGTATCATCCGACCCTCAGATTACTCGGTCGATAAAGGTTTTTAGTTTTGATGTTTTCGGTGGTGGAAATCATTTCCTCAATCCCAAAAACGACATAGTTCACTGGACAAATCCATCCCCATATCTTCCAAAAACTACTCTATCTATGTGGAATCTATGCATGTGCTTACATATCCTTCATGTTTTCACCAATGACATGGTTCAAGGCTCCTTGGTTCACTATTTTCATATCATCGAATAATGGCATGGTTTTCTATACAACACTTTGTGGGATAGCATTTTATAGGTCATCCACGTACCACATGGTTCACGATCATCACTTTCCATGGACCATTCTGGGTAATAACTATGATGAAAAATTTGAGTTATTTTCCTATTAGTAATTCTGGAATCATTTCTTCAGATTTTCACCACATAATTCATATATTTCATTTATCAAATTTAATTTAGTATTTTGTATTCCCATTTAGGTCTTTTCCGAAAAATAAAATATGGAAATGTGACTTAGAGAATCATCACTTGTACATCTTGGTTTGGATTGAATATCACTCTTACAAGCACCTAGATACATTCTTTATAGATTAATTCACTTCAAAGTATGTTTGTCACATACATAAATCATAGTCTCTGGTCAAAGGGATCTGTTCCGTTGGGTGTGTTTTCTGTCTCAAAAAATTTGATGATAAGTAAAATCATTTTTCAGGGAGTATCGTGTAATCTCAAGTAAAATGTGACCCTCTAGGGAGATGAATCTCAACCTATAAAATCATTTCAAAATGGCCAGTCTTGCTTAAATTCTAATGTAATGGTGATATTAGACTAATGAAGGTACATTTAATGGAGCGCGATGATTAATGGTTGGCTGGGAATGGAACCATTGAGGACACTACTTATTTTTGATGTCCCTTAGTGGTTTTTCTTGAGTTATCACATGTTATTTTATTGGATAAAGGAATTATGATCATTAAATGTAGATGCATCAGTGAAAGAATCCGAAAACATTTGAAGATGTTTACCGGTAATGGTTTGACAGTCCTTCACTTTTCATTTGAATTGGTGTTTTGAAAACATACTAATAACATTACATCATTATGAAGAAAGTACCTCTCATCCTTCGTAGAGGGTGTTTAGATCCCGTTAGTGTATTTTTGGATTAAAGATAATAATGTCACACTTATTGGTATCTTCCAGATTCACTTAGAGAGGATTTTTCTAATTCTGTGTTTTTATGACAACATTTGGCCTGATTCGATGGTTTCAATCAGAGTTCTCTGAAGAATCAATGTTTTCCATAGAATTATGGTTAGTTTGGAGTAAATATTTGGATTTATAGATGAAAAAATATAAACATACTCATGAAATTTTTTCTTTTGACCTATAATCTCATTAAGATTTTGATTTATGGTAAATATGTGTCCTTATTATGGTCTGACATCTTTCATGTATGCAACAAATTTTGTTTCAATGGGATGAGCTCCATTGATATGATTTCTAGATACGAAGGTTACCCCAGACTTCAGTTGGGATCCGATTGGTTTTTTTAGTGGGTGGTGATCCATGAGAACTGGATCTAGAATGCACCAATGTTTGGGATGTGGCAATAAATATTTTGCGGGATCCTGGATAGATATTTCACCAAAATTTTGTTACTAGTTTAGGGAGTGTGTTATGATAAAATCCCAAGATTCCATTATTTAAATAAACTGGGTTTACGTATACAGACCATCTTGGACATGAGGTTTGATAATGGTCAGTAGGTTGTGATTTGACCTGTCTTACTCAGGTTTTAATAAATGAGGTTGGTTTGGAATTTTCCCATTGAATTTATTATTTCTCTTTCTGTGAGCATGATTGGAATAATATCAACACGTTGTGAAGGTATTTTCCAATTGGTAGAGATACAATGATTTGGAGTTTGTCCTTAAAAACATGAACTGGTATTGGAAGCACCGTAGGTTATGTTAGTAACTAAAAAATTTGGATATCATATATATACTATGAACGAATTGATTATGCTTCATATCAATGCTTCAGAATAAAAAAAGTGTTGGACTGAGGTTATATGGAATATTGACCATAGGATATTGAGATGTTTCAATTTACGAGGGTTGTTGGGAAAAGAATGATACTCTTTGAATGAGACTTATCATACCAATTAGGCGGTTTGACATTTTTTATGTTTCCCCAAGGATTATTGGTGATGATAAGTTTATGGGAGGGGATATTTTTGTGTCATGTGTTTTTTTACCAGATGAAATTCTAAATGAATTTGCATTTTTTTTCATTTTTGGGATAGTGAGTTTTGTAAAGAAAACTTCAGAATCAAATTGTGATTGTTAGTGCGCTTTAATGTGTTTTCTGAGGTGTGTTTCAAGGATTATGGGGTTCTATCAGGGTTTACATCACATTTAAAAAGTGTCAGGCCCGGGAAAACTCAAAATTGGTGGGAGTATCTAGGGGTGCATGGTGACCCTGAAACTATAATCCGTTAGGGAAAATTATAAGGCCTGAACCAACGATGAAGGAAATGCCGCATAGTTTTTTCTAACTAAGGGAATGGAGTAAAATTATCAGGAAACAAATTGAAATTTTTTGTTGTTTTTTATCATGGTTTAAGAAGGGTTAGGTAAAATGTGACCCTTAACAATGTGGGGTTCTCCTTAGGGAGTGCCTTAGGGTATCGTAGGGGAATGATTTGGCCAACCGTGTGGCCAAACAATGTTCCCCGTTCTATTTAGTTGAAATAAATAAATATCCCTCAATGATTATTCAATAACAATATTTATTCTTCCATTTTTCTAGCCACCCACAACACCCCTCTCCCACTAGAGTTCCACATTTTTTCCTCCTCTTGGAATAAGGATATATCCTCTGTTTGTTGTCAGATTTGATCGTCCTCCATCCAAATAAATTCCTATCAGTAATATTCTCTTGCCTCATACATTAATTTATGTCTATGTGATGTATTTTATTGTGTGGTCAGACCCACTATTTTTAGGTTGGATGTCGATTTCTTTGTTATCCCTCATTCTAGAATAAATCATATCTTGATATTGGGTGTCTATGTTATCCTCGGTACAAGGTTTGTGGTCTTTCTCCTTCTGGAATGTTTTGTTTCCTTTCATATGGTGTGTCGTGTACCACACCATGGAACTATCCTCATATTCCTACCTTTTTAAAAATAAATAAAAAATTTTATACCACTGCTTGTGGTTTGACCCTTGTATGTATCCAATAACAACCTTGGGTGATTTCTTTGTCTCTATGAAATTTTATGGTTTTGGTTCCTCCATGGAATCCTAACACCATTAGAAATAATTTTTTTGAACACTATTTAGGATGTTTTTCACCCTTAATGTAATCATTTCAGTAATGAATTGAACTAGTAATGGATTTTGGTCATGAGATAGGAATTCACCTAAAATGGCCATGTCCCATTCCATGGATAAACACAAATGATTGTAATTTGATTAAATTTGATGATCGTCACTTATATTATCCCTTAAGATTCAATCCTTACAAATTATATTTATGTGTTGTTCTCATTTAATTGTTTATGGTTTTCCTTACAAACATTGTTTCCAAACCATGATATATACAATATAAATTTCTTGTGAGGAAATTTAATTACATAAGTAAAAAATATTAATTATTGAATAATAATTTCATTTTTTCTAATAAAACCCCATGAAGTTTTGAATTGTATTCCATTATAAATTTCCATGTGTTAATTCATTATATCCTAGTGTTTTTTCTTAAGCTTAGTTCAATATTTCTTTTCTTTGAGCCATATTTATCTGGCTTGGATTATTTTTTTGATATACACCTAATGATGTATATATATTATCTGCCTTGAGAATGTGTGATATTGATTACTTGTGTTACAGAAGAGAACATGGGTCCCATTATAAGGAAATCGTGGATAAACTCACCATCCTTGTCTTGGTGCAACCTGACACTCAAAGAGTGGTCCTTCAGCTTTTCCATATATGGGCTCTCTGACTAGTGTTTTCTCTATACATCTGAGTAACAATAGTTCAAAGGTGAAATTACAAGATTTTATGTTTGGAATAACTCTAAAACCATGAATCGGATGATGCATGGTTCCCTATTTGGGATACATGGTATGGACTCATATTCTACCATACTATGAGTGAAAAGAGGGATGTCGATACAGGTCACCTCAAATAGACTCAGTGGTATTGGTTATATTGTGGAGGGGGTGGAGGTATTTCAACCCTAAGGATTCCATTACAGATCCTCTCAGATGGGATCAAGAATCCATTATTGGATTGGAAATATACATGGATTATATTACTTGTGGATCCTTATACATTATTATCATTTACATTATTACATGGTGTTATCAAAATACATGAAAGACATCCCAAGGGTTTGACTGCCAATCCATAGCATAGGCTAGGGGTCATCTCACTTATCTTTCATTATATATGTTTATATATCCATGTGGATACCATATTGAAGCTATGATATTACATTTTAAAATATTTCTCTTTGGATGATGCAGGTTGAATCTTTCAGGTAGCCATTTAGGATCCCAAACCAATGTGTTATTTATTTTATTATTTATCTCGTTTTTCTCACTTATGATGGAACATTATAATATTTATAGTGCACAAAATGGATTGAACTAGACATTGTAGGTGGTGGAATACAAGTATTATATATCACACCCTCATAGGGATACCATAGCACTAGGGTACTTGAGAAGTTATACATGTTTGGAGGTCCTTTTATTTATTTCTTTTATTTTTCTATATACTTGGGTGATAGGGAGCAAATGAATGATCTGGTGCTAACGATGATTATAGAGATATTCTTTGGGATGTTTTTTATTTATTTTATTATATACATATTGTTCCTCTTTCTTATGAATTGTATCATTGTTTAGTCATGCAATAATTATTATGTCTATCAGTGTTGTCAATTTACTTATATTTAGTTTTTCTAATTACTTTTTCTTCTTTTCCATTTACTATTACATCTTCTGATACATTATTTTTATTTCATCACTTTTATAACCTTGTTCCAATCTAATATAAATGGTATTCACCAAACCATATATCGATCAGACCCTCGATACTAGTTGGTAGCCCCTAAGAAATATGGAGGTGTTCCTGAGGCCATGTGGCGACCCTTCCGACTACAGATTTAGTGGTCAGTCAAGAAAGGAAATGACATTACCTAATACCCTACACAATATGTTTAGATGTCTAATTATATATTTTTTTGAAATCGTTATAAGTTGGTTCAAGTGATGTTGCATCAGTTCGATATCATTAAAATAATGCTGCAATTAATTAGATTATATCCATCACATATAAAGACACATTTATGTATTATATAGAAGGCAATGGGTAACCATTACATTTATGTTTTACCTTGTAGACCCCATGAAATATGTTTCATTCAAATCATAGAATTTAAGTTGTATTTCTATGTACCACAACTTAAAATTTACTCAACTATGTTAAAAAAGATGGCATTGTGACTCTACATTTTTCATGGGGGTCAGTGACGGTAGAGAAGGCACCTGCCGGAAGGGACGAGACCACAATTTGGTAGTGAGCCCAGGTAAGGGTGTGGGGGTGTAGCCCCCGCTGTATGGAGAAATTTTTTGGATACGTCTCTAAAGAGGCACCCAAGGTATTTCACAAAAATATTTTTGCACCACCATGCTGGAGCTAATTCAAGTACTAATTTTGGATAATTCCTCAAGGTTTCACCCTAGTGTAGCCAAATAATCGGTGAAACACAGCTATACTTCGGCGCCACCCATACGGCATGGAGCCACTTGGATGACACAAAATGTTGCGCAGCCAAATTTCCGGACCAAATACCATTCTCCCCAGGTTCTATTTTTTCCTATAAATAGGCCCCTAGGGTCTTCATTTGTATGGAATAATTTCCTTGAAGCCCAATTTCTGCTTTGGTAACCCTAGAAATTTTCCCCTATCTTCCAAAACATTCAAGGTAGTTCTTCAACATCTAGATTAGAGGATCTAAGGGAGGATCATTAGACATAAGTCTTTTTAGTGTTTGAAAACCATAACAGTTGTGCTCCTAAAGCGACCAACCTCCCCAAACCATAAATACTTGTGTACTTCCCATTCCTCCCATATAAAATTGAGCACCCGACTTCTGGTACCACCTGTGAATACTCTTGAAGGATTGAGAATGTATCAACCAATTATTATCATACATGTTATCCATCGCTTATGTAAACATTAGGTCGCCCAAGTGTAATTGTATGCCCATACTTGCACGCCCATACCTACTTGGGAGCCCCTCTTTGATTCACATATTCTCTCCAGTTTACATTCCATCAAGCCTTCATCAAAGCCATCCGTGGAAAGAATTATTCATTCATGTCTTCTTTATTAGAATTGGATTCTATTGAGACCACCACCAAAACCTCCTGACTTATGAAACCTTTGGGAAAGGCACATCAGTGTGTATCGTATTTGGGTTTCTATTTCTAGAGGCACATGTTTCCAAAATTTGTTTCACAATGGGTTTAGGGTTCATATAACGTTTGTGGGTTTGTATATCCACATTCACATGGAACATTCTTCCATGAATCGTGTTGGGATGTTCCCAATTCTGAGAATAAGGGTTTGGGTCCCAGTCTCCCCCTTCTCAAAGAGATGGAAACATCAAATTTTAGGCAGGGGAGGTATAGTTCACAACTAATTTTCTACCTTTTAAATAAAGTGAAGTCTCCCTCCCCTACCAGGATCAATTCATGGGTATCCATCTGATTTTAAGCACCTAAACTTCATATCATCATCCTTACTATAGACCCTTCTCAAATGTAAATAGAACAAACAGAAGGATAGTCACCTTTCCCTCTTCCACAGTCACCTCGACCTCATCCACCCTCACCACCATAGGAGCACCCTCTTCCACCAGTGGAGAAGGAAAAAATTTGAATGCAATGTTTCATTGTCGAATCATTCACATCCTATTGTTTATCACATAGATCATTACTCATGTGGGAATAGATATTCGCGATGATTACTACATGTACACATACACTCATGAAGGAATGAACTATGATAACTCTGACTGCTATTCAAACCATGATACATAAGAATCACTTTTAGGGAATGATCTCATTGGACATCCTCTTAAAGAATCCATCACTAATTCCTTTAATTTGGGCCTCCTCTTTTGGGATAAGCCCCAAATTAAACCCTTAAGTCACAATGGAATCCTTTTTAGGAAGTATTCCCAAACAAATTTCTTTCAATGGACTATACTATCCTATGAGACTAATCAAACAACATTGGATTTGATTCCCATATACATGAGATATGTAGAAATCCTCCCTGATGTTCAATCCTGATACTCTAAATCAACCCTTTTCTCATTGGGCCATATTCCCAATAGGATCTGATCCTACGTGGAAACCCTTATTCTTTCCAATGATCATTGGGCTTCTTTTGTATAAGTCCCACACTATGTTTTGACTACGAACCTTTTTATTATATTTCCATCCCACAATACATTAAATAGTATGATTAGGTCCTTATCACATGACCGTATAAGGTATGATGTGTCCCATTCAGTGGCACCGAACTATGGGGGTTCTGATTCCTTTTACAAGGCTATATAGTAAGCCCATTTTGTGATTAGGATCCTAAAATCAAACCGAACATTCAACTCTCTATATAACAATAATTTCCTAAGTTCCCAACTGAGTGGCTTAAAAACCCATATAATCAAAATGATGATTAAAATAATCATTATGATGTATATTAGATGATACCATTTATGGAAAACCTCGAATACAGATGGATATTTCAATTATTGAAGAACCTTGAATACATAATGATGATTATAAAAATTTTACATGCTAAATAAATGATTGAAAATTCTAAGAGATACTTATGATATACTTGGTTAATTTATAAGGATTCATGAAAATATTGAAAAATTTACATAGAGTGTCCAGGAGTAGACAATAAATCCCCCCCCCAAATGGAGTGATGAGTCCAACCGCCAATCCTCTCGACCAATACACATTCTTAAGTATAATAATGTTCAAACAAAACAAACGTCTGCATTTGGAAATTAGGTCCCCTTTGGATGAATAACTTTTGGATGTTTCTGGTTCCATAAATAAATCAAATGGAAACCGCCTAGAAATAGTGATTAAAAAACTAGAATACATCTTTCACGGAATTATGAAACAAAAATGGTGAACCTGAGGTGAATCCTTAACCAAGTAAATTATGTTACCCACCTGTTAGGCCCCTATAAATTGATAAAGGAAGGCCAGACAATTGAATCAATATCATAATTATCAATCTTAAAATATGTTTCTTTAATGGAGTTTGTTGTTTTTCTATAGTTTTTCTTCTCATAATTCCCTTCATTCCAAAATATATTTCATCAAGGAAATATCTGGGAACTCCCCGAACACTTATGATGATGGATCCCCATACTCACGATGGAAGTTCTCACCATCACATCATCTTAAATGACGGGTATTTAATGTGATTGTAAAGGAATATCACTAGAACGGTACAATTCTGACATTGGAGGCTCCCAGATATGCCCTCTAGGTCAATAACAATCTTCAATCATTTGGCCAGTGATGACCAATGATCAAGAAGCTGATGGTTCCAACCACCATATTCATCTATTTTATGTCCTTATACCTAAAATGGAACAATCAATACCTCTTGTAGTAAAAGAAGGTGGAACAAGAGGCTACTTAGGGCCTCAATTAAAGAAAACAGGAGTTCTTCTTGAGGACTCCCACCATCAATCACCGCCAGAATCACGTGGTATTGTACCCCCTACATAATGGGGGTGTTTCCTCTGGACATTTGGCCCAGGTATCTCAGACGCAAACAAGGACAACTCCCAGAGGCATTGTATGGTCAACAAGGATCAGGTTCTCACCATTTCCTCATCTGGAAAAGCTCATAAACCTAACATGAAGTAAAATAATGAACGAGCACATACACCAGTTTATCCTAATTTTTCTGTTCAGCAGACTGATATAGATGAAAACTACCAATCCCACTAGGTAATCCTGGTTGAGTACTGTGAATAAGCACATACACCTAATTAAATGTCATCAACCTATCATCAGGATCATTTGACTCCATTTAAATAAGCTCTCCAATCTAATGTGCAGAAAAATGGTCAATAGGAACACACACATATTTACAATGACGAATTCTTCCAGCAGTCTCGTCTGCCAGTATTGAAGGAAGACTATCAATCATACATGATGAGAAATAGATTTATGGACCATACACCTACCAATGTTCATTAATTATATCAACTATCTCATTTTGGAGTACTAGTAGAAGTCAGTCAGAAAGATCTGATGACAAATTTGGGGTAGATCCAACTTTCTGCCCCCATGCATGAGTACCGTCAATAACCATTTATAGGAATATGAGGACAAGAGTAGGCACATACACCTACTCAAAATAAGGAATAGAATTATATTCCCATTCTAGTCACTGAAGTCACTAAACATATCTTATCAATGGTGACAGTTTAGAGGAATATATGTTTCCATATTCTGGATGCATGCCAAGATATTATAAAAACAACTTTAGCATTATCAGGGAAAAAGACACAAAAATCTATATCCACACATGGGACGAAACATTGTCATTCCATCCCTGAGTAAATACATAATGTTGTTCCAGTCCCGTTGGGTCATAGGGCATACTCCCACATATCATATGAACAATAGGTTTGGGAACATATACCGTTTCTAATTTGTGGTAATTGGGCCAATATGGTATCCACTCTAAAGAAGTCACATCAACATGCCCATGATAACCACTTTTCCCAACAAGTGGACTCAACTAAGTATAAATTAAAATCCAAAAAAGGATCTCCAAGTACTGTTGGAAAATCTAGAGTCAAGCAGTGATTTTGACCCTCTTAATTTTGGAGATCATGAAGCACTCAGACATTTATCTATTGTGGATCAAGAAAATATCATCTCATTACCATATTTTGGGAATGCAGTTTTAAATTTTAAGTTCCTCATTGGACACTTCACCATGAAGGCTTCATTTAGAATCTTTCGGAAAATACAGAGTGTCTATCTTTGGATGATAGCCACGACAACCCTCCATGTGTCCAGATGAACATGTAGCAAAAAAGATTAACCTTTACTATAATCTATCATGTTGATCCTTCCCATGATTTCATTTGCTGTGAATGTCCTGTCCACTGTAGTATGTTGCATTATTAAAACAATTTTATAATTTAGAATGTTGCAACAACAAAGTCCTCATATTTCTATGAACTTTTAAACACATGTCTATCCATGTTTGATTAATTTTCATATATAGGTGAGACACTTTCACAACGATAATACATCTTAAAGGAATGGTCATTCTCCGAACCTCCCTTGGGTGATTTTTCTTCTAATACAGAGCATCCACTTTGGTCAGAACAAGTGAGGAATCCTCTAGTGAAAGATGATGAATATTTGTTAAAAATGGGTAAACAATTAGCTAGGGGAGATGTACCAGTCATGTTCTGGCCATTAGAAAATTCTCATTATAAAATTCTAGAATTGATTACATAATATTTTATTCCTGAAATCCTTCTCAATTTATGGATGAATATTTTTCATTTGAAAAAAAATGTATTACAATATGATAAATATAAAAATGAATTAAATGTAATTTCAGGGTTGAAACACCAAATTTACTTGGAATCACATTCATTTTCCTAAAATAAAATTGTTGAAAAACCGCAGAGAACCCTTCAGTGTGAATGTCTCAATGATCTAAATAGGCTAGGATAGTTAACTGCAAATTCTACATTTAATGTTTGTATCAGAGGATGGGGTGAATGTGGAGCATTTCATTTCACTGCACTCCAAAATCATCAATGTCCTCCAAAATTGGTCTTATACAATGTTATTTCCCATGCTCTACCCCAATCAATAGGTTTTGTATGTTATAAAATTAAATCTCAAGAATAGTCCTCAACCGGTTCTCATCTGAGTCAGGCCCAAAGAAAAAAAATTGTTGTATTAATTTTACATCAATAATATGAGAATCTAGAGAAGGGGTCCCATTTAGAGGATTTTAGCCATCCTAGAATGAAAATTTCTGGAATAGCATAGTGATATTCTGAAACATGTGATTTATGTGGTCATCGGATGATGCACCCAACTTTTTTCTGAAACAAAATCCTCCAAATTAGAAGAGTAGTTACACGAATTTCAGCCATAGCAGTTCAAGAATCACACAAACTATCATTTCTGGGAGCTCATTTAATTATACCATCATATCTATTCAAAAAAGATGAATGATTTGAAGAAGAATTACAAGAATGATTCCTGCCTGTAGGGTTGGGGAATTTTTTACATCTGAAATCCCCTCATCAACAAATAATAAATTTCTCCCAATTAGGAAAGAATCCACAAGGAGAGCATACAACTAAACTATCTGATGATTCCCTTCAGGTTACAGTCCACCAAACAGTTCCATGTAGTTATTAATATAGGGGAAATAATTATCATGGATGACACAAAGGAATATGATCTCACAAAAACGCTGAATGAATACCATCGTTGCATTATGCATTAGTAAATTTCCTTAACACCACTATAGAAGATCCTCCACGAAATGAGTCTAATTTAGGGGAATCAGAAGATGAAATGCATGTCCACAATATGGTACACTCCAAGGAAAATAAAGAAGGTGGGTGCTCCCAAAATTCGAGGCCTACCCAGAATCTAGTTATTCCATCAAATAACCAACTCCCATCACTCCAAAAGGCATCTAACAAGGGGAAAGTAAACATGTTAGATCACAAATTACTTTTCCACTAGAAAAGTTCAATATATTTCTCTTGAAGAGAGATTCTCACTACAAGAAGAGGAAATGAAGGAGTTTAAAAGACATAATATGTAGTTACTTCAAAATATCATTTCTGCAAGATGTACTCCCCTCATAGGTCCTCAACTTGTAAATATTGTAAGACCTCCTTTGCAAAGAGGTTTCATAGTAACTATAGATGCAGATAATGAATTCCATCCACTAGGTGCAAAATGAAGTTAGGATAGAACACATCTCGATAGGACTATTCCTATGGGTTAACCATGGCATAAAACAACACCATTATCATTGGTTTTCTAGGTCATTGCACCAGATCAAGCTCTTATTTCTTGACTGGCACAGAATCTACCTTATCCGGATATTCCCAGGATGCCAATAAACATAATTGAGGCATTAATGACTTGATTGTAAGCTATGGGGGAATGACGTGCACCATTTCATTCATAAAAGAGAGCTTACACTGAATCGGTGGGTGCAATTACTCCCCCACCAAATTTGTTGAATACCAAATTCCCAATATTTATTAGTATGTGAGATCTAGAATAGTACATAACACATTTCTTTTCTTGTTGATATTCCATGATGGAACATCCCAACATCAATAAGTAGTAAATCTTATGTTTTAGGTGCAGCCATTATAAGGACATGCTTTTGTCTAGTATACATGTTTACAGTATTGATCAATTTTTGGATGGGAAGATCTCTATTAGAAATTTCTTCTTCAATTTAACTCAATGCTACAAAAAATGACAGTTTCTGTTCTTAATAGTTGTAAGAAAAGGGAGAATGAAATACTTTAATATTTCACTTCTCTGTGGAATGGATTAACTTATTCCTTAAGTCTAGCACTCCCTCAAGACTATTTCCTGCCAATTTTTGTGGAAAATCAACATGTGAGTTATGTACACCATTAATCCCTATGAAATACACATGAGGGTTTCAAGACTTTACATTAATCGCTCAATAGATAGAATACTCTATAATAGAAACTAAGGCTAACACTCGTGTAATACCATCAGCTCCAGGGAGGAGGATAAGAAAGAAAAAAGAAGCTATAGTCATACTCAAGTAGGCACTTGTACATGCTTCTACATCAATACCTTCATCATACCGAAGTGCTCTACCTCTTGAGCATCAACAGAAATGGACACCTCATCAAGATGATCAAAGAGAGAAAAGGCAGAAAGATATTGAAGAATTAATGAAAAAAGGTTTTTCTTTCTAGAATGAACAAGTTCCTGGTTACGTCATCTAATCTCTGGAAAACAATTTGGTTTAGTTTCCGAGGCTAAATAAAACAAATAAAGAAGGAGATGATGATATTCCAAATTATTGTCTGATTAATAAGATTTTAGGAAATACCATCTCAGTATATTTTATTTTCAAGGACCACTTTCAAATTATGTTTGACTCTAGGTAAGTAAAACTGAAAAGTTCATCCGCTCAAGTAACATGTGTTACTACAACTGATCCAGAGGAAGAAGGTAAATGGAAAGAGGTCAAAAGTAAAAATTTTAAAAAATGTGACAATTGGAGGATTAGGAAATGATCAACCAGACTCTTTCCATTTTATAAACACAGTTGAAACAACCAATTGTGTCTTCATCTACTCATTCCACAGTAAAACCACCATCATCAAAAGGTCATTCTTCAATAAAATGATGTGATTATAAGGAGAAATAGATGTCAGAAGAATATGACCTCATGTCAAGGCCAAATTTATCCTTGACTCTAGTAAATTTTGTGCCATCTATTTCGAAAGCATGGGAACTACCCCACCAAACGGCACAACCAAAATTACCATCTCAAGAATAATCTTCGTTAGATTAATAATTGATCTTTGGTTATATTATTATTATCCATTTAATGGATCCTTATTCCAATGGTGATTATCATTATAATGATCTCGAATTCCTTATATCTAATTGGGGAAATAGAGTAGGAGTCCAAGGCTGAGGATACATGGGATGATGTGGGAATTCTAAAAATCACCATTTTACTCTACCCCTAGTCGAACCATATGTGCAGTACAAACTCCTAGAAGATCCCTTCTTCGGGCTCAATAAGAACAAGGGGTTTCTTCCATGCAAGATAAGTTCGGGTTTAACACAGTTATTTACGTAGTCTTATTAGAAGATACACCATATTCTTCTCATCGAGTGAATAGACGTAGTTGGTATAATCTACCAAAGACATGAGTATTTTTAGCTTCTTCTCCGACATAGAATACAGCTACATCAGAATAATCAAGTTCCAAAGTACCTACAAAACCGCATCACCAAGCTAGAAAACGTAGACCGTTGGACCAAAAGTGTGATGTCATGAAACAATTGGCCCATGTACTAGCCATGTTATCAATTACACATGCACTGAATCTGTCAAAATATCTTCAAGAGGAACTCATTAAGGTTTTTTTAAGTACTCAATAGTTTAAAACCAATATTTATACTGATGAGATTTACCATAAAGATAGTGATCCTACATAAATTCATATAGTATTATATTTTGTAGATGAAGATGAAGATGTTGTTGTAAATGGAAATATCAGACCTTTGTATTTGTCTATCTAGGTCAATGACATAGACATCCGACGTGCCTTCATTGAAAATGGCTATGTGTCAACCTCATTCCCATTCGTACACATCGTCGATTGGGCTTGACTGAATATGATTTATATCCTTCCAATTTAAAGTTGAAAGGGTATGAAAAGAATGATCAAGAACATATGGGACACATTACACTCATAAATCAGTTTGTAGATCTTGTTTCTAATTCAGATTTCATGGTTTTTCTTCAGGACATTGGCTTCAATATAATGCTTGGAAGGCTTTGGCTGCGTCCACATGCAACTATACCTTCATAATACAGCCAATATCTTAAGTACTGTTTCAATGGTAAAATCAGGACATTTAATGGTGAAAAGGGTCCATTCAAAACCTATGAATATCAATACATTGAGGCAGAGTTTTATCACAAAAAACAAACAAAGCCCATGAAAAAGGAAATAACCAGAGTTAATTCTCCCAATGGACTGAAAAAGATCCCATAAAATCCATTTATGCATTTGATTACAGATTATGTGCTACCATTGATCAAATTGAAAGGGTGAAACCAAATCCAAGAACTTATCTAGTTACTTCCATAATGATAATTACAACAACTGATCCTTACAACATGGGATTAATTATTAATTCACCATATATTGATGGAAGCTTAAACAGAGATTTCTTCATTTAATCCACTAAATTTCATCAAGCCTTTACCTAATTAATCATAGTAGAATAGATTGTAGAAATTTCATAGGAAGGAAAATATGTTGATTCTCAATCCATCATTTACACATTATTACTAAAGGAGGACCCATCGTCATTACTAGGGCCAGATATGGTGGCATATTCTTTAGGATGGTCAAATTCTGACTCCTCCCATAACTCTGGATGATTTTCCATGTCATCTACAATGCAAGTGGAAATAGAAGAGGTAACAGGTAATGAAAAATAAGAGGAAGATCTAATGGATTCACCTCAAGCATTTGACAGAGGTGTCTTTACCACTGTGGATGTGCATATCAAAATAAATCTGGGTACAATAGTAGATCCACACCACACTCTAATTAGTGAATCCATGACCTCTGAAGAGAAAGAAGTGTATACTAAATTTCTAAAGAAACATCATGATATATTTGCATGGAATTATAATGAAATCCCAGGTCATAAACATGATGATTCAACCCATCATTTGGGTTTTCCAAAAGAACATTGTGGATTCAATCATGCTGCAAGAAGAACACACCCAACACATGAATCTTAAATTTAATATGAAGTTGATAATAATATAAAGGGTAAAATTTTCAGGGAAGTGTAATATCCCAAATGGGTGGCCAATATTGTCCCAGTGAAAAAGAAGAATGGGAAAATTAGAGTCTCCATTGATTTCAAAGATCTTAATCGGCATTGTCCTAAAGATGATTTTCAATTTCTGATTTCAGAACATCTAATTGATGAAACTAATGGCTTTGATGCTCTTTATTTCATGGATGGATACACTAGGTATAATCATATCTGTAAATCCCTTGAGGATGATGAATCCACCGCTGCCGATCCCCTCAAGGTTTGTTTTTGTATCAGGTAATGCCCTATGGTTTAAAGAGTGGAGGTGCAACATACCAACGTACTACAAACCATATCTTCAAAACATTCATTGGGAAATTTATTGAATGTTATGTGGATGATTTGGTGGTCAAATCCAGAAAAAATTCCAATCACTTGGTTGATTTGGAAACCATATTCCATAAAAATTTACAAAACAGTTTTATGATAAACCCCTCGAAATTTTCATTTGGGGTAACCTCAAGAATGTTCCTTGGCTTCATTGTACACCATCGTGGTATTGATGTTGTTTCTATGAAAAAAACAAACCTTGGTATGTCACCTTTTAAAAATTTGGATGAATTAATATGACTCTAAGGACACATGGCCAATATTCGATGCTTTATCACCAACTTGGTAGGCAAGTGTTTTCACTTCACCAGATTAATGAAGAAGGGAGTCAACTACCAATGGACCGAATACTGCAAATAAAATTTGATACCCTCAGGAAATATTTATTTAGTCCACTGGTATTAAGGTCACTTGTTTAAGGAAGTCCACTTATCCTTTATGTGACTACTTTAGAGTGATAACTGGGTACTTTCCTTGCTCAAAAGAACTATTTTGGGAATTAAAATGGACAATACCATCTCAATTGAACAATGCTTGATGCAGACACTTAGTATTCATGTGTTGAAAATTTCTGTCTGGCATTAAACATATCTGTTCAGAAACTGAGGCACTACTTGCAACATCCTAAGGTCAAATTGGTATCTTGCAACAACCTGCTCAAATTTATCCTCAGTAATCCTATGCTTACATGGGGTCTGGCATGGTGGGAAGTTATATTTCAATAGATTGAAAACCAATTTGGGCCTCAAAAGAGAATTAAAGGAAAATCTCTAGCTGAATTCCTTGCTGAGTATCCATCTGTGGAAGATGCATTATTAAATACTGAACTTAATGATGAAGAAGTCTTCTCTGTTTAGGATAACCTTAAAACATGGTAAATTTAATTTTATGGTGCTTCCAAAAGTCCTACATAGAAGAGAATGGAAACCCCTAAATTCAACAAAGTTGGGTTAGGAATTTTCCTTATTTACCCAAAAAAAGGTTGTATTTCCTTATTCCTTCATCTTGTTAGTAGGTTGTACCAACCGTGGGGAAGAATATCAAGCTCTCATCACTTGTTTGGAATTTTACCTTCAATTGAAAATTGACCATTTAATGGTGAAAGGTGATTTAGAATTGGTAATAAATAAAATCAATGGGGAATATCTTATCAGAAAAGATGAGTTAATCCCCTTGTGTGATTATGTTAGAGGGTTAATGTATAAATTTCGCTAAGAGTTGACACTATCTTATGTCTCGTGATCAATAAATTCTCAAGAAGATGCACTGGATAATGCAGTTACAACGTCAGTAGATCCACATCGGGATGAGAAAATCATCAACACATCCCATCATCATGTGGTTTTACCTTCTGTTTAAAGTAGAATGGTTGAAATTAATGAAATTTGTCCTATTTATAAACCATATAGTCTTAACATTGGATAGAGAACACCCATCATGGAATATCGTAAAAATAGGATACATCCAACCGATAGTGAAGAAAAAGAACAGATTGGATAATGAGTAGCCAAATTCAATCTTTATGATAGTCCAGACCATCTAAAGATACATTATAAACGAGGCTTTGTTGGAAATCTATTTAGATGTATTGATGGAGAAGAGACTACAACTATCATGAAAGAAGTACATTTAGGATTTTGTGGTTCCCACCAATCTGGGAACATACTCTTTGATCAGATCTAAAGGCTTGGATACTTTTGGCCTTCATTGATGCATGATTTTATAGATTTTACTTAAAAATGCCATCCCTGCCATGTGCATGCCAACTTCATTCATCAACCCCTGCAGTTGATAAATAAAGAAGAATACTCCTAGCCATTTTCTACATGGGGAATATATCTATTATGGGATTATCCTCCATCCATAGTTATGAAGTTTATGTATATTCTCATTGCTACTAACTTCTTCGCAAAATGGGCTGAGGAAATACCTCTCAAGGAATTTGGAGGAAAAATCATTGTTAGTTTTTTCAAAATTAGTATCATCACTATATTTGGTGTCCCTCATACTATTTTGACAGACAATGGCACCCATTTTGTTTCTGCTGAGGTAAAACAGTTATGTCAGGAACATAATATCCAATCCAACTATTCATCTCACTATCATTCGGTGGCCAATGGACAGATAGAGGCCTTCAATTAGAACCTATCAAATATACTCTAGAAGAAGTTGGATAAAGATATAAAATTATTCCCTAATAATCTTTTGAATTCTTTATGGGATTATCAAATAACTACCCACACTATTACCCAACAATGTCCTTATTCATTGGTATATGGAACTGAAGTAGTTTTTCTAATTCTAATGAAATTTCACCCACTCAGAGTTTCAATCTATCATTAGTTTTCATTAGATGAGAGGTCTCAGAAACAGTTCAATGAGTTTGAATTATTAGATGAGAAAATATTGAAAACACCGAATCATTTAAGAAGTATATCTGAAAATAATAGCAGATGATTTTAACAAAAAAGTTCACCTCCATTCATTTATTGAAGGAGAATTGGAATTGGTCCATAGGACTCCAATGATACAAAGGAAGAAACCTACAAATCATGATCTAAATTAGGAAGGACCTTATTCAATATACAATGTCTATTCAAATGGAGCTTATGACTCATTTTAAATGGATATAGATCTTATTACAACTCCACCCAATGTAATACTTCTAATTTAATAATTTTTCATGTATCATTTTTCCTCACTACAAAACATTAAAATGCACAGTACATTGTCCTCGCTGTTAGGATTTAAACTACACATTACAATGTCCTTGATGCAAGGCATAAAATTCCACAGACCCCATGTCCTAGTTTCAAGACAATAAAATGAATAACAATCATATGTTTACATGCAGAATGATGATAAAATGTTTAACATCTTCATCTTTGTCACATGTCATTAAACAGTATGACAACATTTGTACAACAAACATTTTCTCTTTTTGAAATTTGATGCATCCATAAGAAAACATCATTAAAATCAGTGCTCCTCATTAGTGGAACTTGAATCCCTCTATTTTCTATGTATGAGTCATATTTCCATAGATTTATTATTTCAAGAACAATGTATGGCTTGATTCTCATTTTCCCATGAGATACACAGTGACACCAAACTCTCCAATTTTGGGCCTAGCCACAATCCCAAAATATTTTTATCTTCTTTTCAAATATTTATATGAATCAGATCTATACATATTGTTCCCTTAAGATATTTTATTTGGTCCTTATACCATTATATATCTTAAGATTTTCAATTCTCTCAGAATGTGTCAAAATCCCCCATTCTATATGTCAAACACAATTTGAGTGAGAAATGATTGTTTAAAGAACTACGTACAGATTAATATTCATATATTTTAGATTCGTAGAGATACCTATATCTCCAATCTTAGGCCCAACCATTAAAAAACAGTTATTTCTTTTATAATAAAAAAATCTGCACATAGAATGTTTTAAGAACAATGTATGACTTCATTATTTCCATACCAAGACACATAGTGACACATGGGTTTTATCCCTTGATCCAGTTACAATATGACTATCCTTTCACATTAGTTCATTTTCATCATTACCACATGATGTTAAAATACATGGAAATATAACACCCCTATTCTTCACTTATGTAACCATTGCACGGTAAAAGAAACCCTTACTGCTCATTGTTTCTCACACCGAGCATAGCTCAAATGGGATTTGGAATTGGGTAATATGACTAATTATATAAATTACATGTTTCAATTTATTCTAGGGAAATCAATTATTTAACTTTAATACTTAAAACATTATAGTATAATGTCATCACTACATTACATAAAACTACATAGTAAAATGTCCTCACTGCATTACATAAAACTGCATAGTACAATTTCCTCACTACATGACATAAAAATGCATAGTATAATGTGATCATTGTTTGAATTAAAACTATACATCACAATATTAATTTAGAGGAAACATATAATGTCTCTATTTTACATATGATCAAATCAATGTAAACGATGTCAATCTCAGGGCCAATACTGATTCAAATATTTCTCACATGCAATAATAAAACTCCCCTCCCCTATTTCACACTTTTAATCTTGAATATTTCAAGATCCATACAAACTTTCTTATGTTTTATTGTGACATATTTTCTAATATTTAAGAACACTTTTGTTTGACAATGCATCACTTTCCCTCAGGCAACCTAGCATATGTTGCCTCCATAACATGACTCTTAGTCAAAAGATTCCACTATTTGGATATGAATCATATTCTCTAGTTATCCCTGCATAATACATCCCCCATTATATTTTTTTTCAAGTAATGGTAAAATTGTTATTGGTTATAGTATCTTTGTACCCTTAAATCCTTAACAAAAATATACAAAAATCATTATTTTAATACAGTCATTCAAGTATAATTTCCCACTATCTTTCTCACAATCTGAAAGTACTCAAGACCATGGTTTACACATTTCACTCACCATGAGTTAAATAAAATATGAAATAACCTTGAAATCACTTGGCCACATATTATATATTGTTTCTATTTCTTGTCCTAGTTGTATGACATAGAACTACATACACCAGAATTTCACGGTTTTGGTCAGACCTTAGTAAGAGTCCCATTCCTCTAATTCATTGGAAATATTGGTTGGAAATAACCTCTCCATATTCAGTTACCATTCTTAGTAAATCAAATTTTATGTTTTGGAAAATATAAATCTCCATAAACTTTCTTTATCTTTTAGAAATAGAATGTCAAACTTCAAAGAGAAATTTTTTTTGACTATGCATCACATGCCCTTAAGCTGCCTTGCATAAGTATCCTACATAACCAGTCAGTCAGTCAAAATATGAGACTATTTGCCTATCAACAAAATGTCGTAGCTGGCCCTGAATAAGACATCCCAATAATGTGTTTGTCAAATAATGGTAACTTCTTTCTTAGAAGAGACTTCCGGAAATTCCATTATCCCTTTTTCTATATCATCCTTTGGATTCAAAAATAATTACCAAACCACGGTTTAACATTTTCCCTTCCATACCAGAACATGATAGTAAATTTTTAAACAATTATCATTAAATTGGGAGAATCTCATACATTTCATTGGATGTAAAGACCATGAGTTAAAGTCACACAATGTCCTCACCGCATGACTCAAAACTGCACAGTATAATGTCCTCTCTGCATGTCTTAAAACTACATTGTACTATGTTTTCACTGCATGACATAAAACTTCACAATATGATATCATAATTTCCACTTTTTGATAAATCATAACCATTCATCATACAATAACTTTTTATATATATTGGTTTTCTATCCATGAAATATGTTAGTGTAAAATAGTCCATTCATTCTTAAAATTTCTTTCCTTATAAAAACCACCCATTGTGGTCTTGAGTCACCCAAATATTATTTTCCCATATCTATCAATAGTAAAACGATAAACATCATAGAGATATTTTACTTGACTATCCAGCACATGCCGTTTGGTGGCCTTGAAAAAGATGCCAACATAACAGGCCTTTTAGTCAAAAGATGCCACTATATGGATATGTAGAATATTCCGTAGTTGGCCCTGCATAATACATCCCCCATAATGGGTTTTTCAAATAATGGTAACTTCATTTTGGGAAAAGACACCTGTTATGTTGATACAGGTTTTAAAATTTGGGGACCAAGAAAATCATGGCTCAGGATTCCCTTTGGAAATTTTTAATAAATACAATTATATTTTTAACCACAGAGTTTTGCTTGTGATCTAATTAAATGTTTATGGTCAAGATATTCTACCCTAAATATTATCCTATTATTTTCCAACATTCATGACTCTAAACTGCCAAACAACAAAAGACTTGATACTCATTAGATTGGGAACCCGCAAAGGGAAATCTAAAAACAGTTGAGTCACAGGACACTAAATATGCATTTGGTATGGTTTAGGTAATATTGAGCAATAAAAAGTCAAAAGATATTATTTTTTTTTCGTTAGCCATATTACCCTAGAAAAGAATCATTCTTTTCTTGCTATTCCCCAATGCTTAGTCAAAAATCAGATAATCCTTCCATAATTGACGTTGCTCCAAATCTGGCCAGATGATGCTGCAATAAGTCAAAGAACTCTACTTTTACCTTTGAACTAGATTTATTAAATTTTGAATGAATCAAATTATTGGGGGGGGGGGCTTTTGTAGACACCATGAAATGTGTTTCATGAACTTCTCTGAAATTGAAGATGTATTTCAATGTACCGAAACTCAAACTTACCTTAACTGGGATTGAAACATTTCTGTGGCAACTCTGAATTATTCATGGGGGTTAGTGATGGTAGCGAAGGCACCGGTTCGAAGGGTGGGGACCGCATCCTGGTAGTACACCCATGTAGGGGTGTGGGGGCGCAGCCCCTATCATATAGTGAAATTATTTGGCTAAGTCCCTAAAGAAGTGCCGAAGGTACCTGAACTGAAATACTTGTGCACCACCATGATGGAGCTGATTGAAGTAGTGGTTTTGTCTTAGTCCTCATGGTGTCTCCCAAGACTATCCAAATCATCGGTGGAATGAAAGTATACTTGGGCGCCACCCATGTGGTCCATAGCCACTTGCATGCCAAAAAATGTCATGTATCCTACATGCGCGACTAAACTCCTTTCGCCCAAGGTCTTATTTTGGCCTACAAATAGACCCCTGGTGTCTTCATTTGTATGGACGAATTTCGTTGAAGAACAATTGTTGTATGGTCGCCCTAGTACTTCGCCATAGTCATCCCAAACTTTCAAAGTTGTTCATCAACACCTTGAGTAGAGGATTTAAGGGAGGGTCAATTTACTTCATTCCTTTTAGTGATTGAAAACCATAACACTTGAACTCCTAAAGTTCCAATCCTCCCCAAATTAGAAATACTTGTGTGCTGCCCATTCCTCCCTAAGGAACATGAGCGCCCCTCTTTAGGGATTTCCTATGAATACTCTTGATCGCTTGAGAATGATCTCACCTATTTATTTATGTATAGGTTATTTGTAACAGCCCGAGATTTTATGAAAAATATTCTTTTTTATTTTACTAATGTCTTGTGTTATACGCTACACCAAAAGGAGCTTGTACAACACGCATCCTTGACTTGCCTTTCATTACACGCAATCGCAACCTTCCTCGATAGCGTGTGTGGTACGTAATCCTGAGTTTCACGAAACAATGATATGCTATTAAAATATTATTAAAACTAGCCGTTATGAATAGTAATAACCACTTTTTAAATTTTAGAAATTTTAACTCTCAAAATGGACTTCATTTTTGGATTCGGAGTATCGGATTTAGCCTAAGGTGAAATTTTGGTACTTTTCGGATAACTTTCATATTCTGATGAATAGTGAAAATTACTAAATTATAATTAAAAAAGAATTTTTTAATCGAAATAATTAATAGTGATAAATCATTAATTTGAGTGGTTTTAAAGTATATTTAGAATATATTTTTACAATTTAATACAATGTTGGTCATTGGATGTAATTTCACATTTAAACTAGAAATAAACAAGTGTCAATCTTTTGATAGATATTGTTTCTTAAAAACACGCTATTTGTTTTAACAGCGGGATTTAATTATAAAATTAATTAATGAAACTTTTATGTTATGAATTTGGTAAAATAGACTTCATTTTTGAATTCGGAATATGAAATATATCTTGGGATAAAATTTTGGCATTGTTCTGAAAAACATCAATTTTTGATGAATAGTGAAACTACTAAGTGGTAGGTTAAAAACTGAATTTTGCATAAAACTTAATTTTACCGCTTCTGTGAATGGAATTTCGAAAATCCGAGAGACACGGTTAACATCAAGGACTAAAATGTGGTTGAATGAGATGAAAATAATTTTTTGGTGAATAGTAACTTTTTACTTTTTACCACGGTTAATAGTAATTAGGGTAACTAAGGGTAAATATGATATTAATATTACCCTAAAACATGTCCTAATTCTATTGGACAAGTTTAATTCGACCAAAAACAAACTTAGGAATAAAATATGACCATTTAGGCCCACTTGGATTAGATTAGGACATTTATTATTAATTTATTGAAAGAAGGGTTAAAGTAGTTAAAATCAAAGTTTAATAAGTAAATCATTTTTAATATGGGGTTATACATAAGATAAATTCGATTGTAAATATTCATTAGAAAGATAAAACGATTTAATACATGATGGTATTTTATTTGTAATTTTTAGACATCAAATAATTTAATTTATTTATGACACAAAGATGATGCAGTAATTATCTTGTTAATGAAATATTGACATAATTGATGTTATAAACACCAAAATAAATGTAATTTAAGATTTTTTATGAATTCCAATAATTTTATAGGTTACTATGATATATTTTTGTTGATTTAATCAACTTGGTTCGAACATATAATTCTGTTATGACTTTCACAAAAATCATATATCAAATAGTGTCAAAATTGACACAAAATAGTTTTTAAATCAAATATTATATTATTAATTGTTATTTTATTCCTAAAAATCTAAGGTTCGGCCAAATGACTTAGATAAGGATATATATATTAATAATAAACAATTTTGGGTTCGTTTGGCATGTTATAGTATGTTTATTAACCATATAGTGAAAGAAAACAAAAAGACACGGTAAAAGTTAAATTATTTAACTTAGAGTTAAATCTAATTGATAAGGTAAAAATAATAACCTAAACTTGTCTAAATTCTATTGGTTGATAGGATTTCGACCCATCCCCACTTTAGCTTCGAAATAAGACCCTTTGGAACCATTATAAACCGATTTTGACTTTAATATAAAATAATATTTTGAGATATTCCTAAGGTGCCCCTCTCCTCCCCTATAAAAGGACACCTCCTCCCTCTCCTCCTCACACCAATTTGAGCACTCAAGCTCGGCCAACCCCTTCCAATTTCTCCTCTCCACTTCCCTAGAAACATCCTAGAGGTTCTGGTCTCCTCAAAGACCAATTTTAGTGCCCTAAGAGGAGGTCTCAAAGAGGCACTTCAAAGAAGAGGTAATTACCGTTACCAATTCTTTCATCTTTATTTCTTCTTCCACTTCTTCTTCTTAGGTTGTTTCATTATGAAGTAATAACATCAGTATCACTAATATACTGATATGTTATTATAAGTATGAAACAACCCTATTTCACCATCTATCCATCCTACGGAAAAAGAAATCACCGCGCGTGCGTACGTACGGAATACCGTCTCCACGCCGTGGTGTAATCTATTTTCCACCACCACCTTACATGGATGGGTATAATGGTGTAAAGAATAACTATACATAGTTATTACAACATCATATTGATTCTGATATATTGTATAATCCACTCCAATTCAATTCAATATTTATAGAAATGATATCATCGCTCGTGCGTACGTACGGACTACCGTCTCCACGACGCGATGACATTCATTCTCCATGTTAACCATTTAAGAATGATTATAATGTATATATAAGAAATAATAATGAAATATATGACATTATAAAGCTACTGGATTTATGTGAATATATACATATGTATGTCATCTACTTACTTCCATTTCAAGACAATAAGGAAAGGAAAACAGCGTTCATGCGTACGTACGGACTACCGTCTCCATGAACGGTGTTTTTCATTTTATTTATCTACCTATTATATATATATATATACTGAATATATATGATATATAAATCATATTTTATATTCTGGAAGTAAGTAAATCATGATATAAGTAATAATGATGTCAAGAACAACAAGTCAAAACACCTACGATAAATGAAACGATTTTACCCAAAACGCTTCTTTAACATGGTGTTTACAAAAGAACGGGTAATATAATGTCATAAGTGAACCATATATGATATCATAACAATGAATATGATTCTGTAATAAGTCAATAACATGATTTAAATCATTATACAGGAGGTTCGGACACTTACAAAGCAAGTCGGACCTAAGGTAAGGGAAATATCACAATCTCATTTTTATCCGAGATTGTTTATACTTTGGTATTTACTGGGGTGCATTTTATCATCCACATCCAAGTTTCTTCAATATGTAATATTATTTCCACCCACCTACAATTGTTTAAATCCAATTTTACCCTTCGGTGAGTTTTTAATAAAAGATATGAAAGGAATCTTTTGTCGTTTTTTTATACGAGGTACTTTTTGACTTTTCCGACAAAAGTATGAGAAGAATGATTTTTTTTAACTTATACGGAACGAACGGATTTTTACGGTTTTATAAAGCCTTATTTTCATGAACCTTCCTCCAAAATATTTCATGACTATTTTTAATAAAATCTCTTTCTTTTAAAATTGTATGATGTTTTGTGAAAAGAAATTGATTTTGAAGAAGAAAGGATATTTTCCTCAAGAATTCATTTCAAGTGTTTTATCAAAATTATTTTCCATCTAAGATAATAAAGGGTTCTGTTTCTATCCATATTTTTACATTGATTTGACTATGTTGTGATGGAATTATGTTTATGAATTCCTTTATCTTATATGAATGGTTTTATGATGTCATGTTGTTTAAGAATCCCATTTTTATTACATGGGTTATGCAATGATGTATGATTTATGATTTTGTGGCACACATAAGAATGGTATCATTATGAGATGGGTGGGACCTATATCTCCCTCCAATGCATTGGGTAAAGATTTTATATCTCATGAGATAGACATGGCTGGAATGGTAGGTTATACCGGTTCAGTGAAACAGGACTGAAACGAGGATTACTCGATTCAGAAAGGGACTTTGTCCACTAAGATAGTCTTGGCAATGAGTCTTGACTAACAAGAAATGATTCTCTGTGATTATGTGTGTATGCCACAATGAGTAATGTTTTAAGTTATGATTTCATTTCACTACTATGATTTATCCCATGTTATGAAATTATGCTCTCTTTTGCAGGTTATGATTTCCAAAATGTTATGTTCTTATGAATACGATGTGATTGATATATCTTTTGTTTACCCTTACTGAGCATTTGAGCTCACCCTTTTATGTTTTATTTTCCCCAGGACATAAAGAAAGGTTTTAGGTAATAAAAAAAGGAAGATCTTTATGGGAGATGTTGAAGATCTTTCCCCACGATTAGAAGATTTTATTCCGAGTTTCCACAGACACTAAACTATTACGATCCTTGTGTGTGTGTTTTTGTTTTGTACTAAGTATTCCGCAAAAGTAATGTAATGTCCATGTACGTCAAGCTACGGGTCTCTACAGTTGGTATCAAAGGAAAGGTATAGTCAACCTTTGGAAACTAGGATGCGAAAACGTTAGTGAGATCCCTAGAGATATTTCTAAGGTATGTCTAGGGATGTCCCTAGGGATAAGTATACGTATAGGTTATAGTAATAGAATTATGCTAACGATCATAGAATTAAACCTAAGATGTTGGATATTGAAGGTACTCCCCCTTTATTATGTTGTTTTCCCTATCATGATTTTTTCCTCTCACACTATTTTTTTGGGTTTTAAACGATGGCTGGAACCCGAAGGAACCGTGTTGATCAATGCAATGGACAATGAAATGATTGCCCTCCTGAACAAACAAATGTTATGGGAGATGGAGTGGAAAATCTTATTTCTATACTTACACAAGCTATGAATCATTCTGGACTTCCAAATGAGCAGAGAAGGGAACAATATTCTATTGAGTCCTTCATGAGGCAACGTCCACCTTCTTTCAGTGGGTCTTCTGATCCACCTGTGGCTGAACAATGGATCAGTACTACTGAAAAGATATTTTCAGTTCTTCAATGTTCTGATCATGATAAAGTCATCTTAGCAGTATATCGTTTGGAAGGTGAAGCTGATAAATGGTGGAATCTTATCAAGAATACGAGGCCAAGAGATGAAATTGAGTCCATGGAATGGGACGAGTTCAAGAACTTGTCTTTCTGTAAGTACTTCCCTCGTATTCTTCTAACAAAGATGGAGAAAGAGTTTCTTGAACTGAAGCAAAGGGACGATGAATATGTTGGTACCTATGAAGCAAATTTTACAAGACTTGCAAGGTATGCTTCTGGAATTATCATCCAACCTGAAAGTAAAGTTGATCGATTTTTCAGTGGCTTAAAACCAAGTCTTCGAAGGGCATTAGCTATAAGAGACTTCAGTATCTATGAAGAAATTGTGCGTTGTGCTATCAAGGTAGAAATGGAAGTTGGTGTTACATATCCATCTCATGGTTTTGACAAGAAACGAAAGATGGAGTTCATGGAGAAATCTCAGAATAATGGTGAAAAGAAGATGAATGTTTCCTTATGCACAAAGTGTGGAAAGAAGCATGGTGGAGATTGTCTTAAAGGGACTAGAAAATGTTTTAAGTGTGGAAAAGAAGGTCATCGAGCAGCTGAGTGTCGAAGTAATGGAAAAAGGGTTTCTAATGATGTGAATAAAGCAAACACTGCAGAGAACGCACCGCCAACACTTCAATGCTTCAAGTGCAAGGAAATGGGGCATTATGCTAATAATTTCCCTAATCCAAGGGTTAGTGATGATCAACATGAGCAACCACTGAAGGCAAAGGACAAAGGGAAATCACATGCGATCACTATTGGCAATTTTGAATATGACAACGATGTGGTGGAATGATTAAGTGTTTATGTAATGGGATTCCAAAATAATGTTGTATCATTGAGTATTGCAATATTTATTGATGTGGTATTCAAAGTGATTGAGATATTTTTTAGAAATAAGATGATATGCGCACAATGAAGGAATAATAAGATAATGGGGTGTTTGATTATATTCATGAGCTCATGATTGATATAAGGACTAAGTGATATCATGGTTTGAGTATATAGAATTTTGAGGATTTTTGTATGTGGAAAGTGTTAACTTTTAACTGCATTCATGTTTTCACTAAGGTTCAATGGGTATTCAAGAGAGTACAAGATTAAGGCCTTTGAATGTTTGGAATGTGTCCAACAAGATATATCTTATGATATATGGGGATCAACGATGGTATTAAATCTCTGGTAATCGTTTTCACTATGTTATGAGAATGGACTGCAGTATTATGGATAGGACTAAAGATTGGAATGGATTATGTTGGACATAAGTTAGTATTGTCTAAGGATAGAAGTTTTTTCGATATTATTGATGGGATGTTATAGTAACGTAGTTTTAGAAAAAGGACAACCTGCAGGACGGGCGACAGCCCATCGCTTCGAACAAGGCTGTGGGAATCGAACCCACAACCGAAGTGCGACTGGCCTTTATCGCCTACCACTGACCTACAGGAAGTCCCTGTTTAGTAGAAACTAGTTTTATTATATTAAGCAGTATGATATATGAAGTATAAGTGCATTTTAGAAACCATATGTGATTAATCTCACTATAGATCGACTTATGTATATAATTTTGCTAACCTTTTGTTTGAAACAGATGGAATGACCCGTCATTCTATCACATGATCTGCTAACACTTCACGAATAACAAATTCAACATCATTTATTTAAGAGATGAAGTGGAAATTGTTAAAGGCACGAACAACTGTGAGATTGTACCAAAATAAAGTAAGTATTTATTCTAATTCAAATTCTTTAACTTTAGGGAAATGATCTTGAAAACCAAAAATGTTGTCCTAGTTCTCTTATACCTGATGAATCAGATGGTACCTTAGATCGTCACAAATTTATGGATTTTTGATTACTGGCTTTTCCATAGCCATGTTCTCTACCACTCTCCATCAGAACATGATGGTTAGATTTCTCTTCCATATCCATATTTTCACCTATGTGGAAACCCAGTGATTAGTTTATTTGGGTAATCGTTACATTTCATACTTTAGTTTTTAAAGCCAAGTTTTCTTATTCCCTTTTACGATGTGGGTTTCTATTAAAGAAACTTTCGAATAGTAAACCATTTATAACCCCGACGAATTTCGAGGGCGAAATTCATTTTAAGGGGGGTAGAATGTAACAGCCCGAGATTTTATGAAAAATATTCTTTTTTATTTTACTAATGTCTTGTGTTATACGCTACACCAAAAGGAGCTTGCACAACACGCATCCTTGACTTGCCTTGCATTACACGCAATCGCAACCTTCCTCGATAGCGTGTGTGGTACGTAATCCTGAGTTTCACGAAACAATGATATGCTATTAAAATATTATTAAAACTAGCCGTTATGAATAGTAATAACCACTTTTTAAATTTTAGAAATTTTAACTCTCAAAATGGACTTCATTTTTGGATTCGGAGTATCGAATTTAGCCTAAGGTGAAATTTTGGTACTTTTCGGATAACTTTCATATTCTGATGAATAGTGAAAATTACTAAATTATAATTAAAAACAAATTTTTTAATCGAAATAATTAATAGTGATAAATCATTAATTTGAGTGGTTTTAAAGTATATTTAGAATATATTTTTACAATTTAATACAATGTTGGTCATTAGATGTAATTTCACATTTAAACTAGACATAAACAAGTGTCAATCTTTTGATAGATATTGTTTCTTAAAAACACGCTATTTGTTTTAACAGCGGGATTTAATTATAAAATTAATTAATGCAACTTTTATGTTATGAATTTGGTAAAATAGACTTCATTTTTGAATTCGGAATATGAAATATATATTGGGATGAAATTTTGGCATTGTTCTGAAAAACATCAATTTTTGATGAATAGTGAAACTACTAAGTGGTAGGTTAAAAACTGAATTTTGCATAAAACTTAATTTTACCGCTTCTGTGAATGGAATTTCGAAAATCCGAGAGACACGGTTAACATCAAGGACTAAAATGTGGTTCAATGAGATGAAAATAATTTTTTGGTGAATAGTAACTTTTTACTTTTAACACGGTTCATAGTAAATAGGGTAACTAAGGGTAAATATGATATTAATATTACCCTAAAACATGTCCTAATTCTATTTGACAAGTTTAATTCGACCAAAAACAAACTTAGGAATACAATATGACCATTTAGGCCCACTTGGATTAGATTAGGACATTTATTATTAATTTATTTAAAGAAGGGTTAAAGTAGTTAAAATCAAAGTTTAATAAGTAAATCATTTTTAATATGGGGTTATACATAATATAAATTCCATTGTAAATATTCATTAGAAAGCTAAAACGATTTACTACATGATGGTATTTTATTTGTAATTTTTAGACATCAAATAAGTTAATTTATTTATGACACAAAGATGATGCAGTAATTATCTTGTTAATGAAATATTGACATAATTGATGTTATAAACACCAAAATAAATGTAATTTGAGATTTTTTATGAATTCCACTAATTTTCTAGGTTACTATGATATATTAGTGTTTATTTAATCAACTTGGTTCGAACATATAATTCTGTTATGACTTTCACAAAAATCATATATCAAATAGCGTCAAAATTGACACAAAATAGTTTTTAAATCAAATATTATATTATTAATTGTTATTTTATTCCTAAAAATCTAAGGTTCGGCCAAATGACTTAGATAAGGATATATATATTAATAATAAAAAATTTGGGGTTCGTTTGGCATGTTATAGTAAGTTTATTAACCATATAGTGAAAGAAAACAAAAAGACACGGTAAAAGTTAAATTATTTAACTTAGAGTTAAATCTAATTGATAAGGTAAAAATAATAACCTAAACTTGTCTAAATTCTATTGGTTGATAGGATTGCGACCCATCCCCACTTTAGCGTCGAAATAAGACCCTTTGGAACCATTATAAACCGATTTTGTCTTTAATATAAAATAATATTTTGAGATATTCCTAAGGTGCCCCTCTCCTCCCCTATAAAAGGACACCTCCTCCCTCTCCTCCTCACACCAATTTGAGCACTCAAGCTCGGCCAACCCCTGCCAATTTCTCCTCTCCACTTCCCTAGCAACATCCTAGAGGTTCTGGTCTCCTCAAAGACCAATTTTAGTGCCCTAAGAGGAGGTCTCAAAGAGGCACTTCAAAGAAGAGGTAATTACCGTTACCAATTCTTTCATCTTTATTTCTTCTTCCACTTCTTCTTCTTAGGTTGTTTCATTATGAAGTAATAACATCAGTATCACTAATATACTGATATGTTATTATAAGTATGAAACAACCCTATTTCACCATCTATCCATCCTACGGAAAAAGAAATCACCGCGCGTGCGTACGTACGGAATACCGTCTCCACGCCGTGGTGTAATCTATTTTCCACCACCACCTTACATGGATGGGTATAATGGTGTAAAGAATAACTATACATAGTTATTACAACATCATATTGGTTCTGATATATTGTATAATCCACTCCAATTCAATTCAATATTTATAGAAATGATATCATCGCTCGTGCGTACGTACGGACTACCGTCTCCACGACGCGATGAGATTCATTCTCCATGTTAACCATTTAAGAATGATTATAATGTATATATAAGAAATAATAATGAAATATATGACATTATAAAGCTACTGGATTTATGTGTATATATACATATGTATGTCATCTACTTACTTACATTTCAAGACAATAAGGAAAGGAAAACAGCGTTCATGCGTACGTACGGACTACCGTCTCCATGAACGGTGTTTTTCATTTTATTTATCTACCTATTATATATATATATATACTGAATATATATGATATATAAATCATATTTTATATTCTGGAAGTAAGTAAATCATGATATAAGTAATAATGATGTCAAGAACAACAAGTCAAAACACCTACGATAAATGAAACGATTTTACCCAAAACGCTTCTTTAACATGGTGTTTACAAAAGAACGGGTAATATAATGTCATAAGTGAACCATATATGATATCATAACAATGAATATGATTCTGTAATAAGTCAATAACATGATTTAAATCATTATACAGGAGGTTCGGACACTTACAAAGCAAGTCGGACCTAAGGTAAGGGAAATATCACAATCTCATTTTTATCCGAGATTGTTTATACTTTGGTATTTACTGGGGTGCATTTTATCATCCACATCCAAGTTTCTTCAATATGTAATATTATTTCCACCCACCTACAATTGTTTAAATCCAATTTTACCCTTCGGTGAGTTTTTAATAAAAGATATGAAAGGAATCTTTTGTCGTTTGTTTTATACGAGGTACTTTTTGACTTTTCCGACAAAAGTACGAGAAGAATGATTTTTTTTAACTTATACGGAACGAAATGATTTTTACGGTTTTATAAAGCCTTATTTTCATGAACCTTCCTCCAAAATATTTCATGACTATTTTTAATAAAATCTCTTTCTTTTAAAATTGTATGATGTTTTGTGAAAAGAAATTGATTTTGAAGAAGAAAGGATATTTTCCTCAAGAATTCATTTCAAGTGTTTTATCAAAATTATTTTCCATCTAAGATAATAAAGGGTTCTGTTTCTATCCATATTTTTACATTGATTTGACTATGTTGTGATGGAATTATGTTTATGAATTCCTTTATCTTATATGAATGGTTTTATGATGTCATGTTGTTTAAGAATCCCATTTTTATTACATGGGTTATGCAATGATGTATGATTTATGATTTTGTGGCACACATAAGAATGGTATCATTATGAGATGGGTGGGAACTATATCTCCCTCCAATGCATTGGGTAAAGATTTTATATCTCATGAGATAGACATGGATGGAATGGTAGGTTATACCGGTTCAGTGAAACAGGACTGAAACGAGGATTACTCGATTCAGAAAGGGACTTTGTCCACTAAGATAGTCTTGGCAATGAGTCTTGACTAACAAGAAATGATTCTCTGTGATTATGTGTGTATGCCACAATGAGTAATGTTTTAAGTTATGATTTCATTTCACTACTATGATTTATCCCATGTTATGAAATTATGCTCTCTTTTGCAGGTTATGATTTCCAAAACGTTATGTTCTTATGAATACGATGTGATTGATATATCTTTTGTTTACCCTTACTGAGCATTTGAGCTCACCCTTTTATGTTTTATTTTCCCCAGGACATAAAGAAAGGTTTTAGGTAATAAAAAAATAAAGATCTTTATGGGAGTTGTTGAAGATCTTTCCCCACGATTAGAAGATTTTATTCCGAGTTTCCAAAGACACTAAACTATTACGATCCTTGTGTGTGTGTTTTTGTTTTGTACTAAGTATTCCGCAAAAGTAATGTAATTTCCATGTACGTCAAGCTATGGGTCTCTACAAATTCATGATTGTTGAATATCAACTCCAAAAATTTGAAAGAATCATTTATATAAAAATTATAGACTAGAATATTATATATTACATAACATAGATAATTCAAATTAAATTTACATTCTTAAATTCCCTATGATCATTTATGTATAGAGTTTTAGAGAATTAAGTCCTAATCTCATCTATAAAAAATCATATATGACAATGTATACACAACACTCAATATCCATGTTTCACAATATGATATACTTTGAAATAAATTATCTTTTCATAAAAAACATCAAACCTCTAAATTTGAATTCTTATTTTCTATTACACATCCATAAACAATATAAAATTTTTTATGTCATAAAATGATAAACAAATAATATTAAGGGACATTAAAGGAAATAATGAAAAAATTAGTCCATAAATACTTATAAAAATATTCTTTCGAGCATAAAAATAATAAATTAACTAATGGATAGAAGTTATTCATATAAAAACATTTCAAGAATAAATCAAAAATATTTCTAACCTGGGTAATCATTTTTGTATCTTAATAAATTATGATATAACCCTCACTCCAACCATATCATTGTATCCCTAATGGATACCTTAATATTGTAACCCTCGAGGATAACGTATGATGTAAACTAAACTATTTCACTTGGAATAACCATTATAGTTAACATCCAACATACTAAATTCATTAAAGGTATATAATGGAACCAACCATCTTTGGTGAATATAGTAACCATATTTCGTCTTTATATTTACCATGAACTATAACATAATAATAAAACATGAAAATATTTCATCATAAAAACCTATATTGAAAGAGATATATTATTTTGACATGATGTTTCTCACTCAAAAAAGAATTCAATTTCATTTAAAGTATCCATATAATATTTTAATATAAGTGTCATAACATTAAGTAATCATTGAATATGTAATATCCATTCATTCTATGTAAGTTAAAAAACATTTCGTTTTTACATTTGTAAAAAGAGACATCAAAGAGAATTTTTAATGAAAAGAAATTTATAAATATAATATCATTGTAGTGAGAATTAAAAAAATTAATTAAATATGTGTATTTTCAATATAAATAAATAACATATATGTAAATACGAAAATAAAATAATCTGAATTAATTTCACACATAATCCTAGAATTAAAAAATTAATGATGTACAAATTTAACCGAAAAAAATTGAAGATGGGTTTATAATTATATTATCTTGTATGACTCATCACATACAATCATTATCATACTGAATAATAAATCTTGGTTGATTTGTACTTGGATATAATCCTTTATATGTTTAAAATTACACTGAAATATTTTATTACCATGTTATTTAAAATTCTTAATTATTTATGTTCACATCGGGCAGTTCGATGATATTTGGTTCATAAGTTCCAAATGACATTAGTTAGTTGACTATAGTCCCAGAGTTCATTATTCCATAATATATAGAATAAAATTAACACAATATTTATCATATATATTGATAATTCATCCATTATACTCATCAAAGTATTATCTTGATGAAAATATATTTCCACCATTTTATGGATATGGTAGGTCATAGGTACACACACATAGTGATTGTTTTTGGATTGAAAAAAGTTGAATATGATTTACACATAATAATTATAAAATATTAGAATATATTGGATATATTATTTATTAAATTATCGATGAAACAACACTTTAAGAATAATTATAATAGAAAATAAACTCGAAAATAGTCTATTACCAGTTTTTCTGAGGACTTCCTTTAGTCACTTTTTAATGGATATAGGGATGGTATCTTGGAAGGACCCAAACCTTAATAACCTAAAAAATGTTCTTGATAAGACAAATGGGAATATTTTTTATATATATATGGATCAATGTTTTGTAAATAAGTGATGGAAGGGGTTCCCATTCATAAATTTGGTGAGGGGATGTTTTTGAAACTCTAAAAAGACAAAGTTATTATAAATTAATTTGCAATCCAAATATACCAAAATGGAAATGAATTATATGATATTATATTATAGGTTTTTAATATAATCATAAAATTTAATTTTTTAATTTTTTTTTTCATTTTTTGAACCTTCCCATTTTGATTTAACCTTATTTATCCAATTTCAATTTCAATGAGGGTAAATATTTCACTATTATTTATTTTATTTATTACATAAAAATTTCAATTGGCCATTAAAGGAATAATATATGAAACTATAGACCTAACCATAATAAATTTAAATTTTTAATAGTTCTTTGTGACTCATAAATAATTTAATAGAATATTATTTTGATTAAATATCATTAGTTTTAATTTTGACAATATTATTGAAATAAACTTTATGAAACAATTATAAATTGGATAACTTCAATAAAAATAATTTAATACACACATATTATATCATAGGCATATAAAAATTAATTGGACCTAATTAAATAATGATATAATAATTATTTTAAAATATTTAGTATCAATTATATGATTATTTCACTAATTTAACAATTAATTCATCATCAGTGTGTAATTTTCTAAGAAACTAAATTATTATATAAAACATTATTCCAAAATATCAAGATGAAGATAATAATTTTATATTTAAATGTAATTTTGATAGATAAATATATCTATTGGTTGAAAACATATTAAAAATGATAGAGTTATTAATAAAACAATGTGACATCATTGACATTTCATTAAATAAAATATTATAAACATCAGAATCAAACCATTATGACCTAAATAGTCATAAATAAATTTTTATAACTATATTTAATTTATTATGTTAAAAATTGAGACTTATATTCATTCATAATGTAGTTTTTTCAAAATTTTATCACAAAGTTGATATTTAAGATAAATAAAGTGTCAATTTTTAACCTTATGTGATTTAAATAAAATATATATAATTTCTATATAACTGTATCCATTAATCAACTGAATTTAGATCATTATAAGTTAAAGGTTGAATTGATGTCATTCAATAAATTTTATTTTATTTTTTGGATAATTTTCTAATTCATATCGTATTATTTTTACCTGATTTACCTATAACCATGGCATTAAATATAATTATGATTAATATTTATGGTGTCCAAAAATAAAATATAACTATTTACTAATTTTTTTACTTATTATTAAAAATATGTAATCCATTTCTGAAAAATAAAAAAAATTATTAATATAATGTAATTTAAAATTAAACTATCAAAATGCACCTTAAACTATTTTTTAGAAAACAAAATATTCATTTTAAATAGAAAATGATTCTATATTTAATAAATCTATAAAATGCATTAATATAAAAATACTTGTATTTATATAAATAAGAAATTAATAATTAAAATATAAAACATTTAAAAAAAATTTAATTTTAAATAAAATACACTTTTATAGAAACCATTATATTAAACTTTTTAATATGGTAATTATATATTTAAAAAGAAATTTCAAAATTTTTTATAAGATATTTGATAACATTATTATATTAAAAATGATTTTTAAAAAAAATAAACTATATTCTATAATTTGAAAACTAGTCTTTAGGATATAATTTAATAATAAATTAGATTTAAAAGCTATTTAATATCAAGTTTAAAAAATAATAAACACACATAGAATGAATTTAAGATTTTAATTCATGAGTACTAATAAATAATAAAATAAATTATTCTATCAACAACTAGGTTGTCACATATAGTCATCAATTGTACTAATAATTAATATTCATTATAAAATTTTAAAATGTATCATATTTTTATATCTAATCGATCTCTTTATTCCTTAATATTTCAATTTCATTTTATATCAAATAATAATTAAAATTATTAGGAAATATTGTGAATTATAATGAATTATGGATTTCAAAATTCATTTATATTTATATTTTAGTTAAATTTTTATCATTATATATTTTTTATTATAACACATTTTTATTGAAATGGATTCCTGTTAGGTGTCAAGTATGGATAAAAATAATATAGAGATGAAATCCAAGCTAATGGGAAGTAGAAGACTCCTGCCAAATTCATGTCAGATCCAACCCATAATTTGGTAGGATTAATAAGTGGGAATTCCAAATTTTAACACTTTGTTTAACATTGGTATGTTAAATATTAATTCCTTGACCAAAAAAAATATTGGTGGGCCGAACCACATTACCCTTGGAAAACCTGACCTCTAAATTTTGGGGGCACTTTTTTCATTTATTATGATTTTTTAAAACTTCTCCCATCTCCTTCTCCTTTTCTTAAAAACTCCAACAAAAACCCCTTGAAATTCCTAAGGGATTTGTAATATTTATTCTCATTTGGTATAAAATTTACAAGTAATTATGTATATTAGGATCCTTTCTTTAATAATCACATTTTCTAAGCATAAATATGTATTATTAGTTAAAGTTAACTACATCCTCATCAAAAATTAATAAAATGGTGGTGGGGGTTGTAATGGAATTTTGGTGATTAGGATCATATTTTAAAATATCCTTTAGTAATTTAAATCCATGTGATAATGATATGTGGGACTCAATATACTTTCTTATTTAAATGGATTTTCCAAAACTTCCTTCTACCAAGCAGTTTTTGAGGCAGTAGGATGAGTCTGAAAACAATTCCAAAGATCATTGGTGATCTATGTATATTTGGAATGACTTATATAGAGGTAATTAGGTATATTTTGGCATGTTGGTTGAAACAACTATTATAGAATTATGGAAGGAAAAATGGGTTTACAATTTTATATTTTTAGTGATATTAAATAAATTTTCCATATACTAGACAGTAAATGTGGATGTTGTTCTTGGTGTTACTATTTAATTGGAAGGGTTTTCACTAATAAGGTTTTAGAGGCCGAAATAAGAACATGGTTATCATTTTTTATAGATGTTTTATATGTTAATTAACCATACATAATGAGATGTTGACTAGAATAGAATCATACATCACTAAAAAGGTAGTTCCTTAAGCATAATATTTTGGAGGAAGGATTTTAATTTTCAGGGTGTGTAAGATATACATTGGAACATAGTTTGGTTCTTAGGCTTGGTTGATAATCTTATCACTAATAATGGGGATGGGTTCCTAAGGGAGACTGACTTCCATATGAGGTGCAATGATATCACATGATTTATTATATAGTCAGGAACTATTTTAATAGAAGTTAGAGTTGTTATGGTTCATGCATTAGACAAGAAGATCATATTTTAGGATTTTTTTTAAATAAAACGGATACATGATATTCCACAGTGTTCAATGGTTTTCATTATTTCTTATTAAGATGTTTATATTTATGGTTTGTACGTTTAACCTAATTTAACATTAGATTCTATATTTGGAGTTGATGGATCATGGAATGTATTTTAGGTATTTATATTTAATTTGATCCCAATGGGAGGTAGAAACATCTGGGATGGATGGGTTCATTTTATTGTTCTTCAATGAGAGGGTTTTGTTACGTGTTTTAATTATATTAACCTATGATCCTGATGAGATGGTTATATAATTCCCTCTTCAATTTTCAAATTCCCTTTTAATTACTTTTGATTTTATGGGATGGACATGAGATACATATATATTATATTTTAGATTATTCATGAGATGTTGTGCCATTTTTTCTCAACTGTTGATTCTGATGCACTTCTAAATAGTTTTTTCTATTACACCATTCTCATAAGTCGAACCCAATGTTCAAGGTATTGGATATATTACCAAATTCATATGATTCAAATTTATTTCCCAGGGAATTGGATTTTTTATTCCAGTTTGATTATTTCAAACCACTTTTTAAAAGATTATACAATCATATGGAAAATATAAAAGGGTTATATTTCCTATATTGTGGTGGTTCATTCACATGTTATTATCATTATAATCTGTTAATCATTTTTATTTTACAATCATGGTATTTTTAATACATCATAACATCAAGTTTTATTTTTAAAGATTATTCTCAAATAATGTTTTTTCATATGACAATAAAACACATCAATATTGGATAATGTAGGTAGGGCCATGAACTGTGACACCATAGTTAGAAATGAATTTTTTCAAATATAATATCAAGTATATGTTAATGTCCTATTTTTATCCTATAGAGTTTTATAATATATCCCTATATGAAATCCTTATTGGATATAATTAATGAATTTCAACCGAAATGACTAAGTGAAATAACATTATGATAGGTAGGTGCTATGGAAATGCATACTAGGGAAAAAATGGTGGTGCAAACGTTTTTTATCAGGCTATTAGTATTGGTTCCTTGAATATTTAAATTTCATTTATATTGTGGTAGATATGATATGATGGTTATAAAAATACTTTTTTAACATTGATGTGTGATCATGACATGGGATGTCAAAAAATTATTAAGTCAAGATACAATTGCATATGACTTTCATTTTTCTATTATTTAATGTAAATTATTTTGGTGATATCATTCTTAATGTATTTTAATAATTATTTTTAAATATATTTATGGTATAGTTTGTTCATTTTATGGACTATAAATTCATTATTGTATAAAAAATCTATCTCAAATGGATTTGAATGTTAGTATACATGGTATTAAAATAGACACTGAGACAACCATTTCTTATTTATAATATTTGATAATTTCCCAACATTTATTATGTATTTAGTTTATGGTGTGTCAGATGATGATAAATTTTTTAAAACATTTCGTAACAAAAATTATCATGTTTAAAAAATAGATTCATATTTTACATCAATATATCCATTGTATTAGGATTGGAATTAAATTTTATTGTAATTGTTACTTTATTTCACACAATTATGGGGTTTGGTATGATCACTTTTTTTATTTAATATTATCCCGACATGGTGAGATGGTTTGATTACATGAATAATATTTGGTATAATGGTTAGGATTTCATGTATATTATTATTACTATATATATAAGTTTTTCAGAAATATCGATTTTTATTAATTAAATGATAATATAATTTTTTTATCATGTTAATTATCAAACCATTTATAATTAATCAAAATATTTGTAAATATAATTATATATGATTATTTTTTTCATAAATACACGTAGAAGAAATATTTATGAGATGTGATCGAGAACCATTCGTAATTGTTTGTATTTTTATTATTTCTATACCTCATGGTTGATTCTATGAGGATGGATTCATCTGCTGAAACTAATGTGAAGTTTATGTATAATCAGTGGGTTTCTTATGAAACCATAAGTAATTATAATATATGTTTATAAATGGAACTAATTATTTATTATTTTGTATGAAAGTATTTATGTGTATTCCACACAATGTCTAAATGAAGAGATTTTATACAGTTTCATAATAAAAAACTAATAGGTTGGAATAATAATTTTATGGTGGAATGGGAGGACTAGGTTATATATTAGTGTATTAATTATCGACATGGTATTTTAATTACAAAAGTCATATGGTTCTTGGTGGATATAAAACCCATTAAAGGGGAGGGAATGACATATATAGTGTCTTGGGAGAGCATGTGGATATATTCAGGAGGATTATCATGAGTTTTTTTAGTATTAAGTATAATTAGGGAGATTCATATATTTATATATTATAATATAGATAATGAAAATAGATTTATGAGACACATAAGAATATGATTTTTAGGTTAATAATATAGTGAATTATTGTTTATAAACATGCATAAAAAATATATGATTTCTATTTGTTGAGGATTGATTTTCCATCCCTTACATAAGTGTACAGAACAGGACATTCAGGGAATGAAGTTGTATATATTATTTTTATTTGGGTTTTTTTGTTTCACATGGCATATAAAACCGATAGAATTGGTATTATACAATCATACATGGTCTTCAGAAGGGTTTATATTACATTGTAATGATTTTATTTTGGAATTATCTTTTATAATGTTGAAAATAGCGAAAATTTTAAAGTATCGTTCACAATACCTAGAATCAATTGATATAAGTTTTATGTTGTCATAACAGGCATGGTGGTGAAATTTCATCTACCTTCAGTTGTATGTGGGTGTGTTTATATAAATGGGATGATGATTTGGATATCACAAAAATACATTGTTTGTCGCATTCTCATATTAATCCATATCAACCACAATGGTAAGGATACATTAAATGAGTGATTATTTCAATTAATAAGAGTTATAATATTGGGTTTTGGACATCAAAAAATCATATGAGTGAGAATTATTATATAATTTAAATATATAAATTTTTCAATGTAGGGATTACATGATTGGAAAAATTCCCTGAAAATTGATATGGGAGTCATGGTTAATGTTATAAACAAATATTAAATCTTGTGGTACTATTCGTATATAGAAGAAGTAACATATAAGGATCAATGTTGAATTATAATAATTTATGTAAATTACTAGACATGATTTTAATAAATTACATAAACATAAGTTTTTAGATACTATTCAAATGTTTGGATAATATAAGATCTTTAAAGTTTAGAGTTTTAGTGAATTAGGTAATAACTCTTGTATGAAAAAAAAATTTTCTGCAAATAATTAACTACCACTCAAAATTTGATACAATTGAAATATAAATATTTTCAAATAAACCTTGTTTTTTTTCTTTATAAATCAACATGAAATTCAACTTCTCTTGTTAATTACTCAAACATTCAATTAGATCATGTGAAACAATTAAAATATTTTGATGAGAACAAAAATCCTAAGGTGTGATATAAAAAAATCAAATGTTTCTACTTGTAAACCTAAATGATCTATAATAATTTAATCCATTATTCCTGGTGTATATTAGATCTAAAATATTCGTTTACATTTAAATGAATGTAAATTAAATTCTCAATATCTTTACTGAATAAATCTATATGTAGCTACAAAGGACATATTATATTCAAAAGGGTTTTGTGGAAAACATGTAAACTCAATAATATCTTTCCTTGAAATACAATCACTATAACATTATTTAAATGATCTACAAGAATTCCATAAACCATAAAATGATTTCATTTCCTTTTTTAATTAAGTATTTCCATTATATTCCATTTTAATCGTGTCATATAAAAATCTTAGGAACATATCTACACATTTGTAATTAATATAGTACGATCTAATTGGATAACTCAAATTTTACTAAGGAGTTTCCTTTAACTGGAAAACACAATCACATTACCAAATCCATTGGATATATACGTGAGGCACAACCATCTTCTATGCTATATCTAGATCACTCATAATTCATATAAAATTTTAAAGAACCATATAATGAATAAAACACATATTTCATGAATTGAATTTTTTAAAAACCACTTTAATTAGTATTCATCCACATAATAATTACGAAATTTATTTTTCTCATATTGATCATAAAATAGTTGCATTTACATAGAAAATTTTTCTATAGATAATTTTAAAATTATTACGAGGAATGTTTTATATAAAAATATCTAAGTAAACATGTAATAAAGTACTGATAATAAATAATTGTTTTGACTGTATGAAAAAGTGGACAATCTAAATAAATTTAAAAAATTATTTTCTTACTATAGTAAAAACATAAAACGAATAATTCCATAAATATTTAATATATTAATTTTTTTATATTTTAAATAAAATTGGAAAGGACATAAAAATAAATTTTAATATATATTAATTTATCAATAGTTTCATTGTTAAAACATTTTAAAGACCCCTAAAATGATTAAAAAATATTTTAGTGGAATTATTATCAATTTTATTTAAAAAAAATTTCCTTACATTATAAGCCTTCTATATTCGAAAGTTTCTTAACTCATAATAATTAAAATAATTAGTATTTAATTTTTAAGAGGGTTTATAATGTTCATTTTATTATCATTATTTCATTTATCTTATTTATTACAATTCATTATTTAAATAAAAAATTTTCGGAACACAATAATGTATCAAAATTTAATTAATTATATTTTTTATTAAATAATTATCTTTATTTTTATATTTATTGAAAACCATTTTGTTGGTGTTAGGTATGAACCTAAGGTAATTTTTATATTTAATAAAACAAAGAAAATAACATGATAAAATATTTTTTCGAATTTCTAATAACCATTTGGAATCAAGCATAATCTCTATTTTTATATTTTATTTTTTTGAAATATTAAAAAAAGAGATTGGCATTTTTTTTCCTTACAAAAATTAATATCAGGATAATCATCTATGTTAAGTGGATATAAATTGACAAATAATTTATACATGGATTTTTATTCTCAAATTAAATATATAAAATAAAATAAATTAATATTTAATGGAGGTTGTTTCTTTCCTCTCATAGTTTTAGGTTTTTTAAAATAATATACACTTAATATGGTGAAAAATATTTTATATAGTTACTATTAATAATGATACAAAATATAATGGCCAAATTTTATAATATTGAACATCTTAATTCAATATATGGAATATATTTTCATAATTTAAAATTTTAAAGTTGTATAAATTTTTTTAGATAAAAATTAAAAACACAATGTAAAAAATAATTTAAAGAATGTGTTTGAACCCCAAAATAAACATTTACCCAAATAAAATATAATGATTTATTAGATAAAATAATTGATAATATTTTTAATAAAATTATTATTAAATTAATTTGAAACCAAGTATAATATATAACGGGAAACTAAAAATAATTTATTTCATAAAAATAAATTACAAGTTTAAAAAAATATTCATTTTAACACATTATTAAAAATTCATTCATTCCCAAGAAATAGTAAAAAAGACATCATATGTTATATTGTATATGATGTGTCCAAAAATTAATTCCCTTTAATCTACTATAAAAAATAATTACATCTATTAAAGAAAATAATTTATTTCCTCTGATAACATTTTTTTAGATATAACTCATTTTTCAATAATTTGATACTATATTTTCAACATAGATATTTAAAAAAAATTGGAAAATAAGATAAATATCAATCCAAAAAATTAAAACATTTTAATAATGATATATAATGTATTATATGATTACATGGGTTATTAAATTATTCCTTCTATAGGAAATTTCATCGTGACTACTTTATTAAATAAATAGACAAGTTAATGTATTATTAAATTATAGAATTTTATGATTCCCCTATTGATTCTTCAATAATGACATTCATCCATAATACCTTAACCAAGTGAATCTACTTATCTCATAGTTTCATATCTCTATTTTCAAAAAAAAAACTAAAATTTCATCATAATTTATATTCTCCACTAACTGTACCACTTCTTGCCTCTAAACATGATATGAATTATTTATATAATTTCATAGGTAATAAAATATTTAACACTTTATGTTAAGAAAATAAATGTTTTTTATGATACTCTATAAGAAAATAATCCCACATTTAAATGAAATTTATGTCCACGAATATACCATAGAAAAATGTTTTCCTTTCTTCTAAAGGTACTAAATCTTTTTTGTGGAGATACTTTAAAAAAAATAATCGACGACGATAAATGATAATTATTTACTCCATTGATTTGCAAAACTCTTCTACCTACTATGAGGTATCCTCATGTGATACTGAATCATCATATCATTTTCCACTTTTTCTTTATGAAATTGTTGTGTGAACAAATATTTTTCCTTGAATTTGTGATAACATGATGGTGTTTGACCCCGTTTTTCATGTAATTCCCGAAAAGGAAACATTTTTATACTCATATAAAAACTATTATTATAAAACAATAAAACTAATGATAGTTATTGAACCTAACATCCCTAATAATAAATTGAATCACCTCAAATAATATCTTCTAATGTATAAAACATTCTCATTCACTATCAATCATATTAAATATTAAATGTTATATATAAATTTAATTCACAACCCACAAAATTCTTATGTTTATTCCAAAACTTTTAAGTAATCCTAGAATCATTATCACATACAATATAGATAATAACTCCAAACTACCCAAATATTTCATTGAGATAAAAAAATAAATCATATCTAATGAAAAAAATCTCAAATAATAAGGAAATGTGTATATTTAGATCATCTTTCAAACATGTACAAAAATAAATTATTTCCTCAAGTTTTATTTGTTATCACCATCAGAAAATAAACGGATATATTATATAGTTTCATCATTGTCATGGGAAAATTCTGACTTGACCCCTTCTATAGGCTCTCTTAAACATTATCCCATTTACTGATAAACATTTTATTATAAAATAAATTATATCATTCAGTATACTATCCCACAAATAACATTTCTTATGGTCTAAATACATATATATTTTTTTAATATATAGAGAAAAAACTGATATGTTGTGAGATTCACATAATAATTCCATCATAAAAATGGAATCCCGTTACATGAAATTCATCTTTGTCAACATGATTAAACAATATTTATCTATATTAAAATAATGGAAAATATCCTCCTTGAAAAATTCCACTATTTCATTAAAAAACATCATCCATTCAATCCTCCTTATTTTTTTCTATGAAATATTAATTCACCTAACCTTCATTTAAAAATTTGTATATTTTAACATAATTAATTTTGATGCAAACATTAATTAAATCATTAACTAAAGGATTTTATTCCTATAATAACATACATCATGGGTCATGTTATTATCATAATGTATTGGTTATATACTTATTCATTACTAGATGAATGTTATTTGTTAAATAATAATCAATAATTAATTGTGGACATCATCTCTACTTCATGTTCAATGGTTTTATTAAATATAAACATTAAAATATTTTGATGAAAAAATTTAAAATTTATCTATATATAAATGATGTAACTACATTATTGATTTAAAAATAAAATTATACATCCCAAGGTCATCAGTATATTAATTCTTATCAGGGTGTTCACATTATGGGAAACATATTGGATAACAGTATAATTATGAATCAATAAAAAACAATGTGATTTTAAAGGATAATCATTTTACATATAAAAGGAATCATTTCTTGTTAGCAAGGTTTACACTAGAAAATTAACCAATATTAATTTAAATTCATATATTAAACAATAAAATGGATTTTTTTGGATTATTATATCTCTATTTTTATTCTAATTATTTTTATTTCATGTGAACTGATAAATATTCTCCAAAAATCAGTCTGTATTGACCTACCAAACAGAGGGAACATTGGTTCTTAACGAAAATTTTAGGACAATAACACTCTTCCCACACATTGGTTTTATCAATATCAATTATTATTCTATCTTTAGAAACAATATACTCGTGATAGAAATATTTTCCTGCCAAAATACACATTTAATGAATTTTCTATTAATATTTATTTCCATTATGGTTTGAAAAACAATTGATTAATTTTTCTTAGGATCTTCATAAATTATAGAGTTTTCCAAAATATCATTGATAAAAATATCCATAAATTTATCCAAATAGTAATGGTATACTCTATGCATGAGATACATATATAATGTGTTTGTGGTTTTTAACATGAAAGGAATAACCATTAACTCATAAGGATCATACCTAGTGTAGATCAACATCATCCAGATTCCATCTTCATTAAATATCTTCCTCTAATACCAAAAATTGAGATCAATATTTTAATAATACTGTGTAATCCAAAATTGATCTAACTAATTATCTATTTGTTGATAATATAAATTTACTTTATAGTGATATTAATTCTTAGATTATAAAAAACACAAAAAATTATAGATTCGTATTTAGGTTTGATAATAGAACATGATCTCCCCATTGTGAAGGGTTAGTGTACATGAATCACATATCAATATATTCCAATAATTTATTTTTCAATTTTATCCACTCAAATGAAGCAATTTTTATGAATGTTGTTGAGATTATTGTTGGGAAAAAAATCCCTCAAGGAATCATTGAAGCATTTTTGAGGTGATTGTGTTTGTTGACAAAGTGATCATCTGTGTTGTGATTGTTGACAATACAAACCATGTCATACTAATTTGTTGAAAAAGAGGATTTCATGATGGAATGTCGAGTTCAAGAGCTGAGGTCAACGATCCATGTTTGATTCAAGAACGCCGACAAAAGGAATGGATGATCTGGAGGTTGTAAAAAAGAATAGATACAAGGTGGAACCGTTTTCCAGTGTTTTCCAAATTTATGGGCCTGAAAATCAACAATTGAAGAAAAGTGTTTTTGGAAAAGGGACTTGCGCGCTGAGGACTTGGAGTATAGAAAACATGCGCGCCATATTTTTTTTCAAGATTACAAGATCAAAATATGGATAAGGAAATAGGTTCGCGCAAGTTTGGGAGTTGGTCGCCCAAGTGTCTAAGAAGACAGAAGACTTGCACGCCGAGACTGGTTCGCACAGGCGACTTGCGCGCCGTCGCGCAAGGTGGTCAATTTTCCAATAAATACTGGACCACCCCTCTTCATTCTTGACCGGAGTTCAACAATTTGAGAAATAAGAGCTCTCATCGCGCAGGTGTGGTGGTTGTGCAAGTGGTGTGTGTGGTCGTGCAGGTGGGACTTGCGTGCCATGGTGATTGTTGCGCGCTAGTGTTTGAAGTTGCCCGCCAGTGTGGAGTTGCGCGCCAATATTGGATTGGGCGTAAAAGGAAGTGAGTCGCATAGGTTTATAGTTGAGGAATATTGAGTCGCGCAAGTGTCTGAGGAGTACTTGCGTGCCAGTTGTGACTTGCGCGCCGATACTTGCGCATCGAGTTAAACTTTCACGCCAAGTAAGGATTATTTCCAGCAGTGATTTTCGAGCTATGTGGAAGATGGATGTTTTCCCGATTCCTTTGGTGCAAAGAGAGATTCATCTATGGGTGAAAATTGGGCTTCAATAGAGAATCTACATACAGAGGAAGATGCATTCCTTCATGAAAATGAAGAGACCTACAGGTCTATAAACTGTGAGTGGATTCCTTCCAAGAGTAGTGAGAAAAGGAATAGAATGAAGGTGATCCTCTCCACCGGCAGTGAGCCAGAGATAGAGAAATAGGGAGTGACCATTGGGGAAGTAGTGAGTTGACCCTAAACTTTGTAAAGGTAGTGATCCTGGGCATAGAAGTGATCAATCCCGAACATTGTATCCACATCTATTGAAGTTTAGTGGAATTGGTACGACCAGAAACTTGTCGGCGTATGCTCCTTGGACGTAGCCCTTTGCGGTGAACCAAGTAAAATTGTTGTGTCCTGTGCATGCTTTACTTTCTGTTTACTTTGTACAACAGGAAAGAGAGAGAAGAGTGTTTTTCTTAACAGCGAAACAAGAACAGAATGGGTGTTAATTTTAAATTAGTCATACCCTGATTCACCCCTCCTCTCAGGGTATTCAGCCTTATGGACCTAACAATTATCAATTTACCATGCACTAATATAATAGTAATCTCCACAATCTAATCCATAATAACACCAAAAATATCATATATATATATATATATATATATATATATATATATTATTTTACGATTTTAAAATAACTGAAATGAGTAGTTCCATTGATATCATCAATTTGTTCAAGATAACAATCACTACATCCTTTGATATATTTCACATATTCTTGTTTTGTTATAAAATTAATATATTCATTCATATATAAAAAAGGGAATAAATTTATAAAAATAGAATATTTAGATCTGAAAAATAACATATCATTATAATATGGAATTGAATCTTTATAAAGAAAAAAACCAATCTCTAGAACTAGAATGAATACATAGTTATCATGGAAAAAACAATCAACATATGGTAACTATAATATTTTTTTAATTTATTATTTATTTATACTAACATCCTGAGATATCACCTACAGTCATTACATTGTTTATTGAGATAATATTTCTATTTAAGAAGAAAACTTCCATTATAAAATAAATTGGAACCCTAATAAATAAACCCAATAGAAAAAAAATTTATAAACATGTATCATACCAATGTATACATCATTTTCTCATCCAACATATTATACAATAGTATAAAAAATTTGAATTACCATTCTATTTAGAATGTTTATTATTTTAATCATGATTAGAATACTATAGACATAAATTTTAATAATTTACTAAATCATTGAAATAAAAAAAATTCACTACTTACAATTCATTTTCAGTCAGAACATTTCTAATCCTTTTTTAATTATATTAATGGGCCACATGTTTGAACATCCCACATCTCAATCACATCCCATATACTATTAAAAATTATCTAGATTGCTTCGTCCAATACTTATTATTAGAGGGCGAATTAAATCTTATATCTTTAGTATTCGTTGATTAATGTCCTCTCTTTTACTACCATATATATTTCTTCTTATAATTGTTTTATTATTATTCCAAAAAAACTATATTAACATTCTAAGAACACTTATGAATTTTAAATTACATTTTAACTCATGATTGATGAGATTCCCTGACGTGGTTCTTTCAAATATTCAATCCAGTACATCTAACTTTTGGTGGGGACGAAAGGACGGAAAAAATAAAGTCCATTGGATTGCCTGGTCTGCTCTCTGTCAACCAAAATCTGAAGGCGGAATGGGCTTCCGGGACCTTTCTCTTTTTAATGATGCTTTGCTGGCTAAACAAGGTTGGCGTATGATTAATAACCCATCATCCCTATGCACGCGTGTTCTCCGGGCTAAATATTTCCCACATAAGGATTTTATGGATTCCCATCATGGCTATCGACCCAGTTTTCTCTGGAGAAGCATTTGGGGCGGTCGTATTCTACTGAGGAAAGGACTAGGCTGGAGGATTGGGAATGGTTCTACGGTCATGATTTGGACCGATCCCTGGCTTGTTGATCAGACAAGCACGAAGGCGTCATCCCCTATTTATCCAGGATCCGAACATGCCACAGTCTGTTGTCTTTTTGATGATCATGGGGCGGGATGGTGTCTGGAAAAACTCTTCTCCTGGTTTAATGAGAGGGATAGGAGAATTATTCTGATTATTCCCTGTGTGTCAGACGCAGGGCCAGATCATCTCTACTGGACAAACGACAGCTCAGGTGAGTATACAGTGAAAGCTGGCTACCAGCGAGCTCTTTCTGTTCAGATTTCAGAAGGAGATGCGAGGCCCTGGACATCAATTTGGAAGCTTAATGTTCCCCATAAAGTTCTCTTTTTCTGGTGGCAGGTGTGTACTGGTATCCTCCCAACTAAGAGCCTCCTTGTCTACAGACACTTTTCAAACGACAACTCTTGCCCTTTCTGCCCTTCTGTGACTGAATCCCCTTTCCATGCTCTTGTTCAATGTCCCGGGGCTCAGGAGGTTTGGAATGGCTGGGGATCAACTATAGAGCTGTTCCCGGACACCGCCTCAGATCTTACATCTCTCCTGATGCGATGGTGCTCCTCCTTTTCGCCGGCTAAAGCAGGCGTCCTGTGCATTTTGGCTTGGATTATCTGGAATAGGCGGAACGAGGCCATTTTCAATCATTTCCGGAGGCCCCCCAGATTTTGGATTGACCGGGCATTTTCATGGATTGCGGTATGGCAGAACCACCCTGAACAACAAAGACTTTCCACCAACCCTCCTCTTCCCCAACATTGGTGCCCCCCACCGGAATGGATTTTTAAGATCAATGTGGATGCCTCTCTCCCTAAGGATGGCCCAGTTGGACTAGGTTAACTGGCCCGAGACAACCTGGGAAATCTTATCGCTGCCAAATACGAAGCACGTTATTAACTTTGGGAGCCCTCAGTCGCGGAGGCCGCCGCTATCCTTGCTGGATTAAACTTCGCAAAAGATTGCGGTTGGGATTCCATTCACATCGAATCCGACTGTCTCACTATAATCAATGCCATCAATCTCACTGACGGCGGGCTTCAACCTTTCGGTCCAATTATCTGGTGTATTCACTCGCGGAGACAAGGCTTCAATTCCTGCAATTTCTCATTTATTATAAGGGAAGTGAATGAAGCCACTCACAAGATGGCAGGCATTGGCCCTCCCTACGAGGATTTGCTTTGGCTCAATCATTTTCCATCGTGGTTATGCTCCTGTATTTCTGTTGATCTCCATCATTAATGGATCCGTCTTATTTTGTCAAAAAAAAAACATGGATTTAGTCCTAGGAAAAAAATCAATTTTACATTCATATTAAAAATTGAATATAGTGAATGCCTAAAAAATCTAGTGAAATGATATTAATAGGTTGAAATATTATAATTCTCATTTTTCTAATATTCATGAAATTGTGTTTCTATTATAGGTTGAATAAAATTTGGAAAATAAATATATTGGAATAGATCTCTAAAACGTATTCATTTTATGATATCCATTTAATTCTTCAACATAGTTTTCTTAAACAAATGCAATAATTTACAAGATTCACCATCAAAATGGGAATACAATTATTGGTTACATTTTCATGTCCTAAAAATCCAAGAAAACAAATTATCTACTCAAAATCATTGGTAATTCAATCAAATTTGACTGGGTCAAAAGATTCACCAAATATCAAACATTTATGTTTCATCAATGGATCTACTATATACATTTTCATTGGTATAAGATCTATCCATTCACAACCATTGGTACCAAAACTAATAGACCACATCATCTGAGTATGAAATAATAGAAACTACTTTGTTTAAATTCAAAACATACTTGGTTGGTTGTTTGGAAGGATATTATCCACCTTTGAATTTTTACCTCTCTACCCATTTTTAATAAATGAAAACCCATTATAAATTGACGTGTATTAAAAGAATAATCATGGAATTACTTAAAATCTTTATCATGATAATATTAAAATAAATTATTATATCATTAAAGTGTCCTTTAACAACATAATAAATTTTAATGTTATTCATTTTGATCATCAATATGGTACAACGTTTTATATAATTATCTCATCACTATTATATAAAAACCACATATATTATAAATTAGACACATCCACTAAGTATCCATTTATGAAAATATATAAAATATTTAAAATTAATTATATTTTATTTTCATGAAAAATATAAATGGTTATCTAATTTAAAAATTATTTTATTATTAATCACCCATAATTCATATGATTACAGTTTATAAATTCTAGAAGAAAAAAAAATTCATAAGGTTCATAAATTTAACGAAACATAGAAGTCAATTTCTAAATATGAAAAATAATTAAAAACATTTCTTCTTTACAATAATTTTTTTCCATAATATAAATTTTATTTTATTTGAAAACAACTTCATAGATTAATTTCCTTCATGGATCAATTAATATGAAATCATAATGTCTAAACCATAATCACAATGGTTTTTTGAAGACCTATAAATTCATGAATACAATTCCATAGAAAATAATCCATTGTCCGTTTAAAAATATTCTTAAATATTATGTTTAGAAAATTCATATACATTAAATAAGTTTTTTAATATTTTGTGTGTGGAAATTATAATTCACTTTTTCCAATATTAATTTTATAGTTTTATTAAATAAAAATAATTCTTAAAATAATCATATTATAAATCACTTTGGTTGAATTTTGTGTATTTTTTGGAATTTGTAGATCATTATGATAATAGAGATAAATATCTATTTTTCTAATAATGTAATTTCAATTCATTATATATAGATATTTAAAAGTCCCATTATATGTTAAAATTAGTCTTAATATAACATATTATTTATTTCATTTTTTATAACACAATTAATTACACTTTAATTTGTAATATTCTTGAATTCAATAATAATAAAATTTAATTCTCAAAAAAAAAATTTAGTAAAATAATCAATTAATTGTTTTATATAAATTTATATTAAAATATATTTCATTAACTTATGTTGATTTAATCATTATTAATGGAAACCTCAAATGAATTTTGAGGTCAATATTTTTATTCGAGGGATATTTTACCCAATATGAATAGTAAATTTGCTAATTATTTGTCACCATGGTAAGTGTAAAATAGGGTTAAAACTAGGAGAAAGATATAAAAATAAACAAAAACATTACACTATTTTAATGGATATAAATAATTGAAATAAACATTCTAAATTCATATATATGTATTTTATAAAAAATCAATTATTAGGGAATGTTTTATTATTTTTTGTGGTGAAAATTCTAGAAATTTACTCTCTTGATATTAATATCCCTAACATTGTCTAATCTGGAAAAAAAGAGTATTTGTTATGTTCCAAATGTTTATTTCAAATAATAATTAATTATCATTATATCTATAATTTACATTAAAATATTACTCATTGAGTAATTTCTGTAAATATTTATATGACACTAATAAAGTACTTATTTACTTTAATAAAAAATAATAAAAGTTCATTTAAAAATATTAATATTAAGAATAAATTGGTTAATTATTTTTCCAATTAGATTTGAATATAAAATCCAATATTTCTTCTTTGAATAGATTAGATTGTAATTTCATAACTATATTTATAAAATTTATATAATGTAGGTGAAGACTTTCAAAGATGGAATTTTTGATATTTTAAGAAAAATAATAAATAATTCTTAAATTCATAAATACTAATAAAAATTAAATTGGAAAATTAGTATGATAATTGTTCAATATTTTAATCCCATGTTCATTTATGATATATCTATTATCATAAAAATATTATGATAAAATCTCGAGGATATAATACAATCCTTACCAACATAAAGGTAAAAATAGATTACAAAAGGTGTTAAACCAATGGATGCTATTTTAAATGACCAAAAAAGCATTAAAGTTTTAATTTTATGATTATATTTCAACATGAAAATATTTATAGAACAATTAGATTTACCGTTTGATCATTTTTCTAAATACTGGATTAATTATATTTAATTTGTTTTAGTAATTCTATGTGTGTCCTCTAACTCCATTATAAAAGGTCCCCCACATCTCTATTAAAAAGACATATTTATTCCATATAGATGTTCCTAATAATTAATTTTTATCTTTTCAAATTCCCTATTCATTACATAGTGTTTTTGTTCTTCATAAAAGAACATTTCAAAGGTCCATAATAGGGGATATAAAGGCATCATATGAAAGAATATATAATCATTCTACCAGACCTATTAATCTTGATTTATTCATGTACCTCCCATAAATATGTTTTATTCATTATAATATAATATATTTCGTATCCTATATATATATTAAAATTTCATTACTTTTATTAAAAAAACATTTTCTATACTATTTTACATCTAATGGGAAGTAAATGTATCAATTATGCATATGTCTGGACTACCATCCCCCACATAGAAACACAAATAATTTTTCATCGCCATCATTCAGGGATGGTAATCAGTATTGGTTTAATGTTTATATATTATAATTATGACATTATTATTATTTTTACATAAAAATTTAATATATAATTTCTTACCTTCTAATCCATTTGTAAACAAAAATGTAGATTGTGCGTACAAGTGGACTACTAGTGCCACAAAGAGATGATATTATTTTTTTAATTTCATTTTATATCGTTCTAAAAGGGATTTATTTAATTAATAAATTTGATATAATATCAATTCTATGAACTATAATTAATAATTATCTATTTTTATTTTTTGTATGTCGAATGATAAAAACAACATTCATGCCTACATAAATATACAATTTCCATGAACAGTGTAATTTATTTTTAAATTTATATATTTAATGTATGAATATAATTATAATATACATAATGAATTTATATGATAGTTATATCATAATTATAATTTTTTATATTATAGAATAATTATTAATTTATAAAGACTATAACGATCGAACCAAAATTCTAAAGAAAAAACTAAACCATTAATACTCAGAAATGATTATTTTAAAAATTATTTATATGATAAATTGTTTTTATAATGATATAAGATGTTAATATATAATATTTAGACTCCATAAATTACTCTTATATATAATATTAGTAAACTAAAAATTATTATATAAATTGTTAATGTTCTTTTGAAAAAATTATATAAGGAAGTAATAGATTCTTATCTCACATTAATTTATTTATGGAGAATGACTTATTTTTCACTTGTTTAACTTGTGTTATTTCTATACTCCCATTAATGTCATTACTAACATGAAAAATAATTTTCAAAAAAATTTATGTAACTTGTTTCATGATGTATTGATTTAGAGAGAACCAAATTGGTACATGTTTTTCATGTTAAATTGTCTTCTTTTAAACATATGTTATGTAATGATCCTATTATATTTTATGATATATCATTACTACACATTGGTAAAATAAATCCTGAAAATAAGATCTTCCATGAATTTTATTTTTCATATTATATGATTCTTTAATGGGGTTCTAATTTAAAAAAAAAACAAAGCATTAAGGTATTGAGGTTATTATCTTTCATTTAATTGGTATTTTTTGAATAATTTTAAAATATTTAAATATAAAGATATAAATCTATAAAATATCATTAATTTTATTATACTTTAGTAGTTTCTTGATATTAGAAATTTTCAATTCATTTTCTTACTAATAATGATGTATTATACTGAAATAATATTTTCCTAGAAATACGACGTTATTTAACTCTTCAGAAAAATATCAAATATCTTCCAATTCCATGTTTTATAAAAAATATTCATGTATATTTTTATTAATCTCTTCCGATTTTTAATGTAAAAATTACACATGATTTAATTTTTAATTTTTTTTAAAATGAATCTTCTAGCCGTTTTCTGAATTTTGAGCTTATCACCATTTAAAAAATATTCGAATGGTTTTTTTGACATACCTGAAATGAAAAATAAAATCATTAGGAACACTAAATTAATTGAATATTACTTTAAATGTTCCATTGGTTAATTTAAATGTAAATATTTTATGAATTGTTTTAATTTTTTTATTAATTTAATGAATTGATTCCAAAAATAAAAGTTTATTTTCCAAAAAAAAAGTATTTAATGCGATATATTAATATGTTTTTCATCCAAGATAATTTATTTTGAAGTTACTTATGATTTACTAAGGATATAATCTAATAATTTCATCCATTTTATTTCCATTAAAAGGTTAATAATGATATGATGAGGTATTTATGAAACTAATTTAATTTCATTAATTTATCTTATGATAAATTGATTAAATATATATGTTACCAGTTTCCTTTACATTGGTTTTGATATATGAGGAGTGATTTATGAACTTCTTCCATAAATATTCAATTATAATTATTAATCTTTTTATATATGGGAATTATACATCCCACTAAAAAATTGGGATGATATTATTGTTTCTTGATCTCATAGGCTTTACAATAGATTATCAAAATTGATAAAGAGGGTACACAAGAGGTTATCCGCATTCGGATAGAGTGTACATGATAAGTTATCCCATGATCGAAGTAGGTAAAATGAAAATTAGAATATGAATTTCAATTTTAAATGTCTTGAGGGTTTTCATTGGGAAAATATTTATATGATTATCATTATTCCTCATATTATTCCACTCTTTCATGACATGATCAAATCCAAATGACATGATATATTTGGTCAGTTTCTTTTATCCATTTTTAATTCATATAATATGAACTACCATGATTTATAAACTGAATCTTCTTCATTGACTATGAATTGTAGTATATTATTTTCAAAGGACTAGCTCATGTTATCAAAACTTATATTCTTCAATGTTCTTTGATATCTCCATTTCCATCCTATACTAAGTATAAAATATCACTATTTATTATGTTTTGTTTTACCTAGGATATGATAAATAAGATTATGTATGATGTATCTAAGAATGATTATAGTAATGAATATAAATGTGGGGGATGATGTACTTGTTATATGAACAAGCTATATAATTATCATTGTTTCCCAATAAATTAAACCGTTATAGTTCTTGAATGGTTTATATTGTTATGTATTGATTAATGAACTAATAAGATGATATATTTTTAATAAGATAAGGGTATCCACCATTGGTATGATAGCACGATTTTTTCATTTACGATAGATTAGGATTGGTGTAAATAGTGTAAAATATAGGTATAACCCTAAATATTAAACAAGATATTAAAATTTAGGAAAGATATAGATTATTTTTTTTCCAAAAAATTAATCCATATATGGATTCTATAAAGGTATATTTGTTTTTATCAATCCATAAATGGGCAACAATAGTAAAATGAGTAAGTCAATTATATCTCATCCATAATTCTTTTGCTTGGTGAGTATTCCCTTACTACACATGATTGTCTGACACTCGTGTTGGATATGATTATGCAAATTAAAATGTTCTTTATCAAACATTTTTATATACATTAATATATTATAATCATGAATTAACATGGTTAAACCTATGGTTTCATAAATTATAATGATGGTTTCCTGATTTTTGAATTCAACCAATGAATTTTCATCATTTTTCACTATGAATAATTTCACTTATACAATGGATGTTGGTTTTCAAAATTTGTAGGTTTATGATAACTATTAATATTATGTAAAATAGAATGATTTTCCACATGATATTCTAATCTAAATATTACCATGATGTTTAAAACATGGGCTTATTATTTATTAGTTTATGTGATATATAATTAATGACACATACATCGGTGAGTCTTTTAACATGTCAAATAAGAGAGAGATAGACTTTTATGAATGTTTTGTTTGTAATGACCATTTATGAAATAAACTTTTATTTTATTTTTTTCTAGTATCCAAGAAGGATCACCTATGTGACACCAGTATATTCTAAAAGAACGACAATGAATTCAATAGCATATGTGAAATGCAATACATATCTTAAATTTCCCATGGAAAGTACTAACTGAAATGTTGTGTCATCGAACGTCTGTTGAACATGAAACCCCTAGAAAAAATGAACCACTATATATTATAATCTTATTACATGAAAATTATATTACTGGTTATTTATAGTTCTAATTAATTAACAAATTATGGTTATCTATTGATTATAAAAAAATATGTTTAAAATAAAAATGAAAGCATTCTGAAAAAACTTATTTTTCCTACAGTACAGTTGAGCCTCCCTTTCCTAGATAGTATCAAAATATTTTTTACCCCTATTTTAAAATGTATTTTTTAAATTTATTGTCATTTTCTAATTATAAATATCATCAATATCTTAGGGTGAAATTATTTATTTTTTTTTGAAATATATTTTTTTAATTTGAAAACATTTTAAATTTTAAATGAAAATTAAATTTCATTAAAATTATTCATAAAGGAAGATTTTATTATTAATTGGATTTAATGAATAATTAGTTAAATTATATATCAATAAATTAAATTTAAGGCATTTAAATAATTTTCATATATAAATTTTATATAAAAACATGGTAATCTTTTGGGGATTTTCTTGTATAATAACCCACTTTCTCATCATGTCTTCCAGATTATCTTTAAATTATTTTTTTCCACTTCTATTAATGAAAATTATAAAAATGTTTTCCGTGTTTTCATTCATAATAATTTATATTTTCTAATAATTTTCGAAAAAATTACCAAAATGAATAGTGAAAAAAGTAAAAATTATTTTCTGTTGTCATAATAAACATGGATTTATCATGGGTTATTCTAATTTTTTTGCCTAAAATGACTCAACATCTTGTATAAAATGTTTTTTATATCCATATTTTGACCTTATAATTTTAATAGATCACAAATAATCTATTTGGGGACCTTTGGGCTTGTTAATTACACTTTACAACTTTTTCTATTCAATACATACATGTGATCCACACACCTCACATAGAAAGAGACATACAAACTCTTATTTCCTTCACAACTTCAAAACCTTATGGTTTGAATAATTAATACAAAACAATAACATCTAAAATTCCCTTATATAATCATATAATCATTATTGTTTTAATAAATCCATCATATATTGCATTTTTGTACAAACCTAAGATGGTTACCGTAGAAGAGGTAACATTTTTAAACAAGCATTTATATTTCATTTCCTCCACCAAAAACATCTATTATTATTAAAAAATTGTTATATAATGTAGTTTAGAAATTAAATATATTTATATTTTTATGTTAATTTAATGAAAATACAACTTCTCAACTTCTTTCAAATGGGATATGAAATCATCATTTGTGTGTACACCTGACTATTGCTTCACAAACTGATATCTTTTGTTTTCCCACTACCACCTATCGAGATGGGGAATGATGATATATATAATGTATATATAAATTATATTTATACCAAAATTCATTTGTTTTTATTATATAATTTCTATATTTTTTACATTCCATTATGTAGTGGATACAATAATGTTGCTTGAGTATACGGTGGAGTACCACTTGGAAAAGCGATGTGATTCGATTTTTACTAAATATTTATAGAAAATATAATATGTGTATATTTATTGAATATATGTGATATATATGAAATTATTATTTTATAATTGACATATGATTCATTCTGAATGTATAATATTTGGTATTATTACTTACCTTTTCACTCACATAATGTTGATAACATCGTTCATGTACATGTGGATTACAACCTTCAAAAAGTGATGTGACTCTCAATTCCTCATCACAAAAAATGAATGATATGTATAAGTAAATTTATGAAAATAATATGATATTTTAATCAATCATATAAAATAAAATACTTTTGAACCCAATTCCATTATAATATTTGAAAAATGGAAACATTACTAATTCTTGCGTATGACTTACCGTCTCCATTATTGTAACATATTTCAATTTTAAAAAAAATAATTATTAATTGGATTTATCAATATAATTGAAGTATATAAATTATAATTTTTTCCTATTTATTATTATTTAAAAGATAAAACTATATATTATTAACATGATATGGATATTTCCTGACAAAACGAGCATTATAAAACAAGTCAATCAACAATTGAATAAATAAAAATTATAAAATATTATTATTGAATGTGTGATAATATATATTAAATGTATCATATATTTTATTATAAATATTAACATGGTTTTGGTATAAGAAAATAGTTTATTTAAATCATCTATAAAGGTGGTTAAAGAATGTTCAATAAAAAATAATCATAAGGTAAGGGATTTAGTCTAAATTTCTTTTCATTGAGACAAATTGTAATGTTATACACCTAATATATTTTTTATGATGTATTTAATTCACATTTTACTATTAATATCATGAACACTAAATAATTCATTTTATTTGATTTTTAACTTTTATTATTTCATCTAAGGGGATTTCAATTAATAGTTACCATGTTGTAAAGAATGTAATAACTTAATTTATTTTCAGGGGATTATATTACTTCATCACTGCCATTGAATATTCATAGATTATGTGTGTAATGACTATTTACTATCTAATATTTAAAATAAAATTTATTTATTTAACATACATTTGATACACATAATGGATTCATTGTTTTAATCTCACTTCAACATTTTGATCTTTTCATGGGTTTTGGTCACAAACTCTTTTTTGTGTGGATTATTTATACATGAATTTTAATTGAATTAACTAGTAAGAAAATTTTATAGAAAACCATTCCTTTTCTTCTTCTATTTTTTATGAAATATTTCATATAATAGAACCATATTCCAACTCATTTGTACTAAAAATAATCATGGAATTATTTTTGAAAACATAATTTTAATTAACTCTTTAATGAGAATTTATTTTTTATAAAAATCCTTGTTTTTAAAAAAATATTTCAATAATGTTTTTTAAATTTTAAACAATTTATTAAAGATATATATATATATATATCCATTTTTACATTTTATTAATTGATTTTAAAATATTATTAATGTTATTTTCAAAAACAATATATTTTTTCTTTTACATAAAAATGTAATGTAATCATTGTTTTAATGGGTCTGATATTAATGTAATTTCAAGACATTGTGAATAGTCAAATGTTTTAATGATTCCTTTTAATTTTGAAAATTATTATTTTCAAATAAATATATTATAAATATTTTTTGTGAATTTTTTTAATATTTTATTTTAAAAATTAATATATTATTTTCATAAAAATTTTAAAATAATATTTTTATGGTATTTTTATTCATAAATGAAAAAATCACTTCTTTGTTACATCAATTGGTATATTAATGAGTGATAGTATTTTCATTATTTTTATGGATGGATTACAATCATTTTGATCATGGAATGTATTCACATTTACTTCCTTGATTCATTATTGTAGTTACAAACTTTTCCATTAATTATTTTCATTAATTTTATCATTTAAAATTTAATTTACACAAAATAATCATATTATTTTTCATGGATATGTTTACAATTTACTCCATATGTCATTTATATATACGGTGTTCTTATTAAAACATTATTTAAAAGACATTGTAAATATTGATAATCCTTCTCATTTATTCAATATAGATATTCAATTTTTAGGCATGTTTCTCATGAATTTAATTGAATATTTGATATGATTTATTTTATTGGGACATGAAAACATGAGTGGGGCCTTGTTATAGGTATTCCCTTGAGGCATCATTAGTCTCATTAGGTGAATAGATAAGCTTTAATTGCATTTATTAGTCAATCCAAATGAGTTCGTACCCATTTGTTTTAAATGTTACTGTAAAAGGTATTATAATTTTATGTATCATGTACCTGAACCATATCACCCAATAATTAAAATTTTCTTTATTTTAGAATTCAATTATTAATATATTTTATATTTTTCAAATAATATATTCTTTATTCGTAATTCATTCCTAGTAATTGATTAATAAGAATGTGTGTTCTGTACTTTACCATTCCATATATATTATTTTGTATCAAGATATGAGATTCTTGGAATAGATTATGATGGAAGTTTGTTATGTTATTTTTGTATCCATATTTATTATTCCTAATCATTCCATAATTGTTAATTTTTTAAATGGAATGTGTGTTCAGTAATTAACATTTCTATAATTATTATTCTTATTATATTGTGATTTCTCTGATTTTATGTAATGCATACTATGAATTTGATATTTTCATTGTTTTGATTCTGTTTCACATGATTCTATGAATTTCTATGTTTAATGTGAAAGGATATTTCAAAGGTAATAAATATACACTGAAATAAAAAATGATTTTAATTTTATTATTTCAAAATTAATGTAAGACACCATTATGTGTCATGTTTACCAATATTAATATATTATTTGGTCCCCATGGATATGATTCCTTGTAACATATTCTAATATAATAAAGCTATAACCATATTATAGAAACTTGTGTCGATGTCTCTACATTTTTTATTCGAGAATGATTGTTGGAATAATTTGGAACTAGATTGAAGAAAACCTAGATTAGGGATTATAAACCTATTAAAGACTTCAAGGATGAGTATATGGGATCATACTATTGTTTTTATAAGGTTAGTATTTTGCGAATCATCCTGTAAAGACATCACTATTTTAAAACTGCAATCAGAAGTAGTTCAATAATAGATTTACTGAAGGGTAATTATTCAAAAAATGTGGTATTGGGCTTCACCCAAAGGTAAACTGGTACTTGAAAAAGACACTTATTAAACATCTAGTTTAAAATTCCAATGGGAATTTATTAGGATATATCAAAAAAAAATTACAAACCAATATGAAGGACTTAAATATATATCAAGTCGATTAACAATGTGTAAAACTATTGTGTATGAGACAGAAAAAAATGTCTCAATGGATTTGGAAAATTCATTACTTGTGGAATAGAAGGGAATAATAGAAATAATTTCCATGGATAATAAAGATCATGATGTATGGTAAGATATCTAATTTTATGGATCAATTAATAGTTTTTTGTATTAAATTTTGATAATTGTTTCTCTATAAAAGTCAGTTACCCTAGAACAAGGTTAAAACCTTGCTTATGGAAGGAACTATTTTGAAATAAAATAGATATATTATATATCATGATTCCAGAAATATATTATTTAATTATTTTTATCAACGGTATTTTTGTATAAGAATAATGAAATAGTTATGGATGTTGATAAATTTTAGAAGCATATATATCATCATTAACTTAAGATTTATCAATAATGTAATAGGTTAATCCTATCAAGATTGATCATATGTTAAAATTTTTAAACAACTCCTTGTGGATTTTAAATAATGGGATTCATCAAATATCAAGGATATTATGTGACAAATGTACATCAATAATATATTTTAATGGAAATTTTATTTGCGAAATAATTCAATTACATTTTAACAAATTTTTTTAATAACATTCATAACCATTAATGTTTGTATAATGAATAATTTTATTATAATAATAATCAAATACCATCATTAATCGTTGTGGAATTTTTTATAACCATATTTTAAAATATTATTTAAGGAATAATATTATTTCATGGAATACAATCAAAATTTTTGGAATATTATAAATATTTATTTATGGAATATTTTTTGGGTGTCAACCCATCACATGCGGAAAGGACTTGGGGAATGAATTGATTCCTGAAAGATGAGAGTATAGAACCTACGACTAACCTACATGATTTCTTGGTTAATGTGTCATTTTTATTTAATTTATTTTTAATATAAAAAATAATGATGAAATAGTGGTGTCAATTTTTAGGTCAATAAAATAAATTTTTAATATTGGATAACATGTGCTATCAATATTGGTTTTGGAAAATAGTTAAAGATATATGGAAGAATGTGTAACTATTTTATAGATCATATAATCCATAAAATGTAAATTTTAGTTCTTTTGGATTAATTTTTTTTATATTCATTTCTGGGATTATGTGATGAATTGGGAAATTGCTAAAGCACAACCAAAGGATGACATTTTACATATTAATTAGAATCATATAAAGAAATTATATTTCATTGTATTCTAAAATTGTAAATGAATTTCAAAAAATTAGTTAAATGATCATGAAATTAAAAATTTATCTTATTGCCTTCATATATGATAAATCATATGGTCTTGTAAATCAAAAAAATATTACAGTTTTGTTGTCATAGTCAATCAATTTTTCATTCGTTTTCTTGTGATCAATTATGTAATTTTCCCAAAATGGGAACTCTCTCACATGAACAAATCAAGTTTTTTACATGACCTCAAGCATTACTCCTCATATGAAGTGGCTAATGACTAGTAGTGAGGGTGTTATAAGTTCACTGGGGAGAATCTAACGCTGTTATAGAGTTATAACACAGTGGAAATAACCAATAAAGATAAAATATTAGTGTTCACAAATACTATAACCATCAAAATACAATGGATAAAATATATATATATATATACAATAGAAAATTACCATAAATAATAATGAAATAATGTAATGTCAGGCTAGATTTTTAATAAATGTAAAACTGAAATTAATACAATAAAAAAATCTTCTTACATAAATCGTCTCCAAAGAACTAGGTCTACAACAACATATTGGTACTCTCTTTAAACTCTAGCCCATCTAGCAAGTAAGAATTGACATAAAGGTCCCTTTTCCTTGTCCAATATTACATCCATCTAATCTGGTGGGGTACTGAATGTCAGTTTCGGTATCATGTGTGTAAAACTCATAAGGTCAACATCATTGTTTATGAACATAAGTAGTCTGATAATAATTGAATTTGATAATTTAGGATATATATGTATTATTTCATTATATATTTAATTAATAACACGTCATATTTCTTCACCACCATAAATGAATATCTCTGATCATGTCTCATGAACATCCCAACCACATCCATATAACAATTGCAAAACATAAAATACTTCAGTGTCAGGCTAGAAGGTATCTGAGTATGTATCAAAACCATGAAAACCATAACCATATACATATGTTACAAATTTCTCTTGTGTTTGTCAGAACTTCTATAGAAGTCTATCAGCAATAAATCATTGTCGATACCAGTGTATATGCATGTCATCATTTATATAGTCTATGCCTGGTGTATAAAAATTTCAGCATGTATCAGGGTAAAATCCATTATATAAGAGTTACTACATAAATCATGGCTGAGGCTGATGTATAATAATTTTATCTTGTATTAAATTCAATATTGGTGTATAATCATTTCATCATGTATAAGGGTCATGACCATTGAATCATTATTACATCATGAATGAATGGCCACTGAATTCAATATAATAATTACAACATTTTACATTATGAGTCATAACATCAAGGATATAATAATATCACATAACACCTCTCAATAGTGGATTATGAAAATTACCATTTATCATTAAATTACACATTTCATTTATAATTTTTTCATTAACAAATAACATGATAATATGAGATAAATATATATCAATAGAACACCAAATACTTAGGTCATGATAAAAACTCTTAAGTAATTTGTCAATTAATTCACATTCAAGGGGTCATTCACCCAAATGGTAGCCATATTCTATGTTATAAAAAATGGATCCCAATGGATTGAAAATAATAATTCAATTCATCATTTAATTTTCATATTCTCATGTTATATTGGTGTAGTTTCAATATTGCACAAACATTTCAATTAAATAGAGTATAGTGTTATGGTTTAGAGAAGCTGACATTAGCCTAAATTTAATAAAGCTCTTCCAAAGGGTACCACCAATGATGAAGATGGTGTAGAATACCACAAAAGTATACCTAGTTTAAAAAAATGATTATTAAAATCAAAATCATATGTGTTCATAGGATTCAACTAGCCTAATGATGAAAAATATAAGAGGAATAGGAATCCATATCCAAATACCATCTAGTGATCTATTACTGAAACGGAATGTCCAGAAAGAAGAAAAAGATCCTAAAATCACCCGGAGAACTGATCTATGATATGTGGAGAAGGCTATATGTCAGAGGGAAAATATTATATAATTGAACGAAACCATTAAAACTGACAGATGAGATATTATAATATATGTAGCTCTTATACATGATGTGTATTTATTTTTAGAGGGTTATTTCAACACACACATTACATTGGGTTAATATTTATCCAATTAAAAATTTACTCAACATGAAAGTTTTACATGTTGTGTAACTATCTCACACCCTATATTTGTTCATGATATGTGTTTAGAAGAAGTTACACATCATGTAATACATTAATGAGGCATGTAATTGTTTTTCTGATAGTTTTTCATCCTAAATTTAAAAAAAGGACCAACACAACCATTAAATCCTTGAAAACATATAAAAACAATTGTAAAACCATTTAAATTTATTATATTTGGACTCCATTAATTAAAATAAATATAAATTCTAAGATTATAGGTCATTTTACCAACCAATGTACTTTTGTATCTGAACAATAATCAACCACCATCGAATAAACATAATGAAAAACCCCAACATGATACATTAATAAAAAACACAGAGGGGTATACCTAGAAAAACACTAGATCTTATAACCTCCCCATGATATGAAATATCATCATTGAGTTTCTCCATGAATCATTGTGGGGTATCAGAGAAAAAGACTAGAATCTTTACTCATATTCCAAACTTACTCTCCCATGTGTCCCCCCTAAACATTCACATTCTTTAACTACACTCGAACTAGAGGTATATTACTAACTTGGAGATAATTCTCACTATGGTACATAATCAATATAATAATATCCATAAATTGAATATGACCCAAATTGATGTCTATTACCTATATCACATAAGATGGGTCTAGATGATTTCTCTAAATATGTAACATGTAAAACATGTTGTGCATGGAACTATAGAATTATGGAATCGATAATAGGTATGCCACTGGATCATTCATTTACACTATCTCTTAATTCTTGATAATATATGTATTTAACATTCCATATTTATTGATATAGTGTTCCCCAACCAATTCAAAAACAGAAGGAAAACATGATGACCAACCTTTAACTCTATAAGTCATCTCTGATGTTTAGAATAAGATTTCATCATTTTATATATTGTCAATAGATGCCTTCAGATCAATGGAACATTCTTTGATGTCTACTGTATGAGACTAAGTCCAAAAAATGTTAAATCACCATTATCCAATAAAAAATATTATAATAGTATGAAATGGAAAATATATTGTTTAAAGGATCAATGTGGATCGATTTGTAGTAGTTGTTACTATATGCCAACTTCATTATTTTTATATGATTCTCTATTGTACCACTAAAACCAAAAACATAAAGTTGTAACTTATCCTCCATTTCCTAGATAGTCTAATTAGATTGAACTAAATTCCAAGGATTATAGGTTATAATCAAAATAACCTATCATCCTAGAGAGTTCGAATGACCCTTATAGAATTATGATGTGAATTGAAGACCTATATTTAAAGCAATAATCCTTTGAACCGCCAAAAAAGGAATTACCTAAATAATGTAATGACTACCCAGATCATCAACTATGATGGTCTATTTTAAATATAAAAATTGGTAAACATTTTTTACATTAGGCACAATTATTGATACAGCGTCATTCATATGGGATTTCATGGGTAATCCTGTCCAACAATACCCAGTGACATCATCCCATTTCCACTCAAGAATTAGAAAAACCAAAAGAAGAATTGGTGGCCTCTGATGACCAACATTCACTTACTAACAAGTGAAACATCTATCTAAGAATATCACTGCCTCCTTATTCATCCATGACCAATAAAACTATTTATTAATATCACGAAACAACTCTCTTAAACAAGGATGTAAAATTCACTAGAAGCACTGAAATCCCTTATCAACTCCTCACACAATCTTTTAAGAACCATTTCTCAGCCATAAAAATGAATAAAATTCCTCCTACCAATAGACTATCTTAATAGTATCTCTCCACAATGTTATATTCCTCTGAAAACTAAATTATCTATTCTAGATAACATCTCATTCTGGTTTTTTTAAAAATGAAGGGGTATAAATAATGATGATGTCATAGCTACTATTCTCAGTTACTCTAGAACATATAGATACGTTTCTAAAAATAGATCCATCATTCGGCACTCATAGCATGACACATATACTACCTCTATTTTTTTATCAATGTAGCGACAATAATTTTACCCTTTCTCAGTATATTATACAAATTTAATTAGAAAAAAAACATAAAATAGACACACATCTTCTTTTGAAGTTTATTGTCCTATTGAGAAAAATGTACCTAATTAATTTGTTCTCCATGAATACCACAAACCACTCATGTATTAGATAATTTCTCCAACATCTCAAGGAATTAACCATAGCTGAATAATCAAAAATGGGAATAGGGAAAGTCATCTCATATGTTATTAGTTATCAAGATCAATACAAAACCACTCGATCCACCTACATCAGAACCACTGCGATTTAGACTTCGGATATATCACATTATATGGAATACATTTTCCCCAAAATATAGAAATTGAGGATACATTATGAGGTCATCAATCCGTCCAACTCATGAAAATATCTCTCACAAGCATTTTACTAAATGTGCTTCATCCCCATTCATGGTCATCAATTGAAAAGGTACTATCATATGGGCGATATCCTAGATAAATTGTCGATAGTGACTTACTAAACCCATAAAGCTCTGAATCTCAAATAAATTCTTGGGTTTCTCCCAACAAATTCTAGTTTCAACATCCTCAAGGTCCCATTACACCCTTACCTCATAGATTAAATGACCTAAGAAATGAAATTTATGAAATCTATAAATTCATTTGGTTTTATTAGAATAAATTAGATTTCCTCCTAATTTACTCAAAACAATTATCCAAATATTGGATACGATCATCCTTTGAAATTATTTTCAATGATATTTATCCAACAACAAAAAGAAAAAATAAATCTACAATATGATGAAATATTTGGTTGATCAAAACAATGAATACCAATAGTGTGTTAGTAAACCCAAATCACATCACTTGGAAATCATACCTGCCATACCTTTTCCTACAAGCCGTTTGAGGTATGTATGATAGTCTCAACCACAACAGGTGGTATCCATATATTAATTCAATCCTAGAGAATAACCTAACACATCTTATATAATCAAAGTGATCCTCAATTTCTTAAATGGGATACTAGTTTTTGACAATTATATTTTTAAATCATTGATAATACAGATATGATTACAATGGCTCATCAATATTTTTGGTGGATAGAATTGGAGAAAACTAAGGATATTTACAATGAAATATGAAACATTTATTTTTCAAATCAAACAAATAAGATTTTACATCCTTAATATCTTTTATATTAATTCTATATATTATGATATAAATAGTATTTTCTCCTAAAACTAACTCAATCATGAAAACAATCCCATTCTTGGTGATTACTCCATATAAATTGTAACAATAAAATCCTGAAAATTTTTTACTATGGGAGGAAATGAATAAGGCTACAACCAACAATAATATATAAAAAGTGAAAATGTTTAAGCAACGAGAAAAATCCACTTATTAATGAATTGGTCTTGAATGACTAGCTTGTAAATCCCACTCACCATGATGATAGTATCTACATGCTTCTAGTGATTGAAAGGTAACTCTCCTCCAATAACGGTAAATAGGATCTGGGTATAGTACTATCTTTTCGATACCAAGAATGAAAATCAATACATGTTATTTCTAGTAAAAAATGGATCCCAAAAGAAATGGTAACCACCAATATCTGGAGAACCTACCTTGCAATGTTTTATATTCAATGATGTAATGTCTTGGACCTCTAGGGTCCATTAATTTTTCAAATTCTTGTGTTTTGGATGTTCTGGGAGGACACAATAGCTCAATTCAAGAGTTTTCCAAATTTTCAATTTTTCTGTCTGTAGTTCAGGGTGTTAGTAGGTTACGGAGTTAGTAGGTCAAGTGCATTGGTAGGTCAGGGTGGTAGTAGGTTAGGGCATCAGTAGGTTGAGGGTGTCAGTTGGTGGATGCATCAGTAGGCCATGGAGGCGATAGGTCATGACGTTGGTAGGTCAGCATGTCTGTAGGCCTGTGCATCGGTAGGATGGAGCATCAGTAGGTCGAGGTGTCGGTTGGTCAGGGTTTTGAAAGGTTAGGTTGTCACTAGTTCAAGAGAATCGGTATTCCAAGGCCTTAGAATGTCTTGGAAATTTGTAGGTTGAGGCCTTGGTAGGTCAGGGTGTCAGCAAGTCAATGACTTAGTAGGTCAATGCATCGATTGGTCATGGAAAATATTGGATGAGATAATCGTTCAGTCAGGGCATTACTGAGTCAGGGTGAGAGTAAGTTAAGGATATGGTGAGTCAAGGCCTCAGTGAGTAAGGTAAGTAGTTATTCAGGGTGTCGGTGAGTCATGACGTCAGTGATTGAAGAATCTGTAGGTTGCGTTGGTGGATCAGTATCAACAGCTTGATTCAGTGGGTCATGTTGGTGACACACTATTGGTGGCATACTGATGATGACTAACCGATCAGTGACACATTTATAGGTTTTCTAGTTCCACCCCTTTGACGTTTTATTTGAATTTAAATGATTTCAATGTCATATTTAATGAGTTTTTGTGCGGTTTAAAATGGTATTTATCTTCTAAAAACCTGATGCTTTCTTTTACACCAAAATCACATGATCTTTATCATGTTCTTACATTAATAGCCTTTGAAACTATTTTCCCTCAGATTTAGGATATTCCCTTTCTAAAATTGAATATTATCTTCTTTTGAACCATTTGTCCTTTTCATTGTGTGCCCAAGGCCTCCCTCTCTAGACTATCCCAATGCTAATGCTATAGACCCCATGTTCAATTTTCCAAGGAGTTTCCTTCTCACGTGACCTGTCCTATTTTGTTGAAATAAGGTGTTTGGGACACCAATTGTTCCACATAGGGATTTCCTTAGTCTCCATCCAAATACATTATCACCTGGTGTGGGTGTACTATGGTCTCCTGTGAATACAGTTGAAACCTATTTAAAGAAGATAATAATAAGGAATAAACATGGGTGTTTTAGCATGATGGTGCTGATCATTTTTTATTTTATTTTATCCTTGATCCTTGTTGTGAAATGTATGGGTTGTGTTCTTTCAAAAATCATGCATGTTGGTGGTTTCTGTTTGCACACCTATATGATTTATAAATCATTGATGCAAGAATAGAAATCTGGTTAATTACTTATAATCCGTTTAATATATGGATTCCCCTTGATCTAATTTCTTCTATAATAACACATTTTTTCCCATGTGGAATTAAATAATGAGTGATTCTAAATATGAATAAAACCATCCATGTTGGTGTGGTTGTCTGTTGTGTGTGGTAATTTTCGTCCATGCCTCTGTGTCGGTAGTGTTGTGTTGTGGATTGGTGTCTGTTTGTGTGTATCGAGTGGTACAGGAGGTGTGATGTCATCTCAGGATGAGGGATTGGTTTTTTATATAATGGAGAACCTTTTTATGCAGTGGGACTACATCTGTGAAGTGGTTGGGAAGTGGGGTTATAGGACTAGGTTGTGTCATAATTTCACATTTATAGGTGTGTTGGGTGTGGTGTTGTTACAAGACTACATTGTGGGCTTCTTTCTAGTTTTCTTGGGGGATTTTCATGTTCAGAAGACCGAAAAAAAGGCATTATTATTTTTAAGGATGGATTTACCTTACCTGTGAATGTTTCATAGAGTTTCCAAGGGGCTATGTGATGTATGTGTGGGTTATTGTGTTAGTCATGATGTGTTGTGTCTGTTAGTCTCTCGAGTAAGGATAGAAATATACCAATGAACGATATCGTATTGCTTAATAAGAAATGGATAAATTAATTTGATGGGGGTATGTTATTATTTTAGGCATGTACTGAAGTGTAATTATTTATCCACTTATGGATGTGACCAACATTCTTGGTGGTACATGCGTGTTGTATTGTATGAAATGGGTGATTGTGTGGGCTGTTAGTTGTTTCTAGAATCTATAGGTTGAGTAGAGTGTTTGGAATTTATATATTCATGTAGTACCTTGTTATTTCCTTCTACACCCCATCCATGTAGAGAACTATGTGTCTAACAACCCTATTTTTATTAGGGATGATGTCTTTCGTAATATCCCAGTGGGAAGTTGGATGGATGGTTGCTAACATTACTGTTCTCCCTCTTTTAGGCCGTTATTTCCCATGAATCTTCAGGTAGGATATAATGGCTTTATGTTTAAGTCAATATTTATGGTATTGGAAGTGTGATAGGAAGTTTTTATCCCTGGTGTCATCGAGATGAGGACCATGTGTTTTTAGGAGAGATGTGTGGTGGTTGTGGCCCATGTTTATATGGTCAGGATGTCTGTGGTTTATGACCCAAGTGTTTGTGGGTAAGTTGTGATAGTGGTTCATGTGGTAGAGTTTGGTGCTTTCAAGAAATTTTCTATTAACAATGAATAGTAAAACAGTGTGAAGTGGTGCAGGGTAAAAAAATATCAATTTTCATAATACATTACCTTAAATTACTTGCATTATTTGTTGAGTATGCCTTGGTGAGTATGGGGTTGATAGTATAACTTTTTATGTGATTTTGAGTTTATTTTGTTTTCACAATGTGGCATTATTTTTCTTCTCCCACATGTGCATGGTTGAATATGTTTTTTACCTACAGAGTATACATTCATAATCAACCTACATGTATAAAATGGTTTTTAGGTTTCAAGGGAGATTATGTGAACCGTGATGAACTTTACTAGCTCGGATTTTGGGAATGGTTGATGTTTTTATTATTAGTTTCATTTCCATAAAAACTTTGTATTTTTCTATGTATTTATAAAATATTTATACTAAACATGCATATGGGATGGATTTTGGTTTCCTTGTATATAATTATTTGTCTTGGAGTTTTTTGAGGTTGATAAATCTTGTCTTCCAATTATAGTTACATTAAAAATGGGTAACACCTCCCATTTTTTTTAATATTTTTATACCTTTGCTGCTGGTCACCACCTCAATTCCATTTAGAGGTAGATATTAGGGGGTCATTATCTCTCCATCAACTCTAGGAAGAAATGTCGCAGGATCCTTCCATCCCTACCTTCATCTTGAAGAAGGAATGTCATGACAGAATGATATATGAGGTTATTTTTGAGATGTAGGAAAGTGTTTGGAGTCGGGCAGAGTGAGGATTAGATCAGTTGGTGTGGAAAAATGATATTTTATCTTGGTACATGACATAGGCTAAGGAAGACTAGTTAGGACACAATATTTTAGGGACCCACTGTGATCTGATGCAAAGACTTTGAGCGAAGTAAACGACCATGTGGGGCTGCACCGTGTTTGGGGTAGACACCTTAGTAAAGGTACATGCATCATGATGACTTGTGTTCTTCCAGGTTTTCGTAATTTTTAAAAAATTATTTTAAATATAATGTTAAAATGAATCTTAATTGAAACTTCTATACTACTCGAGGTTTAAGAGTTCATTTTAACCTTTTATTTAAGTCTTCAATACATCACCAGTGTGTGTTTTGAGTAGCGAAGGGCATGTTGTCTAACCCAGCTGACTGGAATAGGTCCAATCTAGAAGAATAGGATGATGAGTGGAAAAAGAAACTTCGTTCATTCCAGCATCAGTCTTTGGGAAATTACGAGGGCAGTGTATCGGACATAGAGACAGAGAGTTGGCTCAAGGAGTTGGTGATCACATTCAGCTTGATCTGGGCCCCGATAGAGTATGGGGTTACTATTGTATTGATCCAAATGTGGGAAGTTTCATGTTAGTAGAGGAGGCTTTACCTCATGGAGACTTAGGAGAAAAATGCTTCGTGGGATGACTTTGAGATGGCGTTTTGGGTGGAATTCAATTCTTCCACGTTGAAAGCCGAGAAGATGTAAGAGGTACTATCCTTTAACTAGGGTATTATATTGGTTAGGGATTGTAGATCATGTTTAATTTTCTCCTACAATTTTTCCTGGATATTGTTTTGGATGAGAAGTCTCGGGAAAGGATTTTACAGATTGCACTCTGTCCTTCTCTTCAGTTTGTGGATGCTCCCTTCTCCAAATTGACATACATAGAGGTTCAGATGAAGTCTAAGGTAGTGTAATATATTCAATTTTGAGGAGTTTAGTCATGTTATGGTAGTCATACGAGTTTATAAAAGGGGAAGGCCATCAAAATAATGTCTCTGCAATTATGGTGTTTCAGGTTTAGGCCAACGGGGAGCCCACCCCAATAGTTTCAGTTTGGACCCTATGGTACACTCCCATTTTACATGGGCATAGGGATAATGGGTTTTACATGTGGAGGACATGGGAACCTCAAGGGATAGTTCCCATCTTGAGATCAGTATGGTGGAGGTGGGTAGGGTCCGCACCTACCTCAGTAGTAGTTTCCAGCCAGGCCATTCTAGTAGTAGGGACAACAGGACCATACTCTACTGAGGGGAAGACAGTGTCGGAGGATGACAACCTCAGGGTGCTCCACAGGGACCTTGACTAGGGTGTGTTCAAGTAGGGTTCTAATAGATGAAGTTATGATGAGCAGTGCATGGTTTATTGCACATCGTAGAGTCGGCAATTCTAGTGGGGCCAGAGATCATTTGAGGTATGATCAGTTTGTTTTGTATGCTTTATTGAGATTTATTTGATTTCTGAGTATTGAAATCCTTTGTTTCACCCAGTCTGTCACATTCCATGGTATGATACATAGATATAAATTCCAATCCCCTATTGTTTAGTACATCATTTTTAGGTCAAAATATCTTTTTTGATGTTTTTTAGGGATGTAGACTGGTGTTGGGGCCACATCCGTCTAGTGGGAATCTATTTCTACTATAGATGTTGCCATATGATATAATAAATGGCGTCAATTGGATGTTTTCGGTACATACTATTGTCAAATTGTCCTCAATTATAGTCATGTTTTCATATGTGAAAGTCCAGCTTGTAGCATTCATTGATGAGAGGAGTTGTCATGTGGGCATCCTGTGCATGAAGACTCTTTTTTACATGTGAGTTGAGATATCAGTGGGAATGATGGATGGTGGGATAGTAGAGTTTCATGGATTTTTTGGAGACAATTGGGGTTTATTCCATGAGAATGTTATGAATCTACCCCCTTGATGTGATATTGTGTTCGAGATATACTTACAGTATAATTCTCTTATGATATCGATGGATACATATTGGATGGCACCATTGGAGTTTCCAGAATTATGGAATCATATTGATGATCAAATGAAAAAGGTATTCACCCGACCTAGTGTGTCATCATGGGGTTCCACTGTCTTCTTTGTAGTGAAGGAAGACTGTGTTATTTAGGTGTGTGTAGAATACCAAAGTTTGAATCATGTAACAATCAATAACCATTACCCTCTCCTGATATTAAAAAAAATATTTTTAACCAACTAAGGGCAGCAGGTTGGTTCTCTAAGATCTATTTGTGGTTTGGGAATCACCAGTTAAGGGTGAAAGAGGGTGACATCATGAAGACTTCTTTTTGGTGAAGTTATATGCACTTAGAGTTTGTGGTTATGACATTTGGGGTTATGATCCCCTAGTTGAGTTCAAGGGGCTTATGAACTCATACTTTCATGAGTTCGAGGACTGATTCATCATCATTTTCATTTATTAAATCCTAATTTACTCAATGTTGATGGAGGAGTATACTGGGCATCTCAGGAATTCCCTAGAGGTCCATCAACATGACAAACTCTACGAAAATATATAGAAGTTAATGTTTGGGACATCGAAGGTCAAATTTTGATGAAATATAGTGTCTCACAATAGATTAATAGTGGACCATTTGATTGTCTAGTTACCATTGATAAACCCAATAATGTGGTATAGGTTCATAGTTTTCCCAGTTTGGCAGGATACTAATGTATATTCCTACCTGATTTCTCTTGATTAGATTCCCCATTTATGGTTTTCATTGGGAATGTACAAGCCCTTGTGTGGAGTGATGTGTGTGATGTAGGATTCACCTTTTTTATGTGGAATTTGGTCAGTTCTCTAGTGTTGAGGCTACCAGAGAAACAGGTGATGTTTGTGGTGTATTGCAATGCTTCTCATATAGAAATTGGGTGTTTGTTGATCCATAAATTGGCGGTGATATTATATGGGTCAAGGTAGTTACATGCCCAGGAATTTAACTATTCCACCATGATCTGGAACTAGCATTGATCATGTTATCACTAATGATTTGGTAACATTACCTCATTAAGGAGAACATTGAGGTCCTCGTGAATTACAAGAGTTTGGGATACAACTTTTATCAATTATATTTGAACTTGTGACAACAGATGTGGATAGAGATTCTCTAGGATTATGATTTTGATATCTCATATACCTTTATAAAGGCAAATTTTATGGTGGATTCATTGACAAGGAATTCGGAGAATGAAGTGGCTCGGGAATCAGGAGACACATGGAGGGTGACGGTGGAGTTGGGTTCCATTTCTATTGATGAAGGAATGGATGTTGTAGTGTCCATATATTTAATATTATGGTGATATATTATATGAGTTATAAGGTGGAGGAGTCTATGTGGGGAGATTCATAGGTGGAGGTGATTCATGATCGCATTGACCAAGGTAATGCTCAGGGGTATGGTTTGAGGATGGTCAGAATCATATGTTGTTTCGTCTGAAGCTATTTTTCCCTATGGAAATGGAATTGGAAGTTTTTTGTGAGTTTCAAAACTCACCCCTAATAGAACACCCATGAATAATCATGATGTATTTGTATTTGATAGAATATTTTTTTGTGTCCTGGGGTTAAGCGAGCTGTGGAAGATTTTGGGGAACATTTCTTGGTGTTCCTGGAAGGGAAGGATGATAATTGTGATCCTAGTGGTTTTTTGAAGCCCCTAGATATCCCCAAGTGGTAGTGGGATAAACAATTTCTAGATTTTGTTACAAGAGTACCCATGGCATAGGGAGGATGTGGGGCAATCTGGGTAGTAGTGGATCTGTTGATTATGTAGTCTCACTTCTTAGAAATAAAGGATTCAAGCACAGTGGTTTCCATAGCATGAGGGTATGTCGAAGTGGTGGTTCAAATGCATGGAGTTGCATGATCCATCATGTCAGATAGGGATGCATGTTTTTTGTCGCATGTTTTTAGGGGATTGAAGCAGGAATTTGGACATCAGTTTCACATCAACACTTTTTTCCAACCCCAGATGGAAGGGAAAACAAAGAGGACCATCAAGATGTTGGTAGACATGTTGTGTTCAAGTGTTCCTGACATTAGCAGGTCTTGTGTGTGAAATTTCCCATTTTTAGGTATTTTAATCAAAAATATCTATCACTCTACAGTTCACATTTCTAATTTTAATTATTTATACGGAACATTGTGTTGTTCATCCTTATGCTGTATAGAAGTGAGGAGGTGGTTGTCTATGGTCCGGACATAGTGTATAGTATGACAGAGAAGGTGGATCTTGTCAGTGAGAGGATGAAGGCATCACATGACAGGTAGAAGTCATATTCAATCACAAGAGATGTCCCGATGAGTTCAAGGTTATAGACAATGTATTCATGAAGTTTTCCCCTCATTATGAGAAGAAGAGGTTTGGTAGAGGGAGTATGATTTAACAATGGTTCATTAGACCATTCAAGTTGTTCTAATGAGTTAGTGAGGTGGTATATCACATTGCTTTTCCTCCGCAATTAGGGTGTATCTGTGACATAATTTATGTCTCCCAACTTCATTGGTATCAACATGAGGACTCTGATGTCATTGATTGAAGATAGTAAGATATCAAGGATGAGAGAACATTCATTGAGAAACCAGTGGGGATCAATGATTATTGAGAGAAGGTGTTGAATGGTCAGACCATCCCCTTGGGTTGTGTGTACTATAGTAGTGGTGTCTAAGAGGAGAGTACTTGGGAGTGAAGGACATAAATTTATGCGCAGTACCTGATGTTGTTTCGAGTTTTGATTGTGTGTTTTCCCTTCTGATTTAATATGGGAACCCAATTTTCTATGAGATGAGTTTTTTCTTGTTATGTGATGTACTATAACGCCCTGACCCCAATTACCCAGATTCGGTGCATTTTTTCATAACATTGGAATGATCACAACAGATCAAGTCTTGAAAGACCGATTAGTTTAGTAGACTTGGTAACACTAGATGCATTAATAAGTCTTATATTACATCATAAAGTGAAAAAAATACAACAACATATTTCTTTAAATCCCCTAATACTATTCACAGATTTCATTCATAAAATACATATTCACTTCCTGGAAAAAATAAAACATTGAAAGGGGTGAGCTGAGATTCTCAGTAAGGATTACAATATAGAGGAAACATTCATAAATAAACATAAACATTTAAGGAAATTTATATCTAAAACAAAATCCATTTAAACTTCAAATTTAGAATAACATGGTAATGATAAAATGAAATAATGAAAATTACTTATTCACATGGATATTCTACTAGTTGAATAATCACATGCAATATCAATAACCACTTTCATAATGATAGAATACATAATTCCAGACTATCAGAAGCACATAGTCTAGGACTTGTTCTAGGACTACAAATAAGATTTTTGTCAAGGCCTTGTGCCAAGACACTAGTTTTTCGGGCTCCACCCGTCACTTATGAAGTCCAATGCATTCCTCATATGAATAGGTTTAAAAATAACATAAACATTCATATTAAAAATAGAATATGAAATGTCAATACTTTCTCTATAAACCATGAATGGTATAAAAATAACACATCCATAGTCAAACATATCACAAACCTTCAATATAATATTGAAGTTTTGGATCATAATAAATCAACTTAAAATAATCTTTAAATCCATCAAATGATGATGACATAGATAAAATCAAAACTATTGGAGAGAAATATCTCTTTTTTGAAATCATTAAAAAGTTACATAATTATAAGAAAACAATTACTTGGAAAATATTCGTATAATTTTGTAATGGAAGCTTCAAAAATTTTATAATGGAATAAAATGTACACACCATCCGTATAAGTTAAAAGAAGACATTCTTAACTTAATTCTGTTGAAAAGGTTAAAAAGTACCTTGTTTGGAAAACGACAGAAATATTATATTATAATCATCTTATAAAAAGTAAAAAAGGTTATAAATGACTTTAAAACATAGTATATAAAATATTAATAATGTTTTGAAATACATTTTTATGAAACATGGATGTGGAAGATGAAGAGGTCCCAGTAGAAATTTACGTATAAACAACCTCAGATAATAAAGAGATTATGAAATAAAACCTTACATTTAACTTTTCCTTATTAGAGGGTTGATTTACCTCCTGTATATTGGAGAAGTAATTGTTATTAAATTATAAAAGAATCATCTACATTAATATGATATCATATTTGATCTTTTAACATTGTTTTGTCAATAATATCTTAGTATTATTGTTGTTTCAGGTGTTACATGATTTGTTTTCCATTATATGCTTTGTTATGTAAGTTGTGTTTGTTATGGATATGTTGTATATTATTCATATTCATAATTATATAATGTTCATAAACATTAATTTTAATCATCAATTGAGAATTAGTCTTGAATGTATACGATGGGGAATGGATCTCATCGCGTTCGTGGAGACGGTAGTATGTATGTACGCACAAGTGACAATATCATTCTTTTGATATTAAAATTGTATATAATTAGATTGTATATCATATATACAGAATCATTATATTGTTATATTTATTATTTAATTCAATTAAACTTCATTATCATACCCATCCAAATAATAATGCTTTGAATAACAATTACACAACGACGTGGAGACGGTAAGTCGTACGTACACACATATAGTGACATGTCATTCAAAGGATGGATAAAATACTGAATATGGTTGTACCATATTTATAATAAAATCATAGTATATAGAAGATACTAGATTTATTATTTTAGAATGGAAATAACAATGAAATATGAAGTGGAAGAAGAAAGGAACTTGAAAGAGGGTGGTGAAAACATTACCTCTTCTTCGGTTTCTTCCTTTTTATTTGATCAAAAGGGATCCTTAAGATGGCTTTATGATCAAACTATGGAGTCTAGGATATAGTGAGGGAATTGTAGAGAATTTTTGGGTAGGTTATGGCTGAGCCAAAAGGCTTTTATGGTGTGAAAATTAGGGAAGGTGGATTGCCCTTTTAAAAGTGAGGTGAGGGGCACCTTATGAAAAGCTAGAAATGTTATTTTATAATAAATTCATATTAGGATTATAATGGCTCCAAAGTGACTTATTTCTAGGAAATGGTGGGTATGGGTCTAAAACCACCAAACCTATAGGTTTTATACATGTTTGGGTTACTATATTAACCTTATCATTTAGTTTTAACTCTTAGTTAATTTGTTTCACATTTACCATGTATTTTTGTATTTTTATATTATATGGTTAATAAAATTACTATAATCTTCCAAGAGAACCCCAAGTGGTTTATTAATGATTCACCTATAATTATATAAGACTCTTTATAGAACCATATATTTTTAGGAGTTGAATATCAATTAATAATATAATATTTGTTTTAAAAACTCTTTTATGTCAATTTTGACACTATTTGGTAGTTTGTTTTTTTTAATTCATAACAGCATTATTACGTCGAAACTAATTCATTTAATCAACTCTAACATGTCATGGTAACCTATTAAATTCTTGTAATTCATGAAAAGTCTCAAATTATATTTATTTTGGTATTTATAATGTCAATTATTTTAATATTTCAATAATATGGTAACTACTACATCATCGTTGTGTCATAAATAAATTAACTTATTTAATGTCTAAAAATTATAAATAAAATACCATTCTATAGGAAATAAATTTATCTTTCTAATTAGAATTTTTAATCGAATTTATCTTATGTATAACCCTATATTATAATTTTTTTAGTTATTAAACTTTGATTTTAACTCTTTTAACTATTGTTTGAATTAAATAATAATAAATGTCCTACTCTAATCCAAGTGGACCAAAGAGGTTCATATGTTTTTATTAATGTTGTTTATGGTCGAATAATACTTATTCAATAGAATTAGGACATGTGTTAGGATAATTATAATATCATTTTTACCCTTAATTATCCTATTTACATTTAACAGTGGTAAATAAAAGTTAAAAGTTAATATTCACCAAAACTTATTTTCATATTATTGACAAAATTTTACTCCTTGATATTAATCGTGTCTCTTGGATTTTCGAAATTCCACTCATAGAAGTGGTAAAATTACGTTTTATGTGAATTTGAAAATTCTCCTAGGAAATGGGTAAAAGGCGGTGAAAAGTTCAATAATATTTTTATATATCTAAAATTGTTATAAACTGACTCCAATGAATTAAATTGAAATTATATAGATATTATGTATATATTTTGATTTAAAATAGATTTAAATAAAATAAATAATTTTTTAAATAATTTTTTTTAAATATGACTTAGTTTTTTTTCACAATTCATCAAAAATTGAATGTTTTCAGAAAAATACCAAAAATTCACCCTAAAATAATTCCAATATTATGAATCAAAAAATGAATCCCATATTGAAAGATAAAATTCATACAATTTTTAAAAAGTGGGTATTACTATTCATAACGGCTAGTTTGATTGGTTGTGGTGTGTGTTAGGACTCGATGTTGCATACAACACACGCTACTGAATTATTCAATGAGAAATTTACCGTTGAAGCATGGACTATTACATTCTCCACTCCTTCAATAAATTGCATCCTCAAAATTTATGCTTGGTATTGGAAACTTGGTGTTGACATTTGAAAATATCTTAGTTGAGATCCCACATCAAAAAATTGATTAATGAGGCCTCTATTTTAAATAAAGAGGGGTAAGTATGAAGGTTACCAAAATTAACACATACTAGGGTTCGATGTAGGAAAACATGGATATAGAAGAGAAATATAACTATCATTATCTGATGGATAGTGGTAGAGAACATGGCTACGAAAAGGCCAACAATCACAAAGCCATAAATTTTTGATGGTCTAAGGTACCATCTAGGACAACGTTTTTGTACTTAGTTCATTTTCATAATGATGAGTAATTTATTTATGAGATTGGATTTGATCATAAAAAGATATAAATACATTATAATTAGAGATTTATCAATTAATAAATTTCTACCACAAACTCATCTTTCACTCCAAAACATAATAAAAATCAAAAATAATCTATTTATCCTAATCATATAGGGTTCTGAATATATAGAATTTATAAATCACATATCAGAACCTTTAAAAAAATAAACTACATTATACCATCCAGTAACTTCACATAGTCTACTCGTAGGCAATAAATCTCAATCGCACTATGGTTGTGGGATCGATTCTGACAGCTTTGTCTGATGCGACAAGTTGTCACATGGTCTGTGTGTTGTTATTTTATAAAAAATTCAAAAATAGCATTTAAAACTTAATCCATTCCAACCTTTAGACTTTTCCAAATACTTCTATCCAAACTCACAGTTCAAAATTTATAATAAATTTAATCACAGTGAAGATCCTTCTTTCCATGTAATAAAATCCGAACCCCTTCATCTTGTATTATTTTAAACCATGGTAAAATCCTATATTACCATAAAACCTTATTGATTACATTCATCCTCCCTCATGCTTTATATAATACTAGATATACTCCTTCTGTCCGAAAATGTTGTAAAACCCAACAATGACAAATCATTAATCAGTTTCAAGGTAGTCAAGAATATCCAACATAATTTATTCATATCAACCATCTCTTATTATAAAATCACTACCTCATTTGCAGGACCATATTAAGGATTACCTTTCTGTCAAACATGTATTTTACCAAAAGTGTAGCTCACTATTAAGTAAATTTTATTAGAACCATATAATCTCAAATCCTAAATAAAATAGTACTGCATTACAATCCTTATTTATTTCCATAATTCTATAACCATTATATTGTTGATACAACACTCAAATGAAATAATCCTATAATAACAACATAAGAACACTAGTCATTATTCTTCATCTATGGTAGTATCATAACATTATTATTATCCAATATAATCATTTGGGGCATACTCTGATGATTTGGACATTGGTTCACGTAGTGTCACAACTCCTTATAGATGAAGCATTGTACATTTGAAATGTTTTTCTTACCCTTTAATCACGTACTTGGTGTTCTTTTTTTCCACAATTATAACAAACTCCCATTCCCTTCAGAAATGTTCCGGGGTATTTTTTCCCATAGTTATCACATATGGTAAAATTCTTCATTTCCATATTCTCTTTATCATTCTTTCTCTCTTCCATCCTTTTCTTCTCATACTTCCTTTCAAATCCATATGACTCAAATAATTCTTTACTAATCATATTAACAAATGATATTATTTCTTCATATATTGAGAAAACATGAGATACTATTTACCTTCTAAATATTGGCTTAATACCATTTAAGATATGATCCTGCATACTCTTTGGATCATATGTATTGCTGGAGTTCAAATTCCTTCTACTGGGAGCCATTTCTATACAATGGCATACACTAGGTCAGTTTATAAATTGCAATGAATAATTCCAAACATGTAAAATTCCTAACGTAAATTGAACAGTTTATGGATATAATCCATAATCAAAAAAATGTTTCTTTGAGGAAGTATATACTCATAAACCTTTCATAATGGTTTGTAAAGAAAATGAGAATTATCCCAAGAATATCCCTCGACAGGGTCGTAACCAAGACTACAGCAAGGCCCGTTGTCGTGCACCAGTTCCCGTTCGTGTCTAGATCAAAGTGGTGTTATAGGGTTTTACCCCTAGGTATATCTGTACCAAAGTTACCTATACCTGCTCATATCCAGAAAGAGATGTATTGCTTAGAAAACTCACAAAATCTCTACAATAACAACATTCTAGGAAGTTTTTCTATTCTAATCCTCAATGTCTATATCAGGGATATGTGCTCCAATGAGAGTTTATCTATATCTAGCTTCCATGTTATGTACTAAAATTCCTCTGATACCAACTGTAATGCCCCGACCCCATTTACCTAGAGTAAGTCCATTATTACATAACATTGGCATTATCACAAAATATCATGTCTTGAAAGACCGATTAGTTTAGTAGCTTTGTAAACTCTAGATACATTCAAAAGTCTTACATTACATCATACAGGGAAAAAAATACAACAACATCTTGTCTTGATATCCCCTCATACTATCAATGCAGCTAATTCATAAAATACCTCTTCACATCCTGGGAAAAATAAAACATTGAAAGCGGTGAGCTTAGATGCTCAGTAAGGATAACAATATAGCCGAAACGTTCATAAATAAACAAATACATTTAAGTCAATGTATAACTAAAACATAAGAATTTTGAACTTGAAATTCATCATAATATCGAAACAATAAAATGAAATAATTCCATTTACTTATTCACATAAATATTCTACTAGTCAAATAATCAGATGCAATATCATTAACCACTTTCATAATGATGGAATGCATAAATCTAGACTATCATAACCACATAGTCAAGGCCTTGTGCCAAGACTACAAGTAAGATTTTGTCAGGTCCTTCTTTCAAGACACTATTTTTTCTCATGAGTCCTACTGATTCATCGAGGAGTTATAGAGGTCTCCACCCGTTACATACTAAGTCCAATGCATTCCTCATATGAACAAGTTTAAACATAACATAAACATTGGTAATAAACCTAGCATATGAAATGTCAATACTTTCTCCACAAACCATTAATGGTATACAAATAACACATCTACAGTCAAACATGTCACAAAACCTTCAATACAATTTGGATGTTTGTTATCAAAATAAATCAACTTCAAATAAGCTTTAAATCTATCAAAGGATGTTGACATAGATGAAATTAAAAATATTTGAGAGAAATATATCTTTTTTGAAATCATTTAAAAGTCACATATTTATAAAATATAATATTTACGTAGAATATATTCTTATAAGCTTGTAAGGGAAGCTTTGATGATTTTATAATGGTGGAAAATAGCCACACTCTCCGTATAAGTTAAAAAAATACATTCTTACCTTAATTCTGTCGATAAGGATAAAAAGGACCTTGTTTGGAAAATTACATAAAGATTACTTTATAAACATCTTATAAAAAGTAAAAAAAGTGTATAAATGACTTAAACCCATATTCTATAAAATATTAATAATGTTTTGAAATACTTTTTTAAGAAACCTGTTTGTGAATGATAAAGAGGTCCCAATAATTACGTATAAACAACCTCGGATAATGCAGAGATTGTGAAATAAACCCTTACCATTTACTTTTCCCAGATCGATAGTTGGTTTACCTCCTGTATAATGGTGTAATAATTGTTATTAAATTATACAAGAATAATATACAATAATATGATATCATATATGATCTTTTATCATTTCTTTGTTAATAATATCATAGTATTATCGTTGTTTCGAGTGTTAACTGATTCGTTTTAAATTATATGATTTGTTATCTATGAAATGTTTGTTATGTATAGGTTGTATATTATTCATATCCATAATTATTTAAAGTTCATAAACATTAATTTTAATCATCAATTGAGAATTAGTCTTGAATGGATACGATGGGGACTGAATCTCATCGCATTCGTGGAGACGGTAGTCCGTACGTATGCACAAGCGACAATATCATTCTTTTGATATTAAAATCGTATATAATTGGAAGGTATATCATATATAAAGAATAATTATAATGTTATATTTAATATTCACTTCAATTACACATCATTATCGTACCCATTCAAATAATAATGCATTGAATAACAATTACACCACAACGTGGAGTCGGTAAGTCGTACGTACACACGTATGGTGACATGTCATTCAATGGATGGATAGAATACTGAATATGGTTGTACCTTATTTATAATAACATCAATTTATATATAGGATACTAGAGTTATTATTTTAGAATAGAAATAACAGAGAAATAATAAGTGGAAGAAGAAAGGAACTTGAAATATGGTGGTGAAAACATTACCTCTTATACGGGTTCTTACTTTTGATTTGATCAAAAGGGATCCCTAAGATGGATTTATGATCAAAATAAGGCCTCTAGGACGAAGTTAGTGAAGTTGAGAAAATGTTTGGGTAGGGGTGGCTGAGCCAAAAGGCTTTGATGGTGTGAAAATGAGAGAAGGTGGTGTCCCCTTTTATAAGAGGGGTGAGGGACACCTTAGAAAAAGCAAGAAATATTATTTTATAATAAATTCATATTCGGTTTCTAATGGCACCCAAGTGACTTATTTCGAGTCTATGATGGGTATTGGTCTCAAAAAACCAAAACTATAGGTTTTAGATAGGTTTGGGTAACTATATTATCATTATCTTTTAGTTTTAACTCTTAGATAATTAGATTCACATTTACCATGTCTCTTTGTATTTTTATATTATATGGTTAATAAAATTACTATAAACTTCCAATAGAACCGCAAGTGGTTCATTAAAGAATCACCTATCATTATATATGTCTCTTGGAAGAACCATAGATTTTTTGTAATTCAATATCATTTAATAATATAATATTTATTTTAAAAACTCTTTTATGTCAATTTTGACACTATTTGGTAATTTGTCGTTTCTTAATTAATAACAGCATTATTACGTCAAATAAAATTCACTTAATCAACCCTAACATGTTATAGTAACCTATAAAATTAGTTTAATGCATTTTAAGTCTCAAATAATATTTATTTGAATATTTATAATATCAATTACTTTTATATTTCAATAATAAGGTAATTACTGCATCATCATTGTGTCATAAATAAATTAACTTATTTAATGTTTAAAAATTATAAATAAAATACCATTATGTAGGTAAGCATTTTAGGTTTCTAATGAGTATTTATAATCGAATTTATCTTATGTATAAACCTATATTAAAAATTTCTTTGTTATTAAACATTGATTTTAACTCTTTTAACTCTTGTTTGAATTAAATAATAATAAATGTCCTAATCTAATCCAAGATGACCAAAAAGGTTCATATTTTATTCCTAAGGTTGTTTTTGGTCAAATTAGTCTTATACAATAGAATTAAGACTTGTGTTAGGGTAATAATAATCTCATTTTTACCCTTAATTACCCTATTTACATTTAACTGTGGTAAATAAAAGTAAAAAGTTACTATTCATAAAAAATTATTTTTATCATATTGAACAAAATTTTACTCCTTGATATTAACTGTGTCTCTCAGATTTTCCAAATTACACTCATAGAAACAGTAAAATTACGTTTTATGTGAATTTTCAAATTCTCCTAGGAGATGGGTAAAAGACGGTGAAAAGTTAAATAATATTTTTATATATCTAAAATTATTAGAAACTGACTCCAATGAATTACATTGTAATTATATAGTTATTATGTATCTATTTTGACCTAAAATAAATATAAATAAAATAATTAATTATTTAAATAAAAGTTTGGTTTTAAACTATGACTTAGTGTTTTTTCACAATTCATCCAAAATTGAATGTTTTCAGAAAAATACCAAAAATTCACCCTAAGATAATTTCGATATTCCGAATCCAAAAATAATGTCCATTTTGAAAGATATAATGTATACAATTTTAAAAAAGTGGGTAATACCGTTCCTAATGGCTTGTTTGATTGGTTGTGGTGTGTCTTAGAACTTGAAGTTGCATACAACACACGCTACTGAATTATTCAATAAGAAGTTTACCGTGGAATATTGGGCTATTAAATTCTCCACTCCTTCAATAAATTGTATCCTCACAATTTATGGTTGGTATTTGAAACATGGTGCTGACATTTCAAAATATCTTATTTGAGATCCCACATCACAAAATTGATTAATGAGGCCTCTATTTTAAATAAAGAGTGGTAAGTATAAAGGTTACCGAAAAAAACACATACTAGGGTATCATGTAGGAAAACATGGATATGGAAGAGAAATATAACTATCATTATCTGATTGATAATGGTAGAGAAGATGGCTACGAAAAGGCCAACAATCACAAAGCCATATATTTGTGATGATCTAAGGTACCATCTAGGACAACGTTTTTGTTCTTAGATCCTTTTTATAATGTTGAGGAATTTATTTATGAGATTGTTTTTTATCATAAGGAGATATACATACTTTATAATTAGAGATTTATCAATTAATAAATCCCTACCACCAACTCATCTTTCACTCCAAAACATAATACAACTCAAAAATAGTCTATTTATCTTAATCGTATAGGGTTCCGAATATAAAGAATTTTTAATTAACATATGAGAACCTTTAAAAAAACTATATTATACCATCCTTTAACTTCACATAGTCCAGTGGTAGGCGAAAAATCCCAATCGCACTATGGTTGTTGGATCGATTCCGACAGCTTTGTCCAACGCGACGGGTTGTCACATGGTCTGTGTGATGTCCTTTTATAAAAAATTCAAAAATAGCATTTCAAACATAATCCATTCCAACCTTTAGACATATCCAAAATACTTCTATCTAAACTCACAATTCAAAATTTATAAGAAATTTAAACACATTGAAGATCCTTCTTGCCATGTAATAAAATCCTAACACCTTCATCATGTATTTTTGAACACATGGTAACATCCTAAATTACCATAAAACCTTATTGATTACATTCATGCTCCCTTATGATTTATAGAATACTAGATATACTCCTTCTGTCCGAAAATGTTGTAAACTCCAACAATGACAAATCATTAATCAGTTTCAACGTAGTCAAGAATATCCAATATAATTTATTCATATCAACCATATCTTATTCTAAAATCACTACCTCATTATTGAGACCATATTAAGGATTACCTTTCTTTAATCCATGTATTTTACCAAAATTGAACCTCATTATTATGTCAATTTTCTTAGAACCAAATAATCTCAAATCCTCAATAAAATAGTACTGCATTACAATCCTTATTTATTTCCATAATACATAGAACTAGTATATTATTGATACAACACTCAAATGTAATAATCCTATAATAACAACATAAGATAACTAGTCATTATTCTTCATCTAAGGTAGTATCATTACTTTATTATTATCCAATAACATCATTTGGGGCATACTCTGATGATTTGGACATTGGTTCACATAGTCTCACAACTCATAACATATGAAGCATTGTACATTTGAAACATTTTTCTTACCCTTGCAGTCACATAGTTGGTGTCCTTTTTTTCCACAATTATAACAAACTCCCATTCCCTTCAGAAATGTTCCTGGAAGTTTTTCCCACAGTTATCACATATGGGAAAATTCTTCTTTTCCCTATTCTCTTTATCATTCTTTATCTCTTCCATCCTTTTCTCCTCTTACTTCCCTTCAAATCCATATGACTCAAAGAATTCTTTACTTATCATATTAACAAATGATACTATTTCATCATATGTTGAGAAAACATGAAAGACTATTTACCTTCTAAATATTGGATTAATACCGTTGAAGATATGATCCTTCATACTCTTTGGATCATATGTATTGCTGGAGGTCACATTCCTTCTACTGGGAGAAATTTCTATACAATGGCATACACTAGCTCAGTTTATGAATTGCAACGAATAATTCCAAACATGTAAAATACCAAACGTAAATTGAACAGTTTATAGATATAATCCATAATAAAAAATGTTTTCTTTGAGATGGTGTATACTCAGAAACCTTTCATAATGGTTTGTAAAGAAAATGAGAATTATCCTAAGCATATCCCCCGGCAGGGTCGTAACCAAGACTGCAGCAAGGCCTGTTGTCGTGCACCAGTTCCCGTTCGTGTCTAGATCAAAGTGGTGTTTTAGGGTTTTACCCCTACGCACATATGTACCAAAGCTTCCTCTACCTTCTCATATCCAGACTGGGATGTATTACTCGGAAAACTCACAAAATCTCTACAATAACAACATTCTAGGAAGTTCTTCTATTCTAATCCTCAAAGTCTATATCAGGGATATGTGCTCCAATGAGAGTTTATCTAAATCTAGCTTCCATTTTATGTACTAAACTTCCTCTGATACCAACTGTAATGCTCTGACCCCATTTACCCAAGTTATGTGTATTATTACATAACATTGGCATAATCACAAAATATCATGTCTCAAAAGACCGATTAGTTTAGTAGCTTTGGAAACTCCAGATACATTCATAAGTCTTACATTACCTCATAGAGTGCAAAAAAACTACAACAACATCTTGTCTTCATATCCCCTCATACTATCCATGTAACTCATTCATTAAATAATTATTCACATCCTGGGAAAAATAAAACACCGAAAGGGGTGAGCTCAAATGCTCAGTAAGGATAACAATATAGCAGAAACATTCATAAATAATCAAAAACATTTAAGGCAATGTATAACTAAAAAAAGAATTTTAAACATGAACTTCATCATAATATGGAAAATATAAAATGAAATAATTCCATTTACTTATTCACATAGATATTATACTAGTCTAATAATCAGATGCAATATCAATAACCACTTTCATAATGATGGAATGCATAATTCCAGACTATCATAACCACGTAGTCAAGGCCCTGTGCCAAGACTACATGTATGATTTTGTCACGGCCTCCTTCCAAGACACTAGTTTTTCTCAGGAGTCCTACCGATTCATCAAGGAGTTATAGCGGGCTCCACCCTTCGCTTACTAAGTCCAATGCATTCCTCATATGAACAGGATTAAACATAACATAAAAAATGGTATTAAACCTAGCATATGAAATGTCAATACTTTCTCTATAAACCGTTAATAGTATAAAACTAACACATCCACAGTCAAACATGTCACAAAAACTTCAATACAATTTGTATGTTTGTTATCATAATAAATCAACTTCAAATAATCTTTAAATCCATCAGAGGATGTTGAGATAGATTAAATTAAAACTATTTGACTGAGATATCATTTTTTTGAAATCATTTAAAAGTCACATAATTATAAAAAAAATATTTACCTAGAAAATATTCTTATAAGATTTTAAATGAAGCTTCGATGATTTTTTAATGGTGGAAAATAGCCGCACCCGCCGTTTAAGTTAAAAAAAGACATTCTTACCTTAATTTTGTCGAAAAGGATAATAAGGACTTTGTTCGGAAAATGCCATAAATATTGCTTTATAAACATCTTATAAAAATTCAAACAAGGGTATAAATTACTTTAACCCATAGTATATAAAATATTAATAATGTTTTGAAATACATTTTTAAGAAACCGGGATGTGGATGATAAAGAGATCACAATAGATAATTATGTATAAACAATCACAGATAATGAAGAGATTATAAAATAAACCCTTACCATTTACTTTTCCTTGGTCGACAGTTGGTTTACCTCCTGTATAATGGTGTAAAAATTGTTATTAAATTATACAAGAATCATATACATTAATATGACATCATATATGACCTTTTAACATTTCTTTGTTAATAATATCATAGTATTATCGTTGTTTCGGGTGTTAAATGATTCGTTTTAAATTATATGATTTGTTATCTAAGATATTTTTGTTATGGATAGGTTTTATATTATTCATATACTGAATGATATAAAGTTCATAAAAATTAATTTTAATCATCAATTGAGAATTAGTCTTGAAAAGATACAATGGGGACTGAATCTCATTGCATTCATGGAGACGGTAGTCCGTACGTACGCACAAGCGAAAATATCATTATTTTGATCTTAAAATCATATATAATTGGATGGTATATCATATATAAAGAATCATTATAATGTTTTATTTAATATTTACTAAAATTACTCATCATTATCAGACCCATCCAAATAATAATTCTTTGAAAAACAATTACACCACAACGTGGAGTCGGTAAGTCGTACGTACGAACGTATGGTGACATGTCATTCAATGGATGGATAGAATACTGAAAATGGTTGTAACGTATTTATAATAGCATCAATGTATATATAATATACTGGAGTTATTATTTTAGAATAGAAATAACAAAGAAATAATAAGTTGAAGAAGAAAGGAACTTGAAATAGGGTGGTGAAAACATTACCTCTTCTACGGGTTCTTCCTTTTGATTTGATAAAACGGGATCCCTAGGATGGATTTCTGTACAATCTAAGGGCACTAGGTTGAATTTAGTAAAGTTGAGAATATTTTTGGGGAGGGGTTGGCCGAGCCAAATGGCTTTGATGGTGTGAAAATGAGAGAAGGTGGAGTGCCCTTTTATAAGAGGGGTGAGGTTCACCTTAGGAAAAGATAGAAATATTATTTTATATTAAATTTATATTCAGTTTCTAATGGATCCAAAGTGACTTATTTCTAGTCTATATTGGGTATGGGTCTAAATCCTACAAACCTATATGTTTTAGACAGGTTTGGGTTACTATATTAACCTTATCTTTTAGTTTTATGTCTTAGTTAATTAGTTTCACATTTATCATGTCTCTTTGTATTTTTATATTATATGGTTAATTAAATTACTATAAAAATCCAAGAAAACCCCAAGTGCTTCATTAAAGAAACTACTATCAATATTATGTCTCTTGGAAGAACCATAGATTTTTTGGAATTGAATATCATTTAATAATATAATATTTGTTTTAAAAACTCTTTTATGTCAATTTTGACACAATTTGGTATTTTGTTTTTTATAAATTAATAAAGGCATTATTACTTCAAAAAAATTCCTTTCATCAACCCTAACATGTCATATTAACCTATAAAATTCTTGTAATTCATTAAAAGTCTCAAATAGTATTTATTTGAATATTTATAATATCAATTATTTTTATATTTCACTAATAAGGTAATTTTTGCATCATCATTGTGTCATAAATAAATTAACTTTTTTAATGTTTAAAAATTATAAATAAAATACCATTATGTTGGTAATAGTTTTAGGTTTCTAATGAGTATTTATAGTCCAATTTATCTTATGTATAACCCTATATTAAATATGTTTTAGTTATTAAACATTGATTTTAACTCTTTTAACTCTTGTTTGAATTAAATAATAATAAATGTCCTAATCTAATCCATGTTGGCCAAAGAGGTTCATATTTTATTCCTAAGGTTGTTTTGGGTCAAATTATACTTATCCAATATAATTATGTCTTGTTTTAGGGTAATAATAATGTCTATTTTACCCATAATTACCCTATTTACATTTAACAATGGTAAATAAAAGTAAAAAGTTACTATTCACTAAAAATTATTTTTATCTTATTGAACAAAATTTACCTACTTGATATTTACTATGTCGTTCAGATTTTTGAAATTACACTCATAGAAGAAGAAAAATTAATTTTTATGTGAATTTTCAAATTCTCCTAGGAGATGGGTAAAAGATGGTGAAAAGTTCAATAATATTTTAATATATATAAAATTATTAGAAACTAACTCCAATGAATTACATTGAAATTATATAGTTATTATGAATCTATTTTTACCTAAAATAAATATAAATAAATTAAATAATTATTTAAATAAAAATTTGGTTTTAAACTATGACTTAGTGTTTTTTCACAATTCATCAAAAATTGAATGTTTTCAGAAAAATACCAAAAATTCACCCTAACCTAATTTCGATATTATGAATCCAAAAATGAAGCCTATTTTTAATGATAAATTTTTTAAAATTTTAAAAAAGTGGGTATTACTATTCTTAATGGCTAGTTTGATTGGTTGTGGTGTTAGTTAGAACTTGAAGATGCATACAACACATGCTACTGTATTATTCAAAGAGAAGTGTACCGTGGAATCTTGGGGTGTTACATTCTCCCCTCCTTCAATAAACTGAGTCCTCACAATTTATGCACGGTATTGGAAACATGGGGTTGACATTTCAAAATATCTTACTTGGTATCCCAAATCGAAAAATGGATTAATGAGTCCTCTATTTAAAATAAAGAGTAGTAAGTATGAAGGTTACTGAAAATAACATATAATAGGTTTACATGTAAGAAAACATGGATTTGGGAGAGAAATATAACCATCACTATCTGATGGATAGTGGTAGAGATAATGGATATGAAAATTCTAACAAACACAAAGCCATAAATTTGTGATGATCTAAGGTACCATCCAGGACAACGTTTTTGTTCTTAGTTCATTTTCTTATTGTTGAAGAATTTATTTATGAGATTGGCTAAGATCATAAGACGATATACTTACTTTATAATTAGAGTTTTATCTATTAATAAATTTCTACCACAAACTCATATTTCACTCCAAAATATAATACAACTCAAAAATACTCTATTTATCCTAATCGTATTGGGTTCCAAATATAACGAATTTAAAATTCACATACCAGACCATTTTGAAAAAAATAAACTACAATACACCATCTAGTAACTTCATATAGTCCAGTGGTAGTTGATAAATACCAATCGCACTATGGTTGTGGGTTCGATTCCCGCAGCTTTGTCCGATACGACGGGTCGTCACACGGTCTGCGTGTTGTCCTTTTATAAAAATACAAAAATAACCTTTAAAACTTAATCCCTTCCAACCGTTATACTTATCCAAAATACTTCTATCCAAACTCAAAGTTCAAAATTTATAAGAATGTTAAACACATTGAAGATCCTTCATTCCATGTAATAACATGTGAACACCTTCAACATGTATTATTTTAAAATATGGTAACATCCTGAATTACTATAAAACCTTAGTGATTACATTCATTCTCCCTTATGCTTTATAGAATACTGGATACACTCGTTCTATTCAAAAATGTTGTAAACTCAAACAATGAAAAATCATTACTCAGTTTCATGGTAGTCAAGAATTTCCAATATAATTTATTCATATCGACCATCTCTTATTCCAAAATCACTGCCTCATTATTGGGAACATATTAAGGATTAACTTTCCACCAACCATGTATTTTACCAAAAGTGTAGCTCACTATTAAGTCAATTTTCATAGAACCATGTAATCTCAAATCCTCAATTAAATAGTACTGCAGTACAATCCTTATTTATTTCTAAAATTCATAAAACCAATATATTGTTGATACAACACTCAAATGAAATTATCCTATAATATAAACATAAGAAAACTAGTCATTATTCTTTATCTGAGGTAGTATCATAACGTTATTATTATCCAATAGCATCATTTGGGGCATACTCTAATGATTTGGAAATTAGTTCACGTTGTGTCCCAACTCCTTACAGATGAAGCATTGTACATTCGAAACGTTTTTCATACCCTTGTAGTCACGTACTTGGTGTCCTTTTTTCCCACAATTATAACCAACTCCCATTCCCTTTAGGAAAGTTCTAGGGTGTTTCTTCCCACAGATATTACATATGGGAAATTTATTCCTTTCCCTATTCTCTTTATCCAACTTTCTCTCTTCCATCCTTTTCTTCCCTTACTTCCCTTCAAAGCCATAGGGCTCAGAGAATGTTTTACTTATCTTGTTAACAAATGATACTATTTTTTCATATGTTGATAAAACATGAGAGACTATTTCCCTTCTAAATGTTGGCTTAATAACGAGGAAGATATGATCCTTCCTACTCTTTGGATCATATGTATTGCTGGAGTTCAAATTTCTTTTGCTGGGAACCATTTCTATACAATGGAATACACTATGTCAGTTTATGAATTTCAATGAATAATTAAAAACGTTTAAATATCTAACATAAATGGAACAGTTTATGGATATAATCCATAATCATAAAAAAAATCTTTGAGAAAATATATACTCATAAACCCTTCATAATGGTTTTTAATGAAAATGAAAATTATCCTAAGAATATCCCCCGAGAGTGTCGGAACCATGTGTGCAGCATAGCCCATTATCGTGCACTAGTTCTCATTCGTGTCTAGCTTCAAGCGGTGTTTTTAGGTATTGCCCTTAGGTAAATCTGTACCAGAGCCCCCTTTACCCGCTCTAATCCAGACAGGGATGTGTTTCTCAGAAAACTCACAAAATCTCTACAATAACAACATTCTATGAAGTTCTTATTTTCCAATCCTCAAAGTCTATATTAGTGATATGTGCTCTAATGAGATTTTATCTAAATATAGATTCAAAGGTTTGTACTAAACCTCCTCTGATACCAACTGTAACGCCCCGAACCTTGTTACACAGAGGTAGTGAATTATTACATAACATTGGCATGATCACAATATATCAAGTCTCTAATGGCAAATTAGTTTAGTAGCTTTGGAAACTCTAGATACATTCATAAGTCTTAAATTACATCATGCAGTGAAAAAAAACTACTACAACATATTGTCTTCATATCCCCTCATACTATTACTATAGGTCATTCATAAAATAATTCTTAACATCCTAGGAAAAATAAAACATTGAAAGGGGTGAGGTCAGATGCTCGGTAAGGATAACAATAAAGCAGAAACATTCATAAATTAAAATAAACATTTAAGGTAATGTATAACTAAAAGAAAAGAATTTTAAACTTGACCTTTATCATAATATGGAAATGATAAAATGAAATAATTCCATTATCTTATTCACATGGATATATTACTTGTCTAATAATCAAATGAAATTTCAATAACCACATTCATAATGATGGAATGCATAATTACTGACTATCATAACCACATAGTCGAGGCCTTGTGCCAAGACTACATAGAGGATTTTGTTAAGGCCTTGGGCCAAGACACTAGTTTGTCTCATGAGACCTACCGATTAATCGAGGAGTTATAGCGGGCTACACCTATCACTTATTATGTCCAATGCATTCCTCATATGAACAGGCTTAAACATAACATAAAAATTTGTATTAAAACTAGCATACGAAATGTCAATAATTTCTCTATAAACCATGAATGGTATAAAAATAACACATCCATAGTCAAACATGTCACAAAACCTTCAATAGAATATGAATGTTCTTTGTCATAACAAATAAACTTCAAATAAGCTTTAAATCTATCAAAGGATGTTGACATAGATGAAATGAAAACTATTTGAGAGAAATATCACTTTTTTGAAATAATTTAAAATTCAAATAATTATAAAAGAAAACATTTACTTTGAAAATATTCTTATAAGCTTGTAACAGACGCTTCGATGATTTTATAATGGTGGAAAATAGCCGCACCCGTCATATAAGGTAAAAAAATACATTCTTTCCTTAATTCTATCGAAAAGGTTAAAAAGGACCTTGTTTGGAAAATGCCAAAAATATTTCTTTATAGACATCTTATAAAAAGTCAAACAAGGGTATAAATGGCTTTATCCCATAGTCTATAAAATAGTAAAAATGTTTTGAAATAAATTTTTCAGATACATGGATGTGGATGATAAAGAGGTCCAAATAGATAATTACGTATAAACAACCTTGCATAATGAAGAGATTGTGAAATAAACCCTTACCTTTTACTTTTCCTTGGTCGAGAGTTGTTTTACCTCTTGTATAATGGTTAAATAATAGTTATTAAATTATAAAAGATTCATATACATTAATATGATATCATATATGATCTTTTAAAATTGCATTGTTAATAATATCATAGTTTTATCGTTGTTTTGGGTGTTAACTGATTCATTTTCCTTTATATGATTTGTTATGTAAACCATGTTTTTTGTGTATAGGTTGTATCTTATTCATATCCAGAATGATATAATGTTCATAAAGATTAATTTTAATCATTAATTTCGAATTATTCATTAATGGATATGATGGGGAATGAATCTCATTGTGTTCGTGGAGACGGTAGTTCGTACGTACACACCTATGGTGACATGTCATTCAAAGGATGGATAGAATACATATTCCACACTTGAATGTTATTTGGGGTGTATATACAACCCCATTGACATGTTATATTTTTAATATAATTATTTTAATTATATTTCATGTTTTAATTGATTTTATTATTTAATTCGGATTATGATTTATATTTTTCAAATGTTTTAATGGATTTTCATCTCAAATATATTTTTATGGGAAACATTCCTTATACACAACTACTATTTTTTGTGTACTGTATAAATGACCTAGAATATATTTTTTGATTCATACCATGAATATAATTGGATGTAAATATCCAAATAATTTTCTTCTTTCATGGGGATTTTTATCATGATACACCAATATCCTAATGAATTTATGTTATAGTCTCAATTTATGGGTATTGTTTATGATTATTCTTCAAATAAATGGATATAATGATCTAAATAAAAATAAAAATCATTAAATTTATTATAGTATAATTATATCTTGAAATTCCATTTTTTAGTTTCATTTTCCTCTTTTTAGTGACATAATTATTAAAAATTATTGATCATAAGGAAAACAGTAAAAATTTCTCTATTGTTTCATAATTTTATTTTCTTATATATATATATTTTTTGTAAAAAAATTAATGAAATTTCTCACTGACTTATAATGATTGGTTAAATAAAATTGTAACTTTTTTTTAATTCTTATAAAATTATTTCAATGTAATTATCATTTACTTTTTTGAATTAGTAATTTTCTCCTGGTTTTTCTGAAGATGTGAAAAGAATCATTTTTCTAATGTCTTGGACATTAATGGAAATTTCCACCTTCATGTTCACACAATTATGTACTATTTAATTTGAATGATTCAAATATTATTTTCAATGAAAAATATTATCTCATTTATTTTTCTATTTTAATTTTTAAAAAATGTGATTTTCAATGGGAACATGTTTTTCCCCATGAAATTTATACTTGATCACTGAAAATCAATTCTCAACTATAAAGAAATACTTTTATTTCACATAGGATTTAATGGGAATATGATCAACGTACAAAATACTAATTATTTTTCAATATGGTTTATGATTAAAATTAATATAATTTTATGAATGTTATTCCTTTCCCATGATTTATGCCCTAATGAATTTATGAGACAGTTTTCACACCTATTTCATTTATAAGGTTTATGTTATGAAGAGATTTTTACGAGCCTTCTTTTATTTTATATAGTTTATAATATGATGAATATTTTATGATCTTGTGTTACAAAAATGAATACATTATTCGATTATTTGTACTTATATCATTTCATTTACATTGTTTAATGATTCATATCTTAGGATATATATATTTTTATAATGGTGGTGATCCTTGTTAAATAAGTGAATTTGTCACTGTAATATTATTTGGAGTAAATCAAGCCAACTAATATATTTTAGTTATGGATTACATTAATCATATATATTTTTAGAAAATATCACTGACTATTAAGAAAATTATTTTATATTTTTATGTGTGTGACATAAATCCATGTCTTATGACTATTTTAGGACCTCATTTATCTTGTTTTTACTTGATTATTGAAGTATTATAAACCCCCATGATTTTTTTCATGAATCACATTTACGATCTATAATACTCATTTTATAATATTCAAATGTTATTATAATGTTATCAGACCCTACGGATTTTATTATGTGGATTTCTCCCATGTTTATCCTAACTAAGAAACTGAGATGAGACATTCTTATGTTAATTATCCCTAAGTAAAAAAAATAATGTATTATTAAATATTTGAATATAATGGGTTATTATTATGATGAAAAAATTGGGTGGTAACGTTTCTCACTTGTTTAATTTTCTTGGGATTCCATGTTTTAAAGGAAAATGTGTATAGAATTAATGATAAAAACATTTCATTATATATTATTTATTCTCCCATCATGATATGACTTAGATGTATGAAAAGTGTGGCTCACCATATTTGGTATCAATTAATTTTTTATCTGTTCATTTTTAAACTACAATGGGAAGACTTTAATGAGAATAATAAGGATAATTGTTGGTATAGGAAAAAATTTGGAAATTTTATTATAGTATAAACCAAGAAGTTTCTAGGAAATTACATCCAGTTCGATATAATATGTAGTTATTTCAATATCATATATTTGATCCAACGAATAATAACATTGAAAGAGTTTATTTAAATGGACTTGATTGTCCCATGGGGCATGATAATGGTCCTTTTAGTAGTCCTTTTTGGACACCCCGAGGGAATATTGTATCTTAATTTGATAAATATTTATAAACATTAATGAAAAATATCAATAATGACCATGAATTATTGTTATTAAGACTAAGTTGTCATAGAGAGAAAATAGTTTCTCTTGATTTATATATCATATATATGATTTCTAAGGATTATATGGTTCCCCTCACGGATTAGGATTCTAACAATTTTTTTGTTATATAGGATGGATGGGACTAGGAGGAATCATGTTAATAATGAATATGATAGAAAATTCAATGATTATAGGAAAATGTTTTGATGATGACTAGAGATAAATATATTTTTATTATTTCTAATAAAAAACCATGTTATATTATTAGTAAAATCAATATTAGTAAGATTACTAATGCATAAAATAAGTTGATTGTGATATTTTGTTAAATTAAATTTAGTAATTAAATTATAATAAAAAACATTCAACTTCGGACATGTCAAAAATATGGGATGAATCACCGACATGAACATCTCAAGTATAAAAGTAGAAGTTTTCTATTTAGGAATGAAGGTCGTAAAGAAATAAATTGATAATGAATTTATATCTTATAAGTAAGGAAGTTTCGAATTATCTAATTTAATACCCTAAACATAGGGTAATACACTTTATTGGGGAACTTAATATGTGATATTGAATCATTGAAGTAGAAGGGTTGGTGGTTTGTTTATTTTAATTCAATAATAATTCTATTAAAGTATTTTTCATGGTATTTTGGTTACAGGATTCATAGAACATCTATGGACTATGTTAATATTTAAGGAATATATGTACTGATGTATGAAAAACGTATTATTTATGGACACTATCATATATTTGTGTTTTTATTCCTCATTATATGTTCAATGTCATAAACACCCCTTTTTGGTTATAAGTAATGGGATTCTAATGTATTTAATGGAATTTTGGGAGGTGTTTTATTGGAAGAAGTTATACCTAACTATTTTGTTCAATATGAGTTTTTATTTGAGAATGAATGATTATTTTATAAGTCCAATTGTATTGATACGATTTAGTTTCTATATAAATATTAAGGAAGATGAATAAATTTAAGGATAATGATTATATATTAATGTATATTATAAGAATCACAATAATATATTTTAGTAAAAAGGTACCCATATCACATCTTTCAAGGATGCATTTTCATTAACCCATAAATTAAATATGAGAAGGGTGAACTCTAACCCCGAGCCTACATGATGCCTTGGATTATTAAGACATTTTTAATGGATTTTTTTGATAAATAATATGTTAATTTTGGGGACATATGTTGTATTAACGAAAATACCATGGGATCTAAAAATTATATTTTGATTTATCATGCATCGAAAAAATTGAATATTTATGAGACAAATTACCCGAATACAGATTTGGAGTTAGCTATGTTAAGTGATTTAGAGAAATTAAATGGAAAAAATTTCTTTATGGAAATTTTTTTGATATATTTATTGTTAAAATTTTTGTAAAAATATTATTCAAATAGAAGGATTTGAAAATGTTCTAACTAATGTTAATATAAATAATTAAAGGTTATGACTACTCAATACATTACAATCCTAGGATAAAAATATTATACCTCTTGCTTTGAGTCAAAAGGATAGATAAAGCATATAAATGATGACGATAAAAAATAAAATATTTTAGGGTTTTAAAATGATATAATTTAATATCATAGTGAAAGGGGAGAAATATTTTCATTCTCATGTATGTGTTTTTTCAAATATCCAAGTTACTATTAAATAGGTAAATTGTAAGATGTGTATATGTAGAAAAAGGTAATAACTTTTCTAGATTTTAACGTTGATTTTGATGGAATGATAATATTATGGAACTCTAAATATGTTCCATCCATAAAATATTTAATGAAATATTTTCTAAAGGAATCACATAGTTATTCATTTGTAGTTAATCCTGAAATTACAGTGGTGCATTGTGAACTAAAAGAGTATTTCTTGCTGGATTCAATGAATTGATATATAGAAGATTATTTATCATGATAATTTTTATCTAAAAACGTTAAGGAATATAAAACATTATAAGGGGATGTTACAAAAATTACCTATACTAGGATTGAAATATGAACACATGAGCTTGGATTTGGTTATTGGAATCCAAAAAGAATCTAAGGCCATAATGTCATATGGGTAGTAGTATATCACTATATAATTCTATCACAATTCATCAATATCCGATATGAGTTCCCTATGGATCATATTTTATGAATAAAAATTAATAAATTGGTAATGTTTCATTGTATACCACATTCAATTGTATTTTATTGGGATATGAGGTTTACCTCAATATTATGGTGAAGTCTTCAATAATATCTACATATAATGTTTTGTTTTAGAACTACATACTATTCATGAAAACATTATCAATTGTATAGATCCTTTAAAATTCTCTAGGATATATTGAGATCATTTTTATATATTTTAATGGTGTTTGTGATCAACACATTCCCCTAGTTCAGGTATTGTATAACAGTAGCTCACTCCCATTCATTATGATTGCTCCATATAAATAACTCTATGAAATAAAGTATTTAAATCAAATATTAATGTTTGAAGCTGGATAAATAAAGCTATTTCTACTAGATATAGAAGAATAAATTGTATTGTATTTTAAATACATTAAATAATACTAATGGGATATATAAAGTTGACTGAAAAATTATGGGGATAATCATCAACGTTATCCAAAATTTGAATTTGCTATGAAGTTGTTTCTAATAATTTTTCAATGGGAAGAGGTTATTTTATTTTATTATTAGGTGAACATAAGCCATATTTATATTTATCACATTTATATTCTTGATTATATCAAGATCGTAGCTTACCACTAGGTGCTTCCACCGAACCACAGTCAGGTTCATGATGTGTTCTTTGTATATCTCCTACGGAAGTACATAACTAATCAATAAAATGTGATAGAATATAAGAATTTAACACTAGATATTGATATTTCTTACGAGGAACAACCACAATATATTTCACATTGTATATATAATTTTAAATCAAATAATACCACACACATGGTCAATGTTTTGTGGTGAAACCCCAATACTGAGAAAACTATATGGGGAAAATATGAAAAAATGATGATAATGTATTCTCTGTTGTTTGAACCAAATCTCTATAATTTAATTATATAATTTTATATTAAGGGTGTTTGAATATAAAACCCTAATAATTTGAGAAATAGTTTATGAAAATAAATATAATTTCATCAATAGCTAGTGTTACACTCAACACAATGGTTTAACAAATCACTATATACTATTAATATTTTTATTTAACTATGAAATATTATCCAACACATTATGTATGGATGTATAAATTTTAATAAATAAAATTTGAAATTAATTATAAAGGATATATAAGAAAAATATTAATAAATAATTTATTAATTTTTATTATTGTCTTCATATTAAACGAAATTAATTTTTTCAAAATAAAATTCATTGATTTTTATGAATTAAAATAATATAATTATTGAATCAATTATAAATAATATTATGAAAATATAATATCATCTTTAAATAAAAATTTATAATTTTTATTTGGTAACATTTTTTTGAATTTTTATATAAGAATTATTTTTTAGGGAATAAAAAAATACATATTTTTGTAGAAAACAACTTTTTTTCAAAAAAACACTTAAAATTATCATTACAAAAATTATGTTATTATTACACCAATTTATTTAATTTTAAAAAATTCATGTTTCCTTTTGATATTAAAAATTTCTATACTTCTAAAAAAATTTCTCTGTGAACCCTCATTACATCCCATATGTGGGTTTTTTTTTTAAATTAAAATTTTATAATTCTAAAATATAAATATAAGAAAAAAAATTTATTTCGAATCAACATAATATATATTATATAAAATTATCATCATAATTTTTTGTCATATGAAACGTAAAAATAGTAGAAAATAATTATTGATGGATATACAATGTGTTAAATTAAAAAGAATTATGGATAATAAGACCTAAAAACATGTCATAATAAATTTTAAAAGAATTTTTTAGGCATTATCACCTGTAATATTATATAATTTTAAATTTGTGATCCTTTTAAAAAATTTGAATATAGTGTTACATGTTTTTCATTATAAGAATTACATGTGTAACCTCTCCTCCACAAAGAAAAGGGAACCCATCATGCTCTTCACATCACTCGTATAAAACCTTATTTTTTGAAATTCCATACTCAAATAACTCCATAAATTTAATATTGACGTCATATATTCCATATTTAGATTAGGAAAATCTTATAATGTAGATTTTGGAATAATAAGTTATCCAAAAGAGAGATAAAATTCTTAATCTTGTGTTATTGATTTTTTTTAGTGACAATTAATTTTTTATTTCAAAAGTACTTTTGAGGACAAAGTGGGAAACCAGAATGACATAAAAGACATAAACACAACCATGCCTCCACTACCAAGATCATCAAGACAAAACAATCAACTTCAAAAGTAAGGAAAAGCCCCACCCAGCAACAACAACAATATGATTATCGTCCACATTCCCATCACCGCTTGGCATGATATCCCACATAAGAATGCATTGCCTGGTACTAATGGTAAGCATCATACCCTCTCAAAACATCCAATTTTGGAAGCGATTAAATGGAGAATGCTCCCTGCTCTGAACATCCTCATGAACTACTCCTTGCAAATAATATGGATGCAATGACCCCATGGACCAAGGCCGTAGTGCCACAAGAAAACAAACTAAATTCAAGACCACAAAACATCATCAATGCAAAGAAACATATACCAAATCAGCCTTCATTAGGTCAAATGAAATCAGATGTTGTATCCTCTGGCCACACCTTCCACACAGGACATCATCAGCTATATCATACCTCAAAAATAGAAGATTTAACCAACCAAAAATTCATCCCAAACTGTGATACTATTAATCCAATCATAAATTTATCTCGAACCATGGGATTTATTGATCATCACTTCCTTCTCCATAGAACCACCACTAGAACAAAACACACCAGTGTAGAACAAAAAAGTTGTCCCAAATTCAACTAAAAACAAACGAAAAAACTAAGGAAAATAAGAATCTTCACTAGTGCGAAGGTGAAAAACCAGAAAGCTTCAGAACTCCATATCACCGGAAGATCAGAATCCACTATCACGCAACACACCGAACAACCAAGCGAGTATCAAGAAACAAAACCAAACTCAAAAGATATGAAAAAGTCTCCAAAAATGAGAACCCCTCACCATTTCTAAGCCCACCTGAGTGCCGAAGACTCTAGAAAAAAAACTAGAAACCCTAACATAAGTCCTATCACCACCCTCCATAACTCGTAGACCACTGCAGACCACCCAACGCACACATCGATGACGAGATTTCAACCATCAAGAACGACAACTGGAAACTGATGACTAGTCCTTTATTATGCTGCCAAAATAAGCCCTATCCAGCGTAGGTGGAGTGAGGCAGGAGGCAGGCTAGCACTGATGATGGATGTCATTGCAGACGGTTCCACTAGGTCACACTTGAGAGCCGCTGAAAGCCAGTCAATCAACGCCGAGGAGGGAAGATGAGACGATACGAGATGTGGGGTGGTTGTGACAAGAAGAGAACCTAGGGTTCCAGCGCCCCTTACGGGCTTGTAGCCCAATCATAAACAATTTTTCCTGGAATTAATTATTCTTAAATCCACATATAAAATTCCAAAAAAATTAAGATATAATAACAAAATTATATCACAAATTTTTAATTTTTATTATTTTCACAGAATATTCTTTATTCATCTCCACTTCCATCAAATATGAAACAACATCGTCGATCTTGTGTATGATGATCTACCACCACATGAACCGAGGTACATTGTTTTCAATATCTTCCTAACACGGGGGATATAATGAATGATTGAATATATGTGTATGATATTTATGACGTAATTATACTTATGGAACTATTATATCAAATATAATTTTTTTCCTTTCAATTCCTTGGAAATACGATAACATCGCTCGTGTGTCTGACAGAATACCCCATAATGAGTTGATGTGATTTATTTGTCACATAAGATATACATAGATGTTAAGAACGATAAATTAACTGAAAATGTGTTATTTATATGATATAAAAATTAATATAAATGATTTAAATTTTATTTACCTTCTTTTATTTCTTTCTTTTGATAAAATGGAAACAATATTCAAGCATACGTATGACCCACCCTCTCTAAGAATGTTGTAATTTATTTTCAATCTATAATTCTTTTGAATTACTATAAATAAATATTTCATATATATATATATGATATTTATATCTTTTGTAACATTCATGGGATGATTTAACCATGGTAATAGTGAATATACCTATAAAACAAAATCAAAATATATGTTAAAAGCAAAGAAGATATTACCCAAAAAGTGATTTTAACAATGAATTAATATTAAACGAGTAATTAAAGGTCATCAGATAATAATATATGGTATAATATATATGTATGGTTTAATAATATATTAATAGTAAACATATATTTATAATATATGAGTTCATAAAATTTATAATGGATCCTAACACTTAAGGAATTGGATTTCTAGTCTCTCTTTTATTTCTGGAAGATATGTTTCATTTCAACACATGTTTTGGTTTTGTGGTGAATATACTACCCAATTGACATGAAATATCATTAATCTCCACATTTTAATGATATTTAAGGATTAATTTGACGTTATTAATTAATATGGTTTTAAAATCATGTTTTTCATATGGGTTAAGGTATTTTCCTCTAACATTCATTTTTATGGGACACATGACTTATAGACCACTTATTTTTTTGATGTATAATATTAACTGAATGTATTTAATGATTATTATCAAGAAAATTATAAAATATATATTTACATATAATTTTTTTCCCTTTCATTGGGATTATTATTTTAAATATTCCAATATGGTAATGAATTTATGTTATTCACTATGTGTTTATTAGGATTGTTTACTATTATGCAAGCATATATATGAATCTAAAGTCATCGTCTAAAGATTCATTTGAATATTCATATCCCATTTTTATTTATTTAAATACTCATGTTTTATTTTGTTTTTCTCTATTAATTTATATAATATTCAAAAATAAAATTACAGGAAAACATTTTTATTACTATATTTATTTGAAGAACATTTTTTCTTTCAAGAACATGTTTTCTAAAAATCTTTAAAATAATATATTTTCTAATTTTGAACGATTTATTAAAGAAATTTTTAGTCCTGTTTTAATTTTTACAGAATTCATTAAAATAATATACATGTTATCTTATTGCTGATGAAATTTTTGAATTTTTATCAATAAAGGGAAATTAATCACTATTTTAAATTGATATAAATGAATGGTATTTTCTCCCATCATGACCAATAAATGTAATAAATAATCCATTATATGTTTAAAATCTAAATTTTAAAATAAATTGTTTTTAAAATTAATTTCCAGAACATTTAGTTCTAATTTTGTTTATTTTAAATATGAAATGGTTGTTTTCCACCAGAAATGTTCCATTTGATCTATGAAAATATTTATTCATTTAATATGGTTTCCTTTGTTGTTTAAAAATATTTAAAGGGGATGTGATCCGAGGGTACCATCATTATTCTTTACCATGATGGTTTTTGATAATGATGAATATATTTTTTTGATTTTTATTACTTTTTGTGGGAATATGCTATGACTAATTTTGCAAAGGATTGGGAAACCTATTTCTATTAAATGGGTTATGATAAGTAAAAACTTGTATGAAAACTATTTTCAATTTATGGGATATGAAATGATGAATATTTTTTGAATATGTTGCAAATGTATATATTCATTATCAGATAGGTGGAACATGTATATCCCTATAATGTATTGCATAATTTATTAAATCTTATGACATATACATGATAGGAATAGTGGGTAAACCTAGATCAGTAATATAATTTTCCACTACGATAGTCTTGAGTGTGAACCATGACTCATAGGGTGTTTTAGGGAGGGAACCCATTAAAATATAGTAGATTTTTAAATAATCCATGATTACTATGTAAATGATTTTATATTTATATGTGTACGCAACAAATCCATTTATTATTCCATTGATATACCCTCGTGGTCCCTGTTTATTGATTCCTTGATGATTCATGTCCTAAGAACTATAATGATTTATTTCATGAAACATTTTTTTTATTTATGATTTTAAATATATAGTTTTAAATGTTATTCTATTGTATTCACTTACATACACTCATGTTAAGTGGATTTATCCATTATTTATCCTTTCAAGGCAACTAAATTGAACCTTTACTATTTTTCTTTTCATATGTTTTTGAGGAAGGTTATTCTCTATGATATTTCCTTAAAGGTTACCTATTTATAACAAAATAGTGGGATATAACATATCTCACTTGTCATTTAATATTTTATGTGTCAGAATTTACAAATTAATTAGATCGATATAATTTTAGCACCGATTGTTATATTACATAACGAATATTAATCTATTAGGATAACTTATATATATATATATGAATTGTTTGGGTTTTTAAATATTTTTTCTTATAAATGGTTAAATAATTAATTAGATTCTATAGTGAGGAAAAGATAGAGATAACCATAAGGATATGTCTACATATAGGAAAATATCCAGGAAATTTGATGATGGATAGATAGAGTAATTTCCCTGAAATTTCCTCACAAACTAGATAGAATAATTAGATATGAATCTAGTATAGTTGTACCTATGGGTGATAAATCTAATTATTTCCCATTGATCTAGACTCGATTATCACCTGTAAAATAATAATTGGCCTTACCACACACCAGGTTAGACACTCCCAAAGAATATGGTTTGTAAATTCAAAAACACATTATGAAATATCATGATGTAATTCAATAATGACCATGAATGATCCTTGCAATGCATAATGTATCATATATTTAAATTAATGATCCATGATTTAAAATTCTTATAAGTTATTTTTCATGATTATGTAGTTCTCCATTATGATTATTTTTTCTCACAATATTTTTTTCATTTTAGTCGATGGATGGGACAATGAGGAATTATGTTAGCACTTAATGTGATGGTATATTTTTTTATTATAATAAATTAAATTGCATGATGACTGGATTGAAGCATGTTATGATTATTCTCATTAAAATATCATGATATATGATGCATAGCATGGGCTTCAGTGAGATTACTACTACATAAAATACATGAAAATGACTTTTATGAAAGATTGTGTGGTAATTGAAATATTATAAATAATTTTTAACATCCAACATATTAGGATGGTTTGATGAGGCACATAGAATAATATTTTATATAGAGTAAAATACGTTTTTAATGTCTAATAATGATTATATAAAAAGGAATTTGATATATTATATATGAGTAAATTAGTAATTATCCAAAACAATTCCCTAAAATAATGGTCATCCTCAAGACCAAGGAATGACATTTGTAATACCAAATATTTTAAGTTAAGGGGTTATAGTTTTTATATATTTTTATGTAATAATTATTATTTTGATGTATTTTACTAGTGGTATTTTGGTTATAAGAATCATACAACATATAAGGATTGTGTTACTCTTTCACTCATATATGACATCATTATGATTAAATTTAGAGTTATAGATACAATTACGTTTTTTTATGGTTTCTCATAAGGTTAAATTCATATAGACCAAATTTAGGTTTTATGTGATTAGATATTAATGTAATTGTTTTAATTTTTTGAGCTTTTTTATTGGAATATGGTATATGTTACTCATCGGTTCAGTATAAATTATTATTTTGGGAAGAATGATATTTTCATATGTTTAATGGTATTCATAAACAATAATATTTATAAGAACAGGTAGTTTTTATGTTTTCTTTGTGGATGTTCATCATATTTCTAGGGGTTTTATAAGAATAATATTAATATATTATAGAATAAATTACTTCTTGTCATATAGGATAGGGCCACAGGGATTTAGTCTACTACTAAAGGAAAAAAGGGTGAAATACATACCGATGGACTACAAACTATCTTGGTTACTAGGAACTTATTTCAAAATATGTTATTGAACATGAGTATATGTATTTGTAGAAAATATATATATTACCATATGGAAAACCATAAAATTTTAAAATGATTTGGATATAGCTTATGCCTCACTAAAATTGATGGTTAATGAGGAAATTTCCCAACTCATTATTTGGAGTTATATATGTTAATTTTATTTTTTCTGATTATATGGATGTATTATCATAATATAGAAAGGACTGATATATATAATGATCGTAAAGGGTTATGTAATATCTTAACATATAAGGTGTTGAATGTGATCCATTGAAGATTATCATAACAAAGTAGAGATTATGATTTCTCAACACATTAAAATCATGGGAACACAATAAAGGCTGGTGATTCTTTAAATAAAATGTATCATTCTAGAATATCCATGATAAGGATCACAAAAGATCCAATATTTCTGGATTTTCAAATGACAGACTTAAAAATCTAGATGGTTTGGGAGAATTTATATATCTCCAAAATATGTATTCAGCTATATATCTAAATGAATATTAAGGAGAAACAATGGAAGGGTGTAGATCATTAGATAGAGATCACAATTTTTCTTTAGTTTTACATTGATTATGTTTTATTTATAATGTTTAAGAACCATGTATGTGTTCTAACAATACATTATTTGAAGAAATATCTATTCAAGGAAGCACATGGTTCAACATTATCTATTGATCCTAGAATTATGATGATATATAGATATTTCAAAGAGAATTTCTATTAGGATAACCTAAATATAGCTATTATAGTATTTGTATCGTTATTATTATTCTAAAATAATGTCAATTATGAGACAAAATATTCTTTGATGATGTTACAATCATTACCCAATCCATAATGGAAGCAAGAAAATATCTTAATGGATATTCTTGTTGGACTTCACAAAATATCTAAAGTATGTAAGTTTATATGGGATATTGTTGATCTCCGAAAACATTTCATAACATGACATAACTATCTGATAATAATCAAACTGGATTAGTTTTCCTAAATATACATTACGGAAATGGTAAGGTTTCACGGAGTACAACATTTAATTTTATATAAATAAGTTATATGGTTTATCGTGATGTTCTTGAAAATGACTTTATCAATACTAGGATCTGTATTTCAGTTTCAACACATCATATCTCCCTCAAATAGATTGTAAATATTCTATAATAATTCAAACCCTTTATAATAAGTTGAGATTTTATTCTATGTAAATAAATGGTTTTTTGGGTTTAACACCTTCCTGTAGTTGAGTATTTGTAAAACAATTTCTTCCATTCTTGAATTTAGATGCTTTCTAATGATGATATAAATAGAAAAAAGTGTATAAATTAAATTTATTGGCGTGAAGTTAGAATGATAAATCTATTTGGAATATATAATGTGGATGAAATTCAATGAAGGATAGATCTATTCAACATAACATAAGGGTATAATAATGTTGAAAAAAAAGTTATATAGCTAATTTTCGATTCAATATGGAATTTGAATTTGGAGATAATTTTTTTAAGAATTTCTTTATGTAATTAATTTTCAATATTTTGAAGGAATAAAAAAATAATACCTAGTTATGTCAGTCCCATTAAATTTTTATATCATATGTTGAATATTTCTTTTTTTTGTGCCTCTTTAAACACAACTCAACTTCAAGATATGTTCCTTCTATATCTCTTAAGTAGATACATGATCCATCAAATTTAATGATCTAAGAGGACGTTATGATGGATAATGAACATTTTTAAGAGGAATAACCATTGGAGAATCTAGATCATGTATAAAAATGGATAAGAAACACAACAACTCACCATGTTAATGTTTTCTGGTGAAACCAACAACTAGAGGAAGGTACATTGGAAGCTACGAATATAATTGAGGCAAATGTATCATCATGTTTATACTAATATGATGGAATATCGAGGGAAAATTTAATTTAATAAGGAAAAATATAACACCTTGATATTTTTAAAATTTTTATTTTAAAATAAATTTAATTTCATTGATAGCTTTAATGAAACATGACATCGAGCTTAAAAAAATTGGATATAATATTAATATTTTTATTTAAATATGAAAGATATCACCAAGCTATTCAATTTTGTGGTCTGAAAATGAATAATTATATTAAATAAATTACTTATAATTTATTTATATAATGAAAATATATTAAAATATAAGTACTTAATTTTTTGTAATGTCTTCATATTCTTCAGAAATACATTTTTTCCCCAAATTGATAGATATTGATTTTTGTGAACACATAAAAAAATTACTTTTTTATTTTTTTGAAATAATTTTTGAATAATTTAACATTTATTTTATAAAAAAATTTTAAAATTATATTGTCTTTATTTTTTTAAATTTTTTTTGAAAGGAATAATTTTTATGTGAATAGTGAAAAATACTGACATTTTCTAAAAATGGATTTTTCATTTTAACAAATTATTAATATAGATATTTAATAAAAATGTATTAAAATAAAATGTATTTTTATTATTTTTTTATTTTATTATTAAAATTAATTTCATTTAAAAAAATCATGTTGATAGTTGATATCAAAACATTCTATACTTCTGAAAATTTTCCCATTGGTATAATGAATTTTCATCACCTCTAAGAGTTTGATTTTCAATTAAATTCATCTAATTTTTTAAATGGAATTATAAACAATTGATTCTATATTGTGAATTATAATAATTAGTATTACATAATAAGGTCAAATTTTCTTTTGGATATAATTAATAAAAAATATGAAAAAATTTATTATTGTATTAAGGTTAAAATATGTTTATTTGTGGTTAAGCTATTGATCATGAATTAAAATGTTTTAAAAACATTTAAAATAAAATTTTGATATAAATATTTAGACCAAATTGATTATATGGTTTGTTATTGGTCCATTATTGTGCCCTTATTTAGATTTATAATGTTTATAAATGTTTTCATTTTTAAACAGTTCTAGTACTACCTCCCCCCCACTTAAAAAAGTGAACCGACTGTAATCCCATTTTCACAATTAGAAAACAATTTAGATAAAATAATCACTACCCTAATTAGATACATTATTAAATACCCGCAACATAAATTACTCATATTTATTAAGAAATCATACTTTTATAGATTTTGTTAAAAATCTAAATAGGTTCCCTAAAGAAGTTGAAAAATTCATACACATGTGTATTTTAATTTATTCTTCATCCAAAATCAAATATTATTCAAATATGATAACTCTAGTATTTCCCATATATTGAGATGTTATTATTTTTATTGTATAAAATATATCCATTTCCCTTCCATCATATAATAAATGAGAGTGTCAATCGTTTGTACATAAGACAACCCCCTCACAAAACGATGAATTTCATTTTCTATCACTACCTCACATGAATGGAAATAGTCCACGATTTAAAATATTTATATCATATTAATGGAATACTTAATTTTATTTATTTCTGATCTTATATAAACATTTTTAAATTAAATTCCTTCACAACACAATAACGATGCTCATTTGAATGGTGGACTACCATCTCATGAACTGATTTTATTTATTTTTGACATAAACATTACATCGCAGAATATAATGAAACATTTAATGAATATAATTGATATATAGGAAAAAATAGTGACTGTATAAATGTTATATATTATTTATATTCCATTGTTCCTATCATAAATAAAATGGAGTCAACGTTCAAGCATACGTATGACCTACCGTCTCTATGAATGGAGTAGTTCATTTTTATCTCTAAAATATATAGATTTTCTAAATACATATGCAATCAATTTATATTATAATAATCTAAGGTTTATATATATAAATAGTAATAAACCTTTCACATCCCAAATTTTATGTTTTTTATTTTATTTTATTAAATCTTGGCTCTAGGTCCTCACTCCAATGTCCGGGCCAGGTCCCAACAAAACATTTTTTAACGTTAAAATATTTTACTAAGTTTCGAACCCGGCGCGGTCACTACGTGGTTGGAAGTAGCTACAGAGACGGCCCTACTGTCATGAAATTTCTCTTTATTATTATTTTATTTGTCATTATTCTTTATATTATTATTTCTATTATTATTGGGCTATTATTATTATTATTATTCTTTATATACTGTTATTATTATAATTATTTGATTATTATCATTATAATTATTGTAATTAAAATTGTTATTCATTATATTAATATCATTATTATTATTATTTGTATTATTATTATTTGTATTCGTTATATTATTATTACTATTGTTATGAGAAAAAATAATAATAAAATAACACCAAACCAAACACTAATACCCCCCTCCTTCCTCCTGTTCTACGCCGTAGGTCGCAACCCCCTCCCTTCCCCATTTTATCCATATGCGAACCAGCACCCTCCTACCCTTCTCCGTAGCTCCCCACAGGCACCCCCTACAGTGACGTGACATGCCTCAGCCTCGTCCCCCCTACCCAGAACCTCTTCTATGCACCGTCCACACCCCATCCTTCCTCCTATCCCAGCTCTCGCATCCCACACTGACCCTCTCTCGCTCCAACAACGCCTCACCTTAGGACGACCTCCTCTCCCTGCCGCGAACCGTCCCCAACCACCTCACATCCCTCCAGTCATTGTCTAACTCCCCCTCATCACCATGGAAAGCCTCATTCTACGGCCTCTGGCCACCCGCAGATAGTCGGGCTCCCTCCTGACTGCTTCCCTCCGGCTGCCTCCCGGCCTCCCCTTCGCCGTTCGGGACCCCGTACCGTCCTGCTCGCACATGAAGCCCCATACGCCCTCTTTCCTGTCCCGGCCGTCATACTCCGACCTCACCCAGTGTATATTTTTTGTTAATATTTTATGTTTTTATCTATTTTGGATAAAACCAAACTTTTTGGGGTTGTGTTCGCATTTTTATTGTTGTTCAGGTTGTGCGTTTGATTCACGGGGCATCGTTCCTGCTTCCGTTGGGGTTCTGTCGCATCCACTCTTGGTCTGAGGTAGGTAATTCCACGGTTTTCCTTTTTGAAATCTAGTTGATGCTTGGGTGTTTCGAAAAATTTATTATTTGTGATTCACAACTTTGATATACCCATAATTTTCCTGCTATAGTGTTTTTAAATTTTTAAAATTATTCAAAAGCATGTTCTGAGTCAATTGATGGTTCAAGTCTACAGTTGTATGATATTGTGCCAAATGATACATTGATATTATTTATGGGTATTTTTTTGGGTGTCTTCATTATATGTTAATACAATTTGATAAAAGAAAATAATACTTTTAAGGAGAATATTAGATTATGATAATGTTCATGTGCACTTAGCGCATTGATAAAATACTACAATTTTCAAAGATTAAGTGAGGGTTTTTAAGAAACATTTTTCCTTGATTATGTTGTTTGTCGACACTGGTTATTTGTAAACTTGGATTGCTTTATAATTTTTGTATTCTTATAACAATATAATTGTGTTAAGGTGTTCCATTAAAAAGGGGAATATTTGGTTATTAATGGGGCTGTGTGAGTTCGTTTCAAATAAAGTGAGTGGTTGGTTTTAGTTTCAAAATGGTAGTTTTGTGGGAATGGTGTTGGTCATTTTCATGGATAACAGGTGTTCTATTGGATGCTAGAACATCATTGGGTGCACTCGGTGCACCCATAGACACGGCTTCAAGTGATAATGACACCTTTAAATGAGGGTTTCATTAAAACCTTGGTTTTCTAATTGGTTTTTGTTTCCTATGTAAGATTCATCCCTTTGTGTGGATTTTGTGAATGGTTTGAAGTGTGATATCAAGAGTGTTTCAGTTTGGCTTTGAAAATATAAAATTTGTGTTTGTGTAATGTTTTGGGTAATGTTCTTGGACCTGAAAACTTAAAGGCCCGTTTGGTTCTTCTAATTCATGGGTGGAGTTTGATTAATTTAATAATGATTTGTGTTGGAAATTGTGTGTTCCTTATTGGAACTTTAAATGTTTTTAGAATAATGATTCGACATGGGTGTGTCATGATGGCCCGTTTTGCACGTTCGGCTTTAATGTAATGTTTGCGTTGACTCTTTGAAATAACGACGTTTTGATTGTTGTGTGCCCATATAACAACTTTATTTTTTTGAAATAGGTATCAAATGGTTTTAATGATTTCATGGTATAATGGCCCGGTTGGATCCTTTGATTATACATTATATGTATATGTATATATATATATACTAGACAATCTCTATAGGTGGGATATCCCTTATGGGTTATCGTATGGACTGTCCGTGTTTGGGGTAGGCAAGTGCAGTGAGATGAGTCATGCCTGTGAGGGCCTCCTATTTACACAGTATAACTATAACCACCATGGGGTCCTAGGCATCTTTTAGAGATCGAGTGATAGTTGCGGACCAACCCCGATGAGATGGGTTGTTACCCGCTGGATTTATTCTTAGGCTAGAGGGGCTTTACCACTGGATTGGTCAGTTAGGGTGGCCAATTGGTTATAGACATAGGAGCTTCACCATACGCCCGTAGGTGGTTTAAAAACCGAGTACGTCCTGGGGTCTTCTAGGTATGTTTAGGATCAGTCATTGTTATTTGATTATTTTCATTGCTTGTTTACATTCCATGCGCTGGTCTTGTTTACATTCTGTTTTCTAGTTTGTTTTTAGCTTTCACTCTTACTAATTTTACTCTAGCACGCCATTTTTATTTTCTATTTTGGATTTTTTTTATAAAATGACAAATGATTTTTGGGAAATGGCATGTAGATTGTTTTGGGTTTTTAAATGGGAAAAAGTGTTGCTATTTTCAAATGTGAAAAACCAACTTTTATAATTGTATTTCAAACATGAATTAATAGATTGTTTCTGGAAAGGAAGGACTTGGATTCAATGGTTTACTCATGGAATACCTACTGAGTGTGTTAAATGATCACACCTACTTTATCATTTCAGTTTCAGGAATCCTTTGATTAAGTTTCTCTCGGTTAGGTTTCTCTTTGTTGGATCAGGGCCATCTTTTGGTTGGGAGGTGATCTGGATGGTCACGTGGTGGTATGATTAGGTGTTCTATTTATTTTTCTTGTTGTGCTGCTCGAGTTCCGTTTAATTATTCCATTTATTCTTATTTATATATTTATCTTTAATGGGCCAAATCGTTCACATCTATTTAATTTTGACGCCTGAAACTAGTTGGAAGCCTGTGGGGATCGGGAATGACCCTCGGGCCATGTCGCGGACCAGCTCAGGTGACCGGTTCAGGGTCGACCCGGGTTGGTTCGTGACAAAATGGTATCATAGCAAGGTTTTTTTATTTGGGGTGTCCGGTAGATAGAGATTAGAACCGTCAAGACTCGAGGGGTAGGTACAAGAAGGAGGACATAAACCCTCGCCTGTTCTGAACCTCGAGTCACCAGGGGTTGTTTGGGAATTGAGTCCTTGTTTCGTTCTAATTTTCTTTTGATTGAGGGATGACAACAGAAGAATGATGATTTCATGTCTCGATTTAACATGGAGTAGTGACCCATGTGGGGTCCGAGTACACGGTTTATGTTCCTCCTAGTTTTTTGCGCTTACTTGGAACATAGACCACTACCATGTCGCTAGGTTAAGCACGACTTCTAGTCCCTCCCTTTGGTGATTTGATGCATGTTGTGTGTTGTCTTGGTTCTTTTGGGTGTATGTGAACATTTGAAAATGAAAAAAAAAATTCGAAATGAGAACGATTTCTTTTAAATGGCTTTAAATTTTAGAAAGTGGTTTTTTTTAAACTGGATGTTCTTGGTTTAAAAATCTGGTGGTTTCTTGGATACTGGTAGAGATATTGTTTGAGTGCAACCTCAGGTACTCTTTATGAACATTTTCACATGTGATGGAAGACATGAGAAGTGTTTTTTGGTGCTTATGGATGAAATCGGATGAAGACATGTTCAACTATCCATGGGATTACTGGGGTGTGCACTTGGAATTAAAGGCTTGAACTTGTTTTTAAAAAGTGATTTTAAAAAAGGGAAATGATTTCTGGAAAGAAATTGATTTTTTTTGGAATGTGGGTTTCGATTTTGGAAATTGGCCTTGAAAGACGGCGATTTTGAAATCTAAAATAAATATGTGTTTTTGGAGAATAAATTTTGGGTTGTGTTTGCATTTTTTGTTCTACTTTGAAATGATTTTTTTAGATTATGGTTCTTCCCATGATGATGATTTGGCTTGATATTTGTTTTGGTTCTGTGTTTTATTTTTTGTTCAGAAATTCCACCCAGAATGGTCCCCAAGGATTCAGATTAGTCATGCCCTTTTTTTGGCCTTTCTTGGACATTGCCTATCCTTCATGGTGATTGGGGAAAGTTAGAAGCAGTAGAATGGCTGGAAGAGGTCAAAGGCATCTTCAGGATATTGGGAACTCCCGATGATGTCAGAGTGCGTGTCGTTTTGGGTTTATTTGAAGGTCTAGCTCTAGAAGAATGGGAGTTGGTTTCCCCAATGTCAATGTGATTTGGCATGACATGGTATGTCTTTAAATCTTTCTTCCTCTGATGGTTTATAACTGAAGTGGTAAAGGCGAAGAAAAGGGAAGAGATCATGTGTATTAAACAAGGCCAACGGACGGTCAAGGCATATGTTGACCACCTCAAGGAGCTTTTGTTATTTTATATAGAGGTAGAATCAAAGGATTTGATGAATAATTATCTCTTCATTGGTGGTCTTAACCTGGAGATCAAGGAGTGGGTGATACTTTCTAAAGGCCATCGTTTCAAGAAGCTGGTTGATGAGAAATTCCTAGCTGAGTTGGTCTTCAGAGCATAGGTTCTTGGAAATCCATTGAAACCAGTTACTCATGAAGGTTCCCCATCTGACGAGCGAGGTGTGAAAGAGGGACCTATTTCTAAGGAGTCATCTTTAGTGGCTCTGGCTTCTAGTTCGTTGGACCATTTAGTTGTGTGCCATCAGTGTGGCCGGTTCGGGCACTTGAAGCTGTCAGGTCGCATCCCTCCGAGGACGTGTCATTGTTGAGGGTGTCTGGGTCATCATGAGAGGTTTTGTAGGAACCGTCACCTGAAGAAGATGTTGTGACCAGAGGAATTTCAGTGCATGACTGTGAGGCAAGAGATGCTTCAGCCATCAAAGCCCAACCACATGACTTGGGGTGAAGCACGCGCGTAGTTAGGAGTTTCCAGGGGCATGAATCCTTGGTCCGAGTCATGTGTTTCGTGTTAGTAGTAGAACATTTAATATCTTTTTATTTTCTTTTTTGTACTGTTAATGTTTTGACGTTTCTGTGGGTTCATTATTTTATCTTGGGGTTTTGATAGATATGTTCTATTGTAATCCAAATAGTTTTCCTTGTCTAATCATGGTTTTCTGAATCCTATTCTTTTCTTAAGGGTGTATTTTTCCATTGCCTAGATTGATTTTGGTTTTGCTATGGTCGTTTAGAGATGTGAGTGCAATGTAATGAGCTGATTTTTGTGGTTATTCTCGGGTTCACTACTTGGGGTAAGTTCCTCTCGTAGGGTTTCCCCTAATGTTGGGAGTGTTTGGTCTAGAGAAAGAGTTCTAGGTTTTAGTGAAGGTGTTGTTCGCTCGTGATGTCGAAGTTAATTTGGATCTGTTGGGAGTTCCTGCGCCCCCCCCTCTTGGGGTGATATGTTTGGGTGTGAAATTTCTTCCTTAGTTGAATTCTTATGGTGGGGGGGACACTATCATGTTCTCTTGTTCTCTTATGGTGTCTTTCCTTTGAATTTTAGTTGTGAATGGACTCTTGTTTTGTCTATTGTTCGGTCGGCTGACTTTCGGGGGGAAGAAAGTGTCTGTGGTGGTGAGAATTTTCACACCCTGACATTTATGTTTATTATTTTTTATTTTATTAAATCTTGGCTCCGGGTCCTCATGCCATGGTCTGGGTTGGGTCCCAACAAATTTTTTCTAGAGTTTAAATATTTTACTATGTTTTGGACCTTGCATGGTCACTCCGTAGTTGGCGGTAGCCGTGCAGCCAGCCCCGGTGTTGTGCAATTGCTCTTTATTATTATTTTATTTTTCATTATTATTTATATTATTATTTTTATTATTATTGGGCTATTATTATTATTACTCTTTATATATATATATTATTATTATATTATTATCATTATAATTTTTGTAATTAAAATTGTTATTCTTTATATTGGTATTATTATTTTTATTATTATTGTTGTTTTTGTTGTTTTTGTTATTATTCTTTCAATTACTATTATTATTATTATGAGAAAAAAATAACACCAAACATAAACCTAATAATTTCCCCCCCCCCATTCCGCCTATTCCTTGCTGCGGGTCGCAACCGCCTCCCTTCCCTGATTTTTTTCCCGTGCGACCGAACAGCCTCCTACCCTTCTCTGTTGCTCTCCAATGATACCCCCTATTGCGCTCTGACCGGCCTCTGCCTCCCCCCTACCCGGATCCTACCATGTGTGTCATCCTCACCCCATCCTGCCACCTGTCCTGGCACAGTCGTCTCGCAACGTTCCAACTCCCACATCTCGCACCAACCCTCTCCTGCTCCGGCCATGTCTCACCTCAGGCCGGTTGCCTCTCCCTGCAGCGAACCGGCCCCAGCCTCTTCACATCCTTCTTTCCATAGTCAGATGCCCCCTCAGCACCCCGGACAGCCTCCTGCTCCATCCTTCGGCCGCCCGCAGACAGCCGGGCTCCCTCCGGACAACTGCCCTCCAACCACCTCTCGGCCTCCCCTCCGCCCGTCGGGACCCCGCACCCTCCTTCACGCACCCGAAGCCCCATCCTCCCTCTTCCCCGGTCTAGCCAGCCTACCCCAACCTCACTCAGGTAATATTTTTTGATCATATTTTATTTTTTTATCTATTTTGGATAAAACCTATCTTTTTAGGGTCGTTTTCGCATTTTGATCGCGGTTCAAGTTGTGTGTTTGGTTCACGAGGCTCCATTCTTCCTTCTGTAGAGGTTCTGTCGTGTCCGCTGTTGGTCTGAGGTAGGTTATTCCATGGTTTTTATTTCCTCAATTTAATTTATGCTTGGGTGTTTCGAAAATTTTATTTCATGTGATTAACGGCTTTAATATACTCATAATTGTTCTACTATAGTGTTTTTCAATTTTTAGATTTAGTCAAAAGCATGTTCCGAGTCAATTGCTGGTTCGAGTCTGCAGTTATTTGAATTTGTGCAAAATCCTGATTTGATATTGTTTGCGGTTATTTTTTTGGTGTGTTTATTTAAATTTTAATATAGTTTGATAAAAGAACATAATAATTTGAAGGTGAATATTTTATTATGATAATGTTCCTGTGCACTTGGAATATTGATAAAATACTATAGTTTTCAAAGTGGAATTGAGGGATTATATGAAATGATTTGCCTTGATTATGTTTTTTTTCGAAATTGGTTTTTTGTAAACTTGGGTTGGATTATTATTTTGGTATTGGTATAACATGCTAATTATGTTAAGGTGTTCAAATAAAAAGGGGGTCTTTCGTTTTTAATGTGGAGGTGTGAGTTCTTTTCAAATAAAGTTAGCGGTTGGTTTTAGTTTCAAAATGGTAGTTTTGTGGGAATGGTGTTGGTGGTTTTCTTGGAATGTAGGTGTTCCATTGGGTGTTGGTACATCTATGGGTGCACTCGGTTCACCCATGGACCTGCCTTCGAGTGACAATGACACCTTTAAACTTGTGTTTTTTTAAAACCATGGTTTTCTATTTTGTTTTTATTTCCTAAGTAAGATTTGGTCCTTTTGGTGGCTTTTGTGAATGGTTTGAAGTGTGATCTCAAGAGTGTGAATGTTTGGATTTTAATATATAAAAGTAGTGTTTGTGTAATGTTTTGGGTAATGTTCTTGGACAGGAATACATAAAGGCCCCTTTGGCTCTTCTAATTCATGGGTGGAGTTGTGTTAACTTTTAGAATAGTTTGTGTTGTAAATTGTGTGTGCCTTGTTGGAACATTAAATGTTTTTAGAATAATTATTTCGATGTGGGTGTGTCATGGAGTCTCATTGGTCACTTTCAGTTTTAATGTAATGTTTGCATTGACTCTTTGAAATGATGACATTTTGATTGCAGTGCTCCCATATTACAAATTAAGTATTTTGAAAAAGGTATCAAATGGTTTTAATTATTTCAAGGTATGAAGGCCTAGTTGGAACCTTTGATGATATTTTATATATGTATATATATATAATGGGGCACCTCTATAGGGGGGATATCCCTTACGGGTTATCGTATGGAGTGTCCTTGTTTGGGGTATGCAAGTGTGGTGAGATGAGTCACACGTGAGAGGGACTCAAACTTACACAGTATTATTTTTACCACCATGGGGACGTGATCATCTTTTATAGATCGAGTGATGGTTGCTGACGAACCCCGATTAGATAGGTTGGTACCCCATAGATTTATTGTTACGTCAGGCTGGATTTTCCACTAGATTGGTCAGTTTGGGTGGCCAGTTGGTTATAGACTTAGGAGCTTCACCATATTCCGGCAGGTGGTTCTGAAACCAAGTATTTATAGGGGTCTTCTAGGGATGTTTAGGATCAACCATGGTACTAGATTATTTTAAATTCTGGTTCACTATCCGCTCACTGGTCTTTTTTACTTTCTGTGCTCAAGTTTATTTTCAGCCTTCACTCTTACTCATTTTACTGTAGCACGACATTGGTATTTTCTGTTTTGGATTTTGTTTATTAAATGAAAAATGATTTTTGGAAAATGGCATGTAGAGTGTGTTGGGTTTTTAAATAGAAAAAACCTTTTCCTATTTTCAAAAGTGAAAAACCAACTTTTATAATTGTATTTTAAACTTTCATTAATGGATTGTTTCAGAAAATGAAGGACTTGGATTCAATGGTTTTCTCTTGGAATCCCTATTGGGCATTTTTAATGATCAAACCTACTTTATAATTTCAGTTGCTGGTATCCTTTGATTAGATTTCTCTCAGTTGGGTTTCTCATTGTTGTAGAAAGGTCATCTTTTGGTTCGGAGGTGATCTGGATGGTCACATGGAGTTATGTTGAAGTGTTCTATTTATTTTTCTTGTTGCGCTAATCGAGTTCTGTTTTATTATTTTATTTATTCATGTTTATATATTTATATTTTATGGTCCAAATCATTCCCAGAGATTTTATTTTGATGCCCGTCACTGGTTTCCAGCCCATGGGGATCGGGAACGCCTCTCATGACATGTCACGGATCGGCTCGGGTGACCGGTTCAGGGTCAACCTGTGTTGGTTCTTGAAAAAACAACTAACAATTTTAATATATTGAAAATAATTTGTCACAACATATATGAAAAATAAAGAAAATATTACCAAATCATGAAATTAAGAAGGAATTGTAAATAAAAAATCAATAAATGATCATAAGTAAATTTTATATAGTTTTATATTTAATAATATTTCAATAATATATATCTATAATAAACTTATATTTGTTATACGATATATTATAACATGTATGATGATATTTTATACTTAATTTAAGGATTTTCCTTTTATTTTTGTAGACATATATCATATTAACCACTCATTTATTTTATATGGCATATATACATCCAAATTAACTTGTTATATCCTGTTTATATTTATTTTAATGATATTTAATTTCACCTAAATTTAGATTTTAATGGGTATTATGATTCAAATGTTTCCAATGTTGTAATGGATTTTTATCTCAATTTTATTTCGGTGGAACACATTCATTATACACAAATTGATTAATTTTTTAATTTATATATTGACTGTTATGTTATTTTATGAATATTATCATGAATATAATTAGATTTAAATTTACATATAATCTTTTTACTTTCAGGGGGTGCATAGTTCAAAATATACAAAAGTTGAAACAACAATATTTTACAATCTCATTATATATTGTGATTGTTTATATTTATGTTTCTAATGATTTGATATTATGATATACCTATCAATAAACATGATAATTTTTTTAAATATAGTTATTTCATGAAATTATAAAAAATTATATTCTATTTCATCTCATAATGAACTTAAAATTGGAAAATAATGTTTTTTTGGAAACTGAAATTATTACTCTGTTTGGTTTAAAATTCATTCACTTCTATGGCCATTTATGTTAACAAGGATTAAAAAAAATTATTATTAACCATCAATGAATTATTAATGAAATTCTTACCCTTTTTTGACTTTTTTTAAAATTAAATAGTAATATCTTTTGATTTTACATATGTGGTTCAATTTTAACAATTCATTGATAATGTGAGAGAAATACTTGTTTTAACATATTAGATAAGAACAATATTCTCTACCATCATGAAAACTCGCATTTTTAATGATACCTTATTAAGTATCAAATATTATTTTCCACTGATGTTTTCAAACAATTGTTTTTCAACAGTAACATTTTAAAAAAGATCATTTTCATTATGAATTTTTTCCCTCAAATAATATTCCATGTGATCATTCAAAACAAATTCCCATGTATAGTCAAATAATTTAATACTACTTAATATTTAATAGTTTTTTTATCAACGAATGGAATCCCTATTATCTATCATATTGTATTATGAATTTGATGAAGATATTTTTATTAAACTGTATATTTTTCCATATTGTATCCTATAATAAATTGATTTTATAATAATGAAATCAATTTTTATTATATGGGTTATTCTATAAAGAAATTATTATAAAACTGATTTCCTTCATATGATAAATGTTGTGAGGAATCTTTTATGATCTTTTCGAAAAAAAATTCATTGATTATGTGATATATATGCCCTTATCTCCCTTCAATTAATTTTTTAATGGTTGTTATCTTATTAGAATAATATTACTATAATTGGAAGGAAATATAATTATACAAGGGAAATTATAAGATATGATATTATTTCCACTGAAACATTAAAAATATGATTTTTTCCTTAAGTGAACTCATTCCACATGGATCGTTTTAGAAATTATCCTTTATTACTAAGTAATTTTTTTTTATTATGTGTATGCCAAAATTCCATGTATTATTCATGTGTTATACTTTCAAGGATTATGTTATTTGATTATTTTTTGATTCAATTATTAGGAACTGTAACGATTTATTAAAAGACTGATGTTTGTGGCCTTTGATATGTACAATTTGTTTTTTTATTTTTACCATCATGTTCTCATAATAATATTCTACTCTTATGTTGTTATCTCCATTGTTTTCACACACTGAGAATTTGATCTCACCATTTCATAGGGTTTGTATACTAATGTTATGAATAAATGTAATATGTAATATATTTCTATGAAATATTCCTATTTTGATGAACATAGTGTAATAGGAAATATATCAAGTATCTTACAATATTCCCAATGACATGATACCTATATGTATCTAGTAGATATTATTGTTTTATGAAATTAATATTAATCTATTAATATATAATATATTTGTATGAAAAGTGTGGGTCATGTTATTTTATTAACTATGAAAATCAATAGAAGGAATTTATCATTTTCTGAACTATCTTGTCACTGAGAACAATTTCATTATAAAATATTTATTATTTTCTTCTAGTATGTGGTAATTTTTAATTAATATATATTATAATATTCCTTTAATCTTAAAAAACACTTTTATTCATCATTATTATTTTAAATAATAATTTTGTTAACATGTAATATTTAAATTTTATATTAATCATGAAATTATCTATTTCAAGTAACTTTATTGGAATAATTTACAAAACCATTTACTTTATAGTTAAAATTATCAATGAATAAATTATGAAATTATTTTCCATAAAACAATAAATATTTAATTCAAATGTACTTTATAATATCTTAGTTATTTCATTATTTTAACTCAATTCATTATAATTATATTCGTATGATTTCTTTTTGAATTAAAATTTTTAATCTCATTTTATGAGATTTAACAAATATGTGTCCCTTACATTTAATTCAATATATACCGAATTTGAGCCTTTTTTCAACTCTCTTCTTTTTCGTAACACTAAAAATCATCTCGTATATCATTAAAATTATAAAACAAACTATTTTTTTTCATTTTTCACTTTTTTTCCAAATTCACAAAATTATAATCATATAAACATTTATCGTTATTAGATATTTATGTTATAATATATGTTATTGAAGTATTTTTCCATTCTTTATATGTGTATATTTTTCAATTTAAAAAACCATAAAACATTTTTAGAGATATTTTAGTTCATTTTATTCTTATCATCCCAATTAAAAACACTATATTTGGGTGTGAGATTTCCAATCTTTTCTCATCATCGATAAAGTAACAATAATTTTCTTTGGAATTTTTAATAATTTAATTTCATGGAAATTAACGACGTCATATTTTTAAATATTTCATCAATAATTTCAGAATCAGTTTTGTAATATTCTTTTAAAACACATATGGTTCATTATGTTAATAAATTAATTTTGTTTATAACTATTATCATTTTTCTTTATATTTACTCCCTTTCACATTTTTTATGTAAAAAGTATTCTAAATTGATAATAGAAAAGTAATATATCAAGATATATGTCTTTAGGATTGGATTTTTTGAATACAAAATTAACTATAAATAATAGTAAAATCATATTCAGGATTATATATAGTTAATGGAACTCTCCAGATCCTCTGATGGTGCTAGAATGTTGATTAAATGATATAATAAAATATTGAATAAATTTATTTACATGTAGATAAAATATCTCTAAACATTAGACACAAAAAATGAGGTGTTGTTTTTGTCACCATATTATCACATTCATAACTGATTTATTGATTTCCAAAAATGAACAATGAAGTTTCAATACCAAAAAACATTATAAATACATTCAAAAATAAATGCAATTTTGAAAAAAAATTATTTGAAAATCATTTTGAATATTATGATCATATACATATATTATATACTTTTTATACTTAAATAAAGAAAAACCACTAGATTCAGCATTGTGAATTTGAAGATTAATAATCGTTGAAATTAATTTCTATCACATCACTTTTTCACTCTAAATATGAAAATTATTCCCTTACAAAACAATCACTACATTGCAATTAAAATAATTATTACAATTTATGGGGTGAAAACGATTCAATATACCAATACAAATAGAATAATAGAAAATTGTTTAATAGAATCCTAGATTATTTTTTGAAACAAATTAATTTAGTCATAAAATGAATTCAAATGTATTAAAGAGACTTTTTGAATCCGCATATGAATTTATATCACCAATTTAAAATTTCAAAAAATTGAATACCCTTATAATATTAAAACAATTAATTTTAAAGTAATTTATAATATGTATATAATTAAAGGTTTTAGCGATATTAAATCCTGATAAAAATGAATTTAAAAAGATTATAACCCATTAATATTATTTAATACTTTTAAAATTTGTGTCACTCATTCCCATATAGTGAACTATAATGAAAGTTTATTAACATTGTAGAATATATTTTTTGGAACATGAATAAAAACATTGAAAAATCACTTAATAATAAATCATGAATCCAAATAAATCAAATAATAAGGAATCTATCGAACATTTATTAACATAGAAACTATAAAAATTATTTTTTTCCGATAAATATCATTCATAATGAAACTTGATTTTTAATATTTAAATTGTTGTATTTTTAAAAAATATATTAATTATAATTAATAAATATATAATACCTTTATATATACATTAAAAAATTATACTATTCTATATATAATATTATTATATCAAAATAATATCTTTTTTAGAAAATACTATCAGACTCTAAAAAAATATTTTATATGAAATAAATTAATAACCAATATAAAATAATAAATTATTTTTACAAAAATCATTAGTTATCATACTAACTCATAACTAAATGAACATGAACCATTATATTATTTATAATCCTATTATCATATTTAATGGTTATATATCATAAAAATTAAATTTTAGTGAAAACATTATCATATTAGTATAAATAATAAAAAAATATGTGGACAAATATCTATTTTTAAAATTCTATACCATTTTGTTCACCATTTAAAAAATTCTGATTACTATTAATAAATATTTTAATAAATAATATAATTATAATTTTATGATTGATATGTCTAGATCACTATTATCAAACATGGTGATTTAATATTTCACTTTTATCCCCAATTAGTATGAATAATAAAAAATATGTTGAAAAATAATATCTTATACTTAGATGTTTCATACCATAAATATACAAGAGGTTTTAATTTGGAATAATTGTTAGGCAAAATTTTGGAAACCCTTATTCAATATTCATAGCTTTCATAATGATTATGAAACATTTACATTAATGGAGTTTTATTCCACACACATGTAACAATAATATATATTCACATAGTATTGTCATTAATGTGTTTTTTGGTCTCTAAAATATTTAGTATTGATCATTTTGATATTAATTATTATTATAATTAGTCCGTCATATACCATTTAAAATATAACGAATAATTAATTTATTATCCCCAATACCATCCACTATCTATAAGAATAAGGGAATGAACACGGGTGGTTCTTCCAGAAATGTATTTGGATAGTACTCTATTAGTTCAACATAATCACCTTAAGAAACCCCAAAATTAAAAATCTAGCATGAGGTGACCCTATATTTGTTCATACCAAATCATATATGAAAAAATCATACATAACCTTTTTTTAACCTAATATTGAAATATTTTATTCATATAGATTTTATTAAAATAAAATTACAAATTACATAATAAATATAGATTAAAAAATTAAAAATTTGATTATTTTTATTCAAAATGAGATTATCATTCCAAAATACAAATACGATAAAATATAAGTAGTTTTTAATGTGAGTTATGGAAAATATAAAATTAAATGAAAAGTGACCGATATCTAACCATTAAAATTTATTAATGAAAAAATCTTATATGAATTCAAAATATTAATATGAGAAAACAAACCTCCTATATAATCTCATTTATGTCTAAAATCCTAATAGTAGTAAAAATATAAAACTAACTACTTGTATCCTGAAAACAGACATCAATATGCACACATGATATTTTCATATCATATATGAATAAAAAAACAGAGACCTAAATTCTTCTAGTCCTTAAATATTTTATCATTTATAATAAATCCATTAGTTAAAGTAGATGTCTACGTATACTACATATAGGTATAATGACTAGAAATATGGGTATAAATAAAAAAATAGAATACATTGCCAATATATAATAAAATGTAAAATTTATATATATATATATACATTTAAAATACATCATAAAATATTGTATTATTATATCTCAAATTTATATGTTTATGTCATGGAATTTATCACATCGTACAATTAAACAATATAACTAGAAATTACAATGTCAAATATGACAACATATAACCTAAAAGAGAATATTAATAAATACATTTATATATGTGTATAAAAATAGTTATATAGGTTCATCCACTAACATGATAATTGTACCGTAGTAAAAGAAACATAATAATGTAGTTATCTGTATAACCTACTAAATCAAGTTATATAATCAAATGATATATATACCATCTTTTTTACCAAATTTATACAGATTAGTAAAGTTAATTTTTATTCAAATACCTAAAAAAAATAAATCAAATCAACCATAATGAATCAAATTTATTTATTTAATCATCAATTATATGTTCTCATTTTAAAAATCAGTGTAATTTAATTGAATTTACTTTTTAAAATAATAAAATAATCAAAATCAATCTATGAAAACATTAATAAAAACAAAAATTAAAAGAATGTTGAAATAAAACATTGATCTAAAAGTTTACTAAAATAAATTGAAGAATAGTGGTATACCCACTCATCTTGAGTCTATATATGATAACTAAAATGATTATAACAAACTATATTAATAAATTTATTAAATTGATTTTGATAGGAAATTCAAAAATGTTGTATAAAAAGTTTTAGTAGCATAACAACTCATGATTTTTTGGTATATATATTTTTATATAAATATAATTTTATAGATATACTATTGGGGATGAAACAACTATATTTTAAAAATAAAACTATATTTTATAGTGTATATAATATGAATTGACAATATAAAAAAACCCACAATATTATAATTAAAATAAAAATATTATATTTTATCCATTAGATTAGTTGGTATGAATTGTATTAAATGAATTATGAAGTATATATATATATATAATACTCAAAATAAATTAACTGATTAATTGTTATGAAATAAGGACTCTATTTTTAGAAATGTTTATCTATACTTCAGAGTAAATTTTATAAAATATTATTTTAATTATTTTTATGAGAAAATAATAATAATTATTTGGAATAATATAAATTATATGTTATAAAAATAAAAAAATATAATAAATTAACATATCAAATTTAGAAAAAGGTAAAAAAACTTATATGGTTTAGAAAATATTTATTTTGTAGTGAATTTCCAAAAATGATGAGTTTTATTGAAAAATTTATTTATTGTTTCTGCCCATTGAAAAGTATCATTTTGTTTTAAAATGGTTTCAAAATATATATTTTTATTTTTAATTATTAATAATCTAGTTTGGTTCATTAGAATAAATTTAATCATTAAATTTTTCGTAAATACATTTTATATATAAATAGGTATTTTTTTGAAAAATTATTTCTATTTCATTTAATATTTTTATATAAAATTAAAATAATACACTTTTGATAATTTAATAAAAAATTGGTTTTCATGTTTGAAATAATTTGGAAAAAATTAATTAAATAGGTATTTTTATTTTGGACTTTATTAATATTTACATTAATAATATTTTTACACTGTTGAATCCTAAATAAGTTAATTGACAGTCACAATGAAATTTAAGGACTAATAAATGAAAATAAATCCTTAAAAAATGATAATTTATTTTTTACATTCAATAATATTCATCCATTATTTAGTATTATGTCCTTTATTTCATTTGGATGAGTTTAATAAATCATTTATATTTTTTTGTAAACATTAATAAAAAATGCAGTAGTATTGTTTTTTATAACAATTTTTTTTTAATATTTGTAAGTAGAGGATATTTTAATTTATAAGTGATAATTTTAAATTTATTTGATTTATCATCATGATGGTAATATATTTATAATACTTGGTGAGGAATTATTTTACATACATGATTACAAGATGATGATGTTTTAATTATTTATTTAATGAAAAAAATAAGATAAGTGATATTATAAAATTTGAAATCATTATATTTTATTTAATTAATGTGATAATATATTTTTAAATTTTTTTTAAAAAATATAATTTATAGGTTTGGGTGAATTTTATTCTAATTATATTGGTTTCATAACATTATTAATGTGAAACTAAACAAATGTTTCTAAAATTGAAATTATTAATTTTTTTTCAAAATAAAATTTTATAAACTGAATTAAAATTCAAGAAAAATAATATATATGACCAAATAAATAGGATATGGTTTAACACATCCAATATCAAATACTAATTAAAATTTTAGTATTTTATTATATCATTATTTTCCCTTAGTGCGTATAAACATTTCATATCATGGTAATTGTCGAAATGGTTATCTAGTAGGCTAAAACTAATTGATAAAAAAGATAAAATTTCTAAAACATTACTAAATTTTTTTAGATGAAATTATTTATAATAATAAAAAAATTATAATTAAATATTATAAATATGGGAATATTTTTAAGTAATGATTAATTTTAAATAGTTTAATATATTTCAAAAATGTCTCTCAACTCAATTATAAATGTGCACCACATCCACTACTTATTTAAACAATATGAAGCCATCCGGATTGACAAAAAACTTCCAATTACTCTTATAAATATCAAACTAAATTTTATTGAGATTATTTACCTTCCATAAAAATATTATTTGTCTCTTGATATGAGGTCGAATGGGAGTCCCCCGATAAAGAGATAATAGTATTTACCGATAATTTCATGTTTATTTCTTTTTATACTTCTTATTCATGTGTTTTATCAATAACAAAACAATAGAAAAGATATAGTTAATATATAGATTTGTCATTATTATTATTGAAATATCGTATAATATCTCATTTCCATCCTCTGAAATGTGGGAAAAAAAATCATGTGTACATAGGATTTACTATCTCCAGGTAGAAGTGTTATTCACTTCTCACCAAAACATTACATGGATGGTTATGAATGTAGATATGATGAGAATATAATATATTTACAAAAATAATATTATATTTAAAGTTTAAAATTTTATTCATTATTATTCACTTTTATTCATTAAAATGTGAAAATAGTGTTCATATATACGTATGACATATCACCTATGTGAACTTTGAAATTCATTATTCAATCTCTATCATTATTGATGAAGATAAATAAATATGTATTCAATCTAAATAATATCATAACATGAATATTTTTCTGGTAATTAGGGAACCATAATATATTTATAAGGAACATAACTACCAAATCAAAATATATATTAAACAGGGGAATCCCCGAGAGTGGCCTTTTCAAACCCTCCACACATGAGAACCCCCTTCCCATTAAGAGATCATCTGATGATGCCCTAGCTGGGAAGGATCCGTTTCTAGCCGATATGACATTTCATCCCATGAGGTTACACCTCGATCAGTGATGGATCGTCACAGCAATCCGTCAGCCTGGTGAAGTGCGCCCATTCTGCCCACCCAATGAGACACCGGGTGACCCGGCAAGACAAGTGGTACATGGGAGGCAGAACTTCCCCCAAGAGCGGGCTCCTAGGAATCAAACCCGAGACCTCACCGAACACTGTTTTCATGGAAAACAATGTATTTGTCACTCAAAAGAGTTATTTAATAAATAATTATAAAATATAGTTGGTTAATTGTTAAAATTAAATAATGAATTGTATTATATATATGTGATTATTATTATATAATATATTTATAATAAATTCATAATTATTATATTGGATGTTGGATCACATATGAAAGAAGTTAGACTTGTTGTTAGGGTTTAATTATGAATCTCATCATTATTTGAGGTTATTTATATTTCACGTTGGAGGAATCTGTTCTTCCATATCTATTTTTTTCAAAATATTTAATATTAGAAATTTAATATTATAAATTTTTTTATTATTTACATTATATATCATTTTAGACCTTTTTTGGAACTGGTTTTTATGGAAATTTCATTTCATTTTCTGAATGTGGTATGTTTTGACTTTTAAAGAATGTGTAAATTGAATTATTTTTGAAATTATATGTATTGAATAAAATTACATACATACATGAAACCTATAACACCTCCAGATTATTTTATTTTCTCAAATAAATTTAATCATTTAAATATTTTTTTTCTTAAAACACCGATTTTACCTTGAATTACATATAACATAAAATTTTACTTATGTTACACACAATTATGATTTTTTCAGAAGAATTCATGACATGGAATACCATATATCATAAAACCATGAAATATTGCTATTTTCAATTGGAATTTTATTTCAGATCCATTAAATATGTGGGTTTGACTAATTTTATCTAATTTATCCAAAATTTATATAAATTTCTTACTCAATATATGTTTATTTAAAAATTCATAGAAACTAATCAATCAGTTTTTTGTAACGTAATAATACTCATAAAAAAATTATTGTTTAGAAATTATTTTATTGAATTTTATAATTCAGGTATAGTTCTATTAAAAAACAATCTTTTATAAAATGAACTTTTTTTTAATTTCATTATTGGAATTATCTTATGGTGAAATTTTGGGATTATCCAGAAAATATTGATTTTTCAAGAATAGTGAAAAATAATGATTTTTATACAACTATTAATTCATTTCAATAAATTCACTAATTTAAAATCCCAATTATTTCTACATTTTAGTGATTTTTTATTCAGTTATATTAAATCCACTTAATTATTTTTTAAATAAATTTATATTCAATTTTAGTAGAAATTTATTTTTGGGATTAAAAAGGGAGTTCCAGAAAATCTATTTTGAAGTGCATAATGTTTTTCAATTTTAATTAATTAAAATAATACATAATTGTGAATATATTAAAATATTAATTTATATTATATATCAATATGTTGAGTTAATAAGGTTTTCTTATGACTTTTCCGTTTCGTAATGTTTTGAAAATGAAGAACACATTATCTTAAATAAAATTAGATTTTCTCTCAGTAAATTATTATCCTTACCCTCAATTTCATTGTTCATTTTATAGTATCTATATATCTAACTCATTTTATTACTAGGATAAAATTTAGTTTTATATCTAAAACCTTGGAATATTACGTTTCCTTAGATAATAGAGTATTATGTTCTCCGATTCTTAATTCTCTGAAACTCAGACTCCAAATTCTCTAAAATAAAAACTCGGAATTCTCTAATATTCAGACTCCTAATTCCATAAAATTTAGATTCTTAATTCTAAAAAATTTATACTTTGAAATATTTAAAATTAAGACTCTGAATTCGGGGAAATTCAGAATGTAAATTCACTAAAATTCGGACACTGAATTCACTAAAATCAAGAATCCAAATTCTCTGAAATTCAAACTCTAAATTCTCAAAATCCAGACTTCGAATTCATCATAATTTAGGCTCTAAATTCCTCATAATTCATACTATGATTTCCTTATAATTCAGACTTTTAATTCCAAAGAATTCTGATTCCAAATTCCTTAGAATTTAGATTCTGGAATATTTAGAATTCAAATTCCAAACTCTATGAAAAATAGATTCCAAATATCCATATATTATAGATTCCTATCATTCATTTGGTTAGACTCTGATTTATATTTATCCTTAGACTCCTAATAATAGATTTGGTTATGGTACATTATTTTTCTTACTATTTTTATGAAACAATGACATGCAATCTATTTCTAACTAAACATTGTTTAAGTGACACATGTATAGGTCCCTCCAGGATTCAAGGAAACAAATGACCATTTGAGGAGGGAGGTAACCTTTGGATAAGTTCATATAAATATGATCTCATATGAACAATATAAAAACATCATTCCATCACTCTAGAGATTGCATGCTGGTGATGTGATTTCTAGATAGAGAGACACCCATGCTTTGTGTGATTCTGAATATCTTGTATAGATTGTTTTTGGTGACTCCGATTGTTGGTGAGTAGAGCTGAGGGTTTTCGGGGATGTGAAGGCAGATATGTAGACTACCTTAATATTTAATTTCATGTGGGGATAACAAAACGCAATCTGATATTCCTATCAAGTGCTTACCCTAGTTTGTGTATGACAGACATTCTAAAAATTATAAATCAAGGGACCTTTATCCAAGGTTGTTAGATACTCTACTATTTAGGTTAAAAGATTTAATACTTGTTACTTTTTTTTGAGTTTATTTTTACTCTATTTTGATAAAGGAATAATCGGGATTGTGATGGTTTTGGTTTTGATGATATGTATTTGTTTTTCTAACTTGATGTACTTGCTCAATGATTTTTTTTATTAATAAATGGTCATAGTCTTGCCTCTGACTTATAATTTCTGGTATTTTGATAAAGGAAGAATGTATAACCTTCTTATACTTCCTTGTACTTTTGTATACTCTAATAAGTAAGATTCTACATGCTTTAAGTTAAAATATTTTTCATGTAAACGTTCTTTAAGTTTCATTTCCAAAATCATATTTCCAGAATCTAGCGAGTTGGTTTAGTAGAAATAAAAATAGTCTTATGAATTTACCTTGTTTAACATTGTAAAAATAGTTCTTATAAAGGTTAAAAATGATTTTTTTTAAACATACAATTCACTGTCTATTATAATCGTGCATCTACTTTCATAATTCTATCCTACAATTTGTTCTAGAGGAGGTCTCAAGAATAATTTTATTCACATATTATTTTTGATCAAGTTATCGATGTTCTATATTCATTCATATCTTTTCTTGCTTATGGTTTTCTTAGAAATTTTTATCTTTTAAAAAACCAAAACTAAAATGTTTTTGTGGACATATATTTTCTTTAGTATTACAGGAATGAATATCGGTTCGATTGACAATCTAAATCCTACAAGACCACCTATATTTGATTGTAATGATTCTGATTATTTGAGAAATTGTTTGATGTATTTTTTTATTAATAATATAATGGAGAACATTTTCATTCTTACTAGAGAATACAACATTCTTGATAAGAAACTCATAACCATTACCAACCACAAAAATTATGAATATCAACTAAATGGCAAGGTACTGAATACTCTGTTGTGTTACATGACCAGGAATATATATAGTTATATTTCATTTTTTTTTTGAAGCAGAATATTGTATCTAGATGAAATTTTATGTTACACATTTTGGTACATCAAAAGTCATAGATATTATAAGAGCTATATTGAGAGAAGAATATCATGGATTTCTATTTCCCTTTGGAGAAATATTTTGCAATGTCAAATAATGATTTATGACTACTTTTATATAATTAAAATCTATTTGTGATAAAGTACTACATGATGAAATTCTTGTGGAAAAAATTATAGATATCATTTCTAATGAGTGGGAATCTAAGAGAACAACTATTTATGGGAATATAAAAGTTTCTCAAAATACTTTTGATGTTATTTTTGGAACTCTTACTCAATATGCCACAATAATGAAAAGAGATGTTGATATGAATAAAAAAATGATGGTAATGGAATTGTAGCATTTACTGCTTCTAAATCCATGATTTCGGAAAGGATTACATGATCCATGTCTAAAAAATGCACTGTTTTATCTAAATAAAGTGAATGTGAAAATTATGAGAATGAGTTAGCTAATCTTTCTCAAAGGATGAACAAGATAGTTGGAATGAAATTCATTCAGTATTGATATAAGAAGTAAGAATGAAAAGTCAAGAAAGACTCTGAATTCAATTGCTATGAATGAAAAAGAGTATGGCATATAAGGCCAGATTGACTTATGCATAATAAAAATGATAGAATGGAAATCCATTATGAGAAGAAGATAAAGAAGTACTTCAAGGGTAAAGCTAAAAATATTTTGAAATATAATGACACCTGGAGTGCCAGTAGTGGAGAGTCATTTGATGAATCCTGAGAGTATGAATTTTTAGATCAAAAGAATCTTTTTCTACTAGCCAAAATACCCATTAAAATCATTGTCCAATATCCATGGTATTCAATTCTGAATCTCTTACTGATGTGTCTTTGAATGAAAATTATCATGATGGTAAAAACTATAAATCTCCATATGATGTTTCTTTCTCATTAAGAGAAAATACATTACATTCTTATAAAGAAGTGTCTAGGTTTTCTTAACATCTTGAGAACGAAAATTCTAAACTCATGGAAAAGATTGATAAGGAATATTCTAGATTATCTATTTTAACAAAAAAAGTATTAATTCATTTTAAAGATCATGATAAGAACATTTTTCATTTTAAATTAATATTAAAAAACCGTGAAGAAGTAAATTCTGAGAAGGATTAACTTTTTAAGGATCTTGAAAATGTAATTTCATTAAAAATAATTTTGAGACTAAATTGTGTTCTGAAACTAAGGTTTTTGTCGATAAAAACATTATTATAAAACTATAGTTAGAAATATTTTCCTTAAGTAAGTTTTTCTAAAACTGTACCTCTGGTAAGGAAAAGATTTAGAAGATTTATTCCCAAATTTGAACTATAAGTAATCTGTCTGGTTTTAGTTATAAAAATTTGAAACTAGTATTCGGTATTTACTATTTTATTCCTCAATGTTCCCAGTTATCCACAATATGTTAGTGTGGTAAAATAGGGAAAAATATTGTTCTTTAAACAAAACTCTATCTTTATGTTTTCATAATTTTTTTTTTACTATGAACATGTGGATACATAAAATTTTTCTTTCTGAAATTTTTAGATCCAAGAATGTTTAGATTTCGAAAGTCTAAATCTTTTATTTTCATAAAATTAATGAATGTACCAACAACAATACATCTTACGTGGATATTGGATGTTCCTGGTATATGACTGGAAATAAAAAATTATTTAAAAATATTATCGATACCAAATGAATAAAATTAACATTCAGTGATAATTTTTAGGGGGAACTTGTTGGTATAGGTAACATTGTTTTTCTTTGAAAATATTAATTTCAAATGTTTTATTTGTTTAGGGTCTTAATAATAACCTAATTATCATAATTCAATTTTATGGTGAATGTTACCTTGTGAATTTTAGGAATGATAAGTTCTTAGAACACAATTCCAAGGAAGTGTTTATTATTTCGACACATAACATAAAAATTTATTTACATTCAACATAGAAGAACATATGTGAAAATACATACCTTTCATTAGTGTAATGGAATATCCATATGGGTTATTGAATAGAAGGTTAGGACACTATAACCTTAGGATAACATGAAAACTCTCAATGAAAATACTTGTTAAGGATCTACCAAATCATAGATATGATTATTCAAAAGTTTGTGATCATTGTCAATTTCAATGGAAACATATATCATGTTTTAAATCAATCATTGCAGTCTCAACATTTAATTCATTACAGTTAGTGTACATGGATGTTTTAGGTCCCAAAAAAAATGGATCTATTGGAGGAAAATATTATGTATTTGAATTAGTTGATGATTACAGTAGATTTACATGGATCTATTTTCTAGAAAAGAAATATGAGGTTTTTTCCTATTTAAAAATATTTAGTTTCCAATAGTACACATATGCTTACGTAATGAATTCAAAATAAACTATGTTGGGACCGTGGTTGAATGTCCTAAGGAAACATTTGTAATCTCAATAAAATGGGTTTTGAGAATAAGTGTGATAAAAATGGATACATTGTGAGAAATAAAGATAGATTAGTTTTTAAATTCTATAATCAACAAGAAAGAATAGAATATAAAGAATCATATGCTTAAGTATCTAGACTTGAATCCATTCATATTTTACATGCCTTTGTATCATTATTTGATTTAGAAATTTTTAAATGGATGTAAAATGTGTTTTTATTAATGGATATGTTAAAGATGATGTTTTTGATGAAAACCCTCTTGATTTTAAAGATTCAAAACATCCTGAACATGTTTTATATCTTACCAATGGTTCATATAGACATAAACAAGCCCCTAGAGCCTGGTATGATAAACATAAATGAGTTTTGTTACAATAAAATTATATTAAAGGAACCATTAATCCAACTATTTTTATAAAGAAATATAATGTAAATTTTTTCATTATTAAAATTTATGTTGATGAAATAAGATTTGGTTCAACTCAGAAATCTTTAATCAATTTTTTTTTCAAATATAATTAAAACTATGTTTGAAATGAGAATGATGGGTGAGTTATAATTTTTCATATGTTTTAAAATTTTTCAAAAACAAGAAGGATATTATATATCTCAAACTAAAGATATTAAATATCTTCTTAAAAATTATGAATATGAATACACTAAGAGTATAAGTACTTTTATTCATTCATCAAATTCGCTTGATCATGAGGAATCTGGGAAACCAGTAGATCAAAAATCATTTAGAGGTTTGATATAAAGTTTACTATAATATAAAACTAATCTTTTAGTCTAAAATTTTCACTATTCCTATATGGAATATATCAATTCAATTCTATGTAATCTCAATTAAAATTAGTGAAAATAATTTTTTTGTATTTAATGGTAACCATGGATTTAGGAATCGTTTATAGTTCTAGAAATGAATATCTTTTAAAATGTTTTTCGGATGAAAATTTTGGTTGGGGATAAATGGATATGAAAATTACATCTGTAAAATTTAATTTATTAAGATATTCATTAGATTCATGGTCATGATAAAGGTCATAGTCATTAGCACATTCCACTATTGAAGTAGAATATATAGCAACTGTAATTTGTTGTGCTCAAGTGTTGTGGATGCAACACACACTCACAGACAATGGCACCAGTTTTTATAAAACATAGATAGTGTGTGACAACACTAGTTCCATTTCCCAAAGAAAAAATCAAGCACATCACTACCTTTAAAAACACATAGATATTATGCATCAGATTCTTAGGGATCACTCACAAAAAGGAAATATCATTCTTCAATTTATCAAATTTCATCATCAACTTGATGATATTTTCACTAAATCATTTCCCTATGATAGATTTGAATATACAAAAAAGATGTTATGAATGATAATTATAAAGAAGAATTCATTATTATCTTTTTTTGAAACCTATCTCCTTATAGTAAGAAACTCTTTTTCATAGGTGGAGTACATTTTCTTTCGTAATCAAAACTATTCGTAATAAAAAAAATTAATAATCAATATTTTTCACAATCAAATTATTCTCAATCAAATTTTTTTTGTTATAAAATTTTTCTTAATGAAATTTTTTGTAATGAAAATTTTTTAGTGTCAAATTTTTTTAGTAGTAAAAAAGATTTCAATTTTGAAAATTTCATTTCATTAAGAAAATTTTCCAAAATCTATAATTTCTCACGAAGAATATTTTTCTTTACTAAACATTTCCCCTTAATTTAGGTATGTTTAACTATTTAAGTTTTCATTATTAAATTTTAGTTGTTTGTATTTTCCTCTTTTTTAAGAAAAACATTTGGATTCACTTTCCTTAAATCTGGTGTTTTATCATAAATTCTAGAAAAGATTGGAACCTTCCAAAATCATTCATTGGAATTTATCTCAATCGTCAGATCATATCGATCCAATTTCAACTATTGGATCAATCGGGGAAGATGAAATATAACGTAAAACACCTATATAAATTCCCATAGATGGTTTTACAATATCTTTTATCATGTTTAGGGATGATGAAACTATGCTGATCTACTTAAGGGTGGTTTCTAATTTCTTAGTTTTCTCAATCCTTAATGTCATAGAAAGATAGTCCTAAGAAACAAATGTCGTCAGTTAAGGAAATTTATGAATCTATGATCTATAAGGAATGGTTAGTAGATCTAATTTTCTTTATTAGTTTTATTCTATTATTATGAATAATATCAAGTTGATTGGATGGGAGAGCATGTGTTTATCCCAACAAAAGGCAGAAGATCTATTCTATCCAGAGTTGCTGGTATAATGATATGAGTCCATAAGTTTCATTAATTAAGGGGGTAGAAACACGTTTTCTTTTAAGAGTTATCGAAAAAATTATTCCCTTTCCTACAGTAAGGCTGCAATCATAATTGGAATTTCATATGATGGTGAAGCTGAGATCTACAGCCACAAGATACTTGTTTCATCGTGTTCATTTGATAAAGAGAAGGATTTTAATGTCTTGATTGGAAATAATTGAAGTCCCCAAATATTTTCTATATCTCTAAAAATTTCCAAATTATTGAGTAATGGGTTCGGGGATTTTTCATTCTGAGAATATGAGAAAAGGAATCATTAATGAAAAGTGATATTTATATTCTAGATTTTCTAGTGAACCTTAGCCAAATTAATCTCGTGATGTATGTCTTGATTACAATCATGAATATCAAGAGTGGAACTATCAAATAGAAAATCATTATGTATACAGTAATTCATTCAAATATCATATTTCATTTTCTATAATCATTTAAAATTTCATGGAGTTCTATGCCAATGAATTTCCATGTTATGTAGCTGAGTAATGATACCCCGATAAGAATGAAGGTTGTATTCTCTAGTGAATATGAAGTATTATATGACCTCTCTGAAAGTGGGATAGATGACTTATCTAACAAACATGAAGTATCTGAGACATCTACAAAGGGTACCAAGAAGAGAAAGGTCAAGGAATTTGAAGTGAAAGTAAAAACTCTTACAGCTCAGGAAACCCAATCCGTACATCCCAAATCTAAGAAACAAACAACCTATCTAGATGAAGTGCTTTCAAAATTGAGATAATATAAGAATAATAGGAATTAAGTGGATACTAGTTTTTCCTTGGACCCTACCAATGAAAAATCATTAAATAGTTGGGCTTCATAAGAAAATGAGAAGTAGGGAATGATAAAGAAGAAAAGGAAGAAGACATCAGAGGCCAAAATTGTTCATGACCATTCCAAGGAAACTGAGAAGTCCCCTACACAAGTCTAGGTAACAGAATAATTTTTTCGATAACCACTTCTAGTAACTCTGGTAATTAATATGGTGATTTTGGAACCAGAAGAGGATGAAGATGTTGTTGAGGAAGATGAAGTGGAAGAAGATGAAGAATATGAAGAAGGGGGTGACACTGATGATTTCATATGGTAGGTTGGTGGATATCAAAGGAATGAGAGTCCTTTTATGAAATGTTCGATCATGACCTCTCATGAAGAATAATTAATACTTTCTACCCCTAGAAAAGAAGAACCTGGACCTGATGAATTATACAAATAATCAAAAGAAGAGAGTAGAAATCCTTATATTTTCTTGAAAAGATGACATTGTGGTAGATGCCGAGAAAGAAAATTTTGAGGATGAAGAGGTAGATCAATTATCAGATAGTTAACATGAATCACCAAAATTAGTAGAAATCATTCGGAGAACTAATATCAGAAAATATGTGTTGGTTGATACACTATGGAAAGACATGGTGGCAAAAAAAGATGATGGTGGTTCATCAAAGAGAAAAGCTGAAGAGATAGAGAAAGAATCCTCACCAACAAAAGAATCAGATTCCGAATCATCCTCTTTGGAACATGAAATTGTAGTTTAACCACTAAAAAAGTTGTTTGATACAATTCATTTATTTCCAAGTATAGACATGATTTTTCAGATTCTTCATCACTCATTTAATCAGAAATATGATTCAGTTTCCATGCAGATGGATAAGTTTGTTCTGCTTGGGGCTGATTTTCAAAAATTCTCAATTGGGAATTATTCCCATAGAAGGTCATACAAGGAATTCAAAAAGTTTTCAATGAATAAAACTAATGATCTAATCATATTTGATGACTTTCAAGACAATTTAATGAATTATTTTGATACCGAAGATGTCAAGATAAAAGACCTTACTTCAAGTTTTGATGAGAAGATCTATCTTGAATAAATTGTTCATAAGCAAGAAGTCAAGGATATGAATGGGAAACTTAATTCAGTTTATTTGAATTTGAATAGGGAAAGAGATCTAATAATTTAGTTAGAAGAAAATCTTGGTATGTAATATGATCATTTAACAGATCAAGTAAAAATTCCTCAGGCATATGATGAAAAGACCAAATCCATAGAGAAGAAAAATGAAGATTTGAATCAGCTGCTCAAAAGTTTCGAAGAATAGTATAAATAATTTTAGATGTTGAAAACCATTGTAAAAAAGATTATGTCGATGGAAAAATAATTATTTTTTTCTAACTCTAATCTTTTGTTGTATTTCATTTCTTGTACAAATGTTTTTGTAATCATAATGAAATTTTTTGTTTCATTTTTCAATTTAAAGTCTCTCTAAATATAAATAATTTTATTACAAATGAAAAATCTGGTTTCACATCTAAAACCTAGAAATCATAAATATCCTTGGATAATACAGTATTCTGTTTTCAACTTCTGAATTCTATAATATTCAGACTCTGAATTATATGAAATTTACACTCTGAATTCTATAAAAATAAGACTCCTGATTCTATGAGATTCAAATTCTTAATTTTTTGAAAATTAGACGCTGAATTCTCTAATATTCAAACTCCAAATTCACTGAAATTCAGACTTCGCATTCTCTAAAATTCAAACTCTGAACTCTCTAAAATATTGGCTCCAAATTCTCTAAAATTCAGACTCTAAATTCTTCGAATTCAGACCCCAAATTCCTCCAAATTCCGACTCCGAATTCCTCAATATTCAGATTCAAATATCATTATAATTTAGACATTGGAATCATTAAAATGCATATTACAAACTTTTTGAAAACCAAAATCCAAGTATCCATATCTTATAGACTCTGAATATTTATTTCGGTAGACTCCGAATTTTATTTCCTTAGACCTGAAAAAATAGAGTTGGTTAAGTATATTCATTTTCCTTTCACTTGTTATGAAAAGATGTCTTACAATATTTTTCTTACTACCCATTGTTTAAGTGACACATGTACAGGTCCCTTAGAGATTCATGTAATAATATGACCGTTGGAGGAGGCAGCGGACTATTAGAGAAGAGCCTATAAATAGGATCTCATTTGAATGATCTCAAAACACTGTTCCATTACTCTAGAGATTGCATGTTGCTGAAGTAATTTCTTGAGAGAGATACTCTCATGCATTGTGTGGTTCTGAACATTTTGTTCAGATTGATTTGTGTGACTCTGATTGTTGTTGAGTACAATCGAGGGCTTATAGGGATAGGAAAACAGAGGTGCGGACTATGTTAATGTTCGATGTCTTATGGGGAGAGTAAGACAGATTTTGATATTCCTATAAAGGGCATACGCTGGTGTGGGTAAGATAGAATTCTTTGGAAGTATAAATAATGCAACCTTTTTCAAATGATATTGAATACCCTACTATTTAAGTTAAAATATTTCATACTTGTTATTTTTTTTGTTTCAAGATTATTTCCACTGTATTCTGATAATGGTAGGATATATAATGTTCTTATACATTATTGTGTATATTATAATCTAATAAGTAATATTAAATATGATTTAAGATAGAATAATTTTCATGTAATCCTTCCTTATGTTGCATTTTGGAAATCATATTTCTGGAACCTTGTATGTTTTTTTAGTAGAACTAAAATAGTTATAGTGAATTCACATTTTTTATCTTTGTTAAACATAGTTTTCCTTAAAGATACAAATGAATTTTTTTCAAATATACAATTCACACTCCTCAGGTAATTGAGCATCTAAATTCATATTTTGATCCTATAGAATAAATTTTAATTTCTCTTGATACAATTATTATTTATTGAAAATCAGTTAATATAAAATCATTTGGTTATAGAAAAATAAAATTATCTAAAACCCATATTTATCACCACTCATACGGGGTATTTTTAATTTATCTTTTCTAAATTTAGAAAAAATATTTTATAAAAAAATTATTTTATAAATAATATTTTATAATTTAATATAGGTTAAATGTTTTGAGTATTATTTTAAATGATAACGGTTTTGTTGAAAAGTGAGAAATACAACCTTTAATTAAAAATACATTTTATTTAAATTTTTATTAATGTAAATTATATTCCAAATTTGGTTAGAAGTAAAATTAGTAAAATTATATAGAAAATAATCCTATTTATGTTATTATATTTTACATCATATTTAAATTGGATATAGATACATTTCAAACATTTTAATTATTTATGTTCAAAAACTCATATTCTCATTGCGACTATGGGGTTTATGTTAAATTAAATTTGCCCACTTAGGTAAATATAATTATAAAAAGTATAATACATATATGTATTAATATTTATTTATATGTTCTAAATATGTCAAATTAATATTATACTAAAATCAAAAGTAAATATAGTAAAAAAATTACAGCATTTAATGTAAAAACATTTTCTAAGGGGGTTAAACTGAAATGATAAGTGTAAAAATAACCCAAAAAATGTAATAGTAAAACATTTTGGAAACATTTAATCATTATCCCTTATAGTATATATAATTTTTAATTTTTGGATCCTTCATACAAGAGAAAACCATGTTTGGAATAATATTATTCTAAAAATTACAAGGGTGTCACTCACCACACTTATAAAAGGCCATCCCTTCTACTCTACTCTTCAAAAAATAAAATACTTTGGTTTCTGCCAATAAAAATGATAATAAAATCCCAAATTATCTACTTGAATCCAAGAATCCATAGTTTCAACATAAATTAATTCTGGGATAGATGTTTGTGAAAACCTAAGTAGGATACTCGATAGAGAGAAAATGTTCATCAACGAGCCATTTTTTATATTTCTTATTCTACCATCATAAATTCATCTTATATCATGATTATATAATAAAATAATTATATTATAAATAAATGTATATTTTTATGTTATGTTAATTTTCAGAAACCATCCCCACATCCATCAAATGGGATATGAAATCATTATTCATGTGTACAACGGACTACCACCTCACAAATGAGGTCATTAATTTTTTCATTTCCATCCTTCGAGGATGGAAATAATGATGAATATATTATGTTATTATTATTATATATTAATAATTTCACACATACCTTCATAATTTTTCGTTTTGAAAATAAATTAATATCACTCATGTTTACGACAAACAACCACCTTATGAAGAGATGTGAGATGTTTAAGTTTTACATAGAAGGTTATAAGGATATGTTGGATGATAATATGTGATATATATGAAATAAAATCACTCTATAATTATAATATATCATTTAAAATTTTATATTTCAATCCAATAATAAAATGGAAACAATTTTCCCGTGAATGTACAACCTACTATCTCCATTAACGGTGTATTTTACATTCTCTCGATAAATTGTATGGATGAAATTAAATGAATATATAATGAATATATATAATACATTTATTAAATAAACAATAATATATATTATTAAATCATGATTGAATTAAGAGATCCAAAATGAAAATAAATCAATTCAAATGAAAAAAACAATGTATTTCTTACTTGAAACATAACATTATCCTAGAATTTTTAATAAACGAGTAATAAAAGGTAATAATAAAATCATATATTTCATGAACTATATCAATATTAATCTATTATAGATTCATAATAATATTATATTTATTATAAGGTAGATTTGAAAATGTACGATGGAATTAAATACTTGACTAAAGGGTATTTATAGCATCTCCTTCATTTTTAGGAGACATATGAAAATCTACGACTTATTTCTCTAGTGTTGTGAATATACATCCCTGTTGGAAATTTATATCATGAATAAAATTATTTTATTTAAAATTATTTTTTAAATTATTTTTATATATTATTATAGATTATAAATCAAAATATTAATACAACGGTAAGGTATTATTGTATCAATTTTAATTCGTTGATATGTATGTTTTGTTACACATCAATATTTTTATCAAGGTATATATAAATCACTATGAATATATAATATAATGAATTTATTTACACCATTGCTATTTTAATTTATTTTTTCTATTATTCCTTTATGGTTTATAAGACTAAAAAATACCAAAGTAGTAATGATTTTGTTTTAAAATATCACAATTTATCGGGATTATTTATGATTCTGATTCTGATTTAAATATTATGATACAAATCTCAAGAAGCTCATGATTTTTCTTCAAATATGTTTATTCATGATATTATCATGTAATAATACAATATTTATTCTCATTGGTAAATTAGGCTATTAACAAAATGATTGTAGTAAAATTCAACAGTACATCCCTCTTCAGTAAAAAATTTATTTTCTTGAATAACCATTTTTTCAAAAAATAATGATTTCAAAACTGTTTTGTTATTTTTTAATGATTAATATAATAAATGTTTACCCAATTTTTAATTTTTAAAATAATTTTTTGGAAGGAACATTCATGTCATTTTCCAAACAATTCCCATATTTCTTTTACAAACAATGTCAAATGAATTTTTGTCTTAACATGTACAACATGAACAATAATTCTTTTAATTATTAAAATTATTTTATTGGAATATCAATTTATATTTTTTAAATTATATTTTCAAAATAATATCTTGTTAATATGTTTTATGTTTAAAATAGTTTCTTCAAAGGGGGAAGAATATTCTTTTCAAGATATTTTTTAAATGATCGAACAAAATCATTTTCAATTTAAGATATCATTTGTTGATGCCATGAATTCTTTACTTGTGATATGATCTAATTATAAAATTATTAGTATTTCATGTAATGTTTTTATGATTTAATGAAGTTTATTAAACGTTTTAATATCCAAGGTGGATTCTAGATTAAAATTTGTATGCAACTCGCTTATTTTTTAATGGGTAACATTATGATGAATTAAATAAAGCATTATGAAAACATTAAATTTTAAAAATTCTATTACATGATGATATTTTTTTGAAACCCATTTCTTTCGAGGATTTAGGATAATATTATCATTATATGATATTAGGGCACATTTATGTATGATTTACTTTATGTGAATGGTGGGACTAATATCTCACACCAATGAATTTGTAAATAATAATGGTTCTAAGAGTTTAGAGCATACATGGGTGGTTATCCCAATCCAAAAATGGTGGGTTCAATGGTTTTTTATACATTCCAGAAAAGGAAGATACATAGGTTGTTATCCAAATAACCAAATAGGGCACATGAGAGGTCATCCAAAGAGTAAATAATAAGCATGGTTCCCCATCACAATCCTAACAAATTTTAATTATCATGGTGGGAATACATAACAAATGATTTTATAAACATATTTGTATTCTACAATTCTATGTCTTATGCCAATATTATTCTCTCCAAGATTAGGTACATTTATACAAAAAGGAATTCATGTACTATTGACTACAAATCATTATTCCTATATTATGATCATTTATATATAGTTTGTTTTTCCAAATATTATTTCCATTTTCTCAAACATTTTTTTCATGTTATTCTTATATATCTCCATTGTTTACCCCTACTGGTAATTTGAGACCACTCATTCTCATGTTTCCTTTCCCTAGGTTATGAAGAATGGTTTTAATAAGGGTATTTCTGAGAATATTACTAAATGGGAATGAATTTATTGGATACATTGAAGATCATTTAATTATTTAAAAGACTATGTTCCACGTTTCAAAAAAGAACTAAATGATTACATTCCACAAGTGTGTGCCGGTGTAATGTAATAAATATTTATTAAAAAACTAAAATCAATGTATTGGATGAATCAGTCACTATAACCCTTTAATTATATGAGTTTTCTTTTATATGTTTATGAGATTCTATTCAATGAAAATGATTCCATTATTAGATTCATAGTTTTTGGATTTTTAAATGTTATTTTTCAAATTGATAATTTGATTATACATAGGAATTATATTAATTATCTTCTTATAGAAATTATATTAATCAATAAAAATATCCTTGATCTTATATATAATAATATTGGAATATATTTTAATGATACCATGATAATTATTTATTAGTATGCTTTATGATTAGTTTGACTATGGATAGAATATTTTGATACCACTCCATAATTAAATATTCATGGTTTAGGATTTTGTTTAATGATTGGGGATATTATGATCATTTCAACTACAAGTTTCAATATATAGTTTATTATTATTATGTATCACCCCTTTCATATATTGAAGGAATTATACTTATTATGTTATGGGTGGGGATAACTACATACCATTGAAGTATTGGTAGGTCTCTTGAGAGAAACTGGATGGGGGGTTTTCTATGGCATTACATATTTATATTGGTTTCAAGGAAACATCCATGATATAATTTTCATATGTCTTGGGAGAGGCCATGATTTTATGATTGAAATGTCTGACATTATGAATTACATCAATATGAAATCCATTATTGATGTCCCATTGATTATTTAATATTATATTATTTACATGGTTGTGCTTCAATAATATGATCATATTTATATGGAATTATTTGATAAATATTTATTCCTGTGATACTATTTATGCATTATTGTTTCTTCAGTTGTATGCATACCCATACTATGAATTTTAGAACACCCCTTTCTTATATTTTCATTTCCAATGATATCAAGAAGTGTTTTATCATTTATATAAAGGCATATGCTAAATGTTACAATAGTTTTCTCCCTGAAAACATGTGGTAGTGTTATGTTTTAAATTATACCTTTAAATTAAAGTATTTTTCTAGTTCACCAAGACTACTAAACTAATGAGTCCTTCTGCATGTGATTTCTTGTATCTAGTTGCAATGTATAATGTAACCACTAACTTTTTTATTTTGAGGTTATGGTCTATATCATTTTTATAATTATATTATTACATGAATCCTTTGGAACATATCTTTTGAAAAAAAAAGTTTAAGGAACATAAAACACTAGTTATCATTTGTAAAAAAACTAATGTTTCATTAATGAATAGATCATGTGTATTCCCACAATAATTGTTTTTTCTCATGATATTATCATTGGTTTTCATAAATGGATGAAACCACATGGAACATTGTTAATGTATTACTTGATGAAAAAATTTGAGATTATTAGAAACCAAATGGGATGATGATTAAAGTGAAATATATTTGGATTATTCCTAATAAATTATAACCATATAAAATTAACAACATCCATCCTCACCAAATATTGGCCTTTTAAAATATGGGAAGGATAGTGATTTTTGGGAGGTTGGGAAGAAGAGACATGGGATGAAATAAGGCTCATTTTTATTCATGTTATACATATAAAAAAGACCACTGGGGAATGTATAAATGTTAGTGGAATATGTTTTTGTGTGGAAATAAATGTCATAAAAAATTAATTTATGATGATTTTGATGTCTCCTATGTGAGGAATATGCAAATTATGTGATTCCATGACCTAATACAAGAGTTACATTCAAAAGCAATGAATTACTTATTCCATGTAAATAGTTGAAGTGTAAATTTTGATGTTTTTTCTATAGATTTGTTAAATTATGTTACAAAAGATTTAAATAAATTATATATTATATATAAGAATCTTCAAAACTCAATGTATTTGTCTATAGTTGGGATTCAGTATATGATATCAATAATATATTTAATGTTAGTGATGACATAGAAATATGATTTAACATTTTCGGATATTTTATACAATAAAATATATGATTTTAGGGAAGAAAACGATTAATATGTGCCCGTCAATTAATTATGAAAAATAAATTATTCATAATGTAAATTTGATATTAATAGTTTCCTTGGAATTGAAAAATAATTTGAAGAAAATGTAACTCATTATGGTGTATACTACATTTTTTATTTATATTCGATAATATGATATTTTAATTAAGGAATAATGAGAGAGATATTTCAAGGATGATTGTTATTTTTCATTATGGATTTATGTTGAATCAATTTATTACCATGTTTTAGAAAAATATGTGACCTTGGTATTTACATGTGACATTAATAGAAAATTTATGGGTGATTAATGATAAATTGATTTTGGAAATTTACAGACCATATTCATATTTTTATTTATTTATTTTTTAATTCAGTTAAATATAATTTAAGGGAGTATTAATATTGGATACCTATGGAAAGAATTTTGTTAATATTTTGAAATTATTATTTTCTTTTAAAATAATATTTATAATATTGTTTATCATGTTCTAATATTTTTTGGTTATATTAAATATTTTGATGATGTTGGAATGAAATATGGATCATTTGATTCATTAATAATGTAACATCATAGGTAAATATAGAATATAACATTTTAATATTAATTAATATTTTTTAATTAGATATTAATTTTTAATATAAGGGGATGATATGTTGGATATCGTACTCAACGTGCCACAATGGGTTTCTTTTAAATCATTGGTTGCACACAACCTTTAGTTATAGCAAAAATTATATAATATTATTATTATTTTAAATGGTAGTTAACACCTAGACATTATATTGGTGGGAATGAATTGAGATAACTACAATATTATTTCCCATGTTTTTTTAAATTTTTTTACGTTTATCCGATAAATATTATATCCTTAAAATTAGAATGAATTTGATTTTAAGCATGAAGTAATCTAATATTTTTAAAATGTTGTTTTATTACATTTTGATGGAGAACCCCTCTTAAATATTTTTTTTACTTTTATATTTTCAATTTTATAAAATAAACTTCTTCTTTGGATGTGGGATATAAAAATTTCACATTGGGTAAATTATTGGTATTTTTCTGCTAAAGTTCCTTTTTTTATTGAATAGTGAAAAATACTGCATTTTATGTCAAAACGTTACTTTCATCTGATTTATTTATATATTTGTAGACCCCGAAAAACGCGTCCCCAAAATTTTTCAAATGCTTCCATACATGATCCATGATCGTAGTCCATTTCGCAAGCTTCGATTTGGTAGGTCGTAGGGCCCGAAAGGAGTTACGGATTAGGAGTTATGGACGTTTGAAGTTGGGCTGGAAATCTGGTTCGCAAAGCCCATTCGTGAAGCCCCCCTCCGTGATCGCGGAGCGCCGCCGCGAAGCAATGAGGCGAGAAGCTCCGCGAACCCGTTTTACGTTTGCGATGCGCCGTGAAGACCCCTCGCGAAGAACGAATGCGAAGAACCGATGCGAAGCACCCGTGCAGCGCGGTCCCGCGAAGCCCCGCCGCGAAGCGCCCCGACCATCGCGGCCTCGCGAAGCTCCAGAGGCGGTGATGCTCCGCGAATGCATTTGACATTCACGAGCCGCAGCGAAGCACCAGAGGCGGTGATGCTCCGCGAACGCATTTGACGTTCGCGAGCCGCTGCGAAGCACCCGAATACGGTCAGCAGTCGACCCCTCATTTGTTTGTCCCCATTTTAGGCTAACGCGATAGGATGCTGTGTTGCGAACATGGTCAGCAGTTATGCCACTCTCATCGCATTCCGAATGTCGGGCATGTGATTCACACTTTTCATGTCCCTTTGTTTGGGCTGATTCCAACGCCCTTGGCGTTATCCTGCTTGTGCACTTGCGCATAGGCACATAACTCAACCCACTAGTGAGTTGGGATGCCCTCATGGTCAGACATGAGGAAGACATTACGGGCAGCTTCCAAGCATAAGCCCCATTCACCATTGCCGCTCCATGGTGGCACCCGGGCAGCTTCCTAGCGTAAGCCCCATTCACCAGTGTCGCTCCATAGCGGCACTCGGGCAGCTTCTTGCATAAGCCCCCTTCACCAGTGTCGCTCCATAGCGGCACTCGGGCAGCTTCTTGCATAAGCCCCCTTCACCAGTGTCGCTCCATTGTGGCACCCGGGCAGCTTCCTAGCGTATGCCCCATTCACCAGTGCCGCTCCATAGTGGCACCCGGGCAGCTTCTTGCATAAGCCCCATTCACCAGTGCCGCTCCATAGCGGCACCCGGGCAGCTTCCTAGCGTAAGCCCCATCCACCATTGTCGCTCCTTAGCGGCACACCCGGGCAGCTTCCTAGCGTAAGCCCCATTCACCATTGCCGCTCCTTAGCGGCACCCAGGCAGCTTCCTAGCGTAAGCTCCATCCACCATTGCTGCTCCTTAGCGGCACACCCGGGCAGCTTCCTAGCGTAAGCCCCATTCACCAGTGCCGCTCCATAGCGGCACCCGGGTAGCTTCCTAGCGTAAGCCCCATTCACCAGTGCCTCTCCATAGCGGCACCTGGGCAGCTTCTTGCATAAGCCCCATTCACCAGTGCCGCTCCATAGCGGCACCCATGCAGCTTCTTGCAAAAGCCCCATTCACCAGTGCCGCTCCATAGCGGCACCCAGGCAGCTTCTTGCATAAGCCCCATTCACCAGTGCGGCTCCATAGCGGCACCCGGGAAGCTTCTTGCATAAGCCCCATTCACTAGTGCGGCTCCATAGCGGCACCCGGAAAACTTCTTGCATAAGCCCCATTCACCAGTGCCGCTCCATAGCGGCACCCGGGCAGCTTCTTGCATAAGCCCCATTCACCATTGCCGCTCCATGGCGGCACCCGGGAAGCTTCCTTGCGTAAGCCCCATTCACTAGTGCGGCTCCATAGCGGCACCCGGGCAGCTTCTTGAATAAGCCCCATTCACCAGTGCCGCTCCATAGCGGCACCCGAGCAGCTTCTTGCATAAGCCCCATTCACCAGTGCCGCTCCATAGCGGCACCCGGGGAGCTTCTTGCATAAGCCCCATTCACCAGTGCCCCTCCTTGGTGGCACTCGGGCAGCTTTCTTGCATAAGCCCCATTCACCAGTGCCACTCCTTGGTGGCACCTGGGCAGCTTCCTAGCGTAAGCCCCATTCACCATTGCCGCTCCATAGCGGCCCCGGGCAGCTTCTTGCATAAGCCCCATTCACCAGTGCCGCTCCATAGCGGAACCCGGGAAGCTTATTGCATAAGCCTCATTCACTATTGTCGCTCCTTGGCGGCACCCGTGCAGCTTCCTTACGTAAGCCCCATTCACCAGTGCGGCTCCATAGCGGCACCCGGGCAGCTTCTTGCATAAGCCCCATTCACCAGTGCCGCTCCATAGCGGCACCCGAGCAGCTTCTTGCATAAGCCCCATTCACCATTGCTGCTCTTTGGCGGCACCGGGGCAGCTTCCTTGCGTAAGCCCCATTCACCAGTGCAGCTCCATAGCGGCACCCGGGCATCTTCCTAGCATAAGCCCCATTCATCATTGTTGTTCCGTAACGGCACCCGGGCAGCTTCCTAGCGTAAGACCCATTCACCATTGCCGCTACATAGTGGCACTCGAGCATCTTCCTCGCGTAAGCCCCATCCACTGTTGTGATCCCAATCAACGGTAAGCTGTTGATATCCCTTTCCAGCGGTAAGCCATTGTGATCCTATTCAGCAGTAAGTCGTTGACATCCTCATCCAGCGGTAAGCCGTTGTGACCCAATCCAGCGGTAAGCTGTTATGATCCTATTCAACGGTAAGCTGTTGACATCCTCATCCAGCGGTAAGCCGTTGTGATCCTATTCAGTGGTAAGCCGTTAACATCCTCATCCAGCGGTAAGCCGTTGACAACCCTATCCAGCGATAAGCCGTTGCAAACCCTATTCACTGGTAAGCCGTTGACAACCCTATCCAGCATCAATCCGTTGCGACCCCATTTAACGGTAAGCCGTTCACACCCAATCCAGCGGTAAGCTGTTGAAACCCCCGATCGACGGTAAGCCGTCATCAGAAGAACTATGTGGTCTTTGATCCATGTAAAGGCATGGTACGTAGGAAGCCTCTTCAAGGCTCATGCCAGAAATCATCATCATCTTTTTCTTTGGGCCTCCATCCTGGAGTAAGTCCCAACACCATGGGCCGCTCAACGCGTAAGACCCTCTTTTCTTCTCACGGGCGCACCCTTCGCGACGTGATCGTCAGGTCCTTGCAACCTCTTGTTTCTCACACCGAGCATGACTCACGTGGGCTTAGAGGGAGCACCGACCCTGACCCCGAAAAACCACTTGAACTACGAGGTCATTGATCCATGTCAAGGAATGGTACGTAGGAAGCCTCCACGATGTTCAAGCCCACCCGTCTTTCACGTCGGGTTTCACCCCCGTCCAGCACGACGTTAAACTACGCTCTGGTCCAGTGGTAAGCCATTGCGACCCAACCCATCTTGAACTACGAGGTCTTTGATCCATGTCAAGGCATGGTACGTAGGAAGCCTCTATGAGGTTCAAGCCCACCCGTCTTTCACGTCGGGGTTCACCCCCGTCCAGCACGACGTTAAACTACGTGCTGGTCCAGTGGTAAGCCATTGCTACCCAACCCATATTGAACTACGAGGTCTTTGATCCATGTCAAGGAATGGTACGTAGGAAGCCTCTATGAGGTTCAAGCCCACACGTCGGGTTTCACCCCCGTCCAGCACGACGTTAAACTACGCTCTGGTCCAGGGGTAAGCCATTGCCACCCAACCCATCTTGAACTATGAGGACTTTGATCCATGTCAAGGAATGGTACGTAGGAAGCCTCTATGAGGTTCAAGCCCACCCGTCTTTCACGTCGGGTTTCACCCCCGTCCAGCACGACGTTAAACTATGCTCCGGTCCAGTGGTAAGCCATTGCGACCCAACCCATCTTGAACTACGAGGTCTTTGATCCATGTCAAGGCATGGTACGTAGGAAGCCTCTATGAGGTTCAAGCCCACCCGTCTTTCACGTCGGGTTTCATCCCCGTCCAGCACGACGTTAAACCACACTCCGGTCCAGTGGTAAGCCATTGCCACCCAAACCATCTTCCGAACTACGAGGAATTTGATCCATGTCAAGGCATGGTACGTAGGAAGCCTTGACGAGGTTCAAGCCCACCAATAGTGGACCCCCGGGTCTACTTTCACGTCGGTTCACCGACAAACCCATCCTTTGAACTACGAGGTCTTTGATCCATGTCTAGGCATGGTACGTAGAATGCCTCCACGAGGTTCAAGCCTACCCATCATCCATTCACGTCGGGTCCCATTCTGGTCCAGTGGTAAGCCATTGCGACCCATCCCATTTGAACTACAAGGTCATTGATCCATGTCAATGCATGGTACGTAGGAAGCCTCTTCAAGGCTCAAGCCCAACTTCACCGTCACCCCTGCGATGGTCCCATTCCACTTCCCCTCTACTTCATTCATCCATCCATCAACCATCCTGATTCTCACCCGGGCCGCCACATCCCGGTGGGATCATGCCATCCACCTCCTTGCTGCTCCTAGAAGTGCATGGGCCACTTTCCAAGTGTAAGCCCCATCATATCTCTGGGTCGTTGTCCTCTGCGCACACCCCGATTCATCACCCCTTCAAACTATGTGGGTTTTGATCCCTTTCCTCTACACAGGGTACGTAGAAAACCTCCAAGAGGATCAATCCCAACCAGTGGTAATCCATGGTGTTCCCCATCCTGGGGTACACTTCCCTTGATCCGCCCTCAGTGGTGTTCAGATCAGCCATTATGGTGTGACATCTCCCCTCTAGGGAGTGCACCACCTCGGATCCGTCCTCATAGGGCGTTCTGATCCATCCCATCGGTAAACCTTCCAGGTGTTCCATCCTAGGGATATAGCAATCTGGTCCGTCTCTATGGGACGTTCTGGTCACCCTCATTCCGTCTCCGCGGGACGTCAAACTTGCGGCCTACCTTGTGATAAACATGAGATGCCTGAGGAAAACCTCAGATGGAACGCCTTTGGTGTAACCGTCTCTTCTAGATGTTAATCTTACAACATACCCTGTGTTAAACACGGGAAGCTGAGGAAAGCCTCAGACACATGCCTCAGGTTATGCACCCATGAGATTCCCTCTTATGAGGAAGAATATAGGTTCCCCTATGTCCGTGCACCCAGAGATGCCCCGACACGCCTGATGTTGTCGACTACTCCGAACGAAGGTCGCTACCATGTGAAGACACTATGGAACGTCTTGACGGAAGTAGTGTAATTAACCGGCGTCCATGACGATATGGCACCAGGAATGAGATTCACGAACAACGTATTAAATCTATGAGGGAGACCCGGACTAGGTGATGACTTCCGAGGAGGAATCCACGGAAGGAAGAACCGACATCCCATCATCTCGTTTCGATCAAGGACCAGACGTCCCTGAATAAGGGGCGAATGCCACCCGCCTTTGGAAAGCGGGAATGCAGGGAAACAGCCGCGCGTCCTCACAGACGGATGCGCGCGCCCCGGCGAAAGCGTCGGAAACAGAAATGGTGAACCCGACGTGAATCTCTTATCCTTCAATAGCGAGTAGACCAAATGTGTCGGGAAACTCGAGGCATCATCCATGTGAATTCCCTCTCCATTATAAGTGAGAGGATGAGTAACATTCGGTGTTTGAAGATTACGGTCCATCGGCTCCTCGCTGAATCCGCCGCCTCAAGAGGCCGAGTAGGTGGCTTCGCCACCCAACTCCATCGGCTCCTCGCCGACTCCGCCGCCTCAAGAGGCCGCGCAGGTGGCTCCGCCACCGAACTCCATCGGCTCCTCGCCGACTCCGCCGCCTCAAGAGGCCGCGCAGGTGGCTCCGCCACCCAAATCAATCGGCTCCTCGCCGACTCCGCTGCCTTAAGAGGCCGCGCAGGTGGCTCCGCCACCCGACTCCATCGGCTCCTCACCGACTCCGCCGCCTCAAGAGGTCGAGCAGGTGGCTCCGCCACCCATCTCCATCGGCTCCTCGCCGACTCTGCCGCCTCAAGTGGCCGCGCAGGTGGCTCCGCCACCCGACTCCATCGGCTCCTCGCCGACTCTGCCGCCTCAAGAGGCCGCGCAGGTGGCTCCGCCACCCGACTCCATCGGCTCCTCTCCGACTCCTCCGGCTCAAGTGGTCACGCAGGTGGCTCCGCCACCCAACTCCATCGGCTCCTCGCTGACTCCGCCACCTCAAGAGGCCGCGCAGGTGGCTCCGCCACCCAATTCCATCGGCTCCTCGCCGACTCCGCCACCTCAAGAGGTCAAGCAGGTGGCTCCGCCACCCATCTCCATCGGCTCCTCGCCGACTCTGCCGCCTCAAGAGGCCGCGCAGGTGGCTCCGTCACCCGACTCCATTGGCTCCTCGCCGACTCCGCCGCCTCAAGAGGCCGCGCAGGTGGCTCCGCCACCCCACTCCATCGGCTCCTCGCCGCCTCAAGAGGTCGCGCAGGTGGCTCCGCCACCCGTCTCCATCGGCTCCTCGCCGACTCCGCCGCCTCAAGAGGCTTCGCAGGTGGCTCCGCCACCTGACTCCATCGGCTCCTCGCCGACTCCGCCGCCTCAAGAGGTCGAGCAGGTGGCTCCGCCAACCATCTCCATCGGCTCCTCGCCGACTCCGCCGCCTCAAGAGGTCGAGTTGGTGGCTCCACCACCTAACTCCATCGGCTCCTCGCCGACTCCGCCGCCTCAAGAGGTCGCGCAGGTGGCTCTGCCACCCGACTCCATCCGCTCCTCGCCGACTCCGCCGCCTCAAGAGGCTGCACAGGTGGCTCCGCCACCCCACTCCACCGGCTCCTCGCCGACTCCGCCGCCTCAAGAGGCCGTGCAGGTGGCTCCGCCACCCGACTCCATCGGCTCCTCGCCGACTCCTCCGCCTCAAGAGGTCGAGCAGGTGGCTCCGCCACCCATCTCCATCGGCTCCTCACCGACTCCGCCGCCTCAAGAGTCCGCGTAGGTGGCTCCGCCACCCGACTCCATTGGCTCCTCGCCGACTCCGCCGCCTCAAGAGGCCGCGCAGGTGGCTCCGCCACCCAACTCCATAGGCTCCTCGCCGACTTCGCCGCCTCAAGAGGTCACGCAGGTGGCCCCCCCACCCATCTCCATCGGCTCCTCGCCGACTCTGCCGCCTCAAGAGGCCGCGCAGGAGGCTCCGCCACCCAACTCCATCGGCTCCTCGCCGACTCCGCCGCCTCAAGAGGCCGCGCAGGTGGCTCCGCCAACCGACTCCATCGGCTCCTCGCGGACTCCGCTGCCTCAAGAGGCCCCGCAGGTGGCTCCGCCACCCAACTCCATCGGCTCCTCGCCGACTTCGCCGCCTCAAGAGGCCACGCAGGTGGCTCCGCCACCAGACTCCATCGGCTCCTCGCCGACTTCGCCGCCTCAAGAGGTCGAGTAGGTGGCTCCGCCACCCATCTCCATCGGCTCCTCGCCGACTCCGCCACATCAAGAGGCTGCGCAGGTGGCTCCGCCACCCATATCCATCGGCTCCTCGCCGACTCCGCCGCCTCAAGAGGCCGCGCTGGTGGCTCCGCCACCCAACTCCATCGGCTCCTCGCCGACTCCGCCGCCTCAAAAGGCCGCACAGGTGGCTCCGCCACCCGAATCCATCGGCTCCTCGCCGACTCCGCCGCCTCAAGAGGTCGAGCAGGTGGCTCGGCCACCCGACTCCATCGGCTCCTCGCCGACTCAGCCGCCTCAAGAGGCCGCGCAGGTGGCTCCGCCACCCGACTCCATCGGCTCCTCGCCGACTCCACCACCTCAAGAGGTCGAGCAGGTGGCTCCTCCACCCATCTCCATCGGCTCCTCGCCGACTCCTCCACCTCAGGAGGCCACGCAGGTGGCTCCACCACCCGACTCCATCTGCTCCTCGCCGACTCCGCCGCCTCAAGAGGCCGCGCAGGTGGTTCCGCCACCCATCTCCATCGGCTCCTCGCCGACTCCTCCACCTCAAGAGGCCACGCAGGTGGCTCCACCACCCGACTCCATTGGCTCCTCGCCGACTCCTCCGCCTCAGGAGGCCGCGCATGTGGCTCCACCACCTATCTCCATCGGCTCCTCGCCGAATCTGCCGCCTCAAGAGGCCGCGCAGGTGGCTTCGCCACCCGTCTCCATCGGCTCCTCGCCGACTCCGCCGCCTCAAGAGGCCGCGCAGGTGGCTCCGCCACCCGACTCCATCGGCTCCTCGCCGACTCTGCCACCTCAAGAGGCCACGCAGTGAAAATCCTTCCCCAACTTTATCGGCACTTTGTCGACCCTGCTCTATTTTCACCAGAAACTACAGAGGTGCTCCGTACTACCTCCGTTCGACACGAAGGATTCCACTCCTTCCGGGCTCCTTCACCCCGTTGTACCGACGTTCCAGGCTTCCACGCCTTCCGGGATCCTTCGCCCCGTCGTACTGATGCTCCTGGCTTCTTCTCCGCTATAGGTTGAGGTAATGTAGCCATCCCTACTACCCTTGCGACACTCGGTGTCATCCCAACTACCACGTTGCATCAACCACAGATGTCCTCCATGTGGCCTTAAAATCAGCTTGTGGAAGGATCTTCATGATCAGGGGATTTTAAGGAATTCCCCTCATATAGATCCCCCCTCATCTCAAACCACTAGAATGGAGTAGATATGACCATTCCTCTACTGACACAATTCGCGTGGTTTACCGTCCCAGTTGCATGACGTTAAACTGCGTAACAACCATGTCCTAGTTGCACGACATTAAACTGCATAACAATCATCGTCCTGCATGACGTAAAACTGTTAATCTTCGTCCGTCATGACGTAAAACTGCACATTATCGTCCAGCAAGACTTTAAACTGCACCATCATCCTGCATGATGTTAAACTGCTCATCTTCATCCCTCATTACGTAAAACTAATCATCATCGTCCTGCATGATGTCAAACTGCTCATCTTCGTCCGTCATGACGTAAAACTGATCATCATCGTCCTGCATGACGTTAAACTGCTCATCTTCGTCCGTCATGACGTAAAACTGATCATCATCGTCATGCATGATGTTAAACTGCTCATCTTCGTCCGTCATGATGTAAAACTGATCATCATCGTCCTGCATGACGTAAAACTGCTCATCTTCGTCCGTCATGACGTAAAACTGATCATCATCTTCCTGAATGACGTAAAACTGATCATCATCGTCCCGCATGACGTTAAACTACTTATCTTCGTCCTTCATGACGTAAAACTGATCATCATCGTCCTGCATGACGTTAAACTGCTCATCTTTGTCCGTCATGATGTAAAACTGCAAGCCAGTTAGGCCTTCCTGACCGAGGACCAGCCTCAGGCCCCTTGGCCTCCTTGGTCCTGCACGACCCTAAACTGCGACTTGGTCCTACACGACCCTAAACTGCGAGAGGGTCCTGCACGACCCTAAACTGTGACTTGGTCCCGCACGACCTTAAACTGCATCTCCGTCCTCACTGCAAGACGTTAAACTACAAGCCGGTTAGGCCTTCCTGACGGAGGCTCAGCCTCAGGCCCCTCGGCCTCCTTGGGCCCCTGGCCCCGTCTCCACCGCGGTTTGGCCCTCAACCCCCCTTGTTTTTTTTCCAACTTACCCTCTTGTGGGATTGTACGGTATGGTGTAGGACCACATCCTCATTCACACCGGATTACATGTTGTACCGTACATATCCCCAAATGAGGTTCTTCTCATCGTCCCGCATGACGTTAAACTGCACTTCAAGAAATACGTGTGGCTTGATTCTCATCCTTATGAGATACGTAGGAACGCTCGTACACCTCGTCTTAAGCCCAGCCCCAAGCTTTTCCCCTCCACTATTCCCCCTAGGAATAGTTTTCTTGGAGGATCTTTGTGTTGCAGGGAGTAGGCTTTCTTGGCCCCACTTATGCAACCCCGCTCGCACAAAGATTGTAAGGGTCGCACCATGCGCCCACTCCCGTTCTTCTATCCTCCCACGTCCTCACCACATGACGCTAAACTGCATGGACTTCAAGAACTATGTATGGATTGATTCTCATCCTTATGATATACGTAGGAATGCCCGGACACTTCGTCCATGGCCCAGCCCAAAATCCAAAATCATCCCCTCGGGTCAAGACATGGCAGGGTGCACCCTTTTTCCCCGACCAACATTGAGCAAGCCTCGACCCGGCTGCACATTCCCCCCTGGAGGTGTTTTCCCCTTTCGTGGATGGATACAACTATGCTTCACCCACTCCTTGACTGGGATTCCATCATTTTTCACACCCAGAGGGACCCCCAAGAACGGCCTGGATACAATGCCCAAGGGCTCTCCTACCGATATGGGCCAAGACCCTCGAGGGTTTTCAAGCAACAAATCAATACAAGTCCCGCGTTGCGAATTTGGTCAGCGGTCGACGCTCATTTTTTTCCCCCATACGGGTCACCATAGGAACGCTGTGTTTCGAATATGGTCAAAAGTGTCCTCGATTTTCGGGTCCACCCCGAGATGTCCCAGGCATCAAGAACAGTGGTTCATTCTGCCCCATCCCGAGGTGACAAACTTCCCCCAGGTGGTTCTAGCGATCCGGGCCACGACCCAGGATTCCTCATGAGGGTGTACGGTGTGATGTAGGAATACATCCTCATTCACGTCCCATGCCGTACACCCTCCCTTTACGAGGCCCAGCCTCAGGCCCCTTGGCCTTCCCGGGTCCCCGACCCTCGTCCTTATGTAAGACGTTAAACTGCAGACCAGTCAGGCCTTTCTGACTGATAACTTTCCCTTCTCTCTGGGCCACAACCCATGATCCCTCATAAGGGTGTACGGTGTGATGTAGGACTATGTCCTCATTCACGTCCCATGCCGTATGCCCTCCCTTTACGAGGCCCAGCCTCAGGCCCCTTGGCCTTTTTGGGTCCCCGACCCTCGTCCTCATGTAAGACGTTAAACTACAAACCAGTCAGGCCTTCCTGACTGATGCCTGATCTTAGGCCCCTTGGCCGTCTCCCCAATCTCTCTCCCGGAGTGTACGGTGTGGTGTGGGACTACGTCCTCATTCACGTCGGGATCATGTACCATGCCGTACGACTCCCCTTACGAGGCCCAGCCTCAGGCCCCTTGGCCTCCTTGGGCCCCTGGCCCCTCGTCCTCATGTAAGACGTTAAACTACAAACCAGTTAGGCCTTCCTGACTGATGCCTGACTTTAGGCCCCTTGGCCTTTCCGGGCCACGGCCTAGGTCCCCTCTTACCCAGGGTGTATGGTGTGGTGTTGGACTACGTCCTCATTCACGTCGGCTTCTTCTCCATACCGCAAACCTCCCTTGTTTCAGGGTATATTTCTCCCCTTCTCGTCCAGCATGACGTTAAACTACATATAGAGAACTATGTGTGGCTTGATTCCCATTCTCATGGGATACGTAGGACCACCTGAATGTCCAAAATTCGGGTCCAGCCCCATCTCTCGGGAATCCTCATCCCATCCTGGCCCCTTGGCCTATCCTTCATCCATGAGAGGATTATATGGTGTGGTGTGGGATTATGTCCTCATTCACGACGATCTCGTAATGACCACGCCATTCTCCCCCCCCCCCTACTGAGCTGTTTCGTCAATCCCTTTTTCGGCGGTTCACCAATATGCTTAAGAGTACTCTGGTTTATTACCTGGAATGCCAAGCTTTACTCGGACACGTCCGCACCCGCTTTCCAGGCATTGCGTATCCCCGCGTCAGGGCTTTAATCATATTTCACACCCGGAGGGACCCCCAAGAATGGCCTGGATACTACGCCCAAGGGCTCTCCTACCGATACAGGCCAATGCCCCCAAGGGTTTTGGACAACAAATCGATAAAATCCCGCGTTGCGAATATGGTCAGCGGTCGATGCTCGTTTGTTGTTCCCACCTCAGGCTAACGCGATATGGACGCTGTGTTTCTATCACGGTTAACAGTTTTCCTCTATCGCCACGCCAACCCATTAAGCCCAAATGCCGGGTACACGATTCACACCCTTCATCACTTCATCGTGTCCAAGCAGAGTCTCGGAACACTTGGTACATTTCCTTCGTGCACGTCTACGCGTTGTGTGAACAGGTGGTGTCGAAGGTGCCCTTCGAAACTCTCTGCCGACTCCTCTTTGATGGACGCCCAAAGTATTACGATGAGGATACCCCCCTTGTTTCCCAAACCGAGTTTATCTCACGTGGGCTTAGGGATTGGGTTGACATCTGTGCTTACTCGGGAGTTGTCACCACCCACTGTCCGAGCTCTAAGACCATAAACTAAGATTCTCATCTGGAACTACGTTCAGCGTGATTCCTATCTCGACAGGATACGTAAGAATGCTTGGACCCCTTGTCTCCGGGCCCAGCTTGAGTTCAGAAAATTTACCTCTCTAATCCTGCCTTCAGGACTCTGATTATAGGGCTTCGTGGCGCAGTGAGGGACTATGTCCTCATTCACGTCGGGTTTGCAATAGCTGCACCACGCATGCCCCCATTCTGAGGTTCAGTCATCCTATTCCTTGTCCTTCAGGACATTAAAAGGCACCCTTCAGAACTACGTGTGGCTTGATTCCCATCCTCATGGGATACGTAGGAACACCTTAATGTCTAGGCTTCGGGTCCAGCCCCACCTCTTAGAGATCTCCTGATCTCCCGGTCACCTAGGCCACTTGGCCCATCCCTCCCCAGAAGGGGGATATGTAGGTATGATACAAGGATTTGGGCACCATGCCCCCTTCCCCCGGGAACCTGCCAGCTCTCGATCACACTCAAAGTTGAGTCCCTTGACTCCTTGCAGTGGTTCACCCATGTATTAAGAGCACTCTAGTCTAGGACCAAGAGTGTCAAATTCAACTTGATCAAGTTCCTTCCACTTGTCAAGCTTCGTGTTCCCCTCTATTCGGACTTCCATCACCTTTCACACCCAGAGGGCCCCCCAAGAACGGCCTGTATAGTACGCTCAAGGGATCTCCTACCGATACGGGCCAACGCCCCCGAGGGTTTTGGACAACGAATCGATAAAATCCCGCGTTGCGAATATGGTCAGCGGTCGATGCTCGTTTGTTAGTCCTCATTTCAGGCTAACGCGACAGGATGCTGTGTTGCGAACATGGTCAGCAGTAATCCTCTGTCGTCACGCCAGCCCCTTCAGTCCTTGAATGTTGGTTGCATGATTCACATCATTTTCCACCCCATCATGTCCATGTGGAATCTCGACACTTTTGGTGATATCCCTCAGTGCACCTTTGCATTCTAGGGGGACAAAGCTGCAATATGGCGCCCTATGGGGCTCCCATGGTCCGAGCTCTAATACCATAAACTAAGATCCATTCAGGACTATGTTCAACTTGATTCCCATCCTCATGGGATACGTAGGATCGCCGAGACGCCCTGTCTCAGGGTAAAACACATTTAGGAAGCCAGTCTCTCTCCCTGTTTCACCTCTGCAGAGGCCCCTCGGCCTAAGGTTTCCCTCTCCGGATGGTGTACAATTTGATGTGGGATCATGTCTCTGTCAATTGTGTTTTATAACACTGCGCACATTTCCCGTCTAGCATCGTCTCTGCTACGTCTGCACTGCATGACGATAAAATGAATGCTTGGTCCTATCATACGACCCTAAGCTGTGACATTATCGTCCTGGCCGCACGACGAAAAACGGCACCGCATTGTGGTGACCTTGTTGTAGAGGACATCACGTTGGGTATTGGTCACGTGCCATGCCATTTGTCAACGCCCATCACGGCTTGATCCTTGTGGCGACATCACGACCTACTATTCTAGGTCTGTCGCTTCACAAACAAAAACCATTCACCTTAAAGAACAAACAAGATTTATGAAATTCCACTTCTTTTAGTGCATGGGCCATGCCCACACTTCCCTGGCACTGGTACCTTACCGTGCCACCTTCCAGAACTACGTATGGCTTGATTCTCATCCGTATGAGATACGTTGGAGCGCCCGGGTGCTTCCCTGTGGGCCCAGCCTAACCCTTGTGTTCGGTCCCTCGACTCGAGAATTCCCTCAGAGAACGCATGGTAAGTAGGACTATGTCCTCATTCATGTCAGGTTTTGATGCCATGCGTCCCCTGATCCCTTTACCCATCCATGGTCCGAATTCTATGACCCTAAACTAAGATCTCCCCAAGGGAAAGGAATCTGCTCCCTCTCTCTAATACGTTTCGTTGCCGTATTCAGATGTGTTTTGACAAAGAGCCCGAAGCGTGGGATTTTCACAGGGACGTTCCCCTCATCCCATGACCAAGCTTCGTGAGCTCGCTATTTGGATCCTCATCCTCTTCCACATCCAAAAGGACCCTCAGACGACGTGGATACTAAGCTTAAGGGCTCTCCATGAATGCTGGACCTAAGGGCCCTTCAATCGTTTTGGGCCAACGTCCCTACGGATATCTGACAACATTTGTGACATGGTCTCGTGTTTCGAACATGGTCAACAGTCGACCCTCATTTGTTTTTCCCCAATTTAGGCTAACGCGACAGGATGCTGTGTTGCAAACAAGGTCAGCAGTAATCCTCCATCGTCACGCCGCCATCATCATGATCCAAATCTCAAGCTTCATGATTCACACATTTCCACTCCCTCTTGTTCAAGTGGAACTCCATCATACTTGTCTCTTTCTCTTCGCGCATCTAGGTGTGCTAAATGATCGTGTTAGTGTCATTGGGCTAGTAGTCACCAAACGTCCCTTTTCCCTAACCTTCCCCCTTTGTTTCTGGAAATTCCCACCACTACTGCTTGTTTCCCACACCGAGCACGACTCACGAGGGCTTAGTAGTTTTGGAAGGATGTGTACCAACACGGTCGGGCTGCTCATCGTCCCGCATGACATTAAACTGAGCTTTCAGAACTACGTATGTCTTGATTCCCATCATCATGGGATACGTAGAGACACCCAGGAATTTCACCTAGGGTTCAGCCCCAAGAATCGCAAAATCCTGTTCCTCCCCATTTCCGGCCCTCTGGCCTGACCGCTCGGGGGGAACTATGTAGCTGCAATTTTTCCTTGAACAAGTTCAGGATGCCCCAAGATCCAATTGAGAAGTGACAGACCCCCTTGCCAGAGAGGCCCTGTCCCAAAGAAGGAATGATCCATGATCAAACCAATGCGCCTATATGGCGTACTCCCACCACGGTGGTGTAGTTACATGAGTGTTGGATTCTATTCAGACAAACCATCACTCCATATTCCACGCTTTGCGTGCCCCTTATTCGGACCCTCGTCCCCTTTCATGTCTCACGGGACCCCCTAACGGCTTGGTCTCATGCCGCATCGGCTCACCTACTATCCTGGGCCGATGTTCTGGAAGTCGGGTCATGTCTGGAAGGACCCCCTAACAGTATGGATGTCTAACCTATGGTCCGCCAACTATCCTGGGCCAACATCCCGAAGGATTGATCGAGAACAAATTGATAAAATCCCGTGTTGCGAATATGGTCAGTGGTTGATGATCATTTGTTGTCCCCATTTCAGGCTAACGCAGTAAGGATACCGTTTCTCCGCCATGGCTAACGGTTGTCCTTTATTGTCACGCCGCCTCTATAGTGTTCCAGATTTTGGGTATCGTTATTCACACCCCCCACTTCCCTCTGTTTGGATTGATTCTAACGCCCCTGGCGTTACCCCGCTCGTGCATTAGAGTAGGGTGGGAAAAGCAGGTCGCCTGTTCAGAGAGACATACACTCCAGCCTTGACCCCTCTCTCTTTCAGGATTTCCCCAAATGGTGATTGATGTCCCATGTTGATCCCCTTGCACCTTTCGTTGTTTTACACTCTCGTACAGGAGCTCCTATTATCTCTTGTTTCCTGCACCGAGCATGGCTCAAGCAGGCTAAAGGATTTAGTTGAATTTATCCTCAATGCGATCGAGGTACAATGGACCCCAATGCACGCGTTTTCCTCAGTCGTTTCCTCAGAACGCGGTCTGCCTCGCCCTTCTCGTCCTCGTGGGACCCCGTTCTTAGGGGTGGCTTTTGTAGACCCCGAAAAACGCATCCCCAAAATTTTCCAAATTCATCCATACATGATCCAAGATCGTAGTCCATTTCGCAAGCTTCGATTTGGTAGGTCGTAGTGCCCGAAAGGAGTTACGGATTAGGAGTTATGGACGTTTGAAGTTGGGCTGGAAATCTGGTTCGCAAAGCCCATTCGCGAAGCCCCCCTCCGTGATCGCGGAGCGCCGCCACGAAGCAATGAGGCGAGAGGCTCCGAGAACCCGTTTGACGTTTGAGATGCACCGCGAAGACCCCTCGCGAAGCACGAATGCGAAGCACCGATGCGAAGCACCCGTGCAGCGCGGTCCCGCGAAGCCCCGCTGCGAAGCGCCCCGACCATCGCGGCATCGCGAAGCTCTAGAGGCGGTGATGCTCCACGAACGCATTTGACGTTCGCGAGCCGCCGCGAAGCACAAGAGGCGGCGCGGAAGTTCTGCTTCGCGGTGCCCCCGCCTATAAATACCCATCTCACCCCCCCTTCTCAGGAGGACGGCCACGACCACTTCGCCCCTTGGGCGACCGAGCGGAGATCCGCATTACGGATCCACGAAACCATGCTCCGCGAGCAGCATCCTTCGTGTTTCTACTCCGCGAGCGGAGGATCCGCGAGTCCATGCTCCACGAGCCTATGCTCCGCGATGCTGCACCGCGAGACTGAGCTTCGCGAGAGACCATGCTCCGCGATGCTGCTCCGCGAGACCAAGCTCCGCGAGACCCCTTTTCTCTGCGAGACCCATTTGCTCCACAACACCCCTTTTCTCCGCGAGAGATCATTTCTCCGCGAGGCCATGCTTCACGAAGCTACTTCGCGAAGACCTATGCTTCGCGAGGATCCTACCTTCGCGCACACCGGTCCGTACCGCGGGGGCTGCTCCCCCGCGCCACCGCTCGGGGTCAGTGGCGGGCTGTGGTCTCGGCCCTCCGGGCCGGTCCCTTCACAACTGTCACATACCCCCATGAAAATGGAGAGTCGCACCGCGAACTTTTCGGGCCGGGATGCCGGGATTTTCCATTGCGCCCTTATGCGCTCCCACCTTCCACCTACAGAACACCATGATTTGAGATACTCCTCCACACACCATGAAATAGCTTGAGTTGACATATACTCTTGGTTTCATTCCATGCCGTGAGTTGAGATTCTCATCATAAATTCCCCGAGTACGTTGAGTCGAACCATTCCTCAGGAAACTCCTCCAAACCCAATCACATGGATCCTATGCCAGGTTGAACCAGAAAGGGCCGCCCTTGCGTAAGTCCCGACACCAACAATTTCTAGGCACCTTCTGCCGAATAGTCCTACCTACAAGACTATAAACTGTAGTATCCTCCATATGTTCCAAACATAGGATGCCTCTTTCCCTATATGATAGATGCCTCATGCTCCTAGCATGAGATGATAACAGTCCTTCCTACATGACTCTAAACTGTAGTAATCCCTATGTGGAAAATATAGGATGCCTCTTTCCCTATACGAGAGATGCCTCATGCTCCAAGCATGAGATGCCAATAGTCCTACCTACATGACTCTAAACTGTAGCATTATCCCTATCTAATAAATGATAGGATGCCTCTTGCCCTAAACGAGAGATGCCTTATGCTCCTAGCATAAGATGCCTACTGCCATGTTTACAGTGGCATAGTTTCAAGAGCGTTGGAATCCGTTCAAACATTCCAGCACTCCACCCCACGCTTTGTGTGTCCTTCATTCGGATCTGCATCCATTTCGAATGTCTGAAGGGACCCCCTAACAGTATGGACTGTAGACCCATGGTCCCCCTGCTGTCCTGGGCCAACGCCCCAAAAGGCTTCGGGTGACACTTTGAGGTCCTGTGTTTCGAATACGGTCAGCAGTCGACCCCTCATTTGTTTGTCCCCATTTTAGGCTAACGCGATAGGATGCTGTGTTGTGAACATGGTCAGCAGTTATCCTCTATCGCCATGCCACTCTCATTGCATTCCGAATGTCGGGCATGTGATTCACACTTTTCATGTCCCTTTGTTTGGGCTGATTCCAACACCCTTGGCATTATCCCGCTTGTGCACTTGCGCATAGGCACATACCTCAACCCACTAGTTAGTTGGGATGCCCTCATGGTCAGACATGAGGAAGACATTACGGGCAGCTTCCTAGCGTAAGCCCCATTCACCAGTGCCGCTCCATGGTGGCACCCGGGCAGCTTCCTAGCGTAAGCCCCATTCACCAGTGCCGCTCCATAGCGGCACCCGGGCAGCTTCTTGCATAAGCCCCATTCACCAGTGCCGCTCCATAGTGTCACCCGGGCAGTTTCCTAGCGTAAGCCTCATTCACCAGTGCCGCTCCATAGCGGCACCCGGGCAGCTTCTTGCATAAGCCCCATTCACCAGTGCCGCTCCATAGCGGCACCCGGGCAGCTTCCTAGCGTAAGCCCCATCCACCATTGTCGCTCCTTAGAGGCACACCCGGGCAGCTTCCTAGCGTAAGCCCCATCCACCATTGCCGCTCCTTAGCAGCACACCTGGGAAGCTTCCTAGCGTAAGCCCCCATTCACCAGTGCCGCTCCATAGCGGCACCCGGGCAGCTTCCTAGCGTAAGCCCCATTCACCAGTGCCGCTCCATAGCGGCACCCGGGCAACTTTTTTGCATAAGCCCCATTCACCAGTGCCGCTCCATAGCGGCACCCGGGCAGATTCTTGCATAAGCCCCATTCACCAGTGCCGCTCCATAACGGCACCCGGGCAGCTTCTTGCATAAGCCACATTCACCAGTGCGGCTCCATAGCAGCACCCGGGCAGCTTCTTGCATAAGCCCCATTCACCAGTGCCGCTCCATAGCGGCACCTGGGAAGCTTCTTGCATAAGCCCCATTCACCAGTGCCGCTCCATAGCGGCACCCGGGCAGCTTCTTGCATTAGCCCCATTCAGCATTGCCGCTCCTTGGCGGCACCCGGGCAGCTTCCTTGCGTAAGCCCCATTCACCAGTGCGGCTCCATAGCGGCACCCGGGAAGCTTCTTGTTTAATCCCCATTCACCAGTGCGGCTCCATAGCCGCACCCGGGCAGCTTCTTGCATAAGCCCCATTCACCAGTGCCGCTCCATAGCGGCACCCGGGCAGCTTCTTGCATAAGCCCTATTCACCAGTGCCACTCCTTGGTGGCACCCGGGCAGCTTTCTTGCATAAGCCCCATTCACCAGTGCCACTCCTTGGTGGCACCCGGGCAGCTTCCTAGCGTAAGCCCCATTCACCATTGCCGCTCCTTAGCGGCACCCGGGCAACTTCTTGCATAAGCCCCATTCACCAGTGCCGCTCCATAGCGGCACCCGGGCAGCTTCTTGCACAAGCTCCATTCACCATTGCCGCTCCTTGGCGGCACCCGTGCAGCTTCCTTGCGTAATCCCCATTCACCAGTGCGGCTCCATAGCGGCACCCGGGCAGCTTCTTGCATAATCCCCATTCACCAGTGCCGCTCCATAGCGGCACCCGAGCAACTTCTTGCATAAGCCCCATTCACCATTGCCGCTCCTTGGCGGCACCCGGGCAGCTTCCTTGCGTAAGCCCCATTCACCAGTGCGGCTCCATAGCGGCACCCGTGCAGCTTCCTAGCGTAAGCCCCATTCATCATTGCCGTTCCGTAGCGGCACCCGGGCAGCTTCCTAGCATAAGCCCCATTCACCATTGTCGCTCCATAGTGGCACTCGGGAGGCTTCCTCGCGTAAGCCCCATCCACTGTTGTGATCCCAATCGACGGTAAGCTGTTGATATCCCATTCCAGCGGTAAGCTGTTGTGATCCTATTCAGAGGTAAGTCGTTGACATCCTCATCCAGCGGTAAGCCGTTGTGACCCAATCCAGCGGTAAGCCGTTAAAATCCTCATCCAGCGGTAAGCCGTTGTGATCCTATTCAGCGGTAAGCCGTTGACATCCTTATCCAGCGGTAAGCCGTTGACAACCCTATCCAGCGGTAAGCCGTTGCGACCCCCATTCAGCGGTAAGCCGTTGAAACCCCCGATCGACGATAAGCCGTCATCAGAAGAACTAAGTGGTCTTTGATCCATGTCAAGGCATGGTACGTAGGAAGCCTCTCCAAGGCTCAAGCCCGAAATCATCATCATCCTTTTCTTTGGGCCTCCATCCTGGAGTAAGTCCCAACACCATGGGCCACTCAACGCGTAAGCCCCACTTCGCTTCTCACGGGTGCACCCTTCGCGACGTGATCGTCAGGTCCTTGCAACCTCTTGTTTCTCACACCGAGCATGACTCACGTGGGCTTAGAGTGAGCACCGACCCTGACCCCGAACAACCACTTGAACTATGAGGTATTTGATCCATGTCAAGGCATGGTACATAGGAAGCCTCCACGAGGTTCAAGCCCACCCTTCCTTCACGTCGGGTTTCACCCCCGTCCAGCACGACGTTAAACTACGCTCCGGTCCAGTGGTAATCCATTGCGACCCAACCCATCTTGAACTACGAGGTCTTTGATCCATGTCAAGGCATGGTACGTAGGAAGCCTCTATGAGGTTCAAGCCCACCCGTCTTTCACGTCGGGTTTCACCCCCGACCAGCACGACGTTAAACTACGCTCCGGTCCAGTGGTAAGCCATTGCGAGCCAACCCATCTTGAACTACGAGGTCTTTGATTCATGTCAAGGCATGGTACGTAGGAAGCCTCTATGAGGTTCAAGCCCACTCGTCTTTCACGTCGGGTTTCACCCCCGTCCAGCACGACGTTAAACTACGCTCTGGTCCAGTGGTAAGCCATTGCCACCCAACCCATCTTGAACTACGAGGACTTTGATCCATGTCAAGGCTTGGTACGTAGGAATCCTCTATGAGGTTCAAGCCCACCCGTCTTTCACGTTGGGTTTCACCCCCGTCCAGCACGACGTTAAACTACGCTCCGGTCCAGTGGTAAGCCATTGCGACCCAACCCATCTTGAACTACGAGGTCTTTGATCCATGTCAAGGCATGGTACGTAGGAAGCCTCTATGAGGTTCAAGCCCACCCGTCTTTCACGTCGGCTTTCACCCCCGTCCAGCATGACGTTAAACTACACTCCGGTCTAGTGGTAAGCCATTGCGACCCAACCCATCTTCCGAACTATGAGGACTTTGATCCATGTCAAGGCATGGAACGTAGGAAGCCTTCACGAGGTTCAAGCCCACCAATAGTGGACCCCCGGGTCTACTTTCACATCGGTTCACCGACAAACCCATCCTCTGAACTATGAGGTCTTTGATCCATGTCAAGGCATGGTACGTAGGAAGCCTCCACGAGGTTCAAGCCCACCCATCATCCATTCACGTCGGGTCCCATTCTGGTCCAGTGGTAAGCCATTGCGACCCATCCCATTTGAACAATGAGGTCTTTGATCCATGTCAAGGCATGGTACGTAGGAAGCCTCTTCAAGGCTCAAGCCCAACTTCACCGTCGCCCCTGCGATGGTCCCATTTCACTTCCCCTCCACTTCATTCATCCATCCATCAACCATCCTGATTCTCACCCGGGCCGCCACACCACGGTGGGATCATGCCATCCACCTCCTTGCTGCTCCTAGCAGCGCATGGGCCGCTTTCCAAGTGCAAGCCCCATCATATCTCCGAGTTGTTGTCCTCTGCGCACAACCCGATTCATCACCCCTTCGAACTATGTGGGTTTTGATCCGTTTCCTCTACACAGGGTACGTAGGAAACCTCAAAGAGGATCAATCCCAACCAGTGGTAATCCATGGTGTTCCCCATCCTGGGGTACACTTCCCTTGATCCGCCCTCAGTGGTGTTCAGATCAGCCATTACGGTGTGACATCTCCCCTCAAGGGAGTGCACCACCTCGGATCTGTCCTCATTGGGCGTTCTGATCCATCCCCTCAGTAAACCTTCTATGTGTTCCCTCCTAGGGATATACCAATCTGGTCTGTCTCTATGGGACGTTCTGATCACCCTCATTCCGTCTCCACAGGACGTTAAACTCACGACCTACCTTTTGATAAACATGAGATGCCTGAGGAAAACCTCGGATGGAACGCCTTTGGTGTAACCGTCTCTGCTAGACGTTAATCTTGCAACATACCCTGTGTTAAACACGGGAAGCTGAGGAAAACCTTAGACACACGCCTCGGGTTCTGCACCCTTGAGATTCCCTCTTATGAGGAAGAATATAGGTTCCCCTATGTCCGTGCACCCAGAGATGCCCTGACACGCCTGATGTTGTCGTCTACTCCGAACGAAGGTCGCTACCATGTCAAGACACTATGGAATGTCTTGACGGAAGTAGTGTCATTAACCGGCGTCCATGACGATATATCACCGGGAATGAGATTCACGAACAACGTATTAAATCTATGAGGGAGACCCGGACTAGGTGATGAATTCTGAGGAGGAATCCATGGAAGGATGAACCGACATCCCATCATCCCGTTTCGATCAAGGAGAAGACGTCCCTGAATAAGGAGCGAATGCCACCTGCCTTTGGAAAGAGGGAATGCGGGGCAACAGCCGCGCGTCCTCACAAACGGATGCACGCGCCCTGGCGAAAGCGTCGGAAACAATATTTATACAATATTTTTAATTGGTTTTAAAGTGTACTTTTATATTATTTTTATCATTTAATCCAATTTTTTCATTGGAAGAAGTTTTAATTTGATTTTGGACTTAAACACTTATCAATCTGTTGGTAGTTATTAATTCATTAAAAACATGCCTTTTGGTTGTGACAATGGTAAATAATTTTAAATTAATTTCTGAAACTATTGGGTTTTGAGTTTGGAAAAATATATTCCATATTTGGAATCATGATCTCCAAATTGTGAATTCAGGTAACTTTTATTTTTAGGCATTATAAATTTTCGCTTCAGTAATCTTTTCTTTACCATTGTTAAAAGTCAAATATGGTAAATAAGGGTAAAAATAATACTATAATAATATTAAATAACACTAATAATTGTTCTAATCCTATTGGTTGATACATTTACGAACATTTTAATCATTGGGTAGATATTTAGACCCCATAAATCTAGTTTAATGTGAAAATGATATTTTATAAAAATTATTTTAATGTTAAGGGAAATGTAATATAAAAATATATCATTTAGTAAAAAAAATTATGTATGGGAATGTATATATCATATTTTCAACAATAAATATTATTTGGAAATATAGAAAGATTTAATATATCATCTTATTTTATTTATTATTTTTTGACATTAAATAAATAGATTTAATTATGGCATAATGGTGATGATGTGATTACTTCAATAATAGAGGATTAAAAATGATATTTTAAATGTAAAAGTCAATTTAATTTAATTATTTTGATATCATCCATGAATTTTCTGGAAGATAGTTACATGAAATATTTTTATCAATGACGTTTTTTGAAATCAATCATGTTTTTTTGGAATTAAAAAAAATCATGATATGAATTGTGTCAAAATTGACATAATTCATATTTTAAAATATTCAATAATTTTTTAAATAACATAAAATTAAAGAAATCTATGATTCAGAAAAATAAATATAATATGTTTAAATTTTTATTAATGACACTTTAATTGGATATTTTTCCTATTTTGGAAACTATCTTGATTCTCAAAGTGTTAAATGCATGATAAAACAATAAGATTAAAAAGGGTTGAATAAAAATGATAAGGATTAAAAAATAACCAAAACCTGTCCAATTATTATTAGATGAATTTATTTCAAGTTGGTCTTTTGTCTCCCCGGACTTTTGTGAGAGGATTGTGCAGGATGATTGTTGTAGTGAGACTTACACGCACCTTTGTAAACCGCCTCTAGGACGTTTCCTTGTGTACTTTTATTTTCATTAATAAATTTTTCTAGGAGCAGGTGTTAGGCCCGGCTCCTGATCTTCTTGGTATTCATCCTATCACCTAATTTAATGAGTTCATGTCCATTTTAACCTAAAATCATTTTATAATAAAATAATATTTTCAAACATTCTGAAAGAGCCCCTCCTCCTTCTTGTAAAAGGCCACCACCTCTATCCCATTATACACATATCTCAAGCCCCATGGATCATCCAAAACCTGCTTCATGAACCTCCATATATCCCCCTCTTCCACATATAAGATTTTCTCAATGCATGAGGAACTTCAAGAATGCCTTTTGGTGAAAATAAAATAGAGTTTCACATTTTAATAAGTAGCGTCATCTCTCAAATTCCTTTCCATTATTATACTTCTTCACTCCCTATTCCATTATTTTTTTTTTGATTACATAACAAAACCAGTATCCCAAATATACTTTTTTTTTGAGATTTATTCAAACTACTCTTACACACACCTCCATCTAATGTATTTAGAACCTACTGTTTCTGTGGACAGCGAACTACTGCCTCACAAAATGATGATTATTCAATTTTTCCATACCACCTCTCATGGTGGTCATTATAATAGAACTGTTTTTATATCTGATATATATTATATTTTTATTGTCTCTATTTTTATGTATTTTTATGTAAATCATACATTTATGGTTCCCATAATGAGTAAATATGTTAATTTCATTTTAGGATGTGCGGACTACCGCCCCCTCAAGATGAAATGAATTTTTCATAACATACATGGAACGTATAAAGGATGGTGTTAGTGGACTTATGTAATGTATATAAAATATGATATTATACTTTGATTATAATATACCTATGTATCATTTGGTTTTAATTCCATTAAAATTGAAAAAAAGAAATTAATGTAGTGTTCAGGTGTATGTACGACTTACCGTCTCTATGAACAGAGCATTCATTTTTATATCCAAATGTAATGAACTATTCTAAATACATATATACTCTACATATATGATAAGTATATATATATATATTAGTAATATTCTATAGATAATGGGCGTGTGATCACATGGAAAAATTGTAATTATAACAAGTTCATATTTAACTCAAATTACGAACATCAACAAAATGACTCATATGAACTAAAAGAATTAACTACTTTTAATTTCATTGTAATAAGTGATATAAATGGATTAATAAAATTTAAAAGGGATCTTAATAAATTAGAAATAAACATATGTTTATTATTCAGGAAATTAGAGTATGAATGATTCAAGATAAACATGATGTAAGGGACCTAACTAACTTAATTTCAATTTATTGGGTTAAAATTATTATTCTTGAATATGTCATGCTATGATTATGTGAGAAATAATTTTTTTCACATATATTGTATTTATACTTTAATTTTTTTACTTATAGTGAATGAACATAATCGATCTATTTTATTTACAAAATGATCTTTGTAAGGGAACATTTCACCCTCCTATTCTAGTCAAAGACATTGTTTATGTTATGTATTTTAATTTCCATTTTATTATGTTGGGATTTTTTATTATATATTATTTTTGGTTTACATTTTATGTACATGTGATGAGATACTATTTTCTCTCTCATCAACTAATTTTATGAAATTCTATGTGATGCCATTAGGAGTCTGAATTTTCGTAATGAAATATCAAAACTCAATTTCCACTATTTTGGTATGACGCATACTTCGTTGATTATATTATGCCAATGTTTTTAATGGTATCCCTATTTATTTTTTATGTCATAATTTCAACTTCCCTTTTGTTGGATATTATTTTACAACACATAATAATCCTATGGATAAATTCTTTGGTCATTTATACGAACATTGTAAGGGAAATCATAGCTCAATATCCATTCATTGATTTAAATATCTGTGTCAATGGTTTGGATTTTTATAGAATATGGGTAAATTACCTTTTATTTTTTAAAATTTATTATCGACTTATATTATGTGTATTTATATTTTTCAAAAATAATTATGTAATTGATTTATCTTTAATATAGGGATATGATATTTGTAAGGGATTTTGTCTCAATTTAAATTCCATTAAGACTTATTTTTTGTTATACAACAATTCACATTTATATTTTTTATATACATTACATTATCATGGTTCAACTTCTTCTCATGATATTATAACCTTTCTTTAATGTTATTATGCAATAATTTTTATTCATGTATTTTCTCATGTCGTAAGAGACATCGTCTCAATCTCTTTTTATTATGGCTTACATCAATTTATACATGACTTTCTTTTATATTCTATATAATAAAACTCTTCAAATTTAACTTTTATTAAAAATGAATCGTCCTTTTTCTAAGTGTTTTAATAAATGAAAAAAAAATCATTTTAACATACATGGTGACAACAACCATTCCGCTACCACAAGAATTATTTGATATTTGGCTTCCTTTACAAGCCATAATATTTTTAAAATTAAAATAAATACCATATTATGTTTTTATGTATTTTTGTATCAAAAATGGTTTTTGGAATGGATTTATTATGTCAATATAATGAAATTTTATATTGTGATTGTAATGTAAATGTTGTCATTCCTTTATTTATGTTCTTGTGTTATGATTATATTATGGTTAGTAGAAAAGGTTGAGGTATGCAGGTGGTTTCAGGATAAATCTAGGGTGGGTGATCCCAAGATAGGTCACCAATGCATTGTGGAACATGATGAAGGTAAATGATAATGTTTCTCTTAGATTTTTAGGGAATATACTATGATGTATATTCCAAACATAAATCCCTATGTAGTTGTTAAAGCTAAAGTGTATGTATGATATGGATACCACAAGTTACCTTTATGTTTTTTGATTTTTCTGTGTTATTCATGAATCTTATTATTTTCAGAGTTATGTTAATGAGATAATGTTATTTGAGAGAAAAGTAAGATTTAATTTATTTTTATGAATTGATTTAGTAATTTTTTTTCTTTATTTTATGACCCCTAATTTTCATTTTATACTCATCCGTGGTTTTAGAAATGTTTCATCATATTGTATAAGTAATGGTAAGATAATGGAATTATTCAATAATATTTATATAAAGAAACGAATTCTTGTTTTATTTGAGGTGTTCTATTCTTGTGAAAAACTTTTTAGTGTAAAACTATCTAATTTGTAATAATTGAGATGTAATGCAATATTTATGGCCTAATTCTATAAAAATATATAACTGAAAAGATCATCAATGTAAATTGTTGATTTAACTATAGATTAATTATTGTTTTAAGGATGGGGACTTATAAGTGGTATCAGATTTCAGTTTAGAAAACTTTTGTGATTATGAGTTTTTGTTAGACATGTGGTTAGTATCTACACCTACTCATTAAGTAAAATCCAAATTTTTTTAACTATTTCAGATCAAGGAATGTCTGTTACAAATGGATGGGGGGAGGATCTCAAACAACGTTTTTATCTATTCCTGATGAATTTCTTGCAATAATTATTTCAATGTCATATCCAGATGATTCTGAAACATTTTCTACCATACAACTCACATGAAATAAATTTTCTATGATTTAAAACACCTCCACTATACATTGATACCATCATGGATCATTGGTTGTATATAATCAAATCATATTTTCTTAATATTTTAATATTTTCAAAAAAGGTAAATATTATTATTTAATTTTAAAATATTTTAGCTTTGAGAATATTTTGAATCATAATATGATATTTGAAAAAGGTGCTAAATAAGGAGACCTTTACACACCCTATTTATATTTTCTTTAAAATTATAGTCATTCAGCACATGCTTATTGTATTTTAAAAGGACCATTGATTTATTGTTTCATCTCATGCTCAGTCCAACTATTTTATAGAAATAATGTTTTATCAGATGTTTTGAAATTATATGACATGTATAATTATTTTATGAAACAATTTTTCTATGAACACCTATATGAACCAAGTTGTATGAGGTGTATTTGGACAAAGAATGTAGATGAATTTGAAGGATCTATAAATAATTGTTGCGGTGTATGTACCATCTATCTATGTGAATAGGATGATGATGAACCTAGGTGGATACCATGATCAAGGTACGATGTTCTTAATTTTGGAATAGTGTTTTTATGGAGGAGAAAAATATCAATATATATAAGACTTCATGAATTAAGATATTGAGTTAATTATGAGTTGGGAAAAAATAAGAGGTACAATAAAACCATTAAGGTTAAATCAGGTTAGGGTTATTTTTTAGTTGTATATAAAAGGACGTCAACCATGATGGGTGACAACCCATCATGTCCGGTAAGGACATAGTAATCAGACCCACAGCGGAAGGGTGATAAGGGTGCATCGCCAACAACTGCCCTACATGAAGCTGCTGGTTAGTTTGATTTATTCATTTTATTTAAATGATTTTATTGATCAAGAATAAGTTTATTTTTAATCTAATGTTTTGTCAATAAGTTATTCTTAGTATAAGTTAATTATTTCGTGATTAAGTGATAAATGATATTTTGGATGACATTTTTTCTTTTGGGAAGACTATATGCCTAGGGAAAATAAAATACAATGTGATTTCATTTTTGGTGTAATGATTGAAATTTTATTTTGGAATAATCAATATTATTATTATGAATATATGGAGATATAGGTTATTTATGGAAATTATTAACATATAATAAAGAATATGTGATTTGGTTAATTACACTTCAATATGAGACTTTAAGAGTAGTCGATTTTATTTGGAGATAAATGTTAAGATTTACTATGGTAGAGTACGTGATTAAATTCTTATAGGCTTTTGTTTCAATCATAGTTTGGATTATATTTACATATTTTAAGAACTATTTTTTGTTGAATGGTCTTTGTTGAACTTTGGCCATTGTTTGTTAAATTTTAGAGATTAAGATTAGTATTTCTTTTATAAAGTATTATTCTTTTCTAGGATTACCTGATCTTGTATGAACCATTTTTTTCAGTTAATGTATAAAGACCTGGGAAATATATGGTTCATCTTTTTTAAATCATGTAAATATCTAAAAGTTTATTATAGTGCCTCAGGTGTGACCAAGTCATCTATAATACTCATCGTTTGGAGAAAAGATGAGTTTTTGGTAGAAACTTAGGAAAGGATGAAACTCTATTTGAGAAGAATGTATATTTCTTTATGTTCTTATTAAATATAATCCATAAATTCTCAAAATTTATGAAAGGAAACCTAAAACTAAATATTGTTTCCGTTTAATTTTCTTACTAGGGAATCAAAGAATGTTTAACCAATCACATGTTTCTGTTTTTCTAATGGTAACATTCTCCTGATCATGTTTTCTTTAACTCTCCATTATAACTTGATGGTTAATTTCTGTTCTATATAAATGTTTTCCTAAATGGAATTATAATATAGATTATCTCAGGTGAACATTGTACCTATCTGTATTTACTTTAATTTCATATTTTTATTGACTCTTTTTTCGATGTGGGACATTCAATGAAGTTTCCAAGCCAAATATTAAATTGTGAGGATGCAATTATCTAATGGGGGGAAGAATGTAAAATCCTTGGAAGAACAAGAATATAAAATTTTAATATTTATTAAAATTATTGAAATAAATAATAATTTTAATTTCAAGGTGATGTTATGTCTGAAATGGTACTCAACACGCAACAATGAGTTTCATTGAAATGTTATGTTTCACACAACCATGACTTATAATGAAAAATAAAATAATATTATTTTTATTTTAAATGTAGTTAATGCCTAGTCATTGTATTAGAGGTAATGAACAGAAATAACTTCAATATGATTACAAATTTTTTGTAATTTTATTTACTTATATCCAATAAATTTTAGAGGCTTAAAATTAGAATGAATCCAATTTTAAGCATAAAATACCCAAAAATATTAAAATATAGTTTTTCCACATCTTTATTGAGATCCCCTATTAATTATAGTTTTTGTCACTTTTATATTCCGTAGTTGGAAAAATAAACTTCTTATATAGAATAGGGTCATCAAAATTTAATTTGGGTAAATTTTTGGTATTTTCTGATACAGTTCATATTTTAATGAATAATGAATAATACTTCAATTTAAGTCAAAATTGTCTTTTCATATGATTTATTTATATGAATAGATTATATTTTTAATTCAATTTAAATTTTAATTGGATTATATTTTTATAATATAATCCCATTTTGGCCATTTTATGTAATTTAACTATGAAATTGGACATAAAAATGTGTCAATATTTTGGTAGTTATTATTTCTTAAAAAACTCAATTTCTAGTTTTGAAAACATGAATTAATTTTAAAATAATTTCACAAACTTTTGTGTTTTGAATTTGGAAAAATCGATACCATATTTAGAATAATGATATCCAATTTGTGTAAATATGTTTATTTTATTTTTAACAATTCTGAATAGTAACTTCAGTAAATATTTTATTTACCATCGTTAATGGGTAAATCTGGTAAATAAGGGTAAACTATAATACTATAATAATTTTAAATCACCCTAAAAATGTCTTATTATTATTTTATGATACATTCCTAACCATGGGAATCTTTGGGAGGATTTTAGGACCCAATGGTGCCACTTTTATGTGAAAATGCCATTTTATAAAAATTAAATTTATTTAAGGAAAATGTAACATAAACATATATCATTTAGTAAAAATATTATATGGTATTATATATGTTATATTATAGAATATAAATATTAATTTTAAATATATATTAATTTCTTATATCATGTTATTTTATTTATTATTTTTAGTCATTAAATAAAAAAATTAATTTTGAAACAATAGTGATGATGTGATTGCTTCTTAATTAAGGATTCAAATAAATGAAATTATAAATGTTAAAATAAATGTAATTTAATTATTTTGATATCAACCACGAATTTTAGGGAGTATTGTTACATGTTATCTTTGTATGAATGTTTTTTTGAGTCAATCATATTGTTTTGGATATTTATAAAATGTCGTGATATGAATACTTTCAAAATTGACATCATTCCTATTTTAAAATATATAATTTTTTTTGAAATATTATAAAATTAAAACAAATATAATATTTTAAAAAATAGATAGAATAATTATAAAATTTTATTAATTACTCTTTAATGGGATATTTGACATGTTTTTGAAATTATTTTAATTCTCAAAGTGTTAAATGCTTGATAAAATGGTATGAATTAACAAGGGTTAAATAAAATAGATAAGGATTAAAAAATATCCAAACCCTATCCAATATATATTGGATTATTTTATTTTTTATTTTATTCTTATTATATTATAATTTTATGGTTTGTGTTCCTTTTTAATATAAAATAATTTAATAATAAAATAATACATTCAAACATGCCTTTAGATCCCATCCTCAATCATATAAAATCCCAAAACCTCTATCTCATTACACACACCTCTCAATCCACTTGGGTCATCCAAAATATCCAACAAGAATCTGCCAATAACCTCCTATTACTCATATACGCTCCCCCTTATGAATCATGAAATAAATGGAAGACTTTTGGATCTAATCTACGAGAGTTACAAGTTTAAAGAGGTTGTGTCTTCTCTAAAATTCCATTTCATTATTCTACTTCTACAATTCCTATTCTCTTATTTTCCATTGATTACATAAAAAATTAGTATCATAAATATAGTAGGAACTATATTAGATGGTGAACTACTACCTAGAGAAGTAATGATTGTTCGATTTTTCATTACCACCTATAATGGAGGCCATTATGACGGAACTATATTTATATGTGATATATATTATATTTATATTGTCACTATTTTTATTTATTTTTCATTTATAGCATACCATTATGGTTTCAATGATCTATAAATATGATAATTTCATTTGAGGAAGTGTGGACTACCACCTCATCAAACTGATATGAATCATTCATATCATACATGGAAGGGATAATGGATGTAGTTAATGAACATATGTAACATATATAAAATATAAAATTATAAAATAATTATAATATAAATATTTATCATTTGGTTTTTATTCCATTAAAAATGAAAATAAAGTAATTAAAGTAGTGTTAATGCGTACGTATGACTTACTGTCTCGATTGACAGTTATTTTCATTTCTTATCTCCAAATGTTATGAAATATTATTAATACATATATAATGGTTTTATATGATTTAGATGATATATTTATTAATTATAATCTAGAGATAATGTAATTTCGACCACATGAAAAAATTGTAATTATAACATGTTCATTTTTTAATCAAATTTCAAACATCGACAAGATGTCCGATATGAACACAAAAAATTAACTAATTGTTATTTCAAGGGAATTGGTGATTTAAAATGAATAGTAACATTGTAAATGGTTCTGATTCAGTTAGAAATTAACTTAAGATTTTTATGTGTGAAATTAAATAATGAACGAGTCATGTTGGACACGAGGTAAGGGAACTCCTTACCCAAATTTCCATTATTTGTGTTATAGTTCTACTTGTTGGTTATATCTAGCTATGATTATGTGAGAAATAAGTTTTCTTATCATACCTTGTATTTATAATATCTTTATGTGTACATATACTGAATCAAAATAATCTATCTATTTTATTTACAAAATTATCTTTGTAAGGAAACCTTTTAATATCCTCTTCTAGTCAATGACTTCTTTTATGATATGTATTTTAATTTTGATTTCCATATGTTGAGATATGTTATTATATATTATTTTCCATTTAATATTATGTCAAATTGATGAGAGACCCTTTTCTATCACTTCAACTCATTTTAAAAATTTTTATGTGATGTTGTTAGGTTGCCTAATTTTCATAAGTAAATTTCTAACCTCATTTTCCACTCTTTGGGTTTGACGAATACTTCGTTGACTATATTATGCCACGATTATGGGTAGAATAAATATTTATTTATGTTTTAATTTCCAATTCACATTATATTTATATACTATTTCAAAACATAATCACCCCATTGATGAATTCTTACATCAATTATACGAACATTGTATGGGAAATCATATATCAATCTTTATTCATTGACTTAAATATTTGTGTCATTGGTTTTTCTTTTCCATGAATATGTCTGAATAAACTTTGATTGTTTTACACTTAATATCCAATTATATTGGTTGTATTTATATATTTCACTCATAATTATGTCATTAATTTATCCATGATCTAAGATATGATCTTCGTAATGGATTTTGTCAGAATTTACATTCCATTGTGACATAATAATTATTATACACCATTTTAATTTTGTATGGTGTATATACTTCCCTTTGACATATTATATCATGAATCTCCTTATTCTCATGATGTTATATGTTTCGTTAATTTTATTCTATAATTATTTTTATTTATGTATTTTATCAAGTTATAAGAGACTTCGTCTCAATCTCCTTTTATTGAGGTATACATCAATTTATACACGACATTCATTTATATTATCTATAATAAACCCCTTTTAATTTTCCTTTTATTCCAAATGAATATATTTTTTAGAATCATTTTACAAAATGAAAAAAATAAGGTTTCTTTGATATGTACGCGGTGACAACAACCTTTCTGCCTCCACGAGCGTTATTTTATATTTAGCTTCCTCATCAAGCATCAATGTTTTTAAAATAAAAATAAATAAAATATACTCGTTTTATGTTTTTTGGTACGAAAAATGGTTTTGGGAATGGATTGATTATGTCAATATGTTGAAACGATAAATTGTTATTGCAATATGGAAATGTTATCTTTCCATTACGATTATTCATGTGTTATGATTTTGTTATGGTTTTTTGGGAATTGTTTACACATATGAGTGGTTTAGTGAAAATATCAGGGTGGGTGAGCCCAAGATTTCTCTCCAATTCATTGGGTAACATGATGGTGGTAAACCTTAAGGTTTATCCAAAGACACCAGAAATGCTCAGCCAGAGACAAAGTCTCTGACCGTTTATTAAAAGAAAGGAAAAGTTTAGCAGGAAAGCATTAAAAACTAGATCATACAGTTACATGTCATAGAAAACATACCCATTATCATAACCATCTCCATATCCATGATTGATTGCCTCATCTGCGTTATCCAACTCCCATTCTGAACTACTATACTACTTCATAATCATCGCATACTTTGGTCTGAGATTTAATTTCTCCAAATACAAAAACTCCTCAGTAGAATTCACCTATTTTCCTTTAATGGTAGAATATCTGGTAGACATCAGCTTTGGCATAGAAGAGTAATCTCTATGCTGACTTCTTCTTGGGGGGTGGTCTTAGCACCCTCATTCTCTGTCGCAACCTTCCTTCCATACTGAACAACATCACTAAAAGTGGTTCGGACTCGGCCATCATTCTCCTTCTCACTATCAGATATTTCCCCCCATCTCCTAGGGATAAACACCTTTTGGTAGCCGCTATTGACACCCTGCAACTACTCAATGTAACTGTTAATTTTAATCAGTGCTAAAAATTGTGGTTTCACCATAGGCTCATAAACTTCAAGTGACTCGGTCTACAAACGACCTTTCCCGGAAACAACATCCTGATAATTCAACCCCACCTGTATATTACAACCTTTAATCCGTGGAAAATCCTCACCAACATGAGATATCCCCCCATGATTCAATTACCTAGAACAATGGTAAGATCCATGCCCATGCACCTGTTTATTCTTTATACCATTATGATCAAAAATCAGTCCCAGACCCATCACCCCACTGTCATGAAACTCCACATCTTCAGCAGACATCCGGCCAGGAGACAAATTAAGAGAAATCTGGTCTGGATCCACTTCCCGTTCTGCATTCACCAGACCAACAATGAAATTACTAACTTCAATAATTTCCACTTTCTGCACATGATGTGTCTTCAGCTCAGGTGCGGACCTCACCCAACCACCAGCTTCATCCACAGAAGCCCCTACCTGTAGGTATATAACATATCTGTCCATTGCATCCTTACCCCTCGCTGGTACCAGTTCTTGGCCACTGGTCACCCCAGCAGATTGGACTGCCTACTTCACATCAGCCTTCAATCCTCCAGCATGAATCACCCCAAGATCACTCCATAGTCATCTAAACAGCTCATCTACCATCAGATTCATAGACTCATTCACTTCCCCCATTATTCATCCATTCAATTTACTGGTTCTCACAAGACAATATTCTATCTGAATTCCATTACCCAGGTCCCACTTCCCTTGCAAAGGTTTTAATTCCACCTCCTCTGCAACCGTTGGAGCCAAAACCACCTGCGGAACCACCCTCCTACCTCTACAATCCTCCATAAAATGCCCGACATTAAGAATCTGAGTGAAGTAGTCAAACTAGGACTAAAAAAATACTGTTTACATATAAATTCCTCACTCACAGCAATGAAGAATAACTTAATCGGTAGTTTCAATAGGTCTACTTCAAGGCAAATTGTCGGTGAAATCGGGTGGCAAATAGCCTTAGTTCTACTATATGAGCATAAATAACGACCAAATAGATTTCCCAGCATGAGGATGATGGAAGGATTCTAAAATGGAAGCGGTAATTATGGAAATATTACCCAGATATCCATGGTCTGGGAGTCACGCTTCATATAATGGTCATAGGACCATCAGAAGTGCAGGAAGTGACAACCAGCACTGGTATGCGAGGCAGAGGACCAGACCAATATCAAATCATCCTTCGACACAAAGAGAACCATTATGTGTTTCGAATCATGAAAACCCACAGTGGTGCACTCCAGTAGATTACACAAGCTGAAGATATATCAGTCAAATAGATTATGTTATATTAGTGAAAAGTATGACTTCTTAGATTTGTCTGAATTGATAGAATAATGTGAACTTTCTATATTTTATAACCCTTATAGAGCAATGTTTTGCTCATCCCATGTTTTTGAATTTTTTTTCACAAGGTATAAGGAATGGTAAGAGAAAATAAGAATTAAAGAGAATTTATATCAAGAAAATAAATCGTTTTTTATTTAACGAGTTTTACTGTTGTGAATAATTGGTTAGAGTACAAATGTCTACATTCAAAAATTCGAGATGTAATCTAATTGTTATGGAATAATTCTCTAAAACTCTAAACCAAAAAATACCCTCAATGCGAACTCTTAATTTATCTCATGATAAAGTAATTTTTTATGTCTAGGGCCTTCTAAATAGTTCTTTATGAATGAAAAAACATTATTCTGAATATCCATTTCCTAAAGTAAGATATGAAGTTCAAATGGATCTAACCGCTACCAAAGTAGGATATTGTGATTATGAAAAGGATAAATCATTTATTGTTTTTCTCTTTAGTAATTTATTTATATATTAAAATATTCCCTCCATTTCTGGAAAAAATAGCTCAAAATAAAAATTTTAGCCATTAATTTTTCATACTATGAAATCCATGGAATTTTAACCAATCAAAGATTTATGTTTATGTGATGATTTTCTTCTCATAACAATTTAATATATAACTCTCTATTAATCCTTAGTATTATTTTAGTCATATATGTCAACAGTTTCACCTCCCACCACTTTTCTATTATTCAACAAAATATTTTTTATTATGAGGTTCATATTTCCATTTCTGTCATTTTAAGAGGATCTTTTTTTAAAACAATTTTTGGTGTGGATTTTCCACAATAGTATCATCAAATAGAAAATCTTTGATTACCGATCATGAGTTTAAATTGTGATAATAGAATTTATTAAAAGGGAAATAATGTATCACCCGGGTATTTAATTTATTTTTTATATAAATTTAATTTTTCGATAGCTAGAGAAACCCACAACACCATGATTTTAAAATCACACCATTAAATAGTGTATATAATAAACAACACCATACACAAACAAAAACCAACATATAATTACATAAATATGGAAATTATAACCTAGTTGTTAAATTGGATGGTATGAATATTATTATCCAAATTATGAAATATATATATATATAAATATACTTAAAACGAATTCATTGATAATTTTTTTAAATAAGTGTTCAATTTTATGTATAGTTATTATATGATTCAAACTTACTTTTTTATTAAAAATTATTTTTATTGTTTTGTATAATAAATTATTATAAGTAATAAATGGAAATTATATAAATTATATTGTATAAAAACAATGTAAAATTCGAAATGATAATATAAATAATAACTTATTGTAAATTTTTTGATTTTTAGGAATATATTTTTTTCATTTAAGATATAAAATTATACTTTTTTATAAAACACACTATTTTTGTTTCAACCATTATGATAGAGAAATTCTATTTTAAAATGAATTAAAAGATAAATTAGTTCCTAAATATTAATAATTATACAATTAGTTACACTGGAATCAATAATATGATTTAATTTGATATAATAACATTTTATACTTATAATGGTTTTTATATAAAACATATTCTTAATTTGTTTACTGTTTTCATGTTAAATTCATTTTTACAAGTCAGTGAAATTGAAAAATAAAAAATTTACCCATATTTTTAATCAAGAGTTCAAAATTTGGTAAATAGGGAATTTTTTGGATATTACAAATAGTAACCTTTGTCATTATTGTTACCACAAGAAATGGTAAACCATGTAGTTATGATTAAAAATAAAATATCAAGGACAGAAAATGTACATAAATAAGTACTTACTTTTATTATTTTTGTCCATTTACTCCATAGTAATCCATGACTCGTTTATATGACCTTTTGTTTCCATCTGGATTTGATTATTACTATTTTAATATTTCATGTAATGAAATGTAGAAAATGTATCAATTTTTTTAATAAAAATAATATTTTTAACATATTCATGAAAAGAGGAAATATTTGATTTTGGATACTATTTGGAAATCTAAATTACTTATATTCATAATTATAATTGACTATATTTTTATAAATAAATAATGGATATAAATTCATTCACAATTGTGATAAGGTAATGATTTGTTTAATGAAATAATCAAATATATCCTATTATAGATTTTTTAAAATGGAATAATTTGAAACAATTAATATGGACCATTAATTTTACAGAGACATCAAAATATCATATGTGTATTTATAACCTTTATTTCTTAATATTATTATATTCAAACTAAAATAATAATTCAAAAATTTATATTATATATATTTTAAGAAAATAATATATTTTTTAATCATTTAAAATTAAAAAACTATATATTATATTTCAAATAATTAATAGCTTATGGTTATTTAAATCTACCGTGGTCCATTTTTTGGTCGTTGTTTAGTGCTATAGGGAAATTATTGACTCATAGATGGTAGAATTTATCAATTATTTAGACATTTTCAAAAGTGGGAATGGGGTTAAAACTAATATAGAAGGGTAAAAACATATTAAAAAACTGGTAAAAAGTTTTTCGAAAGGATTTATTTATAATCATAGATATATGATCATTTTATTCTCAAAATTTGGATAAATATTTATATTCAAAATAATTTTTATTAATATAATATTTTAAGAATTTTCAGAAGTTCCCCACACATGAATTCTAAATGTGATCCTCCTCCCTAAATGGAATACCTAAAATTTATCTGTCATTATCTGAAAAAACCAACCAATTATTCTTATCAACATCCTTATAAAATATTTTGAGGTTATTTACCTTCCAAATTAGAAACCCAATGTCCATTAATAAGACATATATATGTAGTTATCAAAGAATATGTAATCATATTTACTGACCCTTTCAAGGTCATTTAATATTCTACATTATATTCATGTTTCATACCCATCTAAAAATAATAAATACTATAACATAAATATAGAAATATTTTACAATGATAATGTGAAAAACATATTCCATCACTTTTCAATCATGTAAAAAGTTAAAACAACACATGTGCATTTACACGACATATCATCTCCACATATTGGTGTAAATATAATTAAATCACAAAATTACACGGAAGGTCATAAATATGAAGAAAATTCTTCTATATGACATTTATTACATAAATCTATTTTATAAAAGAGAAATTAGTATTCATATTTCTTTATTTCCATAGATTCAAAATCAAAAACATCATTCATGCATAAGTATGACCTACCATCTCAATGAAGAGTGTAACAAATTTTTAGGTATCTATAATTATGGATAAATATAAATTCGATAAATTCATAATATATATATATATATATATAATTATTATAACATGTTTAATATAATGGATATTATGGAACCAGTATTAAATTATATGGATGATATTGAATGAAACAATACTTAAATTAAAAATGAATCAATTTTCACCCATAACAATGATTTAACAAATAATTGTTCGGAAAAATTTGATAAAAGACTACAAGAAAATATATATATATATATATATATATTTGTAAAATATCAGAATATATGTATAATAAATAAATATTTTTAAATAGCATGTTTAAATATGTTAGAAGGAAATCGGACCTGACATAAGTGTTTAATTCATATTGTCATCATTACTTGAGGTTTTTTGAATTTCCATTAGAGGAATCCTTTCTAAAATATCCATATTTTTCTAAAAAAATCAATAATTTTTTATTTTCATATAATTGATTTTTATTATTATTCTTAGGCATTATTTACCTTTTTTAAAAAATATTTTTTATGTAATCTTCTTTTATATTTCCAAGAGGTTTATTTTTTGAATTTTAATGAAATTACAAAAGCAAGGTGTTTTTAACATAAAATGATTAAATATAATTCACTACCTCATGACACCATAATAATTTGAATCATAAATTATTATTTTTCAATTTTTTTCATAGGAAATTATTTCACTATTATGTTCATAGTTTATATATTATAAATATTTATGTTTCAATGTGAATATGTTATTTTTCTCAAACAAATTAATTATATTTTTATTAATGTTCTATTCATCAATGTCAACAAATCTTATTTTACTTTTAATCATTTGGGAATAAGTTTTAATGATATCTTCATTATTATTTTTCAATATGGTTTATGAGCTTCTTGAATGGTGATGTACTATTTTGATACTATTGGGCATTTTACTTTCGATGGTGAAAAATTATATTGATTGAATGGAGAAATTATAAATATATCATGTTATAGTTTAAAAAATAGGTTATTTTTATTATGTTTTACCCCTTTCATATGATGAATTCATTGGACATATTATGTGATTGGAGGATACTATTATATCCCCCTGAGGTATCAGTAGGTATTTTGAGACAAGATATCATGGAGATTGGCTGGGGCCACGACCACTAGTATAATAGTCATGGAAATACTCCATGGTAGTATTTTTAGATATATTTTTAGAGGTATCAGTGTTATGTTTTGATGTATTTCATTATGTATTCGATCATTATAAAATCAATAATTGATTTGGATGTGATTATTTAATTTGATATGATATACATGCATAAGTTTATATCTTATGCTTTTTTTTTATATAAGATTATATGATAATCTTTTATTCTTCTCATTTATTTTTTCGTTATTTATCTTATACTATATTCATACAATTACTGAGAATTTGAGCTTACAACATTCAAATTTTATTTTTTCTAATGGATACAAATTAATGTTTAATATTGAATGTCAAGTGATGTTTTAAAGGGGAGAATAGGGTTCTCAAATAAAATTTTATATTATGTTAGGTTTTAAAATTAATTTTGAAATTCAAGTGGGTATCTAGTTACTCAATAATAATATAATATTTTTTTCAATTGGATGATATTTATTATATCTTGTGACACATTAATAATATAACCACTAACTCTGGGCTACTGGTGTTTTGGGTTAAACAATTTTATATTATTTTCACATTGAAAAACACCACCATATTTTCACATAAAATTACACAACAAGATTTTTATGTTATATATTACTAAAACAAAACTATTTTGACCAATGATATAGATAAGTACATTTTAAAAAATATAAAATGAATAATTAAAATCATTAAAATAAACATAATAAATAACTATTAAAAATAAAAAACATATATAACTAAATTAAGAAGAAAAATATAACCCAATTAGGTTATCCAGCAACATCCATATATGGCAATAAATAATGTGACTACAATATAGAATAATCATATATCACATCTCAAATAAAATAAATTATTCCTTTACGAAACCTAAGGAAACCCCAGAATATTCCTCAAAGATAAGTGATAGAATAAAATTTGGTTGTTAAGGAAATTTATTCACACTGTAACCTATAAAATCTTGATAAATATACACTATTGATGAAGAGATAATGAATTTATAAAATAGAGGCTACCCTCAACATGTAACTATAGGATACTGACAAAGTACCACCAATCAGATGAGAATTGTACATCCACAATATTTAGTTGAAAACTCATAATGGTCAAATAGGTTTATGATTTAATACCTGGAATATCATAGAGAATGATAAATGTTTTATAATAATAGGATGAAAACGTGAAAATTTGGAAAAATGGATATTCCTTAGCCTCTCTTTTAATCCAAAAACCAACAAATAATTATTAATGTACAATGAAAATAATTTTACAAAACCTTCTTAAAAATTATTTATTTATTATCCCAAAATTAATATTTGACATAATTATTAGAAAATTCATTATTAACCTAAAATTACATTTTATCATTTAAAAATAATATATTACTATTTAGTTTGGGAAATCATACTATTATTTATCATTTAAAACATATAATGTCTTTTAAAATTTATTCAAAATCCTTTATTAAACGAAATTATATATATATATATATGATAAAGCACCCACACACACACACAGACATATATATATATATATATATATGAATTCAAGTGTATATAAATGTGTGTGTGTGTGTGTCTATCTGTATTTTTATTTAAAAAATGTATGCATATATATGTATTTATTTAACATATAATTTTTTAGAAATAAATATTATACAATACAATTTAAATTATATAATATTTTAGCATTTCAATAAAAAATTAATTAATTATATAATTAGAAATAATTTCTAGTTTTTCATTATTTCAATATATTTGATAGAAATTTGAATTTTTTAAAAATTAATGAACACAAAAAATAATGATGACCATATCTAACAAAGATGATATATGTTTTTTGCATAATTTATCCTGATTCCACGAAGTGGAGAATAAAATTTTTTATATCTAGAAATAATTAAAATATTTCATGGAAATAAAAATGAACATTTTCTACAGTCCCATGTAAATATTAATTTACATAAACTCTAACATGGGAAAAAATTGTTTGCAAATTGGGTTTTTAAAAGAAAAAAAGTATTTTCTCTATTTAAATTTACATCAATTAATATTATCACTACCAAATTTATATTTTGATATCAACTAAAATTTATTTATATAACTCTTCATGAAACATGATTTAATATAATGTTTCTCTAATATATTTTAATTTAGTTCCATATGAGTTTTTTTGTTAAAGATAATATTTTTTATGATATAAATGTTATTTGTTTGGTCCCAAAAAATCATTTCAAATCCTTTATCAGCAAAACACCTAAGATTGATATAAAGCATTCATATTCCCCTAAAAATTGGTTTCTTTGATGTGATAAACAACAAAAATAATGATATGCATAATTGGAACCTTCATTCAGTGATCTATCAATCCTCTACCCAAGTAATGAAAAAAAATATTCCATGACTTTTGGTCACCCTCTCCCAATTTCAAAATCCGATAAATATTGTGGAGATTTATTCAATACCATTTACATAATAATGAATAATAAGTAAAATATATATATATATTTATTTATAAGATCTAGTGATCATAGTTCCACAATGGTTTCCCAAATGATTGAGATCCCATATTGGTAAATCACACTTGGTCACTACCAACAACATTTTTGGGAGCCTTTCTATGATGCTCACCATTAAATCCATCCCATATATTGTGGAAGAGTAATACATAAAGGTTATTGTAACCCACTATGCATTTTTATATTGTCCAATTAGTTCTATAACTACTCAATCTCACCATTTAAATAAGATCTCGTATAACTAGTTGAAATCTATCATATTATTCCTCCCAAATTTCAATCTACACTGAGCCCACGCCAAGGAAGGAAACTACACATGCTCTACAATTTGAATGTACAGTAATTGTTGTATACCTAATAATCATAACTAATTCATATAGATACTACTTCTCCATAATATGATAAAGTCTATAGCCACCCACTAGGTGAGTTGGGTTAACTCTCATTTCCCCTGGATCAACTATCAACTATGAAATAGGTATTCAATATGACAATGTTTTCCATCAAATTGATTGTTCCTATAGGATTAAAGGGGATTATTCATTGTATAGATCCTTCCAAGGACAACAATAATAATGCATGAGGGAAATCTCATCATCATTTAGATACTATAACTCTCTAGGAACTTCCACATTAGAACATAAACCAGAATAACGGAAACCAATTCCATTTCTCTTATCTTCATTAAAAATAAATAAATAATATTTATTTAAAAGAAATGTTACTATATATACTATCATAACTCATGGGAGAATTTTCTCGCTGGTTAAGGGTGTTCATTCCCAAGGCCAATGTGTATGAGGTCCCGAAGACCTTGCTACAACTCCAATATATAAATAATATCTTAGGTTACATTTAGGTATTACAAATTAATCCTCACCTAGTGCTGTCAGTATCTTCTTTTTATTCATTAATACCTTATATATGGGGGTGTTAGGATGAGAAATAGAAATTTCTGATGTGCGCTAATATCTACTCTAACAATAATAAATCTATAAGAATTCTAAAAAATATTATTAATATTCCCTCTTCAATAAGATATTTATTTTGAAGTTCCCATAACCCCAATAGTATTACATTATATCCTAGGTAATGATGCGTCATACGATGACAATCCCACCTAGATGGTGTGAAAAAATGAATGATTCATTACTCCCTCTAATGTATTCTAACCAATTCACTATTATGTTGATGGTTTTACCTTTAATGAAAGTTGACGATGATGGGGAGTGACTATCAGAGAACTTATTCACGGATTAGGTTACTGTAATATTAAATCTTCATGTTACCCTACATTTATCCATCTCATAGTTTCTCAATTAAAATCACATAGAATAGGTATTCCAAAACCTACAGATATATTTCAATCATTGTCTAATAAATCAGTTCTACTATACAAGATGCTTCAGTCACCTTCAACCCTAGATCTAATGTTCCTAAATGTTGAATCTATATTTCTTATAGTGGCTCAATGCCCGAACTGTAGTAATTTCCTTAATAAGTTTTTATAATTTTGTTCTGAATGTATCACATTACCTAAAAATATTGATAAAGTGGAATCTCCCTATGTAAATTTCATTTGATTGGTTTGTTATAATAATATTAAATTATTAACAATTATATGTTAATATTAGAGTCCTCAATCCTGTTTTCTTGATGATTTAGATACTATCAACCACCGACTAGTATCATTGTGAATGTTTTCACCACTAGTCCCTTTAAAAAATGGACCTTCACACCAATGACAAGGTATGTGTTGATGAATTTCCCCCAAATTATTTACCTTGTGAATGGAAATTTTTTTTATGGGTAAACACAATCAATAGATGAATTCCATGGAAACTATATTTTCAACTAATATACCACCCCTGAATAGTTTCCAGAACCGTAATATGTATTGAGGAATAATTGAATCTTAAATAATTCTATACAAATTTATGAAATTTAAAATGATTCATAAATAAATAATTTCCTCAAGGTTCAAGGAGGATGTGAAAAGAACACTAAAAATACCCATTAGAGACACAATCTGAATCCGGGTGATGTTTAATAATACATTTTAACTATCATTTTAGAACCCCAACAATAGATAACACTCATTTGATAAAAATAATGAAAAATTATTTCTCCACCCATATGATACAATGTCTATTATTCTCTAATGGATACCTTGTAGAGACCCGAAGCATGACGTACATATACATTACATTACTTTTGTAGAATACTTAGTACATAACAAAAACACACACACAAGGATAGTAATAGTTTAGTGTCTTTGGAAACTCGGAATATAATCTTCTAATCGTGGTGAAAGATATTCAACATCTCCCATAAAGATATTCTTTTTTTAAACCTAAATCCATTCTTTATTTCCTGGGGAAAAGAAAACATAAAAGGGTGAGATCAAATGCTCAGTAAGGGTAAAAAAAAAGAAATATAAATCACGTCATATTCATAAGAACATATCTATTGTAAATTTTAACCTGAAAAAGAGATCATAATTTCATAACATGGGATAAATCATAGTAGTGATATGTAATCCCAATAATCATAGCATAAAACATGAAAAATTGTGGCATACACACATAATCATAGAGAATAATTTCTTATTAGTCAAGACTCATTACCAAGACTATCTTAGTGGACAAAGTCCCTTTCTGAACCGATTTCACTCCTCGTTTCAGTCTGGTTTCACGGAATCGGTATAACCTACCATTCCAGCCATGTCTATCTCATGAGATATAAAATCCTTACCCAATGCATTGGATGGAGATATAGGTCCCACCCATCTCATAATGATACCATTCTTATGTTTTCCACAAAATCATAAACCATACATCATAGCATAACCCATGTAATAAAAATGGGAATCTTAAACATCATGACATCATAAATCAATTCATATAAGATAAAATAATTACTAAAAATAATTCCATCACAAAATAATCAAATCAATGTAATAATAGGGATAGAAACAGAACCCTTTATTATCTTAGATGGAAAATAATTATGATAAACCACTTGAACTCCATTCTTGAGGAAGATATCCTTTCAACTTCAAAAACGCTTTACCTTTCTTAACATGTCATAAAATTATAACTAAAATAAGTTGATTAAAAATATACTTTAAAACTTTTAAAGGAAGATTCTTGGAAATAATGTTTAAAAAATAAATTCATGCCGTATAATTTAAAAAAACATTCTTCTTGTACTTCTGTCGGAAAAGTCAAAAAGTAACTCGTACGAAAAATGAAAAAAGATTCCTTTCATATCTTTTACTAAAAACTCACTGAAGGGTAAAATTGGATATATACTATTGTATAAGAATATAAATATTACATATTGGGGAAACATGTATGTGGATGATAAAATACACCCTAGTAAATACCAAAGTATAAACAATCTCGGATAAAAATGAGATTGTGATATCTTCCCTTACCTTAGGTCTGATTTGCTTCGTAAGTGTCCAAACCTCCTGTATAATGATTTAAATAATGTTATTTACTTATTCCAGAATCATACATATTGTTATGATATCATATATGGTCATATTCTTAGCTTATTGTTAGTAATATTTCATTACTACTTTTTATTCGGGTGTTTATTACTTTTTTGTTCTTATGTGTGTTTGTCGAATAAATTCTTATTCTTATCTTTAGGTTATAGATACCTCATTTACAGAATGGTATTATTGTAATATATATCATATTTATTCATTCAATTCATTTATATAATCATTATGAAATGAAGATAATGTAGAACTAATCGCATCACATCGTGGAGACGATATTCCGTACGTACGCAAGAGCGATGATATCGTTCCCATGATCATGGAATTGTATTGGAGTGTATGTATACTATTTCAGAATCAATATCACTTTTTAATAGTCATATATAGTCATTATTTACACCATTAGACACATCCAAGTATGGTGGTGGTGGAAAATAGATTACACCACGGCGTGGAGACGGTATTCCGTACATACGCACACGCGATGATATCTTTTTCCGTAGGATGGATAGATGGTGAAATAGGGTTATTTCATTCTTATAATAACATATCATTATATGAGTGGTACTTATGTTATTACTTCATAATAAATAACTAAATAAGAAGAAGTTGAAGAAGAAATAAAGATGAAAGAATCGGTAACGGACATTACCTCTTCTTTGAAGTGCTTCTTTGAGACCTCCTTTTAGGGTACTAAAATATGTCTTTTAAGAAGACCAGGACATCAAGGATATTTATAGGGAAGTGGAGAGGATATATTGGCAGGGGTTGGCCGATCTTGAAGGCTCAAAGTGGTGTGAGGAAGAGGGAGGATGAGGTGCCCTTTTATAAGGGAGGAGAGGGGTACCTTTGCAATAATAAAAACTATTATTTTATTATAAATTAAAATTCGTTTTTAGATAGCTCCAAATTGATTTAATTTTAAGCTAAGGTAGGTATGAGTCTATGTTCTCTCATCCAATAGAATTTAGACATGTTTAGGTTCCTATTTTAACCTTATCATTTAGATTTAACATTAAGTTAAATAAGTTTACTGTTACCGTGTCTTCTTGTGTTCTTCTAATATATGGTTAATAACCTTAATATAAGAATCCAAAAGAACCCCAAGTTGTTTATTATTAATATATATATATCCTTATCTAAGTCATTTGGCCGAACCTTATATTTTTAGGAATACAATATCAATTAATCATATAATATTTGTTTTAAAAACTATTTTATGTCAATTTTGACACTATTTAGTAATTGATTTTTGTGAATATCACAACAGAATGATTAGTTCGAAAAACGTTAATTAAATCAATACTAACATGTCATATTAACCTATAAAATTAGTTTAATTGATCAAATGTCTTAAATTACATTTATTTGGGTATTTATAACATCAATTATGTCAATATTTCATTAATAAGACAATTACTACATCATCTTTGGGTCATAATAAATGATAATTATTTAATCCCTAAAAATTTTAAATAAATACCTATGATGTATATAATTGTATTAAAGTTCTGGAGACTATTCATGTTTGATGTTTCCTGAAGTTTATCACTAAAATTAAATTATTATACTTATAAGATTTAAGAAAGTGACATGTTGTCACATTCTTTGTTTTAATAATAATTAAATTATTTTCATGGACAAAAGTCCATTAAATGAATCTAATCCGACCCTTAGGTGATATGGGTCTACCTGTAGTCATACAATAGGATTTTTACATGTGTTAGGGTAATTTTATAATATTATATTTACCCTTAATTACCCGATTTACCTTTAACTATGGTAAATAAAATTTACCGTAGTTACTATTCATAATTTCCAAAAATAAAAAGTAGCTTATTAACATAATATGAATCCACTGATACCAAATATGGAATCCATTTTTCCAAATTCAATACACAAAAGTATCCAAAATAAAATTAAAATTAATCATGTTGTCGAAAGAAAACGGTTTTTTCTTTAAAACATTGCAAAAGATTGAATTGATTTATCCTACGAATTCAAGGAAGAATCAATGATAATGAAATACATTATATTAAATGGTAAAAATATATTCTATTTATACTTTAAAATCATTCAATATTGTAATTTAACCATATAATATATTGTTGTTTTGTAAAACCCGTTATTGCGTACAACACACGCTATCGAGGAAGGTCGCTATTGCATGTAATGCAAGCCAAGTCAGGGTTTTGTGCTATGAAAGAATCCTTTGTTGTTTCATATAACATAATCCAACCATATTTCATTTATACATTGAATATATATATATATATAGATACACAATGTTGCGTAGAATAACTATTATCAAAATTGTGTGTAACACGATCCAAGAATAGTGTTGTGTATACTGCAAGCTAATACGGTGTTGCGTATAGCGCAAGGTAATCTTGGTGTAGCATAAAACACAAGACATTAATGACATTAAAAGAATATTTTTCATAAAATCTCACGGTGTTACATTCTAACCCCCTTAAAATGAATTTCTCCCTCGAAATTCGTCGGGGTTATAAATGGTTTACTATTCGAATGTTTCTTTAATAGACACCCAAATCGTAAAAAGGAATACCATAACCAATATTTAAAAGAAAAAGTATGAAATGTAAAGGTTACCCAAATAAACTAATCACTGGGTTTCCACATAGGTGAAAATATGGACATGGAAGAGAAATCTAACCATCATGTTCTAATGGAGAGTGGTAGAGAACATTGCTATGGAAAATAAAGCAATCACAAAGCCATAAATTTGTGACGATCTAACTGATTCGTCATATATAAGAGCACTAGGACAACATTTTTGGTTTTCAAGACCATTTCCATAAAGTTGATGAAATTGGAATTAGAAGAAATGCTTTCGTGATTTTGGTATAGTATCACCGTTTGTCATTTTTGGGTCAATTTCCACTTCATCTCTTAAATAAATGAAGTTGATTTTGTCATTCGTGATGTGTTAGTAGATCATGTGATAGAATGGTGGGTCATTCCATCTGTCTTAAACAAAAGGTTAGAAAAGTTATCAAAAAATACATAAGTCCATCTATAGTGAGATTAATAATATATAGTTCCTAAAATGGACTTATACTTTATATATCATACTGCATAATATAATAAAACTATTTTCTACTAAACATGGACTTCCTGTAGGCCAGTGGAAGGCGATAAAGGCCAGTCGCACTTCGGTTGTGGGTTCTATTCTCACATCCTTGTCCGACGCGATGGGTTGTCATCCGTCCTGCAGGTTGTCCTTTTTCTAAAGCTATATTACTATAACATCCCATCAATAATATAAAAAAAAGTTTTATTCTTAAATAGTACTAACTTATGTCCAACATAATCTATTCCAATCTTTAGGCTTATCTAAAATACTTCGGTCCAAGATCATAGTATAAAGAAAATGATCACATGAATGCTATCATTTATCCCCCATATATCATAAGATATATCTTGTTGGTCAAATTACAAACATGTGAATGCCATAATCATGTATTATCATGAAGAATTAATATCCATTGAACCTTAGAGAAAACATGAATGTAGTTAAAAGTTAACACATTCCACGTACCAAAATCCTCAAAATTCTATATCCTCAAACCATGATATCACTTAGTCCTTATATCAATCATGAGCTCATGAATACTATCAAACATATTAGATTCTCTTTATCCCTTAATTATGTGCATATCATCTTCTTTCCAAAAATATTTCAATCACTTTTCGTGGTTACCGATGCCATAAAATTATTGAAACCACAATAGACCAATACATAAATATTCCAATATTCCATGATACTATATAAAACATTATTCTGGAATCACATTACATAAACACTTAATCATTCCTCCACAACGTTGTCATATTCAACATCGCCAATGGTGATCACATGTGAATTCCCTTTGTCCTTTGCCTTAAGTGGTTGCTCATGTCGATCATCACTAACCCTTGGATTAGGGCATTTATTAGCATAATGCTCCATTTCCTTGCACTTGAAGAATTGAAGTGTAGTATGTTCATTCTGTGTATCCCTTCCTTTGTTTGAATAATTAGGCATCTTCTTCCCATCATTGTGGCATTCAAATTCCCGATGACCTTCCTTTCCACATTTGAAACATTTAATTGTCCCTTTAAGACAATCTCCACCATGCTTCTTTCCACACTTTGATCATAAGGAAACCTTCATCTTCTTTTCACCATTATTCTAAGATTTCTCCTTGAACTCCATCTTTTTTTTCTTGTCAAAACTATGAGATGGATAAGTAACACTAACTTCCATTTCCACCTTGATAGCACAATGCACAATTTCTTCATAGCTACTGAAGTCTCTTATAGCTAATGCCCTTTGAAGATTTGGTTTTAAGCCACTAAAGAATCGATCAACATTACTTTCAGGTTGGATGATAAATCCAGATGCATACCTTGCAAGCCTTGTAAAATTATCTTCATATATACCAACAGCTTCATCATACTTTTTCTTTAGTTCCAGAAAATCCTTCTCCATCTTTGTTCGAAGAATACGAGGGAAGTACTTATTGAAAAATAAGTTATTGAACTCGTCCCATTCCATGGACTCAATTTAATCTCTTTGCCTTGTATTCTTGATAAGATTCCATCATTGATCAACTTCACCTTCCAAACAATATACTACTAATATGACTTTATCATGTTCAGAACATTCAAGAACTGAAAATATCTATTCTGTGGTACTGATCCATTGTTCAGCAACAAGTGGATCAGAAGCCCCACTGAAAGAAGGTGGACGTTGCCTCATGAAGGACTCAATAGAATGTTGTTCCCTTCTCTACTAATTTGGAAGTCTAGAATGATTAATAGCTTGTGTAAGTATAGAAATAAGATTTTCCACTCCATCTCCCATAACATTTGTTTGTTCAGGAGGACAATCATTCCATTTTCCATTACATTGATCAAAACGGTTCCTACAGGTTCCAGCGATCATCTAAAACCCAAAAAGAATTGTCTGAGAGGAAAAAATCATGATAGGGAATAAAATATAATAAAGGGGGAGTACCTTTAATATCTAACATCTTGGGGTACAGTAATTCTAGTACTATAACCTATACTTATACTTAACCTTAGGGACATCCCTACACATACCTTATAAATATCTCTCGGGATCTCACTAAAGTTCTCGCATCCTAGTTTCCAAAGGTTAACTAAACCTTTCCTGTGATACCAACTATAGAGACCCGAAGCTTGACGTACATAGGCATTACATTAGTTTTGTGTAATACTTAGTACATAACAAAAACACGCACAGAAGGACCCTAATAGTTTAGTGTCTTTGGAAACTCGGAATATAATCTTCTAATCGTGGTGAAAGATCTTCAACATCTCCGATAAAGATTTTCTTTTTTTAAACCTAAATCCTTTATTTATGTCCTAGGGAAAAGAAAACAAAAAAGGGTGAGCTCAAATGCTCAGTAAGGGTAAACAAAAGAAATATCAATCACATCATATTCATAAGAACATATCTTTTTGAAATCTTAACCTGAAAATAAGATCATAATTTCATAACATGGGATAAATCATATTAGTGAAATGTAATCCCAATAATAATAAATTAAAACATGAAACTTTGTGGCATACACACATAATCATAGAGAATCATTTCTTATTAGTCAAGACTCATTGTAAAGACTATCTTAGTGGACAAAGTCCCTTTCTGAACCGAGATCACTCCTCGTTTCAGTCCTGTTTCACTGAACCGGTATAACCTACCATTCCAGACATTTCTATCTCATGAGATATAAAATCTTTACCCAATTCATTGGAGGGAGATATAGGTCCCACCCATCTCATAATGATACCATTCTTATGTGTGCCACAAAATCATAAACCATACATCATAGCATAACCCATGTAATAAAAATGGAAATCATAAACATCATGACATCATAAAACAATTCATATAAGATAAAGGAATTCCTAAAAATAATTCCATCACAACATAATCAAATCAATGTAACAATAGGGATAGAAAAAGAACCCTTTATTATCTTAGATGGAAAATAATTTTGATAAAACACTTGAACTCCAATCTTGAGGAAAATATCCTTTCATCTTCAAAAACACTTTTCCTTTCTTAACATGTCATAAATGTCTAACTAAAATAACATGATTAAAAATAAACTTGAAAACGTGGAAATTAATATTCTTGGAAATAATGTTTTAAAAATCCATTCATTCTATATAATTTAAAAAAACATTCTTCTTGTACTTTTGTCAGAAAAGTCAAAAAGTACCTCGTATGAAAAACGACAAAAGATTCCTTTCATATCTTTTACTAAAAACTCACCGAAGGGTAAAATTGTATATAAACTATTGTATAAGCATATAAATATTAAATATTTTGGAAACATGGATGTGGATGTTAAAATACACCCCAGTAAATACCAAAGTATAAACAATCTCATATAAAAATGAGATTGTGATATTTTCCCTTATCTTAGGTCCGATTTACTTTGTAAGTGTCCAAACCTCTGGTATAATCTTTTAAATAATGTTATTGACTTAATCCAGAATCATACTTGTTGTTATGATATCATATATGGTCATATTCATATCTTATTATTAGTAATATTTCATTACTGCTTGTTATTCGGGTGTTTATTTCTTTTTTGTTCTTATGCGTGTTTGTCGAATAAATTCTTATTCTTCTCTTTAGGTTATAGATACCTCATTTATAGAATGGTATTATTGTAATATATATCATATTTATTCATTCAATTCATTTATATAATCATTATGCAATGAAGATCATGTAGAACGAATAGCATCACATCGTGGAGACGGAATTCCGTACGTACGCACGAGCGATGATATCGTTCCCCTGATCGTTGAATTGTATTGGAGTGTGTGTATACTATTTAAGAATCAATATCACTTCTTAATAGTCATATATAGTCATTATTTACACCATTATACCCATCCAAGTATGTTGGTGGTGGAAAATAGATTACACCACGGCGTGGAGACGGTATTCCGTACGTACGCACACGCGGTGATTTATTTTTCCGTAGGATGGATAGATGGTGAAATAGGGTTGTTTCATAATTATAATAACATATCAGTATATGAGTGATACTGATGTTATTACTTCATAATTATACAACTAAAGAAGAATAAGTGGAAGAAGAAATAAAGATGAAAGAATCGGTAACGGACATTACCTCTTCTTTGAAGTGCTTCTTTGAGACCTCCTTTTAGGGTACTAAAATAGGACTTTGAAGACGAACAGAACCTCTAGGATGTTTCTAGGGAAATGTAGATTAGAACTTGTCAGGGTTTGGCTGAGTATGAAGGCTCAAATTGGTGTGAGGAAGAGGTAGGAGGAGGTGCCCTTTTATAAGGGAGGAGAGAGGTACCTTTGGAATAACTAAAACTATTATTTTATTATAAAGTCAAATTCGGATTTAAATAGCTCCAAATTGATTTATTTTGAATCTAATGTTGGGATGGGTCGAAATTCACTCATCCAATAGAATTTAGACACGTTTAGGTTCCTATTTTAACCTTATCATTTGGATTTAAAATTAAGTTAAATAATTTTACTTTTACCGTGTCTTTTTGTGTTCTTATACTATAAGGTTAATAAACTTACTATAAGAAACCAAACGAACCCCAAGTTTTTTATTATTAATATTTATAAACTTATCTATGTCATTTGGCCGATCCTTAGATTTTTAGGAATAAAATAACAATTAATAATATAATATTTGTTTTAAAAACTATTTTATGTCAATTTTAACACTATTTAGTAATTGATTTTTGTGAAAATCATAACAGAATGATTAGTTTGGAAAAGGTTAATTAAATAAATACTAACATGTCATATTAACCTATAAAATTAGTTTAATTGATCAAAAGTCTTAATTTACATTTATTTGGGTATTTATAACATCAATTATGTCAATATTTCATTAATAAGACAATTACTACATCATCTTTGTGTCATAATAAATGAAAATTATTTAATCCATAAAAATTATAAATAAATTCCTATGATTTAGATAATTGTATTAGATTTCGGGAGACTATTCATGTTCTACGTTTCATGATGTGTATCACTAAATCAAAATTATTATACTTATAAGATTTAAGAAAGTGACATGTTGTCACATTCTTTGGTTTTAATAGTTATTAAATTATTTTCATGGACAAAAGTCCATTAAATGAATCAAATCCGACCCTTAGGTGATATGGGTCTACTTTTAGTCATACAATAGGATTTTTACATGTGTTAGGGTAAATTTATAATATTTATTTACCCTTAATTACCTAATTTACCTTTAACTATGGTAAATAAAATTTACCGTAGTTACTATTCATAATTCCCAAAATTAAAAAGTATCTTATTAACATAATTTAGATCAACTGATTCCAAATATGGAATACATTTTTCCAAATTCAATACAAAAAAGTTGCAGAAATTAAATTAAAATTAATCCCATTTTCGAAAGAAAACGGGTTTTTCTTTAAAACATTGCAAAAGATTGAATTGATTTGTCCTACGAATTCATGGTAGAATCAATGCTAATGACATAAATTATATTAAATTGTAAAAATATATTCTATTTATACTTTAAAATCATTCAATATTATAATTTATCCATATAAATTATTGCGATGAAAAAAGTTGTTTTTAATTAAAATATAGCGTGTTTTTACTATTCATCAAAATATGAAAGTTACCAGAATGATATGAAAATTTATCCAAAGTGAATTTTTATTTCATGATTCCAAAGAAAAAAATTATTTTGTCAAATTGAACTTACAAACATGTCATAAACTAGATTTAACTTGGGTGCGCCATCCAAAGGTGGCAAAACTGCAATTTTTTAAAAATAAATATTTTACCCGAAAAAATTTATTTTGTTCTTATTCCATGTTTTAGAAAATGTGAAAGATGAATAATAATTTTATAAGATTCAACCTTTAGTTAATACTATTCATAAAAGCTAGTTCATAATAATATTATAATAATATATCGTTGTTTAGTAAAACCCGGTATTGCGTACAACACACGCTATCGAGGAAGGTCATGATTCCGTGTAATGCAAGCCAAGACAGGGTTGCGTGCTGTGCAAGAATCCTTCGTTGTTTCGTATAACATAATCGAACCATATTTCATTTATACATTGAATATGTATATATTATACTCAATGTTTCGTAGAATAACTATTATCAAAATTATGTGTAACACGATCCAAGAATAGTGTTGCGTATACTACAAGCTCATACGGTGTTGTTTATAGCGCAAGGTAATCTTGGTGTAGCATACAACACAAGACATTAATGAAATTAAAAGAATATTTTTCATAAAATCTCGGGGTGTCACATACCTAATTTGAGTGTAAACAATCTTCCCACCACTTAATTATGGTCAATCTATCCCCTTAGTCATCATAATATCCAATGTGTAGAAACATGGAAAAATCACCATGCAGAATTTATCAATTCTCCCACTATACTTATTCAATATACAGTGACCATGTGAGATATGACGCCATAAAAATGTAATCCTTATATTGAATGGGAAGTCCAAATTCCCCAACAACATGTTATTATAAACCTCTTGTCATCATTTTTAATGTTAACGATAATCTTTAGAAATACATAACCAATGATTCCACAAATTATAACTTGATTTTTGGTTCTTTTGAAAATAAAGTGTTCATAAATATCTAATAATTCATCAATGCGCATGTTGGAAACCCTATCATCTGGTATAATAATCTAGATCCATGGTTCATATCCAGATGGAAGGATCGTAACAAAAAATTCACTAATAGTTCAAATACACTGGGTATAATATCAATTTCTCTATGAACTAATACTATATGTATTAGAATATTTAATTTTCTACAAAATTCAGTTCATAGAGAAAGGTCCTTATATACTCCATTGATATCCAACATCCCTATGAAATATTTATGGGTATGAGCGTGAAGATCATCCAGTAAGGGGTATTACCATTAATCACCTCAATAAATTATAAAATAGGAGTTCTAAATTTCTCATATTAAGATCAGTGTCTTATGAATTCTATGAACTTGTCTTTTAGAATACCTCATTTAAAATCTCCTGCACTAATTAAAAATCCATGATAGTAGAAATTGAAATTATGATATAGGGTCAACCCACTTATAAAATCATCCTTTAGGTATCCCAAAAGAATATACCACTTTTTGAAGAAAAAAACTTTCTGTATTAATGTTTTTCAGGTCCATTTCTTGGGGAAACCAACCAGACACTTTACAAATCAGTTGATTAGGACATACTCCTTCATGGAATAATAGGTCTCCTATTTCGTCATATATTCCATGGAGAAGAATATTATAAATCATAGAAATATCATAAGTCCATTAGAGAATAAATGGTTGAATTAAACCAATTTTCCCCTATATTTAGATACTATGACACACCATATAAAACTAATTATTCATGAAGTACACATTTTAGCGCAAGGTAGATCATTGAAAAGGTGAAATTTATGATCTTTCAACATGTGTGTTATTTAAATTCACCAATTATAATGAAATATTTTCATATGGGGGATTAAATAATTACTTAGAATAATAATAATACATTACATATTATTTAAATTCATGATACATGGATGTTCAATCATGTGGAATCATTTATATGAATTTTAATTAGCCAAAATCCACCCCGATCAAGTCGTCCCCTCAAGTGATATTGTTATCTAACTAAACCAAAAGATCATTATATAAATATTGTTATCATCACATGGATGATAAATATCATATACCTATATAATAAATGATTCACACTCATGTATTTATGCCCTCCTATTGATAGGATTTTCTATTACCACTGTAAGAACCCGAATCTCTTTTTAGGTATGTTTTCCTTTTTCTGGAGTTTTTGAGAAAAAATGATTTTTCTTGATATTTTAGAAGTACACGTAGTGTACTTTCTGAGTACACACAGAGTACTCTGTTCCAGCTCGAAGCCGTGTGCTGGAAGTGTTCGGGCCACACACACGGTGTGTAAGGCTGAGGTGGAGGCCGGTTATTTCGGAGTACGCAAAAATTAGAAGTACACACCGTGTAATCTAAAAGTACACGCCGTGTACTTTATTTTTTTTCATGAAATGGACTGGGGTCACGTCTAATCCTCATATTCACCTTCTTCTTCAGTTTTCGGCCCTCCAAAGCGACCCGTATGGCTGGAAATTCGACGAACGACCGCCTCGCCGTCCGTTCTCCGATTCGAACACGGTCAGTTGCGTTGGAAGCACATCGGTGATTTATTCCTTCTTCTTTAGCCTTGTTTCTTGATTCCTCCTCGCTTCCAAGTTATCGTAGGATAGACGTTTTGTACGTTTTCTCATATCTGCGTCGTTATAAGGGGAATTTGTCGTTGAGGTTAACATATTGTGTGTTTCCTATTTTTCCCTTGTTGCTTGCCTTCTTTTCTAGATTTCTTTAGTAGAGGTTATTGCTTGTGATTAGAGTATTTTGTTTGTGCTCAGTTTCCTTGCCATGGTTGTTCTCCCTGTTTGGCATTTTTCCAGTTTCCATGCCTAGTTGTAGGATTGTGGACTGTTTCCTTGTTTTAATATGTAGAAATAGTTTATATACAAGTAGTTCTTCAGGTTTACTTGGATGATATACACGCGTTGAGCATGTTTAGTTACTCAGGAATGTGAGAACCTATAGTAGCAGATCAAAGGGAGAATTGACGGAAGGGCTTCTCCAGAGTGTCTTTTAAATCACGATGCGAGACCAAGTGGATAATTGACAGAAGGGCTCATCTAGAGAGTCTTTTAGTTACGAAGCAGGCTATAGGGGGAATTGATGTTGAGTGCTTCTCTAGAGAGACTTTATCACGATACAAGACTATAGGGGGAATTGACAGTGAGTGCATCCCCGGAGAGTCTGCTTAATTACGTAACTGAACCAGTGGGGTGAGATTGTGTGTGCCACCTAGATGGTTACTAGTATTTATAGGTTGAACCATTGGGGTTAGTCTGTGAGAGATACCTATAGGGTTACCTTTTTCCTTTGTTACTGGTTGTTTACTTGTGTACTTATTTTGTTAGAACTGTGGATTGTAGCTTCTTGTGCTTTCATGTTCACTGTTTCTTGTTTTAATACTTTCCTTGTATTCATTGACTGTTAGGCATAGATATTTGGGTGATTTCTTACTAGGATTGTATGTCACACCCTGTTTGGGCCATGCTTTTGGGCCCAAGCAGACTATGTTGTTGCAGGTATAGAAAAGGTCATGCACCCTTCTACTTCAGGATCTTGATTGCACCGGGAGCCGAGGAGCATGGGACCGAGCCGTGGCTCACGATGCTGAGGATATTACTTCGTTTTTCTTTTTCACTTGGTTTCAGTTTTATTTCAGCACGTTGTTCTGTTTGCTGTATTCATTAAATACTTGTACCAGCTGCACCTTTTTCATCACAGTTATATATCTGTATTGCTTCTGATTTTTGGTTTCTGCTGTTATGTATGTTTTTACTGCTTCCGCTGTATATTATTGTTTTCTTAGCTTGTGTACCATACCGAATGAGGTCATAGTTTCCCCACCGACTCACCAAGGCCCCCGCTGCTAGTTGGCAGCCTCTGACATTCGGGAAAATGTGCTTCAGGTCATGTGGCGAACCGGGTACGGGGCTCTAGTGGAGGGGCTCCAGACTCCGGACATTACAAAGTGGTATTAGAGTAGTTCTTTTCTCTTGGGTTACTGTTTGGAGACCTTATCTCGGGATAGGAAGGATTCGGTACTTGGCATTAAGCTGTGCTCGGGAGTAGCTAACCCGTGTACAGGGAAAATCCGTACTACCTCGTTAATTACAGTTTTCTAGTTATGAGATTTTATGGTTGAAATGTTTTCACCTAGAGTGATTCACATGACATGTGCTGTTATTGTTTTGATATTTCGGTTCTATTTCTGTCGCAACCCGATGAGATGAGGGTATTCCATCTCATGCATCATATAGGCACTTGTAGAAATCACATGTCATTCATTCTTTCCATGCCATATAGTGTGCATTAGCAATTGCATGCTATTGTGATAGACTTTGTGTATATTATGCATGCTGTTGTGATAGTTGTTTGATAGATTCTCTGCTGTTGTGTTAGAAAACTGTTGCTTTGTTCCTTGATTAAAATGAACGCCAATTTTTGGTTCTTGAGGTGTATGGGCCCTCACGGATCAGAGTTTGGCATCTCTTCCCTTGTATTTAGTGTTTCTGGAATTCTGCGTAGTTTCTGAACTACTATCTAGAAAAACCCAGAATACACGTTGTGTACTTTTCGGGCACACGCCGTGCAGTTTTCAGGCCGTGTCACTGACTGTGTGAGCAGAACACGGTGTTGTAGGATTAACATCGTGAACACACCATGTACCATTGGTACATGCCACGTGAGTTCGGAGCCGTGTACCTGACCTTGTCACTAACAACATGGGCTAGGGAATCTTGGGTAGAACATGTCGTGTCTATAGGGAACACGCCGTGTAGTCTTACCCAGGTACTCGGCTGTGTCACGAACAACACGGGACGATGTCGCCTTCGCCTATGCACATCGTGCTTGTTCAGAGCAGGCCGTGTAAAGTCCAGCAGTGTAGACTGCCGTGTATTCAGCAACACAGACCACTGAAGCCTCGTCTAGTGCACGCCGTGTTTTATTCGAACATGTCATGCAGTCTCGGGTTGAGTCAGCCCGTGTGGGTTAGCCGTGTAAGGAGACTCGGGCAGGGGAATAGTTTGTAGTGCACGCCGTGTGTGGGGGTCAACACGCCGTGTAGTTTGAAGTGTACATGACTCGTAGGGCAGGAGTACTCACCCATGTCAGTGGTTTAGGTAGACACGCCGTGTAGTTTTATACATGCTGTGTAGTCGTGTTTTGCAATATCCTATGTTTTTTCCCTTTTTCCCATTTTGTACTCTTGTGTTCTCTGTCATTGTTTTCCTGATCTAAGGTGTGATATTTTTCTTTTATAGCTATGCCTTCGAGACATCCTCCGGTCGTACGTCTGTCGTCAGGTAGTGATCAGCCGCCAGACAGGTCTGATCAGGAACTTCCTGTCGATCCCCCAGCCGAGCCAGCCTTGGCACCAGTTGTTGTACTAGTCGCAGGCGCTGATGCACAATTCAGGGAAGGTTTCATGAGGATTATGCATACCTTCCAGGGATCAATGCCTCCTTCCTCGTCTATGGAAGACCTGATGTGGGTCTTTCAGCAGCAACATCCTCCCATGTTCTAGGGGGAGGGAGGACCTCAGGCTGCAGAGTCATGGATGGAAGCCATGCTGACTATATTCGAGCATCTGGAGACACCTCCAAAGAGGCGGGTCAATCTCACCACCTACATTCTCCAAGACTCTGCCAGGAGGTGGTGGGATGTGATCTCACAGGCGGGTCACCAGCATGCTATGACTTGGGAGGATTTCCAGCGCATGTTTTATGACTACTTATACCTGGAGACCCTGAGGGCCGATCGAGCCCGGGAGTTCATGAGATTAGATTAGGGTACTCTATCTGTCATGGAGTATTCCTCTCGTTTCACTGAGCTGCAGCATTTTACACCCCTTCGGGATGGTAGTGGGGTGTTCTTGGCGAGGAAGTTTGAGGATGGACTCAGGCAGGAGATCCGCTTGCAGGTGAACATCTTCCAGCTGACCTCCATTACTTCCATCGTCAATCAGGCACTTATTGCATAATGCAATCTGAGAGACTCTAGAGCTGCGAGCCAGGGCGGTTCTGCTTATAGAGCTAGATTTCCTCTAGATGATAGTAAGAAGTGTCGTAGGGAGCCTACGCGACGTGATTAGAGGAATCGAGATGCATCATCCGGATTCAAGGTGACATGCTACCAGTGTGGACGAACAGGGCACACAAGGCCACAGTTCCAGAGAGACCCTGTGGAGTGCCGATCTTGTGGAATGTTGGGTCACATTCAGAATTTCTTCCAGGTTTTCCCACAAGAAGTAGGAGACCGGGGTTCTTCCATGATTCCTCGTTCAGGAGCAGCCCCACCAGTCTCTCACCAGTCAGGGAACTGGAGTTCTTCCGTCCATTCGGGATGAGGTGGAGGTCGAGGCCGTGGCGGTCAGCCACCAGTTCCTTAGCACTAGTAGGGTCAGTTTAGCTCAGAGTGGCCAGCTAGGGGTGTAGGGCCACGGTGTAGGCCAGTATTTCACCGTGGAGCAGACTTATCATGAGCCGGATCGCGGACCTTCAATGGTTCGAGGTACGGTTTTAGTAGCATCAATTTTATGTTCATCCCTTTTCAATATTGGTTGTATGCATAGTTTTATCTCTGCTACCGTTGTGGAGAGCCTTGGACTCTGCATCTTTTCTTCTTCCAACTCATTGACACAGTTTATACCTTTGGGAATGAGGACATCTAGTGTACGTCAGTGTAAAGAGTGCCCTCTCGAGGTTGCAGGTTTTTGCTTCTTATGGGATCTCTATGTCCTAGTGATGACAGACTATGATGTCATCCTTGGCATGGACTGGTTGATTCCCTCCCGGGCAGTCTTCGACTGCTATCGCCACAGAGTCAGTTTCATCTCACCAGAAGGTGAATATTTCCTCCATAGAGGAAAATGGGACGTTCAGGCAAGTCGGGCAGGACTCGAGCATCTTGGGCTAGGAGGGGTGACATCCCAGACTGCTAGTCTTTATTTGGATGACTAGGGGACTCCACAGTTGTACTTTCCTCTAGTGGTGGATCTCTTCAGGGATGTCTTTCCAGAGGAATTTTCAGGTTTGCCACCGGAGCGTGAGGTAGACTTTTATATTGAGCTCGTTCCAGGAGAGGCACCAGTGTCCATTCCTCCCTATAGGATGGCCACACCTGAGTTATAGAATCTCAAGATGTAGTTGGAGGAGATACATGCTAAGGTTTTCATCCAACCCAGTACTTCTCCATGGGGTTTCTTGTTCTGTTTTCGAAGAAGGAAGACGGTACCCTTCGGCTTTGTGTGGATTATCGGAAGCTGAACCTGTTGATGGTCAAGAATCGATATCCTTTTCCGCGGATTGATGACCTTTTCGATCATATTCGAGGAGCCTGGGTGTTCTTGAAGATCTACCTGAGGTCCAGTTATCATCAGTTGCGTGTTAGACCATCAGATATACCTCTAACAGCCTTTAGGAGTAGGTATGGTCTATACGAGTATACAGTCATGCCGTTCGGCCTCACGAACGCACCTGCAATTTTTATGGCACTAATGAACCGAGTGTTCCATCCTTACATGAACTCTTTTGTTTTGGTCTTCGTGGACGATATCTTGGTGTACTCTCACACTCGACATGACCATGCCACACATCTTGAGATCATTCTGAGTACACTGAGAGAGCATTGGATTTATGCTAGACTCTCGAAGTGCCACTTCTGGATGAACCAGAATCACTTCTTGGGTCACGTCATCTCAGAGGCAGGAGTTTCAGTGGACCTGGAAAAAGTGAGAGCTGTAGTTTCCTGGGAGCAGCCGAAGAACGTTTTTGAGGTACGGAGCTTCCTAGGGCTGGCTGGATACTACAGACGCTTCATTCAGGAATTTTCTCATCTAGAAGCACCTTTAACAGGTCTGACAAAGAATGGGGATAAGTTATTATGGTCATATTCTTGTGAGTCATCCTTTCAGGATATGAGAGGAAGGTTGACGTCAGCACCAATACGAGTCTTGCCAAAGCCAGGCAAGAGCTACACTGTTTACTGTGATGATTCGGGTAGCGGGATGGGAGCTGTGCTCATGCACGGAGATGGAGTCGTTGCGTATGGGTCATGGAAGTTGAGGCCACATGAGAGGAACTACCCTACGCATGATCTGGAGTTGGCAGCTGTTGTTCATGCCTTGCGTTGTTGGAGACACTATCTTCTGGGAGAGCACTTTGTGGTCTTCACTGACCACAAGATTATTATGTATATCTTCACTCAGCGTGATCTGAATCTGAGGTAGCGCAGGTGGGTAAAGTATCTTTAGTCTTTTGATTTCGAGCTTGCCTATATGCTGGGAAAGGGCAACGCCGTGGCTGATGCGTTGAGAAGGAGAACTCTGATTCAGGAATTTCAGGAGGCCAATAGTTAGTGGAAACTTATGGCTTTGTTCTCTGAGATACATCTGGAGGTGCACGACAGACAGGGATAGACTTTTCTGTCTTCTGTAGCTGGTACCACCACGCTACATGATGGAGTACGGATGGCGCAACTATCAGACTCAGAAGGATTAGTCCTTCGGGAGAGTGTGTCAGGAGGGGACCCTCTTCCTGGATGGACAGTGGGCGAGGATGAGATCTTGCGCTTCCAAGGATGTGTATGGGTGCCAGTAGACATACGCCAGGAGCTGATGCAGGATTTACATTCCTCAGTTTGGGCAGTTCATCCTATAGTTACCAAGATGTATCGAGATCTTCATCGCCAGTACTGGTGGACAGGTATGAAGATGGATGTTTCTGGTTTTGTCTTGAGATGTTCTACTTGTCAGAAGGTGAAATCAGAGCATCAACGGCCAGTGGAACTTTTAAAGCAGTTAACCATTCCGGAGTGGAAGTGGAACGATGTTTCGATGGACTTCGTGATCGGGTTTCCAAGATCACCCTGAGGGAACAATGTTGTTTGGGATGTCGTTGACAGACTTGCGAAGGTTGCTCACTTCTTACCGATCAAGTATACCTTCAGTGTCGATGATCTAGGATGACTTTACATCAGGGAGATTGTTCGTCTGCATGGAGTTCCGCACTATATTGTTTCAGATAGAGATGCGCGCTTTACCTCTCGGTTCTGGCAGGGATTTCAGAAGGTCTTGGGTACACAGGTACTTTTGAGTACAACATACAATCCCAAGACTGATGGCCAGTCCGAGCACATGATCCAGGTGCTTGCGGATATGCCCCGAGCTTTCATCCTAGACTTTTGTGGTTTTTGGGATAAGCATATTACTCTGGTGGAGTTCACCTACAACAATAGTTTCAAGGCGACCATTCAGATGTCGCTATATGAGGCTTTTTACGGTAGGCCATGCTAATCACCCTTATGCTGGATGGAGGCAGGAGAGGCAGATTTGCTGGGACCTCGTCTTGTTCAAGAGACATCAGAGAAGATAGAGTTGATTAGGAAGAGGATGGCTATAGTGCAGTCTCATCAGAAGTCTTATGCTGATTAGCGGAGACGACCTCTAGAGTTCAAGGTTAGTGATCAGGTTTTCATACATGTCGCACTGAGCTTGGGGCACAAGAGAAATCGGAGACAGGGTAAGCTTTCACCGCGGTACTTCGGGCCGTTTGAGGTCTTGGAGAGAGTGGGGACAGTTTCCTCTCGGTTGCATCTACCTAAGAGGTATTGGGCCATGCACGACGTCTTCCACGTCTCTCGGATCAGACGCTACTTTTCAGACCTGTCTCATGACATTCAGCCCGAGGAAGTCGAGCTTGAAGCAGATGCGTCATTCGAGGAGCATCCTATCCGGATTGTCGATCGTAGTACGAAGGTTCTCCGCGGGTAGTCTATTTCTATGGTACGAGTGCTATGGCAGCACAGATGAGTACAGGACGAGACCTGGGAGGGGAAGGTCGATGTTCGATCGCAGTGGCCGGAGCTGTTCGGGTTTTCTCTTTCTCCGCCTCGTTAGGGAAATTCGGGGATGAATTTATTTAAAGGGGGGAAGTTTTTAAGAACCCGGTTATCTTTTTAGGTATTTTTTCCTTTTTTTGGAGTTTTTGAGAAAAAATGAATATTCTGGAAATTTCAGAAGTACACACACTGTGTACTTTCTAAGTATACGCTGTGTACTCTGTTCCGGCTCGAAGCCGTGTGCTGGCCGGGTCCGGGCCACACACACGGTGTGTAAGGCTGAGGTGGAGGCCGGTTATTTCGTAGTATGGAAAAATTAGAAGTACACACCGTGTACTTTATTGTTTTCATGAAACGGACCAGGGTCAGGTATAACCCTCATATTCACATTTTTCTTCATTTTTCACCCATCTGAAGCGACCCGTATGTTCGGACCTTCAACGGACGACCGCCTCGCCGTCCGTTCCCCGATTCGAGCACGGTCAGCTACGTTGGAAGCGTAGCAGTTAGTTCTTCCTTCTTCTTTAGCCTTGTTTCTTGATTCCTCCTTACTTCCATGTTATCGTAGGATGAACATTTTGTGTTTTTTCTTATATCTACATCGTTCTATGGGGAATCTGTCATTGAGGTTCATGTATATCAATCTCCTTGGATCAAGGTAGGTGGTATGTGCCTTTCTGTAGAAATTAATTGATTATTTTGTGAAAATTCTACCGATACCCTTGAATGGGGTATTGCGTGTTTCCTATTTTTCCCATTTTGCATGCCTGCTTTGCTTGATTTCTGTAGTAGATGTTATTGCTTGGGATTAGATTATTTTGTTTGTGCTCAGTTTTCTTTCCATGCTTGTTCTTCATGTTTGTAATTTTGCAAGTTTCCATGCCTAGTTGTTGGATTCTGGACTTTTTCCTTGTTTTACTGTGGAGACTTCGTTGATAGCCAAGTAGTTCTTGAAATTTACTTGGATGATATACAAACACTGAGCTTTTTTAGTTACATAGGACTGTGAGAACCTAGAGTAGCAGACCAAAGGGAGAATTGACGGAAGGGCTTCTCTAGAGTGTCTTTTAAATCACGATCTGAGGCCATGTGGAGAATTGACGGAAGGGCTTCTCCAGAGAGTCTTTTAGTTATGACACGGGCTATAGGGGGAATTAACGTTGAGTGCTTCCCTAGAGAGCATTTAGCACGATATGAGACTATAGGGGGAATTGACGGTGAGTGTTTACCCAGAGAGTCTTCTTAATTACGTAACTAAACTAGAGGGGTGAGACTTTGTGTGCCACCTAGTGGGTTGCTAGTAATTATAGGTTGAACCATAGGGGTTAGTTTGTGAGAGATAACCAGAGGGTTAACTTTTTTACATTGTTACTGGTTGTTTACTTGTGTACTTATTTTGTTATAACTGTGGATAGTAGCTGCTTGTGTTTCCAGTTCACTGTTTCTTGTTTTATTACTTTCCTTGTATTCATTGACTGTTAGGCACCAATCTTTGGGTGATTGACTACTGGGATTGTATCTCACACCCTGTTTGGTCCATGATTTTGGGCCCAAGCAGACTATCTTGCTGCAGGTATAGATAAGGGAAAGTGCCCTTCTACTTCAGGACCTTGATTGAACCGGGACCCGGGGAGCATGGGACCGAGCCGTGGCTCGCGATGCTGAGGATCTTACTTCATTTTTTGATTGCACTTTGTTTCAATTGTATTTCGGAACGTTGTTGTGATTGCTGTTTTCATTAGATACTTGTACCTGCTGCACCTTTGTCATCACAGTTATATATCTGCATTTCTTCTGCTGATTGGTTTCTGCTGTTATGCATGTTGTTACTGCTTCCGCTGTTTATTATTGTTTTCTTACCTTGTGTACCATACCGAATGAGGTCATAGTTTCCCCCACCGACTCACCCAGGCCTTCGATGCTAGTCGGTAGCCTCTGGAATTCAGGGAAACGCGCTTGAGGTCATGTGGCGAACCGGGAATGGGGCACCAGTGGAGGGGCTCCAGGCTCGGGACGTTACAACCACTATTGATATGAAGGATTCTTCTGAACTGTAATAATAGTATGAATCTATCTTATTCCTTGATAATTTTATAGTTACTAGAGGAAAATCACACCTATCATATCTTAACCCCAAACCCAAACACCAGTTTCAATGTAAAACACCCAACATAAAAAATAATTCCATGAAAATTTTATATAATATTTCTGTATATGAGGATATGTTTTGGAGAATAATATTTCTATTAGATTAAAATGAAAATACATTTTTAATAGAATCCACTATTGAGGATCTTTATATTATTCAATATGTGGATTTTGGGTTTCATCGAAATCCATAAAATGTATATTCAAACACCATTAATCATCATAAAAATGTGACAAATGTCAACAAAGAACAATTACCCCATACTTTAGGATCATCCATACTTATACTCATTAGATGATCCCTTGTGATTAAAACTATTACCCAAGCTATTAAATGTGTTACCCTCAAGATGAAATTGATTATACTTGTATCGATCATAGTTCTTCATGGACACTAAAGATAACCTATTCTTTTTGATTCCCTCATTATAAACCAAGGAGTACCTATGAAGTTTGATATTGATGTGAAAATCATATAATCCTATAATAAAAAAATACTTTTTATTAAGGATTTCTATACCATCACCACTTTTATTTGGAAGATGAGGAGAAAATCATATAGGTCTATATATTCACCCTCTACCTCATAGGAAAGTACAATTATATGGATGTCAATCAATGTTATGTGAAAATATGTCCTAGGATTAATCTCATCATAACCGGGATTCTTTATAAGATGGGTTATAAAAATATTAATCAATCCCCATCTAACCATGTATAAATGTGATTGAAATGAAAAATGGAAACCAGCTGTTAAAATATATTTTATTTTAATGTTTAACTATTTGGTATCCAATATTGAAGTTTTCATTATCTCTGAAGACATCACATTCAATGAATTGTTGGGAAGTCCAATGAACTAAATTCCTGAATATATTCTTTATTCATATCACCTGTACTACATGTAATCCCTAAAAAACTATGTAGTGGTACATAATAGTGGTGTTCGAAACATAGACTTGCGTGAAACTGAAAATCTTGATCATAGGTAAAACAAAATGGATTTAAAATAAGACCATGTTGAAAGAACCAACTTTTTTCTTACTCTTAATGTCTTCAACCCACAATAAATGATCCCATGGATGAAATGTTGTCATCAGACTACTTCCTATCCATAAAATTTATATAACAATCTCAAGCGTCCAACACCACTTTACTATTCCTCGCATGAATGATTGTACTTATAAAACCAGAAAATCAAATGAGGAAATGTGAATTTATATTAATTAATGATAATTAAAATTATATATTAGAAATTTCATTCCATACCAGACACCTTATTTATACACCATGTAAACTAGATTATTTGATAGTCCAATTCATAGTTATTTGAGTTGTGTGGATTTCAAATCATGGGTAGACCCCTCTAGAAATGGAAACAAGGAATATGATCCATAACCTCATTCATTATGGTCTCCATGAGAGAATAAGGACAATAATATGGATATGATGATTCAAACCCCACACATGAAGATGTTTCCCCCTTAAATCCACTATTCACATATAAATAATCTCTATCCTACAATAATCAAGCATCCGATGATGGGAACATTGATATATCTCCCTTATGTATTGAGGAAGGTTTTTTCCACTACAAAAATTAGTTAATATAGGAAAATGTTGATATAGGGGATGGCCTGTGGATGAAATTTATTTTTGTAATCCTGCATTCAAAATAATAAGAAATGATTTTCTTTATAAAATCATAAGTACAATGTATTTATATTTAATAAATTAGATATTTGAGGGATAGATATATTAGTTTCTATCCACATTCATCACCTTTACATTGGAAACATTGGATATAATTTGGTTCCCAAAAAGGTTTCACCACACCCTTGCTACAATTTATGTTTCCATTGCTATAGGGGTGATTGATCCCAACTCTTATAGAGATGCTAAATTGCCTATGTTCTTACCCGTCATTGGAAACAACTTTTTTCTTTTTAGATTTGTTGATATTTATTTTTTAATATTTAGAATTTTTAATATGCATTAATGGATACCCCCAAATTAAGGGAGTCTTTGGATTAACGTGGATGCCTCTCTCCCCAAGGATGGGACTGCTTCTCTCGGCCTCCAAGATCGAAATCATCTGGGGCTGATCATTGCAGCAAAATATGAACGACATTAAGCCTTCTGGGAACCAGCTGTTGCTGAGGCCTTTGCTATACTTGTAGGGATGATGCTTGCTGTGGAACGTGGATGGGCCGATATCATCATCGAGTCTGACTGCCTTTCGGTTATCAATGCTATTAACCATGGTGACGCCAGACTCCAGGCCTATGGCATTATCGTCTGAAGAATCCACTTGTTGCACCACTACTTCTCTTGCTGCACCTTCTCCTTTACCAAAAGGGATGGAAACAATGCAACCCATCAGCTGGCGGCCTCAGGCCCCTTCGATGTCATCCAACTATGGCTGGACAATTTCCCCTCTTGGCTCTTCTTATGTACGTGTTCTGATATTCGCCATCAATATAATCCTTATTTCATCAAAAAAAATGTTGACATGTCATTGTGCATAAGAATTTTAGAACCTATGGTTTCATTTAAGTGACCATTTAATTGTATCATTATTAATTTAATGTGTTTGGGTAATTTTTTAGAGGGTTTACAAGATATTTGAATTTTTTGGTGTTTTCTTCGGAGGTTCATGATTTGAGCATGGTTAATAAAGACTATTCAACTCATACAAGAAACTAGAAAATATGAAATAGTGGGTACATGGTATGTGCATTTTTAGGTGGATGAATTGGCCACAACATACACCCACCCAGAAATAACCATTCAATGTGAAATAGTAGGAAAACAAGGTCTGGAATACAGTTTTTTCAATTTTTTAAACCAACTATTTGAAGGTTTATTAATGGATATGGGTGGAACATAGTTGCTTCATGGTTTTCCAAACCTTGAGGCCCACAATAAATGGTAAATTTTTATATCATAAAATATTTTACTCACTCTGATTTGCCTATAAAATATATTCTTTCTATTTGGTTACTGTAACTCTATTTTTCCTCCTCTTAAACGCTATGGAAACTATTTCCTATGATTCAAGTGCAATTTGTTAAAAAATATTTTGGTATTGATGGAGGTATTTCATTTTAGGTATGTGTTCTTGGTGGTTTTCCTTGATCTAATTTTCATCAGACTGTAATATTCATAGATATAGTTCATTGTGGATAGATATATGATATTGTATTCCATTGATGATGATATTTATCTATGTTGACAGTTGGGAATGTGATATATGTTGGGTTTTGGAGATTCAATCTGGTTTTATCGAAGAATTATTGATGGTCATCATTTCGGCTTTACATTCTATGGTTGGTGGATTTTCTATCAAGTACTCTTATTGGAACATGTATTATTTATTTCAAATTTAACGTGTTTATATAATTGAATGGTGATATTTCTGTGAAAAACGTGTTGGTAGGAATCATTAGTGGTGGTTTCTGGAATTATTGAAACTGTTTACTTAGGAGGAAAGAGAAATTGGTTTCATGATTTTAAAATTATTATTTTAATATATTTGACATATATTAATGTAAATAAATTGGTTGGATTTGTTTTTCACTAAATGTTATTTTATTTAAATGGTTGACATAATTGGTTTTCATGGTTTTTTCCATTAACTTATGATCCTGAATTGAATGGGATAGACAACGGTAGTGATATACCACCCTAAAATGGCTGGGTTATATATGTGAACATACACTATTAATGGTAACACCAATAGTTTTGTGGTTGGGTGTGACTGTGTGATTTTAGGAAGTGAAATTGGAAATTCCATATGAATTCATGAAATGGATGTTATGAATTGTATTATTTCTTTTCTTCAAAATGGATTGGGGCTTGGAATTCATTTTCATTGAAAATATATTTTGGTATGAAAACAATTTTACATAGAAATCATTTGATATTGATATAATTTTTTTAGTTGTTTAAAATAATTTTTTATATACATGTTCCAACATCTTCTATCTTGGTGTCATGAGTTGGGAATTCATTGGCGGAAAAACTACTATGTTCCATATCTCACCCCATGCTAGGGGACTATGGTGAATTTTTATATATCATTTATTGTGATACATATATGGTAATATAAAAAATTAATTTTTTAGTGCATCATTATACTTTGACATGGATTGTGGAGTTAGATCTTGCTGTATGATGGGAGTTTCTATCTTGAGGTGTTTGGATCCTATGTGCTTTGCAGTTTAGTATTCCACATTAGTTCTATTATATTTTTTACGGTGTAGTTTTATACTGTTTTCTTTTTTATTTCACATTGAGTTATATTAAATTTATATCATGTACTATATAATTTTTGTTAGTTTATGATATACCTAATCATTTTTATATTATTTTTCAAATGGAACATTGTCCCCTAACTATATTGAATCACATGGAATTTATTGTTAGCCCTTGGCTTCTTAGTTTTATGGCCCATGTCCAAGTAATATATTTTCAATTTCTCAATTCAATGATTAAGGGTGGGATGTTACAAATGGTATCAACTTCTTGGTCCTTGGATTACAAATGTTATCATTCTATATCTGATCTTCATTCATTTTGGGACAAATGGTAACGGTTTCTCGATTATGGAATTGAAAGATATTTTTTTAGACCTTGATTTTGGATGGTAGAAATGATTTTGTTTTCTTAAAATAAAACGTAGATCATTAAATGGAATAACTAACAAATATATATTGACCATTATGTTAACGAGGATTTGAATACATAAGTGTTTTAGTGACATTTATAGGAGTTTTAATCTCATTTTCATGGTTACAGCTAATGAGATTGTCATGACATTCACTAATAGGACTGAAATCCTAATTGGAGTGCATATTTCATTTTGAGTAAATATTTATGATTTTGTTAAAATGTGTTAATTTTTGGAAAATACTGAAATTTATTTGATATGTGGGATTTTGAAAAAGGGCATCGCTGTGGAATTTTAAAAATGATTTATTTCCAATGCATTGTGGAATTTTATAATATGGGTTTAAAATGGAAAGAATTTATTTTTTAGAAATCCTTGTGTGACAGTTCTGATGTGGTAATTGTTAATTATTAGATCTTCAGTTAATATACAGTGATACATGTGAATTTTTTGTGTTTATAGAAAATGTCACCTAGTAAGAATCCTAGAATCAATCTGGAAGATGATTATATGAATGTGGTTGAAATTGATAAAAATGTGAACCAGCAGCTGGTTCAAATATTTTCTAGGAATTTCAGGTTGTGGATACAATGATCCAAGGGGATGAACCAATTCATTTAGATCATTTTTTAGTTCTAGAATAATAATACACAAATATTTAGTGTTATTGGGATCCAATGAATGCATAGGTGTGATAGAATAAGATTAATTGAATCATCTATTTCATTGGCACACCATAAGAGCTAAAAGTAATGCTTTGAATGACTATATTGGAGGATCATGTATGAAAATTATTGGATTTAGCAGTTCATGAAAAAATAGACCAAGGAATTTCACAGGAGGATTTTGAAGAATTGTTCAACAAAGAATTCTATGCTCACACAATAATGATATCAAGAAAATTCGACTTTTTTAGCCTAAAGTAGGAGAGTCTCTTAGTAATAGATTAAGAATTTAAATTTATGATTTTTTTTCATTTCACCTGATGTTATGTCTAATGAGTCATTAATATAACAAATTTTTAAATTGGGTATTTGGTTAAAGGTTCTCTAAAAGATTGATGACATTTTTATAAATTATTATATATAATTTTTCAATATAATAACAATGTTAGAAAAGGAAATCTTAGGTGCTATGTGTAGAGGGATCAAGTAGATACCTATGGGAAATGATGGGAACACTATTGTTTGGAACATAGAGAAGAGGGACACATTTTACAATTGTAGTGGGATGGATAAGAATTATATGGATGGATCAATTAACGTTACTCCACATCCATATAGAAATATAGGATTTTTATAATGTATTTTATTGGAACACCTGAATACGGATGGTATGACACCAACGAGAGAAAGTGTTGGAAAAATCCCTTAAGGTAACTGGTAATCATTTTTTGGTTGATTTTTTTGTTAACAAAGAGGGTTTCATTGGCTAGTTAATGAGTTGTAGATATATTTTTTAAAAGAAATTTAGAAAAATATCCATTTAAATGGAATATATTATTTTTAAGTAGTACAAAAATACCATTTACTAGATGGAATCATTTTCTAGTCTTAACAAAATATTTTGGTCCAAAAATTTGAGAATGGATAAAAGTGTTTTTATAAAAGGGAGTTGATTTCCAGAGGTAAGAATGATTGGAATGTTGTACACCGGGAATGTTTCAAGTTCATAACATCAAAATATTTAAATCGTATGATGGGCTAGCATGTTTTGGACCAATTCACAAGGTGATTGCCATGAAAGAGTTTAGATATAATGGACTTGTTCCATCATGGTAAAGTAATGTGCCTCATGCATTAGATCACCCAAATTACTATAACTATACATCTACCCCTCTTATATTAAAGAAGATCAACTCATAGAGGAAAACATATCTCTGGTTGGGCAAGTGGTGAGGGAGTTCACGTAATGATTTATTCAGAAGTTGCGTGCTCAAAGATATTTTCATTCCAATTGGGATTTGGGCATAAAAGGGTGTGTTTATTGCATGTTGTGAGTATTATATGGGTGTTCCATGCATGTTTGGAGTAGTGTGGATGTTTTTTTTCTATATAAAGGTGAAATTTTCTTGACATGATTAATTTAGAATGTAGGTAATCCTAAGGTTGTGCCAATGTGCGAAGATATGTAGTATATCTGTCTTAAAGAATTATTTATTAGGGGTTGAAAGTGGAACATCAATATACCTTCTATCTATAAATGAGGAAGTGGAATTCCTAAAACTAATGGCACCTAAAAGTCTATAAACTGTGAGAGGATCCCTTATAAGTGTTGTGAGGAAAAGAAGAGGTATTTGATGATCATTCCCACCTGCAGTGAGCCAGAATAAGAGACATAGGGATTTACCATTGGGAATGTAGTGAGTATACTCTAAACCTCGTAAAGGTAGCGATCTCTGTATAAATGATCTAGTATTAACATTTTCATTTGAAAATGATCCTTAGTTCATTTGGTACAATTGGGATATCATTGTGGTATGCTCCTTCGATGTATCCCAGTGAGGGTAAACCATGTAAAATGATTTATGTCCTTGTGTTTACTTTATTACATTACTTTTAAGGAATTGTCATTCGATATTAATACAAATGATACAATCAAGGTTTAAATTAATGAGAATAATAAGTGACCCTTATATTAAAAAGATCAATATCTAGTGGAGAAGGAAGAAGTTCAAAATGAGTATCCATACCCTGATTACCCCCCCCCCTCCTCAGGGTATATAGGCCCCTTTCTTTAACAACAGCCACATTTACAATCATTTGGGATATCTTCAGTGCTATTTTCTTAGTTCTCCAAGTTTAGGGGTTCAAGACTCATCTCATCATTCACAGATGTTGTATGCTTCAATGGGATGACAGATGTAGAATACCTCTCATCAATAGAGAATAGAAATCCACGATGACTATAAAAATACTATGACTCCCCAAGATGTTTAATCTGAATTGGGAAATAATGGAAAGAGTGTAGTGAGTAGGAAGTTATATGGATATGAGCAACTTATTGTGGATTATCAATCTAAACCATTGATAGTGAAATTTAAGAATATTTTGAATTCGAAACTTATGATTTGTTTATAAGGGTTTATCCCATTTTTGTAATTATTCTCATGATATTGATTTTTTTTATTTTCATGTAATAACGATTCTTTTTATTTTAAAAGTGATTACTCTACTTGTTACATGATAATTTCAATATATTTTGTGAAGAAGATTTCAATAACTACTGCTAGATCTATGTTGATATGTTATTACATTGTTCTAGAGATATATGAATATTAGAAAATTATTGGTATGGATTGTTGAATGTGTATAAGGCTCCCATTAATTGTTATACCTGAATAGTTATTTTTATGAATGATGATGGCATCTGATATATCATTATAGGAGAAAAGAATTTAAATATAGGTTAATTGTTATTTTGGAACTCTAATTTTGAACTACTATATAATATTTTGAAGATTGTACTTCGGAATCAATGAAAGAGATCAAGGCTATTATTTTTCCAATAGTTTTTAATAGTTTTAGGATGTTCTCCAGAAATTTTCACATAGTTTCCACACATAAGATAAGTGGAGTTTAAAATTGATCTATTTATAGGGAATAGTATTATTTACATTCTATATTATTTTATTTAACCAATATAAATAATGAAATTTAATTTTTTGTTCGAAGTGCTATAAATCAAATGGATAATTAAACTTAGCATGTCCATTTTCGAAGAATATGTCTTGTTTCTCAAAAGGTGGATGGAACTCATTGATAATGTTTGGAATATCATAAAATTAACTAAGTTATGACAAATAATATGTATCCTCTTACATGAATTTCTGATCTTTTTTATTAATTTGAGTTGATCCTAGTGGTTCTCTTTAATTAAATTTTGATCGGGATATCACCAATTGCAGGTTCGAAAAGAAGATATTCGAAATAAAACATTTAATAGTAGATACAGGATGTTTAGGTATGTGTTTATGTATATTGGTCTTATGAATGCACCCATTGTCTTTATGGATTTGATTAACCATATAAGCGATATATATCTAGATTCTTTTGTGATGGTGTCCGTGGAATACATATTGGTGTATTCAAAGACAAGGGATGATTGTGAACAATACCTGGAAATAGTTTTGGGAATCTTGATGCATCACTGTTTTTTTTTTCAAACTTTCAAATTGTTTATTTTTGATAATATAATTACGTTTTCATTTTACAATTAATCTATGGTTTTTATCTGTGGATCCAAAAAATGTCGATGCTGTTATCTCTTGGAAACCGTCAAATAATCTCTTTCAGATACACAGTTTCCTTGTTCTATATTGTAATTATTGAAAATTTGATCATTATTTTTTATGCCCAGGTTTAAAAATAATATATTTTCGACGAAAAATGTTCCATTACTATTGAATTATAAATCTTATTCCACTTTTAAAAGAATTATTGTTTTCTTGACATTAGCACTGATCTTGATTTTTCTAAAATGATGACAATGATAATAGGTGTATTGTAATGCTCTGGGGTCTATATTTTGTTCGTTTCTCATATAGTAAAATCATTTTATTTATTATTTCTAATAGTAGTTACGGTTTCATGTGAATAATTATCCAACAAATGGTTTAGAGGTTGATTCTGTAGCTCAATATTTGAAAACCTCGAGTCATTACCTCTATGTTGACAATTTTATAGTTTTTATCGTTTAGTAGAGATTCAAGTACATTTTATCATCATGTTATTACCTATGACCATGAAGAGGGATCGATTATATCCAAAATTTCCCCTTTGACTTCATGTATCCATTATGTAAATAAACTTTAGTTGAATATGCATTATGCTAAAAGTATAATGGTTATTTGGATAAATAATCTTTGGACTAGTTGTAGTTGATTATAGTGATTGTGGACATGCACATGGAATGTGAAGACTCTGGTAGTGTTTTCATTCTCCTTCTAGTTTCTGATGTTCTTTATTTTTTTACAATATTTATATAGGAATATATAAATATAATTCATAATGTGTTGTAATTTTTTCAGAAACTAATTTTGGGGAGACTGTTAAGGATGGAAGTGGATTGTAATATAGTTTTATGGTTTTGAGATTTTATTTTTGTGCCTATAACCTTTCATGGAAAAAATCATCATGATTTCCACCATTTAAGATGGTTTGTTCATCCTCGAATAAATAATACATATAAGTCACTGAAATAAATATTTTGGTGGGTAGGAAAAAAATATTGTGTTGAATGTGATTCAATATTCTTAACGGATCATCAGGTTAATGAATCCCATCATCGACCTATAGATATGTTATGTTATTTACCTATTTTTGTTTGTAAATGGGATAAAATATACATCGATTTTAAAAAATTTCACATGATATAGATTCTAAAACATGATTCCATATGGTAGATAGTGTATTGTCTCATAATTTTGGCACATTTCATCCTTATTTCAAAATCCCATATGGTGGAAGGCAAGTCAAAACTCTATATCAGAAAATATTTAAAGAGACATTGTGTGTCAGTTTCAATAGTATATGACCAGGAAATGAGTTTTATGTCACATTTCTGGAAATAATTATAGTAATCCCTTAGGAATTAGTTGACTAAGAGTATGACGTATCATCATCAGACAAGATGGAAAATATGGAAGGATGATTAAAATGTTGGAATACCTACTTTAGGCTTGGGTAATGGATTTTGGTGTCTCATTTGAAGAGTATGTTCCATAAGTATACCAGACATTACCAGGAATCAATACATGTGGATTCTTTTGAATAATTGTATGGAGGTCCTTTTCATTCTCCACTTTGTTCGGTAGAAACATGTGATACATCACTTGTTGGATCGATCATTTCCCAATAGATAAAAGAGAAGACACAGTTGATCTGAAAAATGATAGGGATGGTTCAGATTAATTATAAAAAATATGTGGATCGTCATTGATAACTGTTTCCATTCATAGTGAGTGATCAATTGTTCTTCAGATTATATATATGGGTTATGAATCCTAGTTTTAAAAAAATGTAATGTTATCTCCTTGATCAATAGGACCTTCTAAAATACAATAATGGGTTATTAATGTGACACATCAGTTTTCTTTTCCCCCACGATTCAATGTAGTGCTCATGGTTCTTTAAGAATCCCTATTAAAACTATCTTTGGCTGATCTTGACTATTTGATTCGAATATTGGTTAATGACCAAACGTTGGAAGCATCGTTGATTCATATTCTTTAATGGATTTTGGATATGAAATAAAAACTATTATTTGGGAAAATCATTTGTCTATTAGGGGTTTTATGTAAATATTTTGTGATTCAGGAAGAAACGTGCAATCTATAGAAACAAATGGTCAATTAATATCATAAAATCATTTTGGTCAATGGTGGTTTTCTACTTTAACAATACAGATAGGAATATTTTTTGGAAAATATATCACCCGTAATTTCATGAAAGTAAACCTAAATTTATTTTATTGTATGTATGTAATATTTTTGGATGAAGTAAAATATATTTAGAGGAATTGTCAATATTTTGGGGGATTTCAAAAGTTTAACAGTTTTAGAAGGCTTATTAGAAACCATGTATCGTCTACACGAAATATTAAAAAGTGAATGAGTGGCTTCTATGTTGGTTCATGGTTAGAAAAATGGATTGGAAAAAACATACGACCAACCATGTGTAACTGTAAGAAGTGGAAAAATGGAAAAAACATGGTTAGTGAAAAAAATATTTAACCATGTGAACCTACTGTGCCAATGATATATGGAGGATTTGTCTTGCACAATGTTGGAAAATGGATTACCGTACTGTGTGAGCTAACGTTGCACGATAAATTATTGTATCCTAAAAAGGATGATATTTCTCATATTTACCTATAAACCTCTTATTCTTCCACTTTGTTGACCCTAACATATTTTTTACTCCTCCAAAAAGCTATTTAGACTTGTTCCTTTGATCTTGGAGGGATCTGTAGGAAAGTCATGGTGTGATGAAGGAATTATTTCTTGTTAAGTCTCTATTCTTGGGGGATATTTCTATATCTACTTTTATTTATTCTCTCATATTCATATATCTAGTCCATCAGGGATATATCTCTAATACTGATTTCCAATAATGATGGTATTTATCTATTTTTATAATATGGAAAAATATCTATGGTGGGACTTTGGAGAGTCAACTAGTTTTTTAAGAATATACGCCTTTATTCATTTATACCATAGTATTTATTGTATCAAGCCTCACTCATGACTCTTCTTATTAGAATTAGAAGGATTGATTTCAAATTTATTGAATTACATGAATTAAATTGAGAAATTTATATCAAAATATTGTTGGTAACCCACTTTCGTGATGGTTTTTGAGATTTTTAAAAACATTATTTTGGAGGAAAGTGAAATTGATTCATGATTTTAAAATGGTTATTTTAACATGGTTGGAAGGTTTTAATGATTTTAAATATGTTGAAACTATTTTTTATTAATTTATGTTTTATTGAAATATTTGGAAAAAATTATTTGGGAATATTTATGGTATTAATGGCTGATGATGAATTGAATTGGATAGATAATGGTCATGAATTACCAACATCAAAGGTATGAGTTATGTGCATGAATTTCCACCATCAATTTTATATTTTATTGTATGAAAGGAAATGGGTGATTCCAAAATAATTTCTGAAATAGTTGGAATTACTTGTTTTATTTATTTCTATGGAAATGGTTTGGGGTGTGGAATCAGCATGATTTGGTAAACTATTTTTATATGAAATGTGTTTTACATAGAAATAAATTGACTTTGATATAAATGTTTTTAATGTTTTTTATATCAATTTTGATAAATAAATGTGCTAACATGTTCTATCCTATTGTAGTGAGTAGATATGTTATTTGGGGAAAACCTAATGAGTTTCATCTCTCACCCCCTACATGGGAACTTTGGTGAATTTATAAATATCATTTATGATGGATCATGTAAAGGGAAATTATCACATTTATTTATTAGTTAATAATGATACTCAGATATGTATTGTTGAGATGGATCTTGTATCACATTTGGAGTTGTAGTGATGATGTATTTGTAGTCTTTGTCCTTTGTAGTGTAGAATTCCTCTTTGGAACTCCGATATTAGTTATGGTGTAGTTTGGTATTATTTTATTTTGATATTACATTTATTTGTATTACATGGAGAGTATTCATCATATATATTTTTTGATATGGTATACTAGGTCGTGGTTGTTTTACTTTTCTAATGAAAAATAATCACCCAACTATATTAAAGACCATTTCTTTTTTTTTTCATGAATTTGGAATCATAGGGATGTTTCATCAATTTATGTAATCTCCTCTCAGCTTCTCAAGCCTTTAATTTTTGGCCAGATGTAACAATATCTATAGTTAATATGACTTAAAATAAATCCTACGGAATATTTAACAAAAATATTTTATGTTACTTATTATTTTGGTTGGTATGTTTTGATAATTATTATTGAATGTTTTTTACATTGTCCTAGAGTATGAAGTATTCCATAATGATGTTGGCACATGAATTAGTTAATGAGATTGGATAGATTATGTAAATTCATACTTATGTTAAATATTGTATAGGTTTTTGTGGTATTCATGATGTTTTCAAGGATAATAATTTTTTGGAAGAATTTGTTGAATTACTATATGTTCTTATAAATAAAAGGCAAATCTGGGGGTCAGTAAAATTATAGGTATCCATATTGGTGTCAAAAATATATAATTTATATAGAATGGTTGTAATAAATTTCCAATAGAATCACAAGCATCGCTCAGTGTAAAAGTAATTGATAAAACATTATTAGATTATACCTAAGAATATTTATAGTTATTTATGTATAATATAGGATTCATATCATGTGGACTATGAATCAAAATAAATAAATATTATAGAAACCTTATATCACCATATGGTTCATGGAAAACTAAAATTGTGGCCATTTTCTACTTTTAATTTACTTTGAATGAGTTAATACTCATACTATATACGTAATTTTGGATTCATAAAATGTGAGATCAAGAGTTTGTTTCAGTGAATTTAATAATATTTAATTTTGATTTCATTAATTATTATGATTCATAGTTTTCTGAATAGTTTAATTTAAAAGTGTTTTCAAAGATTTGTAGTATTAATCACACAATGGTATTTCCATTAGAGTTTTCTAAAATTAGTGTATGTGAAATTTTATTAGAAAATATTTTTTATGTTATTTGGATCAATAAATTGGGATTCCCGCATATATATTGATATTTTTAATGAACCTTTGAAATCAACCACAATGGGTATCAATTACATATAGTTCAACAATGCATCTTCCAAAAAATAATTATTTCTAAAAACTACATGTCCACCCCTACCAAAAAGATAGTCGCACATATAAGAAATATACTATATTTTTTTGGTGGTGTGGAGATAAAATAAGGTAATATTTTATTTAATATCATGAAGGATATAAAATGGATTTATTCATTTGTAAGGGGCGACGAATATAGAACATTTGTTTCAATTATTGAGTGCTTTTCTTTCTATTCAATCAAATCCACAATACACATATGTTTTTTAAAATAATATTATTCAAAATAAATTATATAGTTGAAAATTTTTATTTTATTATATAAATTAAATTTATTAATTAATCAATTAAAAATTATTCTCATTATTATTTTTTATATTTTTTATAATTAAATAAATTTGTGGTTAATGTTGAAAAAATAATAATTTTACCAAAACATATATATTTAAGACCTTAAAATCACATAAGAATAAAATGAAATAACATATATAATTTTATAGAATATATATATATATATATATTAATATGATTCATATTAAAATATAATTTTAAATATACATATATATTCTAAACATTTTGGATATCATTGCACTAATTTTTGATCAAATAAAAAATATTTTTTTATCATATATTTTAACAATGTATTTATAATGATCCAATTTTTTTAGAATTTTTCTATGAAAAATTTGAATCCTATTATTTAAAATAATCGTTTTTATTCATTTTTAATCAAGATTAGTATTTTTTTTTATAATGAAATCCAATTTATGTTTTAAAAAAAATTCTTAAAAATGATTCTAATTAAATTTCATTAAATTAATACATAAATTAATTATGTCCACTTATATGTATTGAATATTGTAAAATATATTCCATATTTAGAATGATAATAAAAAATTTGGTAATAAGGACAACATAAATTTGGTGATAATGAATAGAAAGACAATAGCAATTTTTTTAACTTGGTTCGAGTAAGAATGACTTTATCTAGAGATATTAACAATGAGATAGGTTTAAAAATTCTCCTTAATCATATCCAAATATATATTTTTTTTATTTTTTTATTACTTATACTTAAAATATTTTACTCTCTATCAATATGAAGCAACATTCAGAAGAGACAGTCATTGAATTATTAAAATATCTTATGTAATTCCAAGTGTGTCAATTCCCTCACTTATAAACGGGACCCACTTCCCAAATAAAATTATAATTTCATTAGAAAAATATCACAACATAGACAGTACCAAATACATTACTGATGTTTCAACCCATTTCGTTGTGGTTCTGGGTCCATCAATTGACAAACCTAGTGAGCTTAACATTTCTGATAAATGTGGGTTTCTGCATAAAATATATAACTCTTTGTAATGTGATTTCATTTTATTTAATCTTCCACCTCCATTAAATATTATATATAAATAATCATATAATAACATAAGTATATTACCCATATAGAAGCATTATTTTGATTTGTAAGAACCCATTATTCATCTATAGTACATTATTTAGAAAAGGAAAAAATTTCATATGACTATGTACGACTAACCATCTGTACATAATGATGTAATTCATTTTTCGTCATAAATGCAATTAGATGATTATTAATATGGAACTAATGAATAAAAGATATTTTTAAAATAATTAATATTATGTAAATATAAGATATTCATTACCTATTTATCCTATCTATGGTAAAACAATTATAATGTCACTCACCCTTATGTGTGGACTACCATATGTTCGAAGTAATATAAATATTGTTTTAAGTATCCCTTTCTAAGATGATCATAAATATGTATTTAATGAATTAATAGGATATTTATTTCATTATTAACACTATTTAATGTTTTTAACATAGGAAAGATACAATGATTAAAACTACCAAACCAAAATATACATGAAAAATTAATTAGTTACACTTGGACAAAACAATTTTAATAAATAACTATTTAAGAAATATTATTTAAATGATAAAATTATATCATATATAATATTTTAAGTATGTATTTGTTTATCATATGTAACTATAATAAATTTTTGTTCATTATATTGGAGGTTAAAATCCCTTATGATGTAATTTTATCCTGAGGTATGGTTTTATTTCACAAGATGTTCATTATTTGGTATTTATAATGTTTTAATATTCAATGGAGAACTAAATGATCATTCTATAATAAACACATTATTTTTGTTCTAGTGTAGTTATTTGTAAATGTTAAATGTTTTCCATTCACTTTACTTCCTCTATGTTCTCATTAGTCTAACAGAATGATTTTACGGAAAATATGATTCTTTTTATATCTATCATATAATATTTTTCTTCTCATTGAATATTTTAATTATTTTTTTGTAATATATTAAATACTCTAAAATGGTTGATTAAAATCATTATAACCAATTTTTTTGTTTCTATATACTTTTATAAATAGAATTATCATTTCATTCTATTAAGGAGGAACCATTTCTAGATATTGTGAGTAAAATAATTTTTTAATGCTTACCAAATGACAAAATTTTCCTCTAATCCTAACTAACTATTAAAATGCCTAATATTTTTGGTAAATTAAATAGTAATTTTTAATTAATAAATTCTAAATATTTTGGAATTTTTTAATTTTAAATAAATTATTTCAAAAATAAAAGTGTGTTTTTTTAGTAAATGATTCATTGATTTTTAAAAAGTATATCCATTTATGTGATCATCCATTAACAAATAAATATATTTATTAGTGATATAATCTAACTACAACATATAGTATATTCAATTTTGTCTCAATCATCCCATGGGGCCCATTTCATGACTACCCCAAACCCACCTCTCGAAGGACAGGGGTTGGCAACAAGTTCCAATGGCATCAACCTACAAGTGTCAGGCATTTTCCTGAGTACCTGTATGAATAAAGACACCCAACCAAGTCCCAAACACAAAAGAAAACCAGTATCCTAAACAAAAATCATAGTACAAGTACAATTGATATAAGTGGGTCATAATACCAACCAAACAAGTGAATAGAAAATAGGAAATTAAAAAAATCACACTCTGATAGCTGTCCATGGAAAACCCACCCGATCATGAGAGTATTGTAGCTACTGGAATCCTATGTCGAACTTCCCATCCAATCGATCCTACTTGGAAAATCCTAGTCTTATTCCACTAAGTCCACTGTCATAGTGTCCATCGGTCTGGCCTCTCTGAGCTTCTCTAGGTCCTGGTCCACCAAATTATATATCGCAATGTCAACGGTATAAACTAGTAACATAACATGCGGGCGAAGCCTGTGAATGGGTGAGTAAAAAATTACTCAATAGGGACCCCAAAACAAAAATTAATGACCACACATCAATCCTCAAGGAAACTCACATCACACAAGACAACTCATACTAGGTATACATTCAAGGTGTGATAGAAAAATCATCAATCAAATCATCAAACACCCCGACTACTGGAGAACAAATCAACTATCAAGTACATTGGGCCTACTAGGTCTCATAAAAGTGCGTTCCCCTAACCATGGTATGCTTAGGTATACCTCCACTTCACCTATAGTGGGCATGCAATGTAACACCGAAGTGATTCCCACTAATTTAGCCCAACTGAGGTACTCCTCCTCATTGCATCCCGTGTGCCTGGAGAGTCACACAGATGTGATTACCACCGTGGTCCTACAAAGACACATAAAAGTGATTTCCACTGGGACATGTTGAGTCTCATAGAGTAAAAATCCATCTGTTCTCATGTCTCATCCAACCACAGGGTTTCGTACAAAGCATGCTTCGGAGAACCACTCATCAATACATTCGTCACATCATAAATTCCATGAACGTTTACCCCAGGAATGCCTAAAGATCCACCTCATCGGGAGGGTCCCATCATTGTAAATTTGTACTCAGTAAGACTCCCAATTTTCATATTTTTAGCGTTTTATTAAATAGAAACTGATTTTTTTTTGGATCTGGTCTGACCCAATTGGACCAACCCAACCAACTCGGCTCGGGGGTCCCGCATACCCTAATTTGGTTCCAACTAACTCGAACATCCCTTGTTTGGATCTGTGCTAGTCTAGTCTAGCCTAGCCATGAGGGTAGCCATAATGCACCTTACTAGACCTGACGTGGTTTGGATGAGGGTCTTGCCAACCAGATCACCCGGTGACCCAGTCTAGGTCAGCCTGACTAGAAGATCTCAGGGTCTGGCCTACCAGCACATGTCCGGCCTCCTGGCCAGGGTCTGGCCTTCTTGGCTATGGGTCTAACACACTGGTGTGGTTAAAATGTTCTTGGCATGGTATCGACGTGGCCCGCTATCCTGAATCCCATCTACTCGGGGTGACTGGTGGTGCATCATCTAGCCAAGACATGGCAGGCAACTGCGTCTGGTTCCAGTTGGCCTCAAGGATGTTGGGGCTCACGTCCTGCTGTAGTTGAAGGACCACTAGTCTCTAGCCACCTAGATGGCCGAGTCGCGGGAATTCCCTCTGTGCAGACCCTTTCAGGATGCCGTGCCTCCCACCACTGTGTAACATTGGCCATGGCCACCTGCCATTGTGGTGCCCCCACGTGCGGCCGCTGCCACCAACAGAACTATTGGCGGACCACTGGATGTGTTTCGTTGGTCCGTTCATTGGACCGCATTTTGCTATGATGTTTGGGGATAATTGGATTCACAACAAAGGTACCGTAATCATTTTTCCATTATTTTGAGTTTGAAGTCACATAAAAAGAACATGGAGGATATTCTTGGGCCATAATTGTGTTGGCCCGCACCCTACATAGCAGCGGTTTAAAATAGGGGGAGGATCATTGATTATTGGTCAATAATATCATTTAATGTAATAATATTGTATATTGAAATCCACAAATAATTTTAACCTCCCACATAAACGGAAGAATCACAGATGGAACTATTCATTGGTTGATATGATTTTATTTTTTCTAGAAAATAATGGCGATGAATATCAAAATAAACAACCCTGTATTACTTCTTTGAGGTGTCCAGATGTCAATGTTGCTCATCGCTTCCGGATCCGTTCATCTATGTGTGTCGAAGTCAGTGATGATCCTCCAGTGCATTGTTCATTGTTGGAGAGGAAGAATATTGGTGGTTCATTACAAAATCACCATTGTTTAATCCCCATTCCACAAACGCGCCAATAAATTAAATGAAAACACATCGTGGTATTTCAGTTATGATGTGAAATAGCTTGGTTATGAAATTTGATTTATAAAACAACCTCAATGTTACACTTTATTTAATTCAGTTTTTATGCTGTGTGATACTGGAAAATAATGATCCTCATTAATGAGCCTCATCGATTCCTCCTTGTGGCACCATAGTTTCACCGTGTCAAAGTATGTTAGATGGAAAAATATTACTTTTTAAAAAGTTATTTTATTATTTTTTGAAAATTCTAAAAATATAATTTTATGGTTTTCCCTTACGAGTTGAAGTTAAGTCAATTCTAGGAGAATCTCATAATTTCATGTTCAATGGTTTCCATGGATTTTCGATATCATTTAAAATTTAGAAAAAACGTGCTTGCATGTTTACTAAACATAGTTTAAAAAGGTTCAAAATTCTATTCTGGGCTCTTTCGGCCACATAATCAAATGTGGTTAGAGCGTGCGTCTCAGAATAATTTCATATAATTAATAAAATTACATGGAATTTTTGAGACAATAAATTATCCCCTCCTTAGATATTTATGTCCCAGAAAGACAAAACAAAAACTAATCAAAATTATGGATGTACTGGTCACGAATTGGAGGCTCCCACTCCCATGTTCTCTCATGGATATTATTTTCCTATCACTGATCTTATACCCGAGGAATCTACCCCCAACATAGTACTCTCTCTTTTCGATCCTCTTCTCCACTATGAACTCTACAAACATGTCCCCATCATAAATGTCAAGATCTCCCCAACTGATGATTTCTGATGGATCATGAACGTACCTCCCCAGCTGTGACATATGGAAAACATCATGCACCTAGTGCATCTATGGGGGAAAAGATAGGCAGTACACCACCTTACCCACTCTAGTCAGTATATAAAATTTTTCGATTTATCTTGGAGAAATCATTCCTCCCTATCACAATATTTGTTATCCTTGTTGAGGTGAGACGCAAAAGAATACATGATCACCCTCCTCAAACTGCATAGGTCTCCATCTCATGTTGGCATAAGACTTATATCTAATATGCGCACTACTCATCCACTCCCAGATGATCTTCACCTTCTCTGTGTTTTCCCATAACAACTTTGGACCCATGAGTGTCGACTCCCTTGGGTCTATCCAGCATATGGGTGATCTTCAAGGTTGACCGAACAATGCCTAAAATGGTGCCTACTGATGGTGGATTGATTGTTGTTGTTGTATGTGAGATCCACCAAAGGAAGGTGGTCCTCCCATCTATAAACAATGTCAAGGACACAAGCCCAAATAATTTCCTCCGTGGTATGTATGGTTTGCTCTGTATGACCTTCCTTCTAGGGATGAAAATATATGCTCAAGCACAACTGAGACATGAATAGATCTAGTAATCCCTTTAACACCCGATATGTGAAGTGTGCATCACGGTCTACGACGATCGTCGAAGGAACCTTGTGGAGGTGCACTATATCTTGGATATAGAGGCATTCCAAGCCCTAATCTAGGCCCTACTCTCAAATGGTCGGATGTGAGCCAACATGGTGATTCGGTCAACGATCACCCATATAGTTTCTTGTCCATAGGTTATGTGTGGTAATCCTGTCACAATGCCCATTGAGAAACCATCCGATATTCACTCTGGTAGCTCATGTGTAAGGTCCATAATTATTGTAACATGATTCATGACATTAAATTATTGAAAATTCAGGTATCATGAAATGCAGTTGGGAAAAAAATTATTTATCCTCGACCACCAGTAATAACGTTAGTGGTCCGGGTATATCTTCAAAAATCTAGGAGGTACTACCAAGGGGGTGTCTAAATCGCCATCAACACCTCCTCCACAACATCATTAGTACTGTAGTTTTCCCTCTGAAAATTTTGATGTGCTCCCCACCTATCGATAATCCATCAACCACTCACCCTGCCGATAACTGAGAACTTCAGGCCTCGCATCCATCATCTGGAAATTGTGCCTCCATCACATTATATAATAGTGGGGGATTAATAGTCATCAATTTAAGATAAAGAGATCCCCCATTATCCATGAATGATATCTGTATCAGAGATAACTTATCTGTCACCTCACTTTGCAGCTGCAATCTGATCATCCTACTAAGCTTGTCTGCCATCACGTTGCCCTCACTGGAATATATACTAACTATATATCATAGTCCTAGAATAACTCTATCCATCAAAAATGTTTCATGTCAAGTTCCTTCTAGGATAAGATATACCTGAGACTCTTGTTGTTGAAGTAAACATTAATATTCTCACCCATCTAGTATTATTGTTACATATTCAAGGTAAAGACCACTTCTGCTAACTCCATGTCATGTGTTGAATTGTTCTACTAATGATGTCTCAACAGTCATGATCCATAAGAGATCACTGCTCAATCCTACATCAGGAGACCACCCAGTCTTGTCCTTGATGTGTCACAACAAACTATATACCCGACAGACTCCTCTGTTATTGTTAATATGGTGGAACTAATCATTCTATGCCTTATCTCCTATAAACATTGACAACATTTCTCTGTCCACATGAAGGGATGTCCCTTCCGTGTCAAATCTGTAATGGGTGTTACTACTGTAGAAAATTCATGCACGAACCTCTGATACTAACTAGCCAACCCTAAGATGCTCTTCACCTCTTTCACTCTCCTAGGTACCTATCAAGAAAGCACTACCCCTATCTTCACTGTATACACTACAAATTCAACCTCTGAGATGACATGTACTAGGATGTGGACCTCCCATATCCAAAAACAAAACTTCAAGAGCTTCCCATAAACCTGGTTCTCTCATAGTGTATCGATGAAACAATTGCTATTGATAGAGTATGCTCACACTACTGACACCGGTGGGTAATCATTGAATCCCATCCTAATAAGAGTCTCTAGCTGTAAGGATTGAGCCAAAAACATCTCTAGAATCATCAATCACTGAATGAGAGATGTGGAAAGGAATGAGTGACCGACACCTATGTCAATATGCATAGAAGGTAGGGTGGAGAAGACATATGTAGTACCTAGAATCATCTCTGGAGTGTTGTTGTCATAATCCTTTGCTTCCTGGAGCTGTGGTTGCCCTTATCTACATGCTCATTAAGGTTAGGGTGGACCACCTGGGGTTGGTGGGGGTAATACTATGAACCACCACCCACCGTCGGCTGCTTGTCCTGCTCCCATACTATGTCCATCGCCCGGAAGACCTCCCTGCCCAAACTATTTCAATTATCTCAATGGCCCCTAAACCATTTTGTATTCATATGTACGGAGAGTCAGGCAGTCATGAGCCATGTTTCCCTGCCTGTTGTATGCAAAGCACTGCATGGCTCCCAGTTGGCTCCCTTTTGACTGGGAGCCCCGTACTTCCATCCCGGAGGCCTAGGGTTGTCTTTTGAATGACCTGGAATTCTTGGGCCCTCACGTCTGCTGTCGGCTGCCTACTGAAGTCTCTGCTGGCTAGGGTCTACTAGCGGCTCTAGTTGTCGGTGTCGGATCCTCCAAGAATCTATCCATAATAAGGGATCTCTCTCACACCCCATCCTAGCTAGGGATTCTGAGAGACAACAATGATTCCATGATCTAGTACATGCGTCCCTACTCAAAGGCTCGAGCCCTGAATAAAGGGTCTCATGCCATATCATTCATGTAGTGAGATAGCTCTTTGAGCCTTTTTGAGTACTCATCCACCATCAGACTACCCTGATGAAGATGAAGATACACTTAAATGTTCATTGAGAGTAAGGTCATAAGGAAAAACTCATCTTAGAAAATCCACATTATGTTTGCCTAGGTAAGGGTCACCTCATTGTGTATCTGTGGGGTCAAGATCCACCATATCCCTATCAATACATGGAGAATGCTGGCTTCCAAGATCACCATATGGTCATCCACTATCCTCGCAAAGAAGAAGACCCATGTCACTACCTCCAGTAAGTCCTCAGCGACCTGAGGATCTATCGCTCCCCTAATCCTGGGAGGTCTCTTTCTCTGAAACTTGTGCAGGGTCATGAATATTCATGCATCCTCTTCCAAAACTGCCGATAGTAGATGCTGACCATCAGATGGTGGTTGCAATGGTGCGCCTCTCGGTGGGTCATTCTCTAGTACTGCTCCTGTAAAGAACGCCTCATTGCTAGGCCAACTATCCTCATGACCACGTAAAGGGATCCAAACTGTTTTTCCATGTGGAGACATCCTGAGATAGATCAATATGTACCACTGTTATAAGTTTATACCTGGTGAGATTACTTTTATTCAAAATAACATAAGATTACACTTAAGCAACAACTTTTTTCTATTCCATTGTGGGGTTTGAATTCTAACCCACTTGTATCATTTGTAATTGTACTCTAATTTGTTTAAGTGATACTAGTTTATTTTGTGTGGGACATGGTTGGGAAATTATGTGCCCATAGGTACTATGGAAAATGACTCCCACTTGCATGATGAAGCCTTCAGTGATAGTCACCATCCCTTGGCCTTTGGGAGGCGGGCATAGGGTAGTCACGACATGGGCCCCGACAGACTGGTCATAACAAAGTGGAATCATAGGACGGCCGAGGATACCACAATGCCTCATAGTTCATAGGATCAAAACCGACCTCTAATACTAAAATTTCATGACCAGTCCCCCGGGGCCCGTGAGGTGACTACCCCAAGCCCACCTCTCAGATGTCCGGGACTAGTGTCCAGCGCTGAAGGCATCCACTTGCAACTGGGGTTTATTTTCCTGAGTACCTATATGCACACACTAGCACAACCATGTCCCACAAAAAAAGGAAATCGGTATCACTAAAACAAACTTAGTACAACTACAACTAATACAAGTGGTTCAGAATAAAAGCGCAACAAAGGAACTAGAAAGAACAAAATACAAAAATAAAACTCTGATAGTCATCCATGGAAAAACCCACATTATCATGAGAGTAGTGTAGCCACTAGAAGCTGAAGTAGAATGTCTTGTCCACCCAGTAATACTCGCCCCCACCTATCCCACTGAGTCCACTTTCGTAGTGTATGCTAGTTCTGTCTCCCTATGAAGCTTTGGGTACTAGTATACCAAAGTCTCTGTTGAGATGATGATCATATCTAGTAGACACAACAAATGCGAGCAAAACCTGTTCAAGGGTGATTAACAAAGTACTCAGTAAGACCCCAATACAAAAAGGAAAGACCATACATAAATCCTCTAAGTATAGCCTAACATAGAAGAAAATTTATGCTAGGTATAGATTAAGGGTAGTGATCACATAATCATCAGTCACATCACTAAACACCCTGACTGCTAGATACCTTCTTCTTTATCAAGTACAATGGGTCTTCTACATCACACGGATGTTCTTCACACTAACAATGGATTGATGAGGTACTCCTCTTCATCATGTACAATGGGCCTGCAAAGTAAAATATATGTTTTTCCCAATAATCATGGCCAATTGTGGTACTCCTCCTTGTTTGGTATCAGGGTCCCTTCAATGACACACAGAACTACTTCCCATATTGGGCCTTCAAATTCACACAGAAGTGCATCCCACTAGTCCACAGTGGAGTCTCCTATAGTTGAAAGTCACTAGTCCTTAGGTCTTGGTAGCCAGTAAGGTTCTATTTGTACTGCGCCTAAGAGAACCACTATTCACAAAATTCATCATATCTAAACTTCTATGAAAGACTCCTCAGGGAATTCCCTAAGATCTAACACTTCGAGAGGGTCCCATCACTAGAAATGCATCATCAATCAGATGATTAGTTTTCTTGTTATTAGAATTATAGTAAATTGGGGCTGGTATCAAATGGGTATGGTCCGAACCGATTGGACCGAACCATAAAACTCATCCTAGGGGTCCCACAATCCCTGGTTTGGTTGGAACTAACTCGACCTGACCAAGTTTGGGTCTGAGTCAGAACAGTCTAGCTGGGCCAGGGGGCCAGGTCCAATGGGCCTTGCTGAACCCGACCTTGTTTGGTCAATGGTCCAGCCACCGGGTCACCCGGTGACCCTTTATAAATCATCCTGGCCTGAAGGGTGTGGTTCTGGGCTACCGGTGTGGTTCCGACCTTCCGTAGTAGGTCTAGCCTACCGGTGTGGGTCCAGCCCACCATTGGTCGGACTAGCCTACTGGATGGGGGTGTGAACCGCCAGCCCGAAGCCCGACTGCGCGGTGCCACCGGTGGTGCGCCACACTGGTGGGACGCAGCATGTGGCCATGTACATCCAAAACTAGATCTATGGATGTTGGGTCTCACCTCGTACCATTGTCGAGGGGCATTAGCTCACCAGCTGCTCAAATGGCCCGAATGTGGGTCACCCTCCACTCGTCACCCGTTGGCGCGCCGCGCCTTCCACCACCGCGTCCAATTCTCTATGGTCTCTATCCTTCATGGCGCACAAATGTGCACATAGACTTTAAAACCACATGCTATCGATACCACCAGCACACCTTCAGAACCTTCGGTGTACCACAAGACGCGCTCTGGTGGTCCATTCTTCACGCCCATTGCTCCTATGGTCTCCAGGGAGCGTCCTCTTCACCGAGAAGGTCCTGAAATCATTAAACCTCAATTTTTAGGGATGGATACAAATAATACACATGGAGGTGCTGTATGAGACTTATTTGTGTTGGACCATTCCCTCCGCACTAGAGGTTTAAAATAGAGGGACATCTTCTGTGTTTTTGTTAAATCATATCAAGTAATGTTTGAATCTTGGATAGATGGATCCCTTAATAGAGTTACCCTCTCACATAAATGCACAAATCATAGATCAAACTATCTGTGGTTGATCTGAATACTACATTTCAAGAAATGAAAGAAGAAGAACACCAAACTAAACAACCCCTACATCTTTGATGTTCTATGTCATGGTGTTTCATCCTCGAGTTTTCAAGAAGTCGTCATCCCTCATCGCTTCCGTCTCCATTCTTCGAGGTGTGTTGATGTCAGTGATGATCCTCCGTTGTGTCGGTCTTTTTTTGGAGAGGAATACAATTGGAGGGTTTTCAATGAATCACGATGGTTTATTTCTCATTCCACAAAAGCATCAATGATTCAGAAAATAATCATTTTTTTGGCTCTTGTTGGCCGAAGATAAGTCCACTATAAGAGAATTCCAGAATTCTGAGCTCAACGGTGTCCTAATATTTTTGATACTAGTTCAAAAGTTATAAAAAAACTACTCTCATGTTTACTAAACATACCTTAAAAAGGTAAAAATTATTTTCTAGGCCATCCAGGCAACGGAATCACGTACTATCTGAGTGTGCGGTCTCATAAAAAGTCCATATAATTTAAAAAATATTACACGGAATTTCTGAGACATTAGAAACTGGTAGTAATATTATAATTTTTAATAGAGAACATCTTGAAATTAAATATTCTTGTTATTACCATATAGATAATTATTGATTATTTAGTCATATTGGATAATTATTATTGTTTATTATGATGAGTAATGTGATGGAATTATTATGTGATTGATGGGTCCCAACATTATATATCTCCAAAATGAATTGTTTGTTATAATATGTTAACAAATGTTTGGTATTATTTATGTATTAATACTATTTATTATATGATATCTTGGAAGGATCCCTTGATGGAATGATAAAAAAGACTCACATTATTCAATACATAATTATGAAGTCAGTTATTATGGTCAATGTTATATGTAAACGTTTTATGATATCAATAGATATGTTTAAATCTCATGATATTATTTATATAGAAATATTTTTTCTTAAATTTCTCATTCAATATAGTTCATGAATTTTATTTCTATTATATCTTATATTGTATACAATTCCTTAATTTTCATTTGATCATACTATTTTATACATTTTCCTTTTATATGGATTCTAGGATGTTTACTACAATTAATATTAAAGGATTTGTTTGAGGCATTAGAAATGTTGTCAAATAATATATTACTTTTTTATTTATTGTTTTTAAATGTAATGTGATATTCAAGAATGATTATACATTTCCCTGACTATTAAACTATTTGATACCTCAATATATGGTTTTTTATATCTAGTTCCAATGTAATATTGTAACAAATGTAATGTGGATACTAGGGTAGAGGTTTTTATTGTTGGTGTCTGATAATTCTTAGTATAAACATCAGGAAATAGATTTATGAAATAGATTAGATAGAATAATATTATGGTCAACATTATAGATAATTATTTGTATATGATAATATTAGTAATTATTTGTTTGGTAGAGAATGATTGGTTTCATAGTATTTATAACACGTTCAGTACACTATAAAGTGTATGGGGATGTTGAATAAATAAACCATGTGGTGTGAACTTTTAATGTGGTGTAGGGTATTAAATGAATTGTCTGAGGTACGCGATGAGTGGTCTTAATATTAAAAACCAAGATAGATACTCTTGGGGATATACATTAGTTAATTCACACAATATTTACAAACCATTTTTAAATATAAAAAAATAATTTTTAAATTTAAATATATTATGAATGAAATAATAATAATAATTATTAGATGTAATATGCCTAAATTATTCGATCTATGTTATGTTTTCACCAGTTTTTAAATTATCGATTATGATTTAAAAATTTATATTTTTCTAATTTGATATATTATATTTAATTATTATGAAATGGTTCCCATAATTGGAAATTCAAATGGTATAAATTCATGTAATCAATGTAGGAATTTCCCTCTTAGTAAGGAAAACAATGGTAGAGCTAGTGATGAAAAAATTATAACTATAGAGGGGATTATGACTAAGGTTGTGACCAGAAATATTTCTTTTAGATTGTTCTGTATTGATCAATAATACATTTTAACAATGATAGATCATTTAATGTTCAATATTTTTAATCATTTCATGGATCAATAAATCCATTCATAGGTGAGTAATGGATATGTTACAAGGAAAATAAATATACTTATTTGGTAATTAATGCATTGGTGATAGTTTTCATGGAATAATATCCAACCATGAAGGATGGAGATCAACTAAATTCATTTATTCAAAACATTATGGATGTCGTGTGAATAGAGAGCATTTAGTGGAAATATTTAACATGATTTTCATTGAAAGAATATGTTCTTCAAGGGAAATAATGGATATAGGGGGACAATTCCTTTTTCAAAAAGGGAAGGAGTAACATGTTTTTATGTTTCATGAGGAAATTACATGTTTATCAAGGAACACTAAAAAATCCTCACATAATCCAAAAATAAATATTTAATATTTAATTAATCAGATAAATTCAATCCTTGGTAGGGCACTAGTCTTGAAAAAATAATAATCATATAATGAAAACATTTGATCATATAACATGAAATAGAAAAAATTCATATTTTTTTATTAAATTGAAGGAATGAAAAATAATTATTGGATAATTGAAAAGTATATGAATAAAAGAAATGATAATGGTATAAAAATAAGGTGGAATTCCCAAAAAAAGAGATTATTTGTGTGAAACCTCTTATTTAATGTATGAATAAAAATTTAGTTTTCACTGTGCATGGAGAGAATGGTCATTATGATTATGAATACATTTTTAATGGAAAAGTAATTAATGTATAGTGGATAGACTATAAAGAGATGAGAAATTATACCAACTGATGTTCTAAATGTCATGGGATCTTACTAAAGAATTATATATTTGGATATACAAAAACATAAGAAATTACTCATGAAAAATTTAATTTTCATTTTTATGTAGTCTCATAATTTCATTATAAATTCAATTTTACCTAATGATTTATTGAATTTTGGATCCCCACAAATTTTTATAAATTCATTGTTTTCAATGAAAATTTAATATTTCTCTAGAACAAAATAATTTTTGTTATCAATCCTGAAAACACTAGGAAAAATTATTTTTACAATGTTATGGTCATTCATCCCCATTATGATACATGGGAATGCAAAATTAACTATGAAAAAAGTATACACATTATATACATTTATATAATCATTTGTATGAATTGGATTTAAAAATATAAAGAAATCATCAACAAGAGAAGGAGATAATGATTTTTGATAATAATGTAGAATTATTTGTCCTTAGAAAAGTGAATTAATAATCTTTATCAGGTCAGGATCCAGCCCGAGAAGATTTATAAAATGAAATTCTTATTGTAGAACCGGAATGACATCATAGGGCTAGGAACGGTATACCATGGGGATATGATATCCTTATTTTGTAAATTTTCTTTGATATGCCTCCTAAATAACAATCCACTCACCCACAAGAGCATGAAGTACTATTTTTTTATTGAACTCGTCCTTAATGAGAAACTGATATTAATGACTCCCATTATAATATACACAATATAGATAGTAGACTTGGATAAATAGCTAAAGTTGTTGTTTGACAAGAGACTTATACTCCATAGTGTTTCATAACATGGATACCTTATTTTTAAAAAAATGAATTATAGGTATTTGAGGATATAACTCTATTATCAAGAAATCACCTCCTAACTATAAACAAAATTTATACTATTTGATTTTTTGATGTAATTTTCAACTTCAAGGCGATTTTTTTTACATTTTTATTCAATCATAGAATCATGAATTATGAGTAAGGAAGGGTGATATTTCCAAATAAATGTTTCAAAAAATCTATGTAAATTATCAATATATTGAAAATCTTTTTTGGATCAACTAATTGACACAATAATTTTAAGTATATGATAAATAAACTATTTGATAAATATATTAATAATTTTATTTTGGTATTTTGAAGGATATATTTCTACACAGAAAAATATATAAAAATAATAAGTGTAATTTAGGATTCCCTCTTGATACTCATAGAGAAAATATATTATATAAAACATTTATCATCTTTGAACTCTAATTTGTATAAATGGGTTTTATAGAGTATATTATCTCGAATGATGAAATATTAGTTTATCCGTCAATATTATAGTTTATAGATACTGTCCTATTATGAAACAATACAAGATATATGTTTTTTCCTTATATTTTCAGGTTATAATCATAGAATTATTCATATATTTTCATGATTACGAATCCAATTAACAAATATTACATTTAAATGGTCAATGTTTTTATAGATAATGGAATGTAAATAATGTATTGGTTATTTAAAGAGGATTTTGATCAATGTGTTGGTGTTGCAATTGCCAACTATGGGGGTTGATTTTTTTTATATTAACACTTTAGGGAATGAACATAGATATTTTGTTATACTAAATAATACATTTTTACTTTCAAACCAAGATAATTAAAGATCAATGAATAAAACTACCCATCCCATTTTCTTCAATTGTTATCAAATATTTTTTCTTTAAAATATATTGAGTCCAAGTTTATTACTAGTGTTAAACAATGATTATGATTTCTTGATACACTACTACCCTATGAATTAATATTAGTGATTTGAGGAATTGAGTAGAAAAAATCATGAAATTATGAATAAGATGAGTATAAAAAAAGAATTATATATTTATTAATTTAATAAATATGGATATGGAAATTATTACGAAAGGTTAATAATTAAACCTTTTCTAAATATTAACCAAATAATTCTTACGGTAAATTATAACAAATTTCTATATCAAAGGTAAGATTTTTTTAAAAATATTGTTAATTATTGGAAACAAGTAAGTCTTTATTATGATGATAATTTATTAAAATTTTTAATTTCATTACATTCAATATAGATGCCTGATACAGAAATATAATTATCTGATTAATATCATAGAATTAATTTCTCTATACACCTATGATACACTAAAATGTGTCAATATTTAAAGAATCAAAATTTCAGAATAATAGAAAATTAAAATTAAAAACAATATATCAATATGTGTGGTTTTTAATAGATACAGAATGAGTGGAAACATATAAGAGGAATTCAACAACAGATTATTTTCCCATTGTGAACATGAAATAATATTAATATGAACATCATCATTGGATTTTCATAGGCTCCAGGAAGAAATAATTATATATGAGATATTATTTATCGCCATAACATTTCAATATTTTTCTACTCTATAATGGAAAACTACCACTTAATATTTCGACATTACTCAATATTAATAACGATGTAGACTTAATAGTCAACCAATATTGATTATATATAATCTTGATCTGTGGTTTACATCAATATATTGGAGGAGTATTTAGATGGTAATTGATGTAGAACAATATTTTAAAACCACCAAGATCCATATAATTTATATACATGTAAAATGATACACGAACACATCTGAAGTCAAAAAGAAAGAATTTTTACAGGACTTTCAAGGTCCGTGAGATCAATATTTAATATTTTTAGAATTTTAATATCATAATAGAATCTATTTATGAATTAATAATTCACTGAATAAATAATCTATTTGGAATATATCTCATAATCCAATATGGTTGGATAACGTTTCTTCATAGAATACTATTGGTCCTGGACTATTTTGGGTTATAAATAAAAATTTCTACACTATTCTAAATCATGTTATGATATGTCAGAATGCAAAGAAGGGATATTCAATAATCATTGGAATGATGAGTAATTTTATGTTGGGGATCAAATTTTATTGAATGTATCTCCAAGCAAGGGTTTATTTGGTTTTATAATAATGGAAAACTGATCCAACCATAAATTCAAACTTTTGAAATTACTGAACGAATTTGAGTTGTCGCCTACTGTTTAGAAATTCCCCCAAAACTATATAATATTCGTAGTATTTTTCAAATTTTTTATTGTGGAAGTATATTTCTGAACCAACAAATATTATCACACATGAATAAAAATAAATAGAGCATTATTTTTTTTACTTTTACGATCCAATATAGAATCTGGGAGCTAAACAAAAGTCTCGGGGAATTAATTTACTCAACTGGGGATATTACATGGGTACATAATCTCATAGAAGAAACAAAATGAAATCCAAAAGATGTGATGATGATTAATATAACCCATATATTCATAAGGTGACATTCTATGAATTAAATGGAGTTAATTATTGACAGATTGTTGAATATGACACATTATCATCAATTTAGTAAGCTTTCTTATTGAGAAATAATATCACAATACACAATGCTTTCTCCAAGAATTTTATTACATAAAAAATTAGTACCTCTTATAAATTTAGTTTTTTGAAATATATTTCCATTGTTATTAATAATGTAATAAATCTAGAGTTAAATTGTGAGTTATTTTAGAGGTATTTGTTTTTTTGTTAATAGTGAAAAATATATTTTTTTTAAAACATGTGACATTTAAGACATAAAAATTAAATATTAATAACATGAAATACTTTGAATCCTTTTATATAAAAAAATAGATTTTTAATAAGTAATATAATTAATTTAAAAATATGATTTTTAATAATGATAAATTTAATTAACATTTTAGAAATCAAAGCAATGTTTTTAGTTCAAATAAATAGTGTTTTTAGTTATTCTTTTTCAAAATAGTATTTATATAGTTAATTAATGTTTATATTTTTTTCAATTGATATTATTACTCTTTTCATGTAACATATTCTAATTAATTCCCTTGGAATAATTAATAGATCTATTTTTCGGTAAAATCATTTTACTCTTTAAATAATAATTTTCATAAATATAACTTTTTTACATCTTTTACACCTTAATAAAAAATAATTTGAACCAATAAAAAAATTCAATATTGTATAATTGATTCCATATTTTTAATTATTAAAATTAATTTTTATTAATATGTTAAGCATAATCATTGGTATATAATAATAGGAAAAATAGAAAAATTTGGTTTGCAAGGATTGGGTTAAACCAAATTTAGTGGGGGTTAAATTAATAAATATTGATACAAATGTAAATTAAACCAGTATAAAATAAATTTGGTTGTTTCAATCACGTCATAATGTTATTATATTTGAATATAATGTAATTTAGATCCATAAACAAAAGAAAAATACTGTAAATTATTAAAATATTTTACATAATTCTATGTGTATCATTTCCCTTCAACTATAAAAAGAAACCACTTTTCCTCTATCATTTAGAACAAATTCACCACATAGATCAAATAATCCATTATAAAATCACATATTATCCTTCCTTAAAATTACCTTGTTGTTTTTTTAATCAAAATGATCATCCATTAAAGGTTAATGTTTAATATAATCATTTTATTCTGAATATGTAGTCTAACTCTTAACCATGTGTTTTTATTTTTTTCCTCCTAAAAATCATTAAAATATTCAAAATAAATTATAATATAATAATTTTTTTATCTTTATAATATATAATATTTTTCATTCTGGTCACACAACCTGTATTCAACTCCTTTCAGTTCTATAAAATTCAACAACATCGATCTTGAAATGGTATGATATTACATCTATATACAACATTGTAATTTTTTTTCATGACCAATTCACATGGATGTTTATAGTGATTAAATTATTTTATATTAGTAATATATAATACATAATCATAATTATTTAAAAATAATATATCATTTATCCTTTTACCCTTCCACTCTTTAAAAAAAATCACATCTATTATGTGTGTGTATAGTCTACCATGTCTATGCAACGCTGTGAGTCATGTTTTATGTCTTAATTTCAAGGATGATTTTAAAATTTTATATAATTAATACATATGATTATTTAAATAATTATGTAAGAATATTAGGTGATGTAAGCAGGGTAAATATTAATTGAATGAATCTACTGAACTAAAACATAAATTAATGATGAAATAATTAAAACCTTGAAATACTGATTTTGATTAAAAACATTTATAAAAACATTATTGAAATGTATTATTTTTATCATATATTATATTATAATAATGTATATAGTTTTTTTATATAGGTATAAAAAATTTAAATAAAATATAAATGTTGAAAAAATCACTTATGAAGTATGTTAGTCTTGAAGAAAGTGTTTATTTCACCTTCTCAGACTTATTTGACAATTTTCATATGTATGTTTTATTGGGAGTATTATATAATATATTTATTGTAAAACCCATATATTTTCTTCTACACTATTTAATTTAGTGTATTTTATGATTTCCATTAATTTTACACTCTTTTTTGAAGTCAAAGAGTCTAAAATAAAGTTTTGGAGAAAAAAGAGTCTTTTTTTATTCAATAAGGGATTTTTTTTAAAAAATAAATACATTCATAACAATATTTTGTGAGTGTATTAAATATTATTTAGTGATTTATTAAATTCAATTTACGCATTTTTTCATTACAATAATGTTTTTTAAAATGAATCTTCTTCTCTTATAATAAAAGGGGGAATTTTTACAGATTGTGTGAATGATATCTTTATTCTAATAGTTACTAAATTAGATATATTTAACAAAATAATTACTATTTACTTCCAACAACATTTCATTAGATATTTTTTGGTTATTTTCCAAGAATTTATTCATTAATTTTCAATTAATATTTGGATTTTAAATAACTGATTTCAAAATACAAAGGGAATTTTCCACAAGAAATGTGCATGTAATTTTTTTGATGTATTTTCATGTTTGTTAATCTCTATTTATGAATATTTTAATTTTCTAGGTATATAATATAAATATAACATCTACTATATTTCAAGGGATTAGTTATGATCATTTTGACATGATAATGTATTGAAAATATGTATTCTTTTATTCAGCATATATAGTTAATGATCATTCAATAATATTTATTATGTGGCCATATTTTTTTATATAATTAATTCATTGGACTTAATTATTTAATTATGGGGCCCAATATTTCATGTCCCATCAATTCATAATTAGGTATCATGAGTCAAATTTTGTAGGATTTTTGGAATGTTTCTGTTCCATTAATGATTCATTAAATGGAAGGAGGCCTCGATATATTTTTTTGTTGTTTGTTTGAAATTATAAAATACATCATTATGAAATAATTTATTTATTCCATGGGATTATTCTATTAATTATTATTTCAAAGATATGTTTTATTCTCATGAGATTATTTTTAAGTCAATATTGAGTAATTATTTAAACCTTCAATATTGTTCATTCTATATTCATTCATATATAGATTATGTTGTACGCATACAATTACTAATAATAAATGGTCACCATTTTTTAATAATTTGTTCCTTGGGATTTTATAAAGTATTCTATGATAGATATACATGGGTATTAATGAGGGGAAAAATAATTTTCTCAAATAATGTATTATTTATTATTTTATATTTTCAAAATATAAGCTGAGATTTAGTAATGTAATTACTTTTCCAAATTGTTATACACTCCATTGGGGAGTGATTAATTGTGTCTAGTTTAAATATAATAATATAAAAAATCTCTAGGATATTAGGTTCATAGATTTTACAATCATGATATAAACATTATAATTAATTTTTTATCAACATGGAGTTAAAAGGATGAAATTATTGTCCAATAAATAGTGAATTTTATAGTATTTTAGAACATAGACACAACTTCCAATGCTTTCACCAGGGTACCCCAACTCACGTGTAACAACACACGATAGTGTGAGAAGGTTTCCCCATATTCCATAATTACAAAGGTAGTCTAATTTCCTCACATTAGATGTTGATTTACCCACCATGATTGAAATAGAATAATGATATTCTGGTTTCTCCTTCCTAGTATTCCTCTTTAGAACTCATCACCTAGTCGTGGTCATTATATTATAGTTAAGTCATGTTCTAGGAACCCATTCCATATGCTTTTCATTGGGGATATCGTTTAATTACATTTCATCCATCTAGACATTCCATAGGTTCTTGATATGGTAGTAATATTTGATTTGAATAAAAGTCATGTTGCAAACTATTGGCATGTCAATATTCTAGGAACATTATTCACTTGTATTCTTCCTCATATGAGGTAATATCATGCAGTTATCTTAGTCGGAAAACCCACAAAATCCAATTTTATTTATGAGGTGTCTAATACAAAAGGAATTTCCTATAAATATTTCACCTCTGGGATCCCATGTTTGGCATGATATAGCTGACACCAAAGGTGCTCATCGTCCATGGATTCAACTCATGAATCCCATTTCTGCATGAGGTAGTTGTCATAAATCAAGAGTTTTATTTCATGGGGATATTGAGTTGGTCCATTTGAATTCATCCTAGAGGAGGACTAGGGAGGTGAATCCCTAAGAGGGATCATGTGGATGGTTCATCAATGGATGATTAGAATGCCCTAAGAGGAGTAAAAGGGGGTGGCCCATAAGGGGAAAGTATTATACCCCAATGGCAGATCTAGACACCCTTATAGGTGAACTAGTTAGGTGCACCCCCAAGAAGGTGGTGGTGGGTACCCATGTTAACATTTGGTTATATTGATCCTCGTAGAGGATCCCAACATAAAATGTTTATACTAGGATCAAAATCCATGTAGTTGGTTGTCACTATTTATGGTGGTGTCTTCAGACTCGTCCATGATGTATAGTTTAAAGTGGTAATGATTATTCTACCGTGAAATGAGTGTCATCAAGGGATAATGTGGGGATTATGAATGTATGCTTCTATTCACAAGAGGACTCTTCTACTTTGAAATTATATTGGTCTCATGGATTGAACTTCTTGAGTAATTATATGAGAATTGATGATATTTATGGGGATTCCATGTGAAAGTTAACCAAAGGTACCTAAAAGAGATGTAGTATCTAGGATGGGATACGATTTTTCTTAGATGAGGTGGCATGAGGAAAATGATGATGGATGTTGATAGAGTGGATGGAGTGTATGGATTTCATGGAGTAAATGGAATTTGGGGTTTGGAGATTAGGGAGGCATCTTAAGAATCACTATATTATTGGAATAAAATCCCATATAGATTGAATGTTTTGGTTATTACAAGACATTATCTAGGTTTTCATGTAGGAGCTACCCACAAAACATGTATGGTTGGTTATTACCCATGTAGAATTCCCATAGATCATTTAGACTAGGTGTTAATCTACGAGGGATGTCCATGGAGCAGTTGGTTGGATGACATGGTAACTACTAAATTCTAACATCACGTGTGTCATTGACAGTGTGAGAAACAAGGGGAATTAGTATGCCAAATGTTCATATCTTGAAATATCTTCCTATGAGATATGGTGTGGATTTTACACATGGAATCTACTTGAGGATGATCCCATTCCATTTTGTTAGGATATGAATACATATGAGGAGGATCTCATTCATTGAGAGGATTGGTTGTAGGGAGATCATACCTATACAGAAACATGTGGAGTCTTATTCTCTATTTACATATGGTAAGGCCACAGTTTTACATCAGCTGTTATGGACATTAGTGATATCATATTTTACACCGTGCAAGATGGGTGTGAGGAAATCACTCCAAACCCCTGGGGAATACATAACCACTTCTCAAGAAACATTTTAAGGTGAATGGATTTATCAATTACAAGTTGGAATGATATAGAGGGGTGGTTGATCACAAAGTCCACATTAGCATGCATATGTTGTGAAAGGAAAGGTGTTAGAATACCTATAATGAGAAGAAAAATGTATGTGGGAATCATGGGGAACACATGAAGTGGAGTGGTTCATAGCATTAGGTGGTACATGTTACATGGGTACTAGAGGTCTATATGATCCTATTTTATAATGGTGTGTGGGATTTCCGCACTCATCCTTCATGTAGAGGGTTAACAGAAGGATGGAAACATAGAGAGACACAATGGAGGGGATTTGTGAAGCATCAGGAGTCATTGATATGTACATAGTGAGGTGTATGTTATTTTCAGTTTCTATGGGCTTTGTGAAGGAGTGTTATACAAAAAATAGGGTGACTGCGAATTGAGATGATGTCTAAGTTAATTAAAGGAGTTCTTGGTTAAGACATAATGTTCCTGAAGCCTCAACTACCCAAAGGGACATATTTATTTGTAAAGGAAATATGTCTTCATGAATGGAATATACAGGATGGGTGGATGCTCATAAGAACACATTAATGGGGTTTTTTAAAAATCCCATTTACCTAGGATGATCCACATTGGTCTGGATCGCGATGAACAGGTTCTTTGAGAATTGGGAGAAATTTGGAAGATGAAAGGTCATGGTATCCATCCTAAAAGGTAGGAATGATTAGGGAATTTGTATGAAATGGACATTTTAAATCAGGAAAGTAGTTTATGAAACAATTTTTAGTATTTATATATGGGTGTGGCTCTATTGGACTCATAAAGTGCACTCTCAACCAATCATGTGGCCATAAAGTAGCATCAAAATTATGGAGGACTGCTCTTACCCTTCCCACCATCATAGATGATCTTTTAATCTGAGACATCTGTGATCTTCAAAATGTATAAATTATTAATGAAGAAGACTTATTGGGGGTCCTTCGGTTGTTTAGGTATGAAGTTTTCTTGAATGGGATGCTTTTTCATCAAATGTTCTTCTGTCACATATTTCGACACCAAAATATCCCCCTCATTAGAATAAGAGCCAATGGGAAAATGAATGGATTTATTCTGATATATAATCACAAAAATATTACAATTTTATATATTTAATGAATACTGGTAGTGATTCTATCACATTATGATCATGGAACTGTAGATCATCACGAATCCCAGGTGGGCCATGTGCCTATAAATAGTGCAAGAGTCCTCAAAAAAGTATTGAACATCCACTTGAATAAATGTTAGTGTTATATTTTCATGAATATCTCAATTTATGTGAATTCTATCTAGGAATAATATTTTTTGTGAACCAAACTCTATTACCATCTCTGAGAATTCTATTGAGTCAACCAGACACCATGTAATGAAGCTCCATGAACTGAGCACTGTGAACCATGCTTCTAAAACTAGTGATTTTTGAACTGGATCCTCCAAATAGTATTTCAATTATGATTTTCAAAATTCAACTATAAAAAACACAAATTTTGAATTCAATGGCTGCTTAGGCATTCAATTGGAAATTCATAGAAGATGTTTCTCATAGGGAAGAAAATGGAAAACAATATCATGACCGTGGAGTGCATCAGATGCCCCAAAAACCATGAATCATTCTTCGGACTTCATTCATTGGTCTAAAAAGAGTACCATTTGTGAAAGAGGCTCCCAAAAATAGTTTCATACTGAAATATGATGTCTTGAATTTAGTATAATGAAATGATGAGCTATATTAGTGGTTTAAGTGTGTACTGAGGAAATTCCTGTGGTATAAGAATATTGCATGCCACATCTGGAAGGATTGTGCACCCATCATAACAGACTACTTATATGGATATATAAACAATGTTGATAGTGTGATTGTTGAGGATGAAACATCCCTACCATATAATAACATGATTCTCAAGGTAGGTCTGGGAGATCCACAGAAGGTCTGTAATGATGGTTGTGATTACCTATAGGGTGGTAATGTTATGGATGAATGGTCCTAGGCTTACTAGGCATGTGCATCAAGATAAATATTGGAGGAATAAATGAAGTGGGTAAGACAATACAAAGAATCACCAAATTCCCAGTTTCATGATTACCAAATTCAGCAGATCATTACTATGCTACATATCAAATGGTCATCACAAACCAACACATTCAATATATAACATGGGGAGGTCTTATTCATCCTGTATGACCTTCATCAGATCTCCATGATTCTAGCTCGGGGGGATATTTAAGATGAATTCCTACCTACTTCAAATATATAGGGAGATCATGATTACCATCCAGATTTGTAAAAGGATTTGTTAGTCTGGGTGTAGGTGTAAAATGAATAGAATTTATGGAAAAGGAACATTCGCTTCATGTAACAGTTAAAATAATATTTCAATAAGCCATCAAAGAGGCTCACTATTGTGGAGATCCAACATTTATGTTTCCTTAGAGGCCAGGTAAATTCCCTAGGGGATAATATTGGGGCATGGAGTTCCCATGCATCATGATTTTTATGTGATCCTATGGACGTTGTGGGGATACAGTATCAAGTATGAGAATCAACACATAGTTAGAATCATAGAATTCATCCCAATGCTCATTTTTTAGTGGATTCTATAAGTGAGAGATTCACACATGGGGTTGCAACCAAGAACCATCATAATAGTGGTGACTTGAGTGATGGGGAAATGTGAAACCATTGATTCAAATTACTGGATATGAAATAAAAATTACTTTGTCACTTAAATGAAGGTAAGACACTAATACGTATGTGTGGGAACTTTCACTTCTTTTATAGGTGGTTGTCCACACACATTGGGGTTATGGGTATAAAACCCTCATATCACCTCTAAAGAATACCTCTATAAATTATGAATATTGAGGAATGTTTCCAATTCATGTTGGCCCTTTTTAAAGTGATGGATCAGGTTATGTGGGATGATTAGTTCAACATTGACATATTCCCCTACCGATGGGGGATGTGATTGATTATTGTGTCATGACTAAGGGGAATTAATCATATCACCTAGTATTTTGAGCTGGTTAATTGGTAGGGATATTTAAATTCAATCTAGTTTGTGAAACTTACAACCCACACCAATAAACAAGAAAATTCAAAAGTCTAATGATATTGACTCAGAAGGTGTACTAAGAGGTGAATCATAAGGGCCACACTTTGGGCATGATTATGCTTTAGATTATTTTCACTCTATAAGGAAAAGTGATGCAAAACGAGATACTTCCACCAACTTCTACAGACCTGATTACTTATGACTTTGTTTAGTGTCGGTTTAGATCATAACTCGGGTATAAGCTGAGTCTGAATCCATCCAAGATAATGTTGCTGTGAGATTTTCCGAATGGGGATGGGCCTGAACGGTGACCAGATTACATCATGGAAGTGGATATTTTATAGTGTGTAGAAAAAATTTATATGGTCCATCAATTTATGGGACCAAAAAAGAATGATATGTGGGGTAAGGAATAACACCATGCAAAAGGCTCCTAATCATGTGACAATACGATGTAGGTGGGCCTTCTGAGGTGACTCTGAGGGTGTACGTTCAAGGGAAATGGAAATGAATATGTCACCTGAATGATCCTAAACACATCATATTCCCGTGATCCTATTAATTATTAGAAATGCACAATAAGATCATCACTCCTAAATGGATGTGGTAGTATCTTTTTAATGAGGGGAATTCCTTACTAGACTAGGAAATGCAAAGGAGTGTTTCTACACTCATCATACAGAAGAGATGTAGTACATAGAAAAGATGGTGGATTTGGTTTACACCTAAGTAAATACGTTTCCCATTACTATTTGGGTGAGGATGATAATGGTAATTTCTTCCCATCGGTACAAACATGTATATTTTTTGTATGCATTTGATGGTGAAAAAGCAAAGGAATCTATGGGGGAAGATTCCTACTAGAACAAAGGTGAAAATTGGCTTCTTGAAATTGACCATGTAACATCCCTAATATTTTCATGCTTTTGAGAAATGTTCATTATCCAAACTCATTTCATGATCCTTTTTTTATTATAAAAGAATCAGCAACTGATGACGAGTGGGAATTTTCTGAAAGACCACATGCGGATGGTGAGGGAACCTCAATCCATTAAGGGGAATGTGTGGGGACCCATCTTGCAATTATGTTCATCAGTGATAAACCATGAGTTCCAACTATAAAGTCATAAGTTGTGGAGATTGACTCAATTATGGAAGATGATACCCTTTGAGAAGAAATGGTTGTGGAGGCTGCATAGGTTTGGACAACCATAGATGTTCTACTAGAGAGTAATGATGTTATTGTACCCCTGGTAGAGGGGGATTTAGATATGTCCACAGTAAGGACAAATAAAGGAGGTGTGGTGGTAGATCCAAGTAAAGAAGTGCCATTATAAATTGGAACTGGAGATTATGTTTCTAAAAAAATGGGTTGAGACTGGGTTCACAATATTATTGGATAAATAGTCATCGCAATAGAGTTGGTGTTTGTGGAATCACCAGAAATAGATATTGGAGCCAAATATCTTACTAGGAAAGTGGAAATGGGGTCAATGGATCATGAAACGTGGGTGGAAACATTAGACATTCCAGACCCTGAATTTCTAGTAAGGGTAACTGAGGGTTCATTACTAAGTCGTTACACCAGTTCGAGTAACCAGAGGATTTAGGAGTATGTAAACCACTAATATGATCCCTCAATGTTCAATGGAAGAATCTATCATATGTGGAGAGGCTGATTTAGAATTATTCCTCAGGATGGGCATCTAGGATCACTTTATTGAAGACCAACAACGTGTGGTCCTATAGTAAAACATTATGGTGATCATTCCTCTTCATGGGTCAATGCCTCATGAATATTTTGAAAATAGTAGAGAATAATTCACTGAGGATAAATAGGTAGTCATGGTAAGGTATAGAGGAATTTGCGGAATTTCATCACACAAACATAGATAGGTGAACTACCACAACAAGTGGGATCTCTTGTCCCTTTTTTAGTTATCCTAGGGACTAGTGAAATGTATTGAAGCACATTTCATTCATTGGACTGGGAATTTATCATTAAGTGGATATGGGATGAAGGGTCGGATCTCGACCCATCCTTGATGAAACAAAATATTGAGATCTCTCGTGCACATCAGACGACTGAGGAATTGATAGACCACCTTGATGGGAACACATATGAACTCACGATGGATTCTTGTACTCATTCTGAAATTACTATAAATATGAAGAATCAACTAGATGTGCATGGGGACCAGGTAGCTGAGATCAAAGAGGTGGAGTAATAATTATGAGTTAATAAGGAATGATAGAAGATCAAGGCAATGATATTTCCTCCTTGTTCTATGATGAAAAGGAATAATTTATAGTGAGGAAACAAGCCATCACAATAATTTATAGTAAATTGGATATGCTTTATCACTCAATCACCAATGAAGAGTCATAGAGAAAGATTTTTTCAATGGAGAGGCTCTAATATGTGGATACCCTATGTAAAAGTGTTTCACCATATTCATTATCGAAAAAAATCCTTGTATGTTGGTCTAACATATTTCATATTTATGAGATGATCTATCAACCATTCCCCAATTTCTTGTGGGTTATGCCCAGTGTGGGATACAATTAAAGGAAATGTGATTTATCTTTTTATGAACAATATTAAAATTTTGAAAACTCACGGGGTATGATATTATTGACTTATGATGGATAGTTTCCAAGATCAAAGTGCCTGTGGTTATAGAATATGAAATCTTATAAAAGATAACAAAATTTGTGTACTAGTGCATTAACAAGATAACACCAAGGGAATTTAATTCCACTAAAACAAATGGTATTGGATTGTGTGAATCGTAAAGCCGAAAATATTGATTAGAAAAATAATTGGATGGAGATTTAGGATAGCTATTGACCATGTTAAAAATATAACTTATGTAACTTTATCATGTAATGGGGACAAATAAAGGTGGTTTCACTGCTAAAAATGTTAGAAACACATAACCCATCTCAAAATGTCATATAAGGAATTCTGGGATATTGTCCAGGGATTATAGGTTATATAATATGGCATGATACAAATTGTTACGGGGTCCATTCAGACATGGAAGAGGATGAGGGTATAAAAAAGGGGCATGAGAGGCGTGGAAAATGGATGATGTATTTTTTTCAATTGATTCCAACACAATTAGAATTATTCCATCATGGCTTAGAGCATATTATTATAAGTGTATTGGTCTAAAAAAATATTAATCTAATCATCTTATGCATTGTTACTCTGGATACCAGTTGATGATTGTAAATTTGAAAGTAGTTATAGATGACTAGCGATGGTGGAGGGGCCCCACGAGGGAGGTCCTAGGATGCCTTGTTGTTTTATTTAATACTATTTGTTATCATCATAGGGTGAGCACGAAACATTGTACAGTTTAACTTACTGTGATCATGATGCATCCCATTGTTGAATGTCATGTGATTGGGATGCTACACACAGTTTAATGTCATCTATCTTGGACCAAGATAAATAGTTTAAATTCATGTTGAATGGTGTATGGTTCTTAGTTTAGGGTCATAGAATATTTAACATGGATGAACCAAATATATATGTGTAGTGTGGTGAGTTGAAAAACCCAATTTGAATAGAGATTATGAAGTCATATCACTACACCACACATTCCATCGAAATTTCAAACCTATTTTAAAGTCATAATAATTGTACATGGACTTCTAATTATGGTCATAGATATAGAACCATGGATTTAACATCCCAAATGGACATGTGTTCTGTGATGAAGGGAAAACCCCAATAATAATTAGGGACAAGAAGACCCATATGACACACTACATATATCTGGGGAGACAAACTATATGCATTTTAATGTCATGATACTTGGACATGAACCCCTAGTTTATAGTCATGGAATTTTTACTATAGTGATACCTTTTGTGGCATGACCATGTCGGTAAACACCCAACCAAAACTCCAAATCCTGTATCAGACACATTAATTGTGGAGAAAAAGGAATGGTGCTGGGTTTTCTTGAAAAGTGGAAGAACTTATTATGGGTGGAACTAAAGGTTTATGAATTCCACTACAATATTGGGATGTGGAATAGGAGTAAGCTAGGAGTTCCTATATCATGGTTGGGGGAGATCAATTGGTAGTGATCAACGGATTACAATATTCAAAACATTGGAATATAAACAACACTAGTTTGTAATGAGGTGAGATAACTCAAGATCAACTATTTACTATGTTTAAAATCATAGGATCTATAGATTCATACTATGAATCCATTAGGGAATTATCTCAAAATGGGAGGTGAGACAAAAAAATGTTTTGAGACCATAACCATTAGGGGATCTTTCTAGATTTGAAAGATGTTGATTATCTAAATAGAGAATGAATCAAGGTGTATACAAGGTGTATTATAATGAGGAATTCATATATAGGTTCCATGAATAGTATATGGTCATATTTTGTGGACCATAACTAGGGACAAGGGACCACAGGGTATTGAACTTGTGGATAATCCTAGAGATGAAAATTCAGAGTGTCACTATGTGTCCCATAAATATGGTAATAATGTGGTATGTATTTATATAGTTTAATTTTATACAACTTATACTACATGAATTTCAAATATTTTTGGTTTATTATCCTTGGAACTTATATAAATATGTTATGGTCATACGGCTACAACCGAAGTAGGAATCAGTTTAAATTCATCACATACAGACAACGAAAGTTGATTTATAGGGAATATATTTAATATGGGATAGGCATAACAGAACATGAATGGTTACAAAGAATCTCATATACTACAGATTCACTATGAAATGGATTATGTAGAGTTTAAGGTAATATTTTACGGACCATAACTGGAGCCACGGGGATGAATGTTTGATGAATTTATAGATAGTCACTAATAAAAGGGTTCGTGGAATTGCTATTTATCCATTATGGATAGGAATCATGACACAACTCATTATAGAAATTAATTAGGAGAGTGACCAATACTGGTGGGTAAATTCTATCTATCTATGAAACTATGGAATCCCACAAATATCATGGGGCATCTTGAACTTATTCAGTGTATGATCATTATTTTACATTGTGTGTTATAGACATTGTATCTTTGTTTATTGTTGTACATTTTGGACCATATGGGGGAATTTTTAAAATGGTTACATTTACTATGATGACATTAATGAGGACTAAGGATGACCAATACCACAAGACATGTACTTAAGAGAATCTATCCAATAGTGAGGGAAACTTCTTAACTAAAAGAGTTATGTGGGGACTTCATGAGTAACCCAATGTTAAATGAAGACTAAGGAGTCCATTTTCTCATATCATATTTCATGGGAGATTCATGCATTTAGTTTTAAGTCATTTTTTTAGACACGGTGTCTGATTTTTTGGTCATTGAGTTGGGACCCTTGCGAACATTTTATATTTTTGTTGCATGATCCATATATGGCTATCAATTTATGGTAATGAATCTTTGACCATGGGGTATGATCTCCACAATGAATATGCATAACACAATATCACCAAATAGGTACACAAACCACATATTCATTCATGAGGAGGCTTGTATATAGTTTAATGTCATGATCCGTGGACTATAATTGAGTCCAAGGGGACGTACGTTCAATAATTTGTGGCTCGACCAAGAGATGAGACATTTGGGGTTAACTACATGTCTTGTGAGAAGTAGAATAAAGGAATGCATAGTTGATTGAAGATATATTCCTATGTAGGTATAACTTGTATAAGGTGATAGTTTTTTTATATTTTTGAGTTGCTAGACCATGATGTCAAATCTAGGTATCGTTGCGCATCCTTTGTGGGCTAGAATCAAGAAATACATTTTTATCGAATAAAACACTGTAGATGGAATATTTAATATAAATATCCACTACATATAGAACATCACGATGCTATATAGTTTATAATCATTAAGCTATGATGATAATTGATATGTTCTGTATAATCTAGCAACATGGACAATCATTGTTATGTAGTTTAACATCATTCAACGAGGAAGTAATGCCACATTTTAGGTTCTCCAAACACGATCGTTCCCTAAAACATAACATTGTGTTTTAAGGACGTGGTTGGATACACATTTTATCATCATGAAGATGTGATGATGGGTGTACCATAATTTAACATTATGGCAGTAGGATGTAGCAGAAAATTTTTTTGAATGTAATTTGCAAGGATAAATAGTTATAGACATATATAAATGTTTTCCATGAATTCTTGTGTCATGAAATACACTTCCTTGAAAGACCTGTATATTTTTTAATGTTGGGATTCATAGATAATAAATTATAATTTAATGTTATAAATATTAGACTACAAACCCATTTTAAAATCATATTCCTAAGAGTCCATTTCATTATGAAAATTACTACATTAATTTTTTTTCATTTATTGTGGGAGTAATTATCTCTTCATCCTTAGTGATAAAAAATTACCAGACATTGGAATATTCTGGGTGAATGATATGAGAACCATTCTATTTGGGTTCCAACATATGTGGATTCTTTCTGGTATTCATCGGCGTTCTTAGAGATAGGACTTTTTCACCCAGGAGGGAGTGGAAGATGTAAAATTTATTATTGAGTGCTATAGATATCTTATTTTATTGCCTCCTGGGATTTTGTAATGCTCAAAGACTATTCGTTTAGAGGTATTAAATATTAACTAAACGAATTTCATCAATTCCTTTTAGTTTCTTCTGGTCATTTACATATTGTGGGAGCAATGGATAAGGATCTAGATGGGAATGATTGCTTCAATTCCGTTCACTAGAGAATATAGAGTCACCTGGGTGGAATTTTTATTCATCACCTAAAAATCCCATTGAGCATTATGGACTTTTTTCATTTAACTCATCTTTTTCTGATCTTCTATATTATGTATAATGATTGTTATGGTCCTGTTTAACCCCATGGTCTATAAATTTTTATATTCCTTATAGTGATAATTATGTTTAGATCAGATTTTGTAATAACTGTGAAAATTCATTATCTCTGCACTCAGATTTTGGTGTCATTGTCTCTGAGAATGGTGTGAGGGACTTTGAAATGGGGATGATGTGCGAGATCATGATTTCTACCACTTACTAGGCCTTAAAAAAGTTAATAGGGATCTATTGATCATATATTTTAGGAACTCCATATGGTAAAAATAAACCTACACTGGGGATATTTTTTTGGTGGATACCACCCCATGACATCAAGTCCTCAGATAGTAAATGGATAAGAATACAAAGTGGCATGAAGGGGCTCTAGAGGTCGATGCACAATGTTGTCATGGATATGACATGTGTGTAAAATTATGGTGAATTTGATACAGTCATGGACCATGATGGACTATATGTAACCCAACCATTCAATATGGGTGGATATATTCAATCCTTCATGATGAGCAGCATAGGACACAATGTGTACTCCATGCATAAACAATGGAATCTAACGTTTTTATGACATGGGCGATAATTACATCAAAAATATGTCTATAGAGATTTTTGTCAACATTTTTTCCACTTTATATGATGAACTGTTTAGTGCATCAAATGATTTCTCATGTGTGGCTCTGTTTGGTGGGATAATACCATTAGTGAGATACTCAATGAAAGGTGTAATCCAAAGGGAGGTTTCCCCTATCACCAAGGGATTTGGAGGTCTTGGTGTTGAAAAAACCAATGTTATGTGTTTCACCAATGGGATATAATCATCTTCTGAAATTATGGGAGTAATGATCCTTTGATGTTCCACATGGTTGAACAAATCATATAGGATACACTTTGTGATAGATAAAGCTAAACTGACTAAGGGGTTACTTGGACCACTCTAAAACCGAGGAACATGAGTCACTTCTAAATGATAAAGGAACTGGGATATTAACTAGAATGATCACTTCATCAAGTGATCTCGTTCTAGCTTTATAATATTGTAGTCACCATTTATTTTCCTGATGAATAAATTAAAGATTCCCTTCATATGAAATCGGGGGATGTAAATCTCAATATCAATCATGAGACCAGTAATTAGTGCCTAAAGAACTTCCTCATTGTTGGTGTGGCCTTCTAAGAATAATAATATGTAGAGATGGATAAATTTTTTTAGTGGGATGAAAAAAATACATATTCCAAATTTGTTGAAATTGGAATCATTGATCCTTAAACTAGTTGGGCTCTATGAGGAACTATCTAACATAATTTTCAGTAATTGAGTATACTGGTCCATTGAAATGATCACCTATTCTAGGAATACTACATCTAGGGGTATCTTTTCAGGATCCGGATGGGCATCCAAAATGTCTTTCAACTTCATACCCATTATGGCCTTCTGTATAGTGATTCGATGTCTAACTGCGAAATGATCACTACATGGCAGGATAGTTATCCTATAATCATGGGGCCTTAGATTATATAATTTTATAGGTCAACATAGGACACCAAATATATCTCATGATTCTATAAAAATCACAAAAAAATTTCTCTGTGAATACTAGCTCCTAGAATCTCTTATCAATTGAGTATTATCTAGTATTCATGTCAAGGAAAATTTAACTAATATACAATAAAAAATTATCTATATTTTTATAGTTATTTTTGTTGAGAAGGGATCTGAGTGATCCCCCAACGGAATTCATTTTGACACATAGGGGATTCTCCGAGACATGTCAAATCAGAACAAAAGGTTACAGCTCGTAATACATGATTTCCTCAAAGCTAGTCTGGGACTCATCGTCTCGCTGGTAGATGGAACATTTCATAATAAATGTGGAATTGGAATAACACATGCTGGCCAGATATTCGAATTAATCTACCTAAATATAATTTTTTTCCAATTATGTTTGTAGATATCTCGAAGGTTATATGGATAAGGCATTTGGTTGATATGCCATTATATTTTTATTGGATCTTTATGCCTCTATATCAGATTAAGGTATTGAGATACTTCCCAGAGATAACCTCTAATGAATTCTTCACGGTGTTTATCATCAAAATCAAAGAGAAGATGAATTCGAACACTATCAAATCATCTCAGAGATGGACCAAATGATGGAGGTATTTGACCACCAAATACTCCATGTATAATTCTACTAGTGTCAGAAGGATGGGTTTTAATATATTTTTCATTTCAATCTAAAAATTTGATCTTTCATTATATAGACTAATGGTAATTATGGGAGAGCAGAACATCTCTTCAAATCTTTGAAGGTGGTGGACCCAAAATATTTAAGGGGCATCTTGCTATGGTTATGTCTGGATTATATATCCATGTAAGAGGGTGACCTTATCTCTGTTGTGGAAAATATTAGTAGCTCTATTACTGTAAAGGAAAAATAATCCATCAGACAATGGACGTTGAGACACCAAAATTCAATGTAGTATCTAGTCTATCTATTATTATCCAAGACTAGACTTGTGTCGACAAGAAACATTGATATTGATCCTCCTTGAAGATGTTGGGATTCATAATCTAATCAACCTCATCCTCAACTATGAAACAATTAGAATAGTCTGTTTTTTGGAGGAAGCTTGAATCTAGGATGAATAAACAGGAGACCATGATTGTGGATGAAGACTGTAGGTTCTATTCCTTGTATCTTGTCATATTTCACAACTAATACATCAAGAATTTTCATTATTAAGTCCACATATTGATGTTGTTCCTCAGAAGTCATGGATGTACTGATCAGCATTGGCCTTAGATCTGTCATGGTTCCATGGTTCTCCTAAACCAACTCATCTATAGTAGTGGGGATTCCCTCATTAAATGTTGGATGATATTAATCCAAACCACCTTCCTTATCATCTTCATAGGGGAAATTAGTGTGGTTAAATAGGTCATTCAGGCTGAAGAAATACAAAGGGTCATTGGTTCGAGCTAGGGTAGATGTGGAATCCATGATGGGGAATCCATGTTCTTCTAAAACTATAGAAACTGAGCTTGTTTTGAAAATCCTATCAGGCCTTCAACAATGGGGTTCATGCATGATATCACAGATGTTTAGTGGGACGAATGTTATCTTCTCAACCCAAATCGACAAAACATATGGGAGTGATGAACAATGGTTTCCAAGGATCAAATGTCTCAGAACCTCATTGGGGTAAAAGCATCGAGTGTCACTCATTCCTAGCAAGGGTAGAAGGATGAGGTAATCTCCTAGATTCACATGTACATTGGTACACATATCCCTTTCCTATTAGGATTGAAAAAGAAAATTTTAAAATCTAGAATTTTAGCATCCAAATGGTGAATCCAGAGGATAATGGAGTCATCGAAATGCATACATGGGGTAGCCGCAATGGTGGTGTGATCAATATCGGTGGTCATAACATGATTTAACTTTCTTCTGTAATAGACTAATTCCATATAGTGGGATTTACAAGATTCATAGTGGGATAAATCACCTTAGATCACTTGTACTCAACCATTTATGGAATACATGAGGAAATGTTGGTACGTGGAGTGAACTATTTCATAAATATAGTGATATGGCCTATATATTAGTGTGTTTTAGGGGTTATACTTTCAAAAACCCATGAATTCATAATTTTGAATCAATCCATCAAACTAGGATTTCCACTAGATTAGGGAACATGGTATATTCTCATTCATACCACAGACCTAAATTTTCATGTCTAAGGGACTCATGTCTTCTTCAATCAATACTAGATTATGGAGAGATTAAGTTGGGATGATATTGATCATGTAACCTATTTCAACTAAATAGTGGTGGATCTTCATGCCACTGAATTGGTTGGAGAATTACTATGGGAATATGTTACCCCTCATGTGGGATCCCATATCTTATTTGGAGGAATTAATTATGCATTGGCATTTACTTATTCAAATTCGTCATCATAAATGAACATTGTGGGTGATAACTATATTTAGAACTGGATAGGAATTTCACATAATCTAATATAACTTCATGTATATCCTCTAATATGTAGAGGGCCTTGAGGATTGATAGATTCATAGGTATACTAGAGAAGTTCTTTATAACCTCATTCATTTTTTTCCATGAGAACATTTCTACCTTCATGGGGTTTCTATTTGGAATGAGGTCAGATAGGTGCTACTGGATGAGGCACATGATTTTCGATAGTGGTGTAAATGTCCTTCTTCTCATCAAATAACTCACCTAAAATCACCACTGGATGACTTCCTACTAGATGGAGCCTAACATCAGGTGTATGCCAATGACCACGATGAAGTTGTGGATTTATTCCTTATAAATTTTCAACATCAGTTGTGGTAGAGTGTTTTATAGAACCACCTAGGAGTAATATACCTATTTTAAAATTAACACTCTGAGCATATTGATTCATCTATTTTGGGGGGTCTGGTGGTTTCTTGGTGATACATGGTGTTGAGCCACTAAGAGTGCTTCCAACTCAACCATGATTCACTGCTGATCAATGTGGTCTAAATGCTATGGGATTCCTGATTAAACAAACTAATGGTAAAATATAATAAAACATAGATTCCATAAATATTGAAAGGTTACATAACATGGTCCATGGTGATGGTCTTATGAACATTTAATATTTATGTTTTGTTCTTATATAATAATAATGACAACTAATCAAAATTTAAAGATTCCCTCAAGATTAATTATTAGGAAGTGGGTCCTTTCTATTGATTGTCCCAAGATTTGATCAGAACTGGTAGTGAGATTTTTGGAAGAATTGATTTTGAGAAATTAAATGGATGTTTATCTTGTGGAGGAGTCACTATGTGAGTAGACTAGTCACTACACGCTTGGTTGAATCTTGAGGGAAGTACTAACAACAACACTTTGTCCCTATAGGCCATGTTTTTCAACATTTCCTCATGTAGGATGGAAGTAGATGATGTTTGTGACTCAACACGATAATATCCATTACTTTTATTCTATAATTACACTTCATGATATTTGGTATATATAAAGAGTAAACCTAGCAATGATAGATATGACTACATCGTGATCCCCTAAAGGGGAGGCCAATCATGCTCCTCCTGTATATATCGTCATAGGGATTTAGTAATTATATGGATCTCAAATTATGGGATGACATACTTGACCTATTTGGATCCTACCCAAAACTCTGATGTTGCGGACAGTAATGATGGATCCATCCTAAAATTGTATTATTCCTCATAATCGTATAAGTGAACAGGATGGACAATGACTTGGTGCTTCTAGGAATTTTTCCTTCGGTACATGTGGTTCACCCTTCTTCCCCGGGGCAAATCTACAATGTTGGGATGTTCTTTGGAATGGGTAGGCCCTCCATTATAGTTGGTGATAACACTAGGTTGAACATTTATTTGATTGTTCGGGATATTGGGAGGGCCTCCATATTAGTTTCTATCGAAGTGAGATGGGTATTTTCAAGGAATATTATAGGAAAGGGGATGGCCTCCACCCTGGTTGGAGATGAAGTAGGGAGTATCTCTAATTTGGTCAGTAAGAACATGGGGAGGGCATCCATACTAAACTGTAATGATGGTATGGGGAGGAAATTCATATTTTTTGGATATACCATGAGGAGGACCTTTATACTTATCATAAAAGAGATGCGCATGACCACTTTGTTGGTCGATGTTGGAGAAGGGAGTACCTCTGCATGACTCAGTAGAAAGATAGGGATGGACTCCATTCCAAATGTAGGCATAGTGGGGAGGAACTCCACTCTAGTTAGTTATTTCATGGAGTGGATCTCTATACTATATGATAATTAAGAAGGGTGGACCTCCACATTTTTCATTGACGGAGCGGGGATGACTTACACTTGAGTTTGGAACATCGTGAGTATGACCATCGTGTTGACTGTATCAGAAATGGGGAGGGCCTCTATGTTGACTGGTGGTAGCAGCACATTGAGGCCCTTAATAATGGTTATTGATGATGAGGGGAGGGCCTCCAATTTTATGGATTCTAGGAACATGAGAAGGACCTCCATGTAGATTGTGAGAGTGTGGAGGACCTCATCGTTGTTTGGAGATTGTAAGGGGAGGGCCTCCCTATAAAAGCCCAGGTAAATAAAGACTATGACAATTTAATATTTATTATTATTTGTGAATTAAATATAAATTTCACATTAAATGGGTTGCTATGTTCAATTACGTACCTGACACAAAACAATGGGTTTCTTTGAAAGATAATGTTGTACACACTCTTTAGTCATAATTAAAATAATAATAATAATAATAATATACAATTATGACATTAAATTTTATTTAATGCATATCTATTGTAATGGGGGGAATGAGCCAAACTAACTAAAATATAATTATAAACGTTTGTTAAATTTATATATATTTATCCAATAAATTTTAGAGGCATAAAATAAGAAAGAAATCAATTTGAAGCATGAAATACTCTAAAATTCTTTAAAGGTCTTCTTACCGCCTTTTAATGGAGAGCACTTTTAAAATCTTGTTTTTGTAACTTTTATATGTTTCATTTTACAGAATAAAATTCTCCTTCGTAAGCGTGATATCAATGTTTACTTTGGGTAATTTTTTGGTATTTTCCGGATAAAGCTCATTTTTAATGAATAGTGTAAATACTGCATTTTATGTCAAATATGTCTTTTCATCTAAATCATTTATATGATTATATTGAACTTTTAATTGATTTTAAAGTTTAATTAGATTATATGTTAATTATTTAATCAAAATTTGGTAATTTGGAGTAATTTCATTTTGATATTGGACAGAAACATGTGTCAATCTTTTGGTAGTTTTTACTTCAAAAAACAAAATTTTTTGTTTTGACAACGAGAATTAATTTAAAATTAATTTCTATAGATTTTGTGTTATGAAATTAAAAAATTGGATTCCATATTTTTAATAAGGAGTTTTATATTGTTTAAATATGTAACTTTTATTTTTAGAGATTATGAACAGTATCATGAGTAAATATTTTATCTAATATGGATAATGGGTAAATATGGTAATTAAGCGTAAAAAATAATATTATAATAATATTAAATTACCCTGACATATGTCCTAATTCTATTTTATGATACATTTCCTACCATGGTCATCCTGGTGTCAATTTTGGGACCACTTTGAGCCACTTGTAACTCAAAATGTCATTTTATAAAAATTAATTTATATTTAACGAAAATGTAAAATATACATATATCATTTCGTAAAACAATTTTTATTTGTTTTTATATTAGTTATCCTTTTGAATATAAAAATTCATTATAAAGATAAATCTATTTCCTAAATCATGGTATTTTATTTATAGTTTTTAGTCATTGTATAAATAAATTTAATTAGGACACAATTGTGATGTAGTGATTGTTCAATTTATAATGGATATAAATAAATGATATTATAAATTTTAAATTAAATGTAATTTGGTTATATTGATATCATCCATGAATTTTATGGAATATAGTAACATGTTATATTTCTATTAATGAAGTTTGTTCGAATAAATGATGTTTTCATGGATTTTTAAAAAGACATTATATGAATATTGTCAAAATTGACATAATTCATAATTTAAAATATAAAATATTTCATTGAATATTCTGAAATTCAAGATAAATTGATATTCAGACAAATATTTTTTATAGGTCTCATATTTTATGATTAACTCTTTAATTGGATATTGTTTTTTTTGTGACTATTTGTATTCTCAAAGTATTAAATTCTTCTTAAAATGGCTAGAGTAAAAAAGTGTTAAATAAATCTGATAAGAAGTAAAAAATATCACAAACCTATCCAATTTATATTGGATGATTTTATTTCGACTTATATTTATCTTATCCTTGATTTTAATGAGTTTTGGACCTTTTAAAACTGAAAATAATATTATAATAAAATAATAATTTCAAACATTTTTAAAGAGTCTCTCATCCATCTTATAAAAGGCCACCAACTCTAACACATTACTCAAACCACTCCAGATAACTTTCCTCATCATAAATTAGCTCCAACAAGCTCTGAAAATCCCACTATTCGACCTATAAACCTTAATTTCAGTACAATAAAATTCAATAAATCCTTTTGGTTTATACCAATGGGAGTTACACGATTTAAAGGTAATGTCTTCGCTCAAGTTCATTTCTTTTATTTTCTTTATCAAACCCCATTGTGCTCTCATTATTCCATTATTATATAAGAAAAATTGTATCATCCATATACAACAATATTTTAATGGAAATTATTTGAACTACACCTCCACACACCTCAATCTAATGAATATGAATTTATTATTTCTGTGGATGATGAACTACTGCCTCCTGAAACGATGATTATTCAATTATCTTTTAATTCCTCTCATAGTGTCCATTATGATGGAACTCTATTTATTTGTGATATATAGTATATTTATATTGTCACTATTATTCTTTATTTTTCATTTATATCATACCTTTATGGTTTCTATAAACTGTAAATATGGTAATTTCATTCGAGGTAGTGCGGAGTAACGCCCTAGAAAAGTGATATGACTCTTTCATGCCATACAAGGAACATATAAAATATGGTGTTAATGAAATTATATGTGATATTTTACTGGAATTATAGTATACATATTTTTCATTATGTTTTCTTACCATTAAATATGAAATTGAAATGAAAGTTTAGTTCATGCGTACGTACACCTTATTGTCTCCATAAACGATGAATTTAATTTATTATCTCCTAATGTTATGGAATTTTATAAATAAAAATACATATACTAGATATATATGATATATATTATAACTAAATAATGAATATCATTTGGCAGATAATGTACTTTTTACTACATGGACAACTTGTAATTATAAGAATTACATTTTTGGATCAAATACCAAATATAAATAAAATGATCATTATTAAGTTAAATGATTATGTAACATTTATAACATGGTAATAAGTGATATAAAACAAATAATGAACATTAAAAAGGATATAAAGTAAGTATAAATTAACTTTAGTTTATTATTTAGTAGATTAAAGAATGAATGATTCAGTTCAGACACAGGGTAAGGGAACTACTTAACCTAATTTCCATTATTTTAGTTATTCTTATAATTCTTGAACATTTCATGATATAATTATTTTAGAAATTATTTTTGATACACTATATTGTATTTATACATTACATATGTTTAATTATATTTAATATAGATAATCAATCTATTTTATTTACAAAATTGTCTTTGTAAGGGACTTCAACTCAATCTCCTTTCATTAAGACATACTTCGAATTATACACGACATTATTTTATAAGTTGTACAATAAACCCCATTGAATTTTACTTTTATAAAAAGGTAATATTCTTTTTAGGAAGCATTTTACTAAATTAAAAAACGAATGTTTCTTTTTACTGTATGCGGTGATGAGGACCTTTCCACCGTCGCAAGAATTATTTGATATTTGGCTTCTGTAACAAGCCACAATGTTTTTAAATGTAAAATAAATACCATATACTCTGTTTACATATTTTTGTATTTAAAATGGATTTGGAATTGGATTTAATATATCAATATATAGAAATGAAATATTTTTATTTCAATGTGGAAATTTTATCTTTCCATTATTCTTATTCATGTGTTATGATTATGTTATGGTTCTTGGAAATTGTTTACTTATATGGGTGGTTCGTGATAATCCTAGGGTATGTGGGCCCGAGATAGCTCTAAAATTAATTTGGTAATGTGACAGTGGTAAATATTAATTTTTCTCCTAGTAGATATTGCAAATATATAATAATGGGTATTCCAAACATTACTCCCTATGTAGTTATGAAAGATACACCATAAATATTTTATGGATGCCATAAGTGACCTTTATGATTTATGATTTCTATGTGTTATTTATAAAACTTATCATTTCATAAGGTGTGTTAAGGAGCTTATGTTTTCTATGTACTGATGATTTATTGACTTCGTTCATTATTTTATAACCCGTTCTGACTTTTTTATGCTCATCCCATGTTTCTGAAATGTATTTCATAGGTTATAAAGAAGGGTAAGTGGAAGGAAGAATTTAATATGATTTAAATCAAGAAATGAAATATTATATTCTCATAAGAGATTTTATTTTATGAAAAAATGGATATTGATTAGAAGTGTCTACTTTATAATATTTGATATGTAATGCTCTAGTTATGGACTAATTCTCTAAAACGTTAAACCTAAAAAGATGCACAATGTGAATTCTAGACGTAACTCAATATTATGTTTTGATTAAGTATTGGGCCATATAGTGGGTATCCGAGGTCGGTTTAGAAACCATTAAGATTTAGGATATTGTTAAATTAATATCATTTAATTAATTTATTGTAATATTGAAATGATATATAATTGTTATATTACCATGTTTCTTTTTCTAAGATATTTTTGTGTTCAGAATGATTTTTGGTAGATGAAATAGTGCAGTTGTGATGGGAAGGCATAAAAAGGAAAATTCCCTTTATAATCAGCATCCTGAAATGGTCAAAATAAAAATTGAATATTTTTTTATTGTGATGGATCAGTTGAATCAGATGATAGATGGTGGTTATATTTATAAATGAGATTTTTTATTATTCCTAAATAAATAGGAACATGAAAGTCATTTGAGGGTTGTCATGAAAACATTAAATGAAAAGAGTCTATATGGTAAATTCAGCAAATGTGAGTTTTGCTTACAAAAAAATATATCCCATAGTACAATTGTTTCAAAAAAATGGCATAACAATTGAACATGGTAAAACAATAGTTTTTGAAGAATGGACAAGACACACAAATATAATTTAGATCTGTAGTATTCTTCCATTAGTAGTTTATTATTGGAGGTTTGTTGAAGATTTTCCATGATTATCTATCCCACTAAAAATATCACTCAAAAAGGTGTTATGTTCATTTAGACATGAAATATGATGACTATTTTCCTGAATTCAAAAGAAGATTTGTGAATGATAAAGTTTTTAAATTACCATACAGAGATGGTAAATTTTTTATCTACAGTGATGCTTCGTTGAAAGAAATTGGTTATGTCCATATGCAGAATGATCAGTTAATTTCTTATGCTTTACATCAGTTGAAACCTCATGAGTTAAGTTCACCTATGCATTATTTCGAATTAGCTACTATTTATTTTTCTTTAAAAAACTCTAGGAATTATATTTATGGAGTAAAATACCAAATATATACTGAAAAAAAATGTTTTAAAAATATATTCACTTATAAATAATTGAACATGAGACTCTGGAGATGGATGGAATTAATCAAGGATTATCATTTCACAATTCATTACCATTCAGGAAAAGTTAATAAAGTGGATGATTCTTTGATTTGAAAAATTAATACTACAATAAAAATGATTGGTATAAACTAATATCCTTTGATTTATTAATTGATAAATCTGTCTTGGAATTTGATGGTGCAAGAAATTCCTTTATTTTGTTTTAGGTTTCATTATGATCGTCCCTAGTAAACAGAATAAAGAAAGTGCAGAACGATGAATGGGAGATGCCGAAAAATTTAGAATTTGATCTTATGGTTTTGTTTCAAATGTTTAATTATGATACATAATATGTTTTGAGGTTTGGGAAGAGGTAATGTTTTCCTTGTGATTCACAGTTGAAGAAATAGTTATTATGTAAAGTTCATAGTTCTCCTTTTTAGTACATCCTAGTATTACTATGATGTACATATATCATTTGGAATATTACTGGTTGGATGGAATAAAAATATATATTTCTGACATTACTCTGATGTTTTTTACTTGTCAATATGTTAAAGAAAAGAGGCAGTGACCGAATGGTATGCTTCAGCCTTTTCCAGTTCCAGAGTGGAAATGGGAAAATATATCCATGGAAATAAATGTGCTATTCAAAAATACATCTTGAGGTAATAATGCAATGTGGGTTATTGATGATCGATTTACTACATCTACATATTTCCTTCCTATACTAGATACATAGTATCTAAATCAGCTTTCTGGATTGTATGCTAAAGAGATATTCAGGTTGCATGGAGTTCCCCTCTCCATTGTATCAGATCATGATCTTTGGTTTAATTATATCTTTTAGAAATGCCTTATGATGTCATTGTATATTGAATTAAATTTTAGTAAATCTTTTCATAATAAATCATATGGGTTGTTATAAAAAAAATTCAGACATTAAATGATATACTACGTGCTGGCATATTGGATTACCAGGGAAGTTGGGACCAACATCTTTCTTTGGATGAATTTTCTTTAAATAATAGTTTCAATTCTAGTATACAGATGTCTTCATTTGAGGAATTATATGGAATTTTTTTTGACTCCATCTTTTTGGGGTTATGTAGGTGAAAGGAAGTTGATGGAACCAAAATTGGTATAAGAGATGGAAGAGAATGTTTAGTTGATTCAGAAGCACATGAGAACAAATCAGAGAATGAATAAAAGTTATTAGGATAACCGATGGAAGGATTTTTTTTGATGTAAGAGATAACATCTTTCTCAAAGTTTCTCCATGGAAAAGTGTGATTCACTTTGGTAAGAAGGGAAAGGTGAGTCCAAGGATCAATGGACTCTATAAAATCCTAGTGAATGTAGGATTAGTTGCCAACAGAGTGGATTTACATCCATGTTTATCCCACATACAAAATGTTTTTCATGTTTCATTATGGAGAAGGTATAGGACAGATCCATCTTATGTTTTGAGTCCATAATTAGTTCATATGGAAGAAAATATTTATTTTGAGGAAAAACCATTCCAGATTCTTAACTAAAGAGAGAATGTTTTGGGGAATACGTTAATTCATCAGGTACAGATTTTTTGGAAAAACATTATAGTTTATGATGAAACATTGTAATTTAATAAGGAAATGAGGTATTAATACCCCCATTAATTAGATAATTGAATAAAATTTTGGGTATGTAATTTCCAAATTGGTGGAAATATTAAACATCCCTAGCAACCAAAAAAATTTACATTTTCATATTTATTAATATTTGTGGAAAAATATATTAATTTTAATTTAAAGTGTATTTTATGTTCAATGGTGTTCACAACACGAATCAATGGTTTTCTACGAAATCTAATGTTGCACAGAATGTTCAGTCATACTAAAAAATATAAATATAAATAATATTATATTATTATTTTAAATGGTAGTTTACACCTAGCCATTGTACTAGCAGAAATGAACAAAACTATCTAAAATATTATTATACATGTTTTTTAAATTTCATTACTTTTATAAAATAAATTTTAGAGTCTTAAAATAAGAATCAATCTTATTTTAAGCATGAAATACTCTAATATTTTTAAGAAGTCATTTTCCCCCTTTTAATGGAGAACCCATTTTAAATAGAGTTTTTTTTTTACTTTTATATGTTCCATTTGAAAAAATTACCTTATTTTTTAGAAAAGGGACATTGAAAATATACATTGGTTAATTTTTTGGTATTTTTCTAATAATGTTCATTTGTAATGAATAGTGAAAATGATTCATTTTATGTCAAAAATGTCTATTAATCTAATTGATTTAAATGATTAGATTGTCTATTTATTTTATTTCAAAATGAAATTAGATTATTTTTTATCATTTAATCCAATTTGGGTCATTGGAAGTAATTTCACTTTGAAATAGGACATAAACACGAGTCAATCTTTTGGAAGTTTTTACATCTTAAAAACACGGTTTTTGGTTTTAACCAGAGAAATTAATTTTAAATTAATTTATGAAACTTATATGTTTTGAATTCGATAAAATGGAATCCATATTTACAATGAGGAGTTTAAAATTATGTAAATAATTATCATTTATTTTTAGACATTATGAATAGTAACATCAGTAAATATTATATTTACCTTTGTTAAGAGGTATATTTGATAAATAATTGTAAAAAAATAATATTATAATATTATTTAATTAACCTAACACATTTCATAATCATATTGGTTGATACATGTCCGACCAAGGGAATCCTTGGTCAATTTGGGGACCCCATGGAGCCACTTGTAAGTGAAAATAACATTTTATAAAAATTAATTTAATGTTAAGGAGAATGTAACAAAAAAATCATATCTATAAGTAAATAATAATTTTATTGTGTTATATAAGTTATATTTTAAACTATAAATTGTAATGCTAAAGTTAATATGATTTCCTAAATCATGGTATTTTATTTATAATTTTTAGACATTAAATAAAAAATTTAATTATGACACAATGGTGATGCAGTGATTTCTTTATTAATAAAGGATTAAAATAAGTTATATTATAAATGTTAACATAAATTTAATTTGATATTTTTGATATCTTCCATGAATTTTTTTTATGATAGTTACATGAAATATTTTTATTAATGATGTTTTCTCGAATCAATAAAATTGTTATGGATTTTAAAAAACTCATGATATGAACAATGTCAAAATTGACATAATTCAAATTTTAAAATATAAAATAGTTTATTAAATATTATAAAATTATAAAAAAAATATAATATTTGTCCAAATAGTTATAATATTTATTAAATATTATTATAGACTCTTTAATTAGTTATTATTCTTTTTTTGGTACCTATTTTTCTTCTCAAAGTGTTTAATTCATGATATAACGGTTAGAGTAAAAAGTGTAAAATAAAAATGATAAAGATTAAAAAAAATTCCAAAACCTACCCAATTCTTTTTTGATGATTTTATTTTGAATTATATTCATCATATCATACAATTTAATTTTTTTTGGACATTTTTAAATAGAGTATACATTTCTAATAAAATAATACTTCCAAATTGTCCTAAAGAGCCCATTCTACTCTTTATAAAAGGCCACCACCTATAACATGTCACTCATACCACTCAAGCCCATTAGATCAAAAAACTATTCTCAAATAACTTCCCAACATCCCTATATTCAATGTAGAGGCCTTACTTTGGGTATAATGTAATTCAATAAAACCATTTGGTTGAAACCAAAGGAAGTTACTCGATTTAAAGGTAATACCATCTCTCAAGTGTTAACTTTTTATTTTTTTTCCTCCAGCCCCATGAGTTGTCTTTATTATATTATCTTATAAACACACCAGTATATAGAATATGGTTGGATGATTTTTGTGGATGGATTCTAACTACACTTCCACACACCACTATCTAATGGATATGAACATTCTGTTTTTGTGGATGATGATCTACTGCCTCACAAAACAGTGATTGTTCAATTATATCCTACCTCATCTCATTGTGGAAATTTTGATGGTACTTTTTTTATACGCAATATAAATTTTATTTATATTGTCTCTGTGCTTCTATATTTTTAATTTATAGAATACCTTTATGGTTTCCATAATTGGTAAATACGATAATTTCATTTGAAGAAATGCAGACTACCACACCCTGAAAGTGGAATGAATCGTTCCTTCCATACATGTAATGTACAAAAGATGGAATTAATGAAATAATATATGATATTGTACTGGAATTATAATATAATTATTTATCATTATGTTTTCATTCCATTAAATACGAAATTGTACAGAATGTATCATTCATGCGTACGTACGACTTACCATCTCGATAAATGGTGCATTTCATTTATTATATCCAAATGATATATAGTATTATAAATCTATAGGTTATATTTGATATATATGATATATAAATCATTAATATCATTCTAAATATAATTTACTTTTGACCACATGGACAACTTGTTATTTCTTGAAGTTCATTTTTGACTCAAGTACCAAATATCGAGAAAAAATCTGTTATTAACATAAATGATTATGTAATGATTATAACATGGTAATAATTGATATAAAAGGAATAATAAACTTGAAAAAGTATTTGAAGAAAGTATAAATTAAATTTAGTTTATTATTCGGGATATTAAAGAATGAACAAGTTATGTCGGATATGCGGTAAGGTAACTTCTTGACCCAATTTCAATTCATTGGGTTAATCGTCTACTTATTTAATATTTCATGCTATGATTACGTGGGAAATGATTTTGATATCCCATATTTTTTTATTCATTATGTATTGGTAATTATATTTAATACAAAAAATTGATCTATTTTATTTAGAAAATTGTATATGTAAGGGACATTGTCTTAATCTTCATTCATTGAGACATTATTCGATTAGTACACGACATTATTTTATTTTATTGTATTATAAATCACTTTTAATTGTACTTTTATTCAAAAGGATTCATTTTTATGAAGTGTTTTACTTAAAGACAAAAAAAATTTGTTTTTAACATACGCAGGGACAACGACCTTTCTATTGCTGCGAGCATTATTTGATATTTTCCTTCAATAACATGTTATAATGTTTTAAAACGGATAATAAATAAAATATAATATTTTTACATATTATGGTATTTAAAATTGTTTTGGGAGTGCATTATTAATGTTAATATAGTGAAATTGTATATTTTGATTACAATGTTGAAATGTTGTCTTTATTTTATTCTTTTTCATGTGTTATAGTTATGTTATGGTTCTTAAGCATTGATTATATATACGGGTGGTTCCGGGATAAACCTAGGGAAGGTGTGCCTGAGATATCTCTCTAATGCAGTGTGTAACATGATAGAGGTAAATTTTAATATTTCTCCTAGGAGATTTAAGTAATTTATATTTATGGGCATTCAAAACATAACTCCCTATGTAGTGGTGTAAGCTACAATATAACTATGTTTTGGATCACAGAAGTTACCTTTAGGATTTATGATTCTATGTGTTATTAAAAAATATTATTATTTCATGAGGTGTGTTATAGAAAACATATTTTGTATGTATTGATGGCCTAATGATTTCTTTCTTTATCTTATCACCCTTACTAAGAGTTGTATGATAATAACATGTTTTTGTAATGTTTATCATAAGGTATAAGGTAGGGTAAGAGAAAGGAAGAATTCAAGAATATTTAAAACAATAAAAGAGTTATTGTCTTCACTTAAGAGTTTTTATTTCATGAAAAAATGGATACTTAGTAGAAGTGTGCACTTTGTAATATTTGAGTTGTCATTTAATAGTAATGGCCTAATTATCTAAAAATATAAACCTAAAAAGATCCTCAATGTGAATTCTTGACTTAAATTAATATTATGTAATGTTTAAGTCTAGGGCCTTATAGTTGGTATCATAGGTTGGTTTAGACATCATTATAAGTTAGGATATTGTAAAATTAATATCAATAAATTAGGTTATGGTAAGATTGAAATGATATAGCATTTTAAGAATACCTTGTTGCTTCACCTTTGATATTTCTTTGTTCTGAATGGTTTTATGTAGAGGGAACAATGAAGTTGTTCTCGGAAGGCCTAAAGAGGGAAATTACCTTCCAAATCAGCATCCTAAGAAGTTCAAAATCAGAATTGATCATTTTTTTTGTAGTGATAGCAAGGTTGAATCTTGTGAAAAATGGTGGTCATGTTTATTGATGAGATTTTTGTTTATTCAAAAGTAATGAAGAACATGAAAATCATTTGAGTGTTGTCTTGATAACATTAAAAAAGAATATATTATATAGGAAATTCAGCAAGTGTGAGTTTTTGTTACAAAAAATATCATTCATTGGTCACATTGTTTCTAAAACATCTATAACTATTGATCCTGATAAAACAAAATTTATTTATGAATGTCCATGACCAACAATATAACCGTTATCCATAGTCTTCATGGTTTAGCAGGTTATTACTGGACGTTTGTTGAAAATGTTTCACGGTTATCTATCTCACTCACTAAGTTTACTCGAAAAGGTGTTATGTCTATTTGGACAAAAGAATATGATTATATTTTTCAGAAATTTAGAAGAAGATTGGTGAATGTTCTAGTTTGGGAATTACCTTCTAGAGATGGAGAAATTGTTATCTATAGTGATTCTTCGTTGAATGGAATTATTTGTTTCCTTATACATAATGATTAGGTAATTTCGTTTTCTTCACATAAGTTGAATCCTCATGAGTTAAATTACCTGAAACATGATATCGAATTAGAAACCATTGTTTTTTGATTAAAAATTTATAGGTATCATATGTATGTAGTAAAATATGAAATATATACTAACAACAATTGATTGATGAATATATTTAATCAAAATCAATTGAACATGAGATAGAAGAGATGGCTTTATTTAATCATGTATTATGATTTCACAATTCATTACTATACATGAAATGAAAAATAAAGTTAATAATTACTAGTGTCAAAAAATTAATGTTTCATTAACAATGTTATGTCCGGAACAAGATCCTTTGGTTAATGATTGGATGAATTTGGGCTTTGATTTTTTGGGTGCAGCATATTCCTCTATATTGTCTCAGGTATAATTACAATCATCCCTAGAAGAAATAATAAAGAAAGTTCATAAATATGAAAGTGAGTTAAAGAAAATGTGGAATTGGTTCAGAAGGGTATGTTTCCAATGTTTAATATTGATAGAGACTGTGTTTTGAGGTTTAGAAAGCGATTATGTGTGCCTTGTTATTCAAAGTTGATGAAATAGTTTTTATGTGAAGCTCTTAGTTCCACTTTTCCATTTAATATCGGCTATACTAATATGTACATAGATCATCAGGAGTATTAGTGGTGGGATGGAATGAAATGATATTTTTCTGACTTTACTATGAAGTGTTTTACTTGTCAATTGGTTAAATAAGAGCAGTAGTTATCGAAATTTATGCTTCAGCATTTACCTGTTCTAGAGTAGAAATGGAAAAATATATCCAAGGATTTCATTGTCTGATTACCAAAGAAATCTATAGGTAATAATTCAAGAAGGGTTATTGATGATTGATTGACTAAATCAACTCATTTCCTTTATATTCGAGTTACTTTGTCTCTAGATCAACTTTATCAATTTCATGTTAAAGATAGGGTCAGGTTTCCTGGAGTTCCCCTCTATATTTTATCTGATCAGGATCCTAGGATTACTTATAAATTTTTGAAAGGCCTTCAGAATTCAATTTGTATTGAATTAAATTTTTGTACAGATTTTCATCCTTAATAATATGGGCCGTCAGAATTAACAATTCAGACATTGGATCATATGATACATTGTTTCTCAATGGATTACTGGGGATGTTGGGACCAACACCATTCTTTGGATAAAATTTATTATAATAAAAGTTTTAATTCTAGCATACAGATGGCTCGATTTGATGAATTATTTGGAAAGCGATGTTGAACTCTTGCTTTTTTGTGATGAAGTAGGTAAAAGGATGATTATGGTACCAAAATTGGTTGAAGAGATGGCCAAAAAAGTTTCATTGATTTAGAAGCACATTAGAAATGATCTGAGCATGCAGAAATGTATTGCGGATAACCAGAGGAAGGATCTTTCTTTTGATTTAGTGATCACGTCTTTCTCAATGTTTTTTTCATGGAAAAGTGTGATGTGCTTTGGTAAGAAGGTAAAGCTGAATCCTTGGTTCATTGGACACTATGAAATCCAAGAAAAAGTTAGATCATTTTCTTACAGAGTGGAAATACCTCCATGTTTATCCTAGATGCACAATTTTTTCCATGTTTCAATGTTTAGAAAGTATATTCCAAATCCATCTCATGTTTTGAGTCCAGAGATCATTCAGTTGTAAAGGAATAATTTTTATGAGGAACAACAGTCCAGATTCTGGACCGAAAAGAGCATGTTTTGCAGAATAAGTTAAACTATCGGGTAAAGGTTTTTCGGGAAAACCATATTCTTGAATAGGGAACATGGGAATCCAAGAATTCTATGAGGGGTAAATACACCCATTTATTTGAAAGTGAATAAAATTATGAAGATATATTTTCAAAAGGGTGGAACAATTTTACATCCCAGGTAAATAATGATTGTGACATTTTCATATTTATTAATAGAAGAGAATTACAAATTAAATTAACATTAAAGGGGATTTTATATTTGATCGTATACCTGACATGCAACAATGATTTTCTCCAAAATCTTATGTTGAACACAATTCTCAGTCATACTAAAAAAAATAAAAATAAAAATATTATTATATTATTATATTAAATGGTATTTACTGCCTACTCATTGTACTAGTATGAATGAATAGCACTAACTAAAATATTATTATACTTTTATTAATGTCTGTACATTTATCCAATAAATTTTAAAGGCTGAAAATTAGAAAGAATCTAATTTTAATAATGAAATACTCTAATATTTTTTGAAGGTCATTTCACCGCCTTTTGATAAAGAAACCTTCTAAAATCAAATTTTTTACAATATTCTATGTTTCATTTGACAAACTAAAATTATTCTTAAGAATTGGGACATAAAAATTTACTTTTGGTATATTTTTGGCATTTTTCTATCAACATCAGTTTTAATGAATAGTGAAAATACTACATTTGAAGTGAAACCTTTCTTTTTATCTAATTCATTAATATGACTAGATAGTCCTTTTAATGTATTTTATAGTGTAATTATATAATATTTTTATATTTAATGCAATATTTTCAATTTTAAGTAATTTAACATTGAAATTGTGCATAAATAAGTGTAAAACGTTTGGTAGTTTTTACTTCTTAAAAACTCCCTTTTTTGTTTTGAAAATGGGAATTAATATTAAATTAATTACAGAAACATCAGTGTTTTGAATTTGAAAAAATGGAATCCTTATTTTGAATCAGTATTTCCAAATTGTTTAAATATGAAACTTTTTTTTAGACATTAGGAATAGTAACTTCAGTAAATATATAATTTACCATGGTTAAAGGGTAAATCTGTTAAATAAGGGTAAAAAAAATAATATTATAATTATATTAAATTCCCCTTACATGTTTCACAATCATATTGATATCAACCAAGGATTTTCTAGATGACAGTTAGATGATATATTTGTATTTATGTAGTTTATTCGATTCAATCATGGTATTATGGATTTTCAAAAATTCATGATTTAAATAGTGTAAAAATTGACATAATTCATATTTTAAAATATTATATATATTATTAAAAATTATAAAATTCTAAAAATATATTATTCGGAAAAATAGTTAACATAATTCTAAAATATTTTTATTAAATCTTTAATTATATATTGTTCTTGTATTGGTAACTATATTTATTCTCAAAGTGTTTAATTCTTTATAAAACGGTAAGATTAAAAAAGTGTTAAATAAAAAAGATAAGGATAAAAAAAATTCAGTACCTTCCCAATTTTTATTGGATGGTTTTATTTCAACTTATATTCCTATAATATTTTAATTAAATGAGTTCAGGATCCTTTAAATATGAAAATAATTTTATAGTTAAATAATACTTTCAAACTACTGTAAACTGCCCCTCGTCCCCATTATAAAAGGCCATAACCTCTAACCCATTACTCACACCACTCAATCCCATTGGATCATCCAAAATATTCTCCAATAAGCTCCCAAAATCAATCTTTTTAACTTATAATCATTACTTTGTACATAATGAAATTCAATAAATCTTTATGGTTCAAACCAAATGAAGTAACCCGATTTAAAGGTAACATCTTCTCTCAAGTTCTTTTCTTTTATTTTCTTCTCAAACCCAATAAGCTCTATTTATTGCATTATTTTATAACAAAAACAGTATTTTCAATGTTTTAAGGATTTTTATTTGAACTTCAAATCTACACACCTCCATCTAATGGATATGAACATAATGTTTCATTAGACAGGAACTACAGCCTCACGAAACGATGATTAATCATTTTTCTCCTACCACCTCTCATGGTGGTCATTATGATGAAACTATATTTATATATGATATTATATATAAATATATTTACTATCTCTATTCTTCTCTATTTTCTATTTATTTCATACATTTATGGATTCCATAATGGGTAACTACGATAATTCTATTTGCAGAATTATAGACTACCGCCCCCTCAAAATTGTATTACTCGTTCATTCCATACATAGAATATATAATGGATGGAGTAAATGAAATTATATATGATATTATACTAGAATAATAATATAACTATGTATCATTATGTTTTCATTCCATTAAATACGAAATAATAACTAAAGTAACGTTTATGCTGATGTATGGATTACCATCCCCATAAACGGTGAATTTCATTTTTTTATCTCCTAATGTAATATGCTATTATAATTATATATATATATACTATATATATATATGATATATAGGAAATCTATATATTTAATATTATTATGGAGATAATGGACTTTTGACCACATGGAAAACTTGTAATTACATGATTTTCTTTTTTTAATCATGTAACAAATATTGACAAATTGACCATTATTAACATAAATGATTATAAAATGTTTATAAAGTGGTAATAAGTTATATAAAAATAATAATTAAATGAAAAAGTTTTTTAAAGATGTATAAATTAACATTAGTTTATTATTTTGTAGATTATATAATCAATGAGTCATGTTAAACACGAGGAAAGGGGACTTCTTAACCCAATTTTCATTCTATGGGTTAATGTTCTACTTCTTAAATATTTCATTCTATAATTATGATGGAAATATTGTTTGATATCCAATATTTTATTTATACATTACTTATGAGTAAATATAGTTAATACACATAATCGATCTATTTTATTTATAAAATGGTCATTATAAAGAACTTCGTGTCGATCTCATTTCATTGAGGAATACTTCAATTAATACACAACTTTCTTTTATATGTTGTATTATAAACCCCCATGAATTTTACATTTGTTCAAAAGGAATATTTTTTTATGATTCTTTTTACTAGATGAAAAAACTAATGTTTCTTTTTGACATCCGCGGTGACAATCACCTTTCTTACACCGCAAGCAATATTTGATATATGGCTTCCAAAACAAGCTATAATGTTTTTAAAAGGAAAATAGATACCATATATATTTTTTCGTTTTTTGGTTTGGAAAATGGCTTTGGTAATGGATTGATTATATAAATATATTGTAATTTTATAATTTTATTTGAATGTGGAAATGATATCTTTCCTTTATTCTTGTTCATGTGTTATGATTATGTTATGGTTCTTGTGCATTGCTTACATGTACGGTTGATTCTCAAATACCCCTAGGGCAGGATATCCCGAAAATGCTCTCCAATGCATTGGTTAACATGATGTTGGTAAATGTTAATGTTTGTCCAAAGGTATTTATGGAATATACTCTAATGGGTATTCTAAATGTAACATCTTACATAATAGTGATTGATACAACACATGTATGTTATAGATGCCACATGTTACCTATATGAATAATGATTTCTATGTGCTATTCATAAATCATATGATTTCATGAGGTGTGTTAATGAACTTATTTTTTGTATGTATTGATGGACTAATGATTTCATTCTTTATTTTATAACCCTTACTAGGAATTTAATTATCATCCCTTGTTTTTGAAATGTTTTTAATTGGGTATAAGGTAGGGTAAGAGAAAAAAATAATTCAATAAGATTTACATAAAGAAAATAATTCAGCTTTTCTGTTGAGGATTTTAATTTTATGAAAAAATGGATACTGAGTAAAATTTTCTACTTTGTAATATTTGAGATATAATTTAATAGTTATGGCCTAATTCTCTAAAAATACAATCTTGAAAAGATCCTAATTGTGTATTTTTGACATAACTCAAAATTGTGCAATGTTTATGTGTTGGGGCTATATAATCCCTACTAAATATTATCATCAAAATATAACACATAAAGACTTCTAGTGGTGCCATTGATTGGTAGAATTAGCCCATCATTTCAATGGGGTGACTAAGGTCTCAATTCTAAAAAGGGTAAGATGGACCCTTGATCATTGGATGCTGACATATAACGGAATGTGATGGTGTTGGAAGGATAAATTGAAAATATGGAAGATGATTCCCATTGTAAATCTCCTAGTATTATTCCCAATGTTTACATATGCTGGTCCAAACTGGGGCTAGATAACCAAGTGTATAGACCAAATTTCATCATCCTAGAAGACTGATCATTTTTAATGCCAACAAGTCCTAGTGTGATCTCTTATTTGAGGTCCCTAGGCATTATTCATGGTCCATGTGATTCATGAATCACCCACCTTCAAGTATTATAAATTAGAGTAATATGAATGCTTTGGGGGAGATTATCCAGATGTGGATTGTTGTGTGAGTTGGGATTGTGGCTTCATGCATGACCCTTGAGGGAGGTGATGTTAGTAATGTAATGAAGCCACTACGTCATGGAAGGACATCAACCTTATAGGAATAGACCCTCTTATTCGTATCATCATACTTGGTGTCCATCACCATCCTCTAGAAGTCGTTAATATGTTACACTGGGTGTGGGTTACCAATAGCGAAAGACTAGACTGATGTCTGAAAATGGAACTATTTTGTGAAATTTCTACATTGATATGTCTCCTTCCCCTGTATCTTCTTTTATTATGTCGATGGTTTCCGGCATCTTTGGTCTGGAAAATTAGAAGGATTAATATTCCACTATATATGATAATAAATCAATGTTATGTGCCCCAGTGTCGTCTAATATTTCAAAGGTGGAGAGAGATATCTTTACTGAAAATGTCATAGACTAGGATATCCATCATTTAATTATTCTAATTTAGGGTTACATACATGATGAGAAAATGTTTTACGTAGTGGGCCTAGACACTGGATATATGGATCTGATGACATACTAATTTGATGATTTTTTAAATGCTACTAGTCCCCATGATGATGACAAGAGTTTCATGTTGGTTCTATCATTTCTATTTTTGATGCTTTCTTTGGGGAACCCTACCTTGCATGTGTTGATGAAAAAATGTATTCAATTATTTCTGCATATTCCTGTATTCCATAGATGGGTGACATTCATCACTTTTAGTGGTGGGGTAATCTCCCTGATCAAAATGGTATGTTGTCAAGTTGGGTCCTCCTTCCATTGATTCAACCTTCCAAATTGTTACCTAGTCAGGGTCTACCTCGTAGAGTTTATTCATATTCTAATAACGCATCATTTGTATTCTATCTTTTTTGGATTCTTGTCAATAAGAATGCTTCCATCTAAATATTTTAGTGGGCCTTGACAGGGCAAGAACCTTTATTCATGGGAGAAGGCATGTTTTGAACCATTGGCATTTCTGGATTCTAGGAACATTGGTCACCAATATTTCTCCATAGAGGATGTCATTTCATGGAGGAATAGTAAGAGTAGAACCTAAGGAATCCCATAATTATCCCAATGTATCAACTTTTTAAGGCATTTCTTCCAAGGATTTCACATAAGGCATCCCATGTTTAGTATGAAGTAGCTCTAGCCATGGGATAATATCTTCTCAGGCATTCCCCTAATGCATTCCTTATTTCAATAAAGGTAGTTTCCATGAATTGTGACATTAAATTCTTGTGGAGACTGAGTTTTCTAATCATAACTCCTCATGGAGGTGGGGGTGGGATGTGCATCCCTTGGAGGGAGCACTTGGAAGGATTACTGATGGATTGATAAAAATGATCAAGGATGCAGACCCAATAGGTTTTCCCCATAAAGGGAAGATGTTAATTGATGAAGATTAACCTAGACACCACTATAAATGGAATTAGGTGGTTCACCCACATGATGTGGGATACTAAATTTACCATTAGTCGGGATTCAACTTCATAGAGTCATCTAATGTACAATGCTTAGAATATAGGGATCAACATTCACGTAGTACACTGCCACATTTTAATGGAATGTGAGAGGATCAGTTCATGCTGGTTAGTGTCATATAGTGTGTATTCATTCACACTGAATGTATAGTAGGCAAGTGATGGTGTTTTTCTTACACATTAATAATTCCCTCTACTAGAGGATTTCTCATGGTTTGATTTTTTTTGGGCACACTCTTTGATCTGCATGAGTGCTTCTTATAACAGTGATGATATGGGTGGTGATTATGCATGAATTCATCCCAATAAGACCTAAAAGATAAGTGTTCTCCTAGTCGGAGAAATATATTACATGAACGTGAAAGCCTGGGGGTAATCAGGTTGGATGTGGATAGAGTGGATTGATTGGATGGAATTGATGGAGTGTTGAGATTTGGACCTCTAGGGGGGCTTCTTACATATGCTATAAAATTGGGAATCAAATCCAACATAGTTTAAAATGTTTGGGACTTTTAACTATGTGGAAGGACAATATGAGGGGACATGACAGTGGCATATGCATTGGAGAAACCCATGTGACATTTATGGTTGGTTAATAAGTATAGAGGCTTCCCATAGAACATGTGAAATCAGCATTACTCCATGGGGGATTCCCACTGGGAATGTGTTTGTATTTCATGGTCACTAATATCCTCTAGGCCCACATGAGTTATTTTCAATGTAAGGAACATGATAAAGTATTAGGCCTAATTTTAGTGAAAAGAAATAGGTTCCAATGATAGATTGTGTATGAATTATGCATAAAAGATCCCCAAGGTGGATTTCATTCCTAGTGGGGTGTAACTAATTTTATGTGGGGAAGATATAATTCCCTATTAAGATAGGTGGTGTAAGGACCATCCATTGTTAGCCACACATGGTGCATCCTACTCCTTCTACAAAGGTTAAGGAAAATTTTTAACATCATGTGTTGAAGATTTTGGTGCAAGGTTGTTTACGTCATGTAGCATAGACATAGTGGACTCATTCCACACCAATTAAGATATCATTACCACGCAGCAGGCACCATTTAGAGGGTAATAGATTTAGAAATGAAATGGTGGAATGGCATTTTGGAATTTTTCAATCATGTGGTCCAAATTAGTGTGCCTATACTGAGAAGATAAATGTTTTTTCATACCTATACTTTGAAGATATGCATTGGTGGGAATATTGGGATGGACATGAAGTGGACTATGCTATATGAATATGTAAAACATGTCACATAGGGAGTTGAGGTGCAGATGAAATGATCTTGTATCTGTGTGTTGAATTTGGGCATGGAAACATCATGAAGAGGAGTAATCTGATGGGAGGAACCATGAAGACACCTAGGAGAGGGGCTATGCGAAGACTAGGGACTTAATAAAAGTTTATTCTCTAGGATAAGGTTATTATAGGATGTTAATGGAATCATGAATGATAATAATTCATGAAATTTGGTGAGCTGACCTGGAGATGATGTCCTAGATAAGTATAGGAGTACTTTTTAATTCATAATTATTTTTCAAGATTTATGCTACCTTGATGTCCTTATTTCATCAGGAAGGTATTATGACATCGTGAACGGAATCCTGAAAAGGGGAGGAGGATCTAAAGAACACATCAAAGGGTATTTTTTGAAGAACAAGATCCATGGGTGATCCATTTTGGTTTTGTTTTTGTTTCTCATGGGCTTCGCAAATTAGGATAAATTTGAATGAATGAAGAATGGGTTAACCATCCTCAATGGTCTGAATGAGTTGGGTATTTATAGGAAGTGGGTATTTTGAAACTGATATGTGGTTCATGAAGTAATTTGTGGGAGTTTTTAATGGGAGGGGCTCTATTGTACTCATGAATCACATTACCAACCATTCACATGGTCGTGAAGAGGCCTCATAATTTTTGAATATAGTGCCAACCCATTTTGTAGTAATAGTGAAATTTCCCTATCTGGAGCTCCGTGAGATTTACAAAGAATTAATTCTTCATGAAGAATACGTAAAGGGGTTGTATGGGAAATTATGGCTTGTATTTTCAACAAACTGACAACTTCATCATCAACTATTTATATAAAATATATTTTGGCACCGACAAACACATTATTAATTTATTTGTAAAGTACCCTAGAGATCTTGGACCTTGAAAAATCTATAAATATTTAATTTCCATGACATCTAGATTATCTGATTATAGTTTTTCTTCAGTATATAATATCAATAAATTATAAATCATGCTGAATATGATTCTTATTAATTTTGAAAAAATCAAATTATTTATGATAATTGAGTAAGTGGGAAAATGTGTTAAATTTATAAACATCCTAATTCAGTCCCTTGATCTTGGGGTATGTGGTCCAAATAAGATTTATCATATTAATAAAGGGTCAATTTTAGTGATTAACTTCAAACTATATATTTTTATTTCTGGAAATCAAAGATTTTATAATTAAACACTATTCATTAATGGTTCCAACATTTATGGTCTGATAAAGGATATGAATATGTTCCAATTTTCACGTGGATAAGTGGTTATGGAGTATTTTCAATGTGATAATAAAATACGAAATTATTATGAATTAATTCACCATTTGAGGATATAGACAATCATCTTAAAATTGATATTAATTTTAAATACTAAAATACAATTAATGTTTATACTAAATATTATATTTAATTTCAATGGATGTTGTATTTAAAAGTTGTGTATGATAAATATTTATCCTCAAAATATTATCAAAACAAATTTTAAATAATAATACATTTAGAATGTTTGATCAAGGTTAACTAAAATAAAAAATTCATAAATATGAAAAATAAAATAAAATAAACCAAAATAATGGAATCTATGATGGAGGTAATAAATTATGATTCAATAAATTTATCATACAATAGCCCTGGTGGTTGCTCCCAAATTTACCCTACACGTATGCGGTTGTTGTAGTATATGTAGGGGTCTAATCCACAGGAACCGAATAAGAATCCTAGAGACACTCTGATTTTGGAAGGATTTGATGGTGTTGATTTGGCTATGCAGTGGCCAACTTTGGATTGAATTGATTGAATTATTTGATATTTTTAATAATTAAGTGAATTCAATCTAAATGCATGAGTTGATCCTTGGGTATCGCATGGGGTGTATTGGATGAATTTCGTTTTAAATTATTTCAATGTCTTAAATTTGAGTGTTTCCTTTAACGAAATACAACCATCCGAAATCACTCACAAATTTTGAGTTTTCACTATCCTAAGTAAAATCACCTATACACATAGAGGATCAAATTTATGAGCACTCCAAGGTAGAAGTACGTTTTAGCACTCGGTATATGTATCCGTAAAATTGGTGAGTTTAAAGGATAACGTAAATCATTGAATTAAAATCTCAAAAATAGAATTGATTAAGAATTATTAAATTATGAAATAATATAATATTCACCCATTGATTCTCCCTTGGATCAACCCATTAATTTATTAGCCCTCTATTTATGTTATTCTATCAATGAAACCGGGTAGTATACTTATGATGGTAGAATTGGAGAAGAATAAAAAAACAATCACTCCACCGTTGTGTGAAGAGTTTCACAAAAGATAATGTGAATAAACTCACTCCCTAAGTCAACTGTATCAAAATGATCTGGAAAAAGAAATAAGAAATTAAGAATATGATGATGATGATGATATTTTATTAATTAAATGAAGGATAATGAAATAAATTACTTGGTAGAAATTGACAAGAGATTACAAAATGAAAGCATACAATTCAAAGAAATAAAAACTTCCATTCAAAAAAAATATTTGATCCCCTTAACTTCAGAATAAGATTCTTATATATAAATACTTGTAGACTTAGATACACCCCTAAACAATAAATTAAATATCCATTAATTTAGAGAGTCAAAAGTAGGGTGAGAAAATTAAGGGATTTTGACGTTTCAAAGTTGACAGGGAAATTTCATCCCGATTCGTCCACCATTTTGATGATTGAATTTGGAATTAAAGGAAGCCGAATCATGAGGTGTAGTTAAAGAGAACTATTCTCTTCCTTCTGTCCTCTATGATATGTAAAAAGTTCAAGAAATTTGGAGCATCCGTTTAGATGTTATGGACGAAATGGTGGGACGACATTATGTGCATTAATGTCAGGCCCACCATTTAAATGTCAACTTCAGATCCCATTATCATCATGAAAATTTCAGAATTTTCTCTGGACACACTTGAATAAAATGATCCACATATGTTTATATTTCTACTGTAAACATTTAAGCTTCATTGGGATTTTTTGTGGGCCCCACATTTGATTGATGGGCCTTAGGCCCATTAGGCTTTTCCAGTAAATTTCTGCATTTAAGAGTAGAAATCTCCATCTTCCATTGGGATTCAACCATCAGACCTAAAACAATGTTCCAAATATAGTGATAAATCATATCCAAAAATATCAAATTCAGTAAATGAATATAATGCAATCCGAAAACAGATGAATTATTGGGCCCAAATTTTCATTTTAAATATTAATTGCATTTAAGATGAGAAATGAAGTTCTATTTATGTAATGCACTAGAAACAATGTTTATGGACTTTGGAAAAATGAATATAAAGATATTAAAAACGAATATTATCCACTTTAAGTGACTAATCACACCCCCCCAACATGAGTTTTTCTAGTCCCGAGCAAAATATATTACAAATATGATATCGAATCCCCTTTTCCAAAAACATTTTAATACACATTGCTTGGAAATTTTAAAATAATTTTTTTAATAAGAACATGCATGGAAATAAAAATTCCATTAACCTTGAACATGATAACATACATTGAATACTCTGAAATTGGATATCACATAATTTTGCATTCCTTGATTCTGATTTGAATGCATGTTTAAGTTCATGAGCACAGTTTTTGGAAAGTGTGGTTGTCCGATGTGATTTTTCAAAGTATAAATTTTCACCCTCTTAATAAAAATTCCACAATGCTCATCTAATAGATCTTGGGTGTAAATTTGAGTTCTTGGGTCCCTTTTATTATAGCATAGGGTTGTGGGGTGTCTTTTAGGTTAATTTTATTGTCCAAAAAAATTATGAAAAAAATAATGACCACATAGAGAAATGTTATTTCAAAATATGTGGTTTCTGGCACTTGGGGATCATGACTCCATAGTTGTCTTTCCCAAATTTAGGCTTTATATCTATATTGTGGATAAAAAAATTAAAAAAAAAGTTAAAAAAAATTGGATACTCTTCTTAAGGTTTAATGTGATTCCCACATAGCACTTTCATTTTTCCCACATGAACAATAAATAGGGCCCCATATCTTTTGTGATTCACAACACTTTATCATTCTTAATTGGAATTGGATGAAATGTGGCGATTAATTTGAACAAAGGAATGAGATTGGGCTTCGGATATGCTTATGGACCTAGCTTGTTTTAAATGATTTTGATGAGTTTCATAATTTTTTTGGTTTGAGATATTTGGTTGAGAAATGTGTATTAAAATATTTTTGGAAAAGGGGAATCAAATTTCATATTTGTAATATGTTTTTCTAGTCCTGAGAAATATATATTACAAATATGAAATTAAAATACCCTTTTCCAACAACATTTTAATACACATTTCTCACCCAAGTTTCTCATAAAAAAATTATTAAACCCATCAAAATCATTTAAAACTAGCTAGGTCCATAAGCATATCCCAAGCTCAAGCCCATTCCATTATTCAAATTCATTACGACATTTCATCCAATTCCAAATAAGCATGATAAAGTGTTTTTCATCACAAAAGATTTGGGGCCCATTTTATTGTTCAAGGGGAAAAATGGAAGCGTTATGTGGGAATCACATTAAACCTTAAGATGAGTATCCAATTTTTTTTTAAAAACAAATTATTTTTTAACCACAATAGATATAAAAAGACTAACTCTGGGCAAGAAAACTATGGAGTCACGATCCCCAAGTGTCGGACGCCACTCATATTTTCAATTCCATGCTCTACAATAGAGATATAAAGCCTAACTCTGGGCAAGACAACTATGGAGGCACGATCCCCAAGTGTCGGACGCCACGCATTTGGAAAAAACATTGCTCTATGTGGTCCTAATTTTTTTCAATTTTTTTGGATACTAAAATTAAAAAAAAACTGACGCTAGAACCCTATTATCTAATAAAATGGACCTAATAACTCAAATTTACACCCAAGATCTAGTAGATGTGCATTGTGGCATTTTTATTAAGAGGATGAAAAAGTAAACTTTGAAAAATCACAACGGATAGCCGCACTTTCCAAAAACTATGCCCATGAACTTAAACATGCATTGAAATCAGAATCCAGGCATGAAAAATTATTTCATATCCAACATCAGAATTTGCAATGTGTGTTATCATGTTCAAGGTTAATGGAATTTTTCATTCCATGCATGTTCTTAATAAAAAATCATTTTTTTATTTCATCTTCCCCCAACATAGAGTAACATTCTACCCAGTGTTTAATGAAAACATAAAAGGGGGTAGGGGAATATGAGAGGTGTTCTAAAATAATAAATTTAAATAATAAACATGGAACAAATTCACATAGTTTTTGAAGTTGAAGTTCATGACGCTCCAGATTACTCCTTTGATCTCTTGGGGGATGTAGGCACCTCTATTATTGAGCATTTATCACCCAAAATAGTTCTTGAACCATACAACGAAGAACAAAGAAGAAAAAACAAACAACACAATGATTTATTTAATTTCAAGTATCGTCATTTTTATGTTTTTCCCTATTTTTTATTTAATTTTACAAATCAAACAGATGATACATTGTCTTCTTTATCTTTTCTGGGAAAGGTATTACTCAGGGATCATACCGCGTGACATGGATGAATATGGTGCTCCACATTCATATTCATACTTACTCATAAAAGAATAATAGATAAACAATATATATTTTCTAAATACCTACAAAAACATAAAATAAAATAAACTAAACTGATGATACACTGTCTTCTTTTAAATTTTTGTGTAAGGTATTACTCAGGGATCACACCGCATGACACAGATGAATACAATGCTCCCCTTTCATACCCATACATACTCATAAAAGAATAACATGTCCACAGTCTATGGTAATTTATTATATGAAAAATAAAATGTTTCAAAATTATTGGAAACATGAAAACCATGGGTTGCATCCCATGTAGTGCTTTTGTTTAACGTCGTTTGCCCAACATGAACCCTCCAACTTATCCAATTCCAACTATCAACATTTTAATGAACCCATATTTTTCCACTTCAATAAGATTGAGATTGATTATTTTTTTTGAAATTTTTTTCATGTAAAATCATATTTTCTACAATGATTGGTAAAATCTAAGGAATATCTGAAATGGTTGATCTAGTTGCTTCTATATTCTTACCTAAGACACCAAGGATTATTCCTAAATTACGGGTTTCCTGAGATGGATGAATGAAACTAAAAGGTCTTTTTTATACCCTATAAAGGGATAATTTAGTGGGGTTGAATGTTTAATAATTTTGATGTTTGGTTGATTGAACTTTCCAAAAAAATATTGGAAATTTGAAAAATAACATTCTTCTTCAAAAAATTTAGAAATAATCGGTTCATTTTGAAATTGTGATTCCTCTTGAAAATTGTCTAGTTTAATGTCAGTAATGGTTATAGACCCAATGTTTGTGATTTCTCTAAATGGTCTAATGATTTATTCTCATTAAAATTTATTAATGGAGTTATATTCAAGAAACTCAATCCATGATGTCAAATGTTCCTCTATTGAATCCAAAAAATCAATTTCCTCTTGATTTAAAGACCCTTCAAAAACTCCTTGATCCTCTACAATTATCCCAAATCCTATGGTTGGTTCTTCAATAAAGGGACAAGGGGTTTTTGGGTTACAATATTCTTCTATCAATATTGAGTAATAGATGGTTTTAGTGGGAATGGGGTCCACCCAAGTTTTAATGCTTTGTAGTTATAGTCTAAACCATGATACCTCTGAATTCATTTTTTCCATCTATTCGTACAATTTTTGAATAATTTTTTCTGGATTACAATTGATAGATGTTTGGACATCATGAACATCCTCAATATTTATCTTTTCAATCATTCTTTATTGGTATGGAAATTTATCTTTTAAACATTCATCATCACAATGATCGTTCATGTTATCGGGTGTGGTCTATTCATTCAATGGTTAATCAAAGTAATTAATAAAAATTGGTTATTTACAATGTGGAATTTCTAATTGGTTCCATCCAGAGTTTGTGAAGGGATATTGTTTATTATACTCCATTGTATTTATTTGTAAATTTTGAATCGTTATTTTTGGGAGTCGAAAAAAATAGAAATGGGAAAGAAAAGAGAAACGGGGATAAGAAAAGAGAAATTAGGGAGAATAGAAAGATGTTCTAAGGTGACTTACTTGGCCCCCGGCAATGGCGCCAAAATTTTATTGCACCCAAATTTACAATACAGGTATGCAGTTGTTGTAGTACAGGTAGGGGTCGAATCCATAGGGAACGAAGAAGAAATATAGAGAAACTCTGATTTTGGAAGGATTTGATGGTGTCGATTTGGCTATGTAGTGGCCAACATTGGATTGAATTGATTGTATTAATTGATATTTTAATGACTACAGTTAATTAAATTTAAAATCATAAGTTGATCATTGGGTATCGCAAGGGGTGTATTGGATGAATTTCTTTTTAAATTATTTCAATGCCTTGATGTTGAGTGTTTCCTTTAACGAAATACAACCATCCCAAATCACTCCCCAATTTTGAGTTTTCACTATCCTAAGGAAAATCACCTATACACTTGGAGGATCATATTGATGAGAACTCCATGGTAAAGGATTGTTTTAGCACTCGGGATGTGTATCCATAAAATTGGTGATTTTAAAGGATAACCTAACTCATTGAATTAAAATCTCAATAATAGAATTGATTAAGAATTATTAAATTAAGAAATAATATCCAATTCACCCCTTGCTACTCCCTTGGATCAACCCATTAATGTATTAGCCCTCCATTGATTCTATTCTATCAATGAAAGTGGGTAGTAGACTTATGGTGTTAGAATTGGAGAATAATTAAAAAAACAGTCACTCCACCATTGTTTGAAGAGTTTCATAAATGATAATGTGAATAACCTCACTCCCTAAGGCAGTAGAATCAAAAATATATGAAAACAGTAATAAATTAAGAAGATGATGATGATGATGATATTTTATTAATTAAATTAAGTTGAACGAAAGAACATACATGGGGTAAATTGACAAGTGATTAAAAAATGAAAGCATACAATTCAAAGAAAATAAAAACATTCATTCCAATGAAAAATATTTGATCCCCTTACCTTCAGCATAAGATCCTTATATAGGAATATTTTTAGACTTATATACACACCCAACAATAAATTACATCTCCATTAATTTAAAGATTCAAAATGAGGGTGAGAAAATTAAAGGGTTTTGACTTTTCGAAGTTGACCTGGAAATTTCATCCAGATTCATCCACCATTTTGATGTGTGATTTTGCAACTGAAGGAATCTGAATCCTGAAGGGTTATAGAAGCGACATATTCTCTTCCATCAGTCCTCTATGATCTGTAAAAATTTCAGGAAATTTGGAGCCTCCGTTTAGAAGGTATGGTCGAAAGGGTGGGACCCCATTATGTGCATTAATTTCGGGCCCACCATTTACATCTCAAATTCAGATCCCTTTATCATCATGAAAATTTCAGAATTAGCTCTGTCCATAGTTGAATAAAATTATCTTCATATTATTCTCTTTCTACTGTAAAAATTTTATCTTCATTGGGCTTGGTTTGTGGGCCCCACATTTGATTGATGGGCCTTAGGCCCATTAGGCTTTTTCCAGTAAATTTCTGTATTCAGGAGAAAAAATCTCTATCTTCCCTTGGGATTCCTCCATCGAACCTAAAAAATAGAATTTTCCAAATAAAGTGATAAATCATATCCCAAAATATCAAATTCATAAAATTATTATAATACAATCCACAAACAAGTGAATTATTGGGCCCAAATTTTCATTTTAAATATTATTTGCATTTACGATGATATATGAAGTTCTATTTATGCAATTCACTAAAAAAATGTTTATGGACTTTGTAAAAATGAATATAAAGATATTAACAATGAATATTAGCCACTTATAGTGACTAATAACCTGGATTAAATAAATCAGGAATGTTGCAATGTTTAGACACTCCAATGGCATTGGATGGGTGTTAGGACATTAATTTATAAGTGGAAAATATTAAAATTAATAAATATAGAGAATACTCAAAAATGATATCTAACTCATACACAAAAATGTGGATAAATTAGAGGTAATTCAGAATTTATAGTATGAATTTACATAATAAATATTGAAAAATAAAATTTTGGTAGTTTTTTATCTATAATTTATTATGGATATAAAAAATATATGTAGAATGTTCTAATACTACTTTTTTTCTAGATTTCCATGAATAGTATATATGAATGTATATGGTAATAAAGTTGAAAATAAAATCAATTATTCTATGAATCAGGATATAAAATAAATATCAGAGGAAATATACAATCGATGATTCATAAATAATGAGGGACATATATACACAATTGAATACACACCATTGATCTGTATCAGAAATTTAAAAGGACCACTAGCATAATGAAATATACATCACCAAAATCTCAAATAATGGTAGACCAGATAAGGAATGATTTACTTATTATATGATTTAGATGTTCTATCACTAGAGATGACATAATAAAGATTCTTAAAAAGTTACAATGAATCCCTCCATACCTAGGACATATATAAGGATATTACGAAAAGGTATAAATTTTATTGGACTACAATAAAAATTTAATATATTTTAGAAAAATGGGGATGTTTAATTAATATTTAACCAAAAAGATGTGATAGTCCATTAATAATATACATATTGGAATGAAAGGGATAAGATTTGGAATACAAATCACAAGAAGGAAGTGTTTCATACCATTGAGAATAATAATTTTAAGTAAAATAATTACTCATAAAAGAAACAAAATCTTAGGTGATTCTAGTCAATATTCAGGAAGAAAACGATAATGAATTTATAAGTTGTTTCATAATCCCAACTATAAGAAATTAAATAAATATTTTGTTTAAGAGATCCCTAGAATTGGAGGAATTATTATAAAGGATACAATAGATTTGAATAAATGTTTGTTCCATTTACAGGTCAGATAACTCTCGTTGTCAAGAAGAACACTATTACAATGGAAATTATCAATCCTAAATTAAACATCCTGAAATTAATTTTCACAAGGTATGCAATAAAAGGGTACACATCCAAGAAGGATTTAAAAAAATAAGAGTAAATAAATTTTTCTAACATGATAAATAGAATCCTCCAATTTATTTATTAATGAGATATCATTTCTGTATTAAATTAATGGTTTATAATATATTTTGTGATTGATCTTTGATTAAGGGGGGATACTGTCTATGGGATGTTGATGTGATAAAAAAAATCTAGTGTTTTGTAACTGTAAAGTAGATATTATTAATTTTTATATGATAAATATAACATGGAGAGGTATAGGTTTTACAATTATTATTTATATTAAGACTAAAAGTAATCTTGAACAAATATGTCAAGACCAATCCTAACATGGAAAGTATTTTTTGGTAACCACTATGTCTCTCTTAACTAAATCTACAGTTTCTATGATAAAATTGTATTTCATTCTAATCCTTAAACAATATAAATGATCAGGATATAAGGAATAAAATATTGGTTCCATTCATTAACATAAAAACCCACTAGTAACTAGATGAATGTATCATACATAAAGTTATAATATGGAATGTATTTATTTGAACCATTTATCCAAAAGGAGAGGGATAGATTTAATGAATAAATTAGTTGTAGAATTTAATTTATTCTTTATTTTAATATATTCACATACAAATGGTATAAAACACGTTTGATTAGAATATACTAAAAAAACATGAGGTAATGTTATTGGAATTTGGTACCCCTAGATAAAGACATATCAAATAAATGATGTTGAAATTTATGGGGATTTTAGGATAAATATTTAATGGTTTCTCTGCATTATTTAAAGTTAATTTCAACATATGAATAATTTTGTATTATAAAGTTTAATCATTATCTCTAAATAATCATTAAGAAGTTGTATCAATTATAATAACTATTGTTACGATTCACACACATGGTATTTTATTATTTCATTATTAATATCCAGTGTGAGTCTGATTCAGATCATGTGGTTTTTTGGGGAATGTATGACGCACAGGAATTGTATGTTTTTTGAGAAATCATTAGGAGTTGTGGACATCATTTATGATTTTCGAATAAATTTCTATTTCCTGCACGTAGTACAATATTATTAGCCTTACATAATTAAAAAATAAATAAAATTCAACATTATACAACTACTTTATTGTGTTTTAAAACAAAATTTTTAGGATCGAATAAATTAGAAACAATATTTAAGATAATTAAATTTATTACTATTATTATTGATAAATAGTTCAGAGGAGAAAATATAATATCATGAATGATGCTGTTATTTAACCAGTACTGTAATCCATTCTAAAATTTTTTGTGGTGACAATATAGAAATTATATTCATTTATTTGTATCAAAAGTTTTTATATAGGATTTAATTTTCATTCAAAATTTCGATAAATTAGAAAAAAATGGGTATTAATAAATAAAATAACTCTATATTTTCTAGTGTAATGTGCAAACGGTAGGTAAGGAAATATATTTTTGGTTTTAAACCTTTAGAGACAAATGATATAAATAATTTTTTCATTAATATGTGGTATAATTGTATATCTTTATCAAAGGTCATATGAAATATAATTTACCAAAATATATCCTTTATCCTCTCCTAAAATTTGGTTCAAGTGAACTATTTCTATTGGTTGGTTTAATTATGATAGGTAAACATCCATGTAATTTCGAACTATAGGGGGGGGGAGATATGAATTATCAATGTTTACGTGAGTAGTCATTCATATTTTATTTAAAAGGTGGTGGGGGTTTAGAAATTAAATACATATATACATGTTTTTTATGTATTTAAAAATCAATACTTTATAGGGATTTTATAGATTATTAAGAAACAATGGAGAAGGATGAAACCAATCAGTTGTGTCATGGGTTTTCATTAAAAAACTACTGATTTAATTTTATGAATAAAAATTATTTTATGTTAATATATTGATTAGGTTTTATGCATACAATAGTTTGTTTTGTTTTATATCAAGAATGTGGAAGAAACCTAAATAACATATATGATGTTTGTATTTATATTTGTAGGATTTATGGAAAATTATTGTTGATGTTGTCCAAAATGGCATAGAGTATAAAAAATCTGTTAAAGCTGTATAATCATGATGAATTTTTTGATAAGAGATAGATTTTACTGATTTCAATTTATAATAAATTTTAGAATTTCTTATTAGGTATTCTAGATGTTTTCTTGAAAACTAGTTTCTAGAATCATTTGAGGAATTTAGTTGACTCTTATGTCATATAGGAGTCATATATGGGTTCTTAATGTAGTATTTCAATATGTATGAGTAAATAATATTAAATTCACGAAAAATGGATCTATGAAATTAAAAAATGATTTATATGGGTGCTTGATGTAAGTGTTATTTTCATAAAGATCATTAAGTGGGGATTTAAGAGTCATTCAAACGACTAGTGGATACATTCATGAGTCATATCAGATGATATAAGAATCATTTATATATAACATAAGAGTTAAATAACAACTCCATATATATCATTTGAAAAATATTTATGTTGCATTATATTTTTTTAGGATCATTATATAAGTGACTCCCAACATTGTAGGATTTATTTATGAATAACTATATTTTTCATCCAATGTTTTTATGAGTAAATTTCTAAATAAATAAGTGTAATTTGATGAATTTTTAAGAGTAATTATACCAAAATCATGGAAATTTTTAAACATATATATGTTTTTTAGGATTCATAATGAAAAGTTATTTCTATAAGAGTGGTTCAGCATTAGTCAAAATATCTTTACTATAGAAACCTATTGGTGGTGAATAGGATTGAGAGTTGAATAATCCTACATAAATATCTATATCATATACAGAAATGAAAAATATCCATTTAGAAACCATTTTATACTATAAATCCTAATATATGATTAATAATTCCATAATGTTCAGAAAATAAATTTATAGACTTTATATATGTTTTGTGACTATATATTATGTATAATTTCACATCATATTAGGAATATTATATAATGGGTATTTCTTGAGGATCCAATACATAAAATTATTATAATAAATCTAGTGATGTTTTTTTTCTAGAATACTAACTATGAATTTATTAATAAATAATTGAGTTAGAATCGAATAATATTTGAAACAGGATACTAGAAATATATTTATGTAAAACGTTGATGTTATAATATATTTAAAATGGAGATATTCATAGACTTTTATATTAAAAAAATATTAAATGTAATTTATCTAAAATAATCCAAATATGATAGATATAAAAATATACATATTTAAAGAAGTGATGAAGTTACCAATTGAATGGTTGATTGTCAATATTCTAATTACTCAATGATATGTCATCAAAATTCTAGTTAATATAAAAAGGGAAGAAGGCAATTGTAGGTTAAATGATAATTCTACTATAATAATAATATCTATAGATCAATGATTATGAATGTGAAATATGATTATGTTATTCCTTGACTGTCTACACATTGAATAAAGGAGATAGTATGAGTATACCTCCATATCATGTTTTGTGGGATGAATGATATATGTTAGAGGAGGAATGCCTACAGCTTATCTAATATGATTAATAATAATTACATGATAATTCAAATATATAATTATTATCACATGGAGAACATGATTCTTTTTCTAATACCTAATCATGATAATGTATTATCTATGATTTCATGGTATTGATCATATTTAAAAAAATGATAGAGTTTTATAGACATAGAGCTCAACATTGAGTCTTTGAATAAATAAAATTTATAAAAAAATTCATACCAAAACAGTCATGGAGAGTCTAATATATATACAATTTGGGTGATTTCATAACAATTAATAATTTAAATGAAGTTATATTTTTGAATAAGTTTACAATGGAAAATTGAAGGATGTGAAACTTGGTAATGGAGTGACTGAGACCAAAAAATTGTAATGTAGTGATCCTTGGTGTGGATTATCCACTATTGGATTTATATCTATATAATATTTAGTATTAATTATTTTTGGGGGAAAAATAAATCATTTATTTATACTCCATTGGAATTAAGTAGTGGAGGTGAGAAAAGTTAAATCACTGTGTCCATTCTTGTTTATTTTTCATTTCTTTCCCCTATCATTTTCTAAGGTTATATAATGTAGCTATTACGAATCACAAAAAATAATGTTCACTATATTTTGAGGAAAATATCCCAAATTACGATTATTGAGTGAGAGATGAATCATTTTAAATTTAAAAACACCATGATTCACCACTTATAAAGGTCTCTTAGGTACCTACAAAAACATTTTCTTGATCAAGAAAAATAACATTTTGATCAAGGTATATATCTTCTTCAGTGACCTTAGACATCAAATACCCATAAATTAATTCATTTATTCACTAATAGAGCTACTGATCGACAAAACCACTATATTTAAATCCTTCTCTTTCATGGATATATATTTGAAATAAAATTAGATCTTTACGAACATTCAAAAAGAATATGATACTTCTCTCAAGGAACCGTATGAATCGAATTTCTAAATAGATATTCCGATTAATGTGATAAATGATGTGGAAACATATTAGCTATCCATCAAATTTTACCATTAATCACTAACTCTGAATGATGGAAGAGGCCCACGTTAATATCCTTTTGGTCCAACGACATTAAAATTATGACTATCTCAATTTTTATGATAATGTGTTGAAAGTACTATGTTTAGAAAATCAACTGATGAACACCTTGAGATATGCATTTAGGGTAAGCTCAAGAAAATTTGATGTAATTTTTATCTAATATATTATAATGTAGGTCATCTAAATTATTGATAAATTCCTTCATTGAGATTACCCCACAGTGAAATATTTGAGAGTTGTGAGGCTCTAATGTTAATCTGACTTGTTGATGTGTCTGTAAAATAACTTCTTTATCCACATCATTTTATTATGTATTTCATGTTTTTTTAATTAGGATCCATTTGTTGATTAATTGAAATTTAAAAATTTTGTTGTTTAATTTATTAAATAATCATTTCATGTAATTTTTTTATTTTTTTATTTTAGAATCATTAAATTTAGTTTTAGTTATCCTAATTTTTTTTATTTTAGTTTTAGCATTTTAAAAAATTATCATAGACATATTAGAAGTTTTAATATTATTCATCTTTTTATTAATTAAACAATTATTCAATTTATTGTCAATGATTCTTCAATTTAATCATTTTTTTTAATTTATTTTTTCTATTATTTTCAATTTTAATATGTTATGTGATATAAAATATTTATTTAATTCTATAAATTTAATGTTTTAATGTAATTTAAAATTACATTATCAAAATATTTCATTGTTATGCTTTATAATCTATGTTCGTTTTTAATTTCAGTTCTGTTTTTAATTTTTAGTTTTCTATTTTGGAATTTTATTAATTTATCAATTTCTGTAATTTTAAAATTATTCATTTTTTATTTTAAGATTCATCTATTTAATTAATTGAATTAATTTTATATTATCATTTCATAAATTATTAGAAATATTATTTTTATTATATTTTAGCATATATTTTTTAGTTTTCATATGATCCACTGATCCTGAGTACCCACTGTCACCATTTTTTCCACTGTCAGACACTCACTATTAGAAGTTTACAATGGTGAATCACATTACACAATATCACCCATTACCTCATATGGAAAACATCTACAATAACCCACAATTCACTATCCTACCACCAACAATAATCACCAACTCTTGGAAATCCATCCAATGCTGACTCCAATTGTTTTCCAGAAATCACAACCCACAACCAGAACTACTTGGATTGTGGTTCTTCATCTACAGTTGTCACCATAACCCAATAGATAATCCTCCTTTATGAACCTCTTTCTTCACAACTCACCAGCACATATGCTACCCTTCTTTAACCAATGACACATCACTAGTTGATATCATTCAACCTAACATTACCTGAGTCGTAGCCAACATCGCCACTCCATTTCCCATCCTCCATTATCTCTATAACCTCACATTCCACCACTGATTCAACCAAAAGAACCAGAATCAAATAATGATCCACCATATATATTAATCAAGATTCATACACTCAACCAGAACCACGTCTTGACTTTATCTAATGAAGCAGATCCACGATCTGGTGTTTTTTATGAATACTGTAATATTGTAATATATATTATATACCATTAAAATTTATCTTTACTATTTCCTGATTAATAGAATATGTTAGAATCATAATAAATAACCCATCATAATTAATTTTGCATATTTAATGATAAGGTTCCAAAAATTTAAATTATTGATCCAAAATAATAAACTAATGAATAAAATAATCAAAATACACTATCCCATACATTATAAATACCACCCCCACCACACCTTTTATTCACACCTCCAAAGCATTAAATCCTATACCATTTCAAGAAATCATATTTCAGTGAAAATTCCCCATTTATATGACCCATTGGTATCGCAAAAATACCAAAATCCATTTCCCTAAAGAGGTTCCCAAGGAGGATAATTCATGATGTAAACCCCTCATTCATTTTTATTTTAATTGCTATTCAATTTATTATTATTATTATTCTCACCTCATATAAACTTATATAAGTAGTATGATAACTACAATATATTATATATACTGTAATATTATTATGTTAATGGAATTATCCATCATTATTCCTCTTCTCTTCTCCCTTTTAATATAAAAATAAAAATATAATCTGCGAGGTGGTAATTTATCATGTACAAGAATGAAACATTTTAATTTTCTTTTACCACCTTCAAAATTAGTAATAAAACAATTAAAATTGTTGAAATGAATTTAAAAATATATTCTATAACCGTTTTTATTTTCTATAACTCACATATATAAAAAATATTTATTTATAAAATAAAACTAGTTCATGATGGTCGATAAACTACCAGTTTAATCAAAAATATTATCATTAACATTTATTCTAATTAATCCTCCAAATATCAAAAAACAATTATAAATAATACCAATAATAATTCTATATGTTAATTAATGACATATAATATCAATTATATATTCTTATCTCAATTTTTGAAGATCTTTTTGGAATGTATACAAGTGAAATAATAATGAAAATAAGAACACCCCTATACGATGAAATTGAACACTCTAACTCATCAAAATATCCATTAAAGAAATAAATAAAATTATAATGAATAAAATAAATATATAATATGTTGTGAATTTTTTAATTAATGAATTTAATATAATTTATTAGATATTAAAGTTAATAATGCATTCAGTCATAAGGTATGGGAATACTCAATGCAAATTTTCTTTCATTGGGTTATGATTCTTTTGTGCCATGTTTCAGTATGTATGATAGTTTAATATTTTTAAAAATATAATTTCATTTTTCATCGCTTTTAATTTCTATGATATAGATCCTTCTTGTCTGTTTTTATATCAAAGTAAATGATTTCTCCAAATGAACTCATATTTCTAAAAACACATGTGTTACATCTATAATGATTAGTTTTCCTTCACCAAATATTGATGATTCTTATAAAAAGTATTATATTACTTTCTTTTTTTTAAACAAAAGTTTTTTTCATGAATTTATGAATTATGATATTATCTTGAAAACAATTTATTTTCTAGGGGTTGTTTTATGTGTATGATTGATATGTGTTCTATGTGGAAAGCTTGATAATGAAAACATTATAACATATCATCTGCACTCAAAATTAAATATCCCTCCAATGAATTGGTTAATGTTATGTATCTCATTAGTTAAGGCCAATTTTGTGTGAAAATTATGTTAGCTTTGTTTACAGTGATGATTTTATTGTTATAATCAAATTTTATGCATGGAAAAAATGATAACATTGATCAATACTATTTATGGTAAGTGAACAATAAGACACAATGTTTTATTTTTATGAATTTTTATATTCCCTGAAATTATAAAACTCTTCTTCTCATTGTTATTATGAAGATCCCATGATTACGTTATGAAGACAGTGATTATTATCACCCATTTTAAATTTATTTATGTTCTTATCTATCCTCTTACTGGGGTTTTATCTCACCCATTTACTTGATGTCTGTCTTAAAGTGACTAAATATACTTAGGTGTATATGAAAACAACAAAAAATCTTGAGAATGTGGAATTAATTAATGTTTAGGTTTTTATTTGTAAATGTAAATGTTTTCATAATTTTCCCAAGGAACTAAACCTTTTTCAACTTATTTTGTAACAATATTATTTTTTTATCATTAGACTATGTTTTAGTAATTTATGAAAAAAAAGGTTTCTATTGATGGTATCATATAATTGTTTAGTTAATTTGAAAATGAGGATTTGAGAACTTTTTTGAATACCCTTAGTATGAAATAATTATAATAAATCACGAAAAATATTAGTTTTACACAATTTCTAAACATAGGAATATCACAATATATAATAAAATTTAATTGCATAAAAGGGAAATTTATTTATTCATTACATGTTGACTTATGTTATTCTCATTCCTTTTATATTTTAGAAAATGGTCGGAATGAGGGGAAATCAATCCAAAAATACTTATGTGGGAGAATCTAGTGATATCCAAAATGAAATCCCCAATGCCTTTGGAGGTGGAGATCAAAATTTCATGGTGATTATTACCAATATATCTCGAGTAATGAATAATAATCCTAATAATGTGGAACATCCACCTTAACCAAAGAGTGAAAATCTAGATTTCAATTCTTTTAAAATTTAATGAAAAAAATCATTTAGATGATCTTTCAATACTTAAGTAAAGGAACTGTGAGTCAAAAAAACGAGAATATATTTTTTCTTCTTCACTGTTCTAGGATGGAGATGGTGACTCGAGCCATATACCATTTGGATAGAGAGACTGATCAAATGTGGGTGATGATTATGAATACAAAGCTAACGAACTAAATTAATGATATTGAGTGGGACAACATTAATAAAATATTTTTTAATAAATATTTCCCTCAAACTCTTTATATAAATATAGATAATGAATTCATAGGTTTGATGAAAAATGAAGATTAATAAGTCACAACTTATAAAGAAACTTTTACAAGGAATTCATTGTACGCCTTAGGTTTTTTATCAAAAAATTTAGAAAATTGGATTTATTATTTAGTGGTTTAACAACACACATTCTAAAGGTTTTTTCAATTAGAGACTCTAGGTGTTGTGAAGAAGTTGTTTTTTGTTCTCTCAAAGTGTATATGGAGTTTATAAGATGGTCTAATATATATATTGACAAGAAAATAAATATGGAGTTTCAATAGAAATTATCTAATTACAAACGTTGAAATAAAATTCAACCAATCACATGTCAATAATGGGGTAATAAGAATGATGGGAATTTCCTCAAAGGGATAGGGAAATGGTTCATGTGTGGAAGAGAAGGCCACCATGATCGTTAATTTCAATGTGTCAAGAGTAAGTTAGACTAATTTTTGGAAAAAGGAGAGCAGCTCATATGGTTCAAAGCATCAAAATTTGGGAGCAAGGTAATTATGGAAGCCTCTTCACCGAACCATGATTTGTCGAGGGTAATCAGCATCTGAAACCACCAAAATCAAAGATTAAAGGGCATATTATTCCATCACTACTACTGAGGTGGATCTCAAAAATGATGAGGAGATGGGTATGATGTCTATTAATTTAATAATAGTGAACATAATTTAAGATTCTAGTTCTACACATTTTTTAATATAATACATGTTTATTGGAAAAAATCAAAAAATATAAAAGTTTTGGAAGTCGTGCCACCTATAACAAAAAAAATTATGTCAATTATTTAATCCAAAGAATATAACTCTCTATTGGATAATTTTTGAAGACTGAACCACCTAGAAAATACAATATTTACACCCATAGTATCATTTGATTCTATTTTAGAAATGGATTTGATATATTTATAAAAGTCCAATATCGACTATCTGGAAAGTTAGATCAATCTTCACATCCCAAAGGAGTCTCATGATTCAGTATATGTGTAAGTATGAGGATGAATCTCCATTGGGATATTTTTTTCATGTTAGTATTTTATTACCTTTTGATAAATCATATCTATCTCAAAATATTAAAACAATATAATGAATAATGATAAAAAACATGCCCATTATGATGGACTATAATGATGTGTTCCCGGATGAATTGCCTTTCCTTCCTCGTGAATGAGAGTATAAGTCATATATTGAACATATTCCTAGATCTTTAAATATATCAAATTAACATTATATAATTTCCACCATTGGGTTGTAATAAATTTAAAATTAGGTATAATATAATCTGTATAAGGGTTTATATGCCCATGTGCTTAACCATGAGGAGCTCTTGTACACCATTTCAAGAAGAAGGATGGATCAATGCACCTCTTCCCTGATTATAATGAGTTCAAAATAATGATAAATAATAAGTATCAACTTCTATGGATAAATAACATGTTCGATTAGTTATGTGGGGCCATGTATTTATCTAAGCTGGACCTTCTATTAGAGAATCACTAATTAAAGGTGAAGAATAATGATATTCCCATGAATTTTATTTGAATGGGTTATGGACACTATGAGTTCATAGTTACGACATTAGGACTCACTAATGACCCAAAAATATTCATTGACATAATTAATAGAGTCTTTATAGATACCATTAATTTTTTTTGGTTGCCTCTATCGATGATATTAGGATTTATACTACGATATAGGAGGAACATGAGAATCAATTGAATATTGTGATAAAGGCTTTGAGAATGAATAATATATATGCAATGTATTGTAAATGTGAGTTAAGGATGGATTAATTATCATTTATAAGGAATTGTATCACTAGTAAAGTAATACTTTTAGACCCTTTAAAGAAAATGTAAATCTAAGAGTGGACTATACCAATATATGTAGCCAATATTAGGTTTTTATAAAATCCAGTAGGGTATTATCAACAATTTTTTGACTATATTCTCATGATTTTCATTCACACTAATAAATATAAATAAGAAGGGATAAAAAGTTTTTCTAAACCTATGAATGGGAATATTGCATCAAAGTGTTAAAAAATTGGCTTATCACCATGCTAGAACTCACACTACCTTCAAGTGGGAAAATCATTATGGTGTATAATGTTTCTTCCAAGAAGGGGTTACACTATGTATAGATGATATATAATAATGATATAGCCTATTTCATATGGAATATGACAATTCATGATAAAATACTATCTCACAAATTTTGCAGATGTGATCTTCATGTTGAATCTCTAGCAGCAATATATCTATGGGGATAATTTTAAAATATACACAAATTGTAAGAGAATAAAATATATATTCACATAGATATATCTTAATATGTGGTAATAAATATGTTTATAGATCCTCAAGAACAATTACTCCTCAATCTACTGGAATACTAGATAAAAAATAAAGTTTCATATTCTATATGTAAAAAGGATCCTTCAAAATTATCAATTAAGAGAATTTACAGGGATCCTATATTCTTATATTTTCAAAGCATTGACGTTGATATCATTATGAAAAGAACATAATCACCCTTTATTTAATTATTTCTCAAACATCCCTAATGGGGAAAATATTGGGTACAGAAAAAAATAAATTGTAAATTCAGAAGGAGGCAGAATCCATGGGAAATTATAAATCCTAAGAGTTCAACTGTGATGGGGAAGGATTTGTAAGATTTGTATCATGACTATCTATAAAATCCAGTCAGGAGATATAAAGAGATTCTATGTTAAATACATATATAAACCTTATCTATTCACCCTGTGATCAAAAAGATGTTTTGAGCTCTCAATGGGAACTATTAGTGGGATAATAAGAAGAAATAGATTGCTAATTATAAATCAATGTTCTTGGTATGTAATCAAGTGAAATATGAAAAGAAAAAGTTTAAGGGGATGATTCAACCTTTACACAAACCAAAATTGAAATGGTAAAACAACACCATGTAATATTTCACTATACTTCCGAATACATCTCGATATAAAAATTATATATTGGATTCTCTGGATCATATCACCAAGATAGCTCAAATTTTTACAAATGGAGTTGAATTCTATCTCAATAAACAAGAATATATACATATCAAAGATGTGGTATGGATTCATGGAGTATGATTATCGATTGTATCTGATCAAGATATGAGATTCACCTCAATGTTCTGGAAAAGTATACAACATGATATAAATAATAATATGAAATTTTGTACATTTTATAATACTCAAAATGATGGATAATCTAAATAGACTAATTATATGTTTGAAGGCATATTGTTATCATGTTATATGGAATTAAAAGGAGGATAAAACCAATATATACCTCGGAAGAAATTCAATTCCAGATATAATTTCCATTATAGCATCCAAATGGATCTATATGAATCCATTCATAGTAAAATATGCATAACGTCCACATGATGGGATAATGTTATTGAACATAATATTATATAACCCAGAATGGTTGATTTAACAGTGGAAAGAAGAAAACAATTCAGCAGCACACAAGGAAGCCTAACGTTGACCAATGTGTTATGCAAATAATCACTGATAGGACATAGTGATTGAGGTTGGATACATGGTATTACTCTTCATATATCCATGAAAAATGATCTTGAGATTTAGTAAGAAAGGAAATCTAGGTCAAAGGTACATCATCATGATTAGGAATCTAGATTATGTCCGGGATGTGTTCAATTGACTAGAACATCCACCTATATTATCTCAATTACATTATGAATTCCTTGGAACCTCTTGAGGTAGTACATACCAGATCAATCTCATATACTAGATCCAGAGGTGGTATATTTTTGAAAATGATCTTTCATAAATGGAGAAACTATGGAAGATCATGGATCGTACAAATACTATTCCACTCAACAATACTACTCACTTGGTCAAAGTACTATATAAAAACCATACGTATGCTAAATAAGAATAATAATTGTATTAATTGATTATTTATAGTTACCATCACCTATTCTCATCTTAGTTTCTAAACTAAAATTTGGAGAGAGAAATTTCATAAGGGGGAAATAATGTAACAACCTAACATTCTATCAATATAATTTTCTCATCATATAATTATTCCATTTAGTATAAATCACATAAAAACACATATACACATAATAAAAACATTTTTAATGAATTATTAATGTAATAAGAATTATTTCTTTAAGATAAGAGTCCTATAACTATGTAATAGTAACATTATCATTGGAATAGTAATGTGATGCTTTTGAATAATTTACCGGCCAATAGAATAGAAACTTCACCAATGAGAGTACAGATCAAATTTTTTTATATTATGAATAAAAATATGATATATTTATTTCATTGTATTAGTATATAAAAATTTTAGAAATGGAAAATTAATTGTTTGTATTTTTATATGTCATAAATGTTTAATTAAATTATTACAATAATTATAATAATTTATTAGAAAATTGATTTTCGTAAAATGTATTCATAAATTATTATTTTTTATTATCATATTATTATTTTATAATTTTATGATAACTTATATAATGTTTCAATGTTTCATAAGATTAGTTATAATTTTAAAATCAGTATTTTCCAAATAAATTATTATAATATGTGAAAAGAAAATTTTAATTGTTATAAAATTATTTTAATAAACTAGGGTTCATTTTTGAATTGTAAATTTCAAAAATGGTTATGGTTAATTTTTGGGATTTTTCAAAAATAGTTAAATTTTTTCATGAATAGTGACATACGATAATTTATATTATATAACAATATAATTTAACATTACTTATTATTGAGTGAAGTAATGTTTAAGAACCATAATCCCAAACACTTATTCAATATTTTATTATATTTATTATCAATGTTCAAACTATTCATATTATTTAGCCAAAAATAATAATGTAATGAATACATTAATAAAAAGGAAACCCACCTCCAACACAATAAATAACTCCCCAAAACACTACTTTTCATCATAACTCGGATGCCTTTATTCCTGTATAATTTCATCAAAATACAATTCCCAATACTATCTCCCATATCCTAGATCATATTTTCTCAATAAAATAAAAAAAAGAATTTTTTTAATGTGGTTATCAAGGGGGAGAATTCAATAGGTAAACACCAGTTTCATTTTTTAATTTATTTTCAACTTTATTTCTATTTATATAACATAATCACATTCCTTTATACAAGTAGAATTATATATCAATTAACTTACATATACTTTAAATGTTTTATGTAAATTTAACTTTCCATCATCAATCATAATATCCTCTCCAATTTATTATAAAAAGAGAATCATCGTTTGTGGGTTTTTAATTTATTGCCATTAACAAAGACAAGTTTTAATTATCGTTTACCACCTTGAATGTTGTCCATAAAACCATTATAATAGATGAAAAATATTTTTAAATTTATTCTATATCCATTTCAATTTTTGGACGTAACATATATTCATAATATTCAATAATAAAACAAAAATAGTTCGTGATGGTCGAAAACACCGAAAATTAATCTAAACAATTATTATAACTACTTTATCCAATGAATCATCCTAATATCTGGGAAAATTAATATATAAGACCAATTAAACATATATTTTTTCATTAATAACATATAATATCAATTGTAGATAACTATCCCTATTTTACACTATCTTTCAAAGATGTCTACAATTTAACTGATCATGAAGACCAAGAAAATGTACACTATAGAATGACGAAATTGAACACTATAACACATCAAAATGACACTGAAAACATAATAAATTTATATGTAATCAAATAACTGAATAATAAGTTATTTATTTATTAATTAAATAATTTAATTAGATTATCAAAAAATTTAATGGGAATATTCAAATCAGACATAAGGTATAGGGATCCTCAAACCCAATTTCATTTTATTGGGTTATTACTCTTTCGTGGAAAATTTTAGGATGAATGTTCTTTTAATATTCTTGAAATATAATTTCATTTTTATTACCTTTTTATATCTAGGATATATATTCTTTCGTTCTAATTTTAATACAATTTCAATGATTTATCCTATAGATCCCTTCTTTATAAGAACAATTGTTTTGCTTCCATTGATAGTGTTCCTTTATCACTCATGATTGATGATTCATAAACTAAGTATGTCATTACCTTATAATTTTTAAAGTACTCAGAATTATTCATGAAAGTATCCTTTATTAAATTCTCATGAAACCCATTTCATTTCAATGTTTTATTTTCTACCTTTGATTGATATATGTTATATATAGAAAACATGATAATGTAAACATTTTGCTGTGACAGGTCCTCTTGGACTTATATATCACTATAATGCATTAGTTAGTGTGATGAATCTTATAAGACAAGGTGTAGTATGAATGAACATGATTCTATCATTGTTCACACATATGATGTTATTTTTATTCACATATGTTATGCATGAACGTAAATATGGATTTATCCACAATAATGAGTGGTATTTGACCACTAAAACATGATTTTTCATTTTTATATAGTAAAAAATTTTGATTTTGTTATCTAATTATATCTATAATGATTGTGATGACAATCCCATATTTATTTTATGATGATAATGATAGCTATCACCCATGTTGAATTTATTCATGTTCTTATAAATCTTCATAATAATATTTTAGGTCAGCCCGTTCTTGATGTATGTGCTCAAGTGAATTCTCATACAAAGAGTACATTATATCCACTATGAAGCTAGATAAGAAGGAATTTGGTATTTCTTATGGTTTATTATCTAAATTTTATGTTGTTTCCTACTTTTCTTAATACAATAAACCCTTAGATCTAAGTTTTGAAACACTATTATATTGTTTTCCTTTAAAATTATGTATTATTAATATAAGAAAATGTATAGTCACTACAAAACCTCTGATTTAACTTAAATTTTGGATACTTTTAAACAAATATGGATGAAAAGATGGATTATTGGATAGAAAATACACTAGACCAGTAACATGAATTTCAAATTTATAATTTTTAAGAACAATATCAAAAATATTAAAAGATATAAGGAATGTTCTTAGAGTTACAAAAAATTATGTAACTAGATGAAATTCTAAAATATGTTGAAGAAATTGTTATAGGAGAAATTTGGAGACATAGTGAAGTGGATTGGGAGGTAGTAATTATAGAATGTTGATGCACCATCATAAGAGAATATGAAAATGGTATCATGAAAATATACAACATCACCAACACTATTAATGAATATAGATAACTGGCCAAATTTAAAGAGAATGTAATAAAAATGAGTTATATGATGTTTAACATCAACAAAAATAGAATAAAGATGAAGGACTGAATATTTTTTGATCTTTATGATTGAAATAGTTCTCTATTTTAAGAACATTGAAATTGTTATTAATAATGTTGAAAAAAAAGAATAATTATAACATGAAAATTAAAATTTCATTACCTAGATTTTCTAAAAAAAATTGAATATCAGACCTGAACATGAAATTGTTAATATTAAAAAACTGAACGATAAAATAGAAACCAATCATTTTTATATTTTTAAAACTAATGAAAAATTATTTCATCCCATTTTTAAAAGTATGAACACACCAATAAATAAAATTAATTACGATGAACTGGATATTATAATTATAATTCAAGAAATAATAATTGATAATATTCCACTTCCCTATTCTAACATTTATCATTTTTCTAATTCATGGTGTAAAAAAATGAAAACAAATTTTAGATCAATATAATGAAGGATAACTAAATCTAAAAAATTTGGATTCCAAATTTATTGATGAAAAACTAAACAATTCTTTCTTTGTAACTGAATTGTAAAACACAAATGATTTTATTTATGAGTATGAAATATTTGAATGTGAACATAATAATATGTTGAACACATGTTATATGATTTCAAAAAAGTTAGTTTTTCATAAGAATTTGTTATTTATTTTTTACTTTCTAATGTGGAACTTTTTGAGTAGATCTATAACATGGTACGACATGAGTTTGTTAATGAATAAAAAATTAGATCCTCCTTATTATTTTATGTATTCCGCAATTGACATCGGAGCTGAAGCATTTAGTATGACTTTGATTCAATATTAAGATGAACCCATTTTTAGTGTGAATTTTGAAACTATATATATGTCAATTAAAATCCAAATTCAAAAACCTATTACATAGAAATCATTCCATATTATCTTGATATGATTTTTAATTAATTTTGTATCATTGAAAATAAATCCACTTTTCATAGAGATCCCACATCTCATATGTCCCTGTAGGTGAACCTTAAAATTGTCAAAATTCAACTAAACACCTAATTACATATCAATATAACAAAAACTGACAATTTTTCGAACCAACGGTTCCGTTCAATAAGTATGGTACTCATGTTTTCAATTTTAAGATAATGTTCCCACAAATGTAAATCCTATTTTAAAAACAATTGGGAAAAATTTATGTGGTGGTTCATGGATGAGAAATAAAGTCCACCTAGTGATTATGGTATGTCACTAGGTAAGTCAATCAAAATAATTAAAATTCATTCATTAAGGGGATTCAAACCATTGTTTTCCTTTCTTTCTTTTTTACGTTGGGTCTTGTTGGGTTAATAATAAAGTGTTGTTTATTCTCTATCTTTTTTTACTCTATTTTGTATGGTCACATGTTCTTGGTCTTCCGGGTCTTTATTCTTTATGAAGGTTGATGAAACGATTTTAATAGTGATACTTAGTTCCCATTATTTCTTAATTACCACGATTATTCACATTAAAGCATCAATGGATAAAATTAAATAAACACATACCTTTGGGTTTTCATTACATTTGAGTTTCATCATATGGTATTGTTTCCTATTATTTATCATTATTTGGGATCGAAAGAAGAATTAACAAGTTTATTTAATTCAATGTTAAGGGGGAAGATGATTTTTTTGATTAAATAAATGAATAAATATTCAATAATAATGTGGTAGAATTATTTTATTTTTCATGTTTCTCCAATACTTTTTTTTCTATCATTAAATGGATGTGATTGAATTTATAGGGTGTTTAACATTCAATTTTTTTTGTTTTGTTGATAATCCAATTGAAATCAATTTTTTAAAATTTCTTACATCTATTACACCATGCAGTCAATTTATTGACATGCTACTCTTGGAAATTAATTTCAAAATTCTTATAACTTGATTTTATGATAATTCATTTAACTTTAGTGTAAATAATTATTTTTTCAAAATTAATCCTATTTAAACCTCACTGTGACACTTAAATAAGTTTTTACCCTATTGAATTTTAAACCATGATTTGATCAGTCAATGAAAAATTATTTTTCTCAACTATTTAATTAATATTTGGGGACAAAGTTTGGTTTTAATTAGGGGTATAGGTTACTATATTTATGGGATAATCAGTTTTTTAATGTAAAAATATCAAATCCCATTAAAATTTAATTTTTTTTATTAAAATAGTCATAGTTCTACAATAATATTTCACAATATGAGGTTATTTAGAGTTCATTATTCGCTTAATTTTAGTCTTTCCCATTAGATAATAACATATTATTTGTTGAAGGATTATTTGAAATTATAATTTTTGAGAATATATGAATTATGAGTATAGATGCTTACAGTTTTTATGAATATAAAATTTTGAAGAAATTAAAATTAGATTGATATAGGATAGATATATATAGATTAATGATCATAAGCATAGGAAGCTGTAGATTTGTACTCGGTCATTGGGACTCAGTATTATTTTTATAGAATTAATCACTATAGGAAACTAACAGAATTTTTAGTCTTATAAGTCCATTGATGCTAGAGTAAAATTCAAAAATGGGAACCCATAGTGGGCATCTAAGACACAATCAACTAGGTATGTGTGTAATCCCTCTGTAGCTTTCAAATAAGTTCATCTAAAAAATGTTTTCTATAACATACATGGATGGATAAAATTAAAAAAAAAGTTCCTCTTTCTAAAATGAGTTCTTTAAGGTGAGGTAAGTTTTACACCATATGATGAACAGTACATTGACTTGCATAAAATACATATTTTTTGTATGAATAAACTAATTTAATATTTTTATTTTAATGCTTTGATTTTTTGAAGCAAAGAGAAAATGAATGTTGAAGGTTTTGTTTCAAAGGATATTGTTTCTGATTTATCTATCTTGTTATCAAACTAATAATATAAACACGAACATGAATTGATGTAAGATAATTTGTAGCTTTATATACGTGGAATTACATTATAATCACTTAATAATTCTTTTTCCTCTTGATCTTTTAGTAGGTATTTTAATTTAGGAAGCACCTCATTTGAAAATATTTTCATATAGTCTTGTTTCCATATTTATAATGACCTTCAAAATCATAATTTTTAAATTTTTTTTTAAAAAAATGTTTTTGTTTCCAAAAGAAAGTAACATAAAATGTTTTAGGAAAAAAATACTAAAGTGTGGGGAAATTTTATGTGGGTTTAATGTCACGTGATTTGCCACATTCTTTACAATGTTTTCAATGATTTAACTATTTATTTATGAATATTTTTCCAATAAATTGAAATTTAATAATTTTTTGTTTAATTAATTTAATAATAAAATTTAATAATTTATTTTTTAAAATCATAATAAATATTTTATATTTTTTCTTTCATTTTATTTTTCAATTTTATTTATTATAAAAAAATTATTCTTAACATCTTTGATCTATTCATTTTAGGGTTTTTAAATTAAAAAATTATGTATTTTAGAGTCACTGAATCATTAAATTAATCTTTTATATTTTGTCTCTTTAACATAATTTAAAATTAGTTTTTAATTTTAATATTCAGTGAGAAGTCAACTATTGATTTAATTTATTAATTTTGTTGTTTTACCTCAATTTATAATTCCAGTATCAATATATATTTTTCTTTTTTATATTAATAGTTATTTTTCAGACAAGTGTAGTTTTTAATTTATAGATTTCAGTTAAAAATTTTTATAAATTAGTAAAATAAAAATTATTAATTTAATTCTTTTATTTTTGTTTTATATATTTAATGAATTGAAAAAGATTATATATTTTAATTTTTTATAACCCTTAATTATTTTTATTTAATTATTATTTGTTAATTTATTATTTTTACTTTTAGTTTTCACATGAACAACCATTGTGGAGTACCCACTATCACAATTTTCCCACCATAACACACTCACTGTTGATTGTTCCTGATGGTTACTCACATTACCCACATTCTATCATTTTCTCAATTGAAAAAAATCATACAATAACCAAACATTGACAGACCTATAAGAAGATAAAATCACCCACTGTTGGAAATCTGTCCAATGGTGACTCCCATCCTTTTCCAGAAAGCACAAAACCACCACTATCCTTTCCTCAATGTTGTGTCTTCAACCATTTTTTTCACTAGAACTGAATGATGTCTCCATTTATATGAACATCCTTCTAATCAACACACAACCAAAGATTTTACCCACCATGGACCATCAACCCAACATTAGTTAACATACATCAACCCACCATCGAACTAGTCTTAATCGTCATCCCAGCTCGAATTCTCATCCATTATTGTCAACAAAACCTCAATAACCACAAATGATTCCACCAAAAAAATAAAACTAATGTTGTATCCACTAGATCTATAAGTAATTAATTCATTACACGACTAAATCCAAGATGTACCTGGATTAAATGAAGTCTGTCCCATATTTTATGTATCCCAGGCTACACTAGCATTGAACATGAACTCGATTTAACTATTCTGACACCAATCGAACTCTAGAAACGTGTTTGTTGCAGAAGACGCCTGATGTCAAAACATTTTTGATCCACCGTGAGATGAGCCCGATCCTCCCGCACACACAACTGATGAAGATGTAGATCCTTTGACGTCATTATCACATCATTTTTATGATGTCGATATACCCTTAATCCAAGCATATGTTTTTCACTGGTAGCCACCAGTGATAAAGTCGTCATGGAGGAGGAGGGATGCTTCCCTTTTATGGAGAAGAAACCCATCACATCTCACACATATGAAAAAGCGATAAGATTAGAAAAAAATATAATATATAATAATTATTATTATTATAAAACGAAATACTAATTAAGTAAAATTTTAAAATAATTTTAGAATCATTTAAATAAATATAAAATAATAAACATTATTTATAATTTATTATAATGATATTATACATTAATGATCTTATAAATATATATCTATAGTAATAATAATAATAATAAATATTTATATTATAATAATTTATTTAATAATAGTAAAATAAAAATGAAATATATAATTTAAATAATGGAAATTTATAATTATAATGACACATTAATCAAAATTAAATAATTAAAATTATGATAATTAATTTATCCTTTTAGGGATTTAATTAAAATAAAAATAAAAATAGTAAAATATTTTAAAAATATTTTTAAATATTTAAACATAAATAGTTAATATTTAACTTCAATAATAAAAGTGAAAAAGTGAATTATATTTATATATATATAAAATTATAGTTATTTTAACCATTATATTGACTTAATTGATGTATTTATAAATACGTCTAATATCAATAATAATAATATTTTGCAAACATTGATAAAAGAGATATTTTTTATAAATAATTTAATTATTAAATATACAAATTTTCTTGGGGGAACCTAGCTGGGTATGCATCTGGGTTCATGCCAACCACTATTTGGATTTAGTTAGATTAGTGATGCTAGAGTCAAATACACATGATTGAATTGTTCGATGACTTATAAGATATTAGTTAAAGTCGAAATTGGTCGTTGGTGATGAAGATGATGATGACTAAGTGCAAGTTTAGAAGATGATGAAAATGAATGGAGGTTCAAACTCATTTTAAATTTATGTATATTGAGGCCATAGTTCGAGCGAATTCTATTTTAGACAGAGAGATGCTCTAAAACTACTGGGACTAAAATAATAATTCGAGTGTTAGAATATTGTATCTATGATTATTTATGATATGTTATTTCTCCCTTGTCATTTACATTATTTTTAGTTGAATTTAAATTTTTTAATTTATCATAATGGTTATTGTTTTTATATAAACAGTTGTGATGGATGATTTTCAATCCACTGGTAATTATATTAACCATAATCACTTATATTTTTTCAGTTCTAAGACTTGATCGGTGGGATTGATTTTGGTTTTTTTCCTAACTATATTCCATAAAAATCATTTTAATTCAATTGTCCATGATCTTTTAGTGAGTTTTATCATTGATTAAATTTCTCAATATTTTATTTCAAAACATTAGAAACTTTTAGTGACATTGATTATTTTTATTATCAATTTAACATTCCATTGGTTTTTTGAGTGATTGTGAAGTGGAAAAATTAATGAATCATTATTTTGTGTGATTAGAATCTTGGAGAGATAGATTATTCTAACTATTTTTTGAAGACTGAAAATTAAATAAAATATTGTGAATGAATAAACTCATATAACCAATACAACTGAATTTCTCTTTCATCTCTTACATTAATTTTCCTCATATTCTGATCATACCACTTCATTATACACATTTCATTACTATCTATTTCCATCATCTCAGTTCCCTCATTTTTTTCATAGTTCTCTACATTTCATATATTGATAATAATCTTTTTTATTCATCCTTTCTCTTTCACTAAAAAATTAGAAGGATTCAAATGATTTCAAAAAAATTTTATAGTGGGATTGTTTTAAAAATAATTGTAAACATCCTTACATTTTATTTTACCATAGTGGACATGATACACATTAGTATATAAGATTTTATAAAAAAATAAACTTTGGAACACATTCAATGATGTGTGTGTCATGTTTTGGCCTTGTTGTTTGAGAAGGATTTGTGAAACCTTCTTTCAAAACAATTTAAAATTTTCAAAAAATGAATATATTTTTCTGAAAGATTTTAATTTCAAAAAAACTAATTAAATAACAAACATCCTGAGATGAATATCAAAAAAATATTTTATCTACATATCTATTGGGGTTCAATATAAATCACCTCTTTAAGTTGATCTATTGTTTCTATTAAAAATCATTGAGAATTTAAATAGCATGGACAAATTTTGTGGTTGTAATCAAATTATTGAGATTTTTAGTATATGTTATGGCTATCATGGTTCATGTTGACTCTAATGCTTATTCAGGGTGGTATGCCCATAAACAATGGATAAGGGGAAGATCTCCATGGGTCTGAGGTGTGTCTCGTGGGTGAGGTGGCCGATGATGAGTGTTGTTTCTATTTATTTTTGTTTTGGTCTTTTTATCACTTTTTCATCAAACCTTACATCCCATATGTACTTTTAATATATGTTCTTTTTAAAATGAGACCAGATTGTTATTTCATGGTATGTGCTGCTTTGGTATGGCTATCATAGACATACTGCCTGTTAGTGTGTCATTAATTAACCACATATATAAAGAAAATAAACATTTCTTTGACCTCAATCTATAATTACTAGTAAGATTTGATCAATTTCTAACTATGTTGGATGCGAAAATGATTGTTAGAATATACTATAAGCTGGAAGACACTTGTTCCTTTCAAATTTAAAAATAAAAAGAAATATAAAAACAAGATCAAAATTTATACGGAATATACTTAGAGTTACAAAATAAAATTTCATGTAAAATAAAATAAGGTAGAACAATTAGAAGAGACTGTTGTATGAGAAATTTTGAAACAGTGCGATTTGGATTATGATGTTGAAATATTGAAGGGAAACACATTTTACTTTAAGAATATGAAACAAATATAGATAAATTATATAAGATCACTAACTCTATGAATTATAGAAAAAAATTAATTAAAATAAAATAGCACATAAATGAACATGATTTAAATGAAGTAGAACATCAACCAAAAATATTAATGTAGAATAGAAAAAAAAATTTGATCCCAAGATTAGAAAAAGTTCACTGATTTGGGAATAATTAAATTTCAATTACATTGATTGAAGATAATATGAATAAGGGGAACTTGAATGTTAAAAAATAATTTACTATATTTTATAAGACATTGAACAATGAATTTGATCATGATATTGAGAATACTCTGGAATTCAATAATAAACCTGAAACCAATCATTTAGAAAATTAATAAATTATCAAAAACAATATCTTACAATTTTTAAAAGTTATATCCTATGATTATTTGAAATGAATTTTGATGAATATGATGGGGGATGATCATTGATGAAAGACTAGATGATGAGCTGACACATCTCTATTCAAACATTATTCATATTTATAAATCAGTTCATTACTGAAATGAAAAATAGTGTTATTCATTTTGGGGAAAATAACATAATTATCAAAATTTGGTAATTTGAATGAGTTGAAGATAATATGAAAAATCAATCCTCTATAAAAAAATCTCAAAACTCATCTAATTTATTTTTGGAAAGGAACTCTTTAAAAGTTAACTTAAAGAATAGGGTGAACACAACATAAATGCTTTTATAGGATTTAATTTTTCAAAAGGATTTTATGAAAGAAAATTTATTTAATGATGACAAAAATACTTAATATATCTATAACATAGTGAATAATATGTTTTTTAATGAACAAAAATTAATGCATCCCTTTATTTCTACATCTTCTTCAATTGAGTTGGGCCTTGAACCATTCTACGGTAATTGTATTCAATTAGAAGATGGCCCCTTTTTAGAGTTAGTTTTGAAACTACAAATGTTTCTCTTGAAATCCCTCATCGTGAACCAATTATATATAACTCATCCAATATAACACATATAATTTATCTTGTTGTAATTTTTAATTAATTCAATAGATTTTTAAGAAATCATACACACCTCGAAGAACCCACTTTTTATTTGTCCCATCAAGAGAACATTTAATGTTTTAAAAATAAATTGAATATAGTGGTTAGTAGAAACCTAAAAAAACTAACAATTAGTTGTACCAAGGGATCATTTGAACTATTAAGTGATTCTATTTTTCCTACAAAGTCTATGTGCCCAAAAATTTTATTCATAAGTTGTAAACAATTTGGAAAAAAATATATGGTGATTTATGGATTTGAAACCACATCATCCTAGTGACTATGGTATATCATTAGGAAATTGTAACTGAAGAATTTAAAATTAGTGCATAATGGGAGAAAACCCATGGGTATTCTTTTTTTGTTAATTTTGTTGTTTTATTTTTAATATTAAAGTAGTGTTGTTTCTGTATCTTTTTATTCTTTTTTTTTGTTACATTTTTTTTGTGTTTATGGAATTTTTTCATTATGAGGGATTATTTCAGTGGTGAATATAGATTATTAGATTTTCTATTCATTATTAAATCACAAGATGTGTCATTACCTATTTATCCTTTCTTCGGTAAAAAATTTATAAACTCATTCACCCATATGTGTGGACTACCATCTGTATGAAGTAATTTAAAACATGTTTCAAGTATCCTATTCAATGATGATCATAAAAAAGTATTTAATGAATTTATATGATATTTATTTCATTATTAATAGTCCTTATAGTTTTTTACCATGGGAATGATTCAATGATTGAAACTACCAAACCAAAATATACATGAAAAATTAATTAGTAAACACATGGAAATTTTTTGTCCTAAATAATTATTTAAAAATTATTATTTAAATGATATAATTGTACGATATATGTTATTATAAGTATGTATTTGGTTTTTATACAGAACTGTAATATTTTATTCATTATATTTGAGGTTAAAATCACTTTTGATGCAATTTTATTCTGAGCTATGGTTTTATTTCACAAGATGTTCCTTATTTAGTATTTATTAGGTTTCAATTTTCAATGGGTAAATAAATTATCCTTCTATAATAAACCCATTTAATTTATTCTTGTGTAGTTATTAATCAATGTTAAATTTTTTCAATTAACATTACTTGCTCTATGTTATCAATAGTCTAATATAATGATTTTAAGGAAAATAGAATTGGATTTCTATCCATCCAATAGTATTTTTCTTCCCAATGAATATTTTCATAATTTTTTAAAATTATTATTTCATACTCTATAATGGTTGATTAAAATCATTAGGTCTATTTTTTTTATATATCTATAAAATCATATAAATGAAATTATCATTTCATTCTCTAAAGGAAAAGCCTTTTCTAGATAGTGTGAATAGAGTAAGTGTTTTAATGCTTACGAAATGAAAAAAAATTCCCCCTCTCATATCTATACATTAACAGACAAAATATTATTACAAAATAATATTGTTATTTTGTAAATAAAAAAATCCGTAATATTATGGAATCTTTTTAATATTAAATTACTCATTTCAAAATTAAATGTGTGTTTTTTAATAAATGTTTCATTTATCTTTAAAATGTATATCCATTTATATGATCATCCATTGAAAAATATTTCTAATTATTATCGATATAATTTAACTGCAACATATAATAAATTTAACTGTGTCATGACCTATCCCATGGGGCCCCTGTGGTGACTACCCCAAGCCCGCCTCCCGAAGGCCAGTGGCTAGAGACTAGCGCCAAAGGCGTCAACCTGCAAGTGGGAGGCATTTTCTTGAGTACCTTTATGCACACACACACCCAACCAACTCGCACACAAAAAAGGAAACTAGTATCACAAAACAAAAGCTTAGTATAAGTACAACTAATTCAAGTGGGCCAGAATAAAACCCAAAAAGTGAAATGAAAATAGAAAAGTAAAAAAATCAGACTTTGATAGTCGTCCATGGAAAATCGCACCTAATCATGAGAGTATGGTAGCTATGGTAATACTATGTACAATGTCCCATCCACTCGATCCTAGTAGGCCATTCATTGTCCAAAGTCACTGAGTCCACTGTCATAGTGTCTGTCGGTCCCTCCTCCTTGAGCACCTCTATGTCCTGGTCCACCAAATTACCTATCAGAATGTTGATGGTCTACCCTAGACACAACACATGCGAGGGAATCCCATGAAGGGGTGAGTAAAAAATTACTCAATAGGGACCCCAAATCAAAAACTAATGACCACACATCAATCCTCAAAGCAAAGAACGATTCACAAGACATCATAGAATATGAATATATTAAATGTTGTGATATAAAAATCATCAATCACATCATCGAACACCTCGACTACTTTAGACAATATCCCCTATCAAGTACACTGGGCCTACCAAGTCAGATAGGAGTGTTTCCCACTAACCTTAGATGACTTAGGTACACATCCTAATCATGTATTGTGTTCCTGCAAAGTCACAATGAAGGGATTCCCACCAATCATGGAAATATAAGGTACTCTTCCTCATTGCATATTGTGGGCTTGAAAAGTCACACAGAAGTTCTTCCCACCATAGGCCTGCAAAGTCACTCAGAAGTGATTCCTACTGGGCCATATTTGAGTTTCATATAGTCAAAATCCAGCTATTCTTAGGTATCATCGAACCATAGGGTTCCATATGTAGTATTCTTGGGAGAACCACTCATCATGTTATTCTTCGTGTCTCAAATTCCATGAATGTCTCCTCATGTCATGCCTAAATATCCACCTCAATGAGAGGGCCCCATCGCAAAAAATGGATATTCAATTAGAGGATAGTATCATGTTGTTAGTGTTTTAGAAAATATAGTCCGATTTCATTTTGGACCGGTCTGACCCGGTCTAACCAACCCAACCAACTCAGCTCTGGGGTCATGCATACCCTAGTTTGGTTCCAACAGACTCGACCTGACCCGGTTCGTCTCTAGTTCAGTCTGGTCTGGAATGTCCAGCGAGCCATCCCAAATGCACCTTGTTGGACCCGACCCGGTTTGGCTGAGGGTCCAGCCCGCCGGATTGCCCGGTGACCCGATCTAGATCAGCCCAGAAAGAAGGGATCAAGGTATGGCCTTCTGGTGCACGTCTGGCCTCCCGGCTAGGGTCTGGCATTCAGGGCCGCAGGTCCCTCCCGCTGGTACGGGTACAATTCACAGGACACGTGACCTATGTGGCCAGCCAGCCTGAAGCCCTACCGCTCTGTACGACTAGTGGTGCATAGTCCAGCCAGGACATGGCAGGCTACTGCATATGGATCCAGTTGGCCTCAAGGATGTTGGGTCTCGCCTCCTTCCACAGTTGATGGACCGCGGCTCACCAGCCTCTTGGATGGCCCAGAAACAGGCCTTCCCTCATCACGGGCCCCGTTAGGACGTCTTTCCATCAACCACCGTGGAATTTTGTCCAAGGCCTCCTGCCACTGCGACACCACCACATGCATCTGATGCCACCAACTGAACCATTTACGGACCATAGGATGCGTTCCGGTGGTGCGTTCTTCTAATCACCTATGCCTATGGTGTATTGGGAGCATCCTCTTCACCACAACAGCCCCATAATCATTTTCCATCATTTTTAGGGTACATTAACAAAAAATCACAATAAGGAGGTGCCTGGTCCTCATTTGTGTCAGCTCACAGCCTATACGTTTGTGGTTTAAAATAGGGGGAGGTTCAGGGATTATTGTTCAATCATATCAAGTAATGATTGAATCCTATATAGAATAATCCCCCCATAATGTTACCCTCCGACATAAATGCATGAATAAATGATCATCATATTCGTGGGTTGATATGATTTTATCATATCTATAAACTAATGGGGATAAATATAAAAATAATCAACCCTGAATTTCATCTTTGAGGTGTCAAGATGTCGACATTGCTTTTCGCTTCCCGAATCATTCATCTAGTTATGTTGAAGTCGGTGATGATTTTCTAGTGCGTCATTCATCATTGGAGAAGATGAATGTTGTAGGTTCGTCACAAAATCACAAAGGTTTCATCCTCAATAAACCAATGCATCATTCTATTAAAAGGAAACACTTTGTATTATTTTAGTTACATTATGACATAGCTCTGTTATCCTGTTTAATTTATGAAACTACCTCGATGTTACACATCCTTTATTTCATTGTTATGCTGCATGATACAAATCATTAATGAGCCTCATTAATGCTCCTCATCTATGCCTCATTGCTAAAATTAATATTCACCATGTTTCTGCATGTTAGCTGAAAATAAATAACTATTAAAAATGATATTTAATTATATTATAAAAATTCCCAATCTAAAATATTATATTCATCCCTTTCTGGCCGATGTTAAGTCCATTCTAGGAGAATCTCAGCGTTCTAAGTTCAATGGTGTCCTCGGATTTTCGATGCCATTTCAAAAGATATAAATAAACCTCTCTCACCTTTACTAAATTTACCATAAAAAAGTTCATAACTATGTTCTGGACTCTCTGGGCCATGGAATCACTAGTGGTCCGAGTGTGCAGTCTCATGATAATTTCATATAAATAAAAAACATTACATGGAATTTTAGAGACAATAAATTCTCCCATTCGTAGATATTTATATCCCCAGTACCCAAAACATTAACTAATAAAACATATGGGGGTACTAAGCATGAATCTGAGACACTCACTCCCATCTTCTCTCCTAGATATTTCAGTGCTACTATTGAACTCATACCCAAGGAATCAACCACCCACGTAAGAGCTTCTCTTTTCAATCCATTATCTCCACCGGGAACACTGTAAATATCGCTCCATCGTCAATGTACAACTCTCCCTAGTCGATGAGGTGTGATGGATCATGCACGTACCTCCCCAACTGTGAAATGTGGAAAACATGATGCACCCAGTGCATCTGTGGGGGTAGATCTAGGCAGTACACCACCTTACCAACTTTTCTCAGTATATGAAAAGGTAAGATTTTTCTCAGAGATATGATGTCACCCTAGCCAAATCTCTGATATCCTTGTTGAGGTGATATACAAAAGAACACATGATCACCCTCCTCAAACTCCAGGGGTCTCCATCTCCTATCGACATAAGACTTATGTCCAATTTGTGCACTACTCATCCACTCCCAGATGATCTTCACCATCTTGGTGGTTTCCCATAACAACTTTTGACCCATGACTACCGACTTCCTTTGGTTTTTCCATTATATGGGTGGTCTTCATGGTTTACCATACAAAGCCTCAAATGGTTCTGGCTGATGGTGGATTGAGAGATATTGTTGTATGAAAACTCCACCAAAGGAAGTTGGTCCTCCCAACCATGAACAATGTAAAGGATGCAAGAACTATGAATGTCCTCTATGGTGTGTCTGGTCTGCTCTGTATAACCATCAATCTAGGTATTAAATGATACACTCAAGCACAGTTGAGTCCCGAATGCCTCAAATACTGCCTTCAAAAGCTTATATGTGAAGCGTTGATCACAATCTATGACGATCATCAATCGTACCTTGTGGTGCTGGACAATGTCTTGGATGTAGAGGTATCCCAAGCCCTCTACTGGTTCTGCCTCCCAGATTGTAGTAAGTGAGTTGACATGGTGAGTCGGTCAACAATCACCTAGAGAGTGTCTTGGCCACTGGATGTGTGTGGTAACCCTTTTTCAAATTCCATTGAGATACCATCCATTGTCATTATGGTAGATCGTGTGGAAGGGCCATTCTGATTGGAACATGATTTACAACATTTAGTTTTTGACAAGTAAGGTATCATGAAACAAACCCAGACACATTATTCTTCATCCTTGACCACCAGTACTAACATCATATGTCCGAGTACATATTCACCAATATAGAATGTATATCTAAGGGGTTGAATGAATCCCCATCAACACCACCTCCACAACATCATCGGTACTACGGTGTACACTCTGAAAAGGATGATGTGCTCCCCACCTATTGAAAATCCATTAGAAGCTCACCCTGACGATAACTGAGAAATTCGTGCCTTGCATCCATCATCCACTAGTTGTGCCTCCATCACATACAATAAGAGTTGTGGATTGATATTCATTGACTGGAGGTAAAGAGATCCACCATTATCCATGAATGATATATGTATCATGGATAACTGCTCTGCTGCCTCACTCTGTAGCTACAAACCAGTCTTCCTACTAAGCATGTATGCCATCACATTCCCCTACCTGGATTATAGACTACCTCTATGTTATCATCCTAGAGGAACTCTAGAAATTGCCACTATATTTGGTTTAGGTCCATCTAGGAAATGATATACCTGAGACTCTTGTGGTCGATGTTAACATTAAACTGATCACCCATCCAGTATTGTTGTTACATCAACAAGGTAAAGACCACTATTGCTAGCTCCAGGTAATGGGTTCCATTGTTATACTCATTATATCTCAACTATCATGTTCCGTATGCAACCAATTCTATATCCTACATCAGGAAACATCCCAGTCATATCTTTGATTCATCGTAGTAAATTTCATCCACAATTCCCTCCTCTGGTAGTCTCAAGATGGGGGCACTAATCATTATTTTTCTCGGCTCCTGTAAATAATGGATACATTTCTCTGTCCATAAGAAGGGTTGCCCCTTCCACTTCGTAGCCAAAATGGTGTTTCTACTCTAGAAAATTTAGGCACAATCCTCTGATACTATACAACCTACCCTATGCAGCTCCACACCTCATTCACACTCCTCAGCGTCAATCAAGTAAGCACTACCTCTATCTTCACTTTATCTATTGCACTCCATCCTCTGAGATGATGTGTCCAACGATGTGAAACTCCAATATCCAAGAAAATGATACTTCGAGAGCTTCCTATAATTTTGGTGCTCTCAGAGTTTATCCAAGACTATCTGCAGGTGTGTAATGTGCTCCTCCGCTGATGGTGAGTACACCAAAATTTCATCAATGAAGACTACAACAAACCTACCATGTTAAGGCTGGAATATACTAATCATGAGTCCAATGATCATTTTTGGGGCCTAATTCTTGCAAAAAGGCCTCACGATGAACTGATAGTGTCTATATAGGAACATGAGGGTTGTATTCGGTAAATCCTCATCTCATACTCGAAGATGGTGATAACCCAATCTAATGTCTATCATCGATAACTAACTCACTCCATTCAGTTGGTCGATGTAGACATCAATCATTGGTAGTGGATACTTGTTCTTTGTGGTCACCTATCTTAGGCGCCAGAAGTCCACACATAACCTCAAACTCCCATTTTTCTTCCAGGAATTAGCACCAGGGTATCCATGGTGAAACTTCAGTCCTTAAAAACCCATTCTCATGAAAATCCTCTTGTTGTACCCTCATATCGTGAATCTCTATGAGAGATATATGATATGTTAGTATATATATAGGTGTCGTCACATGGTAAATGTTTATTTAGATGTCTACCTCCCTATGATGAGGTGGTCCCAAAACATCCTAAAAAATAACATCCTCGTACTCGTCCACTACTACCAAAAATCATGGAATCTTATCATCCACTACACTGAGGCTGAGGCTAGCCAACTGGGGAGTGAATGGTTTTTCCCTCCTATGAGAATGTTTGTCCTGTGTTTCAAGGGTTTCTTTTTCATTGGTGAAGGAAAACATGGTCCCATCTCCACGGACACACCATATTGTATGCCTAAAACCATCGATATAGGCATAGATTGTGGATAACAAATCCAAAACCACGATGAAGTCATAAGGCCTCAACTCTACTACTAGGAAATTCAAGCTGAAGCTCTCACCTCCTAGAGTAAGCTCACACCGTCGGCACCAGTGTGTAATAATCGAATCCCATTCCCGTAGAAGTCTCTAGCTATAGGGATTGAGCCAGAAACTCCACTAGAATCACTTATCTCCTAACAATAGATGAGTAAATGATGGAATGACTATAACCTATGCATTTATTTACAGATACTAGGGTGGAGAATTCATAGATATTACCTTGGATCATCTCGGGTGTTTCGTTGTTGTAAACTTCAACTACCTAGAGCTGTGGTCACCCTTATTTTCTTTCACATTGAGGTCGGGGTAGACCACCTAAGGGTGGTGGCGGTAACACCATGACCCACCAACCACTTTCGGTTACTCTTCATGCTCCCCTACAATGTACACTTCCCTTCGTACCTCCTCACTCAAACTATTGTTGTTATCTTTATGATCCCTCAAACATTTTTTATTCATATATATAGCAGGTCGAGAAGTCACGATCCATGTGACCCTGCCCGTTGTATGCAAAGCACTTCAGGGCTCCCATATAACTCCCCCTAGACTAGGAGCCCCATACTGCCTACCCTGATTCATGGGGTTGTTCTTTTAATGACCTGTTCTACTTGGGACCTCGCGTTTATTGTCGGGTGCCGAATAAAGACTCTGCTACCTGGGGTCTGTTGGAGGCTCTAGCTATCAACACTTGTTCTGCCATGAATCTATCCTCAAAAATCGTACACTCCAGCACCTCATCCTGGGTAGGGGTTCCGAGAGGCCACATGGATGCCCTGATCTCCAACCTACTACCCTTCTCAATGGATCGAGCCCTAAATAAAGGGTCTTGTACCATATCTTTCATGTAGAGATATTTCTTCATGGACCTCATTGAGAACTCAACCACCATCATGCTACCCTACTAAAGACGAAGCATCTACTCAATGAGCACATAGCTCACAGTCATATGGAAAAAATCATCTCAGAAAAGTCACTCGATATCATCCCAGGTAAGGGTCGCCTCATTGTGCATTTTTGGGGGGTCAAGATCCCCCATATCCATATCAATACCTACAGATGTATCACTTCCAAGATCACCATCATGTCAGGACATGTACTCACAAAGAAGAAGACCCACTTCACTGCCTCTAGTAAGTCCTCAATGACCTAAGGAACTATCTCTCCCCAAACCATAGAGGACTCTTTCTCTGAAACTCATGCAGGGAAATAAATCATCTTACATCCTCTCCATGAACAACTGATAGTAGATGCTGACCATCGGGTGGTGGTTTCACTGGTGCACCTCCTAATGGGGCCATCTCTAGAACTATTATCTGAATGAGCGACTCATCTCTAGGCCGTATATCCTCGTCACCTCGTCTAGGGATCCTGACTGGTCATCCATGTGGAGGAATACTGAGATAGATCATGATGTACCACTGTCATAATGTTATACATCAGGAGATGACTTTTATTAAAAATTACATAAAGATACAGTTATACAACTAATGTTTTCAGTTCCTTTGTGGGTTTTTTATTCTGGCCCACTTGTATCAGTTGTATTTGTACTCATCTTTGTTTTAGTGATACTAGTTTAATTTTTGGTTGTGGGACTTGGTTGGGAATGTATGTGCTATAGGCACTAAGGCAAATTCCACCTACATGAATGTTGATGCCTTCGGTGCTAGTCTCAATCCCATGGGATTTGGGAGGCAGAAATGGCATAGTAACAATACCGGCACTGGGGGATGAGTAATGACAATGTGGTATTAGAGGAAAGTCCATCCTATAACAATAACCCATAGTTTTTATGATCAAAACCACCCACTGATACCACATTATGACGACCAGTCCCCCAGGGCCCGTGCCATGACTCCCCCATGCCCGCCTCTCGGAGGCCAGGGGATGGCGACTAGCATTGAAGGCGTAAACATGCAATTGGGAGTTATTTTCTAGAGTAACTGTATGCACAGACATGCCCAACCAAGTCCCAATCCCAAAAAGGAAACCAGTATTACAAAAACAATCTGAGTACTTGTACAAATAATACAAGTGGGATAGAATAAAAACCCAACAAAAAAACTAAAAACATAAAAATACAAAAAGGAAACTCTGATGGTCTTCTGTGGAATACCACACATTATCATGAGAGTATTGTAGCCATTAGAAGTGGTATTAGAATGTATAATCCACCTGATACTATTGGGAACCACCTAAGCCACCAACTCCACTGTCGTAGTGTATTCCAGTTTTATCTCCATGGGCTCCTTTGGGTCATAGTCCACCAAAGTCTCTATCGAAATGTTGATTATCATCAGCAGATACATAAAATTTGGGAAAAGTCTGTGCATGGGTGAGTAACAGAGTACTAAGTAGGACCCCAAAACAAAAAGTAAAGAGAACACAAAAATCCTCAATGTAAAGCCCGGTGCTGTAGACAAATCACACAAGGTATATATTCAGGGATGTGATCGAAGAATCATCAGTCACAACCTCAAAGACCCTGACTGTTGGATAACTTCTTCTCCATCAAATACAATGGGTCTTCCATGCCACACATATGGTCTTCCCAATAACCTTTGACAACTTAGATTCACCTCTTCATCATGCACCATGGGCCTGCAAAGTCACAAATATGTTCTTCCCACTAATCATGGAAAAGTGAGGTACTCCTCCTCGTCACGTATCAGGGCCTTGAAAGGTCAGATAGAAGTGCTTCCCATCATGGGCCTACACATTCACGCAGAAGTGATTCCCACTAGGCCACAGTCGAGTCTCATATAGTTTAATTTCAGCAGTCCTTAGGTCTCATCAACATGTAGGGTTCTATATATAGTGCGCCTAGGAGAACCGAACCTCAATCCATTCATCACATTGAAACATCTATAAAAGACTCCTCATGGAACTAAAAAATATCTGACTTTTTATGCGTGTCCCATCACTACAAACGGGTCATCAATCGGATGTCCAGTTTTAATGTTATTAGCATTTTAGTAAATAAGGACCAGTAATGTATTGGTCTGGTACGACCCGGTCTGATCAACCCGAAAAACACATATTGGGGGTCCCCACAATCCCTGGTTTGGTTTCGACTAACTCAACATGACCTGGTTCTAGTCTGGATCTAGCTGGTCTGGCCTGGAACTAGGTCTAGGTCCAACGGGCCTTACTAGACCGAACCCAGTTGTGCCAATGGTCCAGCCCACTGGGTCACCCGGTGACCCTGTCTGGATCATCCCTGCCCGAAGGGTGTGGGTCTGGCCTACCAGCGTGGGTCCGACCTACCAGCGTAGGTCCATCCTGTTAGCACGGGTCTAGCCGGAGGGGGTTCCGACCAACCCGCTAGATGGGGGTGTGGCCTGCCAGCCCGAAGCCCGACTACTCAGTGCAGCCGATGGTGCACCATATAGGTGGGACACCACATGTGTTCATGTACAGCCCCAACAGGCACTGTGGATGTGGGGTCCCACCTCCTACAACGGTCGATGGCCTGTCGCTCACCCGCCACCAAGAGGGCACGGACATGGGTTGTCCCCCCACTCTGCCCTCGTCGACGCGCAATGCCTTCTTCCATCACGGCCAATTCATTGTGGTCTCCATCCACCATGTCACACAGACCTGCACATGTCCTACACCACTGTGTGCTGCCGCTACCACCAGCGCTCCAGTGGTCCGTTCTTTGCTCCCCCTATGACTATGGTCTCTGGGGAGCATCCCCTTCACTAAGAATGTTCCAAAATCATTCTACCTCTATTTTGAGGGATGTACACAAATTACACATACGGAATAGGTGAATGAGCCATATTAGTGTCTATGCACTCCCTCTGCTCTAGAGGCTTAAAATAGGGGGGCTTGTGGATTTTTGTTAAATCATATCATGTAATGTTTGAAATAAGGATAAAGAGATCCCCAAATAGACATACCCTCTCACATAAATGCACAAACAATGGATCAAAGTATTTGTGGGTTGATCCACATTCATCATTTCAAGAAATGAATGGGGAAGAACATCAAAATAAATAACCCCTATTTCTTTGGTTTTCGATGTTGTGGTGTTTCTTCCTCATGGTTTCAAGATGTCATCGTCGCTCATCGCTTCCAGCTTCGTTCATCGACGTGTGTCGAAGTCAATGAAGATCCTTTGGTGTGTCAGTTTTCATTGGAGAGGAATACAATTGGAGGGTTTTCAAATAATCACTGAGGTTTAATCCTCATTCCACCAATGTGTCAAACAATAAAAAGGAAACACATCACAACGTTTCAATTGCACTTCAACATTGCATTGTTACTCTGTTTCATTTGGTAAATAGCGTCGATGTTAGGCTTCCATTATTTCATTCATACACTATGTGATACGCCTCATTAATTAGCCTAATTAATGTGACTCACCACTACCTCATCGTTTCACAAAATCATCATCGTGTCGCCAGTCTTCGGTAGAAGAAAATTAAAAAAATAGTTTTTATGGTTATTTTATTATTTTCCTAAAATCCAGAAAATATACATTTTTTCATCTCTTTCTAGCCAAAGATAAGTCCATTCTAGGATAATCCGGACATTTTAAGTTCAACGGTGTCCTGATATTTTTGATACTAGTTCAAAATTTAGAAAAACAATGCTTGCATGTTTGTTGAACATACATTAGAAATCGTAAAAATTCCATTCTAGGCTCTCCAGGCCACAGAATCACGTGATGTCAGAGCGTTCTATCATAGAATTATTCGGTATAATTTAACAAAAAATTACATGGAATTTATGAGACATTACAAACTAGAAGGAATGTGATCATATTTAATAGGGAACATATTAAAATTATATATTCTAGTTCTTACCATATGGATAATTATTTATTTTTAAGTCATATTTGATAAGTTTTAATGATTATTATAATGAGGAATGTGATGGAATTATTATGTGATTGATGGGTCCCATTATTATATATCTATATAATGAATTGTTAGTTATCACAAGTTATCATATGTTTGGTATTATTTATATATGATTAACATTTATTATATGATGTCTTGTAAGGAACCCTTGAAGGAAGGATTAAGAAGTTTCACAATATTCAATACATACTTATAAAGTCAGTTATTAAGGTCTATTTGGTTAATAATAATTTTATGATATAAGTTGATATGTTTAGATATCATGATATTGTTTATATAGAAATATTTTTTCATAAATTCCTCATTCAATAATATTCTTGAATTTTCTTTCTATGATATCCTCTATTGTATACATTGCGTTACTATTCATCATATCATACTATTTTATATATCTTCCTTTTATATGGATTATAGGAATTGTGCTATAATTGATATGTATGGATATTTTGGAGGCATTAATAATTTTGTCAAATAATTTATTATTTTTTATTTTATGTTTTCAAATGTAATGTCATATTTAAGAATTTTTCTTATTTTCCTTGACTATTAAACTATTTCATACCTCAATATGTGATTTTTTATATCAACTTCCAATGTAATAATGTAAGAACATGAAGGATGATACTAGGGTAGAGGTTTTTATAGTTGGTGTCTGATAATTCTTAGTATAAGCATTAGGAAATTGATTTATAAAATATAGATTATAGAGAAAAATATTATTTTAATCTTTATAGATTATTATTTGTATATGATAATATTAGGAATTATTTGTTTGGTAGAGATTGATTGGTTTTGTAGAATATATTACACATTCAGTATACTATAAAGTGGATGCGGATGTGGTATAAATTAATTATGTTGTGTGAACATTAAAGGCGTGGAAAGGGTATTAACAAAATTGTCTCAGGTACATGATTAGTGGTCCTAATATTAAAACCCTTCATAGACACTCTTGGGGATATACATTAGTTGATTGACCAACTGTTAAGAAACCATTTTTAAATATATAAGAATATTTTTTTTAATTTAAATATATTATCAATGACACAATAATAATTATTATTAGATGTTATTTGCATAAATTATTCGATCTATGTTATTTTTTCACCAGTTTTTAAATTATCAATTATGATTTTAAAACTTATATTTTTTTGATTTGATCTAGTATATTTATTTATAGTGAAATGGTTCCCATTATAAGAAATTAAATTTGTATAAAATCATGTAATCAATGTTGTCATTTCCCTCTTAGTGTAAAAAACAATGGTAGAGCTAGTGATGAAACAATTGTAATAATATTGTGGATTCTGACTCTAGTTATGACCAACAAACATTCTTGTATATTGTACCCAATTGATCAATAATACAATTTAACAATGTTAGATCATTTCATATTATAATACACTTCATCATTTAATAGATCAATAAATCCATTCATTGCCGAGTAATGGATATGTTCCCAAGAAAATAAATTTCCTTATTTGGTAATTAATGCATGTGTGATGGTTTTCATGGAATAATATCCTACTATGAAGGATGAAGATAAATTACATTAATTGATTCCAAAAACTATGGATTTAGTTTGAATAGATAGCATTTAAGGGAAATATTTAACTTGATTTCCATTAAATGAATATTTTCTTCATGGGAAATCATTAGATACAGGGAGATAATTCTTGAGTCAAAAAACAAAAGAGTAAACAGTTTTTATGTCTAATGATGAATTTACATGTTTATCATGGAACAAAAATAAATTCTCACATAATCCAATGATAAATATTGAATATTTATTTTTGGGATATATCCAATCCACAATAGGGCACTAGTCTTGAAAAAATAATCATCATATGATGAAAACATTTGATTATATATCATGACATAGAATAAAATCAATTTTTTATTAAATTGGCAGAATGAAAGATAATTATAGGATAAATGGATAATAAATGAATAATAAAATTAATAATGCTATAAAATTAATGTGGAATTCCCAAAAAATGGTATTCATTATGTGAACCATCAAATTTAACGTATAGAGAAATAATTTGTTTTCATTGTGTGTGGAGAGAATGGATGTTATTATTATGAATAAATTTTTAATGGAAAAGGCATTAATGTTCTGTGGATAGACTATAAAGAGATGAGGAAGAATAGAAAATGATGTACCAAATTTCATGGGATCTTACAAAATAATTATATATTTTGACATAGAAAACATATGAAATTACTGATGAAAAAAATTAATTTTCCCTATGATGTAGTCTCATGATTTCATTATAGATTAAATGTTACCAAGTGATTTATTTAATTTTCGATCCCCACGAACATTTTAATCTAATATGTTTTCAATGAAAATTTAATATTTTTCTAGTAAAAAAGGATTGGTGATATTAATCTGGAAAACTAGAGGAAATATTATTTTAATAATGTTTTGGTAGTTCATCCCCATTATGAATCATGGAAATTCCAAATTAACTAAAAAAAGTATAATCATTACATACATGTATATAATTATTGGTATGAATTGGATTTAAAAATATAAAAGAAATCATCACCAAGAGAATGATATAATGATTTGTGATAATGATGTGGAATTATATGTCTTTATAAAGGATAATTAATCATATTTATTATGTCAGGATCCACCACCAGTAACTCTCTAAAATGACATTCTTATTGTAGAATTGGATCCACATCATATGGGATGGGAAAAGGTATCCCATGGGGATAAAATTTCATTTTTCTGTAATAATTCATTGATATTATTCATAAATAACTACACACACACCCACCTGAGCATGAAGTTTGGGTTTTTATTGAACTCATGATTAATGAGAAAATGATATTAATGACTCGCATTATAATGAACATAATAGAGATAGTCAACATAGATAAATAGGTGAAGTAGTTTTTGTGATAATAAATTTATAATCCATAGTGTTACGTAACATGGATCCCTCATTCTATATTTACGATGAAATATGGGTATTTGAGGATATAGCATGATTATCAGGAAATTAATTCCTTACTATAAACACAATTTAATCTATTAGATTGTTTTTGATGTATTTTTTCAACTTTAAGGAGAAAAATATTTTGTTTCTTTTTTATTAATTCTAAGAATCATCAATTATGTGCAAGGAAGGAAGATATTGCCAAATATATTTTTTCCTAAAATTGTATTAAAATTATGAATATATTGAAATTCATTACGGATCAACTAATGGACACAATGTTTTTATGTATATAATGAATAATAAATTTTATAAATATATTACTAATTTTTATTTTAGTATTTATTCATGATATATTGATATATAGAAAAATATATAATGATAACAATTTTAATTTATAAATCCTTCTTGAGACGCATGGAGAAAATGTATTATATTTTAAATTTGTCATCTTTGAACACTAATTTGAACAAATTGATTTTATAGAGTATATTTTCTCAAATGATGGAATAATAGTTTACAACTCAATGTTATAGTGTGTATATATTGTAGTATTAAGAAACAATAATAGAGGTATGTAGTTTCCTTAGATATTAAGGTTATAATCATAGATTTATTCATATATTTTAATGATTACGAATCCAATTAACAAATATTACATGTAAATGGGTTATGTTTTTATAGATAATGAAATGTAAATAATGTATTGGAGATTTATAGAGGATTGTTATCAATGTGTTTGTGTTTCAATTAAAAACTGTGGGGTTGATTTTTCATATATATTGACACTTTAGGGAATGGACACATAAATTTCCTTATACTAAATGGTACATTTTTCCAATGAATCAAAATGATTTAAAATGTATGAACAGAACTAACCTTCCCATTATCTTCATTTGGTATCCAATGTTTTTTATTTTAAATATATAGAGTCAAAATTGATCGATAGAGTTACTCAAAGATTATGATTTCTCAATACAATACTACCCTAAGAATGAAAATAAGGGCGCTGGGGAATTGAGTAGAAAAACTCTTGAAATTATCAATTAGATTAGTATATAAATGGATTATATATTTGTTAATATAATAAATATGGATATGGTAATTATTTTAGAAGTGTAATAATTAACCCCATTCTAAATATTTACCAAACTACCCTTATGGTAAATAATTGACAATTTCCATATCAAAGGTTAGTTTTTAAAAAAATATTCATAATTATTGGAAACTAGTATGTATTTTTTATAAAGATTTTATATTGAAATGTTTTATATATTTATGTTCTATATCGATGATAGAGTTAAAAATAGAATTATTTGATTAATATCATTGAATGAATTTATCTATACACCTATGATGCACTAAAATGTTTCAATATTAAACGAATCAATTTTTTTGGGATAATGGAAAATGAAAATTACAGACTATATATTAATATGTGTGTTTTTAATAGATGAAGGATTAGAGAAAACACACTAGAGTAATTCTACAACATGTTCCTTTCCCTTTGTGGACATGATATGATATTAATATGAACATCATCTTTGGATTGTCACATGCTCCAAGAGGAAATAATCATATATGAGATATTGTTGATCACCATTACATTTCAGCACTTTTCTGATCTATAATGGAAAAACAAACACTTAATAGTTGTACATTACTAAATATTAATAATTACATACACTTCATGGTCAACCAATATTGATTATATATGATTTCGATCTGTGGTTTACATAAATATTTTGGAAGAGTCTTCAGATATCACAAGACATATAACTATGTTTGACAACTACCAATAATCATAAAATTTATAGACATCTGTAATGTTAAACTAACACATTTGTAGTCATAATGAAGGAATTTTTATAGGACTTTCATGGTTTGTGGGATCAATATTTAATATTTCTAGAATTTTCATATCTTAATATAATGTATATATGAATTAAATAGACACCGAATAAAGAATTGATTAGGAATATATATCATACTCCAACTTGGTTGGATAAGGTATATGAATAGAATACTATTGGTCCAAAACTATTTGGGGATAAAAATATGAATGTGTACACTATTCTGAATCATATTATGATATGTCAGAATGGAACGAAAAATTATGCAATAAACAATGGAATGTTAGAAAATTTAATGTGGGGGATCAAATTTTTTTTAATGTATCTCAAAGGAAGGTGTTATTTTTTTTGATAAGAAAGGAAAACTGAGCCCACTGTAAATTCGACCTTTTAAAATTTCTGAATGAATTTTAGTTGTTGCTTAATGTTTGGAAATTCCACCTAGACTCTATAATATTCATGATGTTTTTTATTTTTTTATTGTGGAAGTATATTTCCAAACCAAAAAATATTATCACATATGTGGAAATATAATTAGAACATTAATTGTCTTACTATTACGTTCCAATATTGAATCATGGCATTAAACAAAGTGTTGTGAAATTAATTTACTTAATTGGTGGTATTATATAGGTAAATAATCTCATGGAATAGAAAACATGGGATCTTAATGATGTGGTGATGATTAAGATAACCAATATATTCATGAGGTGACATTCTATGAGTTAAATGGAGTTAATTTTTGGAAAATTGTTTAATATGACTCATGAGTATCAATAATAGTAATAATTATTATTGAGAAACAACATCACAAAAAAGAAATACTTCATAGAAGAATGTGATTACATATAAAATTATTATATTTTAAAAATTTAGTTTTTTGAAATAGATTTCAATTTTTATTTAATAATTATAAAAATATAGAGTGAAATTTTGATTTATTTTAGAGGTAGTTGTCTTTAGTTAATATTGAAAAATATATATTTTAAAAAATGCGTGAAAATCAATACATAAAAATAATATATTAATAACATGAATAATTTTGAAAAAATTTATATAGACAAAATATATTTTTAATAAGTAATATTAATAATATAAAATATGATGTTTAACCAAGATAAATTTAATTAAAAATTCATAAATCAAAGAAATGTTTTTAGTTCAAATGAATAGTTTTTTAGTAATTCCTTTTAAATATAGTATTTATTTAGTTAATATAAGTTTATATTTGGTTTTAATTAAGATTATTACTATTTTTATGTAAAATATTCTTATTAATTCCCTTGTAATAAGTAATAGATTTACATTTTGTTATAATAATTTTACTCTAAAAACAATCATTTTTGTGAATAAAACATTCTTACATCTTGTGCAAACTAATTTAATATAATTTGAACCAATTATACAATTAAATATTGTATAATTTAATTCCATATTTTTAATCATGAAAATTAATTTTTGTTAATAATGAAAAAATATTCATTGGTAAATAATAATAGAAAATATAGAAAAATTTGGTTAGGATGGATAGGGTTAAACCAAATTTAGCGGTGTTAAATTAATAAATAATAATAATAATGTCAATTATGAAAGTATAAAACACATTTGGTTGTTTGAATCACATCATAATTTAGTCATATTAGAATATAATGAAATTTAGATCCATACTCAAAAAAACTCTAAATTATTAAAATATTTTATGTAATTCGATATGTCATTTCCCTCAATTATAAAAAGAAACATCTTTTCCTCTATTATTCACAACACATTCACCACTTATAAAAAATGATCTCTTATAAAATAACATATTATCCTTCCTAAAAATTACAATGTTTTTTTCATCAAAATGACCATCCATAAAAGATTAATGTTTACTCTAAAGGATGTTTTCTAAATATGAGGTCTAACTCTTAATCGTGTGTTTTTTTTCATCCTAATAATCCTTAAAATATTAAACAAAAATTAAAACATAACAATATTAGTATCTTTATAATATATAAATTTTATTATGCTAGTCACACTACCTGTATCCAACTAGTTTCACTTCTATCGAAATCAAGAACATCGATCATTCAAAGGTATGATCTAACATCTACATACAATAGTGTAAATTTTTTTTCATAACCACATCACATGGATATTTATAATTATTATAATATTTTATATTAGAGATATTTAATACATAATTATAATTATTTAAATATAATATATCATTTATCCTCTTACACTTCGAATCGATAAAAAATCAAGTTTATTATTTGTACGTATAGTCTACCACGTCTATAAAATGATCTGGGTCAATTTTCATGTCTTAATTTCAAGCATGATTTTAAAATTTTATATAGTTAATACATATGATAATTTAAATAATTATGTAAAAATATTAGGTGATGTAATCATGGGAAATATTAATTGACCAAAACTACTAAACTAAAACATAAATTAACAATAAAATGATTGAAACATCAAAATTCGGATTTTGATTAATAACTTTTATTGAAAAAATAATAAAATATAATATGTTTATCATATATTATATTATATTAATGTATATAGTAGTGTTATATGGGTATAAATTTTTTTTAAATTAAATATAAATGAAGAAAAATCACTTATGAAGTATGATAGTCTTGAAGAAAGGGTTTATTTCACATTCTCATACATATTTTTCATTTTTCACATGTATGTTTTTATTGGTAGAATTATATAATATTTTTATTATAAAACCCAAATATTTTATTCTACACTATTTAATTTATTTTATTTCATGAATTTCATTAATTTTACACTCTTTATAATGTCAAAGAATCTAAAATAATGTTTAGTAGAAAAAATACCCTTTTTCAATTCAATAAGATGAAATTTTTCATATAAATACATTCGTTTAAATTTATTCATGACAGAATTAAATATTATTTAGTGACTTATTAAATTTATTTTTACCCATTTTTTAATTAAAATAATTTCATTTAAAATAAATCTTCTTATCTTATATTAAAAAGATGAATTTTTACATATTGTGTGAATGATATCTTAATTCTAATACTTACTCTATGAGAGACATTTAATAAAATCATTACTATTTATTTCCCACAATATTTCATTAAATGTTTTTTTGGTTATTTTTAAATAATTTATTCCTTAATATTATATTAATGTTTAGATTTTAAATAATTGATTTCAAAATGAAAATGGTATTTTCCACAAGAAATGTTCATGTGATATTTTTGATATATTTTCATGTATATCAATTTCCATTGTTGAATATTTTAATTTTCTAGCAATATAATATAAATATACCATCCAATATATTTCAATTTATATGTTATGATCATTTTTACTTGATAATGTATTGAAATTATATATTACTTTTTTCAGTATATATAGATATTTATCATTCAATAATATTTATTATGTGGTCATTATTATTTATATAATGAATGCTTTGGACTTGTTAATTAAAATATTGGGCCCAAAATTTCATGTCCCCTAAATTCATAATTATCTTTCATGATTCAAATTAGATATGATATTTGGAATAATTATTTCCCATTAATGTTTCATTTAGTTGAAGGAGGCATCAATAGATTATTTATGTTGTTTGAAATTACTAAATCCTTCATTATGAAATAAATTATTTATTTCTCTGTGATTATTCTAATAGTTTTTATTTCCATGGATACATTTTATTCTCATGAGATTATTTATATTTCAATATTGAGTAATCATTTATACATTCCATATCGTTCCTTCCATTTTTGTTCTTATATAGATTCTGTTGTACGCATTTCTTTACTAAGAATCAATGCACACCAGTGTTTAATAATTTATTCCCTAGGATTTTAGGAAGTATATTATGATATATATATATACATGGATATTAATGAGGGAAATAATAATTTCCTAAAAAAATATAATATTTCTTATTTTATATTTTCAAATATAAGGTGAGATTTAGTAATGTATCTACTTTTCCAAAAATATTATACACTCCATTGGGTTGTGATTAAGTGTTTCTAGTTTCTATAAAATAATATAAACAAAATCTATAAGATACTAGGATAATAGTTATTGAAATCAAGATATAATCATTACAATTAATTTTTTAACATCATGGAGTTAAAAGGGTAAATTTTTATCCAATGAAGGGTGTATTTTAATTTATTTTGGGACATGAACATTTCTTCCAATTCATTCACCGGGGTACCCCAATTCACATGTATCGATACACGATAGTGTGATATTGTTTTCCCATATTCCCTCATTACAAAGGTAGTCTACTTTCCTCACATTAGAAGTTGATTTACACACCTTGATCGAAATGGTATAATGATATTGCGTTTTCTCCAACCCCAAATTCCTCTTTAGAACTCATCGATTAGTCTAGGTCACTAGAATATAGTTAAGTCATGTTCATGGAACTCATTCCTTATGTTATATCTTTGGGGATATCGTTTAATTACTATTCATCTATTTAGACATTCCATTGGGTCTTCATATAGTGGTAATAATTGATCTGGATAATAGTCATGTTGGTAAACATTGGCATGTCTATATTCTATGAAAATTATTCACCGGTATTATTCCTCATATGAGGTTATATCATGCAGTTATCTCAGTCAAAAAACCCAAGTAATCCCATTTTATTCATGAGGTATCTAATGCTTAAGTAATTTCCAATAAAGAATTAACCTCAGGCATCTCATGTTTAGCATGAGGTAGCTGACACAATAGGCACACATCTCTCATGGAATCACCTCATTAATCCCATTTCATCGTGAGGTATATGTCAAAAATAAAGAGTTTTATTTCTTGGAGATATTGAGTAGGTTTATCTGAATTCATCCTAGAGAAGGAAATGGGCGTTGCATCCCTAAGTGGGATGATGTGGATAATTCATCAATGGATGATCAAAATTAACTGAGAGGAGGACTTGGGGTGTGGCCCATAATGGGAATGTGTAATACCATAAAGGGAGATCTAGACACTCATATAGGGGAACTAGTGAGGTGATCCCCCCATGAGATTGGCTGCGGGTACCTAGGTTTACCTTTGGCTATATAAAACCTCGTAGGGGAGTCCAACTTATTATGTTTATACTTGGATCAAAATCCATGTAGTTCGATGTCACTATTTATGGTGGTGTGACCTGACCAGTCCATGTTGTTTTGTTTCATGCAGTAAAAATTCTTATGCCGTGAAATGAGTTTCAGTAAGTGATTGTGTGGGGCTTACGTATGTAAGCTTCCATTCACAAGAAGACTCATATACTTTCAAATTGTTTTGGTCTTATTCCTTGAACTACTTGAGAAATTCTTGGATCATTGATGAAATATATGGGGATTACATGTGAAATTGATCCAAAGGGACCTAAAGAAGATGAGTTCTTTATATTGTGACATGATTTTTTGGGATGAGGAGGCATGAGTAAAATCATGATAGATGTGGATAGAGTGGTTGGAGTGGATAGAGTTGATGGAGTAAATGGAATTTTGGGTTTGGATATTGGGTAGGCTTCTGACGTATCACTGTTAGATTGGAATAAAATCCCACATAGTTCAAATGTTTTGGGTTATACAATTGAGGAGGAGGAAACTTTGAGCGGACATTATCTGAGATTTCATATAGGAGGAGCCCACAAAACATGTATGGTTGTGCCTTACACATAGAGAATTCCAATTGAAAATTTAGACTAGGGGTCACTCAAGGAGGGATGTCCGTGGATTAGTAGGTTGGATTTCATGGTAACTACTAAACTCTAACATCATGTCAGTCATTATTAGTGTTAGATACAAGAGTAATCATTAGGCCTAATGTTCATATCTTGAAATATGTTCCTATGAGATATGGTGTGGATCTTACACAAGGAACCTACTGGAGGATTTTTTCATTCCATTTGGTTAAGATATAATTAAATTTATGTAGGATCTTATTCGTTTTGAGGATATGTTCTATGGAGATCCTCACTATATAGTAACACATGGTGTCTACTTCTCCATTTACATAGGGTAAGGCCACAATCTTTAATCACATGTTATGGACATTGGTGTTATGTAGTTTTACACTGGGCAAGATGGATGTGGGGGAGTCACTCTGTACCCATTGATCTTACACAACCACATAATAATATAAATTTTAAGGGGAATGGATTTATAAAATTACAAGTTGGAATGACATAGAGGGGTGGTTGATCACAAAGTCCACATTAGCATGCATATGCTGAGAAGAAAATGGAGTTAGAATACCTATATAGATAAGAAAAATTTTTGTGGGAATCCTGGGGATCACATGAAGTAGGGTGGCCCATAGGAATAGGTGGTACATGTTACATGGGTACTTTACATGTAGATGATCCTTTCCTATATGGGTGTGGGGGCTTTGGGCCATCAACCTTCATGAAGAGGGTTAGCATAAGGAAGGAAACTTGGAGAGGCATAGGGTAGGGGATTCATGAAGCATAGGGAGTCATTGATAGTAACATAGTGAAGCTCATGTTCTTTTCTGTGGATAGGGGCATTGTGGAGTAGTATTATTCACAAAATAGGGTGACTAAGAACTGAGATGATGTCATAGTTAATGAAAAGAGTGATTAGTGAAGACTTAATGTTTTAAAATCCTCAACTACCCAAAGGGACTTCATTATTTGAAAATGTAATATGTCTTCTTTAATGGATTATACGATGAGTGGATGCTTATAAGAACACATTAATGGTGTTTTTTTAAATCCCTTGTACCATAGATGATCCACTTTGGTCTAGTTCATAATAAATAGGTTCTTTAAGAATTGGGATCAATATGGAAGCTGAACGGTCATGGAATCCATCCTAAAAGGTAGGAATTATGAGAGTATTTGTTGGAAAGGGATATTTTAAATTAGGTAAGTAGTTTATGAAGCAATTTGTGTGTTTTTTATATGGGTGAGGCACTATTGGACTCATAAAGAACACTGTGAACAGTTCATGTGGTCGTAAAGCAGTATAGAACTTATGGAGGACAACTCAAACCCTTCTCACCATCATAGAGGATCTTTCATCTGAGACCTCTTTGATGTTCATAATGTAGAAATTTTTCATAAAGAATACTTCTAGGGGTTCATTGGGTTATTTAGGAATATATTTTCTCTGAACAGGATGCATGTTCATCAAATGTTCCTGTGGCACATATTTTGTCACCATGAAATTCCCCCACCCCCCCCCCCCCCCCCCTTAGAATGGGAGCTGATGGGAAAATGAATGGTTTTATTCTGATAGATAATCACCAAAAAATTAATAATATATCTATTTTAAAAATAATTTTATTTATTTTTACTCATTATGATCATGGAACTGTAGATCATCATGAATACTAGGTGGGCCATGTGCCTATAAATAGTGCACATGGCCTCAAAAAAGAACTGAACATCCTCTTGAAGAAAGGTTAGTGTTATATTTTCACGAATATTTCCATTTATGTGAACACTCTCTATGAATAATATTTTTAGTGAACCAAACACTATTAACATCTCCGAGAATGTTATTCAGTCAACCTGAAACCATGAAATGAAGCTCTAGGAACCGAGATTCGAAAACCATGCTTTGTAAACTAGTGATTTGTGAACAGATTCCCAAAAATAGTTTTGAAAACATGATTTATAAAACTGAACTATAGAAAAACAAATTTTTAATTCAATGAATGTAGAGGAATTCACTTGGTAAGTCATCGCAGATGTTTCTCAGTGGAACGAAAATGGAAAACAATATCATGATCATGGAGTGCATCTGAAGCTCCTCAAACCATGAATCATTCCTCTGACTACTTTTAGAGGTCTAAAAAGATTTCCATTTCTGTAAAGGGATACCAAAAAGTAGTTTCAGACTGAAATATTATTTCTTCAATTCTGTAGAATGAAAGGATGATCTAGATTAGTGTTTTAAGGGTGTACAAGGGAAATAATACTGGTATAAGAACGTTGTCAGCCACATCATTAAGGATTATTCACCCATCATAACTAACTACATCTACGGCCTTATCAAAAATGTTTACAGGGAGAAGCTTGAGGATGACGCATCCCCACCATAGAATCGCATGATTCTCAGGGTAGGTCTGGGAGATCCATAAAAGGTATGGAATGATGGTTGGGATTAGTTGTAGGGTGTAAATGATATGGATGAATGGGAGTAGGCTTACTAGGTGTGTTCATCAAGACAATAATTTGAGGCATAGATGAAGTGGTTAGGATATTACGAAGCATAATTCACTTCGCAGTTTCATGTTTACCCAATATAGAAGATCATTACTAAGCAACTGATCAAATGGTCATCACAGACCAACAAATTTAATATATAACATGGGGAGGTCAGATTCTTCATGTAAGACCTTCCTCAGATCTCCTTGATTCTAGCTCTGGGGGATATGTATGATGAATTTCTACCAACATAGAATGTATAGGTAGATCATTATTACCTTCCAGATTTCGAGAAGGTGTTGTTAGTCCTGGTGTAGTGGAACAATGATTAGAATATGGGGAAAATGAACATTCTCTCCATGTAACAATTAAAATAATTATTCAACAAACTAGAAAAGAGGCTCACTATTGGGAATGATCCAACATGGAAGTTTCATTATAGTCCAATAACAAGCCCTATGGGATAATATTGGTGCATGGAGTTCTCATACTGGATGATCTCGAAGTGATTCTATGGCAGTTGTGGGGCTATAGTATCAATTATGAGATTCAAACCATTGTTAGAACGCTAAAATTAATCACAACTCACATTTGAGGGTGGTTTATACAAGTGAGGAATGCAAACATATGGGTGCGACCAAGAACCTTCAAAATAGTGGTGATTTGAGTGATGGGGAAATGTGAAACCACTAATTCCCAATACTAGAGATGTTATAAAAAGTAATTTGTCACATCAGTGAAGGGAAGACAATACTATGTATGTGTGGGCCATTTCAGGTCTTTTATAGGTGGGTGTCCACACACATTGGGGTTATGAGTATAACACCATTTTATACCCTCCAAAAAAATACCTCTATACCTTATGATCATTTAGGGATGTTTCCAATTCATGTTGGCCCTGGGAGAAGTGATGGAAAAGGTTATGTGGCATGATTAGTTAAACATTGAGGTATTCCCCTACCAATGGGGCTAGTAACTGATGAAAGTGTCATAACTGAGGGGAACTAATCATAGATTCTATTATTTTGAGGAGGGGAATTTTTAGGGAGAGTAAAATTCAGTCTATTTTGTGAGCCTTACAAGACATGACAATAAACAATAAAATTCATATGTCTAAATAGATTGACCCTAATGGTGTACATAGAGGTGCATCATAAGGTCCACCCTTTGGTCATGATGATTCTTTGGATTATTTTCACTCTGGATGGAAAAGTGAAGCAAAACTCGCTACTTCCACCCACTACTACATACATGACTAATTATTACTTTGTCTAGTGTTGGGACAGATCATACCTCAGGGATATGTTGAGACCGAATCAATCTAAGGTAATGTTGGTGTGAGATTTCCACCCTGGGGATGGGCCTAAATGGTGACCAGATTACATCATGGATGTAGAGCTAGTTTAGTGGGTAGAAAAAATAGTATAGGGTCCATCAATTCATGGGACCAAACATGCAGGAGATGTAAGGTATTGAGTAACACCATGCTCGAGGCTCCTAATCAAGTGATAGTACGATATAGTTGGGTCTTCTAAGGTGACTCTGAGGGTGTACGTTCAAGGGCCATGGAAATAAACATGTCACATGAATGTTCCTAAATAAATCATGTTCCCAAAATACTGGGAATTATTGGTAATGCACAATATGATCACCACTCATCAAGGGATGTTGTAGTATCTCATCATTGAGGTGATATTCCTTACTGTACTGGGCAATGTAAAGAAATTTTTCTACACTTATCATGTAGAAGCGATTGAGTACATAGAAAAGATGGTATATTTTTTTTACACCTAAGTTACTAGGTGTCTAGTTACTATTTGTGTGAGAATGATAATGGTAATTTCTTCCCATCAAGACACCCTTGTGATTTTTTTTGGATGCATTCGAAGTTGAAAAATCAGAGGACTCCATGGGGGAGGATTCCTACTGGAACGAAGAAGAAAACTGGCTTCTTGTCAGTGACTTTGTAACATCATATATCTTTTCATGATTATGTGTACTAATCATTATCCAAACTCAATTCATGATCCTTTTATATTATAAATCAATCAAGAACTAATGAATAATGGGAATTTACTAAAAGACCACATGAGGATGGTGATGGAACTTCAAGCCATTAAAAGGAAAGTGTGGGGACCCTTCCCGCTGATATGGTCATGATTGATTGACTATCAGTTCCTTATATAAAGATAGAAGTTTTGAGATTAATATCATAATGGAGGATTATACCCTCTGTGGAAAAAAGGTTCGGGATGATGCATAAGATGGGAAAACTGTAGACATTCCAGTAGAGTGAAATGATGAAATCTTGCCCTCGGTGGAGGGGGTTTTAGAAATTTCTACAACAAGGCTATCATAATGAGTTATGGTAGTAGATCCATGTAAAGAAGTCCCATTATAAATATGAACTGGAGTTGATGTATCAATAAAAATGGGTAGTGACCGGGTATACAATAGTGTAGGATGAAATAGTCATTGCAACAGAGATGGTGGTAGTGGAATCCCCAGAAACAGCTGTTGGAACCAAATATCTTACTGGGAAAGTGGAAATGGAATCAATGGATAATTCAAAAGGGGTGGATACATTAGGCATTCTAGACCCATAATTGCCACTTAGGGAAATTTAGGGTTCATAACTGAGGTTGTTACACCAGTTGGAGTAACCTGAGAATCTAGGATTATGTCATCCACCATTATGATTCCTCAATGATAAATGGATGAATCTATCATTGGTGGAGAGGATGAAGAAGACTTATTGCTCGGGATGGGCAATCATCAACTCATTCTTGAAGACCTACAGCCGGTGGACCAAAAATAAAACATAATAGTGATCATTCATCTTCATGGGATAATTCCTCCTAAATATTTTGAAAATAATAGATAATTATTCACTTGGGATAAATAGGTTTTCTATAGTAAGGCATGGAGGAATTTACAGAATTTCATCAGTCACTCCAAGATAGGTTAACTACCACAACAAGTTGGTTATCTCTTTCATTTATAAGTTATCCTAGGGATAATTGGGATGGATTCAAGCAGTTTTCATTCCTTGGACTAGGAATTTATCATTAAGTGGGTATTGGAGAAAGGGTAGGATTTCGACCTGCCCTTGATGAAACAAAATATTGAGATCTCTCATGCACATATTAAGACTGATGAAGTGATAGACCACCTGGTTGGGATCACATATGAACTCACAATGGATTTTACTACTCATTCTGATATTACTAGAAATATGAGGGATCAAATGGATGTGCATGATACCAAGGTAGATGAGATCAAGGCCAAAGAGGTAGAATTATGTGTAAATAAGCAAAGATATAATATCAAGGGAAATGATGTTTCCTCCATGTTCTATGAAGAAAAGGAAGACATCATAGTGAGGAAATAGGCCTTCCATAAAACATAGTGGAAACCGGATTTGATTTACCACTTGATCACAAATAAAGAGTCATAGAGACACATGTTTTCATGGGAGAGGCTCTAATATGAGGATTCTATATGAAACTATGTTTCTTCGTATTAATTCTCTAAAAAATTCTTTGAATGATTTTATATCATCTTTAATATTTTTAATATGATCTATCAACCAATCCCGAATTGCATTTCGGTTATGCCTGGAGTGAGATAGAATTGATAAATGTGATTTCTCTTTGTATGAATGTGATGAAAATTAAGAAAACACCTGGGGTATGCTATTTTTGACTGACCACTGAGAGTTCCTGAGATGAAAGTGGTCGTGGATAAATAATATGATATCTTATAAAAAAAATTCTTTTTTGTGTTCACTAGTTCATTTATAGGATAACACCATGGGCATTGAATTCCACTCAATCAAATCGGAATGGATAGTGTGAATCATAATTCCAAATATTTGGAACACAAGTAGAATTGGATGGATATTTAGGAAATCTATGGACCATCTTCAAAACTTATCTTATGTACATTTATCATGTAATGGGGACAGACAAAGGTGGTTCGACCTCTAAACGTGTTAGAATGACAGAACCCATCTCAAAATGTCATATAACGCCTTTTGGGATATTGGCCAGGGAATATAAGTGAGAGAATACGGCATGATACCAAACTATTATGGGGTCCATTCAGACATGGAAGAGTATGAGTGTATAAATAAGGGGCATATGAAGTGTCAAAAATTGGTGATTTAATTTTTCAATGGATTCCAATACTATTGAAATTATTCCACCTTGGATTAGACTATATTCATATAAACATATTGGCCTAAAAATATTAATCCAATCTTCCTACGTATTGTTATCTTGGATACCGAGTGGTGACTGGAATTGTGAAATAATATATAAATGAGTAGCGATGGTGGAGGGGACCCTCAAGGTAGGTCATAGGATTCCTTGTTGTTTTATGTAATATTATTTGTTATCATCATTGGTTGAGGATGAAACATTGTACAGTTTAACATTCTATTATCATGATGAATCCCATAATTGACTGTCATGTGATTGGGATGCTACACATAGTTTAAGGTCATCAATATTGGACAAAGATAAATAGTTTAAATTCATGTTGAATGACATATGGTTCTTATTTTTGGATCATAGAACATTTAACAAGGATGAAAAAATATATCTGTGTTGCGTGGTGAGTTGAAAAATCAAATGTGAATGGATACCATGAATTCATATCACTACACCATAAATTCCTTGGAAATTTCACTCGTTGTTTAACATCATAATAACTAGACATGGACTTATAGTTTAGCATTATAGATCTTGAACACTGGATTTTACATCCCAAATGGACATGCATTGTGTAACGAAGTGAAAACCCCATGAGAACGGATGCCAAGAAGACACATATGACAGACTACATAAATCTTGGGAGACAACCAATATGAATTTAAATGTCATGATACTTGGACATGAACCCCTAGTTTGTGGTCATGGAATTTATATTGTACTGATACTTTGTGCGGCACTACCATATCGGTAGAGACCCTAACAAAACTCAAAATTCCATATGAGTCACACTAATAGTGGGAAACAAGGAATGGTGCGTGGTTTTCCATAAAAGTGGAAGAACATTTTATGGGTGGCACCAAAGGTATAGGAATTCCACAACAATATTTGGATGTAGAATAGGAGTAATCTGATAGTTACTACATCTATATCATGGGAGATCAATGGATAGTGGTAAACTGCTGAAAATATTCATAACATTTTAATATAGATAACATTAGTTTGTAATGTGGAGAGATAACTCAAGATCAATTATAGAACATGTTAAAAAACATAGGATCATTATTTTAATACTATGAATCCATTATGGAATTATCTCAAAATGATAGGTGAGAAAATTAGGGTTTGCGACCATAACCATGAGAGGATCTATCTGGATTTGAAAGATGCTGGAAATATAAATATAGAATGAATATATGTGCTTAGAAGTTGTATTAGAATGTATAATTCATATATAGATTCCAGGAATAGTTTAAGTTAATATTTCATGGACCATAACTAGGGGCATGGGACCATAGGTTATTGAACTTGTGGATAATCCCAGAGATGAAAATTCATAGTGTCACTATGTGTCCCATAAATATGGTAATCATATTGTATGTAGTTATATAAAATGGTGCAATGATAGGCCAGCCCCAGCAGAGAAGATTCTTCTCTTTTGAGAAAATCTAATGTAACCCATATTTAAATGGGGTGGAGTCAAAATTTAACATCATTTGATGCGGTCGTTAGGCTATGTTGTTTAATGTCTTACACCTCATACTACAGGAATTTCAAATAATTTTGGTACATTATACTTGGAACTTATATAAATATGTTAATGCCATACGGCTAGGACCTAAGGGGTAATTATATTAAATTAATAACATACAGACAAGGAATGGTAATTTATAGAGAATATATTTAATATGGGAAAGAAATAACCGAACCTAAATGTCTACAAAGAATCTCATATACTAAAAATTCACCATATAATGTGTTACATATAGTTTAAGGTAATATTTTTTGCACCATAACTAGAGCCACATGGATGAATGTTTGATGAATTTATAGATTTTCACTAATAAAAGGGTTCTTGGAATCACTATTTATCCATTATGGATTGGAATCATGCCACAATTTGTTAGAGAACATAGTGTGGTGAGAGACCAATACCGGGGGGGTAAATCCTCTCTAGAGATGAAACTATGGAATCCCATTACTATCATGAGGCATCTTGAACTTATTCGATGTATGATCATTATTTAACATTGTGTGTTTTTGGACAATGTATCGTAGTTTATGGTTGTACATTTTGGACCATATGGGGGAATTTTTCAAATTTTTACATGTACTAGGATGAATTTAATGAGGACCAAGGATGCCCAATTCCACAAGACATGTCCTTGAGTGAATCTAGCCAATATTGATGGAAGCTTCTTAACCAAAAGGGTTATGTCGGGCACCGCATGAGAAACCAAATGTGAAATGAGGACTAAGGAGTCACATGTCTCATGAAAACATACATGGGAGATTCATGCATTCAGTTTTAAGTCATGGTTTTGGACTTGATGTCCAACTTTATGGTCAATGAGTTTGGACCATTGCAAACTATTTATATTTGTGTTGCATGGACCATATATAGAAATAAATTTATTGTAATGAATCTACGACCATGGGGTATGAACTCCCCAAGTGATATGCATAACAAAACAACACCAAATAGGTACAAAAATGACATATTCATTCATTAGGATTCTTTTATATAGTTTAATGTCACGATTAATGGGAAATAATTGAGTCCAAGGGGATGTTTGTTGAATAATTTGTGGTTGGACCTGGAAATGAGAAATTTGGGTGTCTCTACATGTCTTGTGAGGAGATGAATCAAGACATTCATATTTCATGGTGGATATATTCCTAGATAGGCCCGACTTGTAGAAGGGGATGTTTTTTTATATTTTGGATTGGTTAGGCCATCTGTAAAATCGAGGTATCGCTGCGTATCATGGGTGGACTATAATCAGGCCATACATTTTTCTCGAATACAACATGGTACATGGAATATTTAAGATAAATTCATTCTTCATATATAACATGATGATGTTATAAATTTTATAATCATATAGCTAGGATGATAATTAATATGTTCTTTATCATCTTTCAACATGGACAGACATTGTTATGTAGTTTAACAACATTCAACGTGGAAGTAATTCCATAGTTTAGGGTCATCAAACAAGACCATTCAATGAAGCATAAAATCGTGCTATAAGAACGTGGGTGGATACACATTTTATAATCATGATGATGTGATGATAGGTGTATCATAATTTAACATTATGCCACTAGGATGTAGGGGGGATGTTTTTTGAATGTAATTTTCAAGTATCCATAGTTATAAATAGAGATGAAAGATTTTCAAGAATTTGTGTGTCACGCAATACACTTCCACGAAATACCTACACATAGTTTAATGTTTGGATTCCTAGAATTGAAATTATAATTTTATGTTATAGAGATCAAACTACGAACCCATTTTAAAATCATATTCCTAGGATTCAATTTCATTATGAAATTCACTACATTATGAATGATTCATTTTTTTAGGAGTAATAATCTCTCCATCCATTGTGATCAAATTGTACCTGTCATTTTAATTTTCCGGTTGAATGATGTGAGATCCTTTATATTTGTGTCCTAACTTATATAGACTCTTTCTGGCAATCATCTATGTTCTTAGATATAGGACTATGTCACCCTAAAGGAAGTGAATGATGTAAAAATTCTTATTGGGTGATATAGATATCTTATTCTAGTGCCTCTTCGGATTTTGTAATTATCAAAGACTATTTTTTAGAGGAATTTGAGATTAGAAAAACGAATTTCATCAATTTATTTTGGTGTATTATGGTTATGTACATCTTTTTAGAGTGATAACAAGATCTTGATGGGCATGATCTATTTAATTCCATTCACAAGGTAATATGGAGTCACCTGGGTGGAATTTTAATTCATCACATGATAATCCCATAGAGTAATATAGAGTTTTTTCATTTAAATCATATTTTTTGGACCACTATATTATTTATAATGATTTATAGGGTCTTGTTAAACACCTTGATCTAAACATTTCCTTATTCATTATAGTGATAAGTATGGTTAGATCAGATGTTTTAATTACAATGAAAATTCTTCATCTCAGCACTCATATGTTGGTCTTGTTGTCTGTGAGAATGTTGTGAGGGACTTCGAAATGGTGGATGATGTGGGATACCATGATTTCTACCACTTATTGTCCCTTAAAATTGTTAATAGGTATATAATATTCTTATTTTGAGAATTCATCCATTGTGGTAATAATAAACCTACAGTGGTGATATTTGTTCGGTGGATAAGAGACCATGTCCCCATGTTCCTTGATTGTAAATGGCTAAGAATATATATTGTTATGAACGAGCCCTATAGTTTGATGCCAATGTTTTTTATGGATATGAAATGTGTGTAAAATTTTGTTGAATTTTATAGAGTCTTGGACCATGGTAGACTAGATATTACCCATCCTTTGAATATGGGTGGATAGATTTAATACTTCAATATGAGAACCATAGGACACAGTGTGAACTTCAAGCATTAACTATGGAATCTACCACTAGTGCAGAAAACATTATTTAAGTCGGTTATTTTTCATTTTATACATCGGGTTTTAGCCAACGTTAATACGGATGGCGTTATAAATAATATTTTTACGTCGGTTATTTAAAAACTAACATAACAATCATAACATCACGGTGTTTCTCATGCCAGTTAATTAATAACCGACGCGAAAAAAACCCGGGGGGGGGGGGGGGGTTATAACATTGGTTATGATATAACCGTCATGATTAACCATAGGGGGGGCTTTATCACTACAGTTATACAATAACTGACCTCATAAACACATTAAGGGGAGTTTATCACGTCGGTTATTAATTAACCGACGTGCTAAACCAGTCCCGAGAGGGGTTTATCTCGTCAGTTAGTCAATAACCGAAGTGCTAAAGCATTTCCCAGGTCCTTTATCACATCGGTTATTACATAACCGACGTGATAAACCATGCCACATGTGTTTATCACGTCGGTTATGAAGAAAACCGATGTGATAAACTTTTCTTGATTTTGTTATCACGTCGGTTATAAAATTACCCACGTGAAAGACAATTTTTTTAAAAATAAAATCCAATACAGTCTTCTTCTCTCCCCCAAAATCAACCAGAAACCAAATCAATAATTCGTACCACCAAAAAAGAAGGAGATAAAAACATGATCTAAAGAAAATTTAAGTATTTACAATGATAACAGATAAAACATACCCCACTTTATAGCCCCCACCCTCATGTATACGCACTTTACAGCCCTCCCCCACCCCATTGGAGCTCCCACCACACCCCTAGACTGCCCCTCGACCCCCTGGACAACCCCAAACACCACTCGACAAACCCCCCACCCTCATGAACAGCACCCCTCACCCCCTCACCCCACTTGACAGCCCCCACCACACCCCTGGACTGCCCCTGACCCCCTGGACAGCCCGAAACACCCCTCAACAGTTCCCACCCTCCTAAATAGCACCCCCTCACCCCCTCACCCTAGTTGGCAGCCCCCACCACACCCCTGGACTGCCCCCCCTGACCCCCTGGCCAGCTCCAAACACCCCGGGACAACCCCCGCCCTCATGTATACCCCCCACACCCTGGCAATACCTTCCCCACCCCATTGGATCCCCCCAAAAGACCCCTGGATTGCCCCCCAACCCTCCTAAACAACACCCTGTCACCCCCTCACCCCACTTGACATCCCCCACCCCATTGGAGCCCCCACCACACCCCTGGACTGCCCCCCGACCCCCTGGATAGCCCCAAACACCCCTCTATAACCCCCACCCTCCTGAATAGTACCCCCTCACCCCACTTGGCAGCCCCCACCACACCCCTAGACTGCCCCCTGACCCTCTGGACAGCTCCGAACACCCCCGGGAACCCCCCCCCCCCCACCCTCATGTATACACCCCACACCCTGGACAGCCCTCCCCCACCCAAGTTGAGCCCCCACCACACCCCTCGACTGCCCCAACCCCTTGGACAGCCCCAAACACCCCTCGACAACCCCCCCCCCCCCCCCCTACCCTCATGTATACCCCCACCCCACCGGACATCCCTCCCAGACCCCTGGACACCCCAACCCCACTGAACACCCCCCACGCTCTTGAAACCCCTCCCCCCTAGACCAGAATCCATACCATAAAAACCACCATAAGTTTACCAAAACAAGAAGTATAGAAAAATTAAACATTCACATATATAACATTCAAAACATACACTATCAACTTCAAAAAAAACCCAACCTAAACGACTACCAAATACACAATTACAACGACAATATTCAAAATTACATTTTACATTACAAGGAACTAAAATATAATCAAACCTGTATAATAAGTTGACCACTCCACTTGTAAGTGTTTGATGTAATTAGCATTATAGGGTTGAGGGTCATAAAAAATCTTCAAATGAAAAGGATAGTAGTTAACATGTATAATGAGTAAATCAAATTGAAATATTATGGCAATGTTTAAGAGGAAATCTTACCAGGTCAAAATTCACAGCTGTCCCAGTTGTTATTATTTCATACAAAAATCTTAACATAAAATATCCGCATTCGATGAAGCCTTGTTGTTCATGAAAATTCTATTTTAATGAGTGTAAATTCAATATATTATTTTAATGTAATAAATCAAAAATCAAAAATTATAAATGGATATTTACCTTCGCATTTACATATTTGATCTTTGCATTCTGTTTCTTTGTGTTTTTTCAAAAGTAGGTCCATGCCCTGTTAGAAAATAATAATAATGGGGTAAATTTAAAATTCATTATAATATATAAAACTATTGAGAAATTAAAACATACATTTCCAATATATTCTTAAAACTTTCCCGCACATCATCATGGATAGATTATATCTAATAAAGTGATTTCTCCCTTTGTAAAAAAACCCCTAACATCCAATAATCACTGATAAATGGAAATTTAACGTTATTGGTTTTTTATGTTAAAAGATAATTAACTCATTGAGAGAGATATGTTTCTCACCTCTCACAAAAAGGCATCATCCAATATTTTGTGACAATATTCTTTTCAAGTCTTTCAGAAATATAAAGCATTCTTTGTTCCTCATCCAATGCACATGCTTCAGGGGAAATCAATTGCGGGTCCATGAATCCATATACATCTGTTAGCTCATTCCTCTCACAAATTTTATAAAGATACCTAACAAAAAACAGACATAAGTATGCATTTTTAATAAATATAACACAGGAAAAAGGTGTTAAGACTTACATGGAAACAAATTGCACCATGTTGATGCCCAACTTATCTCCAGTAACAAGCTCCATGATATCAGTTTTCATAATCCCCACATTTATTTCACATCGACAAACATGAGCTTCCATTGGAAACTCATAATTACCCGCCAACAAATTTGAATATCTTGAAAATCTGTCAAGAATACTAGAATCTGTATCTGATGTCATGGATATTTGTCATTGTTGTTGTCTATATAGTATTTCTATACCTTTGAAGTATTCCTGTAAAAATAAATTGAAAAATATATTAGTTTTCAAAAGATAATACAACTTTAATAAAAAAAATGAAATAAAAGTTATAACGTTCATACCTCTATGGTAATGAGTAGAAGAAGTCTGGGTGGCCAAATTAAAAAATGGCTGATACTATGTCCAACTGTCGCCACCTCATCTGAAGGTAATGGTACCCGAGATGACCTATCTATAATATCATGTACAGTGACACTCTGATTCTCTACCTCTAATTATTGATGATGAACTGTATCTCCTATACAATATACCAACCCATATTCTACTATATGCTGTTGAGAATCATCAACATACAACTCGCAATAAGTAGGAAGCTGCGGCGGTGGAGTAGGATAAAAAATGGGGTCAGTAGGCTGAGGTGGGGGAGTGGGAGCTACTGGCGGAGGTGGAGGATAAATAATGGGGTCTGTAGGGGGAGGTGGAGGAGTGGGAGCTACAGTCCGAAATTGTCTTTGCATGTCTGCAAACATAGACTGCACTGACGCTCTAATCTTCTCCTCCATAGTCGCATTAATATTATGGACTTTATCCTCCAAGGATTTAATTTTTTTCTATAAACCCCCACAATGTTTGAAGTTGAAGAATGTGGAAACACTTTTCTTACCGATACAACTGTCGGATATCCTCTTACACCACCAGGATGTTCGGGCCTCCCAATGCTACAGATAAAATATCCTCCCTCCCAGTAGCTGTAAATGTCCCCTGTGAACTCTGCACCTCAAGAGAGTCCTGTATTAATTAGTTTAACATTTTTGTAATGATTGAAATTATATGAAGAAAATGGTTAACTTAAATAAATAAAATATATATCTTACAATCCTCTTATCTACGATTCTTGATTCATCTGAAAGATATTACCTTTTTTTCCCTTCCGAGCTCTCTTTCATTTTTCATGTCTAGATGGAGGGGATGGAGGGGCCACCTCTCTAGAGCTTGAAGACTCAACTCTTAGGTGTTGAAATTTTTCATCCATCATTTTTTCTTCCAATAATGCATACCCTCCCCGAGATAAACTATGAGGGTATACTTTTTTAGATTGGATATCCTGATGAGCTTTCCATGTTTGCTGTAAATTAAGAATAATAAATGATTAAAAAAACGTTAATAAGAACATTTATATAAAAAATCTTATAAATGTTTACACTGCCCTTACCAAAAATGACTCTTTTCTTCTACTTTCAAAAAACTGTCTCCATGTGTCTTCATCTATAAATGGATTTATATGATATGGATTGTCATGACTCCTATGACCATAAATGAAATCATATGAGGGGGTTGATTTGAAATCCCTCCATCTCCTGGAATCCAACGATAAGCATTTCTTCCTGACTCCTCCAGTGTCAGGAATATCAAATGTCATCTGATAAAGAAGAGGTTAAACATATTATATATTCTAGAAACATTTAAAGAATATTCAAACAATTGAAAAATATCTTACCAAAATTGTCTCCCATAACTGAGAGATTATCGCTTTATCCACACTTCTCCAGTCATCATACCGAATTCTTAATTTTCTCTTAGCCTGAGTTGCTAAAAAACTCTTTAAAAAAATTTCATTTAGTCCTCTAGGAATATCATCATCATCAAAATCTATGTCTATCCTCTGATCCTGCGTACGGGCAACTGATAATTTTTGTAAACGTGTGCACCCACGTTTACCAACCATTGAACTCTTTGTTGCAATATGAGCATGTGAATGTTCCTCCCCAGAGGTATGACCAATATGATCATCTACAGAATCATGTGGTTGATCAAATGATTGTTCTTTCATTATCCTTCAAATAAAAAAAACAAACGTTAGTTAAAAAATATAAAAATTAAAATATTTTAATACTACTATAATCAGAAAATAGAAAAGTGTACTAAGTTACGTAATAATAAACATTGATAATATGTTAAGCATGTTAATCAATGGTAAAGACGGTAAATATGGTAATGATGGTCAAGATGGTAAACATGGTAAACATGGTAAACCTGGTAAACATGGTAATGTAATTGTCACTGAACAAAAATAATAGATTTATAATTTATGTAATGGTAAACATGATAATGTAAACTAAACAAACTTAAAAAAACAAAAACTTATACTTTTTTTTGTTTTAAAACATGTTTTAATAAATAAAAAACATACAACATCTTACATTTAGGAAAAAAATAAATTTAAACATGAAATAAACCTATGTTACCTGTAATTTTAGGAATGTACAAATTGATTGTTTTCCCAAATTCCTTCGACATGATCATTCCTTATGGCACAAACCATGTCTTCAACATGATCATCATTATGTTTGGTTAATCTTTCTATGGATGTAGGTATATCACATAAATCAGCATCTTCATCAACTTCATCCTCACAAACATATTTTTTTTTCCTTGTAAAACTAGAGCCCACTGCATATCTGATTGATCTACTATATAGAAAATTTGTTTTTCATGTGTTGCCATTATAAAAGAATCAGCTCTGTCTTCCAATCTATTCAGATTAACAAGTGTCATTCCAAATTCATCATGTATGACACTGTTGTTACCAATAAACCATTTACAGTTAAAAACAGGAACTTTAATTTTAAAGTAATCAACCTCCCATATGTCTTCAATCACTCCATAATATGCACTTGATGAAGAAATTGGGTTTTTGTCCTTAGCACCCGAAAAATGCACAGCTTCTACAAACACCAATACACCACTATTCTGAACATCACTTCTGTTGTCCTGATCATTCGTATGAAATGTATAGTCATTAATGTCATAACCAGACCATGTTATCACATTTAAACATGGACCACCAACTATCCATTTTAATTTCTCTGATACATCTGATCTACTAAGCAAAGTCTTTTTAATCCATGACAAAAAAGTTTTGTTGTGCTCATTCAAAATCCACATTTCTTTCTTTATTTGATGACATTGTTTCAACTCATTAATATGCAATGTGATATACGGTTGAGCATCAGGTATGTTATTCAAGATGTATGATTCTAACTTCATCATCTGTTCAGCTGATAATTATTTGACATTCAAGCCACGAATCCCATTTCCCTCATTATTAACTCATTCATGGCAAGATATAGGCAAACCTATGTGTTGCGCCGCAGCCAAGTATCTCGTACAAAACTCTGCTACCTCCTCATGAATATACATTTCAATAATAGAGGCTTCAGGTCGATATGGATTTTTAACATACCCCTGTAATATTTTCAGATACCTTTCAAAAGTATACATCCAACGAAGATATACAGGTCCACAATGATTTATTTCTCGAACCAGATGAATAATTAAATACACCATTATATCAAAAATAGTTGGAGGAAAATACATTTCCAATTTACAATGTATAAAAATTGAATCCTTTTCCAAAATTTTCAAAGCATTCACATCAATCTCCTTGTTACAAATTGAATTGAAAAAATAACACAACTTAATCATAGTCTTTCTGACAAGAATGGAAAATATTCCACGGAATGCAACTGGTAGAATTTGTTGCATCATAACGTGACAACCATGTGATTTCATACATATCAACTTCAAGTCCCTCAATGAGACAAAATATTTTACATTTGAAGAATAAACTAGAGGCACTTTGATATCATGAAGACACTCACAAAATCTAATTTTCTACATCTTAGATAATTTATGACAAGACGAAGGAAGAAATGTTCATCTTCCTTTAGGGGTGGTAGCTAACTCCAAACGTATTCCCATTGATAGTGATTCTAATCTTGCATTCAACCCATCTTTAGTTTTTTCCTTTAATATCTAACAATGTTCCAATCAAACAATCACATATATTATTCTCCACGTACATGACATCAATAGTATGTTAAACTTCATGATACCTCCAATATGGTAGCTCAAAAAATATTGACCTTTTCTTCCAAATATGTCTATCATTACCAGATTTTTGTGTCTTTCCCAATGTCACATCAAGGTTTTTCAGCCTCTCAAAATACAAATCCGGGGATAAAGTTTTTGGACCAGTATCAAATTCTTGTGAGCCATTGAATTCCTCTTTTAGTCTTCAATAAGGGTGATCCATAGGCAATAACTTTTGATGACCCATGTACACTGTTTTCCTCCCATTATGCAATTGAAAATATGATGTCTGTTGGTCGCAAATTGGACATGCTTTATTCCCTTTAACACTGTATCCAGACAAATTTCCATACGCTGGGAAGTCATTTATAGTGAATAGAAGCACTGCATGCAGTTGAAAATATTCCATTTTATAAGAATCATACACCCTAATACCATTATTCCATAACAGTTTCAAATCATCAATCAGTAGTGAAAAGTAAACATCAATATCATTGTTGGGTTGCGTTGGACCAGAGATCATTATACTCACCATGACATATTTTCTCTTCATACAAACTTCAGGAGAGAGGTTGTAAATTACCAATAAAACAGGCCATGAACTATGTGTCCTACTAAGGGTTCGGTATGTATTCATTTCATCTGTGCACAAACCTAATCTAAGATTTCTTATTTCATTTCAAAATGTAGAATACTGCGCATCAATTTTCTTCTATTGTGGACAATCGTCTTGATGACGTATTTTTCCATCACATACCCGCTCATCACCATGCCATCATAACGTTTTTGCATCATGTGAATTGGAAAATAAACGTTTGAAATGATGAATTATAGGAAGATACCAATATAACTTTTAAGGGAGCTTTGTAATCTGTACATTTGCCTATGATTTCTCTTTCACCTTATTCCGTGATATCCCACATTTAGGACACTATGACAAAAATTCATATTCCTTCTTATATATAAGGTAGTCATTCGGACAGACATGTATTTTTTTGTATCCCAATCCCATCGGGAATGATATTTTCTTGGCCTTGTAATGTGAATCTTGATGATCGTTATCTTTTGGAAGAATGTCTTTCATCAATTGTAGATGCTCTGTAAAACTTCTGTCACTCCATCCATGTTTCGCCTTCAGGATAATCAATCTTAACACCACCGACAAAACTGTAAAATCTGTACAACCAGGATATAATGGTTTTTCAGGATCACCATACAGACGTGCAACTGTCGGTTCTATCTCAATTTGTTCTACTACAATATCATCAATCATTTCTACAATTCCATCTGAGTTACCATCTTGTGAATCATCATCATCAGTGACATTTCGTCCAGTTTCACCATGTCAAATCCAAGTACTGTAACTTGGATTAAAACCATGACATATCAGATGATCTTTTATCTCTCTACTTTTCAACGTCTTCATATTCAAACATTTCAGGCATGGATAGAAAAAAATGTCACTACATGGAACATTTCTTTTAGAAAATTCCAAAAAGGCATCAACACCTTTCTCATATTCATTGCTTATTCGATGTGCTGTAATTTAACATCGACTCATTATTACCTATAACAAATATAAAAAATATATATATTTTTTAGACAATACAAATATAAGTTTATATGAAAAAAATCATAATTTGAATGTAAAACTATTTTGAAATATAAAAAAAATCTATGCGTATTTTAAAAAATATGCTTGAATATTATTATTAAAAGAAAATATAGTTAGATATAATAGTTTTAAATTCCATTGAATAAAAGAAAACCCTGGAGCCTACATGGTTGATAGAAAATTGTAGGGAATGGAGTAAACCTGAGAATCAAATCATATTTAAAATAAAAATTCAGATGGAGAAAATCACCCCTCCTAGACACCCCCACCCCCTACCCCCTTCGACACCCCTCGGGACACCCCCAACCCTCTGGACAGCCCCCCCCCCCCACCCACCCCCTTGGACACCCCGCCTGGACAGCCCCCCACCCCCCGGACAACCCCCAAAACCTTCTGGACAGGCCCCCACCCCCTTGGACAGCGCCCCCCCACACACCCACCCCCTTGGACACCCCCCTGGACACCTCCCAACCCTCTAGACAGCCCCCCACCCCCCGGCCAACCCCCAAAACCCTCTAGACAACCCCCCACACCCACCCACCCCCTTGGACACCCCCTGGACATCCCCTAACCCTCTGGACAGCCCCCAACTCCATAGATAGGCCCCCACCCCTCCAGACAACACCCCCACCCCTCCTTGACACCACCCCCACCCCCTACCCCCTTGGACACCCCACTGGACACCCCCCAACCCTTTAGATAGCCCCCACCCCCTGGACAACACCCCGCCCCTCTAGAAAGCACCCCCACCCCACCTGGACACCACCCCCACCCCTGACCCCATTGGACACCCCCCTGGACACCCCGAACCTCTGGACAGACCCCACCGCCCGGATAACCCCCAAAACCCTCTGGACAGGCCTCCACCCCCTTGGATAGCCCCCTACACCCAGCCACCCCCTTGGACACCCCCTGGACACCCCCCAACCCTCTGGAAAGCCCCCCACCCACCCGGACAACCCCCCCAAACAATGGTTTACATATAAAAACTAGGAATAGTGAACAACAAAAAACACATGAATTTAATATATACTTCAGCATGAAATAGATGGAATTAAATATTATTAAATATGGCTACATAAATTATCGTATGATAATTAAAAATAACCATTGATATTCAAGTACTCAAATGATCACAAGTTTTCTCCATAACTAATAACATAATGAGGTAATAGATAATTATAGAAATCTTAAACATATTATCGAGTCCTTGGCCAAGACCTCAAAAAATACTAGGGTAAGCCCTCATCAGAACCCATTTTCATTTGGAATCATGAGACATAGGGATGCATCGAAGGGCCATAGAGGTCAACAGTCATTACATTATATGTCTAATAGATTCTCATATAAAAGAGGATAAACATAAGCAGCAACAACACATGAAATATCATTTCCGAATTGATACATTTAATCAATAAACATTCTATGCAGTAATATAGGTTAATGAAATCATTAGTTCTCAATGACAACAAAAATTACAATCAATGTCGGGAATTCGTGAAACAAAAAAAACTAAATAAAAGTAGTTGAGGCTTACATGAATATTGCGAGTTGATCTAATCTATCTAGGGATGATAAATAAGATGATGATGGAAAAAAGAGGTAAGAGGGTTCGAAATCGAAGAATCCTACCTAGTTTAAACACGAAAATCGCAAAACATAAATATAGACTATCTGGGAAAAAAATGAACGAAATAAATTCGTGGAAAGATTACTTGAGTGATATGAGTTGAGAAGATAGATATGAGGAGAGTAAATATGATAAACGATGAAGGCAAAATGACTTTAACGCAGCGAGATTGGAGAGTTGATTAGGGTTTACTGAGCGAGAGAGACAAGCCGCCGGACTGTCGATCGAAAAAATGTAAATTACAATCCATGGGGCTTGTTAATTTTTTAAATGTTAAATAATGTCAGTTATTTAATATCCGACGTTATAAACGGTTTTTTTTACATTTATAACGTCAGTTATTATAATAACCTACGTTATAAATGCATTAGATACAACTACTTTTACATCGGTTATTTTTTAACCGACGTAAAAAATCCACGTGTTGGTTTTTTACGTCGGTTATTATATAACTGACGTAAAAAAGACATCAAAAATCATAGTTTTTTACGTCGGGTACTATATAAACGATGTAATAAACGTTCTATGGGTTGTTCTGTTACGTCAGTTATAAAATAACCGATGTCAAAAAGGCCTCAAAAGACGAGTTTTTTAGGTCGGTTATTTTATAACTGATGTAAAACATTCCCCGTGATTTGGTTTTTTACGTCGGTTATCAAATAATCGACATAAAAAACACCTGAGCTTTTGTTTTTTATGTCGGTTAATTTATAACCGACGTAAAAACCGAACACGCGCGATTTGTATCGTCAGTTATTTTAATAACCGACGTTAAAAATCTACTCACCCGCATTTGTTACGTCCGTTATAAAATAACCGACGTAAAAAACCATGTTTCAGAAATTATCATGTCGGTTATATATAACCGATGTAAAAAATGGTGATGTAAATAATCTTTTCTACACTAGTGTAATCTCATTGAATGAAATGGAGGATAATTCCTTCAAACTTACGTCTACAAATATTTTGCTGAACATTTTTCCACTTTGTTAGGTTAACTGTGTTGTGTTCCAAAGGATTTTCTCATGTCCGGATCTGTTCAGTGGTACAATACCATGATGATGGGATACTAGATGAATGGTGTAATCCAATGGGAGGTTTCTCCCTAGCACAAGGGGATTTGGAGGTCTTGATGTGGAAAAACCATACTTAGGTGGATCACCAATGGGCTATAATCATCTTCTGAAATGATGGGAGCAATGGTACTTTTGATGATCCACATGGTTGAACAGATCATCTTGGTTAGGATTTGTGATAGATTCATCTAAACTGGCTAAGGGGTTGGTTGGACCACAATCTGACCGAGGAACATGAGTCACTTCTGTATGATAAGGTAACTGGGCCATTAACTCTAATTTGCACCTCATAAAGTGATATAGACATAGATTTATAATGTTATAGTCACCATTTATTGTCCTGGTGAATAAATTACAGCCTCCCTTCACATGAAAGTGGGGGAAGTCAACATCAATATCCAGTATGAGACCAGTAATGAGTGCCTAAAGCACTTCCTCATTGTTGGTGTTTCCCTCATACAATAATAACAAGTATAGTGGGATGACCTATATTAGGGTTATGAAAATAATCCACATTCCACCATTGTTGATATTGGGATCATTGATCCAGAAAAAAGTTATTCTCTTGGAGGAACTATCTAACATAATTTTCATTAAGGGAATATTCTATTCCATTGAAAGGATCACCTATTCTAGGATATCTACATCCAGGGGTATCTCTTTAGGATCTGAATGGGTCACCCTAAAGTCTTCCAACTACATACCCGTAATGTACTTTTTTAGTGTGATTCAATGTCCTTACTGCTAAATGATCACCACATGGTAGGATAGTAATCGTATAAAACTTGGGATCTTAGATGATTTAATACAACATGTCCACATGGGACACCATCTATATTTCATGATTCTATAAAAAATCCAAAACATTGTCAACTGTGAAGACTAGCTCGATGAAGCCCTTATCAATTGAGTATAATCTAGGATTCAGGTCAATGTGAATTACCCTAAGATAGTATAAACTATTACAAATAATTATATAGATATTTTGGTTAGAAGGGCTCTGAGTGATCCCTCAAAAAAATTCATTTAGAGAAATAGGGGATTCCCTGAGATTGGTCGAATTAAAACTAAATGTAGAAATAGGTAATACATTCTTTATTCAAAGGTGGTCTGAAACTCTTCATCCCCTAGTAGATGGATCCTTTCATAATGAACATGGAATTGATATTACAAATGCAGGCAAGATTTAGAATGACTCATCCAACATTGGCTATATTTCCATGAAGGTTGTGGATATCTCAAATGTTGTTGTGATAAGGCATCTAGTTGATATAACAATATCTTATTTTTTTTGATCATGATGCCTATATATCAGATTAAGAATCCAACATAATTCCCATATATAAACCCGAATTCACGCTTTAAGGGGTTTATCATCATCTTCCAAGAGTGGATGAATTCAAACTCTTTCAAAACATCTCTGAGATGGTCCTAATGATGGTGGAATTTGACTGCCAAATCCTCCATGTAGAATTACAGTAGTGTCTGGTGGATGGGTTTGAAGATATTTTTTATTTATATCTAATAAGTTGATCATTCATTATACAGACTAATGGTAATTATGTGAGAGTAGAACATCTATTGTGATTCTCAGAAGGTGGTAGACTATTAATATTCACGGGACATATTGTTCTAGTTATATCCGATGTATCAATACATGAAGAAGGGATCTTGTATCTCTGTTGTGGAATATATTATCAGCTCTATTATTGGAAGGTAAAAATAATCCATCAGATAATGGATGTTGAGACACAAAAAGTTAATGTAGAAACTGATCTATCTATTATTCATCAAGACTAGACTGGTCTCATCAAGACACATTGTAATTGTACCTCCTTGATGAATTTGGACATCATAATCTTTTCAACCTCATCTTAAACTATGGGACCATTGGAGGGGTGATTTTTTTCATAGGATTCTTGAGTCTATAATGAATCAATGAGAGGCCATGATGGTGGATGGAGAGCTTAGGGTCTAGTCCTTGTATCTCATCATATATCACAACTAATACATCATGATGTTTCATTAATAATTCCACATACTGATGTTGTTCCTCTTTAGGAATGGTTGTACTAATTAGCATTGGCCTTAGATCTATCATGATTCCATGGTTCACCAAATCCAACTCATCAATGGTAGTGGAGATTTCCTCTTTAAATGTTGGAGGAGCTTATTCCAAACCACCTCCTTTATTTTCTTTATAGGAGAAATTATTTAGGGTTAATAGTTCATGAGGGCCAAAAAAATATAAAGGAGTAGTGGTTCTAGCTGGGGAAGATATGGAATCCTTGTTGGGAAACCCATGCTCTTCTGAGACCATAGAAACAGATCTTGATGTAAAAATCTTATCAAGCCTTCAATAATGTGGTCCATGCATGATATCATCGAAATTTAGTGGGTTGGATGCGATTGGATCAACCCAGATCAACGAAACAGATGGGAGTGATACACAATGGTTTCTAGGGAACAACTATCTCAGAACCTCATTGTGGTGAGAGCATCTGGTGTCACTCAATCCTATAATGGGTAGGATAATGAGGTAATCTCCTCGATTCACTTGTACATTGGAACACATCTACCTTTCCTATTAGGAATGAAAAATAAATTTATCAACTCTGGAATTTTAGCCTCTAAATGGTGAAGCAGGAGTATGAAGGAGTCATCGAAATGCATACAGAGGGTAGAAGCAATGTTGGTGTTCTCGACATTGGTGTTCAAAACAATATTTTACTTGATCCTATAATATTCTAAATTCATATAGATGGGTCCACAAGATTCCAAGTGGGATTAATCACCAAATATCAATTATATTCAACTATTGATGGAATACATGAGTTAATATTGATATGAGGAGGAAACCATTAAATTATGATAGAGATATGGCCTATATATTAGTGTTTTCTAGGGGATATTCTATCAATAACCCCTGAATTCATAATTTTATACCAATCCATCAAACTGGGATTTCAACAGGATTAGGGAACATGATCTATTCTCATTATTATCACAGACATAAATTTTCAGGTCTAAGGGAATCACGTCTACATCAATCAATACTAGATCATGGAGTGTTTAAGTTGGGATGATATTGATCATGAAAAATATTTCATCCAGATTGTTGTGGATCTTTATGCCACTGAATTGGTTGGAGGAGTAATATGGGCATATTTTCCCTGCATGTGGGATTCCACATCTTATTTGGAGAAATAAATTATGGATTGGCATCTTCTCACTCAAATAACTCATCATAAAAGGTCATTGGGGTTGCTAAATCTATTTCAATGTAGAGGGGAATTTCAAATAATCTATTAGAACATCATGAATATCCTATAACAGGTAGAGTGGCTCGAGGATTGAGAGCTTCATAGGTATTCTAGAGAGCTGCTTTATATCATCGTACATTTTATCCATGAGAACATTTTATACCTGAATGGGGATTCCTTTAGAATGTGGTCATATAGGTGCTACTAGATGAACCACAAGATTTTGGATATTGATGGAAATTTCCTTATTCTCATCATTTAACTCACCCAATACCACCACTGGATGACTACCTACTATTTAGGCCCTGACATCAGTTGTACGTAAATGACCATGGTGAAGTTATGGCTATTCGTCCTTATAAATTTCCAACATCAGTTGAGGTAGTGGGTTTTATAGAACCACCATAGAGGAATATTCCGAATTTGAAATTAACACTCTGAGGCAATTGATTCATCTCTATTGGGGGTTCTAGTGGTAGTAAGGTGATACATGGTGCTGAGCCACTAAGAGTGTTTCCAACTCAACCATGCGGAACTGTTGATCAATGTTATCTAAATTCTATCGGATTCCTATGTAAACAAACTGATGGTAAAATATGAGAAAACATAGAATCCATAATTAATGGAAAAATCACATTACCTAGTCCTTAGTGATGGTATTAGGGACATTTAATTTTTATGTTTCGTTCTTCTATAATAACAATGACAACTAATTAACATTCAGATTTTCCCTCAAGATTTATTATTAAGAAGTGGGGACTTCCTCTTGATTGTCCCAATCTTTGATTGGAAGTGGTTGGGTGATTTTTGGTAGCATTGATGTTGACATGTTATATGGATGGTTATCTAGTGGTGGAGTCATTGTGAGAGTAGACTAGTCGCTAAACGCTTGGTTGAATCTATATGGAAGTACCAACAACAACATTCCATCCCTATAGGACTTGTTTTTCACCAGTGCCTCATGTACGATGGCAGTAGAGCTTATTGGAAACTCAACACGGTAATCTTCGATATAATATTATATAAATACAAATCATGATATGTGGAATTGATAGAGAGTAAACCTATATAGGATAGATATGAATGCATTGTGATCCTTTAAAGGGGATCCCAATCATCCTCCTCCTGCATATACCATTAGAGGGGTTTAATAATTCTATGGATCTCGCCTTAAGGGATGGCATACATCATCTATTAGGTTCCTACGCCAATCTATGATTCTGAGGACTGTTATAATGGATCCAACCTTAAATTTTATTCTCCCTCAGAATATTATAACAGAACTATATGAACAATGACTTGGTGCTTCTTGGAATTTTTCCTTCGATGGATGTGGTTCACCCTTCTTCCTCGAGACAACACTACAGTGTTGGGAAGTTCATTGGAATGGGCAGGTCCTCTATTCTAGTGGGAGATAACACTAGTTTGAACTTTTATTTGATATTTTGGGATATGGGGTGGGCCTCCATATTATTTTCTATCGAAGTGGGAAGGACATTTTCATAAGCAATTATAGGATAGGGGATGACCTCCACTCTAGTTGTGGATGATGTAGAGAGTATCACAGCTATGGTCATCAAGAACATGGGGAGGGCATACATGTTGAACTATAATGATGGGATGGAGAGGAAATTCATATTTTCAGGATATATCTTAAGTAGGAGCTTCGTACTAATCAAAAACAGGTTGGGCATGACCTTTTTGATTGTTAATGTTATAGCAGGGAGTACCTCTGCATGAGCTGGTGGAAACATGGGGATGGACTCCATGCCAAACGTAGGTATAGTGAGAAGGAACTCCACTATATTTAGTTATTTCATGGAATGTATCTCCATATTGTTTGGTGATGAAGAAGGGAGGACCTCGACATTGGTCATTTATATAGCGGGGATGACCTCTACTTGAGTTTGGAACATCGTGATCATGACAATCGTGTTGACTGGATATGACACAGGGAGGGCCTATCTGTTGACTGGTGGTAGCAGCACATAGAGGCCCTCATATTGGTTGTTGATGAAGTGGGGAGGGCCTCCACTTTTATGAATTCTAGGAAAAGTAGGAGGACCTCCATGTAGATTGTGCGAGTGTGGAAGACCTCCTCATTGGTTGGAGATAGTACAGGGAGGGCCTCCCTGTAACATCCCAATTAAATAATGAATATAACAATTTCATATTAATAATTATTTGGGAAATATATATCAATTTATCATTAAAGGGGATGCTATGTTTGGTGGAAAACATGAAAAACAACAGTGGGTTTCTTTGAAATCTTATGTTGTACACAATGTTGAGTCATAGTGTAAATAATAACAATAATATTATTATTATATAATACTTTTAAATGGTAGATATCGACTAGATGTTGTACTAGAGGGATTGAAAATAACTAATTAAAATATGGTTATAAATGTTTGTTAAATTTCATTAAATTTATCCAATAAATTCTAGAGGCTTAAAAGAAGAAAGAAATCAATTTTAAGAATAAAATACTCTAATATTCTATAAAGGTCATGTTACCTCCTTTTGATGGATAACCCATTCAAAATATTGTTTTTTTAACTTTCATATATTCCATTCGACAAAATAAACTTCTTCATTATATCGGGTAAATAGAATTTTTCATTTTGTAAATTTTTGATATTTTTTTAATAATGATCATTTTTAATGAATTGTGAAAATATTGCATTTTCAGTCAAAAATCTCTTTTCATCTATTTCATTTATATGATTAGATTTAAATTTCAATTGATTTTAAAGTGTAAATATATTATATGTTAATAATTTAAAATAATTACATTAATTTTATGTAATTTCATTTTCAAATTTGACATAAACACACGTCAATATTTTGGTAGTTTTTACTTCTTAAAAACACGCTTTATGGTTTGGACAACGAGAAGTAATTTAAAATTAATTTCTGCAGCTTTTGTGTAATGAATTAGGAAAAATTGATTCCATATTTATAATCAGTCATTACAAATTGTTTAAATTTGTAACTTTTATTTTCAGAAATTATGAACAATATCTTCAGTAACATTTTATTTACCATGGTTAAATGGTAAATCTGGTAATTAAGAGTAAAAAAAATATTATAATAATATTAAATTACACTAACACATGTAATAATTTTAATTCATGGTAAATTTACTTCCATGGCCATCCTTTTGTCGATTTAGGGACCCCATTGAGCCACTTGTAACTGAAAATGACATTTTATAAAAATTAATTTATATTTAAGGAAAATGTAACATAATTATATATCTATTAGTAAAATAATTTATATGTGGTTTTATATAGGATATAATTTTGACTTTAAATGTTCATTATAAGTACAAAACGATTTCTTAAATCATGTTATTTTATATAATATTTGAAGACATTAGATAAATATATTTAATTAGGACAGAATGGTGATGAAATGATTGATTCATTAATAAATGATTCCAATAAATGATATTATTAATATTAAATTAAATTTAATTTGGTTATTTTGATATCATCCATGAATTTTATAGAGTATAGTTAGATTTTATATTTGTAATAATTATGTGTTTTCAAATAAATCATGTTTTTATAGATTTTTGAAAAGACATGATATGAATATTGTAAAAATTGAACTAATTCATTTTTAGAAATATAAAATATTATATAAAATATTATAAAATTAAAACAAATATATAATATTCATCCAACTAGTTATCATATGTCTTAAAATTTAATATTTACACTTTAATTGGTTATTTTTTTGTTTTTATAACTACTTGTATTATCAAATTGTCAAGTTAGTCATAAAATGGTCAGAGTAGAAAAGGGATAAAAAAAGAGATAAGGATTAAAAAATATCCAAAACCTATATGATTTTTTGTATGATTTTATTCCGATATATATTAACAATATAATTTATTTTAATGAGTTTTGGATCTTTTGAAATATAAAATCATATTATAATAAAATAATACTTTCATACATTCATAAAGAGCCCCTCCTCCCTTTTATAAAAGGCCACCAACTCTAACACATTACTCACACCTCTCCAGGTAATTTTTCTCATTAATAATCCACTCCAATAAGCTCTAAATATCCCTCTATTCCACCTATAGACCTCAATTTTGGTTGAATTAAATTCAATAAATCATTTTGTTTTAAACAAAAGGGTGTTACCCGTTTTAAAGGTAGCGTTTTTTCTCTAACGTTCTTTTCTATTATTTTCCTTCTCAAACCCTTATATGCTCTCATTATTCTAGTATTTAAAAAACCAGTATCTTCCATATAGAATGTTGTTTTTATGATAGGTATTCGAACTACACTTCCACACACCTCTATCTAATGGATACGAATATACTATTTCTGTGGATGGTGAACTACTACCTCACGAAAAGATGATAGTTCAATTATCTTCTTCAAGAACTCATGGTGTCCATTACGATGGAACTATATTTATTTGTGATATATTATATATTTATATTGCCGCTATTCTTCTTTAGCTTTCATGTTTAACATACGATTTTGATTTCCATAATCCTTAAATTTGATAATTTCATTTGGGGACGTGCAGACTACCCCTCAATCAAAGTGATAAGACCCGTTCATTCCATATGTGGAATATATAAAGGATAATTTTATTAAAACTATATATGATATATTACTAGAATTATGATATACCTATTTATCATTTTGTTTTAATACCTTTAAATATGAAATAGAAATGAATGTAGTGTTCATCCGTACGTACGGCTTACCATCTCCAAAAATGATGAATTTAATTTATTATCTCCAAATGTTATGTAATATTATAAATAAAAATATATATACAAGGTATATATTATATATATTATATCTAAATCATTAATATCATTCAGGTGATAATGGGAATTTGACCACATTGACGACTTGTAATTATAAGAAGTCCATTTTTGACTCATGTACCAAATATCGAGAAAACAATCATTATAATCTTAAATGATTATGTAATTTTTATGACATGTTAATAAGTGAAATAAAAGAAATATTAAAATTTAAAAAGGATCTAATGAAAGTAAAAGTTAACTTTATTTTATTATTCCGCAGATTAAAGAAGGAATGAGTTAAGTAGGACATGAGGTGAGGGATGTTCTTAACCCAATTTCCATTCTTTTAGTAAAACTTATACTTCTTGAACATTTCATGCTATGATTATGTGAGAAGTAATTTTGATATACTATATTGTATTTATAAATTACATATGTTACTTATAGTTAAAAAACATAATCGGCCTATTTTATTTACAAAATTGTCTTTGTAAGGGAGTTCATCTCAATCTGCTTTCATTGAGGCATACATCAATTTATACCCGGCATTCTTTTATACATTGTATAATAAACCCCTTTAAATTATACTTGTATTAAAAATGAATATTTTTTTAGGAATCATTTTACTAAATTCCAAAAGGAATGATTCTATTTAATGTATGTATTGACAACAACCCTTCCACCACATGTCAATATTATTTTATATTTATCATACTTAACAAGCCATGATGTTTTTTAATGTAAAATATATACCATATACTATTTTTATGTATTTAGGTATTGAAAATGGTATTGGTAATGGATTTAATATGTTAATATATTGAAATTTTCTATTTTTATTTCAATTTGGAAATGTTATCTTTCCTTTCTTCTTATTTATGTGTTATGATAATGTTATGGTTCTAGGGAATTGTTTACGCATACAGGTGGTTCATGATAATCCTGGGGTAGGTGATCCCGAGATAGCTCTCCAATCCATTGGGTAATGTAAAAGAGGTAAAAAATAATTTTTCTCCTAAGTGATTTAGGGAATATATTGTGATGGTTATTCCAAACATAACTCCAAAAATAGTTGTCAAATATAAAAAATAAATATGTTAAGGATGCCAAAAGTGACCTTTTATGATTTATGATTTCTATTTGTTATGCATAAATCTTATCATTTCATAAGGTGTGTTAAAGAGGTTATGTTATTTTTGTATTGATTGACTATTGATTTCATTCATTATTTTATAACCCTTATTTACCTTTTTATTCTCATCGCATGTTCCTAAAATGTATTTCATAGTGTATATGTAAGGTTAAGAGAACGTAATAATTCAATATGATTTTAATCCTGAAAATAACTATTGTCTTCTCTTAGAAGATTCTATTTTATGAAAAAATGGATACTGAGTAGAGGAGTTTAGTTATTAATATTTGAGATGTAATGAAATAATTATGGCCTAATTCTCTAAAACTCTAAACCTAAAAATATCCACAATGTGAATTTTTTAAGTAACTCAATATTATATACGGTTTAAGGCTGGAGACTTATAGTTCGTATGAGAGGTTGTTTTAGACAACTTTAAGAGTTAGGATATTGTAAAAAAATATCTATTAATTTATTTATTTTAATGTTGAAATGATATATAATTTTAATATTACCATTTTGTTTCATCTAAGATATTTCTTGTGTTCAAAATTCTTTTCTATAGTGGAAACAGTGCAGTTGTGTTGTGAAGGAATACAAAGGGAAATCCCCATTCAAATCAGCATCCTGAAATTGTCATAATCAGAATTGAATATATTGTTGTAGTGATGGATCAGTTGAATCAGCTGATAAATGCTGGTTGTGTTTATTAATAAAATTTTTTATGATTACAAAATGATGAGGAACATGACTGTCATTTGAGGGTAGTCGTGAAAACATTAAAAGAAACGAGTCAGTATGGGAAATTTATAAAATGTGAGTTTTGGTTACAAAAAACATCATTCCATTGCCACATTGTTTCAAAAAATGGTGTAAAAATTGATCTTGGTAAAACAGTAGTTTTTGAAGAATGGCCAAGAGACACATATATAACAAAGATTCGTAGTTTTCTTCCATAACTAGGATATTAATAGAGGTTTGTTGAAATTTTTTCACGGTTATCTATCCCACTACAATGTTAACTTGAAAAGGTGTTATCTTTATTTGGAAAAAGAAATATGACGACTATTTTCAGGAAATGACAAACATATTGGTGAATGAAAAAGTTTTTAAATTACCATCCAGATATGGTGAATTTTTTATTTAAAACGATGCCTAATTTAAAGTAATTGGTTGTGTACTTTTGAAGAATGATCAGGTATATTTTATGATTTACATCAGTTGAAACCTCCTTGTTTAAACTACCCAACACGTGATTTGGAATTAGCTACTATTGTCTTTTCATTAAAATTTTGTAGGCATCATCTGTATATAGTAAAATATGAAATATATACTGACCACAAAAGTTTTAATTATAGATTCACTCATAAATAATAGAACATGAGACAGGGGAGATTGATAGAATTAATAAAGGATTATTATTTCATAATTCATTACCCTTCCGGAAAAGAAAATAATGTGGATGATGCATTGATTAGAAAAATTGATGCTACAATAAACATGATTTGTCTAAAACGTGATCGTTTGGTTAATTATTTGATAAATTTGGCTTTGAAGTTGTTGGTTCAAGAAATTTTGATGTTTTGTTTCAGTTTTCATTATAATCATCTCTAGTAGAAAGAATAAAGAAGGCACAAAAATATGATAGTGAGATGCAGAAAAAGTTATAATTGTCTCATAAGGGTTTGTTTTCAATGTTAAATATTGATACAGACTAATTCTTTAGGTTTAGGAAGAGATAATGTGTGCCTTGTGAATCACTAATGAAGAAAGAGTTATTTGGTGAAGCTCACAGTTCTCTATTTTCAGTTCATCCTGGTATTACTAAGATGTAAAGAGAGCTTCAGGATTATTACTATTGGGATGGAATACAAATAGATATTTCTCACTTTACTGTGAAGTGTTTTTCTTTTCAATGGGTTAAACTATAGAGGTAGTTACCAAAAGGCATGCTTCACCCATTACCAGTTCCATAGTGAAAATGAGAAAATATATCATTGGACATCATTGTGATATTTCCTACAAAATCTTGAGGTTTTAATGTAATATGGGTTGTTGATGATCAATTTACTAAATCTACACATTTCTTTCCAATTCGCGATACTTTTTCACTAAATTAGCTTTCTCGATTTTATGTTAAAGAGAATATGAGGTTTAATGGAGTTCCACATTCTATTTTATTTGATCGTGATCCCATGTTTACTTTTATCTTTTAGAAAGGCCTTCTGATGTTGTTGTGTACTGAATTAAATTTTAGTACATATTTTCATTAACATTCATATGGGTCGTCCGAACAAACAATTCAGACATTGGAAGATATGTTACATGCTTGCTCAATGGATTACAATGGAAGATGGGACCAACATCTTTTTTTGGATGAATTTTCTTATAATAATTATTTCTATTCCAGTATACATGTGGCTATATTTGAGTAATTATATAAAAAGTGGTTTTGAACTCCATTTTTTTGGGGTGAAGAGGTTAAAAGAAGTTGATCGAACCTATATTGGTAGAAGAGGTGGAAGAGAAAGTTTAGATGATTCAGAAGCATATGAGAATAGCTCGGAGAAGGAATAAAAGTTATGTGGATAACTGGAGGAAGGATCTTTCTTTTGAGGTAGGAGATAACATATTTCTCAAAGATTCTCCATGGAAAACTGTGATGGACTTTTGTAAGAAAGGAAAGCTATGTCCGAGGTTCATTTCAATCTTTTAAATATGAGAGAAAGTTGAATCAGTTTCTTATAGAATGGATTTACTCCATGTTTATCCCACATACACAATGGTATTCATTTTTGTGTTGAAAAAGTTTAGTCTAGATCCATCTTATGTTTTGAGTCCATAGGTAGTTCAGATGGAAGAGAATATTTTTTTTAGGAACAACTAGTCAGGATTCTTGACCGAAGATAGACTGTTTTGGGGAATATGTTAATTCATCAGGTAAAGGTTTCGTGGAAAAACAATATAGTTGATTTTGAAAAATCGGAATCCGATAATGCTATGAGTGATTAATACCCCCAATTATTTGATAATTGAATAATATTATGAGGAGGAAATTTCTAAAAGGGTGGAAATATTTAACATCCCAAGTAACTAAAGAATATTACATTTTCAAATTTTATAATATTTGTGAATAAAATATTAGTTTAAATTGAATGTGGAATTTATGTTCGATGGAGTACCCGACACACAACAATAGTTTTCTCTGAAATCATATGTTGTGCACAATATTGAGTCATACTGAAAATATTATAATTAAAAATAATATTATATTGTTATTCTAAATAGTAGTTAACGCCTAGATGTTGTACGAGCGAAAAAAAACTAACAAAAATATGATTATATGTGTTTTTTTAATTTTTTTACATTTATCATATAAATTTTAGCGTCTTAAAACAAGAATGAATCCAATTTTAAGCATGAAATAATCTTATAATTTTTAAGTATCCTTTTACCGCCTTCTGACAAAGAACCCATTATAAATATAGTTCTTGTCACTTTTATATCTTCCATTTGACTAAATTAACTTCTTATTTAGAAATGGAACATCAAAATATACATTGGGTAAATTTTTATTATATTTCTAATAAAGTTCATTTTTAATTAATAGTGAAAATACTGCATCTTAAATCAAAACGGTCTGTTCATCTAATTAATTTATATGATTAGATTATCCTTTTATTTTATCTTATAATTTAATTATATTATTTTTTATCATTTAATACAATTGGTATGAATATAAGTAATTTCAATTTGAAATAGGATATAAACACGTATCAAAATTTTGATAGATTTTACTCCTTAATAACACACTTTTTTTGATTTAACAACGAAAATTAATTTTAAATTATATTCTGAAACTTTTATGTTTTGAATTTGAAAAAATTGAATCCATATTTGGAATTAGGAGTTCAAAATTTTTTAAATAGGTAAGTTTTATTTTTAGACATTATGAATAGTAACTTCAGTAAATATTTTATTTACCATGATTAAGAGGTAAATTTGGTAAAAAATGGTAAAAAATAATATTATAATAAAATTAAATTACCCTTTCATGTGTCATAATAATAATGGTTGGCACATGTCTGACCATGGTAATCCTTGAGTAATTTTGAGGACCCCATGGAGCCACTTGTAAGTGAAAATGACATTTTATAAAAATTAATTTAATGATATGGAAATGTAACAAAAACATATACCTTTTAGTAAAATAATCTTCCTATGGTGTTATATATATTATATTTTAGACAATAAATTGTTATTAGAAATATAATATGATTTCCTAATTCATGGTATTTTATTTATTATTTTTATTCATTAAATAAATTAATATATTTATGACATAATGGTGATGGTGTGATTTCTTCCTTAATAAAGGATTCAAATAAATTATATTATAAAATTTAAAATAAATTAAATTAGCTTTTTTTATATCAGTGAGTAATTTTCTGGATTATAGTTATAATATATATTTTTATTAATGATGTTTTTTTGAATCAATAATTTTTTTGTTGTTTAAAAAACTCATGATATGAATATTGTTAAAAATAACATAATTCATATTTTAATATATAAAATAGTTTATTAAATATTATAAAATTACAAAAAATCTAATATCTGTCCAAATTGTTATCAAAAGACTTATGTTATATAATAGAAAATTTGATTACATATTTTTTTATTGGTGACTCTTGTTATTCTCAATGTGTTTAATTCTTCATAAAATGGTAAGAGTAAAAAAGTGTTAAATAAAAATGATATCATTTCAAAAAATATCCAAACCTGTCTGATTCTTATTGAATGATTTTATTTAAACATATATTCATCTTTTCATATAATTTAATGATATTTGGACCTTTTTAAGGTGGATATAAATTTATAATAAAATAATATTTTCAAACTTTCTTAAAGAGCACATCCTCCAGCTTATAAAGGGGAACCACCTATAACCCATTAGTCATATCTCTCAATCATGGTGTCTCATCCAATATATTCTAAAATAATTTCCCGGAATCCATATATTCAATGTATAATCCTTACATTTGGTAGAAGGCAATACAATAAAGCCTTTTGGTTCAAAACAAATAGAGTTACTCAATTTAAAGGTAATGTCTTCCCTCAAGTTTTTCTTTTTTATTTTCTTTCTACAATCCCCTGATACCTCTTTATTCTATTATTTTATAACAAACATAATATATTGAATATAATAGGATGTTTTCTTAAAAGGATTTGAACTACACTTCCTCACACCACCATCTAATGGATACGAACATACTGTTTTTGTGGAAGATGAACTGCTGCCTCATAAAATGGTGATTGTTCAATTGTCACCTACTGCCTCTCATAGTGGAAGTTTTGATTGAATAGTTTTTATAAGCTATGTATATTTTATTTATATTTTATCTATGATTTTTTCTTTTTTATTTATCTAATACATTTATGGTTTCCATCATGGGTAAATATGATAATTTCATTTGAATAAGTGCAGACTACCACCCCCTAAAAGTGGTATGACTCTTTGAGTTAGTGAAATTATATATAATATTATACTAGAATTATAATATAACTATTTATCACTATGTTTTCATTCCATTAAATATTAAATATTAATTAATGTATCATTAATTTTTACGTACGGCTTACACTCTCCATAAATGGTGCATTTAATTTCTTACCTCTAAATGATATGTACTATCATCAATACACACACCCACACATAAATATATATATATATATATATATATTGGATATATATAATATATATTATATCTAAATTATTAATATAATTTAGGAGAGAATTTACTTTCGACCACATTGACACCTTGTAATTTCATGAAGTTCATTTTTTTACTCAAGTAATAAATATCGACAAAAAACAATTATTAACATAAATAATTATGTAATGTTTAGAACAAGGTAATAATTTATATAAAAGGAATAATAAACTTAAAAAAGGACTTGAATAATTTTTAAATTTAATTTAGTTTATTATATAGGAGATTAAGGAACAAACAAGTCAAGTCAAACATGAGGTAAGGAAACGTCAGGACCCAATTTCCATTCATTGGGTTAATCTTCAACTTCATGAATATTTCTTGCTATGATTATGTGGGAAATTATTTTTATATCAAATATTTTATTTATATATTACATTATGGAACTTATATTTAATACACATAATCGATATATTTTATTTACAAAATGGTCTTTGTAAGGGACTTCGTCTCAATCTCCTTTCATTAAGACACACTTCGATTTATACACGACATTCTTTTATTTTATGTATAATAAACCACTTTGAATTTTACATGTATTCAAAAGGATTATTTTTCAATGAAGTGTTTTACATGTGGACAAAAATGAAATTTCTTTTTAATGTACGTGGTGACAATGACATTTCCTCCACAATGAGTATTATTTGATATTTTCCTTCCTTAACAGGATGTAATGTTTTTAAATAGGAAAATAAATACCATATACTATTTTTACATATTTTGGTATTTAAAATTGTTTTGGTAATACATTAATTATGTTAATATATTGAAATTTTATTTTTTGATTGTTATGTGGAAATGTTATATTTTCTTTTATTCATGTCCACGTGTTATGATTATGTTATGGTTCTTTAGAATTGTTTATGTATACATATGGTACTGTGATAAACCAAGGGTAGGTCTGTCCGATATTTCCCTCAAATTCATTGGGTAACATGATAGAGGTAAATGTTAATGTTTTTATTAATATATTTATGGAATATATATTGATTGGTTTTCAAAACATAATTCCCTACATAGTTGTGAATGCTACAACATAACTATTTTATGGATGCCACATTGATCGTACCACGATTCACTATTTTATTCCACCCTTACACCGTAGTTTTAAACTAGACTTGTAATGAATATTCCAAATATAAGAATAAATTTCACTTCATGTTTGAATAAATCAATTAATTTTAATCAATAATATAATGGGCAATGTTCCTTGTTTTTATTGGTTCAATGTAGGTGGAGGTGATTTGGAGGGCCTTTGATGAAGTGCAAGAAAAATGGGCCAAAATTGCATGGATCCATGGACATCTATCCACTGTTTTGCATAGTACACGAACGACGTGCATCCAAATGGGCTGAAATTTTGTGGGCCTGTCCAAACATTAATAGGATACATTTCATATTAAGGAACCCAATTCTGATTCTGCTTCTATTTGGCCCATATTAACTGATCTTTCGAAGCCACCAAACTTGGACTAAGTCAAATGCGGTGTTCTGTATGTTATCAATATCATGATTTGTAGTTGTTGAAAGGGTGAAAAACATTCATTGGAGATATTCATGATGTAGGGATACAACATTTCTATTTTCTCCAATGTGAGATAAGACTGTCTGAAGGCCGAAACGCATAGTACAAGTGGATTGAAGAAATCTGTGTGCCTAAAACCACCATCCAATGTTCCTATAATATGGTACCATGGGCTCCCCATTTGAAAGTTACACAAAAAGGGGAGGTGCTACCATTTTGGAGTCCCCAAAGAGTCTTCTCAACATCCCTAGCAGTTTTGGAGGTTGTGGGAAGTTCTACCCCAACATCTTTCTCTTCCTCCTCTCCCATGGGTTTCTAAACCCCTTATGATCACCCGGGGAAGAACATGATGTACATCCTGAGCTTCGTGTTTGTAATATTTTTTGATCTATTAAATTAAAGGTTTTTGTGTTGTTTTACATCATCCTCTATTCTTATTTTACTGTGTTATGTACTGGTATTTCATTCTCAATTCATATGATCATGTTTGGGGGTACCCATTCATGTGATGTTTCACACACAGTTCAACACTTTCTTTCCCCCTTTCAATTGTGGTGTTTTTGTGGTTTATATTGGTCAATTTAAATTACAAAAGTATTGTCAAGGGTATGTACATTAATGTGATGGTAGAAAAAAGAAATAACATACAAACCTGGACAGGGGATCTAGTTTTTCGTGTGTTTTCTTGGTGAGTTTTGGTTATGAAGTCAAACACAATTAACTCAATCATCGGAGATGTCTAGTGAATCATTGTGTGTTTTGGACTAAACCCTAGGAGGTATCCTAGTATAAAATCAGTAACATTCTATTTCTAGGTGTTAAAAACTAGGGATTAAAATATCATAACCTTATACCATGAAGCGATGAAGGATAAACATCATGCGAGTACCCCGAGTTGATCACGCTTAATTAATTCTGTGAATCTCTACTTTGTTTTATAGCTTATATTTTCTATTGTCATATTTAATCATCCAACCCATGTATTGTAAAACCCCATTTGTCATTTTAATTTTATAATCAAAACAACATTTTAGAGTTAATGATCTAAGGCTCTTTCGAGAGATGACCTAGGTTTGCTGCTATACTGTAGAAATTCTAGTCAAAATTAAACAACTAATTTGACGCGCTCGACAACGCGGTCAAATTTTCGCACCATTGCCAGAAAGCCAGGATCATTTTTTTCTTTATTTAATTTTATTTAGTTATTTTAATTCTTAATTATTACTCCTTTAAATACCCCACCCCCATTTTATTGTTTTTGTTTTGGGGTTTGTCTTTATTTTTGGTTGTTTTTGTTGTGTTCTTTATCTCTCTCTCTCTCTCCCTTCTTAAACATCTCCCTCTATAATTCTATAGTATAACATTCTATTATTATTTCAACCTTCTTATGTTTCTCTTTTATCCATCTCAAATAAAAAAAACACAACAAACAATCAATCAATCAAGCTGGACATCATTATTGAATGAAAAGATATGGTAAAGAAACACTACTTGAATTTGATCCTGAAATTGAAAAGTCAATTCACACAAAAATCAAGGCATCCAGAGAAGGTAAATCAAGTAACATTGTGGAACCCCATTTAAAATCTCAAGTGGTTCAAATCCAACACAAAATTGAACCCAAGAAAACCAAATAAAACATGGCTGACAATAATCGAACATTAAAAGAACTTACCACACCCGATGTGGAGTACCAACCTGCGTACATCCAATATCCCAAGGAAGCATCCAACATTGAGCTTAGATCAGGTCTCATCCCCCTCCTTCCAAAATTCCATGGTCTTCCCGGAGAGGACCCTCACAAACATCTAAAAGATTTTTACATAGTGTGCTCCACCATGAAACCCAAAAAACTGTCTGAGGACCTCATTAAGTTTAGGGACTTCCCTTTCTCCCTTGATGGTGTATCCAAAGATTGGATATACTATTTTCCTTCCACAATTGGGGGCTGGAATTCCCTAAAAATACTTTTTCTAGATAATTTCTTCCATGCCTCCCAAACTGCATGAATTAGGAACGAAATCTATGGAATTAGGCAATCACAAGGAGAGACCCTTCATGAATACTGGGAGAGATTCAAGAGACATTTCTCAAGATTCCCCCCACAAAAGATTAGTGGAAAACTATTAATCCAATACTTATATGAGGGACCTATTCCCATGGATCGTGGAATGATTGATGCTGCAGCTGGTGGTTCCTTAGTTGACAAAACTCATTCTACCGCTCGTGACTTAATAGCCAACATGGCTCAAAATGCACAACAATTTGGTACATGATCTGTTTCACCAACCCGAGGAGTTCATGAGGTAAGCCATTCATCCCTAGAACAAAGTATATATAATAAACGTGATGAGATTCATACCATTCTAAGGCAATTAGCTCATGCACAAGGTAACTCACACTCTCCTCTCATTCCATTACATTGTGGTATTTGTTTTGATAATACTCATTTTTCTGATCAGTGCCCACAACTTCAGGATTCATCTTAGTCTTGTGCTTCAGTGTTCTCTAGGAGTCCAATCCAATAAGCACTACCATTCAAGCAAGAACCATTCAGGACAAATACAATCCCGGGGTGGCAATCACACCCACAATACTGACAAAGAGGAAACTCAAGCTACCCCAAGAAGAAATGGTGTCAACAAGGCCATGGTATGAAACCTTATCATACTTCGACATCTCAAAACAATAATCCTCTTCCCAAGTTTGAACCAAGCCTTGAGGATATAGTGAATCAAATGGCAACCCAGAAACTTGAGTTCCAACAAACCACACAATCATCTATTCATGACCTACGACCCCATGTGGGGAAATTGGCAAACACCATCGGTGAGCTTAAGATGCAAGGTTCTGGACAACTACCATCCCATCCCATTGCCAATCCTAAGGGAAAAGTTAATGTATGTGCAGTTACACTTCGTAGTGGTAAAGAAGTTTCTCCTTTTACTGATTCTGCAAAGCAGGTATGTCCCCCTCTTGAAAACAATCCTTCCCAACCATCAAAAATTTTGTGTAATAAAAAAAAAGGGAAATAAAATTATCATTGATGATTCAAATGAACAATCAATTCCTCTTCATTTCCCTCAAATACTCTCTAAATCTATGAAAAACTTTGATAATGAGATTGACAATGAAATAATGGATACATTTAAAAAAGTTAAAGTTAATATTCCATTATCAAAAGCAGTAAAGAAAATTCCATGTTATGCCAAATTTCTTAAAGAACATTGCACCCATAGAAGGAGGTTGAAGGGGAATGAGAGAGTCAACCTGGGGATGAATGTCTTGGCCTTACTTCAACCAGCAATTCCAACCAAATGCAAGGATCCGGGCACATTCACGATACCGTGTACCATAGGGGAGACCTTCTTTTCTGATGATATGCTAGATTTAGGTGCTTCCATTAATGTAATGCCTCACTCCGAGTATACTTCTCTATAGGTTGGAGAGATTCAACCAACATGAATTGTTGTGAAAATTTCCAACCGGAGTACAAAACATCCAAAAGGAGTGATTGAGGATGTCCTTGTTAGAGTGAAGAATCTCATCTTCCCCACTGATTTCTACATTCATGAGATGGAAGATACTCGAACCCAAGGACATGCCCCTATCATACATGGGAGGTCATTCCTAAAAACAGCAAAGACCATCATCAACGTTCAAAATGGTACGTTGTCCATGGAATTCGGAGGATAAAAGGTATGTTTTAACATAATTGAGGCTATAAAACACCCTGTTGAAGAGAACTCCGCTCTTCCTTTCTATTCGATGGAAGTTCTCTCAAACGATGCACACACACACAATTCTCTCCTCAACCAAAAATCTGATTATTTTTTGTTTTCTTCACGCTTGGATGATTTGAGTTTTTTTTCTTCTTTTGAATGTTGTGTTGGTTCAAAAAAATGTAATTTTTGTGCTTTAATTGATGAGTGTGTTTATTCTGAGGTACCCATGACTATCGATGATTCTGCAAATCACATTTCAATAGATTCTGTTTCATTTGAGAATAAACATGAGCAGATAGATAGTTTCATGGACCTCACTACCCCTAAATCCACTCCCTCAATCCATAAACCCCTGGTGTTGGAATTAAAACCACTTCCGTAAAATTTAAAATATGTCTATCTTGAGGGTATTGACCAATTTCCCGTCATTATTGCCAATAACCTCTCTCCACATCAGGAATCGAACCTGCTCAATCTTTTGAGAGAGTGTAAAAAGGAAATAGGATGGACATTGGAAGATATTTCCTGGATTATCCCATCTATTTTTATGCACCATATACTTTTGTATGATGAGGCTAAGCCCGTAAGGCAGGCTCAATGCCAGTTCAATCCCACTCTCCTTGAAGTGGTAAAATTTGAAGTTAGTAAATTACTTGTTGCAGGGTTCATTTATCACATATCTGATAGTAAATGGGTTATCCCAGTTCAAATTGTGCCTAAACACTAAATTACATATCAATATAACAACAACTGACAATTTTTGGAACCAAGGGTTCCGTTCAATAAGTATGGTACTCATGTTTTCAATTTTAAGATAATGTTCCCACAAATGTAAATCCTATTTTAAAAACAATTGGGAAAAATTTATGTGGTGGTTAATGGATGAGAAATAAAATCCACCTAGTGATTATGGTATGTCACGAGGTATGTCTATCAAAATAATTAAAATTCATTCATTAATGGGATTCAAACCATTGTTTTCCTTTATTTTTTTTTACTTTGGGTCTTGTTGGGTTAATAATAAAGTGTTGTTTATTCTCTATCTTTTTTTACTCTATTTTGTATGGTCACGTTTTCTTGGTCTTCCTGGTCTTTATTCTTTATGAAGGTTGATGAAACTGATTTTAATAGTGATACTTAGTTCCCATTATTTCTTAATTACCACGATTATTCACATTAAAGCATCAATGGATAAAATTAAATAAACACATACCTTTGGGTTTTCATTACATTTGAGTTTCATCATATGGTATTGTTTCCTATTATTTATCATTATTTGGGATCGAAAGAAGAATTAACAAGTTTATTTAATTCAATGTTGAGGGGGAAGATGATTTTTTTGATTAAATAAATGAATAAATATTCAATAATAATGTGGGAGATTTATTTTATTTTTCATGTTTCTCCAATAATTTATTTTCTATCATTAAATGGATGTGATTGAATTTATAGGGTGTTTAACATTCAATTTTTTTGTTTTGTTGATAATCCAATTGAAATCAGTTTTATAAAATTTCTTACATCTATTACACCATGCAGTCAATTTATTGACATGCTAATCTTGGAAATTAATTTCAAAATTCTTATAACTTGATTTTATGATAATTCATTTAACTTTAGTGTAAATTATTAGTTTTTCAAAATTAATCCTATTTAAACCTCACTGTGACACTTAAATAAGTTTTTACCCTATTGAATTTTAAAACATGATTTGATCGGTCAATGAAAAATTATTTTTCTCAACTATTTAATTCATATTTGGGGAGAAAGTTTGGTTTTAATTAGGGGTATAGGTTACTATATTTATGGGATAATCAGTTTTTTAATGTAAACATATCAAATCCCATAAAAATTTAATTTTTTTATTAAAATAGTCATAGTTCTACAACAATATTTCACAATATGAGGTTATTTAGTGTTCATTATTCCATTAATTTCGGTCTTTCCCATTAGATAATAACATTTTATTTGTTGAAGGATTATTTGAAATTATAATTTTTGAGAATATATGAATTATGAGTATAGATGCTTACAGTTTTTATGAATATAAAATTTTGAAGAAATTAAAATTAGATTTATATAGGATAGATATATATGGATTAATGATCATAAGCATAGGAAGTTGTAGATTTGTACTCGATCATTGGGACTCAATATTATTTTTATAGAAGTAATCACTATAGGAAACTAACAAAATTTTTAGTCTTATAAGTCCATTGATGCTAGAGTAAAATTCAAAAATGGGAACCCATAGTGGGAATCTAAGACACAATCAACTAGGTATGTGTGTAATCACTCTGTAGATTTCAAATAAGTTCATCTACAAAATGTTTTCTATAACATACATGGATGGATAAAATTAAAAAAAAGTTCCTCCTAAAATGAGTTCTTTAAGGTGAGGTATGTTTTACACCATATGATGAATAGTACATTGACTTGCATAAAATACATATTTTTTTATGAATAAACTAATTTAATATTTTTAATTTAATGCTTTGATTTTTTGAAGCAAAGAGAAAATGAAAGTTGAAGGTGTTGTTTCATAGGATATTGTTTCTGATTTATCTATCTTGTTATCATACTAATAATATAAACATGAACATGAATTGATGTAAGATAATTTGTAGCTTTATATACGTGGAATTACATTATAATCACTTAATAATTCTTTTTCCTCTTGATCTTTTAGTAGGTATTTTAATTTAGGTAGCACCTCATTTGAAAATATTTTCATATAGTCTTGTTTCCATATTTATAATGACCTTCAAAATCATAATTTGTAAATTTTTTTAAAAAAAATGTTTTTGTTTCCAAAAGAAAGTAACATAAAATGTTTTAGGAAAAAAATACTAAAGTGTGGGGAAATTTTATGTGGGTTTAAAGTCACGTGATTTTCCACATTCTTTACAATGTTTTCGATGATTTAACTATTTATTTATGAATATTTTTCCAATAAATTGAAATTTAGTAATTTTTTGTTTATTTAATTTAATAATAAAATTTAATAATTTATTTTTTAAAATCATAATAAATATTTTATATTTTTTCTTTCATTTTATTTTTCAATTTTATTTATTATAAAAAAATTATTCTTCACATCTTTGATCTATTCATTTTAGGGTTTTTAAATTAAAAAATTATGTATTTTATAGTCACTGATTCAATAAATTAATTTTTTATATTTTGTCTCTTTAACATAATTTAAAATTAGTTTTTAATTTTAATATTCAGTGAGAAGTCAACTATTGATTTAATTTATTAATTTTGTTTTTTTACCTCAATTTATAATTCCAGTATCAATATATATTTTTCTTTTTTATATTAATAGTTCTTTTTCAGACAAGTGTAGTTTTTAATTTATAGATTTCAGTTAAAAAAATTTTATAAATTAGTAAAATAAAAATTATTAATTCAATTCTTTTATTTTTGTTTTATATATTTAATGAATTGAAAAAGATTATATATTTTAATTTTTTATAACCCTTAATTATTTTAATTTAATTATTATTTGTTAATTTATTATTTTTACTTTTAGTTTTCACATGAACAACCATTGTGGTGTACCCACTATCACAATTTTCCCACCATAACACACTCACTGTTGACTGTTCCTGATGGTTACTCACATTACCCACATTCTATCATTTTCTCAATTGAAAAAATCCTACAATAACCAAACAATGACGGACCTATAAGAAGATAAAATCACCCACTGTTGGAAATATGTCCAATGGTGACTCCCATCCTTTTCCAGAAAGCACAAAACCACCACTATCCTTTCCTCAATGTTGTGTCTTCAGCCATTTTTTTCACTAGAACTGAATGATGTCTCCATTTATATGAACATCCTTATAATCAACACACAACCTAAGATTTTACCCACCATGGATCATCTACCCAACATTAGTTAACATACATCAACCCACCATCGAACTAGTCTTAATCGTCATCCTAGCTAGAATTCTCATCCATTATTGTCAAAAAAACCTCAATAACCACAAATGATTCCACCAAAAAAATAAAACTAATGTTGTATCCACTAGATCTATAAATAATTAATTCATTACACGACTAAATCCAAGATGTACCTGGATTAAATGAAGTCTGTCCCATATTTGATGTATCCCAGGCTACACTAGCATTGAACTTGAACTCGATTTAACTATTCTGATGCCAATCGAACCCCAGAAACGTGTTTGTTGCAGAAGACGCCGGATGTGAAAACATTTTTGATCCACCGTGAGATGAGCCCGATCCTCCCGCACACACAACTGATGAAGATGTAGATCCTTTGACGTCATTATCTCATCATTTTTATGATGTCGAGATACCCTTAATCCAAGCATATGTTTTTCACTGGTAGCCACCAGTGATAGAGTCTTCATGGAGGAGGAGGGATGCTTACCTTTTATGGAGAAGAAACCCATCACATCTCACACATATGCAAAAGCGATAAGATTAGAAAAAAAAATATAATATATAATAATTATTATTATTATAAAACGAAATATTAATTAAGTAAAATTTTAAAATAATTTTAGAATCATTTAAATAAATATAAAATAATAAACATTATATATAATTTATTATAATGATATTATACATTAATGATCTTATAAATATATATCTATAGTAATAATAATAATAATAAATATTTATATTATAATAATTTATTTAATAATTGTAAAATAAAAATGAAATATATAATTTAAATAATGGAAATTTATAATTATAATGACACATTAATCAAAATTAAATAATTACAATTATGATAATTAATTTATCCTTTTAGGGATTTAATTAAAATAAAAATAAAAATTGTAAAATATTTTAAAAATATTTTTAAATATTTAAACATAAATAGTTAATATTTAACTTCAATAATAAAAGTGAAAAAGTGAATTATAATTATATATTTATAAAATTACAGTTATTTTAAACATTATATTGACTTAATTGATGTATTTATAAATACGTCTAATATCAATAATAATAATATTTTGCAAACATTGATAAAAGAGATATTTTTTATAAATAATTTAATTATTAAATATACAAATTTTCTTGGGGGAACCTAGCTGGGTATGCATCTGGGTTCAGGCCAAACACTATTTGGATTTAGTTAGATTAGTGATGCTAGAGTCAAATACACATGATTGAATTGTTCGATGACTTATAAGATATTAGTTAAAGTCAAAATTGGTCGTTGGTGATGAAGATGATGATGACTAAGTGCAAGTTTAGAAGATGATGAAAATGAATGGAGGTTCAAACTCATTTTAAATTTATGTATATTGAGGCCATAGTTCGAGCGAATGCTATTTTAGGCAGAGAGATTCTCTAAAAATACTGGGACTAAAATACTAATTAGAGTATTAGAATATTGTATCTATGACTATTTATGATATGTTATTTCTCCCTTGACATTTACATTATTTTTAGTTGAATTTAAATTTTTTAATTTATCATAATGGTTATTGTTTTTATATAAACAGTTGTGATGGATGATTTTCAATCCACTAGTAATTATATTAACCATAATCACTTATATTTTTTCAGTTCTAAGAATTGATCGGTGGGATTGTTTTTTGTTTTTTTCCAAACTATATTCCATCAAAATCATTTTAATTCAATTGTCCGTGATCTTTTAGTGAGTTTTATCATTGATTAAATTTCTCAATATTTTATTTCAAAACATTAGAAACTTTTAGTGACATTGATTATTTTTATTATCAATTTAACATTCCATTGGTTTTTTGAGTGATTGTGAAGGGGAAAAATTAATGAATCATTATTTTGTGTGATTAGAATCTTAGAGAGATAGATTATTCTAACTATTTTTTGAAGACTGAAAATTAAATAAAATATTGTGAATGAATAAACTCATATAACCAATACAACTGAATTTCTCTTTCATCTCATACATTAATTTTCCTCATATTCTGATCATACAACATCATTATACACATTTCATTACTATCTATTTCCATCATCACCGTTCCCTCATTTTTTTCATAGTTTTCTACATTTCATATATTGATAATAATCATTTTTATTCATCCTTTCCCTTTCACTGAAAAATTAGAAGGATTCAAATGATTTCACAAAATATTTATAGTGGGATTGTTTTAACAATAATTGTATACATCCTTACATTTTATTTTACCATAGTAGACATGATACACATTATTATATAAGATTTTATAAAAAAAATAAACTTTGGAACACATTCAATGATGTGTGTGTCATGTTTTGGCCTTGTTGTTTGAGAAGGATTTGTGAAACCTTCTTTCAAAACAATTTAAAATTTTCAAAAAATGAATATATTTTTCTGAAAGATTTTAATTTCAAAAAAACTAATTAAATAACAAACATCCTGAGATGAATATCAAAAAAATATTTTATCTACATATATATTGGGGTTCAATATAAATCACCGCTTTAAGTTGATCTATTGTTTCTATTAAATATCATTGAGAATATAAATAGCATGGAAATATTTGGTGGTTGTAATCAAATTATTGAGATTTTTAGTATATGTTATGGCTATCATGGTTCATGTTGACTCTAATGCTTATTCAGGGTGGTATACCCATAAACAATGGATAAGGGGAAGATATCCATGGGTTTGAGGTGTGTCTCGTGGGTGAGGTGGCCGATGATGAGTGTTGTTTCTATTTATTGTTGTTTTGGTCTTTTTATCACTTTTTCATCAAACCTCACATCCCATATGTACTTTTAATATATATTCTTTTTAAAATGGGACCAGATTGTTATTTCATGGTATGTTCTACTTTGGTATGGCTATCATGGACATACAGCCTGTTAGTGTGTCATTAATTAACCACATATATAAAGAAAATAAACATTTCTTTGACCTCGATCTATAATTACTAGTAAGATATGATCAATTTCTATCTATGTTGGATGCGAAAATTATTGTTAGAATATACTATAAGCTGGAAGACACTTGTTCCTTTCAAATTTAAAAATAAAAAGAAATATAAAAACAACCTCAAAATTTATACAGAATATACTTAGAGTTACAAAATAAAATTTCATGTAAAATAAAATAAGGTAAAACAATTAGAAGAGACTGTTGTATGAGAAATTTTGAAACAGTGCGATTTGGATTATGATGTTGAAATTATTGAAGGGAAACACATTTTACATTAAGAATATGAAACAAATATAGATAAATTATATAAGATCACTAACTCTATGAATTATAGAAAAACATTAATTAAAATAAAATATCACATAAATGAACATGATTTAAAGGAAGTAGAACATTAACAAAAAATATTAATGTAGAATAGAAATTTTTTTTTGATCCCAATATTTGAAAACGTTCACTGATTTGGGAACAATTAAATTTCAATTACATGGATTGAAGATAATATGAATAAGGGGAACTTGAATGTTAAAAAATAATTTAATATATTTTATAAGACATTGAACAATGAATTTGATCATGATATTGAGAATACTCTGGAATTCAATAATAAACCTGAAACCAATCATTTAGAAAATTAATAAATTATCAAAAACAATTTCTTACCATTTTTAAAAGTTATATCCCATGATTATTTGAAATGAATTTTGAGGAATATGATGGGGGATGATCATTGATGAAATACTAGATGATGAGCTGACACGTCTCTATTCAAACATTATTCATATTTATAAATCAGTTCATTACTGAAATGAAAAATAGTGTTATTCATTTTGGGAAAAATAACATAATTATCAAAATTTGGTAATTTGAATGAGTTGAAGATAATATGAAAAATCAATCCTCTATAACAAAATCTCAAAACTCATCTAATTTATTTTTGGAAAGGTACTCTTTAAAAGTTAACTTAAAGAATAGGGTGAACACAACATAAATGATTTTATAGGATTTAATTTTTCAGAAGGATTTTATGAAAGAAAATTTATTTAATGATGACAAAAATACTTAATATATCTATAACATAGTGAATAATATGTTTTTTAATGAACAAAAATTAATTCATCCCTTTATTTCTACATCTTCTTCAATTGAGTTGGGCCTTGAACCATTCTACGGTAATTGGATTCAATTAGAAGATGGTCCCTTTTTAGATTTAGTTTTGAAACTACAAATGTTTCTCTTGAAATCCCTCATCGTGAACTGATTATATATAACTCATCCAATATAACACATATAATTTATCTTGTTGTAATTTTTAATTAATTCAATAGATTTTTAAGAAATCATACACACCTCGAAGAACCCACATTTTATTTGTCCCATCAAGAGAACATTTAATGTTTTAAAAATAAATTGAATATAGTGGTTAGTAGAAACCTAAAAAAACTAACAATTAGTTGTACCAAGGGATCATTTGAACTATTAAGTGATTCTATTTTTCCTACAAAGTCTGTGTGCCCAAAAAATTTATTCATAAGTTGTAAACAATTTGGAAAAAAATATATGGTGATTTATGGATTTGAAACCACATCATCCTAGTGACTATGGTATATCATTAGGAAATTATAACTGAAGGATTTAAAATTAGTGCATCATGGGAGAAAACCCATGGGTATTCTTTTTTTGTTAATTTTGTTGTTTTATTTTTAATATTAAAGTAGTGTTGTTTCTGTATCTTTTTATTCTTTTTTTTGGTTACATGTTTTTTGTGTTTATGTAATTTTTTCATTATGAGGGATTATTTCAGTGGTGAATATAGAGTCTTAGATTTTCTATTCATTCTTAAATCACAAGATGTGTCATTACCTATTTATCCTTTCTTTGGTAAAAAATTTATAAACTCATTCACCCATATGTGTGGACTACCATCTGTCTGAAGTAATTTAAAACATGTTTCAAGTATCCTATTCAATTATGATCATAAAAAAGTATTTAATAAATTTATATGATATTTATTTCATTATTAATAGTCCTTATAGTTTTTTACCATGGGAATGATTCAATGATTGAAACTACCAAACCAAAATATACATGAAAAATTAATTAGTAAACACATGGAAATTTTTTGTCCTAAATAATTATTTAAAAATTATTATTTAAATGATATAATTGTACGATATATGTTATTATAAGTATGTATTTGGTTTTTATACAGAACTATAATATTTTATTCATTATATTTGAGGTTAAAATCACTTTTGATGCAATTTTATTCTGAGCTATGGTTTTATTTCACAAGATGTTCCTTATTTAGTATTTATTAGGTTTCAATTTTCAATGGGTAAATAAATTATCCTTCTATAATAAACCCATTTCATTTATTCTTGTGTAGTTATTAATCAATGTTAAATTTTTTCAATTAACATTACTTGCTCTATGTTATCAATAGTCGTATATAATGATTTTAAGGAAAATAGAATAGGATTTCTATCCATCCAATAGTATTTTTCTTCCCAATGAATATTTTCAAAATTTTTTAAAATTAGTATTTCATACTCTAAAATGGTTGATTAAAATCATTAGGTCTATTTTTTTTATATATCTATAAAATCTTATAAATGAAATTATCATTTCATTCTCTAAAGGAATAGCCTTTTCTAGATAGTGTGAATAGAGTAAGTGTTTTAATGCTTACGAAATGAAAAAAAATTCCCCCTCTCATATCTATACATTAACAGAAAAAATATTATTACAAAATAATATTGTTTTTTTGTAATTAAAAAAAATCCGTAATATTATGGAATATTTTTAATTTTAAATTACTCATTTCAAAATTAAATGTGTGTTTTTTTAATAAATGTTTCATTTATATTTAAAATGTATATCCATTTATATGATCATCCATTGAAAAATATTTCTAATTATTATCGATATAATTTAACTGCAACATATAATAAATTTAACTGTGTCATGACCTATCCCATGGGGCCCCTGTGGTGACTACCCCAAGCCCGCCTCCCGAAGGCCAGTGGCTAGCGACTAGCGCCAAACGCGTCAACCTGCAAGTGGGAGGCATTTTCTTGAGTACCTTTATGCACACACACACCCAACCAACTCGCACACAAAAAAGGAAACTAGTATCACAAAACAAAAGCTTAGTATAAGTACAACTAATTCATGTGGGCCGGAATACAAACCCAAAAAGTGAAATGAAAATAGAAAAGTAAAAAAATCAGACTTTTATAATCGTCCATGGAAAATCGCACCTAATCATGAGAGTATGGTAGCTATGGTAATACTATGTACAATGTCCCATCCACTCGATCCTACTAGGCCATTCCTTGTCCAAAGTCACTGAGTCCACTGTCATAGTGTCTGTCGGTCCCTCCTCCTTGAGCACCTCTATGTCCTGGTCCACCAAATTACCTATCAAAATGTTTATGGTCTACTCCAGACACAACACATGCGAGGGAATACCATGAAGGGGTGAGTAAAAAATTACTCAATAGGGACCGCAAATCAAAAACTAATGACCACACATCAATCCTCAAAGCAAAGAACGATTCACAAGACATCCTAGAATATGAATATATTAAATTTTGTGATATAAAAAATCATCAATCACATCATCGAACACCTCGACTACTTTAGAAAATATCCCTTATCAAGTACAGTGGGCCTACCAAGTCACATAGGAGTGTTTCCCACTGACCTTAGATGACTTAGGTACACATCCTAATCATGAATTGTGTGCCTGCAAAGTCACAATGAAGGGATTCCCACCAATCATGGCAATCAAAGGTACTCTTCCTCATTGCATAATGTGGGCTTGAAAAGTCACACAGAAGTTCTTCCCACCATAGGCCTGCAAAGTCACTCAGAAGTGATTCCTACTAGGCCATATTTGAGTTTCATATAGTCAAAATCCAGCTACTCTTAGGTATCATCCAACCATTGGGTTCCATATGTAGCATTCATGGGAGAACCACTCATCATGTTCTTCTTCGTGTCTCAAATTCTATGAATGTCTCCTCAGGTCATGCCTAAATATCCACCTCAATGAGAGGGTCCCATCACCAAAAATGGATATTCAATTAGAGGCTAGTATCATGTTGTTAGTGTTTTAGTAAATATAGTCTGATTTCATTTTGGACCGGTCTGACCCGGTCTAACCAACCCAACCAACTCAGCTCTGGGGTCATGCATACCCTAGTTTGGTTCCAACGTACTCGACCTGACCCGGTTCGTCTCTAGTTCTGTCTGGTCTGGAATGTCCAGGGAGCCATCCCAAATGCACCTTGTTGGACCCGACCCGGTTTGGCTGAGGGTCCAGCCCGCCGGATTGCCCGGTGACCCGGTCTAGATCAGCCCGGAAAGAAGGGATCAAGGTATGGCCTTCTGGTGCACGTCTGGCCTCCCGGCTAGGGTCTGGCATTCAGGGCCGCAGGTCCCTCCCGCTGGTACGGGTACAATGCACATGACACGTGACCTATGTGGCCTGCCAGCCTGAAGCCCTGCCGCTCTGTACGGCTAGTGGTGCATAGTCCAGCCAAGACATGGCAGGCTACTGCATATGGATCCAGTTGGCCTCAAGGATGTTGGGTCTCGTCTCCTTCCACAGTTGATGGACCGCGGCTCACCAGCCTCTTGGATGGCCCAGAAACAGGCCTTCCCTCATCGCGGGCCCTGTTAGGACGTCTTTCCATCAACAACCGTGGAATTTTGTCCAAGGCCTCATGCCACTGCGACACAACCACATGCATCTGATGCCACCAACTGAACCATTTACGGACCATAGGATGCGTTCCGGTGGTGCGTTCTTCTAATCGCTTATGCCTATGGTGTACTGGGAGCATCCTCTTCACCACAACAGCCCCATAATCATTTTCCATCATTTTTATGGTACATTCACAAAAAATCACAATAAGGAGGTTCCTGGGCCTCATTTGTGTTAGCTCACAGCCTATACGTTTGTTGTTTAAAATAGGGGGAGGCTCAGGGATTATTGTTCAATCATATTAGGTAATGATTGAATCCTATATAGAATAATCCCCCCATAATGTTACCCTCCCACATAAATGCATGAATAAATGATCAACATATTCGTGGGTTGATATGATTTTATCATATCTATAAACTAATGGGGATAAATATAAAAATAATCAACCCTGAGTTTCATCTTTGAGGTGTCAAGATGTCAACATTGCTTTTCGCTTCCCGAATCATTCATCTAGTTATGTTGAAGTCGGTGATGATTTGCTAGTGCGTCATTCATCATTGGAGAAGATGAATGTTGTAGGTTCGTCAAAAAATCACCATGGTTTCATCCTCAATAAACCAATGCATAATTCTATTAAAAGGAAACACTTTTTATTATTTTAGTTACATTGTGACATAGCTCTGTTATCCTGTTTAATTTATGAAACTACCTCTATGTTACACATCCTTTATTTCATTGTTATGATGCATGATACAGATCATTAATGAGCCTCATTAATGCTCATCATCTATGCCTCATTGCTAAAATTAATATTCACCATGTTTCCGCATGTTAGCTGAAAATAAATAACTATTCTAAATGATATTTAATTATATTATAAAAATTCCCAAACTAAAATATTATATTCATCCCTTTCTGGCCGATGTTAAGTCCATTCTAGGAGAATCTTAGCATTCTAAGTTCAATGGTGTCCTCGGATTTTCGATACCATTTCAAAAGATATAAATAAACCTCTCTCACCTTTACTAAATGTACCTTAAAAAAGTTCATAACTATGTTTTGGACTCTCTGGGCCATGGAATCACAAGTGGTCCGAGTGTGCAGTCTCATGATAATTTCATATAAATAAAAAACATTACATGGAATTTTAGAGACAATTAATTCTCCCATTCGTAGATATTTATATCCCCAGTACCCAAAACATTAACTAATAAAACATATGGGGGTACTAAGAATGAATCTGAGACACTCGCTCCCATCTTCTCTCCTAGATATTTCAGTGCTACTATTGAACTCATACCCAAGGAATCAACCACCCACGTAAGAGCTGCTCTTTTCAATCCACTATCTCCACCGGGAACACTGTAAATATCTCTCCATCGTCAATGTACAACTCTCCCTAGTCGATGAGGTGAGATGGATCATGCACGTACCTCCCCAACTGCGAAATTTGGAAAACATGATGCACCCAGTGCATATGTGGGGGTAGATCTAGGCAGTACACCACCTCACCAACTCTTCTCAGTATATGAAAAGGTATGATTTTTCTCAGAGATATCATGTCACCCTAGCCAAATCTATGATATCCTTGTTGAGGTGATATACAAAACAACACATGATCACCCTCCTCAAACTCCAGGGGTCTCCATCTCCTATCGACATAAGACTTATGTCCAATTTGTGCACTACTCATCCACTCCCAGATGATCTTCACCTTCTTGGTGGTTTCCCATAACAACTTTTGACCCATGACTACCGACTTCCTTGGGTTTTTCCATTATATGGGTGGTCTTCATAGTTTACCATACAAAGCCTCAAATGGTTCTGGCTGATGGTGGATTGAGAGATATTGTTGTATGAAAACTCCACCAAAGGAAGTTGGTCCTCCCAACGATGAACAATGTCAAGGATGCAAGAACTATGAATGTCCTCCATGGTCTGTCTGGTCTTCTCTGTATAACCATCAATCTAGTTATTAAATGCTACAGTAAAGCGCAGTTGAGTCCCGAATGCCTCAAATACTGCCTTCAAAAGCTTATATGTGAAGCATTCATCACAATCTATGACGATCATCAATGGTACCTTGTGGTGCTAGACAATGTCTTGGATGTAGAGGTATCCCAAGCCCTCTACTGGTTCCGGCTCCCAGATTGTAGTAAGTGAGTTGGCATGGTGAGTCGGTCAACGATCACCTAGAGAGTGTCTTGGCCACTAGATGTGTGTGGTAACCCTTTGTCAAATTCCATTAAGATACCATCCATTTTCATTATGGTAGATCATGTGGAAGGGCCATTCTGATTGGAACATGATTTACAACATTTAGTTTTTGACAAGTAAGGTATCATGAAACAAACCCAGACACATTATTCTTCATCCTTGACCACCAGTACTAACATCATATGTCCGAGTACATATTCACCAATATAGAATGTATATCTAAGGGGGTGAATGAATCCCGATCAACACCACCTCCACAGCATCATCGGTACTACGGTGTGCACTCTGAAAAGGATGATGTGCTCCCCACCTATTGAAAATCCATTAGAAGCTCACCCTGACGATAACTGAGAAATTCGTGCCTTGCATCCATCATCCACTAGTTGTGCCTCCATCACATACAATAAGAGTTGTGGATTGATATTCATCGACTGGAGGTAAATAGATCCACCATTATCCATTAATGATATATGTATCATGGATAACTGCTCTGCTGCCTCACTCTGCAGCTACAAACCAGTCTTCCTACTAAGCATGTCTGCCATCACATTCCCCTACCTGGATTATAGACTACCTCTATGTTATCATCCTAGAGGAACTCTAGAAATTTCCACTATATTTGGTTTAGGTCCATCTAGGAAATGATATACCTGAGACTCTTGTGGTCGATGTTAACATTAAACTGATCACTCATCCAGTATTGTTGTTACATCAACAAGGTAAAGACCACTACTGCTAACTCCAGGTAATGGGTTCCATTGTTCTACTCATTATATCTCAACTATCATGTTCAGTATGCAACCAATTCTCTATCCTACATCAGGAAACATCCCAGTCTTATCTTTGATTCATCGTAGTAAATTTCATCCACAATTCCCTCCTCTGGTAGTCTCAAGATGGGGGTACTAATCATTATTTTTCTCGGCTCCTGGAAATAATGGATACATTTCTCTGTCCATAAGAAGGGTTGAACCTTCCACTTCGTAGCCAAAATGGTGTTTCTACTCTTGAAAATTTAGGCACAATCATCTGATACTATACAACCTACCCTATGCAGCTCCACACCTCATTCACACTCCTCAGCGTCAATCAAGTAAGCACTACCTCTATCTTCACTTTATCTATTGCACTCCAACCTCTGAGATGATGTGTCCAAGGATGTGAAACTCCAATATCCATGAAAATGATACTTCGAGAGCTTCCCATAATTTTGGTGCTCTCAGAGTTTATCCAAGACTATCTGCAGGTGTGTAATGTGCTCCTCCGCTGATGGTGAGTACACCAAAATTTCATCAATGAAGACTACAACAAACCTATCATGTTATGGCTCGATTATATTAATCATGAGTCCCATGATCATTTTTGGGGCCTAAGTCATGCCAAAAGGCCTCATGATGAACTGATAGTGTCTATATAGGAGCATGAGGGTTGTATTCGGTAAATCCTCATCTCATACTCGAAGATGGTGATAACCCAATATAATGTCTATCTTCGATAACTAACTCACTCCATTCAGCTGGTCTATGTAGACATCAATCATTGGTAGTGGATACTTGTTCTTTCTGGTCACCTATCATAGGCGCCAGAAGTCCACACATAACCTCAAACTCCCATTTTTCTTCTAGGAATTAGCACCAGGGTATCCATGGTGAATCTTCAGTCCTTACAAACCCATTCTCATGAAAATCCTCTTGTTGTACCCTCATATCGTGAATCTCTATGAGAGATATATGATATTTTAGTATATATATAGGTGTCGTCACATGGTAAATGTTTATTTAGATGTCTACCTCCCTATGATGAGGTGGTCCCAAAACATCCTAAAAAATAACATCCTCGTACTCGTCCACTACTACCAGAAATCATGGAATCTTATCATCCACTACACTGAGGCTGAGGCTAGCCAACTGGGGAGTGAATGGTTTTTCCCTCCTATGAGAATGTTTGTATTGTGTTTCAAGGGTTTCTTTCTCATTGGTGAAGGAAAACACGGTCCCATCTCCACGAACACACCATATTGTATGCCTAAAACCATCGATATAGGCATAGATTGTGGATAACAAATCCAAAACCATGATGAAGTCATAAGGCCTCAACTATACTACTAGGAAATTCAAGCTGAAGCTCTCACCTCCTAGAGTAAGCTCACACCGTCGGAACCAGTGTGTAATAATCGAATCCCATTCCCATAGAAGTCTCTAGCTATAAGGATTGAGCCAGAAACTCCACTAGAATCACTTATCTCCTAACAATAGATGAGTAAATGATGGAATGACTATAACCTATGCATTTATGTACAGAAACTAGGGTGTAGAATTCATAGATATTACCTTGGATCATCTCGGGTGTTTCGTCGTTGTAAACCTCAGCTACCTGGAGCTGTGGTCGCCCTTATTTTCTTTCACATTGAGGTCGGTGTGGACCACCTAGGGGTGGTGGCGGTAACACCATGACCCACCACCCACTTTCGGTTACTCTTCATGCTCCCCTACCATGTACACTTCCCTTCGTACCTCCTCACTCAAACTATTGTCCTTATCTTTGTGGTCCCTCAAACATTTTTTATTCAAATATATAGCAGGTCGAGAAGTCACGAGCCATGTGACCCTGCCCGTTGTATGCAAAGCACTTCATGGCTCCCATATAACTCCCCCTAGACTAGGAGCCCCATACTGCCTACCCTGATTCATGGGGTTGTTCTTTTAATGACCTGTTCTACTTGGGACCTCGCGTCTATTGTCGGGTGCCGAATAAAGACTCTGCTACCTGGGGTCTGTTGGAGGCTCTAGCTATCAACACCTGTTCTCCCATGAATCTATCCACAAAAATCATACACTCCAGCACCTCATCCTGGGTAGGGGTTCCGAGAGGCCACATGGATGCCCTGATCTCCAACCTACTACCCTTGTCAATGGATCGATCCCTAAATAAAGGGTCTTGTACCATATCTTTCATGTAGAGATATTTCTTCATGGACCTCATTGAGTACTCAGCCACCATCATGCTACACTACTAAAGACGAAGAATCTACTCAATGAGCACATAGCGCACAGTCATATGGAAAAAATCATCTCAGAAAAGTCACTCGATATCATCCCAGGTAAGGGTCGCCTCATTGTGCATTTTTGGGGGGTCAAGATCCCCCATATCCATATCAATACCTGCAGATGTCTCACTTCCAAGATCACCATCCTGTCAGGACATGTACTCACAAAGCAGAAGACCCACTTCACTGCCTCTAGTAAGTCCTCAACGACCTAAGGAACTATCTCTCCCCAAACCATAGAGGAATCTTTCTCTGAAACTCATGCAGGGAAATAAATCATCTTGCATCCTCTCCCTGAACAGCTGATAGTAGATGCTGACCATCGGGTGGTGGTTGTACTGGTGCACCTCCCAATGGGGCCATCTCTAGAACTATTATCTGAATGAGCGACTCATCGCTAGGCCGTATATCCTCGTCACCACGTCTAGGGATCCTGACTGGTCATCCATGTGGATGAATCCTGAGATAGATCATGATGTTCCACTTTCATAATGTTATACATCAGGAGATGACTTTTATTAAAAATTACATAAAGAGATAGTTATACAACTAATGTTTTCAGTTCCTTTGTGGGTTTTTTATTCTGGCCCACTTGTATCAGTTGTACTTGTACTCATCTTTGTTTTAGTGATACTAGTTTAATTTTTGGTTGTGTGACTTGGTTGGGAATGTATGTGCTATAGGCACTAAGGCAAATTCCACCTACATGAATGTTGATGCCTTCGGTGCTAGTCTCAATCCCATGGGATTTGGGAGGCAGAAATGGCGTAGTAACAATACGGGCACCGGGGGATGAGTAATGACAATGTGGTATTAGAGGAAAGTCCATCCTATAACAATAACCCACAGTTCTTATGATCAAAACCACCCACTGATACCACATTATGACGACCAGTCCCCCAGGGCCCGTGCCATGACTCCCCCATGCCCGCCTCTCGGAGGCCAGGGGATGGCGACTAGCATTGAAGGCATAAACATGCAATTGGGAGTTATTTTCTAGAGTACCTGTATGCACAGACATGACCAACCAAGTCCCAATCACAAAAAGGAAACAAGTATTACAAAAACAATCTGAGTACTTGTACAAATAATACAAGTGGGATAGAATAAAAACCCAACAAAAAAAATAAAAACATAAAAATACAAAAAGGAAACTCTGATGGTCGTCTGTGGAAAACCACACATTATCATGAGAGTAGTGTAGCCAATAGAAGTGGTATTAGAATGTATAATCCACCTGATACTATTGGGAACCACCTAAGCCACCAACTCCACTGTCGTAGTGTATTCCAGTTTTATCTCCATGGGCTCCATTGGTTCATAGTCCACCAAAGTCTCTATCGAAATGTTGATCATCATCAGCAGATACATAAAATGTGGGAAAAGTCTGTGCATGGGTGAGTAACAGAGTACTAAGTAGGACCCCAAAATAAAAAGTAAAGAGCACACAAAAATCCTCAATGTAAACCCGGTGCAGTAGACAAATCACACAAGGTATATATTCAGGGATGTGATCGAAGAATCATCAGTCACATCCTCAAAGACCCTGACTGTTGGATAACTTCTTCTCCATCAAATACAATGGGTCTTCCATGCCACACATATGTTCTTCCCAATAACCTTGGACAACATAGATTCACCTCTTCATCATGTACCATGGGCCTGCAAAGTCACAAATAAGTTCTTCCCACTAATCATGGAAAAGTGAGTTACTCCTCCTCGTCACGTATCAGGGCCCTGAAAGGTCAGATCGTAGTGCTTCCCATCATGGGCCTACACATTCACGCAGAAGTGCTTCCCACTAGGCCACAATCGAGTCTCATATAGTTTAATGTCAGCAGTCCTTAGGTCTCATCAACCTGTAGGGTTCTGTATATAGTGCGCGTAGGAGAACCGCACCTCAAGCCATTCATCACATTGAAACATCTATAAAAGACTCCTCATGGAACTAAAAAATATCTGACTTTTTATGCGTGTCCCATCACTACAAACGGGTCATCAATCGGATGTCCAGTTTTAATGTTATTAGCATTTTAGTAAATAGGGACCAGTAATGTATGGGTCTGGTACGACCCGGTCTGATCGACCCGAAAAACACATACTGGGGGTCCCCACACTCCCTGGTTTGGTTTCGACTAACTCAACATGACCTGGTTCTAGTCTGGATCTAGCTGGTCTGGCCTGGAACTAGGGCTAGGTCCAACGGGCCTTACTAGACCGAACCCAGTTGTGCCAATGGTCCAGCCCACCGGGTCACCCGGTGACCCTATCTAGATCATCCCTGCCCGAAGGGTGCGGGTCTAGCCTACCAGTGTGGGTCCGACCTACCAGCGTAGGTCCATCCTGTTAGCACGGGTCTAGCCGGAGGGGGTTCCGACCAACCCGCTAGATGGGGGTGTGGCCTGCCATCCCGAAGCCCGACTACTCAGTGAAGACGATGGTGCAACATATAGGTGGGACACCACATGTGTTCATGTACAGCCCCAACAGGCACTGTGGATGTGGGGTCCCACCTCCTTCAACGATCGATGGCCTGTCGCTCACCCGCCACCAAGAGGGCACGGACATGGGTTGTCCCCCCACTCTGCCCTCGTCGACGCGCCATGCCTTCTTCCATCACGACCAATTCATTGTGGTCTCTATCCACCATGGCACACAGACCTGCACATGTCCTACACCACTGTGTGCTGCCGCTACCACCAGCGCTCCAGTGGTCCGTTCTTTGCTCCCCCTATGACTATGGTCTCCGGGGAGCATCCCCTTCACTAAGAAGGTCCCAAAATCATTCTACCTCTATTTTGAGGGATGTACACAAATTACACATAGGGAATAGGTGAATGAGCCATATTAGTGTCTATGCACTCCCTCTGCTCTAGAGGCTTAAAATAGGGGGGATTGTGGATTTTTGTTAAATCATATCATGTAATGTTTGAAATAAGGATAAAGAGATCCCCAAATAGACATACCCTCTCACATAAATGCACAAACAATGGATCAACCTATTTGTGGGTTGATCCACATTCATCATTTCAAGAAATGAATGGGGAAGAACATCAAAATAAATAACCCTTATTTCTTTGGTGTTCGATGTTGTGGTGTTTCTTCCTCATGATTTCAAGATGTCATCGTCACTCATCGCTTCCAGCTTCGTTCATCGACGTGTGTCGAAGTCAATGAAGATCCTTTGGTGTGTCAGTTTTCAATGGAGAGGAATACAATTGGAGGGTTTTCAAATAATCACTGAGGTTTAATCCTCATTCCACCAATGTGTCAAACAATAAAAAGGAAACACATCACAACGTTTCAATTACACTTCAACATTGCATTGTTACTCTGTTTCATTTGGTAAATAGCGTCGATGTTAGGCTTCCATTAATTCATTCATACACTATGTGATACGCCGCATTAATTAGCCTAATTAATGTGACTCACCACTACCTCATCGTTTCACAAAATCATCATCGTGTCGCCAGTCTTCGGTAGAAGAAAATTAAAAAAAATAGTTTTTATGGTTATTTTATTATTTTCCTAAAATCCAGAAAATATACATTTTTTCATCTCTTTCTAGCCAAAGATAAGTCCATTCTAGGATAATCCAGACATTTTAAGTTCAACGGTGTCCTGATATTTTTGATACTAGTTCAAAAGTTAGAAAAAAAATGCTTGCATGTTTGTTGAACATACATTAAAAATCGTAAAAATTCCATTCTAGGCTCTCCAGGCCACAGAATCATGTGCTGTCAGAGCGTGCTATCATAGAATTATTCGGTATAATTTAACAAAAAATTACATGGAATTTATGAGACATTACAAACTAGAAGGAATGTGATCATATTTAATAGGGAACATATTAAAATTATATATTCTAGTTCTTACCATATGGATAATTATTTATTTTTAAGTCATATTTGATAAGTTTTAATGATTATTATAATGAGGAATGTGATGGAATTATTATGTGATTGATGGGTCCCATTATTATATATCTATATAATGAATTGTTAGTTATCATAAGTTATCAAATGTTTGGTATTATTTATATATGATTAACATTTATTATATGATGTCTTGTAAGGAACCCTTGATGGAAGGATTAATAAGTTTCACAATATTCAATACATACTTATAAAGTCAGTTATTAAGGACTATGTGGTTAATAATAATTTTATGATATAAGTTGATATGTTTAGATATCATGATATTGTTTATATAGAAATATTTTTTCATAAATTCCTCATTCAATAATATTCTTTAATTTTCTTTCTATGATATCCTCTATTGTATACATTGTGTTACTATTCATCATATCATACTATTTTATATATCTTCCTTTTATATGGATTATAGGAATTGAGCTATAATTGATATGTATGGATATTTTGGAGGCATTAGTAATTTTTTCAAATAATTTATTATTTTTTATTTTATGTTTTCAAATGTAATGTCATATTTAAGAATTTTTCTTATTTTCCATGGCTATTAAACTATTTCATACCTCAATATGTGATTTTTTATATCAACATCCAATGTAATAATGTAAGAACATGAAGGAGGATACTAGGGTAGAGGTTTTTATAGTTGGTGTCTGGTAATTCTTAGTATAATCATTAGGAAATTGATTTATAAAATATAGATTATAGAGAAAAATATTATTGTAAACTTTATAGATTATTATTTGTATATGATAATATTAGGAATTATTTGTTTGGTAGAGATTGATTGGTTTTGTAGAATATATAACACATTCATTATACTATAATGTGGATGCGGATGTGGTATAAATTAATTATGTTGTGTGAACATTAAAGGCGTGGAAAGGGTATTTACAAAATTGTCCTAGGTACATGATTAGTGGTCCTAATATTAAAACCCTTCATAGACACTCTTGGGGATATACATTAGTTGATTCACCCAATGTTAACAAACCATTTTTAAATATCTAAGAATATTTTTTTGAATTCAAATATATTATCAATGACACAATAATAATTATTATTATATATTATTTGCATAAATTATTCGATCTATGTTATTTTTTCACCAGTTTTTAAATTATCAATTATGATTTTAAAACTTATATTTTTTTGATTCGATCTAGTATATTTATTTATAGTGAAATGGTTCCCATTATAAGAAATTAAATTTGTATAAAATCATGTAATCAATGTTGTCATTTCCCTCTTAGTGTAAAAAACAATGGTAGAGCTGGTGATGAAACAATTGTAATAATATTGTGGATTCTGACTCTAGTTATGACCAACAAACTTTCTTGTATATTGTAACCAATTGATCAATAATACAATTTAACAATGTTAGATAATTTCATATTATAATACACTTCATCATTTAATAGATCAATAAATCCATTCATTTCCGAGTAATGGATATGTTCCCACGAAAATAAATTTCCTTATTTGGTAATTAATGCATGTGTGATGGTTTTCATGGAATAATATCCTACTATGAAGGATGAAGATAAATTACATTAATTGATTCCAGAAACTATGGATTTAGTTTGAATAGATAGCATTTAAGGGAAATATTTAATGTGATTTCCATTAAATGAATATTTTCTTCATGGGAAATCATTAGATACAGGGAGATAATTCTTGAGTCAAAAAAGGAATGAGTAAACAGTTTTTATGTCTAATGATGAATTTACATGTTTATCATGGAACAAAAAGAAATTATCACATAATCCAATGATAAATATTGAATATTTATTTTTGGGATATATCCAATCCACAATAGGGCACTAGTCTTGAAAAAATAATCATCATATGATGAAAACATTTGATTATATATCATGACATAGAATAAAATCTATTTTTTTATTAAATTGGCAGAATGAAAGATAATTATAGGATAAATGGATAATAAATGAATAATAAAATTAATAATGCTATAAAAATAATGTGGAATTCCCAAAAAATGGTATTCATTATGTGAACCATCATATTTAACGTATAGAGAAATAATTTTTTTTCGTTGTGTGTGGAGAGAATGGCTGTTATTATTATGAATAAATTTTTAATGGAAAAGGCATTAATGTATTGTGGATAGACTATAAAGAGATGAGGAAGAATATAAAATGATGTACCAAATTTCATGGGATCTTACAAAATAATTATATATTTTGACATAGAAAACATATGAAATTACTGATGAAAAAAATTAATTTTCCCTATGATGTAGTCTCATGATTTCATTATAGATTAAATGTTACCAAGTGATTTATTTAATTTTGGATCCCCACGAACATTTTTATCTAATATGTTTTCAATGAAAATTTAATATTTTTCTTGTAAAAAACATTGGTGATATTAATATGGAAAACTAGAGGAAATACTATTTTAATAATGTTTTGGTAGTTCATCCCCATTATGAATCATGGAAATTCCAAATTAACTAAAAAAAGTATAATAATTACATACATGTATATAATTATTGGTATGAATTGGATTTAAAAATATAAAAGAAATCATCACCAAGAGAATGATATAATGATTTGTGATAATGATGTGGAATTATATGTCTTTATAAAGGAGAATTAATCATATTTATTATGTCGTGATCCACCACCAGTAACTCTCTAAAATGAGATCCTTATTGTAGAATTGGATCCACATCATATGGGATGGGAAAAGGTATCCCATGGGGATAAAATTTAATTTTTTTGTAATAATTCATTGATATTATTCATAAGTAACTACACACACACCCACCTGAGCATGAAGTTTGGGTTTTTATTGAACTCATGATTAATGAGAAAATGATATTAATGACTCCCATTATAATGAACACAATAGAGATAGTCAACATAGATAAATAGATGAAGTAGTTTTTGTGATAATAAATTTATAATCCATAGTGTTACGAAACATGGATCCCTCATTATATATTTAAAATGAAATATGGGTATTTGAGGATATAGCATGATTATCGGGAAATTAATTCGTTACTATAAACACAATTTAATCTATTAGATTGTTTTTGATGTATTTTTTCAACTTTAAGGAGAAAAAAATTTTGTTTATTTTTTATTAATTCTATCAATCATCAATTATGTGCAAGGAAGGAAGATATTTCCAGATATATTTTTTCCTAAAATTGTATTAAAATTATGAATATATTGAAATTCATTACGGATCAACTAATGGACACAATATTTTTATGTATATAATGAATAATAAATTTTATAAATATATTACTAATTTTTATTTTAGTATTTATTCATGATATATTGATATATAGAAAAATATATAATGATAACAATTTTAATTTATAAATCCTTCTTGAGACGCATGGAGAAAATGTATTATATTTTAAATTTGTCATCTTTGAACACTAATTTGAACAAATTCATTTTATAGAGTATATTTTCTCAAATGATGTAATAATATTTTACAACTTAATGTTATAGTGTGTATATATTGTAGTATTAAGAAACAATAATAGAGGTATGTAGTTTCCTTAGATATTAAGGTTATAATCATAGATTTATTCATATATTTTAATGATTACGAATCCAATTAACAAATATTACATGTAAATGGGTTATGTTTTTATAGATAATGAAATGTAAATAATGTATTGGAGATTTATAGAGGATTTTTATCAATGTGTTTGTGTTGCAATTAAAAACTGTGGGGTTGATTTTTTATATATATTGACACTTTAGGGAATGGACACATAAATTTCCTTATACTAAATGGTACATTTTTCCAATGAATCAAGATGATTTAAAATGTATGAACAGAACTAACCTTCCCATTATCTTAATTTGGTATCCAATGTTTTTTATTTTAAATATATAGAGTCAAAATTGATCGATAGAGTTACTCCAAGATTATGATTTCTCAATACAATACTACCCTAAGAATGAAAATAAGGGCGCTGGGGAATTGAGTAGAAAAACTCTTGAAATTATGAATTAGATTTGTATATAAATGGATTATATATTTTTTAATATAATAAATATGGATATGGTAATTATTTTAGAAGTGTAATAATTAACCCCATTCCAAATATTTACCAAACTACCCTTATGGTAAATAATTGACAATTTCCATATCAAAGGTTAGTTTTAAAAGAAAATATTCATAATTATTGGAAACTAGTATGTATTTTTTATAAATATTTTATATTGAAATGTTTTATATATTTATGTTCCATATCGATGATAGAGTTAAAAATAGATTTCTTTGATTAATATCATTGAATGAATTTATCTATACACCTATGATGCACTAAAATGTTTCAATATTGAACGAATCAATTTTTTTGGGATAATGGAAAATGAAAATTACAGACTATATATTAATATGTGTTTTTTTAATAGATGAAGGATTAGAGAAAACACACTAGTGTAATTCTACAACATGTTCCTTTCCCTTTGTGGACATGATATGATATTAATATGAACATCATCTTTGGATTGTCACATGCTCCAAGAGGAAATAATCATATATGAGATATTGTTGATCACCATTACAGTTCAACACTTTTCTGATCTATAATGGAAAAACAAACACTTAATAGTTGTACATTACTAAATATTAATAATTACATACACTTCATGGTCAACCAATATTGATTATATATGATTTCGATCTGTGGTTTACATAAATATTTTGGAAGATTCTTCAGATATCACAAGACATATAACTATGTTTGACAACTACCCATAATCATATAATTTATAGACATCTGTAATGTTAAACTAACACATTTGTAGTCATAATGAAGGAATTTTTATAGGACTTTCATGGTTTGTGGGATCAATATTTAATATTTCTAGAATTTTCATATCTTAATATAATGTATATATGAATTAAGTAGACACCGAATAAAGAATTGATTTGGAATATATCTCATACTCCAACTTGGTTGTATAAGGTTTATGAATAGAATACTATTGGTCCAAAACTATTTGGGGATACAAATATGAATGTCTACACTATTCTGAATCATATTATGATATGTCAGAATGGAAAGAAAAATTATGCAATAAACAATGGAATGTTAGAAAATTTAATGTGGGGGATCAAATTTTTTTGAATGTATCTCAAAGGAAGGTGTTATTTTTTTGATAAGAAAGGAAAACTGAGACCACTGTAAATTCACCCTTTTAAAATTTCTGAATGAATTTTAGTTGTCTCTTAATGTTTGGAAATTCCACCTAGACTCTATAATATTCATGATGTTTTTTATTTTTTTATTGTGGAAGTATATTTCCAAACAAAAAAATATTATCACATATGTGGAAATATAATTAGAACATTAATTGTCTTACTATTACATTCCAATATTGAATCTTGGCATTAAACAAAGTGTTGTGAAATTAATTTACTTAATTGGTGGTATTATATAGGGAAATAATCTCATGGAATAGAAAACATGGGATCGTAATGATGTAGTGATGATTAAGATAACCAATATATTAATGAGGTGACATTCTATGAGTTAAATGGAGTTAATTTTTGGAAAATTGTTTAATATGACTCATGGGTATCAATAATAGTAAGAATTATTATTGAGAAACAACATCACAAAAAAGAAATACTTCATAGAAGAATGTGATTACATATAAAATTATTATATTTTATAAATTTAGTTTTTTGAAATAGATTTCACTTTTTATTTAATAATTATAAAAATATAGAGTGAAATTTTGATTTATTTTAGAGGTAGTTGTCTTTAGTTAATATTGAAAAATATATATTTTAAAAAATGTGTGAAAATCAATACATAAAAATAATATATTAATAACATGAATAATTTTGAAAAATTTTATATAGACAAAATATATTTTTAATAAGTAATATTAATAATATAAAATATGATGTTTAACCATGATAAATTTAATTAAAAACTCATAAATCAAAGAAATGTTTTTAGTTCAAATGAATAGTTTTTTAGTTATTTTTTTTAATATAGTATTTATTTAGTTAATATAAGTTTATATTTGGTTTTAATTAACATTATTACTATTTTTATGTAAAATATTCTTATTAATTCCCTTGTAATAAGTAATAGATTTACAACACATTCACCACTTAGAAAAAATGATCTCTTATAAAATAACATATTATCCTTCCTAAAAATTACAAAGTTTTTTTTCATCAAAATGATCATCCATAAAAGATTACTGTTTACTCTAAAGGATGTTTTCTAAATATGAGGTCTAACTCTTAATCGTGTGTTTTTTTTTCATCCTAATAATCCTTAAAATATTAAACAAAAATTAAAACATAATAATATTAGTATCTTTATAATATATAAATTTTATTATGCTAGTCACTCTACCTGTATCCAACTAGTTTCACTTCTATCGAAATCAAGAACATCGATCATTCAAAGGTATGATCTAACATCTACATACAATAGTTTAAATTTGTTTTCATAACCACATCACATGGATGGTTATAATTATTATAATATTTTATATTAGTGATATTTAATACATAATTATAATTATTTAAATATAATATATCATTTATCCTCTTACACTTCGACTCAATAAAAATTCAAGTTTATTATTTGTACGTATAGTCTACCACGTCTATGAAATGATCTGGGTCAATTTTCATGTCTTAATTTCAAGGATGATTTTAAAATTTTATATAGTTAATACATATGATAATTTAAATAATTATGTAAAAATATTAGGTGTTGTAATCATGGGAAATATTAATTGACCAAAACTACTAAACTAAAACATAAATTAACAATAAAATGATTGAAACATCAAAATTCGGATTTTGATTAATAACTTTTATTGAAAAATTAATAAAATATAATATGTTTATCATATATTATATTATATTAATGTATATATTAGTGTTAAATGGGTATAAATTTTTTTAAAATTAAATATAAATGAAGAAAAATCACTTATGAAGTATGATAGTCTTGAAGAAAGGTTTTATTTCACATTCTCATACATATTTTTCATTTTTCACATGTATGTTTTTATTGGTAGAATTATATAATATTTTTATTATAAAACCCAAATATTTTATTCTACACTATTTAATTTATTTTATTTCTTGAATTTCATTAATTTTACACTCTTTTTAATGTCAAAGAATCTAAAATAATGTTTAGTAGAAAAAAATACCCTTTTTCAATTCAATAAGAGGAAATTTTTCATATAAATACATTTGTTTAAATTTATTCATGAAAGAATTAAATATTATTTAGTGATTTATTAAATTTATTTTTACCCATTTTTTAATTAAAATAATTTCATTTAAAATAAATCTTCTTATCTTATATTAAAAAGATGAATTTTTACAGATTGTGTGAATGATATCTTAATTCTAATACTTACTCTATGAGAGACATTTAATAAAATAATTACTATTTATTTCCCAAAATATTTCATTAAATGTTTTTTTGGTTATTTTTAAATAATTTATTCCTTAATATTATATTAATGTTTAGATTTTAAATAATTGATTTCAAAATGAAAATGGTATTTTCCACAAGAAATGTTCATGTGATATTTTTGATATATTTTCATGTATATCAATTTCCGTTGTTGAATATTTTAATTTTCTAGAAATATAATCTAAATATACCATCCAATATATTTCAATTTATATGTTATGATCATTTTTACTTGATAATGTATTGAAATTATATATTACGTTTTTCAGTATATATAGATATTTATCATTCAATAATATTTATTATGTGGTCATTATTATTTATATAATGAATGCTTTGGAATTATTAATTAAAATATTGGGCCCAAAATTTCATGTCCCCTAAATTCATAATTATCTTTCATTATTCAAATTAGATATGATATTTGGAATAATTCTTTCCCATTAATGTTTCATTTAGTTGAAGGAGGCATCAATAGATTATTTATGTTGTTTGAAATTACTAAATCCTTCATTATGAAATAAATTATTTATTTCTCTGTGATTATTCTAATAGTTATTATTTCCAAGGATACATTTTATTCTCATGAGATTATTTATATTTCAATATTGAGTAATCATTTATACATTCCATATCGTTCCTTCCATTTTTGTTCTTATATAGATTCGGTTGTACACATTTCTTTACTAAGAATCAATGCAGACCAGTGTTTAATAATTTATTCCCTAGGATTTTAGGAAGTATATTATGATATATATACATGGATATTAATGAGGTAAATAATAATTTCCTAAAAAAATATAATATTTCTTATTTTATATTTTCAAATATAAGGTGAGATTTAGTAATGTATCTACTTTTCCAAAAATATTATACACTCTATTGGGTTGTGATTAAGTGTTTCTAGTTTCAATAAAATAATATAAACAAAATCTATAAGATACTAGGATCATAGTTATTGAAATCAAGATATAAACATTACAATTAATTTTTTAACATCATGGAGTTAAAAGGGTAAATTTTTATCCGATGAAGGGTGTATTTTAATTTATTTTGGGACATGAACATTTCTTCCAATTCTTTCACCGGGGTTCCCCAATTCACATGTATCGATACACGATATTGTGATATTGTTTTCCCATATTCCCTCATTGCAAAGGTAGTCTACTTTCCTCACATTAGAAGTTGATTTACACACCTTGATCGAAATGGTATAATGATATTGCGTTTTCTCCAACCCCAAATTCCTCTTTAGAACTCATCGATTAGTCTGGGTCACTAGAATATAGTTAAGTCAAGTTCATGGAACCCATTCCTTATGTTATATCTTTGGGGATATCGTTTAATTACTATTCATCTATTTAGACATTCCATTGGTTCTTCATATAGTGGTAATATTTGATCTGGATAATAGTCCTGTTGGTAAACATTGGCATGTCTATATTCTAAGAACATTATTCACCGGTATTATTCCTCATATGAGGGTATATCATGCAGTTATCTCAGTCAAAAAACCCAAGTAATCCCATTTTATTCATGAGGTATCTAATGCTTAAGTAATTTCCAATAAAGAATTAACCTCAGGCATCTCATGTTTAGCATGAGGTAGCTGACACAATAGGCACACATCTCTCATGGAATCACCTCATTAATCCCATTTCTTCATGAGGTATATGTCAAAAATAAAGAGTTTTATTTCTTGGGGATATTGAGTAGGTTTATCTGAATTCATCCTAGAGAAGGAAATGGGAGTTGCATCCCTAAGTGGGATGATGTGGATAATTCATCAATGGATGAACAAAATTAACTGAGAGGAGGACTTGGGGTGTGGCCCATAATGGGAATCTGTAATACCATAAAGGGAGATCTAGACACCCATATAGGGGAACTAGTGAGGTGATCCCCCCAAGAGATTGGATGCGAGTACCTAGGTTTACCTTTGGCTATATAAAACCTCGTAGGGGACTCCAACATAGTATGTTTATACTTGGATCAAAATCCATGTAGTTCAATGTCACTATTTATGGTGGTGTGACCTGACCAGTCCATGTTTTTTTGTTTCATGCAGTAAAAATTCTTATGCCGTGAAATGAGTTTCAGTAAGTGATTGTGTGGGGCTTACGTATGTAAGCTTCCATTCACAAGAAGACTCATATACTTTCAAATTGTTTTGGTCTTATTCATTGAACTACTTGAGTAATTCTTGGAGCATTGATGAAATATATGGGGATTACATGTGAAATTGATCCAAAGGGACCTAAAGAAGATGCGTTCTTTATATTGTGACATGATTTTTTGGAATGAGGAGGCATGAGTAAAATCATGATAGATGTGGATAGAGTTGTTGGAGTGGATAGAGTTGATGGAATAAATGGAATTTTGGGTTTGGATATTGGGTAGGATTCTGACGTATCACTGTTAGATTGGAATAATATCCCACATAGTTCAAATGTTTTCGGTTATACAATTGAGGAGGAGGAAACTTTGAGCGGAAATTATCTGAGATTTCATATAGGAGGAGCCCACAAAACATGTATGGTTGGGCCTTACACATAGAGAATTCCCATTGAAAATTTAGACTAGGGGTTACTCAAGGAGGGATGTTCGTGGATTAGTAGGTTGGATTTCATGGTAAATACTAAACTCTAACATCATGCGAGTCATTGTTAGTGTTAGATACAAGAGTAATCATTAGGCCTAATGTTCATATCTTGAAATATGTTCCTATGAGATATGGTGTGGATCTTACACAAGGAACCTACTGGAGGATAATTTCATTCAATTTGGTTAAGATATAATTAAATTTTTGTAGGACCTTATTCGTTTTGAGGATATGTGCTATGGAGATCCTCACTATATAGTAACACATGGAGTCTACTTCTCCATTTACATAGGGTAAGGCCACAATCTTTAATCACATGTTATGGACATTGGTGCTATGTAGTTTTACACTGTGCAAGATGGGTGTGGGGGAGTCACTCTGTACCCATTGAACTTACACAACCACATCATAATATAATTTTTAAGGGGAATGGATTTATAAAATTACAAGTTGGAATGACATAGAGGGGTGGTTGATCACAAAGTCCACATTAGCATGCATATGCTGAGAAGAAAATTGAGTTATAATACCTATATAGATAAGAAAAATGTTTGTGGGAATCCTGGGGATCACATGAAGTAGGGTGGTCCAGAGGAATAGGTGGTACATGTTACATGGGTACTTTACATGTAGATGATCCTATCCTATATGGGTGTGGGGGCTTTGGGCCATCAACCTTCATGAAGAGGGTTAGCATAAGGAAGGAAACTTGGAGAGGCATAGGGTAGGGGATTCATGAAGCATAGGGAGTCAATGATAGTAACATAGTGAAGCTCATGTTCTTTTCTGTGGATAGGGGCATTGTGGAGGAGAATTATTCACAAAATAGGGTGACTAAGAACTGAGATGATGTGATTGTTAATGAAAAGAGTGATTAGTGAAGACTTAATGTTTTAAAATCCTCAACTACCCAAAGGGACTTCATTATTTAAAAATGTAATATGTCTTCTTGAATGGATTATACGATGAGTGGATGCTTATAAGAACACATTAATAATGTTTTTTTAAATCCCTTGTACCATGGATGATCCACTTTGGTCTAGTTCGTAATGAATAGGTTCTTTAAGAATTGGGATCAATATGGAAGCTGAACGGTCATGGAATCCATCCTAAAAGGTAGGAATTATGAGAGTATTTGTTGGAAAGGGATATTTTAAATTAGGTAAGTAGTTTATGAAGCAATTTGTGTGTTTTTTATATGGGTGCGGCACTATTGGACTCATAAAGAACACTGTCAACAGTTCATGTGGTCGTAAAGCAGTATCGAACTTATGGAGGACAACTCAAACCCTTCTCACCATCATAGAGGACCTTTCATCTGAGACCTCTGTTATGTTCATAATGTAGAAATTTTTCATAAAGAATACTTCTAGGGGTTTATTGGGTTATTTAGGAATATATTTTCTCTGAACTGGATGCATGTTCATCAAATGTTCCTATGGCACATATTTTGGCACCATGAAATTCCCCCCACCCCTTAGAATGGGAGCTAATGGGAAACTGAATGGTTTTATTCTGATAGATAATCACCAAAAAATTAATAGAATATCTATTTTAAGAATAATTTTATTATTTTTACTCATTATGATCATGGAACTGTAGATCATCATGAATACTAGGTGGTCCATGTGCCTATAAATAGTGCACAGGGCCTCAAAAAAGAACTGAACATCCTCTTGAAGAAAGGTTAGTGTTATATTTTCATGAATATTTCCATTTATGGGAACACTCTCTATGAATAATATTTTTAGTGAACCAAACTCTATTAACATCTCCGAGAATGTTATTCAGTCAACCTGAAACCATGAAATGAAGCTCTAGGAACCGAGATTCGAAAACCATGCTTTGTAAACTAGTGATTTGTGAACAGAATCCCAAAAATAGTTTTGAAAACATGATTTATAAAACTGAACTATAAAAAACAAATTTTTAATTCAATGAATGTAGAGGAATTCACTTGGTAAGTCATCGCAGATGATTCTCAGTGGAACGAAAATGGAAAACAATATCATGATCATGGAGTGCATCTGAAGCTCCTAAAACCATGAATCATTCCTCTGACTACTTTTAGAGGTCTAAAAAGATTTCCATTTCTGTAAAGGGATACCAAAAAGTAGTTTCAGACTGAAATATTATGTCTTCAATTCTGTAGAATGAAAGGATGATCTAGATTAGTGTTTTAAGGGTGTACAGGGGAAATAATACTGGTATAAGAACGTTGTCAGCCACATCATTAAGGATTATTCACCCATCATAACTGACTACATCTACGGCCTTATCAAAAATGTTTACAGGGAGAATCTTGAGGATGACGCATCCCCACCATAGAATCGCATGATTCTCAGGGTAGGTCTGGGAGATCCATAAAAGGTATGGAATGATGGTTGGGATTAGCTGTAGGGTGTAAATGATATGGATGAATGGGAGTAGGCTTACTAGGTGTGTTCATCAAGACAATAATTTGAGGCATAGATGAAGTGGTTAGGATATTACGAAGCATAATTCACTTCACAGTTTCATGTTTACCCAATATAGAAGATCATTACTAAGCAACTGATCAAATGGTCATAACAGACCAACAAATTTAATATATAACATGGGGAGGTCAGATTCTTCATGTAAGACCTTCCTCAGATCTCCTAGATTCTAGCTCTGGGGGATATGTATGATAAATTTCTACCAACATAGAATGTATAGGTAGATCATTATTACCTTCCAGATTTCGAGAAGGTGTTGTTAGTCCTGGTGTAGTGGAACAATGATTAGAATATGGGGAAAATGAACATTCTCTTCATGTAACAATTAAAATAATTATTCAACAAACTAGAAAAGAGGCTCACTATTGGGAATGATCCAACGTGGAAGTTTCATTATAGTCCAATAACAAGCCCTAGGGGATAATATTGGTGCATGGAGTTCTCATGCTAGATGATCTCGAAGTGATTCTATGGCAGTTGTGCGGCTACAGTATCAATTATGGGATTCAAACCATTTTTAGAACGCTAAAATTCATCACAACTCACATTTGAGGGTGGTTTATACATGTGAGGAATGAAAACATGGGGGTGCGACCAAGAACCTTCAAAATAGTGGTGATTTGAGTGATGGGGAAATGTGAAACCACTAATTCCCAATACTAGAGATGTTATAAAAAGTAATTTGTCACATCAGTTAAGGGAAGAAAATACTATGTATGTGTGGGCCATTTTAGGTCTTTTATAGGTGGGTGTCCACACACATTGGGGTTATGAGTATAACACCATTTTATACCCTCCAAAAAATACCTCTATACATTATGATCCTTGAGGGATGTTTCCAATTCATGTTGGCCCTGGGAGAAGTGATGGAAAAGGTTATGTGGCATGATTAGTTAAACATTGACGTATTCCCCTACCAATGGGGCTAGTAACTGATGAAAGTGTCATAACTGAGGTGAAATAATCATAGATTCTATTATATTGAGGAGGGGAATTTTTATGGAGAGTAAAATTCAGTCTATTTTGTGAGCCTTACAAGACATGACAATAAACAAGAAAATTCATATGTCTAAAGAGATTGACCCTAATGGTGTACATAGAGGTGCATAATAAGGTCCACCCTTTGGTCATGATGATTATTTGGATTATTTTCACTCTGGATGGAAAAGTGATGCAAAACTCGCTACTTCCACCCACTACTACATACATGACTAATTATTACTTTGTCTAGTGTTGGGACAGATCATACCTCAGGGATATGTTGAGACCGAATCAATCCGAGGTAATGTTGGTGTGAGATTTCCACCCTGAGGATGGGCCTAAATGGTGACCAGATTACATCATGGATGTAGAGCTAGTTTAGTGGGTATAAAAAATAGTATAGGTTCCATCAATTCATGGGACCAAACATGCAAGAGATGTAAGGTATTGAGTAACACCATGCTCGAGGCTCCTAATCAAGTGATAGTACGATGTAGTTGGGTCTTCTAAGGTGACTCTGAGGGTGTACGTTCAAGGGCCATGGAAATAAACATGTCACATGAATGTTCCTAAATAAATCATGTTCCCAAAATACTGGGAATTATTGGTAATGCACAAGATGATCACCACTCATCAAGGGATGTTGTAGTATCTCATCATTGAGGTGAAATTCCTTACTGTACTGGACAATGTAAAGAAATGTTTCTACACTTATCATGTAGAAGCGATGTAGTACATAGAAAAGAAGGTATATTTGTTTCACACCTAAGTTACTAGGTGGCTAGTTACTATTTGTGTGAGAATGATAATGGTAATTTCTTCCCATCAAGACACCCTTGTGTTTTTTTTTGGATGCATTCGAAGTTGAAAAATCAGAGGACTCCATGGGGGAGGATTCCTACTGGAACGAAGAAGAAAAGTGGCTTCTTGTCAGTGACTTTGTAACATCATATATCTTTTCATGATTATGTGTACTAATCATTATCCAAACTCAATTCATGATCCTTTTATATTATAAATCAATCAAGAACTAATGAATAATGGGAATTTACTAAAAGACCACATGAGGATGGTGATGGAACTTCAAGCCATTAAAAGGAAAGTGTGGGGACCCTTCCCGCTAATATGGTCATGATTGATTGACTATCAGTTCCTTATATAAAGATAGAAGTTTTGAGATTAATATCATAATGGAGGATTATAGCCTCTGTGGAAAAAAGGTTCGGGAGGATGCATAGGATGGGACAACTGTAGACATTCCACTAGAGAGAAATGATGAAATCGTGCCCTCGGTGGAGGGGGTTTTAGAAATTTCTACAACAAGTCTATCTTAATGAGTTATGGAGGTAGATTCAGGTAAAGAAGTCCCATTCTAAATCTGAACTGGAGTTGATGTATCAATAAAAATGGGTAGTGACCGGGTATACAATAGTGTAGGATGAAATAGTCATCGCAACAGAGATGGTGGTAGTGGAATCCCCAGAAACAGCTGTTGGAACCAAATATCTTATTGGGAATGTGGAAATGGAATCAATGGATAATTCAAAATGGGTGGATACATTAGGCATTCCAGACCCATAATTGCCACTTAGGGAAATTTAGGGTTCATAACTGAGGTTGTTACACCAGTTGGAGTAACCTGAGAATCTAGGATTATGTCATCCACCATTATGATTCCTCAATGATAAATGGATGCATCTATCATTGGTGGAGAGGATGAAGAAGACTTATTCCTCCGGATGGGAAATCATCAACTCATTCTTGATGACCTACAGCCGGTGGACCAAAAATAAAACATAATAGTGATCATTCATCTTCATGGGATAATTCCTCTTGAATATTTTGAAAATAATAGATAATTATTCACTTGGGATAAATAGGTTGTCTATAGTAAGGCATGGAGGAATTTGCATAATTTCATCACTCACTCTAAGATAGGTTAACTACCACAACAAGTTGGTTATCTATTTCATTTATAAGTTATCCTAGGGATAATTGGGATGGATTCAAGCAGTTTTCATTCCTTGGACTAGGAATTTATCACTAAGTGGGTATTGGAGGAAGGGTAGGATTTCGACCTTCCCTTGATGAAACAAAATATTGAGATCTCTCATGCACATATGAAGACTGATGAAGTGATAGACCACCTGGTTGGGATCACATATGAACTGACAATGGATTCTACTACTCATTCTGATATTACTAGAAATATGAGGGATCAAATGGATGTGCATGATACCAAGGTAGATGAGATCAAGGCCAAAGAGGCAGAATTATGTGTAAATAAGCAACGATATAAGATCAAGGGAAATGATGTTTCCTCCATGTTCTATGAAGAAAAGGAAGACATCATAGTGCGGCAATAGGCCTTCCATAAAACATAGTGGAAACCGGATTTGATTTACCACTTGATCACAAATAAAAAGTCATAGAGACACATGTTTTCAAGGGAGAGGCTCTAATATGAGGATTCTATATGAAACTATGTTTCTTCGTATTAATTCTCTAAAAAATTCCTTGAATGATTTTATATCATCTTCAATATTTTTAATATGATCTATCAACCAATCCCGAATTTCATTTCGGTTATGCCTGGTGTGAGATAGAATTGATATAAATGTGATTTCTCTTTATATGAATGTGATGAAAATTAAGAAAACACCGGGGGTATGCTATTGTTGACTGACCACTGAGAGTTCCTGAGATGAAAGTGGTCATGGATAACTAATATGATATCTTATAAAAAAAATTCTTTTTTGTGTTCACTATTTCATTTATAGGATAACACCATGGGCATTGAATTTCACTCAATCAAATCGGAATGGATAGTGTGAATCATAATTCCAAATATTTGGAACACAAGTAGAATTTGATGGATATTTAGGAAAGCTATGGAACATCTTCAAAACTTATCTTATGTACCTTTATCATGTAATGGGGACAGAAAAAGGTGGTTTGACCTCTAAACGTGTTAGAAACACAGAACCCATCTCAAAATGTCATATAACGCCTTTTGGGATATTGGCCAGGGAATATAAGTGAGAGAATATGGCATGATACCAAACTATTATGGGGTCCATTCAGACATGGAAGAGTATGAGTGTATAAATAAGGGGCATATGAAGTGTCAAAAATTGGTGATTTAATTTTTCAATGGATTCCAATACTATTGAAATTATTCCACCTTGGATTAGACTATATTCGTATAAACTTATTGGCCTAAAAATATTAATCCAATCTTCCTATGTATTGTTATCTTGGATACCGAGTGGTGACTGGAATTGTGAAATAATATATAGATGAGTAGCGATGGTGGAGGGGACCCTCATGTTAGGTCCTAGGATTCCTTGTTGTTTTATGTAATATTATTTGTTATCATCATTGGTTGAGGATGAAACATTGTACAGTTTAACTTTCTATTATCATGATGAATCCCATAATTGACTGTCATGTGATTGGGATGCTACACACAGTTTAAGGTCATCTATCTTGGACAAAGATAAATAGTTTAAATTCATGTTGAATGACATATGGTTCTTATTTTTGGATCATAGAACATTTAACAAGGATGAAAAAATATATCTGTGTTGCGTGGTGAGTTGAAAAATCAAATGTGAATGGAGACCAAGAAGTCATATCACTAAACCATAAATTCCTTGGAAATTTCACTCGTTGTTTAACATCATAATAACTGGACATGGACTTATAGTTTAGCATTATAGATCTTGAACACTGGATTTTACATCCCAAATGGACATGCATTGTGTAACGAAGTGAAAACCCCATGAGAACGGATGTCAAGAAGACACATATGACAGACTACATAAATCTTGGGAGACAACCAATATGAATTTAAATGTCATGATACATGGACATGAACCCCTAGTGTGTGGTCATGGAATTTATATTGTTGTGATACTTTGTGCGGCACTACCATATCGGTAGAGACCCTACCAAAACTCCAAATCCCATATGAGTCACACTAATAGTGGGAAACAAGGAATGGTGTGTGGTTTTCCAATAAAGTGGAAGAACATTTTATGGGTGGCACCAAAGGTATAGGAATTCCACGACATTATTTGGATGTAGAATAGGAGTAATCTAATAGTTACTACATCTATATCATGGGAGATCAATGGATAGTGGTAAACTGCTGAAAATATTCATAACATTTTAATATAGATAACATTAGTTTGTAATGTGGAGAGATAACTCAAGATCAATTATAGAACTTGTTAAAAAACATAGGATCATTATTTTAATACTATGAATCCATTATGTAATTATCTCAAAATGATAGGTGAGAAAATTAGGGTTTGCGACCATAACCATGAGAGGATCTTTCTGGATTTGAAAGATGATGGAAATATAAATATAGAATGAATAGATGTTCTTAGAAGTTGTATTATAATGTGGAATTCATATATAGATTCCAGGAATAGTTTAAGTTCATATTTCATGGACCATAACTAGGGGCATGGGACCATAGGTTATTGAACTTGTGGATAATCCCAGAGATGAAAATTCATAGGGTCACTATGTGTCCCATAAATATGGTAATCATGTTGTATGTAGTTATATAAAATGGTGCAATGAGAGGCCAGCCCCAGCAGAGAAGATTCTTGTCTTTTGAGAAAATCTAATGTAACCCATATTTAAATGGGGTGGAGTCAAAATTTAACATCATTTGATGTGGTCATTAGGCTATGTTGTTTAATGTCTTACACCTCATACTACAGGAATTTCAAATAATTTTGGTACATTATACTTGGAACTTATATAAATATGTTAATGCCATACGGCTAGGACCTAAGGGGTAATTAGATTAAATTAATAACATACAGACAAGGAATGGTAATTTATAGAGAATATATTTAATATGGGAAAGAAATAACCGAACCTAAATGTCTACATAGAATCTCATATACTAAAAATTCACCATATAATGTGTTACATATAGTTTAAGGTAATATTTTTTGCACCATAACTAGAGCCACATGGATGAATGTTTGATGAATTTATAGATAGTCACTAATAAAAGGGTTCTTGGAATCACTATTTATCCATTATGGATTGGAATCATGCCACAATTTGTTAGAGAACATAGTGTGGTGAGAGACCAATACCGGGGGGGGGGGGGTAAATCCTCTCTAGAGATGAAACTATGGAATCCCATTACTATCATGAGGAATCTTGAACTTATTCGATGTATGATCATTATTTAACATTGTGTGTTTTTGGACAATGTATCGTAGTTTATGGTTGTACATTTTGGACCATATGGGGGAATTTTTCAAAATTTTACATGTACTAGGATGAATTTAATGAGGACCAAGGATGCCCAATTCCACAAGACATGTCCTTGAGTGAATCTAGCCAATATTGATGGAATCTTCTTAACCAAAAGGGTTATGTCGGGCACCACATGAGAAACCAAATGTGAAATGAGGACTAAGGAGTCACATGTCTCATGAAAACATACATGGGAGATTCATGCATTCAGTTTTAAGTCATGGTTTTGGACTTGATGTCCAACTTTATGGTCAATGAGTTTGGACCCTTGCAAACTGTTTATATTTGTGTTGCATGGACCATATATAGAAATATATTTATTGTAATGAATCTACGACCATGGGGTATGAACTCCCCAAGTGATATTCATAACACAACAACACCAAATAGGTACAAAAATGACATATTCATTCATTAGGATTCTTTTATATAGTTTAATGTCAAGATTAATGGGAAATAATTGAGTCCAAGGGGATGTTTGTTGAATAATTTGTGGTTGGACCTGGAAATGAGAAATTTGGGTGTCTCTACATGTCTTGTGAGGAGATGAATCAAGACATTCATATTTCATGGTGGATATATTCCTAGATAGGCCCGGCTTGTAGAAGGGGATGTTTTTTTATATTTTGGATTGGTTAGGCCATCTGTAAAATCGAGGTATCGCTGCGTATCCTGGGTGGACTAGAATCAGGCCATACATTTTTCTCGAATACAACATGGTACATGGAATATTTAAGATAAATTCAGTCTTCATATATAACATGATGATGTTATAAATTTTATAATCATATAGCTAGGTTGATAATTAATATGTTCTTTATCATCTTTCAACATGGACAGACATTGTTATGTAGTTTAACAACATTCAACGTGGAAGTAATTCCATAGTTTAGGGTCCTCAAACAAGACCATTCAATGAAGCATAAAATCGTGCTATAAGAACGTGGGTGGATACACATTTTATCATCATGATGATGTGATGATAGGTGTATCATAATTTAACATTATTCCACGAGGATGTAGGGGGGATGTTTTTTGAATGTAATTTTCAAGTGTCCATAATTATAAATAGAGATGAAAGATTTTCAAGAATTTTTGTGTCACGCAATACACTTCCACGAAATACCTACACATAGTTTAATGTTTGGATTCCTAGAATTGAAATTATAATTTTATGTTATAGAGATCAAACTACGAACCCATTTTAAAATCATATTCCTAGGATTCAATTTCATTATGAAATTCACTACATTATGAATGTTTCATTTTTTTAGGAGTAATAATCTCTCCATCCATTGTGATCAAATTGTACCTGTCATTTGAATTTTCCGGTTGAATGATGTGAGATCATTTATATTTGTGTCCTAACTTATATAGACTTTTTCTGGAAATCATCTATGTTCTTAGATATAGGACTATGTCACCCTAAAGGAAGTGAATGATGTAAAATATCTTATTGGGTGCTATAGATATCTTATTCTAGTGCCTCTTGGGATTTTGTAATTATCAAAGACTATTTTTTAGAGGTATTTGAGATTAGAAAAACGAATTTCATCAATTTATTTTAGTGTATTATGGTTATGTACATCTTTTTAGAGTGATAACAAGATCTTGATGGGCATGATCTATTTAATTCCATTCACTAGGTAATATAGAGTCACCTGGGTGGAATTTTAATTCATCACATGATAATCCAATAGAGTAATAGAGAGTTTTTTCATTTAAATCATATTTTTTGGACCACTATATTATTTATAATGATTGATAGGGTCTTGTTAAACACCTTGATCTAAACATTTCCTTATTCATTATAGGGATAAGTATGGTTAGATCAGATGTTTTAATTACAGTGAAAATTCTTCATCTCAGCACTCATATGTTGGTCTTGTTGTCTGTGAGAATGTTGTGAGGGACTTCGAAATGGTGGATGATGTGGGATATCATGATTTCTACCACTTATTGTCCCTTAAAATTGTTAATAGGTATATAATATTCTTATTTTGAGAATTCATCCATTGTGGTAATAATAAACCTACAGTGGTGATATTTGTTCGGTGGATAAGAGCCCATGACCCCATGTTCCTTGATTGTAAATGGCTAAGAATATATATTAGTATGAACGAGCCCTATAGTTTGATGACAATGTTTTTTATGGATATGAAATGTGTGTAAAATTTTGTTGAATTTTATAGAGTCTTGGACCATGGTGGACTAGATATTACCCATCCTTTGAATATGGGTGGATAGATTCAATACTTCAATATGAGCACCATAGGACACAGTGTGAACTTCAAGCATTAACTATGGAATCTACCACTAGTGCAGAAAACATTATTTACGTCGGTTATTTTTCATTTTATACATCGGGTTTTATCCGACGTTAATACGGATGGCGTTATAAATAATTTTTTTACGTCGGTTATTTAAAAACTAACATAACAATCATAACATCACGGTGTTTCTCACGTCAGTTAATTAATAACCGACGTGAAAAAACCCGGGGGGGGGGGGGGGTTATAACATTGGTTATTATATAACCGTCATGATTAACCATAGGGGGGGCTTTATCACTACAGTTATACAATAACCGACCTCATAAACACATGAAGGGGAGTTTATCACGTCGGTTATTAATTAACCGACATGCTAAACCAGTCCCGGGAGGGGTTTATCACGTCAGTTAGTCAATAACCGAAGTGCTAAAGCATTTACCAGGTCCTTTATCACATCGGTTGTTACATAACCGACGTAATAAACCATGCCACAGGTGTTTATCACGTCGGTTATGAAGAAAACCGACGTTATAAACTTTTCTTGATTTTGTTATCACGTCGGTTATAAAATTACCCACGTGAAAGAAAATTTTTTTAAAAATAAAATCCAATACACTCCTCTTCTCTCCCCCAAAATCAACCAGAATCCAAATCAATAATTCGTACCACCAAAACAGAAGGAGATAAAAACATGATCAAATGAAAATTTAAGTATTTACATTGATAACAGATAAAACATACCCCACTTTATAGCCCCCACCCTCATGTATACGCCCTGTACAGCCCTCCCCCACCCCATTGGAGATCCCACCACACCCCTAGACTGCCCCTCGACCCCCTGGACAACCCCAAACACCCCTCGACAAACCCCCCACCCTCATGAACAGCACCCCTCACCCCACTTGACAGCCCCCACCACACCCCTGGACTGCCCCCTGACCCCCTGGACAGCCCGAAACACCCCTCAACAGTCCCCACCCTCCTAAATAGCACCCCCTCACCCCCTCACCCCAGTTGGAAGCCCCCACCACATCCCTGGACTGCCCCCCCCGACCCCCCTGGCCAGCTCCAAACACCCCGGGACAACCCCCGCCCTCATGTATACCCCCACACCCTGTAAAGACCTCCCCCACCCCATTGGAGCCCACCAAAAGACCCCTGGATTCCCCCCCTCCCTCCTGAACAACACCCTGTCACCCCCTCACCCCACATGACAGCCCCCACCCCATTGGAGCCCCCACCACACCCCTGGACTGCCCTCGACCCCCTGGATAGCCCCAAACACCCCTCTACAACCCCCACCCTCCTGAATAGTACCCCCTCACCCCACTTGGCAGCCCCCCACCACACCCCTGGACTGCCCCCCGACCCTCTGGACAGCTCCAAACACCCCCGGGAACCCCCCCCCCCCACCCACCCTCATGTATACACCCCACACCCTGGACAGCCCTCCCCCACCACACCCCTCGATTGCCCCAACCCCTTGGACAGCCCCAAACACCCCTTGACAACCCCCCCTACCCTCATGTATACCCCCACACCATCGGACAGCCCTCCCAGACCACTGGACACCCCAACCCCACTGAACACCCCCCCACACCCTTGAAACCCCTCCCCCCCCTAGACCAGAATCCATACCATAAAAACAACCATAAGTAGACCAAAACAAGAAGTATAGAAAAATTAAACATTCACATATATAACATTCAAAACATACACTGTCAACTTCAAAAAAACCCAACCTAAACGACTACCAAATACACAATTACAACGACAATATTCAAAATTACATTTTACATTACAAGGAACTAAAATATAATCAAGCCTGTATAATAAGTTGACCACTCCACTTGTAAGTGTTTGATGTAATTAGCATTATAGGGTTGAGGGTCATAAAAAATCATCAAATGAAAAGGATAGTAGTTAACATGTATAATGAGTAAATCAAATTGAAATATTATGGAAATGTTTAAGAGGAAATCTTACCAGGTAAAAATTCACAGCTGTCCCAGTTGTTATTATTTCATACAAAAATCTTAACATATAATATCCGCATTCAATGACGCCTTGTTGTTCATGAAAATTCTATTTTAATGAGTGTAAATTCAATATATTATTTTAATGTAATAAATCAAAAATCAAAAATTATAAATGGATATTTACCTTCGCATTTACATATTTGATCTTTGCATTCCGCTTCTTTGTGTTTTTTCAAAAGTAGGCCCATGACCTGTTAGAAAATAATACTAATGGGGTACATTTAAAATTCATTATAATATATAAAACTATTGAGAAATTAAAACTTACATTTCCAATATATTCTTAAAACTTTCCCGCACATCATCATGGACAGATTATATCTAATAAAGTGATTTCTCCCGTGGGAAAAAAACCCCTAACAACCAATAATCACTGATAAAAGGAAATTTAACGTTAGTGGTTTTTTATGTTAAAAGATAATTAACTCATTGAGAGAGATATGTTTCACACCTCTCACAAAAAGGCATCATCCAATATTTTGTGACAATATTCTTTTCAAGTCCTTCAGCAATATAAAGCATTCTTTGTTCCTCATCCAATGCACATGCTTCAGGGGAAATCAATTGCGGGTCCATGAATCCATATACATATGTTAGCTCATTCCTCTAACAAATTTTATAAAGATACCTAACAAAAAACAGACATAAGTATGAATTTTTAATAAATATAACACAGGAAAAAGGTGTTAAGACTTACATGGAAACAAATTGCACCATGTTGATGCCCAACTTATCTCCAGTAACAAGCTCCATGATATCAGTTTTCATAATCCCCACATTTATTTCACGTCGAAAAACATGAGCTTCCATTGGAAACTCATACTGACCCGCCAACAAATTTTAATATCTTGAAAATCTGTCAAGAATACTAGAATCTGTATCTGATGTCATGGATATTTGTCATTGTTGTTGTCTATACAGTATTTTTATACCTTTGAAGTATTCCTGTAAAAATAAATTGAAAAATATATTAGTTTTCAAAAGATAAAACAACTTTAATAAACAAAAATGAAATAAAAGTTATAACGTTCATACCTCTATGGTAATGAGTAGAAGAAGTCTGGGTGGCCAAATTAAAAAATGGCTGATACTATGTCCAACTGTCGCCACCTCATCTGTAGGTAATGGTACCCGAGCTTATCTATCTATAATATCATATACAGTGACCCTATGATTCTCTACCTCTAATTATTGATGATGAACTGTATCTCCTATACAATATACCAACCCATATTCTACTATATGCTGTTGAGAATCATCAACATACAACTCACAATAAGTAGGAAGCTGCGGCGGAGGAGTAGGATAAAAAATGGGGTCAGCAGGCTGAGGTGGGGGAGTGGGAGCTACTGGCGGAGGTGGAGGATAAATAATGGGGTCTGTAGGGGGAGGTGGAGGAGTGGGAGCTACAGTCTGAAATTGTCTTTGCATGTCTGCAAACATAGACTGCACTGACGCTCTAATCTTCTCCTCCATCGTCGCATTAATATTATGGACTTTATCCTCCAAGGATTCAATTTTTTTCTATAAACCCCCACAATGTTTGAAGTTGAAGAATGTGGAAACACTTTTCTTACCGATACACCTGTCGGATATCCTCTTACACCACCCGGATGTTCGGGCCTCCCAATGCTACAGATAAAATATCCTCCCTCCCAGTAGCTGTAAATGTCCCCTGTGGACTCTGCACCTCAAGAGAGTCCTGTATTAATTAATTTAACATTTCTGTAATGATTGAAATTATATGAAGAAAATGGTTAACTTAAATAAATAAAATATATATCTTACAATCCTGTTATCTACGATTCTTGATTCATCTGAAAGATATTACCTTTTTTTCCCTTCCGAGCTCTCTTTCATTTTTCATGTCTAGATAGAGGGGATGGAGGGGCCACCTCTCCAGAGCTTGAAGACTCAACTCTTAGTTGTTGAAATTTTTCATCCATCATTTTTTCTTCCAATAATGCATACCCTCCCCGAGATAAACTATGAGGGTATACATTTTTAGATTGGATCTCCTGATGAGCTTTCCATGTTTTCTGTAAATTAAGAATAATAAATCATTAACAAAATGTTAATAAGATCATTTATATAAAAAATCATATAAATGTTTACACTTCCCTTACCAAAAATGACTTTTTTCTTCTACTTTCAAAAAACTGTCTCCATGTGTCTTCATCTATAAAAGGATTTATATGATATGGATTGTCATGACTGCTATGACCATAAATGAAATCATATGAGGGGGTTGATTTGAAATCCCTACATCTCCTGGAATCCAATGATAATCATTTCTTCCTGACTCCTCCAGTGTCAGGAATATCAAATGTCATCTGATAAAGAAGAGGTTAAACATATTATATATGCTAGAAACATTTAAAGAATATTCAAACAATAGAAAAATATCTTACCAAAATTGTCTCCCATAACTGAGAGATTATCGCTTTATCCACACTTCTCCAGTCATCATACCGAATGCTTAATTTTCTCTTAGCCTGAGTTGCTACAAAACTCTTTAAAAAAATTTCATTTGGACCTCTAGGAATATCATCATCATCAAACTCTATGTCTATCCTCTAATCCTGCGTACGGGAAACTGATAATTTTGGTAAACGTGTGCACCCACGTTTACCAACCATTGAACTCTTTTTTGTAATAGGAGCATATGAATGTTCCTCCCCAGAGGTATGACCAATATGATCATCTACAGAATCATGTGGTTGATCAAATGACTGTTCTTTCATTATCCTTCAAATAAAAAAAACAAACGTTAGTTAAAAAATATAAAAATTCAAATATTTTAATACCTCTATAATCAGAAAATAGAAAAGTGTACTAAGTTACGTAATAATAAACATTGATAATATGGTAAGCATGTTAATCAATGGTAAAGATGGAAAATATGGTAAAGATGGTCAAGATGGTAAACATGGTAAACCTGGTAAACCTGGTAAACATGGTAATGTAATTTTCACTGAACAAAAATAATAGATTTATAATTTATGTAATTGTAAACATGATAATGTAAACTAAACAAACTTAAAACAAACAAAAACTTATAATTTTTTTGTTTTAAAACATGTTTTAATAAATAAAAAACATACAACATCTTACATTTAGGAAAAAAATAAATGTAAACAAGAAATAAACCTATGTTACCTGTAATTTTAGGAATGTACAAATTGATTGTTTTCCCAAATTCCATCGACATGATCGTTCCTTATGGCACAAACCATGTCTTCAACATGATCATCATTATGTTTGGATAATCTTTCCATGGAAGTAGGTATATCACATAAATCAGCATCTTCATCAACTTCATCCTCACAAACATATTGTTTTTCCCTTGTAAAACTAGAGCCCACTGCATATCTGATTGATCTAATATATAGAAAATTTGTTTTTCATGTGTTGCCATTATAAAAGAATCAGCTCTGTCTTCCAATCTATTCAGATTAAAAAGTGTCATTCCAAATTCATCGTGTATGACACTGTTGTTACCGATAAACCATTTACAGTTAAAAACAGGAACTTTAATTTTAAAGTAATCAACCTCCCATATGTCTTCAATCACTCCATAATATGCACTTGATGAAGAAATTGGGTTTTTGTCCTTAGCACCCGAAAAATGCACTGCTTCTACAAACACCAATACACCACTATTCTGAACATCACTTCTGTTGTCCTGATCATTCGTATGAAATGTATAGCCATTAATGTCATAACCAGACCATGTTATCACATTTAAACATGGACCACCAAATATACATTTTAATGTCTCTGATACATCTTATCTACTAAGCAAAGTCTTTTTAATCCTTGACAAAAAAGTTTTTTTGTGCTCATTGAAAATCCACATTTCTTTCTTTATTTGATGACATTGTTTCAACTCATTAATATGCAATGTGATATACGGTTGAGCATCAGGTATGTTATTCAAGATGTATGATTCTAACTTCTTCATCTGTTCAGCTGATAATTATTTGACATTCAAGCCACGAATCTCATTTCCCTCATTATTAACTCGTTCATGGCAAGATAGAGGCAAACCTATGTGTTGCGCCACAACCAAGTATCTCGTACAAAACTCTGCTACCTCCTCAAGAATATACATTTCAATAATAGAGGCTTCAGGTCGATATGGATTTTTAACATACCCCTTTAATATTTTCATATACCTTTCAAAAGGATACATCCAACGAAGATATACAGGTCCACAATGATTTCTTTCTCGAACCAGATGAATAATTAAATACACCATTATATCAAAAAAAGTTTGAGGAAAATACATTTCCAATTTACAATGTATAAAAATTGAATCCTTTTCCAAAATGTTCAAAGCATTCACATCAATTGCCTTGTTACAAATTGAATTGAAAAAAATAACACAACTTAATCATAGTCTTTCTGACAAGAATGGAAAATATTCCACAGAATGCAACTGGTAGAATTTGTTGCATCATAACGTGACAACCATGTGATTTCATACATATCCACTTCAAGTCCCTCAATGAGACAAAATTTTTTACATTTGAAGAATAAACTTGAGGCACATTGATATCATGAAGACACTCACAAAAGCTAATTTTCTACATCATAGATAATTTATGACAAGACGGGGGATGAAATGTTCGTCTTCCTTTAGGGGTGGTAGCTAACTCCAAATGTATTCCCATTGATAGTGAGTCTAATCTTGAATTCAACCCATCTTTAGTTTTTTCCTTTAATATCTAATAATTTTCCAATCAAACAATCACATATATTATTCTCCATGTACATGACATCAATATTATGTTTAACTTCATGATACCTCCAATATGGTAGCTCAAAAAATATTGACATTTTCTTCCAAATATGTCTATCATTACCAGATTTTTGTGTCTTTCCCAATGTCACGTCAAGGTTTTTCAGCCTCTCAAAATACAGATCCGAGGATAAAGGTTTTGGAGCAGTATCAAATTCTTGTGAGCCATTGAATGCCTTTTTTAGTCTTCAATAAGGGTGATCCATAGGCAACAACTTTTGATGACCCATGTACACTGTTTTCCTCCCATGATGCAAATGAAAATATGATGTCTGTTGGTCGCAAATTGGACATGCTTTATGCCCTTTAACACTGTATCCAGACAAATTTCCATACGCTGGGAAGTCATTTATAGTGAACAGAAGCACTGCATGTAGTTGAAAATATTCCATTTTATAAGAATCATACACCCTAATACCATTATCCCATAACAGTTTCAAATCATCAATCAATAGTGAAAAGTAAACATCAATATCATTGTTGGGTTGCTTTGGACCAGAGATCATTATACTCAACATGACATATTTTCTCTTCATACAAACTTCAGGAGAGAGGTTGTAAATTACAAATAAAACAGGCCATGAACTATGTGTTCTACTAAGGGTTCGGTATGTATTCATTCCGTCTGTGCACAACCCTAATCTAAGATTTCATATTTCATTTCAAAATGTAAAATATTGCGCATCAATTTTCTTCTATTGTGGAAAATCGGCTTGATGACGTATTTTTCCATCACATACCCGCTCATCACCATGCCATCATAACCTTTTTGCATCATGTGAATTGGAAAATAAACGTTTGAAATGATGAATTATAGGAAGATACCAATATAACTTTTACGGGAGCTTTGTAATCTGTACATTAGCCAATGATTTCTCTTTCACCTTATTCTGTGATATCCCACATTTAGGACACTCTGACAGAAATTCATATTCCTTCTTATATATAAGGTAGTCATTCGGACAAGCATATATTTTTTTGTATCCCAATCCCATCAGGAATGATATTTTCTTGGCCTTGTAATGTGAATCTTGAAGATCGTTATCTTTTGGAAGAATGTCTTTCATCAATTGTAGAAGCTCTGTAAAACATCTGTCACTCCATCCATGTTTCGCCTTCAGGATAATCAATCTTAACACCACCGACAAAACTGTAAAATCTGTACAACCAGGATATAATGGTTTTTCATCATCACCATACAGACGTGCAAATTTCGGTTCTATCTCAATTTGTTCTGCTACAATATCATCAATCATTTCTACAATTCCATCTGAGTTACCATCTTGTGAATCATCATCATAAGTGACATTTCGTCCAGTTTCACCATGTCAAATCCAAGGACTGTAACTTGGATTAAAACCATGACATATCAGATGATCGTTTATCTCTCTACTTTCCAACGTCTTCATATTCAAACATTTCAGGCATGGATAGAAAAAAATGTCACTACATGGAACATTTCTTTTAGCAAATTCCAAAAAGGCATCAACACCTTCCTCATATTCATTGCTCATTCGATGTGCTGTAATTTAACATCGACTCATTATTACCTATAACAAATATAAAAAATATATATATTTTTTAGATAAGACAAATATAAGTTTATATGAAAAAATCATAATTTGAATGTAAAACTATTTTGAAATATAAAAAAAATCTATGCGTATTTTAAAAAACATGCTTGAATATTATTATTAAAAGAAACTATAGTTAGATATAATAGTTTCAAATTCCATTGAATAAAAGAAAACCATGGAGCCTACATGGTTGATAGAAAATTGGAGAGAATGGAGTAAACCTGAGAATCAAATCATATTTAAATTAAAAATTCAGATGGAGAAAATCACCTCTCCTAGACCCCCCCCCCACCCCCTACCCCCTTCGACAACCCTCGGGACACCCCCAACCCTCTGGACAGCCCCACACCACCTACCCCCTTGGACACCCCGCCTGGACAGCCCCCCACCCCCCAGACAACCCCCAAAACCTTCTGGACAGGCCCCCACCCCCTTGGACAGCGCCCCCCCCCCCCCCACACACCCACCCCCTTGGACACCCCCCTGGACACCTCCCAACCCTCTAGACAGCCCCCACCCCCCGGCCAACCCCCAAAACCCTCTGGACAACCCCCCACACCCACCCACACCCTTGGACACCCCCTGGACATCCCCCAACCCGCTGGACAGCCCCCCAACTCCATGGACAGGCCCCCACCCCTCCAGGCCACACCCCCACCCCTCCTTGACACCACCCCCACCCCCTACCCCCTTGGACACCCCGCTGGACACCCCCCAACCCTTTAGATAGCCCCCACCCCCTGGACAGCACCCCGCCCCTCTAGATAGCACCCCCACCCCACCTGGACACCACCCCCACCCCCGACCCCCTTGGACACCCCCTGGACACCCTGAACCTCTGGACAGCCCCCACCGCCCGGACAACCCCCAAAACCCTCTGGACAGGCCTCCACCCCCTTGGATAGCCCCCCACACCCAACCACCCACTTGGACACCCCCTGGACACCCCCAACCCTCTGGAAAGCCCCCCACCCACCCGGACAACCCCCCAAACAATGGTTTACATATAAAAACTAGGCATAGTGAACAACAAAAAACACATGAATTTAATATATACTTCAGCATGAAATAGATGTAATTAAATATTATTAAATATGGCTACATAAATGATCTTATGATAATTAAAAATAACCATTGATATTCAACTAGTCAAATGATCACAAGTTTTCTCGATAACTAATAACATAATGAGGTAATAGATAATTATAGAAATCTTAAACATATTGTCGAGGCCTTGGCAATGACCTCAAAAAATACTAGGGTAAGCCCTCATCAGAACCCATTTTTATTTGGAATCATGAGACATAGGGATGCATCGAAGGGCCATAGAGGTCAACAGTCATTACATTATATGTCAAATAGATTCTCATATAAAAGAGGATAAACATAAGCAGCAACAACACATGAAATATCATTTCCGAATTCATACATTTAATCAATAAACATTCTATGTAGTAATATAGGTGAATTAGATCATTAGTTGTCAATGACAACAAAAATTACAATCAATGTCGGGCATTCGTGAAACAAAAAAAACTAAATAAAAGTAGTTGAGGCTTACATGAATATTTTGAGTTTATCTAATCGATCTAGGGATGATAAATAATATGATGATGGAAAAGAGAGGTAAGAGGGTTCGAAATCGAAGAATCCTACCTAGTTTAAACATGAAAATCGCAAAACATAAATATAGACTATATGGGGAAAAAATGAATGAAATAAATTCGTGGAAAGATTACTTGAGTGATATGAGTTTAGAAGATAGATATGAGGAGAGTAAATATGATAAATGATGAAGGAAAAATGAGTTTAATGCAGCGATATTGGCGTGTTGATTAGGGTTTACCGAGCGAGAGAGACGAGCCGCCAGACTGTCGATCGAAAAAATGTAAATTACAATCCACGGGGCTTGTTAATTTTTTAAATGTTAAATAATGTCAGTTATTTAATATCTGACGTTATAAACGGTTTTTTTACATTTATAACGTCAGTTATTATAATAACCTACGTTATAAATGCATTAGATAAAACTGCTTTTACATCGGTTATTTTCTAACCGACGTAAAAAATCCACGTGTTGGTTTTTTACGTCGGTTATTATATAACCGACGTAAAAAATACATCAAAAATCATAGTTGTCTACGTCGGGTACTGTATAAACTATGTAAAAAACGTTCTATGGGTTGTTTTGTTACGTCAGTTATAAAATAACCGATGTCAAAAAGGTGTCAAAAGATGAGTTTTTTATGTCGGTTATTTTATAACCGATGTAAAACATTCACTGTGATTTGGTTTTTTACGTCGGTTATCAAATAACGGACATAAAAAACCCCTGAGCTTTTTTTTATGTCGGTTAATTTATAACCGACGTAAAAACCGAACACGCGCGATTTGTATCGTCAGTTATTTTAATAACCGACGTTAAAAATCTACTCACCGCATTTGTTACGTCTGTTATAAAATAACCGACGTAAAAAACCATGTTTCACAAATTATCATGTCGGTTATATATAACCGACGTAAAAAATGGTGATGTAAATAATGTTTTCTACACTAGTGTAATCTCATTGTATGAAATGGAGGATAATTCCTTCAAACTTACGTCTACAAATATTTTGCTGAACATTGTTCCACTTTGTTAGGTTAACTGTTTTGTGTTCCAAAGGATTTTCTCATGTCCGAATCTGTTCGGTGGGACAATACCATGATGATGATACTAGATGAATGGTGTAATCCAATGGGAGGTTTCTCCTAGCACAAGGGGATTTGGAGGTCTTGATGTGGAAAAACATACTTAGGTGGATCACCAATGGGCTATAATCATCTTCTGAAATGATGGGAGCAATGGTACTTTGATAATCCACATGGTTGAACAGATCATCTTGGTTAGGATTTGTGATAGATTCATCTAAACTGGCTAAGGGGTTGGTTGGACCTCTATCTGACCGAGGAACATGAGTCACTTCTGGATGATAAGGTAACTGGGCCATTAACTCTAATGTGCACCTCATAAAGTGATATAGATATATATTTATAATGTTATAGTCACCATTAATTATCCCGGTGAATAAATTACAGCCTCCCTTCACATGAAAGCGGGGGAAGTCAATATCAATATCCAGTATGAGACCAGTAATGAGTGCCTAAAGCACTTCCTCATTGTTGGTGTTTCCCTCTGACAATAATAACAAGTATAGTGGGATGACCTATATTAGGGTTATGAAAATAATCCACATTCCACCATTGTTGATATTGGGATCATTGATCCAGAAACAAGTTATACTCTTGGAGGAACTATCTAACATAATTTTCATTAAGGGAATATTCTATTCCATTGAAAGGATCACCTATTCAAGGATATCTACATCTAGGGGTATCTCTTTAGGATCCGAATGGGTCACCCTATAGTCTTCCAACAACATACCCGTTATGTCCTTTTTTAGTGTGATTCAATGTCTAACTGCTAAATGATCACCACATGGTAGGATAGTAATTGTAGACGCCGGAAAAGTCCGTTGTTCCCAAACGAAGCTCCGGATGCGGAAAGTGAGGTCATATTTGGAGCCGGAAGCACGTTTCGGAAAGCCCGGATGCCTTGCGCGGAATTTCGGAGGCCCGCGCGCGAAGTTGTAGTGCCGCGCGAAAACCTCCCGGGATGCGCGCAAAGCGCTGGGCCGGCGCGCAATTTTGCGCGCCCGTGGCCCGCGCGACTCCCTTGCGTGCCGGGCCCGATTCCGCGCCCACGAAGGAAATTGCGCGCCCGCGAACCAGATTCTGCGCCCGGGGTTGCCTATAAATATAAGGCGACCCCCGACGTTTTGGAGGTTGCCGGAATTCGAAGAGTCGCTCGTTCGCGCAATCCAACCCCCTCCGCGCGCAATGCCGATCTTCAGGTAACCTCCTTTTTTTCGCGCAAACAATCCTTGGGGTTCGCCTTCGCGCGTAATCCCTTCGGCTCCTTTCCTTTGAATAACCCTTCACCCAAAGGCATTCGCGCGCAAAAGAATCCTCTTGCGCGCAATTGCCCCCCGGGTGCGCGCAATCCAGCCCGATTGCGCGCACCCCCCTTTCAAAGTGGCCATTCGTTAAAGAATGAGCCGTTTCCCCCACGCGCTATCCGAAGCCCGTTGCGCGCAATCTCTATCTTCCGCGCGCAAAGCGCTGGCTCAATTGCGCGCCAGCCCGCCCATTTGCGCACCGACCCGCGGTATTGCGCGCCAAGCTCCTCTTTTGCGCGCAATCCGCCGGGGTCGCCCCCTCTAACCCCCTGAGGGTACCCGCCTGCGTGGCGCCCGATAATCTTCATCCCGGGTGCCCGCACCGTGCGTTGTCTTCCCGTGCGGCCCTCCAGGCTCGCGCGAAGTGACACGAACCCATCGGCGGTATCACCATCGTCCGCGCTGCAAGGCGTTAAACTGCCAAGTGTTTCGTCCAACATGACGTTAAACTGTACCAAGTCCAAGCTGCACGACGTTACACTGCCTAGCATATCGTCCGAGATACAAGACGTTAAACTGTTCAGCATTCGTCCTGCATGACTCTAAACTGCACCACGTCTGCGCTGCAAGACGTTAAACTGCCAAGCATCTTCGTCCTGCATGATGCTAAACTGCACCACGTCCAAGCTGCATGACATTAAACTGCCTAGCATATCGTCCGCGCCGCAAGACGTTAAACTGCCAAGAATATTCGTCCTCAACACACGACGTTAAACTGTACTTCGTCCGGCAAGACGTTAAACCGTCCGCTTCGTCCTCAACACACGACGTTAAACTGTACTTCGTTCGGCAAGACGTTAAATCGTCCGCATCACCCGATCTCGTGCCCCGCACGCAGGGTCCTCCCGGTTTGGATGTGGCCCCCACCCGCTCGTCTCTGCAGGGATGTCGGGATTGGAGTGTCCTTCGCCCACGGGGGTAGAGTGTTACAAACCGAACGAACTACATGGACTTTGATCCCTGTCTCCTAAACAGGGTACGTAGGAAGCCTCTCCGAGGTTCAAGCCCACCACCAGGTCGTCCCGGTCGTATTCACGTCGGTTCGTCCATCAGTGGACCCCTCCCGGGTTCACACTTGCGTTGATTCACCTATGAATCCGCCCCTGTGGGAGACTGCACGTGTGTATCTCCATTGTGCTTCCCCACTATCGAAGCCAGTAGAGGGCGTGACAGAAATCGAGGTCTCTCACCTTCGGCCCAAGTCCCTCTCCAACTGAGCTTTGCCGCATCCGGGCTGCCTCAGTGCGTAAGTCCTGACAGAACGAGCAATGTGGACTTTGATCCCTGTCTCCTAAACAGGGTACATAGGAAGCCTCTCCGAGGTTCAAGCCCACCGCCTGGTCGTCCCGGTCGTATTCACGTCGGTTCGTCCATCAGTGGACCCCTACCGGGTTCACACTTGTGTCGATTCACCTATGAATCCGCTATTGTGGGAGACTGCACATGTGTATCTCCATTGTGCTTCCCCACTGCCTTTTTCTCCTTTCAGCGTCTAGCATGACGTGAAACTGTGATCCACCCGGCCGTTCCATCCCCCTCTGTGCGAGGTGGTTCGGTTCAATCCTCCGCTCGGCAGCCTCGACCTCTTCGTGAGTCGGCTTGCCGACGTCCAGCATGACGTTAAACTGTATATCCGAACTACGCTGACTTTGATCCGCGCCAACGCGCGGTACGTAGGAAGCCCATACGGGGTCCAAGCTCTTCACTCAATCATCCATCCCGATCCTTACCCGGGCCACCACATCCCGGTTGGGTCATGCCACTTCATTCCACTCCACTTCACTCGGGAAGCCGCCCATGTGCTGGCCCCAGCGTCGGAGGTTCCCCGCAAAGGGTTCCATCATCTGATCCACTTCTCGTGTTGATCAGCCCGATGTCGTCCCCGCTGGACGTTAAACTCGTGGCATACCCCGTGCTAAACATGGGAAGCTGAGGAAAACCTCAGGTAACACAGTTCCCCGCACCCAGCGTGGGATGCCTCTGGCCATCACGCCTTCGAGAAGCCCTATTAGGGATGGAAGGAAGAAATGCAGAGCCGCAGTGTTAAGACACACCACCAACACCCAGAGCTACCCGGTCTCCTCACTGTAGGTTGCTGCCCCGACCAGACCCCTTGGAGCGTCTGGGCGGAAGCAGCGTAATTAACCGGTGTCCATGATGATATGGCGCCGGGAACGAGATTCACAAACATTCTTAAATCTATGAGGGAGACCCGGATTAGGCAACGAGTTCCGAGGAGACGTCCACGGAAGGAGGAGCCGACATCCCATCATCCCGGTTTCGATCAAGGAGCAGACGCCCTTGAATAAGGGATGGATGCCGCCCGCCTTTGGAAAGCGGGACTTCGGGGCCACAAGCCGCGCGCCCATCCCCCCGGGTCGACGGGCGCACGCGCGAACGCGTCCTGGCGGAATAGCATCGGAACAGAAACCCGACGCACATCCGCACCGAAACAGAAAAATGGTGAACCCGACGTGAATCTCTTCTCCTCAATACGAAGACCGATGACTTTCAGAGGTGTTGGAAGACCAGTATGCTGCTCGACCGAGCATTCAACACCGGAGCACGGAACCCGCCAGGGGCTGGGGAAGGGAAATCGGGCACTCCGTCTCACGACGTTGATGGCCTGGGTTCCCCCCACGGAAGGCGTCGCGACACTAATGGTTGGTTGTCGATTCCTTTTCCTGTCAGTGTTAATGGGTTTTTTCTCCCTGCTTTCAGGAATCAAGTCGCCCAATCTAGTGCCTGATTGCCACCCGCCCACTGGCGCAGGGGTAGGGGAAACACCGACGCGTTTACTCCGCGCGGTCCCTCCCGTTCCACAGCCGTCCCAGCAGCCGCAGCTGCGGGGCAACCACGCCCTCTCTCCCCCTCGGAGGTCATCCAGAGAAGGGTGATCAACAACTTGGTGCGGAGATATGAGGAAGAGGGAGTCATCCCAACCAGGGACATGGCTCGCCTAGACCTCGAGGAAGCTGCACCTCGCCACCAACGCCGCCCCCGAGGGCCGCGCAGGGAGGCACCGCTGCCTACCTCGACGTTCAACCGCTTCGGGAGCTTATCCCCGGAGCGCTCCGACAACTCCTTCCCCTATGCGGATGAGGTGGAAGATGTCCGGGACCACCCTATCCGAGATTCGCTCCAGGGATCCGCGATGAGGGCTCCTGTCAAGCCACGACGACACCGCCGCCAGGCCTTTCAAGTCAAAGAACGGGCTCTCCACCTGCCCGCGCCGCTGATCCCGACTCGTTTGTCCCGACGCCAACGTCGGGCACGAGCGGAAGAGGACGCCCACCTTGGGGCCCTAGAAACAGCGGCCTCATTGGCTCAAGCCACTGCTGGATCTAGTCACCAGGCCCCTGTGCATCCTGAGCAGGGGAACTTCTATGCCCGACCTGGATCGAGGCCCCGACCGCCCCAAAGGCAGGTTGGGTTGACTCTCCCGGTTGCTGGTACAGGCAATAGCCACCGCGGACCACCTCGCGGTAGCGCTATTCACCAACAGGGTCTACTCCGTGTGGCCGATCCAAGAGGCATGGGTCACCCCACCTTCTGATCCCAGCCCGGAGGCCTTCCCGGAATCATCTCTCCCCGCGTCCCCTTTGATATCTGTCCCGGTGCTCCTCGCACCTTGGTTTCCAGTCCACTAGGCCCCAGCACCGGTGCGGCCGGAGGACGCCAGGATAGAGATCAGCCATGCCCCAAAGAACCACCGAGGTGCAGGAAGGCGAGGCGTCGACGCCGAGGGAAGAATGTTACGTAATTCCGGATAGAGATCCGACCGGTTCGTTTCTCTGATACAGAGGCGGAGTATGATTTGGCGACGGAGCCCTCCCCCCGATCCCGCCAGTTAGGGGAAGGGGTAGGAATGCGACACGTCAGCCTCGTAATTCCCGAGAGCGAGATCGATATGATCCCCGCTTCTCTCCGAAGGTATATCTGGAGTAGTGAGGGCCTGGTAGACCCCCAAGGATCACGCTTGCGGTTGGTACCAGCCCCTCCAGAAGCACCTTCTGCCTCGATCGGAGAAGCCGGTGACTTTTTCTGGGGACAGACGGTCGAACCACAATCTAGTGCACCCTCGGTGAGCACCGACGCTACGGCAGGATGTTTGCTCGCCGGCCTGTCCTATCGTGATGTGGTAGCTGGGGCACCGCCACCCTCAGAGGGCGTCCCGGGATATGGAGGCCAATCGGCATGCTCGCCGTATTCACCGCCGGCCAGCCCGTCGGCCCGGCGGCCCGCCTCGGCACCACTGCCGGTTCCCCGTCCATTCCCAGTCGTTGAAGAGGACCAAGGAGACCTGGGTCCCGAGTTTGAGTCGTGGAGCTTCTGGACCGTCCTTGCAGAGGGCCACTTCCCTGAGAAGTTTTGGCCAGTCGCAGGACCAGACTTTGATGCACCCGAATCACTCACCCCGGATAAGTTCGAATGCTTCCGCCGAACTCTCCGGGAGACTCACTCCTGTCTTCACCGCCTAAAAATTCCATATCCCGGGAGTCAAGTGCACCTGGAGGATATTTGTGAGTAGTGCCGTCAAATTGACCTGGCCACACTCCCCACGGTTCGGCACCCCGGGTCATTTGAGCACCACGAGGCCCTCCGACAACGATGCGTTGAGTGTTTTCAAGTACTCCGCAAGGTTATCGAGGGAGCCACTCCCCACGTGTATATCCGTGGATGGGGGCAGTACGCTGCCCTACGCTTCAGTGCGATTCGCCGACAGCCCGATTCACTGGGTGGCCCTGAGGGTACATCCCCAGGGACGGAAACGGTCAATATGGATGACCTGTTGGGGGAGGGGAATGGCTTGGAACTTCTCGACGGGGGCTCTCCCCCCCGAAGACAAGCCATTGTTGGATCCATCGGTAAGAGTTACTCATCACCAGAGGAACCTCCTGGGTCTCCCCACACCCACTGAAGCATTGACGTTGAGCCGAAACGTCAGCAAAGGTAAAGAGCACGGTGGGGCTGTAAAGCCCGCCGACCCATCTGCCTCCATGCAGAGGGCAGAGGAGGATCCCGAGAAGGCTATGCTACGTCAACAGCTTGCCGAGCAGAAGAAGCTAGTTGACCAGCTCCTCGCCGAGCGCGCTGCAGAGCAGCGGCCTAACTACGGTGATCCTAGGCCAGGACAGTAGGGACAGGAACAACCACTCCTCGACGAGACTCTCCCGGGCAACCGTGATTACGCCGTGTTTGCCGACAGGGGAGAGGCCATCGCCTATGGCAAGAGGGCGCGGTATGTTTCACCACACCCTCCCGAGCGGCGTGACTATCTGAGAGACCCCTCTCGGATTCCTCCCGCTGCCCCAAGGGCCGCTCCGCCCGCCATCCCACGAGCTGCCGAGTTCGACGACCCGATTGAAGGGTCGTACAATGCGCTCGTGGTTAGAGATCCTCGCCAGGACTGGAGCCCATGTCCGGACGATCCGATGGCGGCACTCATCGCCCGCTTGGAAGCCTTGGAGACTCGGCAAGTGGCGATCCCACCGGACGGCAAGCCATACCCAGCATGGGTGGATGACATGCCGGCACCTCCGGGATTCGGGAACCCCACTTTCGCCCCCTTCAACGGAACTGGAGATCCGCCACATCATTTGGACCATTTCAACTCGAGGTGCGGGCCTATGTTGGGAACTCCGGAGCAACAAGAGGCCACTAAGCTTCGCTGCTTTGTCCAGACACTGGAAGGGCCAGCATTTGTCTGGTACAGCCAGCTCCCCGTCGGGTCGATAACTAGCTGGGAGGACCTTCGTAGACAATTCCTCTACCAGTTCAGTTCCACGACCCGGAAGACGAGTATCGCAGACCTCTTCATGTGTAAGCAGAGTCCTGATGAGCGAGTCACGGACTTCGTCGCCCGATGGAAGGGTCTCACGTATTCCCTTGACATGCCATTGACTCAGGAGCAGTTGCTGACAATGTGCGTCGGGAACGTCAAGACCGAGCTGGTCCCTTCCCTGATCACCCAGAATTACCTCGGAGGGTTCAGGGACTTCTCAGACAAAGCTCAAAGTCTTGAGGAAGCCCTGCAACAGGCCATCCAGGCACACCCGCTGCCTCCTATGATTCCTGCAAGGAGAGCCAGCAGGGCTGAGCCCGCTGATGTTGCCCAGATAGAGGCCCCCAGGCCGTTGGAGCTACTGCCGGCAAGGCCAGCTCCACAGCCTCATAGGAATCTGCCTCCACGGGCTCAGTTCCCGGCCCAGCAGCGGCAGCCCCAGAACCGGCCGGCCCCTCCGCGTAATGTACCGCCACAACCCAGGCGAGATAATCAGGGTCCACCTCCTCGGCAGGCCCCTCCAGCCCCTCGTCAAGACCACGCTCCCAGGGGCCCGCGATACCTGACTTACTCATTTCACGAGGATCAGGTCCCCGGTTATTTCCGGAGCGCCCTGGGGCAGAGGATTGTGCGACTGCCTGAGTGTTGGAGGCTAGAGGAGGCACATCTCACGGATAACCCCCACTACTGCCCTTACCATCGGGCCCTGGGGCACACCATCCATCGGTGCTATGTGTTTAAGGATTGGCTCCAAGACCATATTAACAACAATGTAATCAGGTTGGGCCCAGCTCCAGCACAAGCGGCGGGCGTGTTCGTGGGATCAGATGACGATAGTGGCAATGAGGACGAATGGCAGCTGGTCTCCGACCGCAGATCCCAAAAGTATAATAATTGGATGGCCCGCAAGACGATCATTTGCGCCCATGGAATCATCCATGCGCGCTTGAATCAGCCTGAGCCCCCAGAATCTGTGGGTGCTGCTTCGGCATCGTCATCCCAGCCTGCCTCTTCCGAGAAGAGCAAACGGCGGCGGCGCAAGAAGGAAGAGCGTGCCCCGCCAGTTCCTCCACTATCCCGCACTCTCGGCAATTTCATTCCCCCGGATATGGGGATCCCTCCCCTGATCCTCCCAGTGGTGAATGATTCGTCCAATGACAGTGTTGGGTACGCTTCAGTTAATACCGTCAAGCTGGTAAATCCCTTTTCGGTTCCCGACGTTTAAGAACACCAGGAGGACCTCCCTAGTGTCCCCGGTCGTCGCCACCGTCGGAGGAACCGCAACAACAGGAGTTGCCGGGGCACAGCAGTTGGTACCTCCAGCCAGGTCATGCACGCCACTGAGACAAGGCAGTAGGATCAAAACCGAGCTCAGCGTGCGCAGCCCCCCCATCCGGGGATGACGGATTCGCCTCCGCCACTGTTTGTGGTGTGGGACTAGGCAGAACCGCCTCAGCCGCGTCGCGATCAGCTCCGCCCTGCCACGAGTCCATCCCAGCCTCCTGACCCCAGTACGGTGACTACTTCCCGGGCTTCAACAAATGAACAGCGAGATGCGCCAAGCACCAGTCGGCCGCCGGTCCAACCGGCAAGGCCCGTCATGCCTCCAACCGCAGAGCAACCTCCTGCAACCAGGGGATCGTTCTTGGCCAAAACGTATGATGTCCTGAAGCACTTGGCCGACATCCCAGCAAATCTCTCCATCCTTGAGGCTCTGCGCATGTCATTTGAGATGCGCGAGGCACTCGCTGAAGCCCTGAAGAGCCCCCTCCAGTTTGAGACAGAGGTTGCGGCTGCAGAGTCCTTTCACGCCGAAACGATTGAGGACGCCGAATGTCAGGAAGTTATCTCGTTCTCTGGTAAGGATGAAGACCCTCCTATAAAAGGGCACATTCGTCCGCTGTATGTTACTGGCTAGTTCAATGGCCTTGAAGTCCGGCGCTGTCTTGTCGACACGGGGTCCGGGATTAACCTGATTCCAACACGGACGCTCCGGAGATTGGGGTTGTCTGAGGATGACTTGATCCCCTCCGACCTCAGGATCCAGGGGTACGACCGCACCGAGCAAACCCCGGTCAGCAAGATACGTTTGAAGTCCTAGTTCGGTGACCTGGTTGCCAACACCGAATTCATGGTAGTCTCTCAGGACACTGCGTATAACGCATTGATGGGCAGGCCATGGCTCCACCTTCATGCGGCGGTTCCCTCGTCATACCACCAATGCCTCAAATACTCCCTTAACGGTCGAGTGGGCGTGCTTCAGGGAGATGCCTCTCCTTTTGCCTCATGTGAAGCCCGTTATCTGAATGCGGACTATCACAAGAGAAAGGACAAGAAGATCCTGGCAGGTGAGGTTGAGCCTGTCGCTGTTGCATGTGATCCCTGGGCAAGCTTGGATGACGCTTACGTCCTCCCGATTCAACGGTTGGACGTAGCCGTGGTCTCGACGGCCAGTGAGTCTCCTGATGAGATGACCGCGACCGCCCGTGCCAGCACCAGCGGCCTAGCAGGATCTGGTAGCCCCAATGTAGTTTCCAACGCAGTCTCTCCCGTGGACGATCCCTCCCCGAGTGGAGAGGACGTGGAAAACGCACCCCCAGCCTTTGATGAGGGCGTCTCCGCCACGGTCGATGAGTTAGTACAGGTGAACCTTGGAACCGAAGCAGATCCATGACCCACATTGGTCAGTGCCGCCATGCCCTCTGAGGAGCGGCAGTAGTACGTGGACTTCCTCAGGCAGCACCGTGATGTGTTCGCTTGGGGCTATGACGAGATGCCGGGGCTAGATCCTGAGGTAGCCGTCCACCGCCTTGGTCTCCCGGCGAACCATCGTGGGTTCAAGAAGCCTCCCAGGAAGATGCACCCATCCCACGGTGCCATGGTTGAGGCCGAAGTTGACAAGATTATCAAAGCCAACTTCGTGAGGGAAGTTCAGTACCCCAAATGCCTGGCTAACATTGTGCCGTTCAGGAAGAAGAACGGGAAGATCAGAGTCTGCATCGACTTCCGCGATCTCAACCGCCACTATCCGAAGGATGATTTTCCCCTTCCAGTGACAGAGCTGTTGATTGACGCCACGGCAGGGTTCCAAGCCCTCTCCTTTATGGATGGATACTCCGGATACAACCAAATCCGGATGGACCCTGAGGATGAGGATTTCACTGCCTTCAGGGCCCCCAAGGTATCTTTTGTTACCGGGTCATGCCCTTTGGCCTGAAAAATGCAGGTGCCACCTATCAACGGGCGATGCACCGCATATTCAAGCCAATCCTCGGCGCAATGGTGGAATGCTACGTCGACGACTTGGTGGTCAAATCGCGCCAACGTCAGGACCATATCAAAGATCTTGAGAAAGTGTTCGGCTTCCTCCGGTCTCACTGCCTAAAGAAGAACCCGTTGAAGTGTGCCTTCGGGGTCACCTCCGGAAAGTTCCTTGGATTTGTGGTAAGATACCGGGGTATTGAGATTGACCCAGAGAAGATCAGGGCGATTAGCCAGATGCCTCCCCCAGGTAACATCTGGGAACTGCAAGGGTTCCAAGGCCACATAGCCTATATACACCGATTCATCGCGAATCTGGTTGGGAAGTGTAATCCCTTTTCTCGGCTCATGAAGAAAGGTGCCACCTATGTATGGGATAAAGAGTGTCAGACCTCTTTCGAGGAAATCAAGCAGTACCTGCTTCAACCTCCGGTTCTGATGCCTCCTGTATCCAGGAAGCCGCTGGTCCTTTATGTGACTGCCCTGGAACGGTCCCTTGGTGCCCTTCTCGCCCAGAAGAACAACGAGGGAACAGAGAATAGCCTCTATTACCTCAGTTGCATGCTCCTCGATGCGGAATTTAGGTATTCCCCCATCGAGAAGAGCTTCCTGGCGCTCGTATTTTCCGTACAGAAATTAAAGCACTACTTGCAGCACCATGAGGTACAATTGGTTTCTCGGGTAGACCCGTTGAAATATATCCTGAGCCGGCCTATGTTGACTGGCCGTCTAGCGCGGTGGGCTGTGATTCTCCAGCAGTTCGACATCAGGTATGTGTCTCAGAAGGCCATCAAAGGGAAAGCATTGGCAGACTTTCTGGCTGCTCACCCAACCTCAGCGGATCAGCCGCTGGATCTAGGCTTTCCTGATGAGGTCGTCCTCTCGGTCGATCATGCCGATCCATGCTGGCAGATGCACTTTGACGGTGCCTCCCGGAGCCCCACCGGTAGAATACTTGATAATCCTAAGCTCAACAGAGTGGGCTTGGGTATCGTCTTCATTACCACGGAAGAAAGCCGTGCTGCCATACTCTTTCCTATTGTCAGAGGGCTGTACCAACAATGAGGCGGAATACCATGCCCTCATCACTGGCCTCGAGTTGGCTCTCGAGATCGACATGCCCCATCTGTGTGTGAAAGGGGACTCCGAGCTGGTCGTTAAGCAGATCAATGGAGACTATGTTGTCAGGAAGCCGGAACTTGTGCCATTGCTGGAGTGCACCCTCCTTCTGATGGCCCAGTTCCATTCTCGGCCAGAAATTGTCCATATTCGCCGGTCGCAGAACGGTCGAGCAGATGCTTTGGCCAGCCTTGTTGCATCACTTGCAGAGCCTGAACAGGATAACCTGATCGTCCACATGACGCACCGTAGGCTCATCGCTCCCGTTATCCCGGACGGAGATCGCGGCCTGTCGGTAAGTAATCTCACCACGGTTTCCCCTATGCCCGGAGCCCCGAGTACCCCAGATATGGCAGTCGAACCAGCCCCTGATTGGAGGACGCCTTTGGTTGAGTACCTCCAACATGGCATTCTCCCATCGGATCGAGCCGAGCGTGAGCGAGTTCGACGCCGCGCATCACAGTTTGTCCTCCAGAGCAGTCCCGGCCTGGAGCAGATCCTCTATAGACGCGGATTTGATGGTGTTCTCCTCCGTTGCCTTCAGGGAGTTGAGATCCCACGAGTCATGCAAGAGGTTCATGTTGGTTCATGCGGTGCCCATCAGACTGGGCCGAAGCTCTCCCACCAGATTCGGAGGTTGGGATAATTCTGGCCCTCCATGATCCATGACTGCATCGAGTATGTCAGGAGGTGCCATGCGTGCCAGGTTCATGAGAACTTTGTGCATCGGCCGCCGGAGCCTCTCAATACCACCAGGTATTCTTGGCCCTTTGCAGTCTGGGGGATGGACGTTGTGGGACCTTACCCGCTGGTGACGGCTCGCTAGTGTCGGTTCATTCTGACCGCTACGGACTTCTTCTCCAAATGGGAAGAGTCGATTCCGCTCAGAGAGGTCAAATCATGTTCTATCGCTGACTTCGTGACCTCCAACATCATTTATCGATTTGGAGTGCCTCACGCTATCCTCACGGATAACGGAGACAATTTCCGAGCAGCCGAGTTGAAGAAGTTGTACGCCAAGTACAACATTCGGTCGAATCATACATCTCGCTATCATGCGCAGGCGAATGGACAGATTGAGGCATTTAACAAAACCCTCTCTAACATTCTGCAAAAGATGGTTGGTCAGAACAAGAAGAGTTGGCCGGACAAGCTCCCCAACGCCCTCTGGGCTTATCGGACGACGACTCGCAATTCCACCCAGATGACCCCTTATTCCCTGGTGTATGGAGATGAGGTCGTCCTGCCCATCGAGATCCAGTTACCGTCCTTGCGCACTGCGGTCTACGACCAGCAAGCGCCGGACAGAGCTGCTGAAGCCCGTCTAGTCGAGTTGGAAGCACTGGATGAGAATAGACTTCGCGCCTTGCACAACTTGGAGAGGCATCAATGAAGAATGGCTCGAGCTTTCAATATGAAGGTTCGCCTCCGCTCCTTCCTGCAGGGTGACCTAGTATTATCCCTGAGAGCACCGATGATCCCCGGCAGGAAGCCACCCAAGTTGGAGCCCAAGTGGGAGGGACCTCTTGTCGTCCACAAAGTCTATCCCAATGGCGTGTACTCCCTAGAGACTATGGATGGTGAGCATGTCACTCCTCCAACCAACGCTAGGTTCCTCAAGCAGTACTATGCCTAAGCACAATTCGGCCCGCACGACGTTAAACTGGAGTTCGTCCCGCACGACGTTAAACTGCAGTTTGTCCCGCACGACGTTAAACTGCAGTTCGTCCCGCATGACGTTAAACTGCAGTTCATCCCGCACGACGTTAAACTGTAGTTCGTCCCACACGACGTTAAACTGCAGTTCATCCCGCACGACGTTAAACTGCAGTTCATCCCGCACGACGTTAAACTGCATTCGTCCAACATGACGTTAAACAGTACCACGTCCGAGCTACAAGACGTTAAACTGTTCAGCATTCGTCTCGCATGACGCTAAACTGCACCTCATGAACTATGTGCGGCTTAATTCCCATCCTTATGGGATACGTAGGACTGCCTGAACATTCATGTTTCAGGCCCAGCCCCATCCTTCGGGAATTTCCATCCCATCTCGGGCCCTTGGCCCAGTTGCCTCTGGGTCTGCGGCGTATGGTGTGAACGCAGGGCTATTTGCTCGCCGCGATGTACGCCCCCCACGGTTGGGGATGCCTTCCGCTCCCCCTTCCCTTATTCGTCCTGCATGACGTTAAACTGCACTTCAAGAACTATGTGCGGCTTGATTCCCATCCTTATGGGATACGTAGGACCGCTTGAACATTCATGTTTCAGGCCCAGCCCCATTTACCAGGAATCTCTATCCCGCGTTGGGCCTCTGGCCCAAGTTCCCCTCCTTTTTGTCCGAGGCGTATGGCGTGTGCGGGGGATTATGTCCTCATTCATGTTGGTCTACTGGCCGCGCCGTACGCCTCCCCCGTGTGTGGGACTACCTCACACCCCTCATCGTCCTGCATGACGTTAAACTACCTCTCAAGAACTACGTGTGGCTTGATTCCCATCCTTATGGGATACGTAGGACCGCCTGGACGCTTGTGTTTCAGGTCCAGCCCCGTCTATTGGTTGATCACGAGGATCTACCATCTTTTGGTTGCTCTCAGGGTGAGTCCTCCGACCCTTTCCGGTGATCTGTTAACATGTTTTGGGTACTTCGGTCTATGACCCGTAGTGTCGGATTCAATCCCGGCAAGTCCTGTGTTACTTGTCGGGCCTCGCGCTTCCTCTTGTTTGAGCCTTCACTCAAAGGGATCCTCGTTAGCGGTTTGGGTACGATGCCTCAGTGCTCTCCTACCGCTCCGGGTCGATTTACCGGTAGGTCCTGGGCCGCAAATCGATATGAATCCTGCGCTTGAGCGGTTGATGCTCGTTTGCTTTCCCCATCCTAGGCTGACGCGATCGGATGTTGTGTTGCGAATATGGTCAGCGACATCCTTGATCGCCATGTAGGCTCTTTCAGGCTCTGAACATTGGTTGCGCAGTCCTCATCACACTCCGCCTTTGTGCGTTGTAGTGGAATCTCGACACTCTCTTCATACTGACCTTCATTACACCTCTACACGTTGGGCAGACCAACCAGGGTAATGGTGTCTTTCGAGGCTCCCACGATCTGAGCACCAAGGATATATGCTGATGTCCTCCCTAAGGGCCATGTGTAGCTGGACCCTCGTCCCCATAAGGAGGAAGGATTCGCCCGAACAATCGCATTCTGGGCCCAGTATAGCTGGAGGCTAGCATCTCTGCCCCTCGGGTGATGGACATACGCAGGCCCCTATCCCAGGATCCTTCTCCTGGAATCGTGCGTGACCGCAGGGCTGAGTATGTTCCCACCTCTGCTGAGTCCACCATATCGCAATAAGAGGATTCCTCCATGGTCCAAACCACACGACCTTAAACTGTGTTGTCTGGTCCTACCACACGACCGTAAACTGTGATCGTCTTGGCCGCCCGATGAGAAACGGCACTGCATCGTGATGTTCTCCTCAGGGGACACTCACGTTCGGCGCTGGTTAATAACCACGTCATTTATCAATGCCTTTCATGGCTTGATTATTGTGGCGACGCCAGGGGTTTCTTAATCACAGGCATGTCGTTGCACAAAGAAAAACCATCCACCTTTAAGGACAAACAAGAAATATCAAATACCGCTTCTTCTGGGTGCTAGGGCCAGACTCGCACCCCTCCCCGCGCTGGTGCCCGATCGTGTTGCGTCGCGCTTCAAGAACTATGTGTGGCTTGATTCCCATCCTTATGGGATACGTAGGAACGCCCGGATGTTTGAAACTTCGGGTCCAGCCCCCACCTCTTAAAGATTCCCCCTTCTCTTGGGAATCTGCCGCCTTCGGGTCACCCTCAAGGCGTGTCCCTCGACCCCTTGCAGTGGTCCACCGGTGTCAAGAGTACTCTGGTTTATTGCCAGGAGGGTCAGGTTCATCTTGGTCAGGTTCCTTCCACTTTTCAGGCTTTGTGCTCCCTTTCATTCGGACCCATCACCTACGCCCTGGGTGGAGCCCCCGTGAGCGGTCTGGACACAATGCCTCAGTGCTCTCCCACCGACTCGGGCTGGTGCCCCCAAGGGCCTCGGGCAGCAAATCGATATGAATCCTGCGCTTGAGCGGTTGATGCTCGTTTGCTGCCTCATTCCATCAACGGTCAGTACGATATTGATGCTGCTTTTCCGCCACGGTCGGCAGTACTCCCATATCGTTACGCCGGTGCCCCCAGTCCTTGAGTGAATGGCCGCATGATTCACATTACGTTTTCCACCCCCCATTCTGACCAGGCAAAATCTCGACACTCTTGACACTACCCCTCAGTGCATCTTCGCATATCCAGGGGATAGGACCACGATGTGGCGTACTTTGAGGTTCCTATGGTCCGAGCTCTAAGACCTTAAACTAAGATCTACCCCTATGGTCCGAGCTCTAAGACTTTAAACTAAGATCTGCCCCTATGGTCCGAGCTCTACAACTTTAAACTAAGATCTCCCTAATCGGGGTTCTACGTCCTGCATGACATTAAACTTCACTTTCAGAACTACGTGTGGCTTGATCTCCAGCCTGATGGAGTACGTAGGAACGCCCGGGCATCTCGAATCAGGTCCAGCCTCAGGGATCGCTAAGTCCCGCCCCTCCTCGTCGCCGGCCGTCTGGCCTGGCTTCTGGTAGAGTGGTGCAGTTGTGATATTCTCCCCGATTCAGCTCGGGATGCCCCATCGCAATGATGGGAAGCGACAGTTTCCTTGTCAAAGAGGTTCTGTCTGAGAATTGGGGTGATTCACGGCCAGATTAGTGCATCCGCCTAATACGCTTTCCCCACGGTGGCGCAATTTTGGGAGTGTTAGATTCTGTCCGAACAAATCGTCACTTCGCCCCACGCTTCGCATGCCCTGTTGATCTGGATTTCCACCCTCGTGCCTGAAGGAACCCCCAAAGCGGCATTGATGATGACATGTGATCCGCCTCCTGCAATATGAATGATGACCTTCGGTCCGTCTATTGCAGTAGTATGGTCGACTGATCCATTGTCCGCTTGCCGTCTTGGGAATTTCCTGGAAGGCCGACCGTTGTGGATTTTTGAATTCGGGACACGCGATTCACCCTTTCTCATTTCCCTATGTTCGGATAAAATCTCAACGCCCCTAGCGTTGTCCCGCTCGTGTGTTGGAACAAGTTGGGGGGATGATACATTGATTAGGTCTGAGGTCTCCTTTCCTAGGAATGACCTCCCTCTTTTCTGTAGAAATCCAGGCCCAATTATGGATGCCTGAAGCTTGGTTAACGCTCCCGCGAGACAATGAATTGTGGTTGAGCATGTTAAGCCAAAAGATGCAGATAAATATATTGGTTCATACAAGTGGATCGAAGTATTGAGTAGCGGAAGCAAAATGTTTTGGGAATGGCAAAACAAAGCCCCTAGGGATTAGCGTGCTGAATGAATCTTTCCAACGCCGCTACCCTTTGGCTGGCGGCCTCCAGAGCTGCTTCTCGCTCTCTGCGTGCCCTCTCCTCGTCGGCGGTCGCAGCACGCATCTCACTGATCCTGGCCTGTGCACGCTCCCGCTCGACTTGAAGTGTGACCATATGTTGGCCCGCCTCCGTCAGCTGTACCTGGGCGTCAACCAGCTGGGCCGCTAGTTGCTCCACAAGCTCAGTGCACGTTGCGACGAAGGCCTCCTTCTCTGTCGCCTGCCCTTCGAGACGCCGGACTTCCTGCTCCGCCACGAGGAGCGCCCGCGTGCTCTCCGACATGTCCCGACATTGTGCGACGTCGGAACGCCGGCGGCTCTCGCGCATCTTTTCGGCCATGAAATCACGGACCGTCAGATGGAGGCGTTGAGCATCAGCTCCCCCGGCACACAGGAAGCGCAGCCAGGTTTGAAGTGATCCCATGCGCCCCAGCCACTCCGATGGGTCTCGCTTGAGGAAGCACTGGATGCACTTCCACCCCCTGTGTCGCGTTATCCGGCTCTCCTCGACCGCCTCCGCGTCCGAGTCGTCCATCTCCTCGGGGTCGGTAGGCCGGTAGGCAGGGAAGGCAGCCAGCAGGTCTGCTGCAGGGTCCGCCCCTGGGATGTCCTCATGGGGGATAGGTTCCCCAACATCTGGGCGACCTTCTTCTCTCGCCCCAGCGGCATTGAAGCCCTCGTCAGCTCCCGACCTCTCTCCGATGGCAGCACCGCCGGCGTCCGCTGCCCCCTGATCAGTAGTTGGTGGGGCCGGCTCGGTGTGAGAAGTCTGTTCCGGAGCAGGCGGCATGTCTGCCACCGGTCCACTCGTGGATGGCCCGGGTTCGGCAGCCCGACGAGCCTCCAGTGTTGAGATCACTGCGCAGGGCATGCTGTGGTTAGTCACGGATCGTCGACAACAAGCACCGACAGTAAGGTAAGGAGACTTATGGGAATCCAATGCGTCATCTTCTACTATCCCGGCCGCCGCAGGAGCAATTGCAGCAGGGGACCCCTCAGCGCTTGTCAATTCAATGATGGGCGTCTAGCCCCCGCCTTGTCCTGCTGGCGCCTCTCCTACTCCTACTGAGGATTCCTGACCAACATCCGTGCACTCCTGAGGAAGGTGAAGAAATGGGTTAGAAGCTGCATAAGAGAATGGATGAAGCAGGTTGAGTAGGGATAGAAGCGGACCTCGAGGAGCTCAGTGATATCAATGTTTCCAGGGCCGGCCACCTCGCCGCTCTCCCGTGGGCTCCCCTGATGGGACCTTCCCTCGGAGCCTTCATCCTCCCCCGTCTCCTCCTCTTCCTCGGAGTCGTCGTTACTATCATCTTCCTCCGGAGGCATCTGTTCTGGAGCAGGCTCTAGACCGAGCATCACCTTCACCAGAAGGGACGGCTCCGCACGCTGACCACGTTGGCGCGCGTACTCGTCCATGGCCGTCAGATACGCATACCGCCGGTGGAAGTTCACCCTGTCGGCGACCTGAAGGCGCCCGACCTCTTGCAGATGGATTCTTTCGTTGGTTATCTTCTTCCAGATGGTTTCGGTCCCCAGCGACTGCCGCAGGGTCATCCAGGCTGACCACAGCGCTGGGAAGACTGCATCGTTGGGGGGTTCGAGCAGACGCCTTACCTGCTTCCCGGGCCGCTCTTCGACCACCGCACGTGCCCCCTCTCTGGGAGCCGAGGTCGTAGCGGCAGCCTGCGATGTGCCCGCCGCCAAAGTCCCTGCTCGCGCCGGCTCCACTGCTTGGCGCGCCTCCGTTCTCCCCCGTGTAACGGCGCCTCGCCTCCTTCCTTGACGCCCGGTCTCCGCACGGGTGACCTCGAGCTACCGAACTGGTTTCCGTAGAAGCCCCTCGGGGTACGCGATGGCCCAGTGTTCAGCGTACCCGGTTGCCAAGCTTGCATCGACCCCGGTAGGAGGGAGAGTGATGACCTCGCCAGAGCCGAAAGCGGCGAACATTAGCCACATCTGGTGAAGGACGCAAGGGTTCGTCTCCTCCCGGACAGCAGTGAATACCCTCTTCGGCATCCGTTGAAGGCACCCGAACTGCCTGGCGAACCGGGTTGGCACGTAGGGCTCGCAGATCACCTTCCCGTCGATCCGAGCCACGACCACCCCGCCCCGCATGTTCAGGAAGTACTCGTGTTGCTCTAGCGGACCCTGTCCGTTGTCGATCATCTGGACGACGGGAGTGGGGAACGGGCTGAAGTTGAAATTGGCATGATTTCCAATCTGAATCCTCACGCCCTCCTCATTTATGGTCATCGGAGCGACCCCCGCGATGTTCAGCAGGGAGGGTCGCAGGCCGTTGCCCGGAGGAATGATGGCATTTGGAAACGTGTACCCACCAAGGTGAGCAGCCACCCAGCCGTGGAAGAATTGAAAGGGACCACAGATCCTTCGTGGTGACCCCCCTCGCGAGATGCGTCCCAGGATGGCGTACAGCTTGGCCAGCACTGGGACCCCGAGGTTATATCTTTTATTGGCGGCAATGGCGCCCGCCATCGCCAGTGTCGCCGGACGGACACCCATTCTCGCCTCCCGCACTGGCAGGAGCCACCCACTCCGAAAGGCGGCTAGGAACGCCGCGTACCAGACATTTGGGTCCCGGGCCTCGATGACGCGGTACCCCCATGAGCGGTAGTCTCCCGTCTCCAGGACCCGCCAGTACGACCCGTTCCGGCTCCTCTGAGCCGCGGTCGAGCACCGCTTCCCCCTGCCTGGCATCTTGACCGCTGGGTCATGCTCCAAGAACTGGCCGAACCACTCCTTGTAGGCTATGTCCTTATGGAAGTCCTTGATCCCGAGCCGCTGCGTAGCCAGGTCAAGTAGATGCCATGTCAGAATGGGAGTCCGTGACCTGTCTTCCCAGGTGTTCTTCAGAGGCAGGAACTCATCGTACTGGTAACCCTCTAGCGGGATACCTCCGATACAGTGGATGTCCCAGAGACCGATGCTAACCTCCCCATAGTGAATATGGAAGGTGTTTGTATCCGGGGACCAGCGGGTGAACAGCTCCGGCCCGAGCTCGGACTGCTGGTAGAAGTGGAACTGCGACGTCCACACCGCCTCAAACAGGCCGATGTACCGCAGATCCTCCGCGAAGTGATCGCAAGTGTGGCGTACCCAGAACGCCCAGGCCCACTCACTGGTGAAATTTCCCCCAGATCGCAAGTCCCAGTCCTTCAGCCAACCCTTGGTGTCGTCGGTGAAACTCTGGCGATATGTGCTCGAGTAGAGGGCTGGAGAGTTCTCCGCAGTAGGCTCACTTCCGACGATGGTTCGCGTCCTCGGGTTCAGGACATAGACATCTAAGTGTCTGGTATACCTGGAAGGATGCCCATTGTTGGTGATGTTATAGCGGGGAAGCTCATCCTCCCGAGTCACCCAGGTCCGTGGCGCATCAACCTCGAACCCTGGCACCGGAACCTCATCTAGGATGCCAAAGTTCCAGAGCGGAAGGTTGTCAGACAGCAGATATGTCTTCTGGGCCGGCATCAGCAAGTCGAACAAGGATTGATTGTTGGAAACAATCTCCATGGCTCCGTAGACCTCCTCGTTCGCCGCCATCTCAGCTCTGCGAATGGCGTCATCCCCCTCATTTCCTTGATTCGCGGCCATCTCAGAAGCTCCAGGAGTCGTGTGGGTTAAGGGATGAGGCGTGCGGAATCGGAAGAGGCTGGTCCCAGGACTTCGGCATTCCGGCGTCTCCCTCAGAACCCGATCGTTGCGACCTCTCGCCGATCAGATTCCGAGGGGGGGACTTTTGTAGACGCCAGAAAAGTCCGTTGTTCCCAAACGAAGCTCCGGATGCGGAAAGAAAGGTCATATTTGGAGCCGGAAGCACGTTTCGGAAAGCCTGGAGGCCTTGCGTGGAATTTCGGAGGCCCGCGCGCGAAGTTGTAGTGCCGCGCGCAAACCTCCTGGGATGCGCGCAAAGCAATGGCCCGGCGCGCAATTTTGAGCGCCCGTGGCCCGCGCGACTCCCTTGCGTGCCGGGCCCTATTCTGCACCCGCGAAGGAAATTGTACGCCCACGAACCAGATTCCGCGCCCGGGGTTGCCTATAAATATCAGGCGACCCCCGACGTTTTGGAGGTTGCCGGAATTCGAAGAGTCGCGCGTTCGCGCAATCCAACCCCCTCCGCGTGCAATGCCGATCTTTAGGTAACCTCCTTTCTTTCGCGCAATAAAGCCTTGGGGTTCGCCTTCGCGCGTAATCTTTTGGCTCCTTTCCTTTGAATAACCCTTCACCCAAAGGCATTCGCGCGCAAAAGAAGCCTCTTGCGCGCAATTGCCCCCCAGGTGCGCGCAATCCAGCCCGATTGCCGGCACCCCCCCTTTCAAAGTGGTCATTCGTTAAAGAATGAGCTGTTGCCCCCGTGCGCTATCCGAAGCCCAGTGTGCGCAATCTCTATCTTCTGCGTGCAAAGCGCTAGCTCAATTGCGCGCCAGCCCGCCCATTTGCGCGCCGACCAGCGGTATTGCGCGCCAAGCTCCTCTTTTGCACACAATCCGCCGGGGTCGCCCCCTTTGACCCCCTGAGGGTACCCGCCTGCGTGGAACCCGATAATCTTCATCCCGGGTGCCTGCACCGTGCGTTGTCTTCCCATGCGGCCCTCCAGGCTCGCGCGAAGTGACACGAACCCATCGGCGGTATCACCATCGTCCGCGCTGCAAGACGTTAAACTGCCAAGTGTTTCGTCCAACATGACGTTAAACTGTACCACGTCCAAGCTGCATGACGTTAAACTGCCTAGCATATCGTCCGCGCTACAAGACGTTAAACTGTTCAGCATTCGTCCTGCATGACGCTAAACTGCACCACGTCCGCGCTGCAAGACGTTAAACTGCCAAGCATCTTCGTCCTGCATGATGCTAAACTGCACCACGTCCAAGCTGCACGACGTTAAACTGCCTAGCATATCGTTCGCGCTGCAAGACGTTAAACTGCCAATCATCTTCGTCCTCAACACACGACGTTAAACTGTTCTTCGTCCGGCAAGACGTTAAACCGTCCGCTTCATCCTCAACGCATGACGTTAAACTGTACTTCGTCCGGCAAGATGTTAAACCGTCCGCATCACCCGATCCCGTACCCCGTACGCAGGGTCCTCCCGGTTTGGATGTGGCCCCCACCCGCTCGTCTCTGCAGGGATGTCGGGATTGGAGTGGCCTTCGCCCACGGGGGTAGAGTGTTACAAACCGAACGAACTACATGGACTTTGATCCCTGTCTCCTAAAAAGGGTACATAGGAAGCCTCTCCGAGGTTCAAGCCCACCACCTGGTCGTCCCGGTCGTATTCACGTCGGTTCGTCCATTAGTGGACCCCTCCCGGGTTCACACTTGCGTTGATTCACCTATGAATCCGCCCCTGTGGGAGACTGCACGTGTGTATCTCCATTGTGCTTCCCCACTGCCGAATCCAGTAGAGGGCGTGACAGGGATCGAGGTCTCTCACCTTCGGCCCAAGTCCCTCTCCAACTGAGCTTTGCCGCATTCGGGCTGCCTCAGTGCGTAAGTCCTGACAGAACGAACTACATGGAATTTGATCCCTGTCTCCTAAACAGGGTACGTAGGAAGCCTCTCCGAGGTTCAAGCCCACCACCTGGTCGTCCCGGTCGTATTCACGTCGGTTCGTCCATCAGTGGACCCCTCCCGGGTTCACACTTGCGTCGATTCACCTATGAATCTGCCATTGTGGGAGACTGCACATGTGTATCTCTATTGTGCTTCCCCACTGCCTTTTTCTCCTTTCAGCGTCCAACATGACGTGAAACTGTGATCCACCCGGCCGTTCCATCCCCCTCTGTGCGAGGTGGTTCAGTTCAATCCTCCGCCCGGCATCCTCGACCTCTTCGTGAGTCGGCTTGCCGACGTCCAGCATGACGTTAAACTGTATATCCGAACTACGCTGTCGTTGATCCGCGCCAATGCGTGGTACGTAGGAAGCCCCTACGGGGTCCAAGCTATTCACTCCATCATTCATCCTGATCCTTACCCGGGCCGCCACATCCCGGTGGGGTCATGCCACTTCATTCCACTCCACTTCACTCGGGAAGCCGCCCATGTGCTGGCCCCAGCGTCGGAGGTTCCCCGCAAAGGGTTCTCTCATCTGATCCACTTCTCGTGTTGATCAGCCTGATGCCGTCCCCACTGGACGTTAAACTCACGACATACCATGTGCTAAACATGGGAAGCTGAGGAAAACCACAGGTAACAGAGTTCCCCGCACCCAGCGCGGGATGCCTCAGGCCATCATGCCTTCGAGAAGCCCTATTAGGGACGGAAGGCAGACATGTAGAGCTGCAGTGTTAAGACGCGCCCCCAACACCCAAAGCTACCCGGTCTCCTCACCGCAGGTTGCTGCCCCGACCAGACCCCTTGGAGCGTCTGGGCGGAAGCAGCATAATTAACCGGTGTCCATGAAGATATGGCGCCGGGAATGAGATTCACGAACATTCTTAAATCTATGAGGGAGACCCGGATTAGGCAACGAGTTCTGAGGAGACGTCCACGGAAGGAGGAGCCGACATCCCATCATCCCGGTTTCGATCAAGGAGTAGACGCCCCGGAATAAGGGACGGATGCCGCCCGCCTTTGGAAAGCGGGACTGCGGGGCCACAAGCCGCGCGCCCATCCCCTCGGGTCGACGGGCGCACGCGCGAACGCGTCCTGGCGGAATAGCATCGGAACAGAAACCCGATGCACATCCGCACCGAAACAGTAATCGTATAAACTTGGGATCTTAGATGATTTAATACAACATGTCCACATGGGACACCATCTATATTTCATGATTCTATAAAAAATCCAAAACATTTTCAACTGTGAAGACTAGCTCAATGAAGCCCTTATCAATTGAGTATAATCTAGGCTTCATGTCTATGTGAATTACCCTAAGATAGTATAAACTATTACAAATAATTATATAGATATTTTGGTTAGAAGGGCTCTGAGTGATCCCTCAAAGGAAGTCATTTGGAGAAATAGGGGATTCCCTGAGATTGGTCGAATTAAAACTTAATGTAGAAATAGGTAATACATTCTTTCTTCAAAGGTGGTCTGAAACTCTTCATCCCCTAGTAGATGGATCCTTTCATAATGAACATGGAATTGGTATTACAAATGCAGGCAAGATTTAGAATGACTCATCCAACATTGGCAATATTTCCATGAAGGTTGTGGAGATCTCAAATGTTGTTGTGATAAGGCATCTAGTTGATATGACAATATCTTATTTTTTTTTGATCATGATGCCTCTATATCAGATTAAGAATCCAACATAATTCCCATATATAAACCCGAATTCATGCTTTAAGGGGTTCATCATCATCTTCCAAGAGTGGATGAATTCAAACTCTTTCAAAAAATCTCTGAGATGGTCCCAATGATGGTAGAATTTGACCGCCAAATCCTCCATGTAGAATTACAGTAGTGTCTGGTGGATGGGTTTGAAGATATTTTTTATTTATATCTAATAAGTTGATCATTCATTATACAGACTAATGGTAATTATGTGAGAGTAGAACATCTCTTGTGATTCTCAGAAGGTGGTAGACTATTAATATTCAAGGGACATATTGTTCTAGTTATATCTGATGTATCAATACATGAAGAAGGGATCTTATATCTCTGTTGTGGAATATATTATCAGCTCTATTATTGGAAGTTAAAAATAATCCATCAGATAATGGATGTTGAGACACCAAAAGTTAATGTAGAAACTGATCTATCTATTATTCATCAAGACTAGACTGGTGTCATCAAGCCACATTGTAATTGTACCTCCTTGATGAATTTGGACATCATAATCTTTTCAACCACATCTTAAACTATGGGACCATTAGAGGGGTGATTTTTTCATAGGATTCTTGAGTCTATAATGAATCAATGAGAGGCAATGATGGTGGATGGAGAGCTTAGGGTCTAGTCCTTGTATCTCATCATATATCACAACTAATACATCATGATGTTTCATTAATAATTCCACATACTGATGTTGTTCCTCTTTAGGATTGGTTGTACTAATTAGAATTGGCCTTAGATCTATCATGATTACATGGTTCACCAAATCCAACTCATCAATGGTAGTGGAGATTTCCTCTTTAAATGTTGGAGGAGCTTATTCCAAACCACCTCCTTTATTGTCATTATAGGAGAAATTATTTAGGGTTAATAGTTCATCAGGGCCAAAAAAATATAAAGGAGTAGTGGTTCTAGCTGGGGAAGATATGGAATCCTTGTTGGGAAACCCATGCTCTTCTGAGACCATAGAAATAGATCTTGATGTAAAAATATTATCAAGCCTTCAATAATGTGGTCCATGCATGATATCATCGAAATTTAGTAGGTTGGATGCGATTGGATCAACCCAGATCAACGAAACAGATGGGAGTGATACACAATGGTTTCTAGGGAACAACTATCTCATTACCTCATTGGGGTGACAGCATCTGGTGTCACTCATTCCTATAATCGGTAGGATAATGAGGTAATCTCCTCAATTCACTTGTACATTGGAACACATCTACCTTTCCTATTAGGAATAAAAAATAAATTTATCAACTCTGGAATTTTAGCCTCTAAATGGTGAAGCAGGAGTATGAAGGAGTCATCGAAATGCATACACAGGGTAGAAGCAATGTTGGTGTGCTCGACATTGGTGTTCAAAACATGATTTTACTTGATCCTATAATATACTACATTCATATAGATGGGTCCACAAGATTCCAAGTGGGATTAATCACCAAATATCAATCATATTCAACTATTGATGGAATACATGAGTTAATATTGATATGAGGAGGAAACCATTAAATTAAGATAGAGATATGGCCTATATATTAGTGTTTTCTAGGGGATATTCTATCAATAACCCCTGAATTCATAATTTTATACCAATCCATCAAACTGGGATTTCAACAGGATTAGGGAACATGATCTATTCTCATTATTATCACAGACATAACTTTTCAGGTCTAAGGGACTCACGTCTACATCAATCAATACTAGATCATGGAGTGTTTAAGTTGGGATGATATTGATCATGAAACATATTTCATCCAGATTGTTGTGGATCTTTATGCCACTGAATTGGTTGGAGGAGTAATATGGGCATATTTTCCCTGCATGTGGGATTCCACATCTTATTTGGAGAAATAAATTATGGATTGGCATCTTCTCACTCAAATAACTCATCATAAAAGGTCATTGGGGTTGCTAACTCTATTTCATTGTAGAGGGGAATTTCAAATAATCTATTAGAACATCATGAATATCCTATAACAGGTAGAGTGGCTCGAGGATTGAGAGCTTCATAGGTATTCTAGAGAGCTTCTTTATATCATCGTACATTTTATCCATGAGAACATTTTATACCTGAATGGGGATTCCTTTAGAATGTGGTCAGATAGGTGCTACTAGATGAACCACAAGATATTGGATATTGATGGAAATTTCCTTATTCTCATCATTTAACTCGCCCAATACCACCACTGGATGACTGCCTAATATTTAGGCCCTGACATCAGTTGTACGTAAATGACCATGCTGAAGTTATGGCTATTCGTCCTTATAAATTTCCAACATCAGTCGAGGTAGTGGGTTTTATAGAACCACCATTGAGGAATATTCCAATTTTGAAATTAACACTCTGAGGAAATTGATTCATCTCTATTGGGGGTTCTAGTGGTAGTAAGGTGATACATGGTGCTGAGCCACTAAGAGTGTTTCCAACTCAACCATGCGGAACTTCTGATCAATGTTGTCTAAATTCTATCGGATTCCTATGTAAACAAACTGATGGTAAAATATGAGAAAACATAGAATCCATAATTAATGGAAAAATCACATTACCTAGTCCTTAGTGATGGTTTTAGGGACATTTAATTTTTATGTTTCGTTCTTCTATAATAACAATGAAAACTAATAAACATTCAGATTTTCCCTCAATATTTATTATTAAGAAGTGGGGACTTCCTCTTGATTGTCCCAATCTTCGATTGGAAGTGGTTGGGTGATTTTTGGTAGCATTGACGTTGACACATTATATGGATGGTTATCTAGTGGTGGAGTCATTGTGTGAGTAGACTAGTCGCTACACGCTTGGTCGAATCTATATGGAAATACCAACAACAACATTCCATCCCTATAGGACTTGTTTTTCACCAGTGCCTCATGTACGATGGCAGTAGAGCTTATTGGAAACTCAACACGGTAATCTTCGAAATTATATTATATAAATACAAATCATGATATGTGGAATTGATAGAGAGTAAACCTATATAGGATAGATATGACTTCATTGTGATCCTTTAAAGGGGATCCCAATCATCCTCCTCCTGCATATACCATTAGAGGGGTTTAATAATTCTATGGATCTCGCCTTAAGGGATGGCATACTTCAACTATTAGGTTCCTATGCCAATCTATGATTCTGAGGACTGTTATAATGGATCCATCCTTAAATTTTATTCTCCCTCAGAATCTTATAACAGAACTACATGGACAATGACTTGGTGCTTCTGGGAATTTTTCCTTCGATGGATGTGGTTCACCCTTCTTCCTCGAGACAACACTACAGTGTTGGGATGTTCATTGGAATGGGTAGGTCCTCTATTCTAGTGGGAGATAACACTAGTTTGAACTTTTATTTGATTTTTTGGGATATCGGGTGGGCCTCCATATTATTTTCTATCGAAGTGGGAAGGACATTTTCATAAGCAATTATAGGAGAGGGGATGACCTCCACTCTAGTTGTGGATGATGTAGAGAGTATCACAGCTATGGTCATCAAGAACATGGGGAGGGCATCCATGTTGAACTATAATGATGGGATGGGGAGGAAATTCATATTTTGAGGATATATCTTAAGGAGGAGCTTCGTAATAATCAAAAACGGGTTGGGCATGACCTTTTTGATTGTTAATGTTATAGCAGGGAGTACCTCTGCATGAGCTGGTGGAAACATGGGGATGGACTCCATGCCAAACGTAGGTATAGTGAGAAGGAACTCCACTATATTTAGTTATTTCATGGAGTGTATCTCCATATTGTTTGGTGATGAAGAAGGGAGGACCTCGACATTGGTCATTTATATAGCGGGGATGACCTCCACTTGAGTTTGGAACATCGTGATCATGAAAATCGTGTTGACTGGATATGACACATGGAGGGCCTATCTGTTGACTGGTGGTAGCAGCACATAGAGGCCCTCATATTGGTTGTTGATGAAGTGGGGAGGGCCTCCACTTTTATGAATTCTAGGAAAAGTAGGAGGACCTCCATGTAGATTGTGAGAGTGTGGAAGACCTCCCCATTGGTTGGAGATAGTACAGGGAGGGCCTCCCTGTAACATCCCAATTAAATAATGAATATAACAATTTCATAGTAATAATTATTTGGGAAATATATATCAATTTATCATTAAAGGGGATGCTATGTATGGTGGAAAACATGAAAAACAACAGTGGGTTTCTTTGAAATCTTATGTTGTACACAATGCTGAGTCATAGTGTAAATAATAACAATAATATTATTATTATATTATAATTTTAAATGGTATATATCGACTAGACGTTGTACTAGAGGGATTTAAAATAACTAATTAAAATATGGTTATAAATGTTTGTTAAATTTCATTAAATTTATCCAATAAATTCTAGAGTCTTAAAAGAATAAAGAAATCAATTTTAAGAATAAAATACTCTAATATTTTATAAAGGTCATGTTACCTCCTTTTGATGGATAACCCAGTCAAAATATTGTTTTTTTAACTTTCATATATTCCATTCGACAAAATAAACTTCTTCATTATATCGGGTAAATAAAATTGTTCATTGTGTAAATTTTTGATATTTTTTTAATAATGATCATTTTTAATGAATTGTGAAAATATTGCATTTTCAGTCAAAAATCTCTTTTCAGCTATTTCATTTATATGATTAGATTTAAATTTGAATTGATTTTAAAGTGTAATTATAATTTATGTTAATAATTTAAAATAATTTCATTAATTTTATGTAATTTCATTTTTAAATTTGACATAAACACACGTCAATATTTTGGTAGTTTTTACTTCTTAAAAACACGCTTTATGGTTTGGACAACGAGAAATAATTTAAAATTAATTTCTGCAGCTTTTTTGTAATGAATTAGGAAAAATTGATTCCATATTTATAATCAGTCATTACAAATTGTTAAAATTTGTAACTTTTATTTTCAGAAATTATGAACAATATCTTTAGTAACATTTTATTTACCATGGTTAAATGGTAAATCTGGTAATTAAGAGTAAAAAATATATTATAATAATATTAAATTACCCTAACACATGTAATAATTTTAATTCATGGTAAATTTACTTCCATGGCCATCCTATTGTCGCTTTAGGGACCCCATTGAGCCACTTGTAACTGAAAATGACATTTTATAAAAATTAATTTATATTTAAGGAAAATGTAACATAATTATATATCTATTAGTAAAATAATTTATATGTGGTTTTATATAGGATATAATTTTGACTTTAAATTTTCATTATAAGTACAAAACGATTTCTTAAATCATGTTATTTTATATAATATTTGAAGACATTAGATAAATATAATTAATTAGGACAGAATGGTGATGAAATGATTGATTCATTAATAAATGATTCCAATAAATGATATTATTAATATTAAATTTAATTTAATTTGGTTATTTTGATATCATCCACGAATTTTATAGAGTTTAGTTAGATTTTATATTTGTAATAATTATGTGTTTTCAAATAAATCATGTTTTATAGATTTTTGAAAAGACATGATATGAATATTGTCAAAATTGAACTAATTCATTTTTAGAAATATAAAATATTATATAAAATATTATAAAATTAAAACAAATATATAATATTCATCCAACTAGTTATCATAAGTCTAAAAATTTAATATTTACACTTTAATTTGTTATTTTTTTGTTTTTATAACTATTTTTATTCTCAAATTGATAAGTTAGTCATAAAATGGTCAGAGTAGAAAAGGGATAAAAAAAGAGATAAGGATTAAAAAATATACAAAACCTATATGATTTTTTGTATGATTTTATTCCGATATATATTAACAATATAATTTATTTTAATGAGTTTTGGATCTTTTGAAATATAAAATCATATTATAATAAAATAATACTTTCATACATTCCTAAAGAGCCCATCCTCCCTTTTATAAAAGCCCACCAACTCTAACACATTACTCACACCTCTCCAGGTAATTTTTCTCATTAATAATCCACTCCAATAACCTCTAAATATCCCTCTATTCCACCTATAGACCTCAATTTTGGTTGAATTAAATTCAATAAATCATTTTTTTTAACAAAAGGGTGTTACCCGTTTTAAAGGTAACGTTTTCTATAACGTTCTTTTCTATTATTTTCCTTCTCAAACCCTTATATGCTCTCATTATTCTAGTATTTAAAAAAACCAGTATCTTCCAAATACAATGTTGTTTTTATGATAGGTATTCGAACTACACTTCCACACACCTCTATCTAATGGATACGAATATACTATTTCTTTGGATGTTGAACTACTACCTCACGAAAAGATGATAGTTCAATTATCTTCTTCAAGAACTCATGGTGTCCATTACGATGGAACTATATTTATTTGTGATATATTATATATTTATATTTCTGCTATTCTTCTTTAGCTTTCATGTTTAACATACCATTTTGATTTCCATAATCCTTAAATTTGATAATTTCATTTGGGGACGTGAAGACTACCCCTCAATCAAAGTGATAAGACCCGTTCATGCCATATGTGGAATATATAAAGGATAATTTTATTCAAACTATATATGATATATTACTAGAATTATGATATACCAATTTATCATTATGTTTTCATACCTTTAAATATGAAATAGAAATGAATGTAGTGTTCATCCGTACGTACGGCTTACCATCTCCAAAAATGATGAATTTAATTTCTTATCTCCAAATGTTATGTAATATTATAAATAAAAATATATATACAAGGTATATATTATATATATTATATCTAAATCATTAATATCATTCAGGTGATAATGGGAATTTGACCACATTGACGACTTGTAATTATAAGAAGTCCATTTTTGAGTCACGTACCAAATATCGAGAAAACAATAATTATAATCTTAAATGATTATGTAATTTTTATAACATGTTAATAAGTGAAATAAAAGAAATATTAAAATTTAAAAAGGTTCTAATGAAAGTAAAAGTTAACTTTAATTTATTATTCCGCAGATTAAAGAAGGAATGAGTTAAGTAGGACATAAGGTGAGGGATGTTCTTAACCCAATTTCCATTCATTTAGTAAAACTTATACTTCTTGAATATTTCATGCTATGATTATGTGAGAAGTAATTTTGATATACTATATTGTATTTATAAATTACATATGTTACTTATAGTTAAAAAACATAATCGGCCTATTTTATTTACAAAATGGTCTTTGTAAGGGAGTTCATCTCAATCTACTTTCATTGAGGCATACATCAATTTATACCCGACATTCTTTTATACATTGTATAATAAACCCCTTTAAATTTTACTTGTATTAAAAATGAATATTTTTTTAGGAATCATTTTACTAAATGCGAAAAGGAATGATTCTTTTTAATGTATGTATTGACAACAACCCTTCCACCACATGTCAACATTATTTTATATTTATCATACTTAACAAGCCATGATGTTTTTTAATGTACAATATATACCATATACTATTTTTATGTATTTAGGTATTGAAAATGGTATTGGTAATGGATTTAATATGTTAATATATTGAAATTTTCTATTTTTATTTCAATTTGGAAATGTTATCTTTACTTTCATCTTATTTATGTGTTATGATAATGTTATGGTTCTAGGGAATTGTTTACGCATACAGGTGGTTCATGATAATCCTGGGGTAGGTGATCCCGAGATAGCTCTCCAATCCATTGGGTAATGTAAAAGAGGTAAAAAATAATTTTTCTCCTAAGTGATTTAGGGAATATATTGTGATGGTTATTCCAAACATAACTCCAAAAATAGTTGTGAAATATAAAACATAAATATGTTAAGGATGCCAATAGTGACCTTTTATGATTTATGATTTCTATTTGTTATTCATAAATCTTATCATTTCATAAGGTGTGTTAGAGTGGTTATGTTATTTTTGTATTGATTGACTATTGATTTCATTCATTATTTTATAACCCTTATTGACCTTTTTATTCTCATCCCATGTTCCTGAAATGCATTTCATAGTGTATATGTAAGGTTAAGAGAACGTAATAATTCAATAAGATTTTAATCCTGAAAATAACTATTGTCTTCTCTTAGAAGTTTCTATTTTATGAAAAAATGGATACTGAGTAGAAGAGTATAGTTTTTAATATTTGAGATGTAATGAAATAATTATGGCCTAATTCTCTAAAACTCTAAACCTAAAAATATCCACAATGTGAATTTTTTAAGTAACTCAATATTATGTACGGTTTAAGGCTGGGGACTTATAGTTCATATGAGAGGTTGTTTTAGACAACTTTAAGAGTTAGGATATTGTAAAAAAATATCCATTAATTTATTTATTTTAATGTTGAAATGATATATAATTTTAATATTACCATTTTGTTTCATCTAAGATATTTCTTGTGTTCAAAATTCTTTTCTATAGTGGAAACAGTGTAGTTGTGTTGTGAAGGAATACAAAGGGAAATCCCCATTCAAATCAGCATCCTGAAATTGTCATAATCAGAATTGAATATATTGTTGTAGTGATGGATCAGTTGAATCAGCTGATAAATGTTGGTTGTGTTTATTAATAAAATTTTTTATGATTCCAAAATGATGAGGGACATGACTGTCATTTGAGGGTAGTCGTGAAAACATTAAAAGAAACGAGTCAGTATGGGAAATTTATAAAATGTGAGTTTTGGTTACAAAAAATATCATTCCATTGCCACATTGTTTCAAAAAATGGTGTAAAAATTGATCTTGGTAAAACAGTAGTTTTTGAAGAATGGCCAAGAGACACATATATAACTAAGATCCATAGTTTTCTTCCATAACTAGGATATTAATAGGGGTTTGTTGAAATTTTTTCACGGTTATCTATCCCACTACAATGTTAACTTGAAAAGGTGTTATCTTTATTTGGAAAAAGAAATATGATGACTATTTTCAGGAAATGAAAAAAATATTGGTGAATGAAAAAGTTTTTTAATTACCATCCAGATATGGTGAATTTTTTATTTAAAACGATGCCTAATTTAAAGTAATTGGTTGTGTACCTTTGAAGAATGATCAGGTATATTTTATGATTTACATCAGTTGAAACCTCCTTGTTTAAATTACCCAACACGTGATTTGGAATTAGCTACTATTTTCTTTTCATTAAAATTTTGTAGGCATCATCTGTATATAGTAAAATATGAAATATATACTGACCACAAAAGTTTTAATTATAGATTCACTCATAAATAATTGAACATGAGATAGGGGAGATTGATAGAATTAATAAAGGATTATTATTTCATAATTCATTACCCTTCCGGAAAAGAAAATAACGTGGATGATGCATTGATTAGAAAAATTGATGCTACAATAAACATGATAAGTCTAAAACGTGATCGTTTGGTTAATTATTTGATAAATTTGGCTTTGAAGTTGTTGGTTCAAGAAATTTTGATGTTTTGTTTCAGTTTTCATTATAATCATCTATAGTAGACAGAATAAAGAAGGCACAAAAATATGATAGTGAGATGCAGAAAAAGGTATAATTGTCTCATAAGGGTTTGTTTTCAATGTTAAATATTGATATAGACTAATTCTTTAGGTTTAGGAAGAGATAATGTGTGCCTTGTGAATCACTAATGAAGAAAGAGTTATTAGGTGAATCTCACAGTTCTCTATTTTCAGTTCATCCCGGTATTACTAAGATGTAAAGAGAGCTTTAGGATTATTACTATTGGGATGGAATAAAAATAGATATTTCTCACATTATTGTGAAGTGTTTTTCTTGTCAATGGGTTAAACCATAGAGGTAGTTACCAAAAGGCATGCTTCACCCATTACCAGTTCCATAGTGAAAATGGGAAAATATATCATTGGACATCATTGTGATATTTCCTACAAAATCTTGAGGTTTTAATGCAATATGGGTTGTTGATGATCGATTTACTAAATCTACACATTTCTTTCTAATTCGCGATACTTTTTCTCTAAATTAGCTTTCTCGATTTTATGTTAAGGAGAATATGAGGTTTAATGGAGTTCCACATTCTATTTTATTTGATCGTGATCCCAGGTTTACTTTTATCTTTTAGAAAGGCCTTCTGATGTTGTTGTGTACTGAATTAAATTTTAGTACATATTTTCATTAACATTCATATGGGTCGTCCGAACAAACAATTCAGACATTGGAAGATATGTTATGTGCTTGCTCAATGGATTACAAGGGAAGATGGGACCAACATCTTTTTTTTGATGAATTTTCTTATAATAATTATTTCTATTCCAGTATACATGTGGCTATATTTGAGTAATTATATAGAAAGTGGTTTTGAACTCCATTTTTTTGGGGTGAAGAGGTTAAAAGAAGTTGATCAAACCTATATTGGTAGAAGAGGTGGAAGAGAAAGTTTATATGATTCAGAAGCATATGAGAATAGCTCGGAGAAGGAATAAAAGTTATGTGGATAACTGGAGGAAGGATCTTTTTTTTGAGGTAGGAGATAACATATTTCTCAAAGATTCTCCATGGAAAACTGTGATGGACTTTTGTAAGAAAGGAAAGCTATGTCCGATGTTCATTTCAATCTTTGAAATATGAGAGAAAGTTGAATCAGTTTCCTATAGAATGGCTTTACTCCATGTTTATCCCACGTACACAATGGTATTCATGTTTTAGTGTTGAAAAAGTTTAGTCCAGATCCATCTTATGTTTTGAGTCCATAGGTAGTTCAGATGGAAGAGAATATTTTTTTAGGAACAACCAGTCAAGATTCTTGACCGAAGATAGACTGTTTTGGGGAATATGTTAATTCATCAGGTAAAGGATTCGTGGAAAAACAATATAGTTGATTTTGAAAAATCGGATTCCGATAATGCTATGAGTGATTAATACCCCCAATTATTTGATAATTGAATAATATTATGAGGAGGAAATTTCTAAAAGGGTGGAAAGATTTAACATCCCAAGTAACTAAAGAATATTACATTTTCAAATTTAATAATATTTGTGAATAAAATATTAATTTAAATTGAATGTGGAATTTATGTTCGATGGAGTACCCGACACACAACAATAGTTTTCTCTGAAATCATATGTTGTGCACAATATTGAGTCATACTGAAAATATTATAAATAAAAATAATATTATATTGTTATTCTAAATAGTAGTTAACGCCTCGATGTTGTACGAGCGAACAAAAACTAACAAAAATATGATTATATGTGTTTTTTTAATTTTTTTACATTTATCATATAAATTTTAGCGTCTTAAAACAAGAATGAATCCAATTTTAAGCATGAAATAATCTAATAATTTTTAAGTATCCTTTTACCGCCTTCTGACAAAGAACCCATTTTAAATATAGTTCTTATAACTTTTATATCTTCCATTTGACTAAATTAACTTCTTATTTAGAAATGGAACATCAAAATATACATTGGTTAAATTTTTATTATATTTCTAATAAAGTTCATTTTTAATGAATAGTGAAAATACTGCATCTTAATTCAAAACTGTCTGTTCATCTAATTAATTTGTATGATTAGATTATCCTTTTATTTTATTTTATAATTTAATTATATTATTTTTTATCATTTAATACAATTGGTATGAATATAAGTAATTTAAATTTGAAATAGGATATAAACACGTATCAAAATTTTGATATATTTTACTCCTTAATAACACGCTTTTTTTGATTTAACAACGAAAATTAATTTTAAATTATCTTTTGAAACATTTATGTTTTGAATTTGAAAAAATTGAATCCATATTTGGAATTAGGAGTTCATAATTTTTTAAATAGGTAACTTTTATTTTTAGACATTATGAATAGTAACTTCAGTAAATATTTTATTTACCATGATTAAGAGGTAAATTTGGTAAAAAATGGTAAAAAATAATATTATAATAAAATTAAATTACCCTTTCATGTGTCATAATAATAATGGTTGACACATGTCTGACCATGGTAATCCTTGAGTAATTTTGAGGACCCCATGGAGCCACTTGTAAGTGGAAATGACATTTTATAAAAATTAATTTAATGATATGGAAATGTAACAAAAACATATACCTTTTAGTAAAATAATCTTCCTATGGTGTTATATATTTTATATTTTAGACAATAAATTGTTATTAGAAATATAATATGATTTCCTAATTCATGGTATTTTATTTATTATTTTTAGTCATTAAATAAATTAATATATTTATGACATAATGGTGATGGTGTGATTGCTTCCTTAATAAAGGATTCAAATAAATTATATTATAAAATTTAAAATAAATTAAATTAGCTATTTTTATATCAATGAGTAATTTTCTGGATTATAGTTATAATATATATTTTTATTAATGATGTTTTTTTGAATCAATAATTTTTTTGTTGTTTTAAAAACTCATGATCTGAATATTGTTAAAAATAACATAATTCATATTTTAATATATGAAATAGTTTATTAAATATTATAAAATTCCAAAAAATCTAATATTTGTCCAAATTGTTATCAAAAGACTTATGTTATATAATAGAAAATTTGATTACATATTTTTTTATTGGTGACTCTTGTTATTCTCAATGTGTTTAATTCTTCATAAAATGGTAAGAGTAAAAAAGTGTTAAATAAAAATGATATCATTTCAAAAAATATCCAAACCTATCCGATTCTTATTGAATGATTTTATTTAAACATATATTCATCTTTTCATATAATTTAATGATATTTCGACCTTTTTAAGGTGGATATAAATTTATAATAAAATAATATTTTCAAACTTTCTTAAAGAGCACATCCACCAGCTTATAAAGGGGAACCACCTATCACCCATTAGTCATATCTCTCAATCATGGTGTCTCATCCAATATATTCTAAAATAATTTCCCGGCATCCATATATTCAATGTATAATCCTTACATTTGGTAGAAGGCAATACAATAAATCCTTTTGGTTCAAAACAAATAGAGTTACTCAATTTAAAGGTAATGTCTTCCCTCAAGTTTTTCTTTTTTATTTTCTTTCTACAATCCCCTGATACCTCTTTATTCTATTATTTTATAACAAACATATTATATTTAATATAATAGGATGTTTTCTTAAAAGGATTTGAACTACACTTCCTCACACCACCATCTAATGGATACGAACATACTGTTTTTGTGGAAGATGAACTGCTACCTCACAAAATGGTGATTGTTCAATTGTCACCTACTGCCTCTCATAGTGGAAGTTTTGATTGAATAGTTTTTATAAGCTATGTATATTTTATTTATATTGTATCTATGCTTTTTTCTTTTTTATTTATCTAATACATTTATGGTTTCCATCATGGGTAAATATGATAATTTCATTTGAATAAGTGCAGACTACCACCCCCTGAAAGTGGTATGACTCTTTGAGTTAGTGAAATTATATATAATATTATACTGGAATTATAATATAACTATTTATCACTATGTTTTCATTCCATTAAATATTAAATATTAATGAATGTATCATTAATTTTTACGTACGGCTTACACTCTCCATAAATTGTGCATTTAATTTCTTACCTCTAAATGACATGTACTATTATCAATACACACACCCACACATAAACATATATATATATATATATTGGATATATATGATATATATCATATCTAAATTATTAATATTATTCAGGAGATAATTTACTTTCGACCACATGGACACCTTGTAATTTCATGAAGTTCATTTTTTTACTCAAGTAATAAATATCGACAAAAAACAATTATTAACTTAAATAATTATGTAATGTTTAGAACAAAGTAATAATTTATATAAAAGTAATAATAAACTTAAAAAAGGACTTGAATAATTTATAAATTTAATTTAGTTTATTATATAGGAGATTAAGGAACAATCAAGTCAAGTCAAACATGAGGTAAGGAAACGTCAGGACCCAATTTCCATTCATTGGGTTAATCTTAAACTTCATGAATATTTCTTTCTATGATTATGTGGGAAATTATTTTTATATCAAATATTTTATTTATATATTACATTATGGAACTTATATTTAATACACATAATCGATCTATTTTATTTACAAAATGGTCTTTGTAAGGGACTTCGTCTCAATATCCTTTCATTAAGACACACTTCGATTTATACACGACATTCTTTTATTTTCTGTATAATAAACCACTTTGAATTTTACATGTATTCAAAAGGATTATTTTTCTATGAAGTGTTTTACATGTGGACAAAAAGAAAATTTCTTTTTAATGTACGTGGTGACAATGACATTTCCTCCACAATGAGTATTATTTGATATTTTCCATCCTTAACAAGATGTAATGTTTTTAAATAGGTAAATAAATACCATATACTCTTTTTACATATTTTGGTATTTAAAATTGTTTTGGTAATACATTAATTATGTTAATATATTGAAATTTTATTTTTTGATTGTTATGTGGAAATGTTATATTTTCTTTTATTCATGATCATGTGTTATGATTATGTTATGGTTCTTGAGAATTGTTTATGTATACATATGGTACTGTGATAAACCAAGGGTAGGTCTGTCTGATATTTCCCTCAAATTCATTGGGTAACATGATAGAGGTAAATGTTAATGTTTTTTCTTAATATATTTATGGAATATATATTGATTGGTTTTCAAAACATAAATCCCTACATTGTTGTGAATGCTACAACATAACTATTTTATGGATGCCACATTGATCGTACCACGATTCACTATTTTATTCCACCCTTACACCGCAGTTTTAAACTAGACTTGTAATGAATATTCCAAATATAAGAATAAATTTAACTTCATGTTTGAATAAATCAATTAATTTTAATCAATAATATAATGGGAAATGTTACTTGTTTTTATTGGTTCAATGTAGGTGGAGGTGATTTGGAGGGCCTTTGATGAAGTGCAAGAAAAATGGGCCAAAATTGCATGGATCCATGGACATCTGTCCACTGTTTTGCATAGTACACGAACGACGTGCATCCAAATGGGCTGAAATTTTGTGGGCCTGTCCAAAAATTAATAGGATACATTTCATATTAAGGAACCAAATGCTGATTCTGCTTCTATTTGGCCCATATTAACTGATCTTTCGAAGCCACCAAACTTGGACTAAGTCAAATGCGGTGTTCTGTATGTTATCAATATCATGATTTGTAGTTGTCGAAAGGGTGAAAACATTTCATTGGAGATATTCAAGATGTAGGGATACAACATTTCCATTTTCTCCAAAGCGAGATAAGACTGTCTGAAGGCCGAAACGCATAGTACAAGTGGATTGAAGAAATCCGTGTGCCTAAAACCACCATCCAATGTTCCTATAAAATGGTACCATGGGCTCCCCATTTGAAAGTTCCACCAAAAGGGAAGGTGCTACCATTTTGGAGTCCCAAAAGGGTCTTCTCAACATCCCTAGCAGTTTTGGAGGTTGTGGGAAGTTCTACCCCAACATCTTTCTCTTCCTCCTCTCCCATGGGTTTCTAAACCCCTTATGATCACCCGGGGAAGAACATGATGTACATCCTGAGCTTCGTGTTTGTAATATTTTTTGATCTATTAAATTAAAGGTTTTTGTGTTGTTTTCAATCATCCTATATTCTTATTTTACTGAGTTATGTACTGGTATTTCATTCTCAACTCATATGATCATGTTTGGGGGTACCCATTCATGTGATGTTTCACACACCGTTCACCACTTTCTTTCCCCCTTTCAATTGTGGTGTTTGTGTGGTTTATATTGGTCAATTTAACTCACACAAGCATTGTCAAGGGTATGTACATTAATGTGATGGTATCAAAAAGAAATATCATACAAACCTGGACAGGGGATCTAGTTTTTCGTGTGTTTTCTTAGTGAGTTTTGGTTATGAAGTCAAACACAATTAACTCAATCATCGGAGATGTCCAGTGAATCATTGTGTGTTTTGGACTAAACCCTAGGAGGTATCCTAGTATAAAATCAGTAACATTCTAGTTCTAGGTGTTACAAACTAGGGATTAAAATATCATAACCGTATATCATGAAGCAATGAAGGATAAACATCATGCGAGTACCCCGAGTTGATCACGCTTAATTAATTCTGTGAATCTCTACTTTGTTTTATAGCTTATATTTTCTATTGTCATATTTAATCATCAAAGCCATGTATTGTAAAACCCCATTTCTATTTTTATTTTCATAATCAAAACAACATTTTAGAATTAATGATCTAAGGCTCTGTCGAGAGATGACCTAGGGTTGCTGCTATACTGTAGAAATTCTAGTCAAAATTAAACAACTAATTTGACGCGCTCGACAACGCGGTCAAATTTTGGCACCATTTCCGGAAATCCAGGATCATTTTTTTCTTTATTTAATTTTATTTAGTTATTTTAATTATTAATTAGTACTCTTTTAAATACCCCACCCCCATTTTATTGTTTTTGTTTTGGGGTTTGTCTTTATTTTTGGTTGTTTTTGTTGTGTTCTTTATCTATCTCTCTCTCTCCCTTCTTAAACATCTCCCTCTATAATTCTATAGTATAACATTCTACTATTATTTCAACCTTCTTAAATTTCTCTTTTATCCATCTCAAATCAAAAAAACACAATAAACAATCAATCAATCAAACTGGACATCATTGTTGAATGACAAGATATGGTAAAGGAACACTACTTGAATTTGATCCTGAAATTGAAAAGTCACTTCACACAAAAATCAAGGAATCCAGAGAAGGTAAATCAAGTAACATTGTGTAACCCCATTTAAAATCTCAATTGGTTCTAATCCAACCCAAAATTGAACCCAAGAAAACCCAAGAAAACATGGCTGACAATAATCGAACTTTAAAAGAACTTACCACCCCCGATGTGGAGTACCAACCTACGTACATCCAATATCCCAAGGAAGCATCCAACATTGAGCTTAGATCAGGTCTCATCCCCCTCCTTCCAAAATTCCATGGTCTTCCCGGAGGGGACCCTCACAAACATCTAAAAGATTTTCACATAGTGTGCTCCACCATGAAACCCAAAAATGTGTCTGAGGACCTCATTAAGTTTAGTGTCTTCCCTTTCTCCCTTTATGGTGTATCCAAATATTGGATATACTATTTTCCTTCCAAAATTGGGGGCTGTAATTCCCTAAAAATACTTTTTCTAGAGAATTTCTTCCCTCCCTCCCAAACTGCATGAATTAGGAACGAAATCTATGGAATTAGGCAATCACAAGGAGAGACCCTTCATGAATACTGGGAGAGATTCAAGAGACATTTCTCAAGATTCCCCCCCCAAGATTAGTGGAAAACTATTAATCAAATACTTATATGAGGGACCTATTCCCATGGATCGTGGAATTATTGATGCTGCAGCTGGTGGTGCCTTAGTTGAAAAAACTCATTCTGCCGCTCGTGACTTAATAGCCAACATGGCTCAAAATGCACAACAATTTGGTACATGATCTATTTCACCAACCCGATGAGTTCATGAGGTAAGTCATTCATCCCTAGAACAAAATTTATATAATAAACTTGATGAGATTCATACCATTCTAAGGCAATTAGCTCATGCACAAGGTAACTCACACTCTCCTCTCATTCCATTACATTGTGGTATTTGTTTTGATAATACTCATTTTTCTGATCAGTGCCCACAACTTCAGGATTCATCTTAGTCTTGTGCTTCAGTGTTCTCTAGGAGTCCAATCCAATAAGCACTACCATTCAAGCAAGAACCATTCAGGACAAATACAAACCCGGGGTGGCAATCACACCCACAATACTGACAAAGGGGAAACTCAAGCTACCCCAAGAAGAAATGGTATCAACAAGGCCATGGTATGAAACCTTATTATCCTTCAACATCTCAAAAAAATCATCCTCTTCCCAAGTTTGAACCAAGCCTTGAGGATATAGTGAATCAAATGGCAACCCAGAAACTCGAGTTCCAACAAACCACACAATCATCTATTCATGACCTACGACCCCATGTGGGGAAATTGGAAAACACCATAGGTGAGCTTAAGATGAAAGGTTCTGGAAAACTACCATCCCATCCCATTGCCAATCCTAAGGGAAAAGTTAATGTATGTGCAGTTACACTTCGTAGTGGTAAATAAGTTTCTCCTTTTACTGATTCTGCACAGCAGGTATGTCCCCCTCTTGAAAACAATCCTTCCCAACCTTCAAATATTTCGTGTAATAAAAAACAAAATAAAAAGGGAAATAAAATTATCATTGATGATTCAAATTACCAATCAATTCCTCTTCATTTCCCTCAAATACTCTCTAAATCTATGAAAAACTTTGATAATGAGATTGACAATGAAATAATGGATACATTTAAAAAAGTTAAATTTAAAATTCCATTATCAGAAGCAGTAAAGAAAATTCCCTGTTATGCCAAATTTCTTAAAGAACATTGCACCCATAGAAGGAGATTGAAGGGGAATGAGAGAGTCAACCTGGGGATGAATGTCTCGGCCTTACTTCAACCAGCAATTCCAACCAAATGCCAGGATCCGGGCACATTCATGATACCGTGTACCATAGGGGATACCTTCTTTTCTAATGATATGCTAGATTTAGGTGCTTCCATTAATGTAATGCCTCACTCCGAGTATACTTCTCTATAGGTTGGAGAGATTCAACCAACATGAATTGTTGTGAAAATTTCCAACCGGAGTACAAAACATCCAAAAGGAGTGATTGAGGATGTCCTTATTAGAGTGAAGAATCTCATCTTCCCCACTTATTTCTACATTCATGAGATGGAAGATACTCGAACCCAAGAACATGACCCTATCATACATGGGAGGTCATTCCTAAAAATAGCAAAGACCATCATCAACGTTCAAAATGGTACGTTGTCCATGGAATTCAGAGGAGAAAAGGTATGTTTTAACATACTTGAGGCTATGAAACACCCCGTTGAAGAGAACTCCGCTCTTCCTTTCTATTCAATGGAAGTTCTCTCAAACGATGCACACACACACAATTCTCTCCTCAACCCAAACTCTGATTATTTTTTGTTTTCTTCACCCTTGGATTATTTGAGTTTTTTTCTTCTTTTGAATGTTGTGTTGGTTCAGAAAAATGTAAATTGTTTACTTTAATTGATGAGTGTGTTTATTCTGAGGTACCCATGACTATCGATGATTCTGCAAATCTCATTTCAATAGATTCCCTTTCATTTGAGAATAAACATGAGCAGATAGATAGTTTCATGGACCTCACTACCCCTAAATCCACTCCCTCAATCCAGAAACCCCTGGTGTTGGAATTAAAACCACTTCCGTAAAATTTAAAATATGCCTATCTTGAGGGTATTGACCAATTGCCCGTCATTATTGCCAATAACCTCTCTCCACATCAGGAATCGAACCTTCTAAATCTTTTGAGAGAGTGTAAAAAGGAAATAGGATGGACATTGGCAGATATTTCCTGGATTATCCCATCTATTTTTATGCACCATATACTTTTGTATGATGAGGCTAAGCCCGTAAGGCAGGCTCAACGCTAGTTAAATCCCACTCTCCTTGAAGTGGTAAAATTGGAAGTCAGTAAATTACTTGCTGTAGGGTTCATTTATCACATATCTGATAGTAAATGGGTTAGCCCAGTTCAAATTGTGCCTAAAAAAAGGAATAACAGTTGTGTCAAATGAAAGAAATGAATTGGTTCCAATGCGTGTGCAAAACAGTTGGTGAGTTTGTATTGACTACCGTCGACTGAATCAAGCCACATGGAAGTACCACTTTCCTTTACCTTTCATTGAACAAATGCTAGAACGATTGGCTAGTAAGTCCCATTATTATTTCCTTGATCGATATTCGAGTTATTTAAAAATCCATATAGCCTTTGAGGATCAAGAAAAGACAACATTTACAAGTCCATTTGGAACATTTTCATACAGAAGGATGCCATTTGGTCTTTGTAATGATCCTGGCACTTTTCAGCGATGAATGTTGAGTATTTTTTCTGAGTACCTTGAGAGTTGTATAGAAGTCCTTATGGATGATTTCACAGTTTATGGTTCTTCTTTTGATAATTGTTTGGAACACCTAGGTTCTGTCCTCCGCCGCTGCATTGAAAAAGATCATGTTTTAAATTATGAGAAATGCCATTTTATGGTTGAGCGGGGGATAGTTCTTGGTCATATCATTTCAAATAAGGGAATTTAGGTTGATAAATCTAAAATTGAATTAATTTCATCCCTTATATTTCCAAAATGTGTTTGTGAGGTGCGGTCTTTCTTGGGTCATGTTGGTTTTTACCACCGATTCATTAAAGACTTTAGTAAGATCGCACTTACCTTATCTCTGTTGTTACAAAAGGATTCTGAATTTTTTTTTGATAAAAATTGTGAGGATGTCTTCAATTCACTAAAAATGAGTCTCACGACACCTCCAATCATCCAAACACCTAGGTGGGATATGCCCTTTGAGATTATGTGTGATGCCTCTAACTTTGTAGTTGGGGCAGTTTTATCACAAAGGGTTGAAAAGGCTCCTCATGTCATTTTGTATGCCTCGTGTACCCTTGACCCCGCCCAGGTAAACTACACAACCACTCAAAAAAAACTCCTTTCTATTTTTTTCCATGGAAAAATTCCGTTCATATCTTCTTGGGTCAAAAGTGATTGTGTTTTCTGATCATGCCGCCCTTCATTTCCTCTTAAAGAAACCTGAAGTCAAACCTCGCCTCATTCGGTGGATGCTCTTCCTCCAAGAGTTTTAACATGAGATTAGAGATAAGAGAGGGGTAGAGATTGTGGTAGATGACCACATTAATAGGATTTATCCACCATTGGACCATCATGTTGACTCACCCCTACCCATTGGAGAATTCTTCCCTCATGAGAACCTTTGTGATGTTGTGGACCTTACCCCCTGGTATGCGGACATTGTGAATTTTATAGCAACATCTAGGGTCCCCACTGATTTTAGCACTTCTCAATCCCAGAGACATAAACTTGATTCTCGATGGTACATTTGGGATGACCCATATTTATGGAGGATCATTAGTGACCAGGTTGTTCGTAGGTGTGTCCCTGACCATGAGTTCACCTCTGTTTTAACCTTTTTCCACACCTTGGCATGTGGGGGCCACTTTGGCTCTCAACGTACTTCTTGAAAGGTCCTCGACTCTGGAATTTATTGGCCAAAATTGTGTAGGGATGCCCATAGATTTTTCAAGTCAAGTAGTCACTGTCAATTCATAGGGAATATCTCCAGGAGGAATGAAATGCCCCAACAACCCATGTTATTTTGTAAGATCTTTGATTCATGGGGAATTGACTTCATGGGGCCTTTTCCAAATTCATTTAGCTTTGTTTACAACTTATTGGCTGTTGACTATGTATCTAAATGGGTGGAAGAAAAAGCCACCAGGACTGATGACTCTCGAGTGGTTGTTGATTTTGTGAGGTCCTAAATTTTCAGTAGGCCTGGTCTACAAAGATTCATTATTAGTGATCAGCGTTCACATTTTCTCAATCGTAACATGAAAAACATGCTTCATAAGTATGGGTTTGTTCATAAAGTCTCCACTGCATATCATCCCTAAAGTAACGGACAAGCAAAAATTTCAAATCGAGAAGTTAAGCGAATCTTGGAGAAAACGGTACAACCCAACATGAAAGATTGGAGTTTGCGCTTGGGTGATGCACTTTGGGCATACTGTACTACTTTTAAAACCCCGATCGGAATGTCACCATATATTATTGTGTTTTGAAAAGCTTGTCACCTCCCAGTGGAGGTAGAAAACAGGGCATATTGGGTTGTTAAACAATGTAATATGAACCATTTAGATGCAGGTGAGGAAAGAAAGCTGTAGATTCAAGAGTTGGAAAAATTTGACATGATGCAGATGACAACTCCCGAATCAATAAAGAGAAGACAAAGGCTATTAATGATAGCATGATTCACCAGCGGACGTTCCATATTGGGTAGAAGGTCCTCATGTACAATTCCAGGGATAAGGTCTACCTAGGTAAGCTTTTTTCCCGACGGCTCAGTCCTTATAATGTTACTAATGTTTACCCTTTTGGTGCAATATAGGTTTTGCATGACCAGAGTGGACGAAGTCTTACCGTCAATGGGCAGCGACTTAAACACTTCTATGAGGATTTTACAAAGAATCCGGTGGAGGAAATCCTCCTTGTCAATGCATCATACCAATAAAACACACTAAGTTTTATCCTTCCTTCTCACATTCTCAATTATTTCAGTGAGGACACTGCACATTCTAGGTGTGGGGGGTAGATACATTCTAGGGTTTGTTAGGAATTTTCATCATTTTCTCCTTTTGTTTTCTATTTTTGTCCTTCTTTATGGTATTTTCATTTTTCCCCATCAAGAATTTTGAAATTCCATGATGTGGAGACCATAAAGTGGGGAAAGTAAAAATACCATAACGAAGGCTAAAAAGAATTTGTGTATGAGATTACCATCAAGGAGTGATTTTTAGTGAATTGTGTTTCTATCAATGATATAAATGGTCGTATCTATGTGAAACCATTGAGATGATTGATGCCCTTTGTGTGAGTAGTTTTTTGGAAAACATTATCCCTAATATCTCCACAAAGTGTTATTATTTATTACTTAATATAAGGTAAATATATGTTGGGTTAATATTTTTCATCTTCAAATGATATTTCCATACATTCGTTCCTTATCCGATCTGTTTCATTACTATAACAGATTGACCTATGCGTGTGTACCTAATGTCCATCTATTTTACGCCCTCAAAAAACAAATTGTTGTGTCTTAGGCAGGTCAAAACCACTCCTCCTAAACCTTTGATCTTGTTATAACTATCTCAATTAGTGTCGTGAGGAGATCAAACAAGGGTTGAGAGATGAGTGTGATATTTGTACTAATTGCAACATAAAAAATAATAATAATGAAAAATGAGGGGAGGGATGAAATGTGCAACATATTGGGATATCAAGGTCATGAGCTTATGGTTTGACTTCTGGGAATTGTTAAATGAGTGGGTCTTGAAATATGATTGCAAATGATGTAGGATAGGTTCGGTGAAAAAATCCATTAAGCTGAAAAATGTAAAAATAACATATATTTATTGGATAAAAAGTGGAAAGAATAGGATGAAATCATTTTCACACACACACATGGAGATTTAGTGTCATGGTTTACTTCTAAATTCCTTTCTCAATTGGGTATCATGAATCTTTATGAATTTCTCTATGATATGATTTATGAGACATCTTTTTATATTTTCACTAGGAAGAACTCCTTGGTGTGGTTCGTGCATTGATCACTTTACTTTAAATAAAATTTTCTCAAATGATAAATATTCATGATTTTGGAAATATATATATATGAATCATTGTATTTGGATATGTGACTTTTCACAGGAGTGCAAATGTTTAGGTGTGGGGGTGTGATCGTACCACGATTCACTATTTTATTCCACCCTTACACCACAATTTTAAAGTAGTTTTGTAATGAACATTAAAAATATAATAATAAATTTCACATCATGTTTTAATAAATCAATTATTGTTAATAAATATTATAATGGGAAATGTTACTTGTTTTTATTGTTTCAATGTAGGTGGAGGTGATTTGGAGGGCCTTTGATGAAGTGGAAGACAAATGGGCCAAAATTGCATGGATCCATGGACATATGTCCACAGTTTTGAATATAATACAAACTCCATGCATCCAAATGGGCTGAAAGTTTTCGGGCCTGTCCAAAATGTAATAGGATACATTTCATATTGAGGAACCCAATGCTTATTCGGCTTCAATGGGGCCCATCCGAACTGATCTGTCCAAGCCACCGAATTTGGACCAAGTCAAATGCGGTGTTCTGTATTGTATCAATATCTTGAACTGTAGTTGTCCACATGGTTCCCAACATTCGGTGGAGACAGTCAAGAGGTAGGGATACAATATTTCTATTTTCTCCAAAGCGAGATAAGACTGTCTGAAGGCTGAAACGCATGGTACAAATGGATTGAAGAAATCTGTGTCCCTGAAACCACCTTCCAATTTTCCTATAAAATGGCACCTTGGGCTCCCCATTTGCATGTTCGGCCAAGAGGCAGGGTGCTGCCATTTTGGTGTCCCCAAAGAGTCTTATCAACATCTTTAGTAGTTCTAGAGTCTATGGGAAGTTCTACCCCAACATCTTTCTCTTCCTCCTCTCCCATGGGTTTCTAAACCCCTTGTGATCACCCGGGGAGGAACGTGATGTACATCCTGCGCATCATGTTTTAATATTTGAATGAACTTTTAAATTCCAGGTTGTTGTGTTTTTTTTCATCATCCTATATTCTTATTTTATTGAGTTATGTACTGGTATGTCATTCTCAACTCATATGATCATGTTTGGGGGTACCCATTCATGTGATGTTTCACACACCGTTCACCACTTTCTTTCCCCCTTTCAATTGTAGTGTTTGTGTGGTTTATATTTGTCAATTGAACTCACACAAGCACTGTCAAGGCTATGTACATTTATCCCATGGTATCACAAAGAAGTAACATACAAACCTGGAAATCGGATCGAGTTTGTTGTGTGTTTCCTTGGTGAGTTTTGGTTATGAAGTCAAACACAATTCACTCAATCATCGGCGGTGTCCGTTGAATCATTGTGTGTTTTGACTGAACCCTAGGGGGTATCCTAGTATAAACACAGTAACATTCTAGTTATAGGTGTTACAAAACAGGGATTAAAATATCATAACCTTCTATCCTGAAGCGATGATGGATAAACATCATACGAGTACCCCGGGTTGATCATGCTTAATTAATTCTGTTAATATCTACTTTGTTTTATAGCTTCTATTTTCTATTGTCATCTTTATTCATCAAACCCAAGTATTATAAAACCCCATTCCCATTTTTAATTTCATAATCAAATCAAAATTTTAGAATTAATGATCTAAGGCTCCTTCGAGAGATGACATAGGGTTGCTGCTATACTGTAGAAATTCTAGTCAAAATGAAACAACTAATTTGACGTGCTAGACAACGCGGTCACAATATTTCTAGGTTGGTGATCGCGAATTTTTCAAATTTTCTCCATGGAAAAATGTGATGTGCATTGGTAAGAAGTAAAAGATTGGTCCTAGGTTCATTTGACCCTATGAAATCCTAGTAAATGTTGGATCATTTTCCAATATAGTGGCTTTACCTCATTATTTATCCTAGGTAAACAATTTTTTTCATGTTTCAATGTTGATAAAGTATATTCAGGATCCATCTCATGTTTTGAGTCCATAGATAGTTCAATTTGGAAAGAATCTTTATTATGAGGAAAAACAGTACAAATTCTTGACCGAAGATAACATGTTTTGTGGAATAAGTTAATTAATCAGGTAGTATTTTCATCGAAAACCATATTGTTGAAGTGGGAACATGGAAATATGAGAATTATATGTGAGATAAATTCCACCATTTATTTGAAAAGTGAATAAAATTATTAGGATGAAATTTCAAAAATGGTGGAACAGTGTAACATCCCATGTAAGTAAAAATAATGACATTTTCATATTTATTATTATTTGTGAATTAAATATTAAATTAACATTCAAGCGGATGTTATATTTGATGGAATACCCGATACACAACAATGGGTTTCTCCAAAATATTATATTGCACACAATGCTAAGTCATACTTAAAAAATAAAAATAAAATTATTATAAAATTATTATTTTAAATAGTAGATAACGTCTATCCATTTTACAAGGAAGAATGAACAAAACCAACTAAAATATTATTATATGTGTTTTTTTAATGTCTTTACATTTATCAAATAAAAATTATAGGCTTAATATAATAATGAACCTTATTTTAAAAATGAAATACTCTAATATTCTTTAAAGGCCATTTTACCTCTTTTTTATGGGGAGCCCTTTTAAAATCAATATATTTTCCATTTTATATGTTAAATTTAAAAATTCATGATATAAATAGTGTCAAAATTGACATAATTCATATTTTAAATTATAAAATAAATTATTAAAAATTAAAAAATTCCAAAAAAAGTAATATTTGTCCAAATATTTATCATAAATCTAATATTTTATTATTAAATATTTAATTAGATATTGTTCATTTATTGCTATCTATATTTATTCTTGATGTGTTTAATTCTTTATAAAAAGGTAAGTTTAAAAAACTTTTAAATAAAAAAATATAAGGATTAAAAATATCAAATACCAGTCCAATTTTTATTAGATGATTTTATTTCAACTTATATTCCAATTATATTTTAAATTAATTAGTTTTATATATTTTGAATCTGTAAATAATTTTATCATAAAATAATACTTTTAATCTTTTTTAAAGTTCCCCTCCTCCCTCACATAAAAGGCCACCTCTAACCCATTTCTCAACCCTCTCAATCCCATGGGATCATCCAAAACCTTCTCTAATATTCTCCCTAAATCCCACTTTTCCACATATAAACCTTACTTTGGGAATAAGTAAATTCAATAACTCTTTTTCTTTCAAACCAAATGGGGTCACCCTGTTTAAACGTAACATCTTTTCTCAAGCTATTTTGTTTTATTTTCTTCTCAAACCACCTATGCTCTCTTTATTCCATTATTTTGTACAAATACCAAAATTTTCAATATAAATTTATGTTTTAATGACAATTATTCTAACTACAAATCCAAAAACCTCCATCTAATGGATACAAACATAATGTTTCATTGGACGACAAACTATAGCCTCACGAAATGATGATTGATCAATTATCTCCTACCACCTCTCACGGTGGACATTATGATGACACTGTATTTATATGCAATATATTATATATATATATATATATATTCTATATTCTTATTTTTATCTTATTTGTATCATACCTTTATGGTTTCCATAATGGGTAACTACGATAATTCCATTTGAGTAATTACAGACTACCTCCCCTCAAAGTGGTAGGACTCGTTCATACAAAACATGGAACGTATAAAGGATGGATTTAATGAAATTATATATGATATTATACTATAATTATAATATATATTTAACATTATGTTTTTATTCCATTAAATATGAAATTGTAATGAACGTAGAGTTTATGTTTACGTACGTCTTTCCGTCTTTATAAATGGTGCATTTTAGTTCTTATCTCCAAATGTTATATAATATTATATATATATGATTTATAAATCATTAATATTATTATGGAGATAGTTCAATTTTGACCACATGGAAAACCTTTAATTACATGAAGTTTATTTTTGAATCAAGTACCAAATATTGACAAAACGACCGTTATTAACATAAATGATTATGTAATGTTTATAACAAGGTAATAAGTGATATAAAAGGAATAATAAACATGAAAAATGTTATGAATAATGTATTAATTATATTTTCTTTATTATTTAACAGATTAAAGAATGAATGAGTCATGCTAGAGATGAGGTAAGGGAACATCCTAAACCAATTTCCATTCATTGGGTTAATCTTCTACTTTTTGAATATTTCATGCTACAATTATGTGAGAAATAATTTTTGATATCCAAAATTGTATTTAAACATTATTTATGGGTACTTATAGTTAATTAACATAATCGATCTATTTTATTTAACAAATAGTCATTGTAAAGGACTACATGTGAATATCCCTTCATTGATGCATACTTCAATTTATACACAAATTTATTTTATCCATTGTATAATAAACCCCTTTGAATTTTTCTTTTGTTAAAAAGGAATAACTTTTTTATGAATCATTTTACTAGATGAAAAAATGAATGTTCTTTTTTGACATCCGTGGTGAGAACGAACTTTCCGCTGCCACCAGTATTATAAGATATTTGGCTTCCTTAACAAGCGGTATTATTTTTAAATGGAAAATAAATACCATATACTCTTTCTAAGTATTTTTATTTTGAAAATGGCTTTGGGATGGATTGATTATATCAATATACTGAAATTTTATATATTGATTGCAATGTTGAAATGATATCTTTCTTTTATGCTTGATCATGTGTTGTGATTATGTTATGGTTCTTGGTAATTTCTTATGAACACGGGTGGTTCCATGATAGATCTTGGGAAAGATAGCCCAAAATAGATCTCTAATGCATTGGGAAACATGATGGAGGTAAACGTTAATGTTTCTACAAAGAGATTTAGGGAATATACACTGATGGGTAGTCGAAATGTAACTCCCTATGTAGTAGTGAAATATACAATGCAAGTATGTTATAGATGCCACAAGTTACCTATATGAATTATGATTTCTATGTGGCATTCATAAATATAATTATTTCATGAGATGTGTTAAATAGATTATGTTTTGTATGTATTGATGGGATATTGATTTTGTTCTTTATTTTATAACACGTACTGAGCTTTTTAGGCTCATCTCATGTTTTCGAAATGTTTTTCATAGGGTATATGGTAGTGTAAGAGAAAAGAATAATTCATGAAGATTAACATCAAAAAAATAATTCTAATTTTCTATTAAGGGATTTTATTTTATGAAAAAATGGATACTGAGTACAAGTGTCTACATTTTAATATTTGAGATGTATTGTAATAGTTAGGGCCAAATTCTATAAAACACTAAACCTAAAAAGATCCTCAATGTGAATTCATTGATTAACTCGAGATTGTTCAATGTTTATGTGTGGGGGACCTATACTCCCTACTAAATATCATCATAACAATATAACACATAAATATTTCTAGTGGTTTCATTGACTGATAGAATTAGCTTAGCCTTCTAATGGGGTGATTGAGGTCTCAATTCTAATCAGGAGGATATGGACCCCTAGTCATCGGTTTCCAATATATAATGGAAAGTGATGGTGGTGGAAGGAGAAACTGAAACTATGGAAGATGATTCCCCTTCATTTGGATTCTATTATTTTTTTTAACAATGTGAGTGTACGGTGGTCCAGACACGGGATATACGGCCAGGTGTATAGTCAACAAATTCTTAATCCTTGAAGACCAATCATTTTTTACGCCAACGAGTCCTTGTGTGATCTCTTCTTTTAGGTATATAGGCATTATTTTTGGACAATGTGACCCCTAAATCCCCCATATTCAAGTATTGGGGATTAGAGTCTTATGAAATATTTGGGAGAGAGGATCCCAATGTGGATAGTTGTGGGAGTTGGGTGTAGTGTCTTTATGCATTAACCTTGGGAAGAAATGTTATTGTGGTAATTAAGACACTATATCATGGAAGGACATCTATCTTTTGAGAATAAACCCTCTTATTAGTTTCATTATACATGGTTTCCATCACCATCCTATGGAAGAATTTAATAGGTTACATATGGCGTTGGTTCCCAGAAGCTAAAGTCATGACTAAGGTCGGGGTGGAGGAACTGTTTTGTGAGATTTATATATTGATATGTCTCTTTCCCTTGTATGTTCTGGTATTGGGTCGATGGTTTCATGCAGCTTTGGTCTGGAAAAGTAGATGGATTAAAATTCTAGTACATATGTTAATAAATTAATGTTATAACATGAAGAGTTATAATTTTTTCAGTGATTAATTATATCAAGACTAGAAATAATCTTGAACAAAGATGTCAAGACAAATCCTAAAACAAAAAGTGGTGAATGGTTACCACTATGTCTCTCTTAACTAAATCTACAGGTATTATGATAAAATTATATTTCATGCTAATCCATGAACAATATAAATGATTGGGATATCTAAAAAAATGTGTTTCAATCATTATCTTAAAAACCCACACATAACTAGATGAATGTATCATACATCAAGTTATAATAAGGAAGGTATTTATTTGAATCATTTATCCAAAAAAGAGGGATGGATTTAATGAATATATTAGCTATAAAATTTAATTTCATATTTTTTTTGTATATATACACAAACACATGGTATAAAACACTTTTTATTAGAATATACCAAAAAAACTAAACATGAGAAACATTTATTGAAATATGGAGTCCCTAGTTAAAGACATATAAAAAAAATGATGTTGAAATTTATGGGGAGTTTGGGGTAAATATTTAATGGTATCACTGCCTTATTTAAAATTAATTTCATCAAATGAATAATTTAGGATATCAATGTTCAATCATTACCTCTAAATTTTCCTTAACAAGTTGTATCAATTTTATAAAAAAGTGTTATGATTCACACACTAGGTATTTTATTGTTTCATTATTAATAGCTAGTGTATGTGTGACTGAGATGATGTGGTTTTTTATAGAATGTAAGAGGCACAAGAATCATAAGTTTTTTGTGAAATTATTATGAGTTTTGGAAATCATTGAAGATTTTGGAATAAATTCCTATTTTATACTCCAAGAAAAATATTATTAGCCTTACATAATTAGAAAATAAATAAAATGTATCATTATAAAACTAACTTATTATATTTTAAACAAAATGTATCCTGATAAATAAAATTGGAAACAAAATTTATGATAAGTAAATTTATTATTATTATTTTTGATAAATAGTTTATAGGAGAAAATATAATATCATCAGTGATGTGGTTATTTAACAATTAGTGAAATACATTATAAAAATGTCAACAGTGACAATATAGAAATTATATTCATTTATTTGTGTAAAATTTTTTATATAGGTTTTAATATTAATTAAACATTTGGATATATTATAAATAACAAGTATTAATAAATAAAATTACTCAATATTTTCAAGTGGAATGTTCATACGGTTGGTAGAGCGAAAATATTTTTGGTTGTTAACCTTTGGCAAGAAATTATATGAAGAATTGTTTCCTGAAAAAGTGGTCAAATAGTATATCTTTATCAAAAGTCAAATTAAATACAATTTACCACTATATAACCTTTATTATCTTTGAAAACATTTTGTAACTAAACTATTTTTATTGGTGGGTTTAATTCTGATAGTGAAACATCCATGTAATTTAGAACTATAGGAGGGAGATATATGAATTATCAATTTTTACATGAGTAGTAATTCATATTTTATATAAATGGTGGTGGGTGGATATTGAAATTAAATATATACATGTTTTTTATGTATTTATAGAGATATGTTTTATATGTATTTTATAGATTATTATGAAATGGGGGAGAATAATGCAACCAATCACTTGTGTCTTGGGTTTTTATTAAAATAAATATTGATGTGTATTAATGAGTAAAAATGGTTTTATGTTACTATATTGATTATTTTTTAAGCATAAAACTTTTTATTTTTGTTTTTTATCAATAATTTATAAAGAAACCTAAATAACAGATATGATTCTTGTGTTTATTTTTATAGGATTTATGGAAAAATCTTCTTGATGTTGTAAAAAATGGAATGGATTATGAAACATCTCTTGAAGTTGTAGAATCGTTATTATTTTTATAAGAAGATATATATTTTACTGATTTCAATTAATATTGAATTTTATAATTTCTAAATAGGTATTCTAAAAGTCTCCTTGAAAACTATTTTCTAGAATAATTTGATTAATTTAGTTGACTCTATAGCCATATAAGAGTAATATATGGATTCTTATTGTAGTATTTCTAGATGTATGAGTAAATAATATATGATTCATGAAGAATGGATCTATGAAATTAAAAAATGTCTCATATGGGTTCATTATGACCGTGTTATTTTTATAAGGATCATTAGGTGGTGATTTAAGAGTCATTCCAATGACTAGTGGATAAATCCACGAGTAATCTAGGATGATATAAGAATCATTTATATGTGACATGAGAGTTAGATAGCATAACCATATATATCATTTGGAAATATTTATGATTTATTATATATTTTTATGATCTTTATATGAGCGACTCCCACCATTTTAGGGTTTATTTGAGAATAACTATATTTTTCATCCTAATTTTTTATGAGTAAATATCTAATTACATATGTGTAATTTGATGAATTTTTAATTGTAATTATACCAAAATCATGATAATTTCTAAATCATATGGATGTTGTGAAGGATTCATTAGGAAAAGTTACTTCTATAAGAGTGGTTCAGAATTACTCCAAATATCATTACCTTAGAAAAATATTGGTGGTGAATAATATTTAGACTTGAATCGTCCTAATTCAATGTCTATATCATGTATAGAAATAAAAATTATCCATTTGGATCCCGTTTAATACTATTATCATAATATATGAGTAATAATTGAACCATGATTAGAAAATAAATTTATAGACATTATATATGTTTTGTGACTATATATTTTGTATAATATCACTTGATATTTGGAATATTATATAGTGGGTATTTCTTGAGGATCCAATACATTACATTATTATAAAAAATCAAGTGAAGATTCTTCCAGAATAATGTCTATGAATTTATTAAAAAAAACAAATGAGTTAGAATCAACTAATATTTTAAACAGGATACTAAAAATATATTTATGTAAATCATCGATATTATAGTTAATTTAAAATATATAATCTATTAGAATTTCTATAATAAAAAACAATTAAATTTAAATTATCTAAAAAAATTGAAATATTATAGATATAAAAATTTATATACTTGATGATGTGATGTAGATACTAGTTGAATAGATGATTATCAATATTCTAATTACGGAATCAATGTCACTGAAATCATAATTTCTATAAGAGAGGTGGAAGAAAACGGTAGGGTGAATTATGATTATACTATACTAATAATAATTTCTATAGATCATTGATTATGAATGTCAAATATCATTATGATATTCCTTGATTATATACACATTGAATAAAGGATATAGTTTGAGTATACTTCCATATCATGTTTTGTGAGAAAAAGGACATTTGTTAGAGGAATTCCTACAGATTATCTAATATGTTTAATAATAATTACATGATATTTCAAATATTGAAATATTATCACATGGAGAACATTTTTTAAGCTAACACTTGATCATGATTAAAAATTATCTATGATTTCATGGTGTTGGTCATATTTGGGAAAAACAAGATTGATTTTTATAGACAAAGATCTCAACATTGTATCTTTGATGAAATAAAAATTCATAACGAATCTCATACCAAACCAGTCATGGAGAGTCCAATATATATAAATTTTGAGCTATATTAGAAGCATTAAAATGTTGAATGGATTTATCTTCTTGAAGCTTTAGACAAAGGACAATATAAGGTTGTGAAACATGGTAATGGTGTGAATGAGACACAGACATTGTAATGTAGTGATCCTTGGGGTTGATTGTCCATTATTGGATTTATATATATATATATATAATATTTAGTGTTAATTATTTTAGGGCGAACAAAATGTCATAAATTTATACTCCATTGTATTTCTGTAGTGGAGGCGAACAAAGATAAATCTCTTTGTCCATTCTTGTTTATTTTTCATTTTCTTCGCGTATCATTCTTTTAGGTTATATAATATAGTTTTCACGAATCAAGATGGAAAATGTTCCCTCTAATATGGGGAAAATATCATTAATGGGAATTATTGAGATAGAGGGGAAACGTTTTGAATTTGAAAACACCATGATTCACCACCTATGAAGGTCTTTTAGTTACCCCTAAAAACCATTTCTAGATAATTAATAATGACATTTTTTTCAAGGTATATATCATCTTCGGTGACCTAAAACATCAAAAAACCGAAATATTACTTTATTTATTCACTAATAGAGTTACTAATAGACAAAAAAACTATATTTAAATACTTCTCTTTCATATATATATATATACATATATATATATTTGAAATCAAATTATTTCTTCGTGACCATTTAAAAATAATATGACACTTCCGTCAAGGAAACATATGAATCGGCTTTCTAAAAAGAAATTCCCATTAATGTGATAAATCATGTGGAAAATATTATTTATCCATCAATTTTACCATTAATCACTTACTCAGAATGATGGAAGTTGTCTATGTTAAAGGCCTTTTGGTCCAACCCCATTAAAATTATGAAAATCTCAATAATTATGAGAATGTATTGAGAGTACTATGTTTAGAAAATAAATTGATAAACACCTTGTGATATGCATTCAAGGTAATATCTAGAAAATTTTATGGAATTTTTATGTAATATATTATAATGGAGGTCATCTAAAAAAAGATAAATTTCGTCATTGAGATTACACCTCAATGAAATTTTTGACAGTTGTGAGGCTCTTATGTTCATCTGAGTGGCAGATGTGTCTGTAAAATAACTAGTTTTTTCACATCATTTTATTTTGAATTTCATGTTTTCTTAATTATTCCACATTTTTCAATTAATTGAAATTTAACATTTTTGTTGATAAATTTATTAAATAATCATTTTTATAATATATCTATTTTTTCTATTTTAAAATCATTATTTTTTTCTATTTATCGTTTTTATTTTCTTTTTGTATTAAAAATTTAAAAAAATTATACTACACCTATTAGAAGTATTGATATTATGTATGTTTTTATTAATTAAACAATTATTCAATTTAGTTTAAAAAATTCTATAATTTTATCATTAAATTTCATCATTTTAATTTTATTTAGCATTTATTTTCAATTTTAATCTCTTATGTGATCTCAAATAATTATTTAATTGTATAAATTTAATTTTTTATTTTAATTTATAATTCTAGTATCAAAATATTTCATAGTTATGCTTTATAATCTACGATTATTTTTAATTTAATTTCTTATTTAATTTATAGCTTTCTATTTTTTAATTTTATTAAATAATCAATTTATATTAATTTTAAATTATTAATTTCTTATTTTAATATTTATTTAATTTATTAATTGAATTAATTTTTTATTATAATTGAATTAATTATTAGAAATATTATTATTTTTATTTTTTATCAGATTATTCTAATGTTTAGTTTTCTTAGGATCCACCATTCTAGAGTACCCACTATCACCATTGTTTCCACTATCAGACAATCACTATTAGAAGTTTACAATGGTGAATCACATTACCCAAAATCACTCATTCCCTCAAAAGGAAAACTTCTATAATATTTCATTGTTCACTATCCTACCACCAGAAAACATCACCATCTCTTGAAAATTCTTCCAATGGTGACCCCAATCTTTTTCCAAAAATCACAACCCACCACCAGTACTACTTCAAATATTATCCTTCAGTTATAGCTGTCACCAGATCACAATAGAAACACCTATTATATGATCCTCCTTCTTCTCGACTCACCAACAAATATTCTACCCATCTTCAACCTATGACACATCACTAGCTGAAAACCATCAACCTAGAATTTCGTGAGTCATAGCCATCATCGTTGCTCCAATTCTCATCTGTCATTATCTCCAGAACCTCACATTCTACCACTGATTCAACCAAATGAAGCGGCATCAAATCATGATGAACCATATATATTAATCAAGATTGGAACACACAACCAAATCCATGTCTCACACTTATCTAACAAAGAAGATCCTAGATTTGTTTTTTTTTCAAATAGTGAAAAATTGTAATTATATTATATAACATTAAAATTTAACACCACTATTTATTGATTCAACGACTATGTTTGAATCATAATATCTAAATAATCTTAATTATGTTATTATATTTGATGATAAGGTTCCAAAAATTCAATGTATTTATCCAAAATAATAAACTAATGAATAAAATAATACAAATACCCCCTCTCATACACTATAAATACATCCCATAACAACACTTTATTTTCACACCTTCAAATCCTATAATCCTATCCCATTTAAAAAATCATATCTCAATTCCACTTACCAATTTACATGACCCTTTCGTATACAAAAAATTTAAAAACAAATTTCGCTATATAGGTTCCCAAGGAGGGAAATGCAAGATGTAAACCCCTCATTCATTTTTCTTTTAATTTCATTTAAATTTATTTATTTTTCTTATTACCCCCTCATATACACATATATAAGTAGTAGGATAACTCCAATATATTATATATACTATAATATAATTATGTTAATGGAATTATCCATCATTTATCCTCATATCCTCTCCCGTTTATTATAAAAATGAAAATGTCATCTGTGAGGTGTTAATTTATGGCCTTCACAAATGACACATTTTAATTTTCATCAACCACCTTCATGGTTGGTAATAAAACAATTATAATTGTAGTAATGAATATAAAAATATATTTTATAACTGTTTTTATGTTCTGGAACTCACATATATACAAAATATTTAATTATAAAAAAACTAGTTCATGATGGTCGATAAACTACCAATTAAATATAAAATATTTTCATTAAAATTTTATCTAATGAATCCTCCTAATATCCGAACAAATTATATATAATTCCAATTAAACTATTATATGTTCATTAAAAACATATAATATCAATTACAGATATTTATCCCCATTTTAGACTATCATTCATGCATGTATACAAATGAAACGATCATGAAAAAAGAACACTCTCAAATGATGGAATTGAACACTATAACTCTTCAAAATGTCCATAAACGAACATAATAAAATTATAATGAATAAAATATATTTTTAATATTTTTTTTATTGATTGATTAATGAATTTAATATTATTTCAAATATATTAATGTGAATAGTGCATTCAGACATATGGTACAGGGATCCTCAAACTAATTTCTTTTCATTGTGTTGTTACTATTTCATGACAAATTTCAGTATGTATGCACTTTTAATATTTAAAAAACCGAATTTCATCTTTAATCCCTTATAAATTCTATGATATACATCCTTTCATTCATATTTTATATCAAATGCAATGATTTATAAAAATGAACTCTTATTTATATAAACCCATGTTTTACTTCTGTTATGATTGTTTTTCATTCACTCAATATTGATGATTTGTATAAAAATTATGATATTCCCTTATTATTTATGGAACAATAATTTTTATTCATCAATTTATGCATTATGATATTATCTTAAATCCCATTTATTTTCAAAGGGTTATTTTATTTGTATTAATGGTATGTGTTCTATGTGGAAAGCATGATTATGAAAACATTATTTTATGTTGGGTGCACTCAAAATTAAATTTTCCATTAATTCATTGGTTATGGTCAATTATCCCATTAGTTAAGTTCAATTTTGTGTGAAAATTATGTTATCTTTGTTTATAGTGGGGATTTTATGGTTATACTCAAATGTTATGCATGAAAATGATGATAGCGTTGTTCAAAACTATTTATGATAATTGAACACTAAGACACGATGTTTCATGTTTATATATTTCCACATTCCATGAAATTATATAATTCTTCCTCTCATTGTTATTATGGTGATTTCATGTTTATCTTATGCCGATAATGATTATTCTCACCCATGTTATATTTATTCACGTTCTTATATATCCTCTTACAGGGGTTTTAGCTCAGCCCTTTATTTGATTCATGTCTTCAAGTGACTAAATAAACTAAGGAGTATTTGAGGACACCTAGAAATAATTATAATGATGAGTTAATTAATTTTTAGATTTTTCATTGTAAATGTATATTTTTCCATAATTTTCCAAGATAGTATACATTTTACTCATTATTTTCTAACAATATTATATTGTTTATCATTATACTATGTTGTGGTAATTTAAGATATGATGTGTTCCTATAGATGGTATCATATAATGGTTTTTCTAATTTGTAAATGTGGATTAGATAATATTTGTGAAAACCCTCAGTATAACGCAAATTATATGAAAACACCAAAAATATTTGTCTTACACAAATGCTAAACATAGGGATATCACAATATATAGAGTTAAATTTAATTGCATAAAATAATTAATTGATTTATTTCTTACATTTTCACTTATGTTATTATCTATTCTTTAAATTTTTTGAAAATGGTGGGAATGAGGATAAATCAAGCCAAAAATCCTTGTGAAGGAGAATTTTTTTATTTCCCAAACGACATCCCCAATGAACTTGGAGGTAGTGATCAAACTATCACAGTGATTCTTAACCATATATCTCGGGAAATGAATAATAACCATGATAATGTGGAATACCCTCCTTAACCTAAGAGTTCTAAACTAGTTTCCAATTCATATATACTGCAATGAACATAAACATTTAGATGATCTTTTAATCCCATAGTCATGGAACTATGATTCAACTCAATTGAGAAGATATTTTCAATGCTTCACTGTTCTGGGATGGAGAAGGAGACTCTAGCCATTTAAAATTTGGATAGAGAGACTAATCAAATTGGGGTGATGATTACGAACACAAAGTTGAAGGAAAAATTAAATATATTGGGTGGGAAGACATTAATAAAGTATTTTTTAATAAATATTTCCCTCTAAATCTTCATAAAAATATGGATAGAGAATTCATAGAGATGAATGAAAAATATGGTGAATACATCACAAATTATAATGAAACATTTACAAGGGTTTCATGGTACATCTCATGTTTTTTATCAATAATTACAGAAAAATAGATATATTATTTAGTGGTTAAAAACACACCTTCTAATGTCTCTTTAAAATAGAGTCTCTACGAGTTATGGACAACTTCTTCATTGTTATCTCAAAGTGTATATGGTGTTTATAAAATGGTAAAATATCTATAATAAAAAGAAAATAAATTTAGAGTTTCAAAATATATTATCTAATTACGGTGGTGGAAATAAAATTCAACCAATAAAAAGTCAATAATGGGGTAATAAGAATGATGGGAACTACCTCAAAGGGACGGGGAAATGGTTCATGTGTTGAATAGAAGGACACCATGAACATTAATTTCAATGAGTCAAGAGTAAGCTGGACAATTTTGTGGGAATATTAGAGCAACACAAATGATTCAATGTTTCAATTATTGGGAGAAAGGGAATTATGGAGGCCAGTTCACCAAACCATGATTCCTCTATGGTAATCAGTATCATCATCCATCAAAACCAATGAATAAAGGGGATATTATTCCATCATTAACACTGAGTTGGATCTCAAAAATGTTGTGGTGATTGATTTGATGGTTATTCATTCAATAATAGTTATCATACTGTTAGATTTTAGTACTACACATTCTTTCATATCATGTATGTTTCGAGGAAGAACTCAAAAAACAACAAAAAATTTGGAGGTTGTTCTACCTTTAATAATAGAATATAAGTCAATTATTTAATCCAAAGAATATAACTTTTAATTGATTAATTTTTGTGGACTGAATATCCTAGAAAATCTAATCTTCACTCTGATGGTATAGTTTGATTCTATTTTTGGAAAGGGATTGGATATATTTATAAAATTCTAACATCAACTATGTGGAACGATAGATCCCTCTTCACATCCCAAGGAGTCCCCCAATATAGTATATGTGTAAGGATGATGATGAATCACTATTGGTATCATTTTATCAAGTGAGGATATTATTAACTTTTGATAATTTATAACAAGCTCAAAAGATTGAAACAAAAGAGATAATCATTCTCTAAGTCATGCCCATTGTGATGGACTATAGTTGCGTGTTCCCTGATGAATTGCCTTGTCCTCCACGTGAATGAGAGTATGAGTCATAGATTGAACATATTACTAGATCTATAACTATACCAAAGTCACATTATATAATGTCCACCATTGGTTTAGAATCAATTTAAAATTATTTATAATAGAATATATATACATATAAGGGTTTTATATGCCCATGTGCTTAACCATGAGGTGTTCTAGTCCTCTTTTTCGAGAACAATGATGGATCAATGCACCTCTTCACTGATTATAGTGAGCTCAAAAATTCATGATAATAATATTTATCCTATTCCATGGATAAATTACATGTTCAATTTTCTATGTGGGGCCATGTATTTCACTAAGGCAGACCTTCGGTTCGGGAATCACCAATTGAAGGTGAGGAATAAATATATTACCAAGAATTTAATTCGAATGAGTTGAGGACACTATGAATTCATTATTATGCCATTAGGAATCACTAATGATCTAGAAATATTCATGGAAATACTGCATAGAGTATTTATATAATACCTTGAAATTTGTTTGTTAGCGTTTATAGATGATATTAGGATATACCTAAGAAAACGGAGGAACATTAGGATCAATAGAATACAATAATAAAGGCTTTGATAAAAGAGAACATTTATGCAAAGTATTTTAAATGTTAATTATGGATGGAGTATTTATCATTCTTAGGGAATGGTATCACCAGTAAAGGAATATTTTTAGACCCTTCAAGAAAAAGGAAATCGAAGAGTGGACTAGACAAATATATGTAATCTAGATTGGGTTTTAACTCAATCTAGCAAGGGATGATCAGCAATTTTTTAAGATCTTCTCATAATTTACATTCAAACTAACCAAGATAGATCAGAAGGAAGAATGTTTTTTCTATACTTATGAATGGGAATTTTGCATCAGGGAGTTTAAAAAGGGGCTTAACAACATTCCATAACTCACACTACCGTCAAGTGGGGAACTCTTTGTGGTGTATAATGTTTTTTCCTAGAAGGGGTTATGATATGTTAAAATGATGCCTAATTATTTTATATCCTATGCCTTAATGAAGTTGGAAATTCATGACAAAAAATTATCCAACACGTGATTTGGAGTTGGCAGATGCGATCTTCATGTTGAAACTCTACCAGCATTATATCTATTGGGATAATTTTTAAATATACACAATATGAAAGAGAATAAAATATATATTCACATATAAGTATCTAAATATGCCATATGGAATATGGTTATTGATCATCAATGATTATTACTACTCAATCTACTTCCATACTAGATAAATGAATAATGTTTCATATTCTCTACGTAGAAAGGATCCTGCAACATTTTCAATGATGAGAATAGAGAGGGATACAATATTAATATATTTTTAAAGGATGGACATAGAAATCATTTATAAAATAAGATAATCACATGTTATCTAATTATTTATTAAACATCCTTCATGGAGAAAATAAGGTGTTCTCATATAAATGAATCGGATATTTAGAAAAGGTTGGAATCAATGGGAAAGTAGAAATCCTCAAGGGTCAACACTGATGTGGAAGGATTTGTATGATTTGTGTCATGAATATCAATACCATCTGATCAAGTGATAAAAAAGATCTTCTGATTTACATACATAGATAAAAGTTATCTATTAATTCTGGAATCAAAAAAAAGTTTTGAGCTCTCTAAGGGAACTATTAGTGGGATAATATGAAGAAGTAGATTTCTAAATATAAATCAATGTGACTGGTATGTCATCATGTGAAATATTATCGGAAAACTCCATAGGGGTTTATTCAGCCATTACCCAAACTGACATTGAAATGGGAAAACCACACCATATAGTTTTCACTATACTTATGAAGACATCAAGATGAAACCAATATATATTGGTTTCTCAAGATCATATCACAAAGATAGCTCACATTTTCAGAAATGGAGAGGACTTCACTCCCGATCAACTTGAATTGATACATATCAATGATGTAGTATGAATTCATGGAGTATGGCTATCGATTGTATCAGATCAGTACATGAGATTCACCTCAATGTTCTGTAAAAGTCTCCAACATGCTATATATATTGAGGTGAACGTTAGTATGTTTTATCATACTCAAATTGATGACTAATCTAACTGGACTATTAATATGATGGAATACATGTAGATATCATGTTCATTGGAATTCAAAGGTGTATGGAAGCAATATATGAATCTGTAAAAATTCTATTCCAGATATAATTTCTAGTTGAGAATCAAAATGGATCCATATTAATCCATTTATAGTAAAATATACAAAACGTTGACATGAAGAAATCAAGTTAGTGAACATAAAATTATAGAACCCAGGATGGTTAATGAAATTGTGGAAAGGTGAAAACAATTTAGTATCACATCAAGGAAGCCCAAATTCGACAAAATATTTATGCATTCAAACATCAACATGACATAGTTATTGAGGTTTGAGACATGGAATTACACATCTTATCTCTGTGGAAGAGGATCATGAGATTTGGTATAAAAGGAAATCTAGGTCACATGTATATAAGTACAATCAGGATTCTTGATTATGTTAGAGATGTGTTCTATTGACTGGCACTTCTACCTACCGTATATCAATTACATGATGTATTCTATGGATCCATCTTGAGTTAGTACATACCAGATCCCTCTCATGTAATAAATCTACAGGTGGTATAGTTTTGAAAATGAACTATCTTAAAAGGAGAAACTATGGAAGATCTTGGACCGTGCAAATAATGTTCAACTCAATAAGACTACTCACATGTTCAAAGTACTAAGGAAAAACCATATGTATGCTAAATAATTATGAGAATAGTAGGAATTGATTATGGATAGGTACAATCGCCTATTCTCATCTTATTTCGTAAAATGAAATTTGGGGGGAGAAATCTCATTAGGGGGAATGAATGTAACAACCTAGAAATCTATAAATATAATATTTCCATCTCATAATTATTTCATATAGTATAAATATAATAAAAACACATATAATCCTAGTAAAAAATTTAAATTAATAATGAATTGAATAAGAATTATTTATTGAAGATAAAGATCCTATAACAATGGAATAATAACATTACCTTTGGAATTGTAATATGACACTTTTGAATAGTAAATTGGCCAATTGAATAATTACATCACAAATGAATGTATAGATAAAATATAGTTATCTTATGAATAAAAATATGATATATTTTTTTCAAGGTATTAGTAAATAAAAAATTTTGAAATCGAAAACTAATTGTTTGTATTTTTATATGTCATAAATGTTTAATAAAAATTTTACAAAAATTATCATAATTTAAAAGAAAAATAATTTTCATAAAATGTATTCATAAATTTTTATTTTATTTTCAAATTATTATATTATAACTTTTTGACCCCTTATATAATGTTTCAATGCTTTATAAAATCAGTATTTTCCGAATAAATGATAATTTTATTTTAAAAGATAATTTATATTATTTATAGAATTATTTTCATAAAGTAGAGCTCATTTTTTGGATTATAAATGTCAAAAAAATTTATGGTATAATTTTTTGAGATTTTTCTAAAATAATTAAAAAAGAATCATAAAGAGTGAATTAAGATATTTTATAGTATTTAACAATTTAATTTAATTTTATATTTTCTTGAGTCATAGATGATATAAAAACCATAATAAAAAACACTTATTCATTATTTTATTATATTTATTCATAAGGTTAAAAATATTCCAATTATTTAGCCAAAACTAATAAAGTAATGAATAAATTAATAAAAAAGAACCCCTCTCCAACAGTATAAATAACACCCCTAAATATTACTTCTCCTTATACCTCTGAAGCCTTTATTCTGGTAGAATTTTTTCCAAATAGACTTCCAAAAAATATCCCCACATCCAAGATCCTATTTTCTCAATAAAATACAAAAACCAATTTCAATAAAGTGGTTATAAAGGGGGAGAATTCAAGAGGTAAACCCAAGTTTCATTTTTATTATATTTATTTTTCAATTTTATTTTTATTTATATAATATCCTAAACTCACCTTATCCAAATGGAATTATATATCCATTACACTATATATACTATAATATTTTATGTTAATTTAATTTTCTGTTATCAATTTTCTTCTCCTATTACATTTATTGTAAAAATATAATCATTGTTTGTGGGTTGTTAATTTATTACCTTCAAGGAAGAGAAGTTTTCATTATCGTTTACAACATTAAAGGATATTCATAAAATCATTATATTAGATGAAAACAATTAATTTTTTTTATCCATTTTAGGTTTTGGACGTAACATATATTCATAATATTGAATAATAAAACAAATCTAGTTCTTGATGGTCAAAAACACGCCAAATTAATCTAAACAGTTATTATTACTACTTTATCTAATGAATCATCTTAATATCTAGAAAACATAATATATAAGGCCAATTGAACTTTTCTATGTTCATTAATAACATATAACATCAATTGTGGATAACTATATCCATTTTACACTATCGTTCATAAATGTTAACAATTGAACCAGTGATGAAAACCAAGAAAATGAACACCCCAGAATGATGAAATTAAACACTGTAACAAATCAAAATGACTCTGAAAACACTTTAAATTTATAATGAATCAAATAAATGAATAATAGGTTTTTTATTAATTAATTAACTATTTTAATTTTATTATTGAAAATATTAAAGGGAATATACAAATCAGACATAAGCTAAGGGGATCCTCAAACCCAATTTCCTCTCATTTGGTTTTTACTCTTTCATGGAAAAGTTTAGTATGTATGTTCTTTTAATATTCAGAAAATATAATTTCATTTTTATTACCATTCTATATCTAGGATATACATTCTTTCATTTGTATTTGATTACAATTTCAATGATTTTGTCTAAAGAACCCTTCTTAATATGAAAATATGTTTTACTTCCCTTGAGATTGTTCCTTCATCACTCAAGATTGATGATTCTTATACCAAGTATGTAATCATGTTCTAATTTTTGGAATTTAAAGGATTATTCATGAAAGTATCCATTTTTAAATTTCCATGAAACCTATTTCATTTCCATATTTTATTTTCTATATTTGATTGATATATGTTATATATTGAAAAGATGATTATGTAAGAATTTTGATGTGAAGGATCCACTTGGAATTATTTATCACAATGATAAATTGGTTAGTGTGGTGTGTCTCATGATATATGGTGTAGTATAAATGAACATGATTTTAGATTTGTTCCCACATATGATGTTATTTTTATTCACATAAGTTATGCATGAACATGAATATAGATTTATCCATAACTATGTTTGGTAGTTGACCACTATGACATGATTTTTCATTTTTATACATTCCGTTATCTAATTCTTCCTATAGTGATTATGATGATAATCCCACGTTAATTTTATGATGATAATGATTACGCTCACCCATGTTGAATTGATTCATGTTTTTATCATTCCTCATACTACGATTTTACCTCACCCCGTTGTTTGATATATATCCTCAGGTTAATAATTATAATAACAGTACATTAGGTCCACTATGAAGCTATATAAGAATGAATTAGATAATTCTTATGTTTTATTAATAAAATTTTATATTGGTTCCTAATTTTAAAAATACACTAAACCTTTAGATCATAGTTATTTAAGACTTTTATATTGTTTATCATAAAAATTATGTAATATTTATAATAGAAAATGTATAGACACTACAATACCTCTGATTTAACATAATCTTTTGGAAAATATTTATCTAATATAAAGATGAAGATGGTTGATTTGATAGACTATAAAATGGACCAATAACATGAATTTCAAATTTATTATTCTCAAGAACAAGACCAAAAATATTAAAAGTTAGAACGAATGTTCATAGAGTTTTGAAAAATAATGTAACAAACTGAAATTGTAAAAAATGTTGAAGAAATTGTTGTATGGGAAATTGAGAGACAAAAGTGATGTGGATTGTGATGTTAGAATTTTGGAATAGTGATACACTATCATTGGAGAATCTGAAACTGGTATTAAGAAAATATATAACATCACCAACTCTTTTAGTGACTATAGATAATTGGTCAAATTTAAAGAAAACATAAAAAATTGAGTTATAGGATGATTGACATAAAAAAATAGATTGGATATGAATGACCCATTAATTTTTGATCTATTTCTTGGAAAAAATTACCTATTTTATGAACATTGAAATTGTTTTTATATAGGTTCAAAATCATATGAATAATGAGAACATAAAAATTAGAATTTCTTTAGCTAGTGTTTCTAAAACATTGAATACTGGACCTGAACATGAAATTAGTAATATTCAAAAACAGAATAGTAAACTCAAGACCAATCATTTAGATTTTTTAAAACTAATAAAAAATTATTTATTCCCATTTTTTAAATTATAAAAACATTAATCTCTGAAATTAATTTTGATGAAAAGGATTTTGTAATTACCATTGAATAAATTATATTTGATGATATTCCACATCCCTATTCTAACATTAATAATTTTTATAAATCATTTTGCACTAAAACGAAAAACAATATTGATCGATCTAAGGAAAGTAACCAAAATCTAAAAAATTTGGAATATAAATTTATCGAAGCATAACATAAATATTCTCCCCATATAACTAAATTGTAATACCCAACTCATTTTATTTATGAGCATGAACTCTTTTAATTAAGACATAAAAAGAGATTGAACACATGTTATATGATTTTAGAAAATTTAATTTTGCATAAGAATTTTTTGATTTTTATTTATTTTTTAATGAGTATATTTTTTAGTAGACCTATATCATTGTGAAACCTGAGTTTGATGATGAACAAAAAATTAGATCTTCTCTATTTTTATATGTATTCTTCAATTGACATAGTTTCTAGAGCATTTAGTATGACATTGATTCAATATTAAGATGAAACCATTTTAGTGTTAATTTATAATTTATGTATATTTCCATTAAAATCCCACTTCAAAAAACTATTACTCAGAAATCATCCCCTTTTACCCCTAAATTTGATCTTGATATGATTTTTAATTAATTTTATAGCACTAAAAATACTTCTACTCCCCTTAGAGATCCCACTTCTGATATGTCCCTGCTAGGGACACTTAAAAGTTCCCAAATTCAACAAAAAACTGAATTAGATATCAATATAATGACAATTGACAATTTTTTTACCCACGGTGTCTTTGAAATTATTATATCACTCATGTTTTTTATTTTAAGCCTATGTTACCACATATTTAATTTCTATGTTAAAATCAATTGGGAAAATTAGATGTGGTGGTTCATGGATGAGAAATAAAATCCACCTAATGACTATGGTATGTCACTTGGTATGTCTAACTATATAATTAAAATTCAGTGATTCGTGGGATTCTAAACATTGTTTTCCTTCATTTTTACTTTTTTTCTTATTTGGTTTAGAATAATGTGTTGTTGTTTCTATATCTTTTTATTCTGTATTTTGGCTGGTCAAATGTTCTTGGTCTTCCGGGTCATTGTTCTATATAAAGGATGATTATAATAACTGTTGAGCCCTCTGGAAGATTGTTGATTTCATGTCTATGTTTGATGTTTTAATAATAACAAATCATCACATACCATTAATGCTTAATCTGGTTTGTTTTCTCATAAAATTAATTACAATCTGTAAGTGAATCTTTTATCATGATTTTGTCTATGCTTATTGACTTACAAAGTATGTTGGAAGTCTTCTGGATTCAACAGACATCGGAAGCACTGATCCAATATCAAAGGACAACGGTCGCACTGATCAAAATGACTCACTGATGCCGATCCATCAGACGCACCGATCCATCAGACTCACTGATCCATCAGACTCACCGATCCATCAGACTCACCGATCCATCAGACGCACCGATCCAAGGACTCACAGATGCAAATGAGTCACCGATGCAAATGAGTCACTGATGCAAATGAGTCACCGATGCAAATGACTCACTGATCAGATGACAAACCGATGCTGATCAAAATGACTCACCGATCAGATGACAGACCGATGCTGATCAAAATGACTCACCAATCAGATGACAGACCGATGCTGATCTATCTGAGTCACTGATCATTACTCTAATGCTGATGACCTATCGATCACTTGAACAGTCATAAAAAACTGTTTGAATTTCTTTATCTTTATCTTTATTTAATCTAACCAACGGTCATATTAGGTATATTTTAATGCTCTGTCAGATTATTAATAATGGTTGTCGGATGTCAGGAAACTGTACCTCGTACCTGTGGAAAGGAAACCTCTTCTGTCCTACGGAGCACGTGACATAAATACAAGAAGACTCTGCTGAAGAGATAAGTGAGACAACACACACAAAGACAAGGAAGACATACGACATACTCAAAAAGAGCTCTGCGCATACAAGAAGAACCAAGCAAGACAGAATCACATATACAATCGAGCCTACTCAAGAAGAGTTCTGTGCATACAAAAGAATATCAAAGAGCTTCATCGACTACATCTCACTTCCTGTGAACCTGAAGCATACGACACTCTGCTTCTCAAACAAAATCGAGAAGAGGACTCATAATCACTTCTGATCAATTCCAAAACGAGTCCAGTGCTACATTGAAATCACTAGAGCGATTTCTAAACTCTACATCTCTACTCTGTGATTTATTTATTTTACATTTTGAGAAGTGTGTGTTATCTGCTGTATTAAACACACACACTGACTCCTGTACTTTCACTGGAGGATCTGTAAATCCTCAGCAAACCTTTTTACACTTCATTTCCCACTGTGGATAGTGGTAGAGGTCTTGTGACCTGGACAGCTGGCTGCTGTTGTTTGTTTTCCCACGTAGAACTGTGGTAGAGGTCTTGTGACCTGGACAGTGTGTTCACTGTTGTTAACCCCGATCCAGGGTGTGGATCATTTTTATATAAACTTTTGAGAGGACTAAGTCTCGGCTTGAGACTGAACCTCTTGGTTAATTATCTATGTTTGTAGTTATACTCTATATCCATACTATACATATTTATTTCATATTCCGCTGCTATTACATTGAAATATAATCTATCTTCAAAGCTACTTTTATAATTAAATTCGCAAGTGTTTATATTTATTATAAATCAGTAAGTTAGTTTCAAAAGTTAATTTAATCATAAGATTAAGTTAACTGAGAACTAATCAATCTTTGAGAAACTAATTAAACCTTTATAATCTATATAAATTCCCTACAGTTTAATTTTTTTTTGAAATTGGGGGATTTTAATAGAAATTGTTTTTAACAGAAATTTTAATTGGAACTCAATTCACCCCCCCTCTTGAGTGTCCACTCTGACCAACATTTGGTATCAGAGGATCTGAAAATACTTTCTAAAACTACTCTGCTTTTGAACTGTGATTTTAGTTGTATTTTAATGGTCTTAAAATTTCTGTTATATCTAAATTTTTATCTCTTTAAAATTCTCTCATCATGGACAATAGACTTTAGGGTGCTGCTACTAACCGGCCACCTTTCTTCAATGGAACTATTTATGCTCAGTGGAAACTGAAAATAAAAATTCATCTAGAAAGCATAGGTTTTGATATTTGGACTGCTATTGAATCAGAATACAAAATTCCCACTACAGCTAGATCTACTTGGGATGAACCTACAAAGACTGCTTACAATAACAATTGTAAAGTTATGAATGCTCTGTACTGTGCTCTAGGAGATGAAGAATTTAATAGAATTTCTGCATGTAAAACTGCATATGAAATTTGGGATACCTTAGCTGTTTCTCATGAAGGAACAACTAATGTTAAGAAGATGAGATTGAATACCTATACTACTAAGTATGATAATTTTAAGATGAAGCCTGATGAACCCATTTCTGATATGTATCTCAGGTTCAATGAAATTGTAAACAGAATGACTTCTCTGGGAAAGGATGTTCCAGCAAAGGAGCAAATCATGAGAATTTTGAGATGTCTACCTGAAAGATGGAGAGGAACCTCTGTCTCCATTAGAGAATCCTGTGACATTGGAACACTGCCTGTCAAGGAATTAATTGGTAAGCTGATAATGTATGAAGAAGAGCTTAATGTAAATAAAGAAGAAGATGATGAACCTAAAAGGAAGTTTATTTCCTTCAAGACTATAACCTCAATGAATAAGGATATGGAAAAGCCTCAAGCTATCAATGAAAGTTCAACCAGTGAGGAAAGTGAGAATGATTCTGACAGTGATGCTGAGATGGCTCAAATAGCCAGGAGATTCAAAAAGTTTTATAGGAAAAAGAAATTCTTTAGGAAACCAAATTACAAGGGAAAGTATGACCAACAAGGCAAATGGAAAAAGGATTGGAAGAAGGCTGACAGAACTGATGAAGTTGTCTGTTATTAATGCAAAAGAAAAGGACACATAAAAAAAGACTGTCCAAAGCTGAAATAAAGAAAGAAGTATGAATACAAGGATAACAAGTACAAGAAAGCCATGAAGGCTACTTGGAGTGCTTCAGAAGACAGCACAAGTGAAGCTGAATCTTCAGACTCTGAAAAGAATCGGGCCAACATGTGTTTCATGACAAACACTTCTGAGGTATGTCACTTGGTATTTCTAACTATATAATTAAAATTCAGTGATTCATGGGATTCTAAACATTGTTTTCCTTCATTTTTACTTTTTTTCTTATTTGGTTGAGAATAATGTGTTGTTGTTTCTATATCTTTTTATTCTGTATTTTGGCTGGTCAAATGTTCTTGGTCTTCCGGGTCATTGTTCTATATAAAGGATGATTATAATAACGTTAATATTCGAGCTTAGTTCCCATTATATATTATTTCCCATGATTATTCATGTTGAGTAATCAATGGATAACATTTCATAAATACGTACCTTTGGGTTTTCTTACATTTTAAATTCATTATATGGTATCTTTTCCTATTATTTATCATTATTTAATATCAAAATTAAATTTAACAAGACGATTTCATTCAATGTTGAGGGGAAAGATGATATTTGGATTAAATATATGAAAGAATATTAATTAATCCGGGGAGATATTTATTTTATTTCTCATGTTTTTCTATTACATTGTTAATATGATAATATCTGTTTACTAAAGAAACTGTATTAAAAACTAATTTTTTATTAAAAACATTGACTCATTTTTTGAAAATTTAATCCTTTTATTAATTAACGTGTGGTGAGAATAATAACCCCTTATTTCCAATCATTAAATGGATGTGATTGAATTTATATGGTGTTTAACAATGAATTTTTTTGTTTGGTTGAAAATCCAATTGAAAGTAATTTTGTTAAATTGCTTACACCCATTTCACTATGCACTATATTTATTCACATGATACTCTTGGAAATTAATTTCAAAATTCTTACAACTGTATTTAATGACAATTCATTTAATTTTTGAGTAAATTATTAATTTTTTCAAACTCAATCCTATTTAAACATATCTGTGAAAATTAAACATGTTTTTATCCTATTGAATCTTAAAATATTATTTGATTTGTCAGAGAAAAATTATTTTTCTCAACCTTTGAATTCATATTTGGGGAAAGAGTTGGGTTTTAAGTGGTGGGAGAGTTTACTATTATTCTACGATAAATAGCGTTTTAATGTAATCATATCAAATCCCATGAACATTTGAAATTTTTGGATTAAATAGTAATAGTTTTACAAAATTATTTCTAAATATGAGGTTATTTAGTGTTAATTATTCACTTAAATTTAGTCTATACAATTGGATAATAACTTAATAGTTGTTAAGGAATTCTATGAAATTATTATGTTTAAGAATATATGAATTCTGAGTGGAGATGCCTATAGTATTTAGGAATATTTAATTTTGAGGAAATTAAAATGAGAGTGATATATGATATATATATGCGCATCTATGATCATAAACATAGGAAGGTGTAGATTTTTACTCGAATGTAGGGTCTCAACTTTATTTTTTAAAAATTAACCACCTTAGGAAATTAACATAAATTTTATTTTTGTAAGTCAATTGAAACAAAATTAAAATTCGAAAATGGGAACCCATGGTGAGCATCTAAGACACTATGAACTTGGTATGTGTGTAATCCCTCTATAGATTTCAAATTTGTTTATCTACCTAGTGTTTTCTATAACATACATGGGTGGGTAAAATTCAAAAAAGGTGCCTCTTTAAAAAATTATTTATTTAAGGTGAGGTAATTTTTATCCCAGATGTAAAACAATATATTGGCTTGCATAAAATAATTTTTTTTGTATGAATAAAGTGATTTAATATTTTTAATTTAATGATTTTCTTTTTTGAACCAATGATAAAGTGAATGTTGAAGGTTTAATTTGATAGGATATTGTTTCCACTTGTATATGACTTGTTATCAAAATAATAATATAAACACGAACATGAATTGATGTACATTAATAGGTATATTTATATATGAGTAATGAAATTATAATCACTAAATGATTATTTTTTCACTTGATCTCCTAGTAGGTATTTTAATTTAGGTATCACCTCATTTGAAATTCCTTCTTATAGTCTAGTTTCTCTATTTTTAAATACCTTCAAAATCATAATTTTTAGATTTATGTAAAAAACTTGTCTCTGTTTCAAAAATAAATAATCATGGAAATATTTAGGATAGAAATTACTAAAGTGTGGGGGAATTTAATGTGGGCTTAAAGTCACTTGATTTTCCACATTTGTTATATTTTTTTTATGTTTAATTAATTATTTATGAATATTTATTCAATTAATTGATTTTAAATAATTTTTTGTTTAATTATTCTAATAAGAAATATTTTTAGTTTTTTTATTCATAATAAAAATTTTATTATTTTCATTATTTTATTTTCCAGTTTAATTTATTATAAAAAATTATTCTACATATCTTAGAAATATTCATTTTGTGGTTTTTTAAATAAAAAAACGATTTAGTTTAGAGTCACTGATTCTTTAAATTAATCTTTTATATTTTGTATTTTTAACATAATTTAAAATTAATTTTTAATTTTAATATTTTGTGAGTTATCAACTATTGATTTAATTCATTAATTTTGTTAGTTTACTTCAATTTTTAATTCCTGTATTAATATATATTTTTTGTTTTTATATTAATAGTAATTTTCCAGTAATGTTTAGTTTTTAATTTATTGATTTTAGTTTCAAATTTTATAAATCATTCCATTATTTGGATTTTTTTTATTTGAATTCTTTCATTTTTGGTTTTTTTGATTAATTAATTTAATAAGATTATATATTTTAATTTTTTAACTATTAATTTTTTTTAATTTTATTATTATTTGTAAATTTATTATTTTTATTTTTTGTTTTCTCATGAGCCACCATTGTGGAGTACCCACCATAACACACGCATTTCTAACAGTTTCTGATGGTTACTCACATTACCCAATTCATGTCATTATCTCAACAGTAAAAATCCTACAATAACACAATGATCACTGACCTATAATAAGCAAAAATCAAACAACGTTGGAAATGCTTCTAATGGTGACTCCCATCCTTTTCCAGATATCACAACCCACTAATAACCTTGCATCAACATTGTGACTTCATCCACTGTTGTCACAAGAACTGAATGATGTCTCCATTTATACGATCATCCTTCCAATCAATACACCACCAATGATTTTACCCACCATTGACCACCAACCCAGCTTTTTCTGACATACTTCAACCCACCCTTGAACTAGTATTAATGGGAATCCCAAGATGAATTCTCATTCGTTATTTTCAACATAACCTCAATTTGCCACCAATAATTTAACCAAGAAACTAACACTAATGTTGTATCCACTAGATCTGTGAATCATGAATTCATGAATCAATTAGATCCAAGATGCACCTGGAATACATGAAACTAATCCTAGATATAATGTATCCCATGCTACACCAGAATCAAACTAGAAACTAATTCACCCATTCAGACGCCAATTGAACACCAGAAAAGTGGGTGTTGCTGACGACACCTGATGTCAAAACATTTTCAAGCCACTATGAGATGAGCTCGATCATCCAGCACACAAAACTGATATACATGAAGAACCTTTGACGTCATTCTATCATCATTTTTATGATGTCGAGCTACTGTGAACCAAGCTGATGTTTTTCACTGGTAGCCACCAGTGACAGAGTCGTCATGGAGGAGGTGGGATGATTTTCTTTTGTGGAGAAGAAACCAACCACTTCCCACATATATGAAAAATGGAGAAGATAAAAAAATATAATATAATAATAATAATATAATAATAATAACATAATAATAATAATAATAATAAATTTAAATATTAATTAAGTAAAATTTTATAATAATTTAAGAATCATTTAAATAAATATAAAATAATAAACATTTTATTTTATTTTATTTTAATGTTAGTATACATTAATGCTTATATATATATATATTAATAGTAATAGTAATAATAATAATAAATATTTAAATTATAATAAATTATTTAATAATTGTAAAAAAACGAAATAAATAAATTAAATAAAGAAAATTAATAATAACATTTATACATTAATCAAATTTTAATAATAATTATTATGATAATTAATTTATCTTTTTAGATATTAAATTATTTTAAAAATAAAAATAGTAAAATATTTAAAAAAACTTTTAAATAATTAAACATATTTATTTAATATTTAAATTGAATAAAAAAAGATAACAAATGAATAATATTTATATATTTATAAAATTATTGTTTTTTAAGAAATTATAATGACTTCAGTAAATGTATTAATAAATATGTATAATATCAATTAAAATAATGTTTTATATACATTGATAAAAGAAATATTTTTAATAAATAATTTAATTATTAATTATAAATTTCTTTTGGGGAGAACCTAGCTGGGTATGCATCTAGGTTCATGCCAACCACTATTTGGATTTAGTTAGACTGGTGATAATTGTGTAAAATACCCATGACTGAATTGTTCGGTGACTTATTAGATATTAGTTAAAGTCAAAATTGGTCATAGGTGATGAAGAACATAATTATTTAGTATAAGAAGTAGATGAAAGCTTATGGGGGTTCAAACACATTTCCAATTCATGTATCTTGAGACCAGAGTTCGAGTGAACGCTAGTTTAAGCCAAGAGATATTCTAGAACTACTGGGACTAAAATGAGAAGTATGGGAGTAACATCCTTTATCTATGATTATTTATGAAAGTTTATTTGTCCCATGTAATTTATATTATTTTTAGTTGAATTTTTAATTGTTTTATTTCAGATAATGGTTATTGTTTTTATATAAATATTTTTTCTTGGTGATTTTTAATTAACCGGTAATTTTATTTAAACTAATAGATTATATTTATCAATTATATGACTTGATCTATGTGATTGATTTTATTTTGGTTTCCAGAGAACATTCCATCAAAATATATTTAATTCCACTCTCCATGATCTTTTAGTGAGTTTGATCGTTGATTCCATTTCTCAATATATAATTTGAAAACATTAGAAAGTTTTTTTGATATTGATTATATTGATAATCACTTTTACATTCCATTGGTTTTTGAGTGTTTTGTGATGTGGAAAACTTAAAGAATTAACTTTTTTTGTGATTAGTATCATGGAAATATAAATTAATCGAACCAGTTTTTGATGAGTGAAAATTCAATAAAATACTTTGAAAGAATAAACTCATACAACCAATACTACTGAATTTCCCTTTCATCTCTTTCATTAATTTTCCTAATTTTATGATCATAACACTTCATTATACTCATTTCATTCCTATCTATTTTCATCATAACCATTCCAACTTATTTTGATAATTTTATTACTTTTCTTATATTGATAGTAATAAGTTTTCTTCATCCATTCTATTTCACTAAAAATTTAAAAATATTTAAACGATTTCATCAAATTTTTTAATTGTTTTTTTTAAATAATTGTATGCAACCTTCCATTTTATTTTACCGTAGTAAGAATCGTTCACATTATTATAAAAAATATTATAAAAATATAAACATTGGAACATATTCAATGATGTGCGTGTCATATGTTTGGTCGTGTTGCTCGAGAAAGATTCATGCAACCTTCTTTCTAAAAGTTTAAAATATTTTTTAATCAATAATCATATTATTATGAAAATTATTAATTTTTTTAAAAAATATTATATAACAATCTTCCTGATATGAATTTCAAAAATATATTTTATCTACTTGTCAATTTGGGTTCAATATGATACACTGGTTTAAGTTGATCTGTTTTTTCTATTAAAATTGTTGATAATTTAAATAGCATGGAAGAATTTGGTGGTTGTAATCAAACTATTAATATGTTTTTGTATATTTTGGGGTATCATGGTTCCTGTTGTCGCTAATGCTGCTGCTGGATGGTAGAACCCTAAACAATGGTGAAGGGGTAGACCCCCACATGTCTGAGGCACGTCTTGGGGGTGAGGTGGTCAAGCATGAGTGGTGTTTCTATTTATTGTGCAGTTCGTATGTTTATCACTTATACATCTAACCTCACATCCCCTGTGTACTTTTAATATATTTTTAAGAAATATTCGGGACCATGTGGTTATTCCATAGTCTGTTCTGCTTTGGTATGGCGATCATGGATATACTTCCCTTCAATGCATCTATAATCGACCACTATTCTAAAGAAAATAAACATTTCATTGAGCTCAAAATAGAATTCTTAGTAAAATCTGATCAATATTATCTAAGTTGGATGCTAAATTGATTGTTAGAATATACTATAGGCTGGAAAAAAACCCATGATTTTAAAATTAATAAATCACAAGAAAAATATCAAAAAAACATAAAAATACAGAGGGATTATAGTTAGAGTTAAACAAAATTCTTGCAAAATAAATTATTGAAAAACAATTAGTAGAAACTGTTGTTGGAGAAATTTAAAAACAATGTGAAGAGGATTATCATATTAAAATTATTGAAAGGAAATACATTTTCCTTTATGAATATGAAAAAAATATAGAGAAAATATATAAGATCACAAACTCTATGAATGATAGTAAAAAATTAATTAAATTAAAATATTACATAAATGATCATGATTTAGAGGAATTTTAACATCAATAAAAAATGATTAATGTAGAATGTACTATTTTATTCATGATCCCAAAAGTTGAAAAAGTTCACTGATTCAAGAAAAAATTAAATTTCGATTACATGGCTTGAGAAAATCTGAATAATGAGAACTTTAATGTTAAAAAATCATTAACTATCTTTTATAAAACATTGAATAATGAACTAGATCATGATATTGGGAATATTATGACGTGAATAATAAACATGAAACCAATTGTAACAACCCAATGTATTTCAATATAAATTAAGTTTTCATAAGTATGTCATAAAATCACTTGAAAACACAACATAATGAACTACTATGTGCTATGTGACCTTTAAACATAAGTTCATCACATCTCTGTTTGGAATTTCAAAAATCCAGAATACACAGTTGTAATCAGTAAGCTAGTTAGAGTACGATAAGGAAAACATAATTTTTGGTGAATAGTATCCTACCCTAATGAATAGTATCATACCATTATGAATAGTGATATATCCTAATTAATAGTAACCTCACATATGGTGGTATAAAAATAATATTCAACTTGGAAGTACGATATACCTATTTTTTGGAATATGTTAATGAATGTTTTAAAACTTGTTTTGATAATAAATTATTATTTTAATTAAATATTAAAATAATCATATTTAGAAAATTATTTTTGAAAAATGGACATCATCTTTAGATTCTACATGTTGAAAAATGGAGAGGGTGATTTTTTTTTGATTTTACTGAAATACATGAATTTTTTATGTATAGTAGAATCCGATAATTCACAATAATTGCTAAAATGATGGATTAATTGAGTCATCAATGATGTTCTGGTGGTGTAAGACCACATGGTTTGGGATCACATGAAAAAATAACTATTTTTGGGCAATGAATAATTACTATTCCTTGTCTTGGGAAGAAATAATAAATTAATGATTATAATAATATGAAATCCCTCCTCTCCTCCACTATAAAAACCCCCTTCACTTCCTCTTCTCTCTACCCCTATCAAGCCTTGTTCCTTGCCATTATTCTGCCCAAATCTCTCCCCAAGGTCCTCCCCCACGTCCAAAATCTCTCATCCTCCTCAAAATACCAAATCCTCTCCCATTAAGGGGATCTCAAAGGAGGAAGTCTCAAGAGGTAAATTTCTCTTCCAAATTTCTCCTTTTCTTTTATGTTTTTTTATTTTTTATTTCTTTCCTCACCTCCCTTCACCATACTAGTATGATAAATATAGTAACACAAATGTACCAGAATTTATTCATGCTAGTGGTATATTTCATTATCTTTTCTCCTTTTCCCACCCTTTTATTTTAATGAAATGAATGCACCGTTTGAGATGTGCTAATTTAACAGAATCAAGGACAACGATTTTACATTTTCTATTATTATCATTAATTCTGGTCGTGAAACCATTTGTGTTATGGTTGAAAAAGATTATTATATATGTAATATATCCTATATTTGGTTCTGTAATCCTTTGGTTCAAATGGAATGAAGTTATAAAGAAAAACATGTTCTTTGTAATCAAATCCACCGATTAACAAAAAAAGTTATCACTATGGTAATATGTATAATAATTCAAATTCACTCTAAGTATCCTAATTAAAATCAAAACCATGTAATCTCCTGGATATGAACTAAATAATATATCATCAATTCTGGTCAACCACTTTAATATTTCTTATAATCTAAACATGAATATAAGTGAACTTATCATTTAAATCCAAGTAAACAAACAATATAGAACAATGATATTGAACGTTGTAACTAATAAAAAAGGAATCGAATGAACTAAAATGTGGTATAATAAACAAATAGAATATAGTAGAGGTTGTGTAATTATTAATTAATAATCCTAATTTGTTTATTCAGGTCATTAATAAAAAGTGGAGAACACCAACATATTTAAAGTAAGGGATCCTCCCCTTTTCACTCTTAATCGAGATTGTTCTCTATGCTATTCCTTTTTGTGTAATAAAAATTGATGGGGAAGGTTTATACACCTTCCCCATACTGCACCAATTTTTTATAAGTTATGAGAAACCCCTTATCTCTCTCATAAAGACCTATTAGTTACACCTAATACCATGTCGATAAACCATTATGGATTCTACCAGAACTTCCTTTATTCTGTCGGATTGCTCTATCATTCATGTAACCAAAATATAGTTGTATTTTATTTTTATGTATAAAATAAAAATTATTTTTATATGCTCCAAAATCATGTTCTAAAATGCATCTATCATTCTCGTTTGGGGATATATATTCATTTAATTGAATCTCTCCACAATACATCCCAATAAGCACACTCATTTTAGATGAACTTCCCGAAATTTTACCCAATTTCATGTGCACTCTATATTCTGTTTTAAGAAACATATGTCATTTTAAATTCAGTAATTTTATTATGAAATCATTATTTGTTTAATTCTGGTTTGACATAAAATAATGTATTCTTTACTATTTTAAAATCTCTATAATATTTTCCTTAAAACCTCACATAAATATTTTAATACTATTGTCTCCCAAATACATTTATTATGCGATGTCACTTCTATTTGTTACCACCTACCACATTTTAGTCCTAAATTACCTTATGAACTTCCTTGTATGTTCTAATCCCTTTCTTTCATGTACAATTTCATGATACACTCATTGGTTATGTTTTATGTCATGATTATGGTTCTCAATTCTCTATATGGGTAACCGTATGTTTATGAACAATTGATTATATATTATTAATCATTTGGAAAGAAGATATGTGTGGTAAGAATATTTGTGTGGCAAGAATATTCCTGAATATTTTGGGATGGGTGCACTCAGATAGCGCTCCCGTGCATTGGTAAGGATATGTCACATGAGATGCGATGGGAAATGGGATTGGCGGTTAGCCTTAACCGGTACTGAAATGGGAAACGGGATTGGAGGTTAGCCTTGAACCATACAAACGAAATTTTTTATGATTCTGCCACATTTATATGATTCCATGATGTTATGATCCCATTCTTATATTAAATTATTATATAAGTTTCATGCTTTGGATATCATTATCTCATGCCTCTTAACTCATGTGCTTGAGATGTATCCTTCTATTCATTTCCCTACGGGGATTTTTTAGCTCATCCCTTTGTTCATGTGTTCCCCAGGGTACCCTATGCAGACGTAAGGGCTCAAAGGATTTTAGAATCTCTTTACAGAGATCAAATCAATATGTTTTCTAGCCCCATGTTTTATATTATATGTACCTAGTCTTCCAAGACACTATACTTAACGATCATTGTCTTGTACTTAGATGAATAATTATGCTTAAATCATGAAATGATTTTTTAAAAGGCTCAGGTCGCTATAGTTGTTATCAGAGGATGGTCTAGTTATGTTTTGAGATTAGGAATAGATCACCTTAGTGAGAACCTTAAGGATAAGACTACTTATAAGAAAACAATCTTAATGTTTGGTGAGTATAGATTAAGTGGTTTATCAAGACAATACATCCCTATCGGGATATGATCAGGTAGAGGCGGCTCTGGAATAGATGTGTCTAGGGGTAAACCCCAAAAATACCACTTTGAGCTAGACTCAAATGGGAACTGGTGCACGATAATGGGCCTTGCTACACTCTTGGTTACGACACTCCCGGAGGATATTATTTCGTAGAATCACAAGATTAGTACAACCCATTATTAAGGGATAAAAATATACTCATAAGAATATATGTTAAAAAATAGATCGAGGATATCCTAGATATAAAACTAAGGAATCACAAGTCAGGATATACTTCTTCTTTATAAGTTCATAAATTTTGATCAAAGTTTCATTTTATTCTCAATATATAAGTATTCAAGACCTCTAATTATACGGTCTTTTTCTTGGTTAATGGCGGGAAAGAGAAAAAATGTTCGAACAACCAATGTGATGATTTCCCAAATGACATGCCTAATGTGATTGAAGCAGGTGCTCAAAACATCATGGTAGTAATTGCTTAGCTGGATAAAGTTATGAATAATAACTTGAACCAGGTGGAATGTCCCCCTCCTCCATGGAAAGAGCAAGTTTTAATAGAATCATTCATGTGGAAAAGGCCTCCAATGTTTAGCAGGTCTTCTGATCCCCTCCTCACAGATAAATGTATTAACTCCATTGAATATATTTTCTCGATCCTCCAGTGCTCAGAAGAAGAAATAGTTGTACTGCCAGTCTATCGTTTTGAAGGAGAATCTGATCATTGATGGACACTAATAATGAATAAAAAGTCCCAAGTGGAAATTGATTCCATAGAATGGGAGGAATTAAATAGGATGTTTTTCAAAAAATATTTTCCTCAAACCCTCCATCTCAAGATGGAAAAAGAGTTCCTTAGACTCATGTAGAAGTAAGATGAGTCCATTGGGGCGTATGAAGCTAAATTTACCAGGCTTGCAAGCTATGCCTCTAGATTTGTCATGAACATCGAAAGAAATGTGGATCTCTTATTTAGTGGTATAAAGCTGAGTCTATGAAAAGTGTAGGCTATTCGAGACTTTGACAGCTATGAAGAGATTTTCCGTCGTGCCCTCAAGGTTGAAATAGATATTGGAAACTCTCAGTGGTCTCATGGGCCGAGTGACAAGAAGTGAAAATGGATAACAACATGGGTGGTTCATCAATAAAATACCATGATGGAATAATGCCTCACTCTCCCCATTGAAAAACTTGTGGGAAGAAGCATCTTGGTGGCTGTCTCAAGGGAACAAAGAATTGCTTCAAATGCAGAATGTTTGGTCATCGGGCCAAGAACTGTCAAAGGGATATGAAAAATCCATCTTATGTTCTAGAAGAACTGAAGGTTCAGATCAACACTCAACATGAAGTGCAATGTTATAACTTGAAGAAGCTAGGGCATTATGTGAACAATTTCCCTAAGATGAAGGTTGTCGGAGGCAATCTGCAACGACATCTAAGGCAACAAGGAAAGGCTTATGCTATCACTACTGCTGAGGTGGTTCCAGAAAACTATTTGGTGACAGGTACACTTGTTATTCATTCAGGAATAGAGAACATAATATTTGATTCTGGTTCTACACATTATTTCATATCTTTCATGTTTAGTATAAAAATTCAAACACCACATCACAATTTGGAGGAAAATTTATTTGTGAGAACAACTAATGGGAAAATTATTGCATCCACCGTTTATAACTCCTCCCCAGATAAATTGTTGTGGACTAAACCTTCCAGAAAATATATTCATACTTACTTTAGTGGATTTTGATGATATCTTGGGCATGGATTGGCTATCTTTGTACAAGTCCAACATCAATTTTAAGGAAATGGAGATCACTTTTCACATTCTGAAGCATCCTACGATTCATTACAAGTTTAAGGAAGAAAATGAGTATCTTTTAGAATCTTTTTCTCATGTTTGGATATTTCTTCCTTGTGAGAAAGTATATCTAGCTCAAATGATTGGGTCAAAGGATAGAATCATTCTTGAAGACATGCCCATTGTGAGGGACTACACTGATGTATTCCACTAAGAGTTTCATGGTCTTCCTCCTAACCGAGAGGTCGAGTTATCAATTGATATCATACATAGATATCTGCCAATCTCAAATACACCTTACAGAATGGCCATCTTAGAGATAGAAGAGCTGAAGAAGCAGTTATAGGATAATATGGAGAAAGGTTTTATATTCCCGAGTGTTTCACCGTGGGGTGCTCTGGTCCTCTTCATCAAGAAGAATGATGGATCGATGTTCGTCTGCTTTGAATATTGTGAGCTCAATAAAATCAATATAAAGAAAAATTATCCCCTTCCAAGAATAGATAACATGTTTGATCAACTTCGTGGGGCCAGTTATTTATCTAAGGTGGACCTTCGGTCAGGATATCACTAACTAAAGGTGAGGAAGGAAGATATTCCCAAGACAGCCTTTCAAACGATGTATGGACACTATGAGTTCATAGTGATGCCCTTCGGACTCTTTATTGCTCCATCAATTTTCATGGTTTTAATGAATAGAGTCTTTAGAGATTACCTTGACAAATTTTTGGTGGTCTTTATTGATGATATTCTGATATAATCAAAGAGCAAGGAGGAAAATGAGGAGCATTTGGAAACTTTGTTAAAGACATTACAAAGGGAGAAGATGTATGAAATGTACAGTAAATGTGAGTTCTGGATGGAGGAAGTATCATTATTGGGGAATGTTTTCACCAGGAAAGGGATATATGTGGACCCTTCCAAGATGAAGGAAATTGAAGAGTATTTGAGGCCAACTTCTGTAATGAAAATATGAAGATTTTTAGGTCTATCTTGGTATTATCTATTATTAGTGAAGAACGTTTCACGATTGTCAAACCCAATGACCAAGATGACACGAAAAGGGGTAAAGATCATCTAGATACAGGAATGTGAAGACTGTTTCAAAGAGTTGAAAAATAGGCTTATCACTGCGCCAGTACTCACACTCACTTCAAGTGGAGAACTCATTGTGGTGTATGGTGATGCTTCTAAGAAAGGCTTAGGCTGTGTGATAATGAAAAATGATAAAGTGATAGTCTATGCCTCAAGGCAGCTGGAAATACATGAGAAAAACAATCCCATGCATGATTTGGAGTTGGAATCTGTGATCTTTGTGTTGAAAATCTGGCGACATTATCTCTATGGGAAAAATGTGAGATATATACTAACCACCAGAGTCTCAAATATACATTCACACAAAAATAGCTTAATATGAACCATCGAAGTTGGATAGATCTCATCAATTATTATAAATTCTCAATCCACTACCATCCCTGTATGGGAAACAATGTGGGGGATGCTCTAAGTTGAAAGGATCCTGCATCATTATCAATGATAAGAATTTAAAAGGATCCTATCTTCTTAGATTTGAAAAGGATATACATGGGAATAATTAAGGGAGTAACATCATCAATCCTTTCACAAATGATTTCTTAACCATCCCTCTTGGAGAAAATAAAGGATGCTCAAAGAAAGGATGTGGAAATTCAGAAAATGGTGTAAGCTGTTAAAAAAGGGAAATCATCTGATTTCAAAATTGATGAGGAAGAAGTGGTATGATTTGGGACACGATTATGTGTACCATCTTATCCAGAGATAAAGAAGGATCTATTGATTGATGCTCATAGCTTGACCTTCTCTATCCACCCTGGGAGCATGAAGATGTATCAATATCTATGAGAAATATTTTGGTGGGACAATATGAAATGGGAGATTACCAAATATACATCAAAGTGCCTCGTATGTTAGCAAGTGATGGCTGAGATACAAAAGTATAAGGGGATGATACAACCACTACCCATACCAGCATGGAAGTGGGAGAACATTACCATGGACATTGTCACTGGACTTCCAAAGACATCTAGATCTAACAATGTTATATGGGTCATTGTGTATCATCTTGCGAAGACATCTCACTTTATCACAGTTCGAGAAGGATTCTCATTGGATCAACATGCACTGATTTTCATCAAAGAAGTGGTAATTCTGCATGGAGTACCACTATATATTTTATCCGATCGTGATCTGAGATTCACCTTGAAGTTCTAGAAAAGTCTCCAGCATGCTCTGTTCACAAAAATGAACATCAGTACGGCCTATCATCCTCAAACTGATGGCCAATCTGAGCGAACTATTTAGACATTGGAAGACATGTTGAGAGCATATTTAGTGGAATTCAATGGAGGATGGGACCATTATCTTCCACTAGTTGAATTATAATGAAACAATAGTTTCCACTCAAGCATATGAATGGTACCATATGAATCCCTTTATGGGAAAAGGTGTAGAACATCGACATGTTGGGATGAAGTTGGTTAGCGTAAGCTGCAAGGACCAGAAATGGTCAATGAAATGGTGGAGAAGGTGAAAACCATTGAACAACATATCAAGGCAGCCCATAGTCGACCGAATAGTTATGGAGATAATCATCGATGAGACCATGAGTTCAAAGTTGGAGACATGGTATTTCTAAGTATATCCCCATGGAATAAGTTCTTGAGGTTTGGGAAGAAAGAAAAGTTAAGTCCCATGTACATCGGCTCCTTCGAGATCCTTGATCGAGTCGGAGCTATGGCTTATCGACTGGAACTTCCACCTACCATGTCGAAAGTACATGATGTCCTTCATGTATCCCTCTTAAGGAATTACATACCAGACCCTTCACATATACTCTCATCAAAGGTGGTACAGTTGGAGGATGATCTCTCTTACGAGGAGCATCTAATGAAGATATTGGATCATAGAGAAAATGTTTTACGCAACAAGACTACTCATCTGGTCAAAGAATAATGGAGAAACCATAAGTATGAAGAGGCAACATGGTTATTGGAGGAAGCAATGAAAGAAAAGTACCCACACTCGTTTTAGGTTTAGAATGTAAAATGGAATTTCTTGGGCGAAATTTCATAAGGGGGGGAGAATGTAATGACCAAATGTTTTTAAATGGAAAATCCATTCTCATAAGTATGTCATAAAATCACATGAAAATATAGAATAGTGAATTAATAAGTGATAACTGACCTTTAAAAAAAGTTCTTCACTTTTGGGTTTGGAATTTAAAAAATCCAGCATATAAAGTTGTAATTAGTATGTTATTTCATGTATGATAAGGAAAACTTAATTTTTTGGTGAATAGTAACCTACCCTAACGAATAGTAACATACCCTTCTGAATAGTGATATACCCTAATTAATAATAACCTCACCTATGGTGGTATAAAAATAATATTCATGTTGGAAGTACGATATACTTATATTCTAGAATATGTTAATTAATATATTGAAACTGGTTTTGATAATAAATTATTATTTTAATTAAATATTAAAATAATCATATTTAGAAAATTATTTTTGAGAAATGGACATCATTTCAGGATTATACAAGTCAAAAAATGGTTATGGTGGTTTTTTGGTATTTTTCTGAAATACATGAATTTTTTATGAATAGTCGAATCTGTTAATTCACAATAAATGCTAAAATAATAGATTAATTGAGTCATCGATTATGTTCTGCTGATGTATGCCCACATGTTTTGAGATCACATGATAAAATCACTATTATTGGTCATGGAATACTTAATATTCCTTGTCCTGGGATGAAATAATTAATTAATGATTATAATATTATGAAATCTCTCTCCTCCACTATAACAACCCCCATTCACTCCCTCTTCTCTCCACTCCTCTCAAGCCTTGTTCCTTGCCATTATTATTCCTAAATCTCTCGTCAAGGTCCTCCCCCATGTCTAAAAGCTCTCAACATCCTAAAAATACCAAAACCTCTCCCTTTGAGATGTGCTAATTTAGCAAATTCAAAGACTTCACTTTATCAATTTCTATTATTATCACTAATTCTTATGATGAAACCATTTTTGTTAGGGATAAAGGAGATTAGTATATATTTAATATATACTATTTTTGGTTCTTTAATCATTTTTACCAATGGAATTAATTTATAACGAAAAACACATTCTTTGTAATAAAATCCACCGATTATCAAAAATGGTTATCGCTATAGTTATATATATAAACATTCAACTTAACTCTAAGTAATATAATTAAAATTAAAACCATGTAATCTCCTAGATATGAACTACAGAATGTAACTTCAATTATGGACACCCACATTCATCTTTCTTATAATAAAAACTTGAGTATTAGTGAACTGATCTCTTAAAGCCAAGTAAACCAATGAGCCCGAACAATGAAATTTAACCTTGTAACTAATCAAAATGGAATTGAATGAAATAAAAATGGTTATAATAAATAAATTAAATATAGAAGAGGTTATGGACTTATTAATTAACATTCCTAGTTTTTTTATTCTGGTCGTCAATAACATGTGGAGAATACCAACAGATTTAAGGTAAGGGATCCTCCCCTTTTCACTCATAATCAAGATTGTTATCTATGGTATGCCTTTTGTGTAATACCAAGTGATGGGGTATATTTATACACTTTCCCCATAATTCCCTAATGTTTTATAAGTGATGATAAACCCATTATCTCTCTCATCAAGCCCTATTAGTTACACCTGATACCATGCTGATAAACCATAATGGATTCAACCCAAACTTCCTTTATTCAATCAGGTTTCTCTATCTTTCATGTTACCAAAATTTAAATGTCTTTCAATTTTATGTAGAACATAAAAAATCTGTTCATATGCTTCAAAATCATGTTCTATAATCCATCTCAAATTCTCTTTCAGTGATATACATGCTCTTATTTGAATCTCTCCTCGATACTTCTTAATAAGAACACTCATTTTGGAGGACCGTCCCGAACATTTACCCAATTTCATGTGCACTCTATCTTCTGTTTTAAGACACATCTATCTTTGAAAATTCAGTATTTCTATTATGAAATAATTAACTGTTCAATTCTGGTTTAATATAAAATAATGTCTTCTTTACTATTTTAAAATCTCTATAGTATTTCCTTATAACCGCACAGAAATGTTTTAATGCTAATGTCTCTCAAATTAATTTCTTATGTGATGTCACTTCTATTTGTTACTAACTACCATGTTTTATGCCTACATTACCTTATGAACGTCCATATTTGTTCTAATCCCTTTCTTTCATGGAAACATTCATGATACACTCATTGGTTATGATTTATTTCATGATTGTGTTACCAATTTCTCTTCATGGGTAACCTTATGTTTATAAACAATTGATTATGTATGATTAATCATATGTAAATAAGATTTATGTGGAAAGAATATTTATGTGGAAATAATATTCATGAAAATTTTGAGATGGGTGCATCCAGATAGCACTCTAATTCATTGGGTAAAGATAAGTCTCATGATATGCGATGTAAAATGGAATTGGCGGTTAGCCTTGACCCATACTGAAATGGGAAACATGATTGACGGTTAGCCTTCACCCGTACTAAAGAATTGTTTTATGATTCTAAAACATTTATATTATTACATGTTTATATTTTCCCATTATTATATTAAATTATTTTATAAGTTTCATGCTTTAAATATCGTTATGTCATGCCTCCTAACTCATGTGTTTGAGATGTATCATTATGTTCATTCCCTTACTAGGATTTTTAGATCATCCCTTTGTTCATGTGTTCCCCAGGGTACCTTATTCAGATGTAAGGGCTAAATGGATGTTATAATCTCCTTATTGAGATTAAACAAAGAAGTTTATTTAGCCCCATGTTTTATATTATATGTATCTAGTCTTCCAAGAAACTAGACTTAACGATCCTTGTATTTTTCTCTTTTGATTAATTATGCTTAAAATAATGAAATGTTTTATGTAAAAGGCATGGGTCTCTATACCAATCATTTAGATAATTAATAAAATAATGAAAAATATTTTATTACCATTTTTATAATTGATATACCATGAATATTTCAGATGAATTATGAAGAATTTGATGGGGGAATGGTCTTTGAAGAAAGATTAGATGGTGATCTTACACATCCAAAATCTAACACTAATCATTTTTTGATAATAAGTTTATTACTGAGATGAAAAATACTATTATTCAATTTGGGGAAAATAACTTTTATCTCCAAATTTGGGAATTTCAGTATGTTAAAAATAATCTGAAAAAATCATCCATCTGTAACAAAATTACAATACTCAACTAATTTATTTTTGGAATGGAACTCTTTAAAAGTTAACATAAAAGAGTGGTCAAGCACATCATAGATGATTTTATTAGATTTTATTTTTCAAAAGGAGATTATGATAATTTTTTATTTAATTATGAAAAACATGTTGAATAGATCTATAAAATAGTGAATAATAAGTTTTTTAATGAAAAACAATTAACACTTCCCTTTATTTATTAATCTTCCTCAATTGAATTGGGTCTTGAACCGTTCTATGGTAATTTGATTTAATTTGAAGATGACCCCTTTTTAAGAATTAATTTTAAAAATAAATTTTTTTTTCTTGAAATCCCTCATCGGGAACCTATTATAAAGAACACATCCTCTATAACAACTATATTTTATCTTTTTGTAATTTTAAAATAAGTCTATAGATTTTAGAATAATCATACACACCTTGGAGAACCCACTTCGTATTTGTCCCATCAAGGGATATTTTAATTTTTCAAACATAAATTGAATCTAGTAGTCGATATAAACCTAAAAAAATGGAAAATCATTAGTACCAAGGGGTCATTTGAATTATTAATGGATTCAATTTTTCATATAAATTCTATGTGCCCACAAATTTCATTCATATGTTGTAAAAAAATTTCGAAAAAAAATACATGCTAATTTATGGATTAGAAACCACATCATCATGGTGACTATGGTCTGCCAATAGGGAATTATAAATGAATACATTAAAATTAGTTCATCACGGGAGACAACCCATGGGTATTATTGGTTTGTTAATTTTGTTGTTTTATTTTTAAGAATAAAGTATGTTTGATTTTGTATCATTTTATTATTTTTTATTGGTTACATGTTATTGGTCTTTGTGGTATTTTTACATTAAGAAGGCTTCTATTACTAGTGATAATAGAGTAGTAGAATTCTCATTCTTTATTAATTCACAAAAGAATTTTTTGGAGTATCACGGGATAATATTCCCTAAAATTGTACCTTTTCTTTTTCAATATATTTTAGTTTCATCTACTATTATAATTTTCTAATATTTTCCTGAAGTCTGATATGAAGTATAATTAACATTAGTATTTAATTTGATGAGAGGGGGATATTTGTATTAATAACTCATGATAAAAGTATATAAATTAGTGGAGTACCTTATTTTAATTCTGATTTTTCCTATTTAATTCATTTATATGTTTATGTATTTCTTATTTTGTAAACATTATTTCTTACTTATATGTTACTAAAAACAAAAATTCATTTTATTAAAATTTATTCCCTTTATGAAGTTATGAGTGGGGTAGTGATACAACCTAGTTTTGTATCATTAAATGGTTGGTTTTGAATTTTTAGGATCATTAGTTTTCATTTTTTTGTTCTCTTGAAAATAAACATGAAAAAATATGTTAAATTACAAACAAATGTTTCATTATGCACTCAATTTATTCATTTTCTATTTTGTTTATCATTGTTAAAAAGTTCATATCTTTAGATTAATTATCAATTAATTTCATTCTATTATAAATTATTTATTCCACAAAGCTCATATTTTTTGAACTCAGTATGACCTTTGAATGTGTTTTTAATTAATTGAATTAAAAACATATTTTGATATTTCAATGTCAATGTTTTCATCCTTTGAAATGAACTTGGTGGGGGGAAGTTGGGTTTTAAGTGTGGGGGAGGGGTATTATTATTCTAATATAATCTATGATTTAATTTAGACCAATAATATAAATAAGGACTTATAAAATATTATTAAAAATTAATCATATTTTTACAAAATTCATTCACAAAATTAGGTTCTTTAGTTTTCTTTTTTCACTGAACTTCAGTCTTCCATAATGGATAACAACAAACTGGTTATTGAGGGTTTCTTTGATACTAAATTTTTTTAGGGTGTATGATTATTGAGTAGAGATGTTTACTACTTTTTATTAATACTCTATTTTGGAAGTAAGAATTATAGTGATATATGATAGTTATATGTTGAATTTTGATCATAACTTTAGGAAACTGGAGATTCTTACATGAACCCAGGGGACTCATTTTTATTTAATAAAACATTAATCACCTTATAGAGCCAACATAAATGGTATTCATATAATTACATTGAAACTACATTAAAATAAGCTAAATAAAACTCATAGTGAATTCCTGATATAGTATTCATTGGGAGTCTATGTGTGTGTAATCCCTCCATACATTTTAGATAATTGAAACTGCATAGATCTTTTCTTATGATACATGGATGGGTATAATCCATAAGAAGTTACTACTTGTCATAAATGAGTTCCATAAGAAGTGGTGATTTTTTAACCCAGATAAATATTTGGAGAATTGAATTTTATGAAAATCATTTACATAGTATCAATATGTTGATTTAATATTTTTAATTTAAATCAATGATTTTTGGAACCTAGGGAAAACTGAAAGTTATAGGTGCATTTTTTAGGAGTTTGTTTCAACATTATCTAACTTATAATCAATCTTACAATTATAACTTGGACACGAATTTATGTAAGTGAATAAGTGGCTTCATATATAAGACATGAAATTTTATGTTAAAAAAGATTCTTTTTTCTCATAATATTTTGGAAGGTATTTGAATTTGGAAGGAAAAAATTTGAAAATTTCATTTGAAATTCCTTTATTATGCTTTTGTTCTTCTATACTGTGATATACTTTATTTGGAGTTTTATGTAAAATAGATATTTCTATTTCAAAAAGACCAAAATAATGTAATTTCGTGAGGACAAGAAATGCTCAAGTGTGGGGGAATTTGATATGGCATTAAAATCATAATATTTTCCACATATTTTATGTTATTTTTAATTATTAATTTAAATATTTATTACTATTTTCCAAGTAATTGAAGTATAGTAATTATAAATTCTAATTAAATAATTAAACTTTTTTATAAATAATTTTTTTTTTCATAATCATTAATTTTATTCGGAGTTGTTTTTATTTATATTATTTTTCTATTTAATTTCTTGAAATGTTTTATTATACTCACCCTAGAACAATTATTATTTAGTTTTTTATTAATTGAAAAACTATTCAATTTAATTTCACTGCTTATTTATTTTAATATTTTTTTCCTTTTTAATTATAGTTTAAAATAAATTTATAATTTTAATATTAAATTTGATCTAAACTATTAATTTAATATATTAAATTAATTGTTTTATTTCGTTGTATAATCATTGTATCTAAGTATTTTGTCGTTCTTATTTATCATCTAAGTTATTTTTTAAATTAATATTGGGTAATATATTTTATTTTTATATTTTTCAGTTTTATTAATTAGTAAACTATTTTAAATTTTTAATTAAATAATTGTTTATTTCAAGGTCCATTTATTTAAATAATATCATTATTTTTTAATTGTTAATTTATTTAATTCTTAAATGTTTTAGTTTTATTATTTTTTTAATTGAACTTTTTTAGTCTATACAGGAGCCACTATTGTGGAGTACCCACAGTCACTATTTATTCCAACATTAGATAGTCACCATTGGAAGCTTACAATGTTGACTGACATTACCTACCGCCAGCATTTCTCTCAATTGACTAACTTTTACAACAGTTACTCCCACCCATTGTAAGAAATCAAAACCCACCGCCAGCCCTACTTCAATGGTGGGTCTTCATCCACTGTTGTCACCAGAACCAAACAAAATCTCCCATTATTTTAACCTCATTCTGGTCAACTCACCACCAAATATTCTACCCACTATCGTCCTTTAACCCACCTTTGTTTGAAATCCATAAACCCACTATTTCATCAGTCATATCCTCTATCGTCGCACTAAATCTATTTTTCCATTGTCACCAGAACTTCAGTCACCACCTCAAATTCATCCCAAGGAACTGACACCAATTCTTGATCCACCATATCTACAAATCGAGCTTCCACCACAAAACTAGATCAATTCCAACCAAGAACTAATGAAAATGATCCCATATCAGAAGAATCTTATATCGTTCTTCCACCCGACCTGAACCACAATCACACATTTTGACAACAACCAAACAACGAAGAACATGATAGAGTTGATGATACCTTATGATGATACTTTGTGGAGCCACCATGAGACAACCCCAAGCATAAAAAGCACAACACTAATGAATCTAAATAAATGTTTTCCATTATTCTCTCACTATTTTGATGTTGTTGAGATTCCATTCAACCGAGAGGATGTTTTGTAATGGTAGCCAACAAATATGGAGTTACTACAGGGGATGAAGTCAGAGTCCCTTTTTTGGAAAATAAACCATCCCCTACACACATAGATAGATAAAGGAGAAGATAATAAAAAAATTAAAATAAAATTAATCAATAATAATAATACATAATTTAAATATTATTGTTTTAAAATTGAATAATAATTTTATAATCATTTAAATAAATATAAATCAATAAAATATATATTATAATTTTTTTAATGATAGTGTTCAATAATATCTAATAAATATATATTTTTAGTAATAAAATTAATGAAAATATTCGCATTGTAATAATTTTATTAATAATTGTATAATACAAATTATAATAAATAAAAATTCTAATAAAAATTATACATTAACCTAATTTTAAAAATTATTATTAAGATAACTCATTTATCATTTTTTATATTTAATTATATAAAAAATTAAAAATTAAAAAATTAAAATATATCATTTTAAATAACTAATCATAATTATTTAATATTTTAATAAAATAAAAAAGATAAAAAAGATAATATTAATTATGTATTATAAATATAAAATTATATTTATAATTATATAAACATAAATAAATTTCATTATTAATATACCAAACGTCAATCATAATATTATTTTACTTATATTTCTCAAGGTAATATTTTTTTATAAAAAATATAACAACTTATTATTAATTGTATGCTATTTTTTTATGAAAACCCCTTGATGTGTATCTATCTATGTTCATGCCAACTACAATTTGGATGTAGTTTGACAGGTGATATTGGGGTCAATTACCTGCGACTAAATTGGTTAGTGACATTATGGATATTAGATGAAGTCGTTGAGTCTCATAGGTGATGAAGAAAAGAACGACATAGTACATGTTAAGAAGTAGACGATATAGGAGTAGGGATTTGAACACTTTTCATGTTATTGAATCATGAGACTAGAATTTGAGAGAATGTTATGCTAGGAATAGAGACATTCAATAATATCATGGACTGTGACGAGAACTACCGGAGTAGAATCCTTTCATATGAATGTTTTTGGAAGATTATTTCTCCCTTTTATTTTTTTTTTCATTTTAGTTGAAATTATAATTGTTTAATTTCATTAAATGTTTATTTTTTCAATTTAAAAATAATGGATGAGGAGTTTTATTCTTCTAGTAATGTTTTTAACATCTTCCCTTATATTTTATTTAATTATCAAAGTCAATCCGTGATATCTATAAAGGGTTTTTTCAAAAAAAATATCTCTTGTGCATTAATTCAATACTCCATGATATTTCTCCAATATTGATTGTGGCTTTTATTTCTCAAGAATTAATTTCCCAACATCAAAAAAATTTAACTGTATTACTTCTATATATTATCACTTCAAAATTTCATTTCTTTTTGAGTGGTTCTTATTGTGGTTAATATCTTGAATGTCACGTAAATGATTTCTTTTAAATGTATATTTAGTTTACATTCAATTTTTTTTGTTTGTGGGGGTTCTTTACATATTTTTGGGTAAAGGGGTAGGTTCATCATGATTTGAAACTAACCTTAAACCCATTTTCAAAAATAAAAAAAATTGTTTCTTTTATAACTCATTCACGTTTTAACATTTTTCACCAATTCCACTTCTCACGTGGCCTCTACTAACCTCTTCAAGACACCATTTACATTTTTACCCCTTAATAAATCATTATAGTGGGGGTTTGGGTGATTGATTCAGGAATTTGGGCAAAACCATTATCCCATTTCTAGTTAAGAAGAATTCGCATCACATTCATTTTTAATTTTTTCCGTTGGCTCCTCCTCTCATACGAGCCCAAACTCCATTGGGGTGGCTCCATGTTTCATATTTCCACTTTGGAGCTCATATTAATTGATGATTGGGGTGAAATTTTTCATGGTTTCTCAGATAGTCCAGATTTCTGAAAGTAATTTGTTTATTTCCAAAATCAATCATTAATTACTCTTTTCCCCCATATCAGTCCCCATATTACCTAATCAGCTTTCTTTGAACCTCCCTAATAGCGTTGGGTTCTTGGAGATTTAGTGATTTGTGTATTTGGGGTGATTTATTCACGATCTCTCAAATAAGGGGGTTTCCTTCCTTCATTATCAGATTTACATTGGGTTTTTTCAATTTTTTTTTGAAGTTACTAATGCCTGACAAGAATTTCTTTGACCCTAGGGTTTTATCATTTGATTCATTTTATAATATTTTTGTTTTAGGTTACGTTTAACTCCCTTGTGGTGCAGGGGCAGTGTAGTTGATCATTCGCATAAGGATTTGGTGTTTTTGATAGTAGTGGTATGCGATTCCATGTGTAAGAAGTACTAAATGAATTAGCCAGGCCATATTTCTATTTTTATCAACATCATTGTTCATTTTTTGTTTTTTAAAATTATTTTTGGAAGAGGTTGTTAAATAATTGAGATTTTAAATGCCATTTGTTTGTGAAAATAAGTGTTTCACTTGTGTCTTCCTTGTTGTACTATTCAGAGATATTTTATAATTAATTGAAGGGTTATATTAAAATTCTTTTCTTCTTTCAATTTTAATTTGGGTTAATATTAGCGATTGTTGGGTTTTCAAAGAGGGATTTAAGATGAATTAATGTTAATTATTTTTTTAAATTCCATGAAATTGTTTTATAGAAGTTCTAAGTGGTTTACTGAGTTAACTAAAGGGTGAAAAATATGTGTAAATAAATGTTTTCAAATTTTGTGACAATAACTGGTGTTTTTTATATGCAAATGGATTTTGGTAACATGTAGAAACTGTTTGATAAAAAGGGGGAAGCAAGTGTATCTAGGTGGGTAGATGTGTACTATTACACTAGTGATCCGGAGTGGTTTTTTCCCTAGTTCACATAGTAAGTTGGAAATTAACAACACTAAAAAATGATAATGATGAGGATTAGGATCCAATAGGTTATCGGTATGTTCCTTACTAGTGGATCGTTCATGATAACATATATGGTTGTGGTTACTCTACACCGAGACACGAAGTACATAGGGCCCAAAAACTAACTATTGTCTATGGGTGTTATAGAGATTATAGATGATTGACTATTTTTTTATTTATCATTGCATTATAGAGTGATTTGAGGGAAAATTTATCAGCCTACATATTTTATTGAAAGGTGTTCACTTTTTGAAATTTCCCTTTGAAAACAATTTACATTAAAATGTTTCATTCTTTTGAAATTTTTTCAAGCATTTCTTGTTTTTTAAAACGTGCAATATTTTCATCTTAGTATTATTATGATATGGAGTCTTTTGGGAGGTATCCTATTGGTATTAGGCTGAACCCCTTGTTAAACCCTTGGTTGTATGTATAAATGATCATGTTTGACACAAGTAAAGGCAAGGCCTTGGTTGGTGGCGGTTCGGGTTGTTCATTTACTTCCATAGGGCGGTGTTGTAGAGATGGCATGTGGTTTATGAACTCTTGTCAAGTAAAGTTAATTGGGATTTTTTTATGCTACTTTTATGTATATTTTGAACTTGGTGTCATGTTTAGACTCATGTATGATGTTCTGAATTTTTTTAGGCATGTTTGGAAGGAATTTTCAAATTTTGATTATTGATTTTGTTGTTGTTGTTATATATATCCATGTAAATCATTCCCAACCCAATATTAATGAATACCAGGACCATTTTCCAAAAAATGGAGATTGGTAACACCCTAATGGCCTTGGCCTGTGCTGGGATTGGTTTCGTTTTAAAAAAACCTGATTTATTTCATGACAATATGGTATCAGAGGAGGATAATGTTTTAGAAGGTACTATTATTTTTGGATGAGATGGGCTAGATGGTATCTAGGACAATCCGGTCATAGAGTTTTGGTTGTGATAGGGTTCCTAGACCTCACCACTTATGATATACCTCGAGCCACCATTGGACATCAAAATTGTTTGTTTGACTTTACTTCCATGTTAGATATGCCCGCTGCATACTGCACGTGGACATCAGGTGGGAGTGAAGTAGTTAATTTTATTTTTGTAATTTGTTTGGTTTATTTATATTTTCTATTATTGATAAAATAAAATTTAGAACTATTGTAATTATTTTCTCTCTTGTGACAATTGCCTTGTATAGAAAAATGTATCCCAGGAGAGATCACACACACCTACCGGAAGAAACTGCAGAGACTTCACCCTCACCACTTGACCAAAGGTCAGTGAAAACTGTATTCTAGGCTATTAAGGCTCTATAAAAAGGAGAAAATAATTCTCCGTCCACTTCTCCTATTAAAAAATTGGCTACTACCGTGAAAGCGGCACATGACGCAAGGAAGAAAATCACATTAAATTGCAAGCCCTGGGACTTGACCCAGTGACCTACCCCCCCCCCCCCACAAACCCTTACCACCCCACCACTAACGGTGGAGCACATATACTATTATAGAAGAAGAATATAGTCAATAAAAAGACAATTCCAAGGAGTTCCTAAAGGTAAATCCTCTTACATTCTAAGGTAGCATAGAACCCCTAGTAGAGTAGGAGTTTCTCAAGAAGACAGAGAACATGTTTGAACTCATTTAAACACCAGATGATATTAGGGTGAAGTGTACCTCTATTATATTAGAGTTTACAAGTTTTAGGTGGTGGGAATCATTGCTTCAAAATGGAAAGCATGAACGAATGAGTTGGAAGGACTTTAATGTTACCCTCAACGACCAGTACTGCCCTAAATTCTTGGCATTTTATAGATCCGAAGAGTTTATGGAAATTGTTTAGGGAGATATTTTAATGATGGAGTATGAAAACCATTTTTCTCATCTAGTCTGTTATGCACCTGAAATGGTATCCAATGAGTATATAAAGGCCATATGTTCGAAAGGGGCATGCGTTGTGATATTTATTCATAGGTGCTCCTGTTTAAGTTGAAGACCTATGTTGAGGTGGTTAGACGGGAGTGTCTGGTGGTTATAAAAATAAAGGGGAGGGCTGGTTTCTATGCGATAGAATATATAATGGGATTTTGTAGTTCTTCTGAGAAGAAGAGAAAATGAGAATAGTAGGGTAAGAAGGGAAGTGGCTGCTCAGGACAACCTTCAAAGCAATTTTCTTCGGTGGCTTCTGATTCAACTACCATAATGTGCCACCAATGTGGGAGGATATGGAACATACAACCATAATTCCTATATATTTTGAATCCCTATTATCTGTGTGGAGGTATTGGACACTTTTATTTCTTTTTCATGATTAAACATCCACTACAAAGTGGGTAAGGATCTGCGAATTGTAGGGGAGTGCCAGCTCAATCAGAGCAGTCAAGGATGTCAGGATCTCAGTTTGGTGGTCGGGGTGGTAAGTCCAGATCATATTTTGAGTAGATCCAGTTTAGTGGAGATCTGTAGGCTAGAGGTCATTCTTATGTAGTGGCTAGGGATCTTCATGTGGTTGATCGAGAACCAGTAGAATCAGTGGAGGGACCATGTACAGTTCGTGGTACAATTTTAATTGAATATTCTATAGAAGATAAACTTTTTAAAATCATTTACTATATTTCATTCATCACTACCTATTTTGTAAACATTCTGAATTTGACAATCAATATATTTTTTATTTTGATGGAGTTGGTGGAACTACATAGAAAAAAGAAGGAGAAGGGTCTGAGGTGCCCATTATGTGCACTTTCCATGTCAGGGGTTGAGATGGAGAGGGTCCTCTTGATTTTAGATATGGATCTATTTGATGTTATACATGGTAGGGATTAACTGGGACACATTCATGCATGCATTGAGTTTTATAGGTAGTAGGCTAGTTTCCTGGAACTAATTGGGAATCATTTGGTTTTCCTTGGGGATTGGGATCCTTAGTCGGGTCGAACATGGCCACTACTCCCAGAGTTGGGGAATCTTTTTTATCTATTATTTCTCCTCACTCTAAAGGATAATGGTCTATCTCATGAATGTTGAATACCTTGTGTTGTGGATGAGTTTATTGAGTTATCCAAATAGGATTTTTCAGGATTTCCGCTAGAGCATGATGTGGAGTTCTCGATCAATTTGGCACTGGGAACACAGCTGATATCTCTTCCCTCAAATGATATAGACCCCACCAAGATAAGAAAATTAAATATAAAACTGGACTATTTATAATCTAAATGTTTCATTTTCACGAGATTCACTTCTTGGGTATCTCTTGTTCAATTTGAGATGAAGGTCAACGGATCCCACCGGCAGTGTATTGATTACCAGATGTTGAACAAGGTAACCATCAAAAAAAATATCCTTTCCCCGTAATAGATGACTTGTTTGATCTATTGATGGAGGAAAATTGGTATTTTAAAATATACATTCATTCTGGTAACCACCAACATTGGGTGAAAGAGGTGGATACCCCGAAGACTGCCTTCCCAAGTAGGTATGACCAAATTAATTTCTTGTTCATCCCATTCGGATTGACTTGTGCTCCATCAGACTTTTTGGAACTCATGAATAGTTTCTTCCACCAATATCTTGACCCTTTTTTGTGGTATTCATGGAATACATCCTAGTTTACTCTAGATCTGAGGAGGAGCATGAGAATCATTTGGGAATGGTTCTGGGTACATTATGAGTTCATCGTCTTTATAAAATGTTGTCCAAGGGCACCTTCAGAGTCCGGGAGGTGATGTTTCTAGGGAATGGGATCTCATAGAAAAGAGTTTCAGTGGATCATAAGAAGATCAGTGTGATGATGTCATGGGAGTAGCCATAGAATATTTTTCTTAACAGGGGTTTCCTCAACTTGTAGGATACTATAGGTGATTTTCTTGGGATTTATCTCGGAATGTTGTGCCAATGACCATGTTCACTTGAAAGAGGGTGATGTTTTTTTGGGGGCCAAAATTTTAGTCATCCTTTGAAGAGCTAAAGTAGTAGTTGACTACCCCCAGTGTGTGGATATTTCTAGAATCGGGAAAGGGATATGTGGTTTACTATGACACTTCAGGTATGGTTCTAGGGCGCATGCATATGCATGATGTTTACTTGGTGTCATTTGGCTCCTGTCAACTCCAACCACTTGAAAACAATTACCTGACACTTGACTTGGAGCTCACAACTATGATGCATTCTTTGATGATATAGATCCACTACCACTTTGGGAATAAGTTTTTGGTCTACTCTTATCACAAAATCAAGGCCTACTTATTCTCACTGAAGGATCTCAATCTGAGACAGCACTGCTGGATCGAGTACTTTTAAGGGTTTGACATTGACCTTGTCTATACCATGGGAAAAAGACATGTAGAGGCAGAGATGCCTTGAGCATGAGAGTATCACTGCAGGATTTGTGAATTTTAATTAATGAGTGGAATATAATGGGTTACTTTTCTCATATTCATGTGGAGAACAAGTATAATAGCGTTTGTGTGTTATTTGAGAGTGTATAGTTGACCCCTTCTCTTTAAGAGAAGATTCAGTGGGAACAAGCTGGTGATGATCTATGTGACCAGTCAATGTAGCTTCCTCATGGTGGGGAGACGTCTTCTGATTGTTGTTCGTCCCCTGAGGTTATTTTCTGCTTCAAGGGTTGTATAGTGGTTCCTTGGTCTCTATGAAAGGTGGTGATATAGGATAGCAACCATTCAGAGTGGGTTGTCTATCCTAGTTCTACCAAGATGTTTTATGATATGCATCAGCAAATTTGAAACCCAAGAATGATATGAGCCATATATGACTTCATGTTGAGATTCTATACATGTCAGCAGGTGAAGGAGGAGAATCAAAGGCCCTCTAATTTTCTACAGATTCTAATCATTCCTACATAGAAGTGGGATAAGGTCTCCATGGATTTCATTTATTCCCTTCTTCATACAACCCAGGGTAATAATTCCACATGGGTAGTAAATGACATACTAATCAAATTGTCCCACATACTTCTGATCAAGGATATAACTAAATTGGATGAGTTGGGTCGATTGTATCTTTAGGAGTTGGTAAGGATTCATGGTGTTTTATCTACTTTTTCCTCTGATAGAGACCCCTATTTCACTTCTCGGTTTTGGAATGCGTTCAGATGGCCTTGGGGTCTTAGATTAAAATTAGCACGACATTCCGTACATAAATGGATGACAAGACAGAGTGGGTAAATCATGTTTTGTATGAAATTATCTATTCATGTATTTTGGACAATGGAGGTTCTAGGGATAGCCATTTGGGATTTTTTGAGTACTCATATAATAAAAATTATCAAGCCCAAATCTGAATGGATCCTATTGAGGTGCTCTATGTTCAACCGTGTCGATCCCCCCTGTGTTGGGATGAGGTATGTGAGACCTCACTGTTGGGGTCGAGTCATGTGCATGAGTCTTTTGATAATTCCACATGTATCAGGAGTTATTTATTGATAGATTAGAGTTTCTATAAATCATACACTGATCAAAGGCATCGTGTCCAAGTGTTTTTGTTGGGTGGTCATGTGTTTTTAAAGTGGTACCTCATCTGGGACTTCGACATTTGGGAAATCATGGGAAGATGAAACTGTAGTATTATAGACCTTTGAAAATCGCTATGAATATTAGAAAGGTGGAATAAATTTTCTCTTTTCTTTCTCAGTTGAGATACATTCATGACATCTTCCAAGTCTCCCAACTGAAAATGTACAGTGCAGATCCTTTACATGTTCTTAATTTGAAAAAACTAGAGGGAGAACCTTATTATCGGTGTTTGAGAGGCCGATGTGAATTATGGACTCAAAATAAAAGGTTCTTTTAGGGAATATTATTCCAATGGTTTGATCCCCCGTACATCATGGTACTAATGAGCATGAGACATAGGAGTGGATGTCTTGGTTTGAAGAGCAGTTTTCGTTTCCCTTATCTAATCGTGCTTCAACCTGACTTTCATAGGGTGGAATGTTTTTATAATGGAGAGAATTTTCACATCCTTTAACTATTTTAAAGGAATTTTTATTTCAATTTCTATTATTTTTTTTGTTCGTGCGGGTTTCTCATGTGTTTATGAAAATATGGGTGGTTTTATCATGCTTTAGGCCAAACAGTAAGACCATTTAAATATTTAAAAAAAATATTTTTTCCTTTTATAACTTCAAAATATTCTAAAAAATTTAAAAAATTCCACTTTCTGCATGTCTTCCTCTATCCTACCACATCCATCATATCAATTTGTAACCCTTAGGAACTCATTATCATGGCGGGTTTAGATTATTTATTCAGGAATTTGTCCAACTTATGATCCCATTTCTTAGTTTTTTTTAGAATTATTTATATCATATCTAATTCATTTTCAATGTTTTTATGTGATTGAACCACTCAGTGAATACCAAAATCCCTATGAACACCCCCATGTTCAATTTTCTCTCTTTAGATCTCATATTCCTCGTTGATTATGGTGAACTCGTTCAAGGTTTCTAAAATCATCCGTATTTTAAAAGAGAAATTGATTTATTCATTAATCATTAGTTATTTACTCTATTCCCCAATTTGAATCCCAACATGACCTAATCAGCCTTATTCGAACCTCCCTATCAGTTATGGATGCTTGGAGATTCACTTATTGCTGTATTTGGGGTGATTTCTTAATGATCTGTCAAGTAAGTGGGTTTCCTTCCTCCCATTTTCATTGGGTTTCATCTATTTTCCATGATGTTACTAATTTCTATAAAGATGGGATTCGAACATAGGTATTGTTCTTGGTGTTCATGGTCTAATATTGTGGTTTTTGGTTTGGTTTAACCCATTTATGGTTAGGCCGAGGTGATTTCTTAATGATCTGTCAAGTATTCGATGTTTTTTACACTTGTGGTCATTGATTCCATGTGTAATCACTACTAGATGAGTTATACTTTCCTTATTTCTATTTTTATCGTACAATTACAATATATTTTATTTCCGATGAAATTATTTTTGGTCTTAAGTTGATAAAAAATTGATGTTTTTAAATTCCATTTTGGTGTGAAAATGGGTTTCATACATGTGTATTCCATCTGGTACTATTTGGGGATGTTTGATAATTTATGGAAGGGTTTTATTAAAATGTTTCTGACTTAAAATTTTAATTTTGGGTAATATTGGTTGGAATTTGGTTTTTAATGGTGGATTTTAGATGAAATTTATGTGAACATTTTGGTTACATTCCATTAAATTGTCTTATGGAAATTCTAAGTTGACTATTGAGTTATATATAGGTTAAAAAGAATATTTAGATATTTTTTTGAATGAGAGTGACCAGAACTGATTTTTTTATGTGAAAATGGTTTTTAGTAACATGCGTAAATTTTTTCAGCACAATATGGAAGCCCAGGTCACAAGGTGGGTAGATGTGTACTAGTACGCAAGTGATCGGGAGTGGTTTTTTCCCATTTCACATTGTTTGTTAAACATTGAAACCACTAACAAAACTATAATGATTATTATTTGAGACCACTATGTTATGGGTATGTTCCCTACTGGTTGATCATACATGATAAAAGATATGGTTATGGTTACTCTACACTGAGATATGAAGAACATAAGGACAAAAAACTAACTAGTGCCTATGGGTGTTCCCGATATTATTCCATGTTGAAAATTTTTTATTTATCATTGGATAATGGGGTGTTTGGATAAAAATCATGCATTATAAATTTTTTATTGAATTTTGTTAACTCTTTGAAAATCCCCATTGAAAACTTTTTACTTTTAAATGTTTCATTCAATGGAAATTATTTCAACCATTTATTTTTTGTTAAAACTTGAATGATTTTTTATGTAATATATACCATATGGAGGAGTTTGGGTGGTATAATATTTTTATTAAGAACACACCCAATTTACAACCATGGGTGTATGTTTGATAATGTTTGACATAGGTAATGGCAATCCCTTGGGTGGTGGTAGTTCTGGTTGTTATTTTTCATCCAGTTTGTAGTGTTGTGGAGATTGCTCAAAGGTGATGACCCCTTGAAGTGTGGAGTTACATGTGATTTTTTTATTCTAGTTTCATGTATCTTTGTTCCTCCTATGTCATGTTTAGATTCTTGTATTCTATTGTTAAATTTATTTCATGCTGGTTTGTCATGCATTTTTATATTTGTTTTACTGATTTTTTCTAGTTGTTTTATGTATCCATACTCAGGTAATCATTCCCATACAAAATATTTATGATACCCGAGAACTTATGCCTCCCCGTGGGGATATGGAATTCCTTTTGGTACATTCCATGGGTCGGTTTCGATGATATTTTTGATGGAGACCAGGTTCGGTTCTTGATAATATATTTTTATTGTACATGATTTTTCTCTTGGAAAGGGAGACGAATTAAACCAATTTCTAATTAGTGAAAAATCAATAAAAGTTTGTGAATGAAGAAACTATTTCAATCAGTTGTTCTTAATGTTTTCATGCAATCTATTAATTTATTTTTTGTCATTTTCTATTCCTATTAATTTATCATACATACTGCATAATTATCTATTTCCTTCCTCAAATTTCTCATTGTTTCATAAATTTTCTTTATTTCATAGCCAAATAATATTAATTTATCATCATCCTTTCCCTTTAATTAAGAAATTAAAAAAAGTAAAAATATTTCTCCCATTTTTTATATTATGTATTTTATTGAAAATATTGGTACACAACCTTCCATTGGGTTCAACCTAATGAACTACTATAATCTTTAGTAAGTAAAAGTGTAGAAATAATTAAACTTTATCACACATTCAAAAAATTCCATGTCAATTACAAATAATGTTTTTCCCTATATTGGATGAAAAATGTAAGAATTTTTACAATATGACGAAGATTCCACTATGTTCCATTAGGTAAAAGTATTCTATAGTGCATTTGAGTATATCACCCATTACCCACTACAACAACGTGTTCTTATGATGCAAGGATAGAATAATCATTTCAGCCACTACGAGATAACACAAAAGAGGTTCCTTGAAACCCTCAATGATTAGAAGGATATGAAGGTAGTAGAAAATGACATTCCTTCCATATTCACAAACTGCGACACACATTTTCCATATATTCGTCCTATAGAATAAAATGGTATTCCCTATTCATCACGGTCTTCAAAATTTGTCATTATTTATATCATCAGGATTCCAACTGATCACCCATATTTACATGATGAAATAATTCATCAACTATCACATGTTTAGTAAATAATTTTAATGATGGCTAGGGAATCTTAAAACATGTGAAATCCGATTTATTCTCTATAAACATTTCAATTAAAAAGAATTGGTTTTTATGTGGTGTACGCATCTTAAATTAATTGACCAATGGAAATAACATTCTATATGATGATAGTCAATATTTTAATGAATCATTTACATTGTTATTTTGTTCAAATTAACTATTTCACATCATACATTACCTAAAGTAGTAGAAAAACCCATATAAATGCTTGGGGTTTCCTTTAATGGTTTTATCATATCCTCAAAGGTTATATTTTCATACTAATTTATCATTTTTTAGAGTACCATCAATAGTGACATTAAATATAAATATATAATTATCAATCATATGTTATATTGAAATATTCAAGTCAATCAGTTGCATGTGATAGGTAAATTTGAGATAATAATAATGAAACTTAATTGTGAATACATATTTTGGAACCCAAATAACATCCCATTTCTTAAGTAAATCTATTAGATAATCGATATATTTCCCCCAAATAAAACTATTTCTCATGTCATTAAATCCATGAATTTTGGGAAATAAAGCCTATGATAATTAAACATGACCCATGCCGATTCACAAAAGGATAACATTACTATTTACATGGAAAAGTAGAAACTTAATACCCCATCGAGTCTACTAAACAGATTCAAGAAGCGAATCAACTCATGGCTACCTATTATAATACTGGTATTTTAATATCCTTAGTAGGTAATGATACCTTTTATTTTTAAATCGACTATTATACTTAATATAATATTAATAATTTCTTAAATTTTTATATTTAAGGGTAAAAATACATTAGTGTGTAGAGTATTTCGTTAGCATTGATGACGTGAATTATGGAATTTTATTTACAGATATGATTATGATGGAATCCTTCTCCAATAATTTAGTGTGATAGAAAATAATCATGTCTAAAAACATGTTTATAACATGGTGTGTCGATCTTATCATTATTGATTTATGTTATCATAGTTTATCTAAATATTGATATACCTATGGCCCATAATGGTTTGTGATTACATTAAATACACCACAAAAACAATATTCATAATCCTCTAGATAATCTCAATATAACTACATTTCCATGAATTTTTTGTTTGGGGAATTTATTTCATGAGTCAAAGCCTAACAATGATAGTCTAGTTGTTCATGTTTATTCATACTATCTATAATTTATTTTTAATGTGTGATAATGATATTCTCATTAAGGGTTTCGATATTAATTCCATGATCAAGATTATAAAATACAATATTATATAGTCAAGTTGTAGAAATAAAAAATAATACATTGATACCCTATTTATCTAATAAATATCACAATAAATTCAGAACCCAAAAACCTAAAGGATTAGTGTATAGAGGACTAGGTGCATATACATATTATTTTTCATATCCTGTGAACTTTTCATCATATACATTATCCTCTTATACATATTGTAGACATCTCATTGTATATAGTCATATTCCTAACATGGGACTAGAAACATAATAAATATGTGATCTTGATTTCTCAATATTTTAACCTTATCAAAATTTTATTTCCACTATATCAAAAAAAAGTTGGAAAACCCGAGTTAGGGGGATATAAAATAAAACCATCATGGATGAATTGTTGAGAATAATAAAAATTAATTGATTATTAAGGATCATTGAATAGAAACATAAGATAAAATAAATGTGATAAAATCATGGAATATAACACATAAAATAAATCTAAATAACTAAAATAAAACAATTTCAATGAAAATCATCATTTAATAATGGAATATAAAAAAATTATTAAATTTTAAGAAGAAATAGAATAAAATAATAAAAAATATGCAATAAAATATTCATAGGGGTTCTCACATCACTACATGATTCCATTGATGTTGTGGATAAAGCATCCCAACATGATACTTATTGTGGATTTTGAATTCCTTACCCAATTTCAATTTTTATCTAATGAGATATAAAACTATAACCAATGAATTTCATGTAAATATAAAACCCAAATCATAATAATCCATACATATTAGTGGAACATAAAAATCAAATCACTCATGTGACCATAACTATCCAACAGTATGATAATTGATTCTGTAACTATTCCAAATGGTATTTAAAAATAATAATCATTTGACAGAAAAAAACACAATACCTCAAATACATTATTTTTGAAGAGAATGTGAATGGGGATTTATGATCCATTAATTTGTTATATAATAAACATTTTAAAATTTAATGGAAGCAACAACTATAGACTATTATTCAAAAAAAATTCATAAAATCATTTGAAAATGAGGTGACTTTGATGTTTCGTTCCATAAACTATTTTTTCATGGTGAACATGACTCTTCTTGAACAATTACATAATAATTTATTATAGAAATGATTAATTCTATAAAATAAATCAGAAATAAAAAATTTCATACATATGTTTAGAATATAATATCCTTGAATAGAAAATCCTATTTAATATTACAAAATGTATTTTGGAAATCCACAGTTTTCCATAGGATGACAGAAAATTGTATTAAAATTTATTAATTGGATTAATTATATCATATTATATAAAAATATTATTTTCTTTTAGTTAAAAGAAAACATTTTTTGTATTTAAGACGTTCTTGTTGATGATAATCCATTAAAAATGAGAAATATTCTTGAAATAATTTCATTTAAAAATAATAATATATTAGTCAAAGTATAACACAATGTTGTGAAAAAATATTTCACAAGAAATTATGGTGGAAATGAAACATAACATCAAAATATTTTATAATAGATCAATAATGACTGATAGCATTCAATGTGTGTTGACTATTAACCAATGAAAATATTTGAGTTATGAAAACCCCTAAAATTTTGTCCTATATAGTCTAATGTGATCAAACATAAAATAATAAAATATTAAATATTTTTATATAATATTTTCTTGTAATATTCATATTATATATTTATATAATTTTTATTTGTAATCATTATATCCATATATATTATATAAATTTTTCAATTTTCCAACATCATGGGTTCATATTTAGATCGATTCACCTTGTTTTGTAAAAAACTTATTGTATTTTATCCACCCAAAGTATATCGATCCTATATAATAGAAAGAACTGTAATGAATAACTATTATTTACATATAAATCTACTATCAACTTACATTACTATTTTATTTTATTTTTAATAAATTTTTAATTAGTGTCGATTTATGTTAGTAAACATATAGATGGATGATGTTATTTCAACAATAATATACATAAATTGGAAATTTTTTATAGATCCATTAAAAATTATTTTTTACTTATTAAATTGTAATAATATTATTATCAATATTATCATTCTCATACATGAATATTTTAAAATAATTGTTCAATTATGTGGTTAAACTAACCAAAATATTAAAATAATATAATAATAAAAACCATAAAAAATTTGAAAGGGAATTTTTTAGACATAATATCATTATTATATGATATTAAAAATATTATATAGATAATTTAGTCATTTTACATTAGATTTATATAGTTTTGAATAAATAATAAAAATATTAGGTGAAAATGGGTATGTGTTATAACGTGGAGGCGGTTGTCTAAACAATACACCTTTAATGATTTTATTTCAAAAATAATTAAATGAAATTAATATATATAAAAATTTGGAATTTTATAATCATATTAATATTATGAATATGATATTAATTCATCAATACCATCAGTAAAATATACCTTGAGAAGATGTACAAAATTGGAATATATCGATTCATAAAGGCAATAGTCCATGAAAAATCACCAACAATAATTTTTTCCACTAATGGATGGAAAAAAAGAATAATGAGTTTGAAATTCATATAATAAAATATTATTATAATAATGATAAATATTACATTGCAATGGTATTGATATACAATCTTATGTATATGAAGAATAAAAATAAATGAGTAAGAGTAATGTAATATATACATAGTGTGCATGCAATTATTTTTTAAATATCTTTTGAAATGGAGACCTCACCGTAAATAATGAGGGTCAGATGCCTAAATTTGTGTGATAGGATTAAATAAAGAAAAAATTAAAGGGTTTATAAAAAAATGAAAATTGAAATGTAATATTTTATGTGGAGGAAGTGAGTCACATTATAAGTGATGAAAATGGACCTTTTGTGAATTCTCTTTAGTCCTGAATTACATAAATACACTATTCAAAGTTATATTACATTAAATAATTATATTAATTGAGTTTCAGGAATCCTTGGGTTAATATATAATCAATATATAATTTAAAAACATGTTTTATACAAGTTTATTCCAATTACCTAAATTCTTATTTTTAAATTTTTCATTTTGATTTTCTACCTAGGTAACATTTTTTAAAAAAGTGATATATATTTTATTATAAATAAATTATAACCCATAATAGAGAATTAGGGTTTTATGACACCATAGTTTTGATATATTTAAACTATATTGTTATCTAAAAATAATAAAATTATCTTTTTTATTAACACATATAATATATTGAAATCTAGTTTTGTTTGAAAAAGTTTTTTCAAAATTATGTGTCTCTAAACATATATTGTACTAGTTATTAAATTAATAATTTTTAATATATTTATATTTTTAATTAATATATATTTTAAAATGATTTATTTATTTTACTGCATAAAAAACATAAAAAATTAATAAAATAACTCTCTGAGAATAAAATTTAGTATTATTGTAGTAATTATATTTAATCATAATATAATTAATCTCCCTATTAAAAAAAATGTGTCTTTTTTGTTAATTCATAAATACTGATTATTTATTGGAAATGCGTTTTTTCATTCACAAATAGTATTATTTTTAATCAAATTATTATAATAAATTTATTTTTTATTATACTTTATTTAGAGAAAAATATTACATCAGTTATAAAAGATAAATCATATAGTTTATTATATTAATATATAATTTATAATTTATAATTTCAATTATAATATACATATTTCCTAATAATTGTTTTTCATATATATGTTAATATTATATAAATTCTAATAATGTAATATTATTAATAAAAATGGTATATTCTGTTATTCACCTGAATAACATTTTTGATAAATCAAAATTAAAAAAATATCTTCTGTTAATAGTTTCAAGTTATGTCTAAAAATTATTTTCATTTTTTAACTTCACATCCCAAAACCTATAATTTTTAAATTATAAATGTAAAATATTTTGACCAACTATTTTTAAAGGAAATTGAATTTTTGTATGTTGCATAATATTTTACATATGAAGTATAATTTACCATGTGATAACATGTTATTCCTATTATCAATGCATCATATTATTATGCAATCATATTAAACATAGATCCTTTCCGTAAAATTAAATTTATTAGGAAATAAATTTTTAATCATAATGTTAGTTGTATACAAACAATATTTCAATAATATAAAAAATAATTACATATATATAAATATAGTTATTTTTTTAGATATTTTTTAATCATAATTTTTTATTATATAAAACCTTATGATCTCAATGTATGACCTGATCATCAGATAATCTCCTGTTGTGGTTTCTATTATTGGATTAATGAGAGTGGGTCTAATTGAAAACGTCAAAAGTTTAATCTTTTTATGTGTAATGTTTTTTTCAATCCACAATAGCTTGGGTTTGGAATAGGATTTTTAGGTAAAACCCTATAGAATGGAATTTCATGACCTTTACTAAGAATGGAATTTCATGACCTTAACTATTTCAAACATATGTTTAATGGGATTAAAATATCTAGGTAATATATACTAATTCACAATCTACTACATGAATTAGGGTCACTATGAGCCCCCCCCCCCCTTTCACCAAACCTCCATGACTTGTTTATATAGGGGAAGCGACAGGGGTGGTATTAAACATCCACCATTATCTAGGTGAATTTATAATATCTAGAAATATCATGGAATACACATGGTCATGGTTTGTTGATTAATGATGACTAGGATGATTCATTATATTCATATGTTATTAAACTTACATTATGATCTATCTATGGTAGCTGGTGGTTGGTTTTCCTCTCCCGTTAAATTTCTAATAGTTAGTATGTTGAGGGTAATGTAACCATGATCATTGAATATTGTTTATACTATCAAATTTTAAATCCATCATATGAATTTTTCCACATGTATCTTATGGAACCATTATAAGAAATATTTTAATATTATATTAATTTTTTAAATTCCAAAATAATATAAATATAAAATTTATTGAATAAAAAAACATCATGGTGGTACACATAGAAAAAAATATTCTCAATATATAGTGGCCAAAATAAATATCCCATTTTAATAACTATGATGCATATAGTTTTTTTATCAAATTATATATCATGGGTATTCATTGACCATGATACAACTTATTACTTAGGTTATGGAGTTTTTTCAATCATGGAATCCATATAATTATTTGGATTATAATTATTAATTTACTAATGTCAATATTTTATGATCTTAACAAATTGGTGAAATTATTTTTATTTTGATGAATTTTTTCACTCCCATGTTGAATAATAGTTTCATTATTTTCACACAATGTAATAATGCATAACGGACACCACTTCAATAATTAATGCATCTTCTATTACCCTTGAAGAAATTCCCTCAATTCTTCTTTCCACATTTATGATATTTATGGAAGGGAATATTTTTTATTCATCAACTCCATCCATTAGTCATTAGTGAGACTATATCCTTCTATAATATTTTTTGATTGGTAATTTTAGTTCATTTAATTAGTTAATAATATATTATGATACTTTGTTTTATATAATCACATGGTTTCTCAACCTATCTCCAATTTTGATATGTTTTTCATTGAGGTTTTCTCCATATTCTCTCTCGCATCCATACTTCCCCCAACTTCTAGACATTATTAAATCCAAAAGGGTTGACATGAAAGATGTAATTTTATGAAAACATGTTAATAACCATAATCATTAATGTATTTCTTTCTTAAAACACTATAAACCATTACATTATAATGTTTTATTTAAATATTATTTATTTCAACATATATCAATATTTTCTTAAATATAGATATATTATATTTGGTTAACATATGATGATCAAAAAACCCGTAAAAATAACTAGTAAACAAATCCGTCTTAGTTTTTTATAGAGAATAAATAGTTGACCAAAAAATATCCCCTAGGAGTTTCTTTCTTGGTTTGTAATATTATTCCTGATAATCATTCATCAGATTAACCATTAATTTAATTTCCATCAAACCCTTTCTGGCATGAATACTTCTAGTTTAATAAATTTTAGAACCATATCCACTTTCCAGTATCCCTAAATTGATGTATTACTTGGAAGACCACTTTTTTATGAATTTTCCATTATTTAAGGACATCATCTTATACTAAGAATCATATCATGTGTTTTTTATATGATTTTCTAACCTTAATAACAATACGAAATAAAATATTCCTCAAAATTATATAAAACCTTAAATGATACCAACTATTTTACCAAATATAATGATACAAGTAACATACAATGTTACAATGATTTCATTAATACATCTAAAAAATACATGAATTACAAGGACCCAGTAGTTTAGTGTCCTAGAGTATAGCTAAATGAAAATCATATTTTATAACACATGTAAAAATATCACCATTTGAAAGACACTATAAAACCTATCCAATGTATCTCATATGATTTGATCTTCTATACAACCTATCTAATGGCATAAAAGAAATGGGTGATATCAGATTCTTATTAAGGGACACATATAAAATAATAATTATATTTATATCATAAAGATGAGTGAAAAAAAATTTCATTCGATAAATATTAGATAGAAATATCATCCAATCACAAGTGATAATCATAAAACATGATTGAGCATTATGGAACACTACATAGAAACATAATACCAAATAAACAGCCTCAAAAGATGGATTAGGGACTCATAAGTGAAAAAACTAAAATCATAACATAAGAAAGAAGAATATTTTTCCAATATGGAATATCATAATTTTTTAATATATTGGGTATAATGAATATTGTTTGAAAAATAAGTGGTAAAAACATAATAATATATGAGTAATAATGACCACCTGATACCCAAAACATAGTGGAGATCACATCCATACGTAATTCCTATCGTGTAGAAAGCATTCGTTACTTGATTCCCATAGTTTCCTATTGAGATATAAAACATTAACTAAAGGATCATATGATGATATAATACCCTGCCAATTTTTATATATACTGTAACACCCTAGGTAAATAATGAGTATGAAATTTTCATATTTATCCATATTTGTGAATAAAATATCAATATTACTTTAAAGGGGATGCAATGCTCGATGGCGTACCCAACACGCAACAACGAGTTTCTGGGGAATCATACGTTGCACTCTAATAATAAAATAATATTATTTTAAATGGTAGTTAACATGTAGCCGTTGTAATGGCAGGAATGGATATAAATAACTAATATATGATTATATATGTTTTTAAATGTTTTTACATTTATCCAATAAAGGATAGAGGCTTAAAATACGGAAAGAATTCAATTTTAGGCGTATATGCCCTAGTTTTCACTAAAGGTTCACTTATCACCTTTTGATGTTGAACCATCATTAAATATAGTTTTGTTCACTCTTAAACATTCTTTTGGACCAAATAAAACTCTTATTAAGAATCGGGACATCGAAATTTACTTTGTGTAAATTTTGGTATCTTTCCGATAAAGTTCTTTTTTTTAATTAATAGTGTAAAATGTTGTATTTTAATTCAAAACCTCTGTTGAATCTAATTTATATATATGATTAGATTATCTTTTGAATTGTTTTTAAAGTGAAATTAGAATATATTTTTACCATTAAATCCAATAGTGGTCGTTGTAATTAATTTCACTTTGAAAATAGACTTAAACCAGTGTCAATCTTTTGATACTTATTATTTCATAAAAACACGCTATTTGCTCTGACAGTAGAAATGAATTATTAAATTAATTAATGTGACTTATATGTTTTGAATTTTGTAAAATAGGATTCATTTTTGAATTTGGAATATCAAATATAGCTTAGGGTGAATTTTTGGGATTTTTCTGAAAAACATCAATTTTTGATGAATAGTGACACCACTAAGTGGTACTTATAAAAACTGATTTTTCCGTTTAAATGAAATTTTGCCATCTTTGTGTTTTGAATTTCAAAAATCCGACATACATGGTTTTCATTAAGAAGTAAAATGTGGTTCAATGGGATAAAAATAATTTTTTGGTGAATAGTAACTTATTAAGTTTTTAATCGTGATTAGAGGTAATTAGTGTAGTTTAAGGTAAAAATAATGTTTTAATAATATGAAATGAACTTGACACATGTCCTAACCACATTGTATGTGTAATGTCCGACCAATAAAAGCCATGGGTCAACTTGGGGACCCCATGGAGCCACTTTGATTGGGAAATGACATAAATAACCTTTTATTTAATGTAAAAGTAAAAATGACAAAAACATGATATGTTTTACTAAAACAATTTTTCATTGTGGTTATACAAGTCAGATTTTTTATTATAAATAGTCATTGTAAAGCTAGAAAGATTTCCTACATCATAGTAATTGTTTTATAATTTTTAGACAATAAATAAATTAAATTATTTATGACATCATAATGATGCAGCGATGACATCATTATCTGACGATTTAAATAAAATGAGAAGATAATGTAAACTATATGACCCACACATGTAAAAAACTTATTGGATGTGTAGATTTAGAACCCTTATATCCTTATCCACGAAGTATATAAATGTGGGACCTTTTAAAACCGAAACACATTTTCAAATAAAGTAATATTTCTTACTTTCCAAAAGTGCCCCTCCTCTCCTCTTATAAAAAGCCCCCACCTCTACCTCATTTCACACACTCCTCAAGAATTTGGATCGGCCATCCCCTTCCCATTTAATCACTCCAAATCCTTATCCTCATCCTAGAGGATTCCCTTTGGGCATAATCCTTTCAATGGAAGCCTTTAGGATCAAATCAAAAGGAGTTAAACTTTTAAAGGTAATTCATTCTCTCATGTTCATTTGTTTTATTTTGCTTCTCCAACCCCCTAAACTATTTTTATTTACTTCTTTAGTAACAAATACAGTATATTCAATATACTAGGATGTTGTTATAATATTTATTCGAGATACACTATCACACAACTACATCAAATTGTTAAAGAACATACGGCTTCCGTGGATGGCGAAATTCTGCCTCCCGAAGCGATGATTGTTCAATACTCATTTAACACCTTCAAAGGTGGCCATTATGATGTCAGTATTTTTATATATGATATATAATATGTTTATGTTTAAATAAATCTTCTGTTTTTTTTTCATTTTGGGAATACCTTTATGGTTTCCATTATTGGTAAACGTGATATCTTCATTTAAGGAAGTGCGGACTTCCACCCCCTCAATGTCATTTGATTCGTTAAATACCATATGTGGGACGTATAAAGGATGGAAATATGATATTATATATGATATTATACTGGAATTATAATATACCTTTATATCATTATTATTACATTCTATAAAATATGAAATAGAAATGAAAGTAGCGTTCATGCGTACGTACGGCTTACCGTCTCCATGAACAGTGCATTTCATTTCTTACCTCTAAATGATTATGTAATGTTATAAATGAATGAATGTACTGGATATATATGAAACATATTATATCTACATCATGAATACAATTCTGGATATAATAAACATTTGGCCACACAAACAACATGTAATTGTAAGAAGTCCACTTTCGACTTAAGAACCAAATATCGACAAAACAAATATTATTAACTTAAATGATTACATAATGTTTATGACATGGTAATAAGTGATATAAAAGGAATAATGAACATGAAAAAGGTTTTTAAGGAAGTAGAAATTATCTCAGGTTTATTATTCAGGAGATTAAAGAACGATCGAGTCAAGTCGGACCTGAGGTAAGGGATCCTACTCCTCTCTTTCTTTTTAAGTACACACTTTTATGTCATTCCTTTTAAAGCTCATCTTTCTTGCTATTGGGATGATCTTTTATATTAAACTTAATGTAATTTTTATTTCCATGTGATGAGAGACCCTATTCTCTCTCATCAATCCATTTTGGATGTTTTGAGTGGCGCCGTTAGGCTGCCGAACTTTCGTAAGAGATCTAACCTCTCTCTTTCTTTTTAAGTACACTCCTTTATGTCACTTCTTTTAAGCTCATCTTTGTAATGTTGGGGGATGTTATTTTATATTCCTATTGATGTAAATTTTATTGTAATGTGATGAGATACCCTATTTGATCTCATCAATCCATATTCGGATGTTTTATGTGGCGCTGTTAGGCTGCCGAGTTTTCGTAAGGGATTTTTCATCTCACTTTTATTCCCGTGAGATTTATGCTACATTTGCCACAAATTCCATCGAGTGGTGTATGTACTGCCCATTATTCTACCCTTTGAGTAATATACATTTTTTTATGATTATTTACATCAATGATCTATTTTCCTTCTTTCATGGGTGTATGTTTTGAAAGATATGCAAGTCAGTAAGGGAACCTTTCACCCTCCTATTTTTTAAAAGACTTCTTTTGTTGGGTCTTTTAATTTACATATTGTTATGTTGGGATATGTTATCATATATCCTTATTGATGTAAATTTTATGTCCAGGTGATGAGATACACTTTTTATCTCTCATCAACTCATTTTGATGTGATGCTGTTAGGCTGTCAAGGGAACTTTTTAACCCAATTTCGATTTCTTTGGGTTCAACATGTTGTCATTGAATATGTCATCCATTGAATATGTGTGAATGACCTTTTATTGTTTTACACTTAATATCCACTTATATTGGGTGTATTTATATTTTTGACACATATTTTTTAGATTGATTTGTCCTTAATTTAAGGATACCTTCTTTATAAGGGATTTCATCACATTTGACATTTCTATTGAGGGTTCATTGTTGTTATGCACCAATTCACTCTTATATGGTGTATATAGTGTCCTTTGGAGTATTATGTCATGAATCCATTTATTCTCATGATATTATAAAGTTCCGACTAAATGTTATTCCTCAATTATTGTATTCAAGTGTCTCTAATTTTGGTAAAACCCCTTTAACCAAAATATCGTTTTAAATGTTTTAATTATTTTTTCTTATTAATATCCATGTTTTCAAAATGGTTTTATGGATTTATTTATATGGATATTAATGGTTTAAAATTTTAATCTTCAAGGTGGTATGGGACACTTTGATTCAAAAATCTCTTTATTAAATGTTTTAAATGGTTTCTTTTTGAATGGATTCATTATTTCAATATACTAAAATGTTATATTGTGATTGAAATGTGGAAATGTTATGTTTCATTTATGCATGTTTTATGTAACACATTTATGATATGGTTCTTGGGAATTGTTATGAAAATGGGTGGTTCCGTGATAAACTAAGGGCGGGTGAGCCCGATATAGCTCTCCAATGCATTGGGTAACGCGAAGGAGTGAAACGTTAAGGTTTCTCTGAAGAGATTTAGGGAATATATTGTGATGGGTATTCCAAACGTAACCAAGAGGGTTACTCCCTACGTAAGAATGTTATGAATTCCTCATGTTACCTTTATGTCTTATGTTTTCTATGTTTTATTCAGGATTTGATATGCCTATGTTTTATGGGTAAAGTGTGATTTCATTCTAATGTATATATGAACTCATGTTTCCTTTCCATATTTTTATAACTATTACTGAGCTTTTTATGCTCCTCCCATGTTTTTGAAATGTTTTTCACAGGTCAAGGGAAAGGTACATGATGTGATTATAGTGTCAAGGATGTGTCAAGAAAGAATCTGTGTTATATTTTAAATATGTTTCCGTTGATGGGAAGAATGAATACTGTCTTTTATGTAACCACTTTGTTTAAATGTGGAATGTAATGCAAGTTTCATGATCTAATTCTCTAAAACTCTACACCTAAAAAGAATCTCAATGTGTAATCTTGTAATAACTCAAGATTAAGTAAGGTTTAAGGCTAGGGCCTTATAGTTGGTATCAAAGGTCGGTTTAGATAACTTTAGAGGTTAGGGTATTCTTTAAGCATAAGTGACATTACAATAATGGTTAGGATTTCAGAAAGAGTCCTAGTTTTAGATAAAGTGAATGAGTAAGTATATCTTAGTGTTTATCTTACTCATTAGTACATGATGGTTTTGTTGATATACTCACACTGACCTTTTTGGTTTTAGTAAATGGCTGGATCTAGCAGGCACCAAAGTAACAGTGGATGTGAAGGAAACTGTGATAGTTTTTTGAGCAAGCAACTGAATGATATGGGAGCTGCAATTAGAACTCTTGTGATTATACTCAACCAACTATCTGGAGTCATGATTGACCACCTAAACCTTGGGGATTTCTTTAAGGAATCATATATACAAGAAATAAATCCATATGGAAGTACGGGTAATAATCATAATGGTAAGTGTGGTAAAAAACATATGTGTCAAATATGTGGAAAGAAACACCTAGGAAAATGTTTCAAAGGGACAGAAATATGCTATAGATGTGGAAATGAAGGTCATAAAGCAAGAACCTTCCATGGAAAAAGGAAGCATCCAGTTGACTCGAGGAAAGGGAAAGAAGTTCTTTCTGAGGGATCAATTGAATGTTTTAAATGTGATGTGCATGGTCATTATGGAAACACATGTCCTATGAAGAAGTTTCGTGAATGGGGTCACCAAGAGCGTACCAATATTCATTTACCAATACCTAATGCCATTCCGATTGAGGATGAAGAAACTGACAATGACCAATCAAATGTATATACTATTAAATGACTATTGTTTTCCTATTTTGGAATCTTAGCATATGATTCATGATTTTTTTGGTAGGAAAGAGGTATTTCGGAATAAGTTGGAAATGAATGGATAATGGATCATGAAAAATGTTGAATGAGTAAGATGTCAACATATAAGGGCTTCAAGAGTTATGGTGAAATTATTAAGAGTATTAAGTCTCTTTTGATGATGGGGTAACATTAGATGAATTTTTATATTATGTGTAACCATGATGTTTAATATAGGCAAATTTTATTCAAGTAATAGTTATCTTTTCTTTTGTGGACATAGTTATAAAGAACCATTTGGGTTTATATGATCCTTACTTTTGAGGTAATTATGGGTTACTATATTTTATGATTGAAGTGAAAGGCATGAGATAAAATTGAGGTTAAATTATGTTATGGTTATTTTTGATGATTTTATCCCTTTTGGGGAATGATTTTAGAATTATATAGTTTTGGAAAAAGGAAAACACGTAGACCTTGTGACTACCCGTCGCGTCGAACAAAGCTGCGGGAATCGAACCCACAACCAAAGTGCAACTGGTATTTATTGCCTACCACTGGACTACGTGAAGTCCCTGGTTAGTTTGACCGATTCTTTTTAGTTAGATGATTTTATGAATTAAGAGTAAGTTGATTTTGAGTTATTTATGAAAATGATTAATCTATCATGGAGGATATGTGATTAGGTTAATTACTTTTCAATACGATACTTTAGGAGAAACTGATGTTGTTTTGAGACAAATGTTACGATTTAACTTGGAAGACTATGTGACTAAATTATTCAAATATTTGGGTTTCAATATTATATTGGTTTATTTTGAAGAATTTTATGGACAAATTTTTTATCAGATGGCCCTCGTTGAGCTTTGGGTTTTGTTGGACAAATTTTGGAGATTAAGCATGGATTTTCTTTGTAATGGGTTATCCTTTTCTGGATTATCTGACCTTGTACTAACCTTTTTGGTTTTGGTTTTGGTTAAAGCCTAAACAAATGGGATGTATACTGTTCTCTTCTGTGGATTAGGTGATTCTCTATAAGTTGATTATAATACTCTTAATGCGAACAAGTATCCCTAAATACTGGTCTTTTGGAAAAAATATGAGTTTGATTAAGGAATCTAGTAAAAGTTGAAAGTCAACATGATAAGTGATTATGTTTCCTTATGAATAAATTACTCAATAAAAAGTAACGTAAAACAAAAATGTGGTCTATTAGCTTTTCCTACTGTGGAATCGAATACCGTTTAACCCATCACAAGTTTGTGATTTTCTCATTGTTAACTTTCTCCTAGACATGTTTACTATCACTCTCCATCAAGAACATGACCCTTTGCTTTTACTTCCATTTCCATGTTTTTCTACATGGAATCCTAGTATGGGTTAACTCGGGTGACCTTTGTACTTATCTTCCTTTATTTTAAAGTGATTTTTTTACCGACTCTTGTTCCGATGTGGGACGTTCAAGGATGTTTCCAAGCTCAATTTTAAAAATTGCGAGGATGCAATTCCCAAAAGGGGGAAGGATGTAACACCCCAGGTAAATAAAGAGTATGAAATTTTCATATTTATCCATATTTGTGAATAAAATATTAATATGACTTTAAAGGGGATGCTATGCTCGATGGTGTACCCAACACACAACAACGAGTTTCTTGGGAATCTTACATTGCACTCTAATAATAAAATAATATTATTTTAAATGGTAGTAAACATGTAGCCGTTTTAATGGCAGGAATGGATAGAAATAACTAAAATATGATTATATATGTTTTTAAATGTTTTTACATTTATCCAATAAAGGATAGAGGCTTAAAATGCGGAAATAATTCAATTTTAGGCGTATATGCCCTAGTTTTCACTAAAGGTTCACTTATCACCTTTTGATGTTGAACCATCATTAAATATAGTTTTGTTCACTCTTAAACATTATTTTGGACCAAATAAAACTCTTATTAAGAATCGGGACATCAAAATTTACTTTGTGTAAATTTTTGGTATCATTCCGATAATGTTCTTTTTTTTAATGAATAGTGTAAAATGTTGTATTTTAATTCAAAACCTATTTTTAATCTAATTTATTTATATGATTAGATTATCTTTTGAATTGGTTTTAAAGTGAAATTATAATATATGTTTACCATTAAATTCAATAGTGGTCGTTGGAATTAATTTCACATTGAAAACATAATTAAACCAGTGTCAATCTTTTGATACTTATTGTTTCATAAAAATACGCTATTTGCTCTGACAGTGGGAATTAATTATTAAATTAATTAATGTGACGTATATGTTTTGAATTTTGTAAAATAGGTTTCATTTTTGAATTCGGAATATCAAATATATCTTAGGGTGAATTTTTGGGATTTTTCTGAAAAACATCAATTTTTGATGAATAGTGACACCACTAAGTGGTACTTATAAAAACTAATTTTTCCATTTAAATGAAATTTTTCCATCTTTGTGTTTTTAATTTCAAAAATCCGACAAACATGGTTTTCATTAAGAAGTAAAATGTGGTTCAATGGGAAAAAATAATGTTTTGGTGAATAGTAACTTATTGAGTTTTTAATCGCGATTAGAGGTAATTAGTGTAGTTTAAGGTAAAAATAATGTTTTAATAATATGAAATGAACTTAACACATGTCCTAACCTCATTGGATGTGTAATGACCGACCAAGACAAGCCATGGGTCAACTTGGGGTCCCCATTGAGCCACTTTGGTTGGGAAATGACATAAATAACTTTTTATTTAATGTAAAAGTAAAAATGACACAAACATGATATGTTTTACTAAAACAATTTTTAAGTGGGGTTATACAAGTCATATTTTTTATTATAAATCTTCATTGGAAAGATAAAAATATTTCCTACATCATAGTAATTGTTTCATAATTTTTAGACATTAAATAAATTAAATTATTTATGACATCATAATGATGCAACGATGACATCATTATCTGACGATTTAAATAAAATGAGAAGATAATGTAAACTATATAACCTACACATGTCAAAAACTTATTGGATGTGTGGATGTCGAACCCTTATCATCTTATCCACTAATTATATCAATGTGGGACTATTTAAAACCGAAACACATTTTCAAATAAAGTAATATTTCTTACTTTCCAAAAGTGTTCCTCCTCTCCTCTTATAAAAGGCCCCCACCTCTACCTCATTTCACACACTTCTCAAGCCTTTGGTTCGGAAAAACCCTGCCCATTTACTCTCTCCACATCCCTCTCCTCATCCTAGAGGATTCCATTTGGGCATAATCCTTTCAAAGGAAGCCTTTAGGCTCAAATCAAAAGGAGTTAAACTTTTAAAGTTAATTCATTCTCTCATGTTCATTTGTTTTATTTTTCTTCTCCAACCCCCTAAACTATTTTTATTTACTTCTTTTGTAACAACACCAGTATCTTAAATATACTAGGATGTTGTTATAAGATTTATTCGAGCTACCCTCTCACACAACTACATCAAATGGTTAAAGAACATACGGTTTCCGTGGATGGCGAAATTCTGCCTCCCGAAACGATGATTGTTCAATACTCATTTAACACCTTCAAAGGTGGCCATTATGATGTCACTATTTTTTTATATATTATATAATATGTTTATGATTAACTTAATCTTATGTTTTTTTTTCATTTTGGGCATACCTTTATGGTTTCCATTATGGGTAAACGCGATATCTTCATTTAAGGAAGTGCGGACTACCGCCCCCTCAAAGTGATTTGATTCGTTAAATACCATATGTGGGATGTATAAAGGATGAAACTATGATATTATATATGATATTATACTGGAATTATAATATACCTTTATATCATTATTATTCCATTCTATAAAATATGAAATAGAAATGAAAATGGCGTTCATGCGTACGTACGGCTTACCGTCTCCATGAACGGTGCATTTCATTTATTACCTCTAAATGAATATGTAGTGTTATATATGAATGCATGTACTGTATATATATGACATATATGATATCTAAATCATGAATAAAATTCTGGATATAATAAACATTTGGCCACACAAACAACATGTAATTGTAAGAAGTCCACTTTTGACTTAAGAACCAAATATCGACAAAACAAATATTATTAACTTAAATGATTACATAATGTTTATGACATGGTAATAAGTTATATAAAAGGAATAATGAACTTGAAAAAGGTTTTTAAGGAAGTATAAATTAACTCAAGTTTATTATTCAGGAGATTAAAGAACGATCGAGTCAAGTCGGACCCGGGGTAAGGGATCCTACTCCTCTCTTTCTTTTTAAGTACACACTTTTATGTCATTCCTTTTAAAGCTCATATTTCTTGTTATTGGGATGATATTTTATATTACACTTACTGTAAATTTTATGTTCATGTGATGAGAGACCCTATTCTCTCTCATCAATCCATTTTGGATGTTTTGAGTGGCGCCGTTAGGCTGCCGAACTTGTGTAATAGATCTAACCTCTCTCATTCTTTTTAAGTAATCTCCTTTATGTCACTTCTTTTAAGCTCATGTTTGTAATGTTGGGGGATGTTATTTTATATTCCTCTTGCTGTAAATTTTATTGTAATGTGATGAGATACCCTATTTGATCTCATCAATCCATATTCGGATGTTTTATGTGGCGCTGTTAGGCTGCCGAGTTTTCGTAAGGGATTTTTCATCTCACTTTTATTCCCATGAGATTTATGCTACATTTGCCACAAATTCCATCGATTGGTGTATGTAATGCCCATTATTCTACTCTTTCTATAATATAATTTTGTTTATGAGTATTTACATCAATGATCTATTGTCCTTCTTTCATGGGGTGTATGTTTTGAAAGATACCCAAGTCGGTAAGGGAACCTTTCACCCTCCTCTTATTTAAAAGACTTCTTTTGCTGGGTCTTTTATTTTACATATTGTTATGTTGGGATATGTTCTCAAATATCCTTATTGATGTAAATTTTATGTCCAAGTGATGAGATAAACTTTTTATCTCTCATCAACTCATTTTGATGTGATGCCGTTAGGCTGTCAAGGGAACTTTTTAACCCAATTTCACTTTTTTGGGTTCAACATGTAGTCATTGAATATGTCATCCATTGAATTTGTGTGAATGACCTTTTATTATTTTACACTTAATATCCACTTATATTGGGTGTATTTATATTTTTCACACATATTTTTTAGATTGATTTGTCCTTAATTTAAGGATACCTTCTTTATAAGGGATTTCATCACATTTGACATTTCTATTGAGTGTTCATTGTTGTTATGCACCAATTCACTCTTATATGGTGTATATACTGTCCTTTGGAGTATAATATCATGAATCCATTTATTCTCATGATATTATAAAGTTCTGACTAAATGTTATTCCTCAATTATTGTATTCAAGTGTCTCTAATTTTGGTAAAACCCCTTTAAACAAAATATCAATTTAAATGTTTTAATTATTTGTTCCTATTAATATCCATGTTTTCAAAATGGTTTTAAGGATTTATTTATATGGATATTAATGGTTTAAAATTTTAAGCTTCAAGGTGGTATGGGACACTTTGATTCAAAAATCTCTTTATTAAATGTTTTAAATGGTTTCTTTTTGAATGGATTCATTATTTCAATATACTAAAATGTTATATTGTGATTGAAATGTGGAAATGTTATGTTTCCTTTTGCATGTTTTATGTGACACATTTATGTTATGGTTCTTGGGCATTGTTATGAAAACTGGTGGTTCCGTGATAAACTAAGGGTGGGTGAGCCCGATAAAGCTCTCCAATGCATTGGGTAACGCGAAGGAGTGAAACGTTAAGGTTTCTCCGAAGCGATTTAGGGAATATACTGTGATGGGTATTCCAAACGTTACCAAGAGGGTTACTCCCTACGTAAGAATGTTATGAATGCCTCAAGTTACGTTTATGTCTTATGTTTTCTATGATTTATTCATGATTTGATATGCCTATGTTTTATGGGTAAAGTGTGATTTCATTCTAATGTATATATGAACTCATGTTTCCTTTCCATATTTTTATAACTCTTACTGAGCTTTTTATGCTCATCCCATGTTTTTGAAATGTTTTTCACGGGTCAAGGGAAAGGTACATGATGTGATGATAATGTCAAGGATGTGTCAAGAAAGAATCTGTGTTATATTTTAAATATGTTTCCGTTGATGGGAAGAATGAATACTATCTTTTATGTAACCACTTTGTTTAAATGTGGAATGTAATGCAAGTTTCATGATCTAATTCTCTAAAACTCTAAACCTGAAAAGATCCTAAATGTTTAATCTTGTAATAACTCAAGATTAAGTATGGTTTAAGGCTGGGGCCTTATATATACATATCATTTCAATTAAAATAATATAATTTATGTGATCCTAAATACCCCATTATATGATAATGTATTTCATAATTTTTTTAAAATTTATCTCATAAACAACATGATAATTTAATTGAAAAAACATTATATCTGAATTGGATAATTTAAAATTGGATATAGAGGGTTATTTGGGAACCATTACTCAATTGAATAAATATTCATTGAAAATTTAAAAGAAATAAAGTAGTTATTTTATTTAAGAAGAATTTATTAATATAAATATATAATTATGTTATTATCATGTAACATTCAAAAAAATTAAATCTGAAGAAGATGAATGTGAAAAAAATTATTTCTAAATGGATTCCAATAAGGAGTCCATTAAAATCGATAAAACATATGTCAAAATGGAATATAAAATGGTAGAATATAATATCATTGAACATAAAATCAACTAATTAATATTAATCACCATATAGAAAATCCACTTCATGAAAAAGAAATGAAAACATTTTTAAAAAATTAACAAAAATGGAATAAATGGATTATTTGAAATTTTTTAAAAAAATATTTCCCACTCTAGAATGCGTAACCTCATAAGGATGTTATAAAATGTATATTTAATAAAATCAATTTTTTGAAATAGGAATTATTCTTGGAAGTATTTAATATTCATAAATTAATAAAATCATCCCGAATGATAACATTGTTTGAAACATTATTTTCCATATAAAATAAAGCAGAAATAAAAATATAACATCATTATAGGTAATAGTAGGCCAATCATGAATGATAATAGCCCAATATAAGTGATTATGACCCAAGGAAATCATTTGATTCTTAAAAAATACTTGCCATTATTCATGCTTCATTGAATATTTGGTATCTTCCTATTAAAAATAAAATAATCTTCATATAAAATTTAATAACCACATTAAAAACTATGACTATTTATAATTATCATTTATTCAATATATACATGTATATTAGATTTCTTTTTCATATTTTCCCATATATGATGTTTTTAATTTATTAATATTTACAGGTTTCCTAAAAGATGTGATGTTATTAAATCTCATTTGAATTATAATTATTATAATACGAAAAAATTATTTTTTATTTATCTATAATTACATTTTATCATTCCATTTTTTAAATTATTCTGAATGAATGTGGAATTAGACTCATAATGTTTTTCCAATTTTAATAAATAATGATGATAATTTATTAAGAAGATAAATATTTAATATAAATATTCTTATACCATTAATTTTTTTCCTATTAATTTTTATAACATTATTATTATTTTATCACATTCATCTATGATAGAGTTTTATAGAAATGTTCAAGTAGGTTGTCAATCTGACCCAAACTAGGACATAGTATAATTAATAGATGAGTATGAAAAATATATTTTCTTCATTTGGTCATAATGTCATTTTTAAATTATTATAATGATAATATATAGTTCTATTTACGTAGTTCACTTTGACTTATATAATGATTAATAAACAATAATGAAATAAGCATAATTCATGGTTAAAGTTTTAATTTATCGAAGAATGAGAGGGTATTAAGGTATATTATAAATTAATATTTCAGAATCATAGTTATATAATGTATGTCATGTTTTTTATCAATACAATTGTTACAAATAACCATGGGATAATGTTATAAGAACAAATAAAATAATTTAACTCATGCTTGTTGTAGCATATGACCACATTCTAATATCCCTTTGTTTTAATATTAATGGATGGAATGTAATAAATATTATTTTACAAATACAAATTATAACTTTAATATATAAAAATTATATATATTTATTGATATATTTTGGTATATAAGTGGCTATGAATATTAATATTAATAATAAAGGACTACGAGAAATAAAATTCTTACGTCGCTATGATGGGATTTCTATGCTCAATCTCTTTGTGAATAGAAACCTCATAGTAGCTATTGGTGGAAATAAGAAACATGCACTTCTGTGAATATGCTTGACTTTTCAATTAAATAATTCACTTTTAAAATCACAATTTATAAGAATATAAATAATTTAATGATATGTGTCTTGGAATTTAAAAATCCTTAGAAAATAATTTGCACACATTTTTTATTAATGTATTTGGTTATTTATTAATGTATTTATTTGTTTCTTAAAGATCATTTTATTTTTGGAACGAAGTATTTAGCTTTGATGATAATAAATTATTTCATATATAATGTAACCCATATTTCTAAAATTTTGTTATATGAAACAAAATTTAGAATATAATCATCCCATTTTATCTTCCATGTATCATATTTTAACTTTTATATTTAATAATATAATACATAGAAAAACAATTGCATATAAAAATGATGTTCTCATAGTTAATTATTTCCAAAATAGATATAATTCATTACTAAATGAATGAGTGTTAGTATATATATATGTATAATAAATTCTATAAATTGATTAGTTTTTTTATTAGAAGAAACACAATATTAATAATGTTTTTATGAAAAAACAATTTTCCAATATTATAGTGTTTATATTAATCCTCATAATCCTATTTTTATGCCTAAAAATAATATCATCATTTTTAAATGATATCTCTAAATAATTTCAAATTATAAATAAATTTTTGATTGTTTAATTTCTAAAACTATAGAAATTTAATTTTAATATAATTAATTTTAAATGAATAAAACAATTTTAGACAAATATTTCATGAGTTTTAAAATATCATTCAATTGGATATATTTTATATTATATATTTTAATATAGGTAATTTAAATAATGAAAACATATTTTTATAATAAATAAAAGTCATAAATTAAATATCATAATTATAAACTGATAATGAGAAAAAATTCATAGTTTCAATAAAAAGAATATATTTCACTATTCAACTAAAAATTAATTTTTTAGAAAAATCAATGAATTTATTACTATGTAAATATTTCCTTGATATATCCAAAAATTATGCTAATTTTTTAACCTTCACATTATAAAATTTATAGATTTATACTTTATTTAATATTATAAAACTATGTCAATCTTTTCTTTTGGAAAATAAGTTTTTTTATTTTAATTAATATTTTTCATTTAAATTATTATTAATATTTAGTATTTTTTTCAAATTCAAAACAAAATATGAATATTTTATAATAATAAATTTATTTCATTGATATAAGATGTCAATATATTGAAAATAATTTTTTAGGTAAAAGTTGAGTTGAATAGATATGACCTTTTGAAATGTATAAAAATATATTATATGTTGATAATTAATTTTTTTACATTTTTATATATTTCAAATTTATAATTACATAAAACTATATGATAAATTTTTAAGACCCATGAATTTGATAATCTATAGATATAGTTCTCGATGGTTGGTCAGTAAGCATGGGGCTTGTGGGAATCCGGATGAACATGATCCTCTCAAAAATATTATTTTTCGCAAAACAAAATTTCTCGTGTTATAAATGGTCATTATCTAGGGAAAACCTTAACAATGATACCTCCATAATGACCTCATATAATTCGAACTTATAAGGATGATATAATTCTTTGTACCATACATTTTCCATAATATTTTATATTTCAGTATTATCACATCAATTTATAGTAATTAATTTAACAACATTGTTTTAAATATCATATTTAATTTAAAAAATATACAAAATATTTTTTTATGTTATATTGGTATAGTGTGTGATATATTTTATTTAAACTATAAATTGTTTATTTATTATATAGGAGAAAATATTGGGTCATTCTAAAAATTATTCATCACGTCTAGGACTCCCATACAATTCTCTTGAAAACCAAAATAACAAATTAGTATCCATATTGAAGAAAGATAAGGCCAAGTAAAACATAATGTTTGACCATTCATCAATCTATCATGTACAAGTAATTGTATGAATTGATATGTTCAACAATTGCCTCTCTATCATTATGCAGAATATAGTGGATCAGAAGAAGAAGGGTTGTCCTGAGAAGACCTATATTTATTTTTTATGAATACCTGACAACTACATCCCCATCAGCTTAGGAGAGTCCTTAATTTTTTGTATATGGAATGAAAATAATACTTTTCATTTTGGTAAAACATCCACCACTATAGATAGCTATCTATGATAATATGATGACATAGAAAAGGGACTATCATCAAAAACTAAACAGAATTCCCTTATTGAATATAGGATCTACGATCCACACGAGCATGAGGCCATCTTTGATATAGTGTCTAGAGCATTCAAAAAAAAATGATTCACCATTGGAGATTCCATAAGGGTTATTTGGTGATGTAATTGAGAGTGGAAATTAAAAATTGATGGAAACCATTTTTATTAGAACCAAAATGGGAATTCCTCATCATCGTTTAAAATATTTACTACAATAATATATACTCATTGATCACCATAGAAACAGAATGCTTCACAACTCACAATATATCATAATTCATAATTATTTACATCATGTATAATTATTTTGGACAATAGTACTTATTGATGTATTTTAAACTACATGTCACACTACTCCAAGTTATATAAAATAAAATATCATGTCTTAGGGTCAGAGCTAAATGACCTTTAATTGGGTGTATTTTAATCATATTTTTATGATTTTAGTATAAAATAAACCCTTTTCAAATATTTGGTACACTAGTCCTCATAGAATGTTTTCACATCGTATAAACCAAAACAATATGGCATGTCAATATATGGATTATCCCCTTAATCAAAATAGTTGAAATCATTTTATATAATTCAATACCAAATGTTTATAAATGGATTTGTTAAAAATAATATTTATTTTTCTAATTTAAATATAAGAAAACTATTTATTTTTGTTGTTATCTTAGTTAATGTGTTTCTATCATTAGCGGAAAAGGAAAGTATATTATGTATTCTTCCTAGAGGAACATAAATTATAGTTTTAATGTAGTGATATAACACATGATTATTTCTTAATATTATATTCATGTATAAGAAACAATAAAATGAATAATGCCTTATTTATTATGGATTCAACTTTTTTTTGAAGATTACTACTAGTTAGAAGATGGATGAATCAATATTTTGAAATAAGGATAACAGAAATTATGATAATTTGTGGAATACAATAAAATATAAGAAAATATTTGGATGATGTTTCAAATATAATTTTAATTACATGAAAATATTTTGAGTTAAAATAAGATTCTCAATAAGTCTTCAAGGCGATTTGAAATATGTAGATAAATATGCCTTTTTATTAATTAAATTATAAATTTGACTGTGTGATAATATTTTTAGACATCATATTAAAAAAATTATCATGGTATTTTTTAAAACTATGTATAACTTATAAATTATGGAACAAATGTTACCTCCCTGGTAATGTAATAATAATCCATAGAATCATAAGGATCAATTAAAATATTCATATATTTCATAGAGGTACTTTTAAGGATAATTTTTCAATAATTTTGGGTGCATGATGACATTAAATTGTAGAGTAATGTCATCATAAAGTTGATTATATGATTTATGTTCTGACAAATTAAAATCAATGTAAATGTATGGTTAATCAATGAATTTCATGAGGTTACAGAATTTTATAATTTTTTCATATTATTGATGATATCTATATGGTTCATCTTATAAAAGATGAACATTATAGGGTTTATCATATGGGTGATAATATTTATAAGATTTCGTCCAGAAGTTACAAAGGAAATAATAATAAGGTTCATCTAAGCTTAGGATAACAGATTTAGATTTTATCCTAGGACAAATACAGTTTTTTGAGGATGATATATATAAACGTTCAATATCATAAGGTTGATAAACGTAATACTATTCATCTAACCATTAAAAATAACCATAAAGATAACGAAAGAAAACAAAAAATTCATTAAACCAAAATAAATAAATGGTTGTAATTGGATGATACCTTTTATTAATTGATTGATTTTTTATTGTTAATTCATGATTGGGATGACTAACTAATCAGGCCAATGACTTTGATTATGATGATGAACCTTTTTAAAATAGGCGTTGCTTTGATAACATTTTTCTATATTCTGTTGGGATAGGGTGAGTCAATAAAAATTTTTTAAACCATGAATTTAAATGGAAGATGAGGTTGAATTAGAAATATTAATTTCAAAATATTAATTATAGATTAAACACCCCACTTATGGGTAAGAAATCATTCTATAAACAATTAAATGTATTATAGTTAATATGTGTTTCATCAAAAATATCCATTATGTTACTGGGTATGAAAATATATAATTTCTCAAAACATAAATCATATCCCCATTTTAATTGAAAGAACATCCACAAAGGAAATAATATGATGCTTCCCTACCATCCATTAGTATTATAGAAAGTAATAGTTGAATCAATTGTATGTTTTCAACCATGTTCTAAATGGTTTCCTATCAAAATTAATGATAAAATATATATCTCTATTTTTAAAGTGTTTAATATGTCATTTTTTTTATATTTAGGTGAATGCATATATAAAACTCCTTGGTCATTAAATGGTTACTAAAATTAGAGGCAAAATCAAAATCATTAATTAGTGTAATTTAATGGTAATGGACACCTAATATGAAATTTTGAGGATAATATTTTAGCATATAATAATATTTTATATTGAAAAAATTCATAACTAAGTTTAAAAATTCAATAAAATTATTTGTAATAATAGATGATTTTTTGAGAAAAAAGGACGATTAGAGTATTATCCAATAGATATTGCGAAAACATAAATAATGGTGTGATTGAAATATATCCACTATATAAATATGATGAAATATTTCATTGGATATGTTACATAATATTCAAATACATTTTGAAATTACAAATAACCAATATTTCCTTAAAAAAGGAAAATGGAATGTAATTTTTTAGTCATAAAGGAAGGTTAAATTCATATATGAAGTATATACAAATTCTTGTTATTTAGAAAATGATAAAATTTGTGAATATTTCAATAATATTTTAATTTTATAACAAAATTTCAAGAATATTTAAAATAAATGATGGTGAATACACTAGAAAATATGCAATAATTGTAATTTAATTGGGGACACTTTGATAAATCTTTCAAAAAATGATGTCTATATAATATATATTTACTAAATAGAATAAAAGTCCTTATAAATATTACTAGGGTAAAAGAGAGAATAAATATATTAATATAAAGAGAATAATTATTGATAATAAATTAACATAATAACTCATCATCCAACTACAAATCATATGACAGATGTAATTTTACGAATCATATTGAATACAAATTTATACATCTAAAAATAAATATGATGTTGGAGAAATAAGATAGATGTTGTTAATTTTAAAAAAGGAGTTATCATATTTTATTGACAATAAATCACATATTATAAGGAGAATATGTCGAAAAAAGAGATTTATTAAATTCATAAATAAAATAAGAGTTCGTAAAAATTATGCTATCATAAAATGATGAGTTAAAAAAATTTAATCTAAAAGTGGTTTAGTAGGATGATATGGTGAGATATATTATTTGAAAATTTATTTTGAATGATGAAAATCAATCTAAAACACCATAAGTTCTTCATGTAGATGAAATAGTTTTCGAATAAGATTTGATAAAACATCAGCATGCTTATTTAGTTTATATTTGTCTGTTCTAAACCTAGTTAGAAAAAGGGATAAAAATAAAAAGAGAAATATATTTCTAATAACTCTCATACTATTAATCTATGAATAATAATATTTTTGGAAAAAAACAAATATAAACCATGTTTGGATTGTGAAGATAAATTAGTGACACACATCCATGCCATTTGAATTGAAATGCTTGAAAAGTTGCTCAATGTGCACTGTGAATAGTAAAGAAATAGTTGTAAATGGAGAATAAAAATGTTCTATGGAAACAAATTCTCTCATTATTTAATTATAATTTCTGGACTCCTGGAAAATTCGTATTGGAAAAATAAAAATGATGAAATACATGAATGTGGGTATTATCCTCCCCACCAAAGAAAAAAAGGTGAAGTTTACTGAGACACATAGTTCGTGCGAGCATCCATGGGATGCACAATCATGTTGCAATATTGAGGTCATATGAAGACTCCATTTTTAGCATATAACCTATGAATGACCCCACACAGGTCCTTTTGATGACCCTTCTATTCTCATGAAAGAACTTCAGACAACTATTGGTTATGCAGCGATTTCCAGATAATCTCCCCTGGGATACATTGTTTACCAATCGGTGATCTCCTAATAACCCCTAAAAATACTTCAAAATAGGAGAAAATTATGAAAATGATGGGAGCCACTTGTGGTCATAAATATCATGTGACACATCACTAATGGGGAGGATTATTATCATTGAATACATCCGAGAAAACTTATAGGTCACTAAACCAATGCACAATAATGAAAGTGAAATAAAAATAGGAGGGTGCGATATCCACTCGTAATCATAACATCCACGTGCTGCACCTTTAATTATTTTCAAGACACCACAATACCCTCGTGACATATTCATCTTATATCATGAAACACCACAAGAATTCCATCCAAATAACGTTGAGAGCCTCTAGTATGTTTAGGTGAACTTGAGCTCCCCCATTGGAATTTTAAGGATAAAATAAAGGAAATGTCTGTAAAATTCTCACACAGCTCCAATAAAACCTCTATTGCTCACAGAACACATCATGAAAAAAAACAGAGTTATTCTTTTTTATAATACATGAGAAAACATGCTTCACCCCAAAATGTTTTCTCAAATAAACAAAGTAAATAAAATGTGAATGATGCAGGAGCCTCTTTTTTCATAGAACTATTTTGAAATTATATGGTTTACTTCATTATGGTATTTCATGAACCATCACCAAGATAACATGATCACTTGAAGGCCCCTTGATAAGCCATCCTTTTCTCATTGAAATCCCCAAACAAGTCTCCTGATATCATGGGAAATCCTTTTTATAGGCTCCCTGAACATACAAAATCCCATGATCATGCCGATATAAAAATATGAGTATCCCTTATTGTATCCACAAAAATAAAAAATTTCTTGACCAATTGGAAATAATACAATAAATGGATCATTTATTGGAGGGCTTGCGGTAACAGAAAATCAGGCAATGCCCTCATAGAGAACCATAACAGAGACTTGAAAAAGCATGATATGTCGAATCCCATCTCTAGATATAGAAAGGATCCATGTGATAAAATCCATGAAAAGTGGTGAACAACCATTTTTGAAAGGCTTATATAACCCCCACCCCATTGTGATAAGAAAAAATGTTGTTGGACATTCAGATCAATGTGTTTTTTCAAATTCAGACACATTAGCGCAAGATCATATTTTGTAGAGTAGCTGATCTTGTGATCCAAAAAATATTCCCATATATTATGATCTATGGAATGTCCTACACAATCATGTGGCATACATATACACATCCAGGGATATCAATAGATCACATTAAGGACCTTTTTCAAGAAACATGAAAAAAATCACACACATTTGCTAGATCAAAAGAGACATAAAACAAGGTAAAACTGAACAAATAAAAGGAATTCAAAATATAAATTATAGAAAGAAGTCTATGAAAATGGGAGACTTATTTGGAATACAAGTACATTGATACAATTTCACATCATGTGAACCATCCATAAAACGTTACTACATTTTGAAATTTCATCGAGATCATGTGACACATTGTTGGTATAGTCTTTTGATCATTCGATTACCTTTGTATGATTCAAATAAAGTCACATAGAACCCCCTGAAAACACCTACCGAGTCTCATAAATCCCTATGGGCTCACGATCCTGACTTTTTAGTGTCTTTCAGATATATATCCCATCCTGTATCTCAACACCAGTGTTTGTCAACTGATTCTCGTGGTGGAACCCAGACATGTCAACTGGATCTCATGACACCCTCCGAGCACACCATCCATGTCTCACAATTCCCACAATACACGTCTTCTAATACATGCAACACCCCCCAAAACAAGTATCACTCAATTTCGATACATCTTCATAGTCTATCAACCATGTTTCATGAATACACCAGGATATGTTAGATAGATAGTATGATAATATTTAGAAATTCCATCTGGGGTCTTGTGATGTATTCTAGATAACACCATCAAGGTCTTACGATGTCTTATGGCCAAGTCATCATTGATCACTACTGGAAAACTAACATTTACCAACGGTTTGGAACCGTTGGTATAGGCCTCCAAACCGTTGGTATAGCCTATACCAACGATTTGGAGAACCGTAGCCAAGTAAGCCGTTAGGATAGGTCTATACCAACGTTTTTGGAAACTACTGGTATAGGTAATATGAAATCTATACCAACGGTAATGGAACCGTTGGTATATAAATTCCAAAAATAAAACATCCGCTGGGATTTGATCCCAGGACCCCTCATTTATAATCGAACGACTTAACCACTAAGCTAACATCACTTTTATAAACGTAATTTCATAAATATATATATGTATTATCATAATTATTTAAAATTTTGATTTATATAATGTTCTCGGTTAGTAGATCTGGAAAAAAATCAATGAACATATCCCAACGGTTTTCAGAACCGTTGGGATAGACCTATCCCAACAGTTCTGAAAACCGTTGGGATATGTCCTGGGTGGTTGTATTTTTATTTGGGTGTATGTTGGATTTTTTTCCTCTTTTTCCCAACGGTTCTTGAGAACCATTGGGAAAGAGTAACCTTTCCCAACGGTTCACCAAAAACGTTGCGAAATGGTAGCTATACCAACGGTTTTTACAAACCGTTGGTATAGAAGTGTTGGGAAAGATAATGTTTCCAGTAGTGGATCATGAAACGACTATTTGTAATTCCATACAAGATATGATTCATCCCTCATACGTGTTCATTAGATCATGTGATTGTCCTAGAATAGGTGTGGAAGATATCCTCTCATATGTCAAGAAGAAAATCATGGCATGATGTGATGATAATCAATGTATGTCACATATGAAAGTCGGCTAGATCATAAGAGAATCTTAATACCGGGAAACCTTATTCAGCCTCAGTGTATATGAATCGATTATAAAATCAACACTGTAGTTTCATCCCCAATAATGTGTACTATGGTGACTCTGATTCAGGAAATAACTAGATATGTATGAAACTTCTATAAATCCCAGTCTTTATACCAATCCTTTAATGGGTATTACCAATACATAATCCCTGTACACATCTTAAATGATAATGATTATTTTCCATCTCTTGATTCCCACACTGAGCATAGCTCACGTTGGGTTAGGGAGTTGTAATGATCATTCCATTTTAATCATAAACCTCTATAAGGAAAAGAGAAACATAACTGTGAAACCCCATATCCCATTGAACTATAATGACTCTAATTCCTACCATAAATGTGAAATGTAAGACTCCTTATTATTGGTTGAGGCCAAGTTAAAATAGCAATATGATTTGATGTCATCCTTGTGATGTCTCTCAAATTTCAATCATCAGGACCCAATCATTCCCATGTGGTGATTATAATACCTCACCCCTCAACAATTTGAGAAAATAAATGAACTATTGTGACGTTGATTCCTTCCTTAATCAGGATATGGAAGACGACATCCTATGGCATGAGAACCATGTTAAGACACCTCAAGGGTCTTCCTAGTGAATATTTATCACATCGACATGAAATGTGGATGGCCACATATTATACATTGTTTCCCACACTAACCATATATCATCTAGGAATCAGAATTCAAATGAGCACCTCATTGGAATCATGAATCTCTATCTAGTAGTGATGTCTCATCACATAAGCCATGATGGGTGTTATGATATAAGACTCCCCCATACAAGGATGTCTAACTTCGGACCATGCCTAAGGGATTTATTAGAATATAATAAATATGATTCTTTCCATTACCAACATAAAAAGTACGTCTATTTTTGACTCAAGATCAACTATTCAGCAACCAACTACCCCCACATATGTCCAATTCACATGATTTTAAACTACATTGGTTTAACAAATAACATCAGTTTTAATTCGTGCAATAACCATGATATGTAGGACACCTCAAAAAGGCTCAATCCCCTGATGCAAATTTTAACTACCTCACAGCATGGAAGAAAATTAGGAATTAATTGGTTTTACTAATATCACTTATAAATATGTTGTTCATTACTAGGGAAACAATTATGAACCACATAATAAAAGGTGGGTTAAATAATGAAATTTACCCTATCATTAGTGAAAAACGAGATTTATCCTATAATTTTTTTGTTAGGGTAACCAATCTCATATCCAGGTTAGGAAGAGATTCTTGAACATATATTTAATCTATAAGAGACTCCCTGGGTAGGAAGAAATTCCCCCCTAAACTGTGTGAAGAGTCCAAACTAATTTCCTCTCAACCAATGTTATTCCCCATGAATCCCTGGGTATGAAACCCCAGTTGACTTCATACATTTGGAAATCATGCATATACCTAGTTACAGATGATGGATCTATAGGGATTTTCTATTAATAATGAAAATGGAAACCTAATGTTAGAGATTATGAATTAGATAAAATCCCGATAATGAACCATAGGACAAATCGAAACAATCACAACAGTCACTTATTCCCCACCAAAACAAACATGGTAGACCAAAAATGGTGATCTCAACCAAAAAAACAATTGGGTTATTATCCATCAAACCATTTTTATTTCCCACTATACGAAACAAAAATGGTGAAAATGATTTGAATCCCTCTAATAACAAATTGATTGGTTAATAATTCATTGGGACAGGTTTTTTCATCCATATATAAACAAATATCTTTTTTATGAATGATTATACATCTATTTCTCTATAAATAGGACTCTCATTATATAATTAAATCCTCTCTTTTTTCATTTCCATACAAGAAAAATGGTCAGATCATGAATAATAGGTCAATTATGTTAACCATTCAAATCTGATTTATCACATCATGCATGTGATATTTCACTAATTGGTAACATTCTTTTTCAATGTATATGTGATGCTAGATACTACTCTCATCAACAATATCCTGAGAAGATACATTGCATTTATCATCCATTAATCGATCTAGTAAATATCCTATGGATGTAACCATCATGGGTCACAAAAATGATATCGCCTACTTGACAGCTACAATGACTGGAATAAAACATGATAGTGTATGAGTACTATAGTCATGTTATAATCATGACCATTGAAGTTACCGATGTGGTTCTCGAAGCACAGAAATTGAAACTCTGCATTTCTTATAAATGTTCCATATAGGCATGTGGCCCTCGTATCAATGTCAAAAAGATTCTGATGCTTATCCTTAGAGTACGAAAAATGCCACCTTCAATACCTAATGGATTTTGACTAGGAAGAAAAATAAAGGACCCTTTTAATTTATGTTTTGTAGAGGAGGGAATCTTTCCACTCTAACTACCAGTATCATCTAATCGATATTGACTAGTTACCTACTTGGGGTACCACACGACACAGTACTGCTTCAGACACCCATGAATGTGTAACAAGGAAGGATCATTTGGAGAGGAAGGAATTTCATATCAAGGGGTTTGATTATATCCCTACTACCACTGGGAAATATTTCCATCATATTCTAGTGTTATCCTATAAGCATGCACATATCCCTACTCACTCAAAAAACGTTTGTGAGCATGTTACTATAGCTAGCATGGGGGGGAGCATATCGCTTGACCTTTGCATGAAGTCTATCGAAATATTATAGTGGTACATGGATAATAGATGTGGGTTCATATACTCACATCAATCAAATATACCTTCCAGTATGTAGTGGAAATAGAAAATTTAGAGGTTACTATCCCTAAACACACTTTCTTGAAATTCCATCTTATTTTAGCAGTACCTGAATAACTCTTCCATCATATTCTGTCACTTTTGCAGATAAATGTATAGGTATTCTTATCCATACTTCAAATAACACTCAGAAATAAAAAAATTAGGAACAAGTGACTACGTCGAATCAGTTGTTCCTTCTTTCTCCAATCCGTGAGATTTATTAGAACATTATGATAAAGGATGAGGAATTGGACTAGAGTCATATTCTATTTCTAATTGATTCCCACCATGTGAGAGAATAAAATGCCTCGGTACAAGGGAACATGTCTTTCTAAAAATTAAAATGACATATTGAAAAGTCCAAGGATTGAGATCAATCTCCCATTCTATACTGGGAAAACCATGGGAGAGGTGGACATGCCTTAATTCATGAACATATTCCTAATGATGAAGTTGAAGGTTCTGGGAACTATAAAAGCACAGTTGGGGAGGCACCCAATTTTGATTCTTACCATGATCAATGATTACTCCTGGATGAATACGATTATGAACTCTATTCCCAACAAAATAAAATCAGTGATTTAGATAATTAAAGAATAAAAGAGGCCTAAAACCATTAGAGAGGATCTTGCACATCATGTTTATAATTAATTTAATTTATTTCATAATGAAAAATAATACTGGTGTCTTTGGCATTTTTCTTCATTGATGATGTTTATTATCCGGAATTACCGCTCTGGATTATGTTATTGAGGTTGTAGGGATCCAAACTAGAATCCCTATTGTGATGATTCACATGTGCTCTGATGGCCTCTGATCGACACCACTCATTCTTTTGGTTCCTGCATGCCGAAGAAAGTGTCTTGTGTCACTCGTTAATGATCTCTTGTTCTCTAGCCTTGAATAACATCTCTTGTTCCTAAGAGGTGAGAGAAGAGGATTCGAGAGAAAAATTGTTTGGCTTAAAGATTCTGAATTCACCAAGCATGTGGTGTGGTGTGGTGTTTGGGAAAATAGGGGTACATGACTATTTATACACATGGAATTTCAGTTACAATATTTAATTTCATAGGAATAATTAAATACAGTCATGAAAATAGAGATAACCCATGCATTTAATGACAATACCACATCATTATTTATAGTGCGTGAACTTTTGAAAAATAGATTTATAAATAAAATTGTACGTCACAAAATAATATCATTGTTATTTTATTTTGTGCCAACTAGTTAAATAATTATTTACCATCATACAAATAATTATTTTTCTACCAAACCGACCATAGTCCACTCGAACTCCACTTCCATTTATTGATCACCCGAATAAATAAATAAATAATTTATTCTCTTAAATAGATATTAAAATTGTAAATAAATATTTATTAAATGTTCAATAAAAATATTTTATTTAATTTATTCGATCATCTTAACAGGAATAAAATTATTCCATGGTATTTAGAATAATATTTATTTCATTAATTAAATTCAAATAAAATTTAACCGAGACAACCAAAAACACTTAGTGTGTGACCCTCTATGATTAATTCTCATTGGAATTAGGCGGGCTTACCTAAATTCCAAGAGTAATGTCTTGCAACGAGTCAAATCATCAAAGAGATTGAACATAAAGTTGCAAAAACGACATCCTCATATGAATGCTCAATATGTAATATAATCCCTTTTTCACAATATCTCATCAAGAAGGTTTCATGATTGTATCATCAACTTTTATGTTTGATGAGTCGTTCTTTGAATACCTGAGATAATCTCATCATTACACCATAGCCATGAAATTTCACAAGAAGGTTCTATTTCAATAAAAGGTCCAAGATATCAGCTTCCATAAATGAAAGGGACAAATCCTTCCTCGACTTATCATACATTAATAACATTCCACTCATTACACACCCAACGTACCCTACTTCCCGCCAACTGTCTGCATGACGGTTTTCGTCAGTAAATCCTACTACGTAAGTCATGAAACATATTAATGATAATCATAAAGTCTAGGGATAACTACACACACTCTCAAATTAAAGTATCTGATGAACCCAAAACATTCTGAATTTCTACTAAAAGGTCTTTTCTAATACTCTTTTATCTTGGATATTACCAAGTGATAACATGATGAGAGGAAGTCTCATCTACTTATGAGTACTCACACCAGAAGGTCTGCATGCTATGTTTCCTATCATAGCATATCATCCAACCGTAGAACTATATTTAAGATTATTGTAATAGAATTTCAATGTTCTCATCATAGCGGGTAAGTTCCATGACCTTATCAAAGAAAAAAAATACTGTAGGACATTATTACATCATAATCATTCAGAACAATGAACAATATGTAATAATACATTAAATATCCATGTAATCAATTTCAAAAAAGTTGGATCTAGGAAACCAACTCTTACAAACATCCACTTGGACTACAGTCAACTGCCTATGACTTTCAGTCCCCTAGACCTCACATGATGATCAAGTTTTTGATGAGTCAATGCTTTAGACAATGGGTCTTCCACATTTTCCTTCCTGGAAATACTACTCACTCCAAATTCACCTCTCTATGATAAATCCATCAAGTGATGATACTTCTGAAGTATGTGATTTTTTTCCTGATGTGAGCTTGGCTCTTTTGCGAGTGCCACCCCGGTAGTATAATCATTTTACAGTGTAATGAGATATTTACTACTAGGTATCACATCTAGCTTCTAGATGAAGTCTCACATCCAAAAAGATTCTTTAGCTACCTCAGAAGCTACAATATACTCAGACTCTACTAAATAATCTGTGACCACACTCTACTTTGAGCTCTTCCATCCCACTGAACCTCCATTATATGTGAAGATGTATCCCGATTGTGACTTCATGTCTTCTTGATCACTCTGGAAACTAGAATCTTCATATCCTCTGATGACTAGTTATTCATCTCATATATTAACCATGAACATATCCATAGTACCCCTCAGATACCTTAGGATAGTCTTGACTACCATCCAATGGTGGTCACCTGGGTTCTCTTGATATCTTCCAACTACACTCAATGTGTAGGTGAAATCCAGGCTAGTAGATAGCATGGAATACAAGACTGACCCAATCAATGATGTGTATGGAGTCCTTTGCATTATATTTCTTTATTTATGTGTCCGAGGACACATTTTCATGGAAATATGATTCCAATGTGACACTGAAAACAATCCCCTCTGGGATTGTTCCATACTGAATCTCTTCAGTATCTTATCAATGTATATACTTTGACATAGGAAAGTAATTTATGGGATATATCACATTTTTTCTTGATACCAAGAATATATGTTGCCTCTCCCAAGTCTTTAATGGAGAAGAATTGAGTCAACCATGCCTTAAAATACTGCATGATTGGTATCTCATTTCCAATGAGTAATATGTCATCAATACATACTCTTAGGAAAATGACTACACTCCCACTAAACCATTCATAGTCAGAAGGTTCACATTCATTTTTTAATAAAAAATCATGTATGGCTTCATCAAAACGAATGTTCCATGACTTGTATGCTTTCATTAATCCATAAATGGATTTCTACAACCTACATACCATATTGTCATCCTTTAGAGTCACAAACCCTTCAGGATGTGTCATATAAACATCTTCCTGATGGTTCCCATTATGTAATGTTGTTTTGAAATCCCTTTTCCAAATCTCATTGTCTTGTAAGATGCAATATCAAGTAGACCTTTGATGGATTCAAGCATTGCAACTGGTGAGAAGGATTCATCGTAGTCAATTCCTTGAAGTTGTTTAAAACATTTTGAAACTATTCGTTCCATATTGGTACTGACTTGTCCATCAATGTATAGTTTATTCTTAAATACCCATTTGCAACCAACATGTTTGACATCAACTGGATGATATACCAAAATCCATACTTGGTTTTGGTACATGGAATCCATTTCAAAATTCATGGCTTCTTTCCACTTAGCAATGTATGTGCCACCTACTACTTCCTTTTAGATTAGAGGATCATTATTTTCCACTAATAAAGATTCACCATCCTTGATAAATAGAAAGTAATACCGTTACAGTTCTCTAACCTCTCTTGTACTCCTACACAATACTTGTGTCTCCGGAATAGATTCTTCCTCCACCGAGCTTTGTGAAATCTGTTCCTGTACCATATCTTGTGCACCTTGAGCCTCGACTTCATCGAAGTATATCTCGCTCCCACTATATATTCTGGACATGTTCTCACTCTCCAATAATATGGCATGTCTTTCCACTATATATTTTTTGTTAAAGGGATTGTATAGGTAATATCCTCTTTTTCCCATGAGGTATCCTATAAAGGTACTCTTTGTGCCCCGGGGTGGGATTTTGTTACCTGAAGAGGCATTAACAAACGCTTTGCTACCCCAAACATGTAAATATTATAACATGACTTTTCATCCACTCCATAACTCATATGTTATTCCATTTAACGATTTTTTTTGTACTTGGTTTAGTATGTGTGTCATGGTTTGTAATGCATATCCCCAAAATCATAATGGGAGACTCGCATGACTCATCATTGATCTCTCCATGTCCAACAGGGTGAGGTTCCTCCTTTCATTTGCACCATTCCACTAGGGCATGTTTAGAGGATTGAGTTGGTATTGGATCTCAAACTCCCATTAGTAATCAATGATGTCTTGATTAAGATATTTTCCCCCTCGGTTTGTGCAGAGATTCTTAATTTCATACCAAGATGGTTCACAACTTCATTCATGTATTCTTTGAACTTATCAAAATAATCTAACTTATACCTCATCAAGTAGGTATAACCATATATAATAAAATCATCAGTAAAAGTTATGATGTATGAGTACCATCCCTTTGCATCAACTGGAAATGGTACACACACATCGATATGAACCAATTGAAGAAGATCAATATCCCTTTCACCTTTCCCACAAAGAGGATATTTGGCCACTTTTCCTTGTAAACATGAATCACATACGCCAAGTGATTTTAGTTTGAAAGAATCAAAATATCCATCTTTATGTAACATTGTCAAGCGTTTCTCATATCGATGACCTAGCCAGTGATTCCAAAGTTGGGTGTGGTATGAGTCATGTGATGTATCTTTGTTTTCGATTTCCATTACATGGTTTGTGTAATCCAACACGTAAATTCCATTGTATAAATGTTCCCTAACATAAGAAATGAAATATTTGTAAAGGAAGAAACATTAATTTCCAAACATGAAAACAAATCCATCTGTATCTAATCAGGATACGTAAATAATTTTTTTTGTAACAGAAGTCAATGAATAACAACCCTATAACACCATGATCATCCCAGTAGTTAATGTGAGGTGGTAGTCCCCGACCTCTACATCAGCAAGTCTAACTCTGTAGGATACTCGTAGATCTACCTCCCCTCGATCAATATTTTGGAATCTACTTGGTTCCTATATTTGGATACATATGTGAGCACGAAAAGTTGTATCTAATACCCACTTTGTAGAAACAGATATATTGAATTTGATAACAAATTCACCTAAATCTTCCCCTTGTTTCTTAGGTTGGGTGTAGTTCTTCTTTTAGCGGCCCTTTTTACCACATGCAAAACAAACAGCCTCTTATTCCCTTGCCTCCCATTTGATCTTCCTTTTCTTGGAAGGTCATGAAGAAGCTTTTTTCTTAAATATCTTCACCTTTCCTTTCCTCTTATTAACCATAGGGATAGAAGGCTTTTAACACTTCATATTATTGACCACTTGGAAAATGGGGATAAGAAGATTAGATAGAGGATTCCTGATGTTGTTCATATTAAAATTGACAAAAAATTTAGAGAAGCTCCGAGGTAGTGATTATAGAATGAGATCAATGCCCAATTATTCGGGGAGTTTAAACCATAGAAATTGTAGGCGATCAATGTAGCCAATTAGCTTGAATACATGAGGCCCAGTGGGGGTACCTTGTCGAAGATTACTTTGAAATAGTGCCTCAGAGATCTCAAACAATTATTGGCTTGCTCTCTCCTAGCAATGATCACATAGATGCTAATGTATGCTATAACCATCCATGTTTTCATCTGACTTCATGATATCGGTAGACAACGATGATAACATCAAACATTTAACATCGACAATGTCATTCGTATGTTTCTCAAAGACCTACAAATCATCATCACTCGCCTCCTTGGTAGCCAGATTAGGTAATGCTGACTCCATCATGTAAGACTTCCATTCATGGTGTAGGATAACCCAAAGGTGTCTAAACCATTTATAGAAGTTAATTCTAGTGGGGATGTTGTCTTTATCCAACACTAATCGCAGGGATAGTGTGGTTGATGAGCTTGTCATTCTTATTCTATAATTAAAAGAGCAGATCATTAGTAATATTGTGATTACATTTTATGATAAATAATAAATTTAATTAAGCATACCACTATTTTATCAATTCCCAATGGCCCTCAACATTAAACTCGGAATGTCTAGTTTCTATGACATTCTATTGGAAAGGATCCATATTCCCCTTCACATAAACCCAACAAGGGTTGGTCAAGCTATTAAAAGGTATTTATGTAGGCAATACTTTTCCAACTGTGGGATTGTAGCTCCATGATATGTTGGGTGGACACCCCAATCTTGAAATCATGACATTGGATTTCCTAAAATCTTGCTTGCAATATTACGCCACATCTAGCACGGGATACTCCTCTTGATGTAAAATGTTTAAGTCAACGTGAAACCTTTCATAAGGGCTTCCTGTTTAAAAGTTTATGTCCCAACAAGGGTTGGTCAAACCCATAGTACTATTGAGTTGTTTCCTTTAATGATGTGATGAAAGCTTGTTCTGAAATAATATTTTATTTGATGGATATGTATGACTTATACGTGAATTTCATATTATTATTATCACACGCTTCTTTATATTAAGGATAACTTACATAGGTGATTAACCATGACATGATAATATTTGCACATTAGTCTAGTTTATTTTAGTTCCATATTGTATGCTTGTATTATTAGTTAATTATGTGATCGTGACATCTCATCTATAATGATAAAGCATTCAACTGACAGAAATAAAATAAAGTAAATGGCACCATCATGATATATTCTAATGGTTAGTTTATCTAGTGGTTTATAACATAACCCTGACGTATTGGAGAAACAACTTGAACCTTTTGGGTTTGTGTTTACAGCTTTCCACCTATCCACCTTTGTATCTTCTTAGATTGGTTTCACCTTGGATCCTAACTTGAGTTTTGTCCATTATCTTGGGAGCTTAATCCATTACATATGCTTTTATCTCACACATAGGTGAGGGGTAGATGGGGTTTTATATAAAAGAAACCATGGGCGTGCAGGCCCTATATATTCATGAGGATAAGGCTTGCAGACCAACAAATTTAATTTATATAAATAAATTAAAATAAACCATTCACAGAAATAGGTCATGGTCTAGCTCAGGATAATCCATGCATGAAACGATATTTACACATAAATAAAACTAGCATTTAATTATTTAATCAATATTGTTTGAGATAAATCAAGCTCAAATCAACTAATTATCATTAATTAATCATTCCTTTTATCTTAAACCCTTTTTTGAATTTCCTTGAGATTCCTATCCATCAAAATTTTAAACAAATATATTAATTTAAAATTATTTTTGTACGTAACTTATACCGTGGAGGAAACGTGGTGAATTTCTACTCATAACTACCCAATGAGTATAAATAAACATTACATAGATTATAAATTAAACATATATATAAAAAACCTATCACATGTTGTGCCTCATCTTTACGCCTACACTATGGTACATGTCTCAAGTGTTTGTTTAATATAATAATAAGTTTTAATAAATCTGTTTAATTTGGATGAGTAAACGGCATGTAGTTATGACTACATGGAATGTGTTTTTGTTCACCATCCATCTGAAGTACACACCCGGGGACGTGGCGTGTAGATGTACATTAGAGATTTTCACTATACACAGTGTTTTCAATGGGGCACACGCCATGTAGTATCCGCGTTACACAGTTTCCTGTCGGGCAAGCCGTGTATGGGGTATATGGTCCAACCCTAACCCAAAGAGACTACGCACCTTGTTACATGGTCCACATGGCATGTAATCCATAAAAAATGTGGCACCTATTCCTGGTCAATACACTAAGTCATTTAAGAATTAGAAAGACTCCTACACACGGCTTGGATTGGTGGACCACTCAAATGCATTGAACCTAGACGACACGGCGTGTAATTTTGAATACACGCCGTGTGTTCTGGTGTTGTATGGCTAGGAATACTTGGAACCTCCAGATGAGATACTCTATTGTATTTTATTCAAATTAAAAGAAATATTGGTTTCTGTAAAGTGAATGCGAAATGAAAGAGGAATAATAGATCTAGAGATTCAGATTTTCATAATGGTTAACTTGAATTGAAACAACTAAATTATTAAATTTGTAATTGATCAACGAAATATTTAAAAAGATATATACTATGATGTAACCCCCCTCTGATACAACTTCAAGGTTCTGGGCACAGTGGAAGCACGGTTGGGGAGACACCCAAATTTGATTTTTATCATGATCAATGACTATTTCGAGATCAATACAATGATGAACGCCAGTCTCCACGGAATAAAATCAATGATTTCGATAAAGAAAGATAAAAAGAGGTCTGAAACAATTAGAGAGGATCTTGAAAATCAAGTGTATATTAATTTAATTAATTTTATAATGAAAAATAATACATGTGTCTTTGGTATGTTACGTCGTTGATGAAGTTGATCATCTAGATTGACCCTTTCAGATTATCTTGTAGAAATTGTAAGGATCCAAACTAGAATCCCTCTAGCGATGATCCAGATGTGCTCTGATTGACTCCGATCAACTCCGCTCGTTCTCCAAGAGCTATCACTACGAAGTGATTGTCTTGTGTCATTCGTTCTTGATCAATTGTTCATTAGCCTTAAAGAACATCTCTCGTTCCCGAGATGGGAGAGAAGAGGATTAAAGAGAGAAATGGTTTGGATCAAAAATTCTCAATTCACCATCAATGTGGTGTGGTGTGGTGTATGGAACAATAGGGGTACATGACAATTTATATATATGTAATTTCAGTTACAATATTTAATTTTAGAGAAACAATTAAATTCATTGATGAGAATAGAAAAAACCCATGCATTTAATAATAATACCATGTAATTATTTATAGTGTGCCAACTTGCACAAAACAGAATTATAAATAAAACTCCGCATCACAAAATAATTTAAGTGTTATTTTAATTTTTGTCAACTAGTTATATAATTGTTTACCATCTTGAAAATAATTAGTTTACTACCTGACTGACCTTGGTCCTCTCGAACTCCACATTCATTTATTGAACACCTGAATAAATAAATAAACAATTAATTATCGTAAATAAATATTTAATTTAGAAACAAATAAATAATTTTTTTATTAAATGTTCAAAAAATATATTTCATTTAATTTATGTTATCAAATTAACTTGAATAAAATTATTACACAGTATTGAGAATAATGTTTATTTCATTAATAACAATTCAAGTATAATTTAACCAAGGCCACCAAAAACACTTAATTTGTAACCCTATAGGATTATTTCTCATTAGAATTAGGCGGGTTATCATAATGTCCATGAGTAATTTCTAGAAATGGGTCAAGGAACCCAAGAGAAAGAACATAAGGTCACAACAATGACATCCACATACAAACGATCACTGTGCAATATAATCCCTTGGTCAGAATATCTCATCAAGAAGGTTTCATGATTGTGTCATCAACTTTTACGCTTGATACGTCTTTCTTTGACTACCTAAAATAAAGTAATCGTTATACTAAGGCTAGGGAATTTCTCATGACGGTTATATTTAAATAAAAGGGCTGAGATATTAATATCTATAAATGGATGGGACATATCCTTCTTCGACTTATCCATTAATAACATGCCACTCGTGATGCACCCAACATACCCTACTTTCGGCCAAGTGTCTATGTGGCGGTTTTCGTCTGTAAATGAAAGTGCATAAGTCATGACACATATTAATGATAATCATAAAGTATAAGGATCATTACACAAGATCGCATATAGAAATATCTAATAATTCCAAAACCTGAATAATTTCTACATGTGGCTCTGTTCTCATAGTATATTATCATGGAGATTACCAAGGGGAAACTTCATGATAGGATGTCTCATCTGCTTACGAGTACTCACACCTGACAGTCTTCGTGCTATGTGTCCCATCATATCATGTCATCCAACCGTAGAATTATATTTAAGAATATTTTTATAGCATTTCAAGGTTCTCACCATAGATGGGAAGGGACATGACCATATCAATGCATCAAATACATTATGACATTATTATGTCATAACCATGAAAAACAATGAACAATATGTAATAATACATTAAATATCCATGTAATCAAAGTAAAAATAGTTTGTTCTAGGACACCTAATCTTACAAATTTCTAGCGGCATACTCCAATGTCTTCGAATTGGGCATATATACTAATTCTGGTCGGGCCTATCAAAATGATAGTTGAAAAAGCCTCAGGTGAGGCACATATTCATGTCTATGAGTTTGTCTGGAACATTACTATTGATATTGGATGTTAAGAACATATTAATACATAAAGCAATGAGTAAATTCACCAATATAATTTCAAGGAAAAATAGGTGTAGGATCATATTTCTTATCCCGTTATAGTGGTCCTTCGATATATTTAATCAGGGAATGCATATACGGACTAGGGTCCTAACCCTAATCAATCTGAGGCTCTCCAAGTGAGAGTATCACTTACCTTGATGTAGGTTCATACACCCATAGTGAATGAAAAAAACATATTACAAAGTCTTGGGATCTGGTTCATACTCATATCCTAACCAAGGCTCACCATTAGAGAATAGAACATGCCTCGGGATAGTCTCATATTCATATCATCAATGCTACTAGGCATCATCATATACCAACATCTTCTTAGTAGTGGGATTGTATTCACATAGCACGAGATGTATATAATACTTTTCTCACATATGTCATACAATAAGATCATATACCTACAAAATTCTAAAAGGAATGTCAGTATATTCTAACCATGACACAAACCATGGACCAAGTCCCTAATATGCTCAATTCCAGTATCTTTGAGGATGCTTGAGACTCATTCTCAACGACACATGGGTCCCTCAAATATTCCACTAAATAAGATGGTGATCATTAGAGTGATATTCATCCTTATTGTAGTGTTGAGAGGGATCACATGGAATTTTCTTCTAACATCCTCTATGGTCAACCTCCCCATGGCGATGTCTCCCACGGACGAGGAAATCCTTCCATTTTCCCGAAACCCTCATATATAGAGGTTTTAGAATCTCAGAAATATTAATAAAGAGAGGTATTAAATGACTGATTCCTTCATATTGAGATTTTCTCAAGACATTAGGGTCAACCGCATATAGTTTCCCAGCATATTCTAATCGCACTCCACTTTAATTACTAGGCGACCCCCAGAAGAATCTTCAACAGTCTAAATAGAATGATGTGGGGCAGTCTGATGAAGTGAAGGCTGAAATTGAATTATTAAGGTATTAAGATGGAAAAAACCTCCATATCATGTTTTCCCCCTCCCCACTTCTGACTATAAGATACAAAATGATCAATAAATGGAGTGGATTCTTTATCTATGCTTGAATATGTGGGCTAATCATTAGAAACAGAAGGCTAGATACGTCCATATTCTAGGATATGGGGGTCAAATTCATATCATAAGTATTATATATTTTTATATAGACATATATACTATCTCCATGGGCTAATAACTAAAACAGGGAAAGAAAAAAAAACTCTAACACACTTGCATCCATTGCCTCACATCTCTTCAACAGTAAATTTACGAAGCCACATCATGCATCTGTATTCGTGGTTGAAGATAATATGGAGAAATAATGTTTGAAACATCCCATGAAGAGCCAACACCCTCCAATATAGTTCCCTATAATGTCAAAGCCTCTAGAAAAATCAGTGGACTGACCAATTCTCATGGAATTTGGTAACTACTATTAAAGTCACCAGCATAAAAATGCCCAAAAATCACAAATTTAGCAAGATAATAGCCAACATGTCTTCAAAACGGTCCCTTCAATGTAATATGAATTCATTTTATACACATAGGAAATTATTTCGATCAATCAGACAACATCCCATATAGAATATTTCTTGTCATGGGTTTCCATCTTACCCAGTTCCCACAAAAGAAGAGTTACACCATATCAATTGGGCCATAGTAATAGCTTCCATATCAGACATCTAGGAGCAGAAACAAATCACTCGGCTAGAGGAATATCAACCAAAACCTCCACCTCTCAAATACTCAATTCTGAAGACGATTTAAGACAGATTTAAAAAAAATGAAAACAAACCCTATCACACTATGGTGGGGGAATTTATATCTCAATCACCATTTCTAGGACGAAAATCCATTTAGATGGTCCCGTGGAAATCATTAATGATTCCAGATTAATCCCACATTCTATGGATGGGGGCATAAATATCTTTATATCCATCCAGGGAGTCATAAAATCTCTATATAATCATTATATCCTCAATAATATGACAAATAAATTCAAATATCCCCCCCAAACAACAACCACCACATAGTGGAGGGGTAATTTTCTTTATCATAATCATCATCACCATAGAGTGAATATATATTCTTTATTATGTGGTGGGGTAATAAATAGTCAATATCCCACATGTTCCTCCCATCACAAGAAAACCCTTTATTTTCAAGGCCAACTTGTCATTCACATTCCAAAACTCTCTAGATGTAATTTTTCATAGAGCAAGATAGGTGGAGCATATTGAAAAGGTGATCAGACCTCACCAAGGTCACAAGAAAAAAGGGCCCAGTATGGCCTATTGTTTGAATAATGATCCGGATAAATGTTGTATAGAATAATCATGTCATTGTGAATGTAATCGAACAACCTCCATTTTCCAATCAAAATGACCTTATGAATTTCATGACTATCAATATGAAAGACAATGATCAATATGAAAATACATAAGGCTGCAAGAGTAAAAATGTGCGCAATATGAGCTTGAATTGGATTCACCAACCGAGGATTCATGTACATAGATCCTGAGAAGAATCCAAAATCTAGCTCCTCTAAATATTGAGTTTCCACCTCTCCAGAGGATCACTCCCAATGAAATAGGGAAATTTTTGGACACATCCTAATCACCACCCAAAATAGTATAGGATCCTTTCATGAACAAACAATTTTTAAAATATAAGAACAAAATAAATATTCTCTAACAACTCAATGAAAATATACTTATGTGAAATATTCCTATTGGTGATTTTCTTACCAAAGAGGTGAATATTATCCCTCCCACAACCGATCCTCCAACAATAGCGATATCTGAGCATAAGACTACATCAAGATTAATGAAGTAAGTCTACATAAATCTAGAATTGAAAAAAAATATTTACTTGCATCAATTTTGGAAATGTCCTCTCCCTCATAAGTGATGTTATTAATTATTAGGATGAATCGAGATTGAAGTGGGAGATAAAATTGGTGCTAGCTAATCAAAACTAACATGTTCTATATAGATCGGATGAGGATCAAATAGAAGTACCCACAAAGATTTTTCACATTTTCAAGTCCATAGGAATGTAAATGGAATCCATGTATGGGAGACACCCGCCTATTTCATCTGAGAAGAATCCATATGTTAAATGGGAATATTTCAGTTTCCCTCAAACCAATTTTAAAAATATCACCTTCTGCACTTTTGATGGTACATGTGACCCTGAGTAGCATACCACACACTTTTTATCTTATCATGGTATGATTTTGGGCCCTCGGGATTAGTAGGATGAAACAATGTTGAGTTGTCTTTTATATACGTACAGATATAGCTTTTCTAGGGTACAACTATCGTTGAGAAGTATCTATTATAGGATGGGAAGACCTTATTTGTCAGTTACACTCTAAATTCATCTCCTTGATGAGGAAAACTAATATCTTCATCCTAAATAACTAAAAACAATGTGAAAAATAGAGGGTGTATGAAATCATTGAAAAATGGAAGGGTTTGACCATCACCCAGCATCCCCCTATAATAGGATACAGTATTGGAACTCTATGCTCAAAATCATTGGAATGAGTTTCAGACACCTCTTAACCAAATGATGTTTCTTTTTGCGTTCCAGGAGTTCATAGAAATAGTGTAATGTCTTGAGGAATCAATTTAGTAGTCTTGGTCAAAACAAATCGACTCATTACCACAACACATTGAAAAAAGGAAAGGTAATGTTGATGCTATATTTTTCATTCTTATCTCAGTAGTATTTACCATCCAAGAACCTTGGAAGGTGCTAAACTACCCAAAACCTCATGTAGAACGTCTAAAATCATATAATATCCCTTAGGTAGAATAACATAGAAACCAAGGTCTCTCGAGATTTAATAAAATTATTAATAAATCATAGTCATTCTGAAATAAAAAATTCCCTAGTTAGTTCTGAGCATCCATGGACACAAACCATCTCACACAACCAAAAAATAGGAGGACTGATGGGGTCAACCTCACTGACTGTCCTAATTAATTCCCTTCCCACAGAAGGCTGGGTCATAATATCCAGAACTTCTTCATCATCAAAGACAGCCATTAAGTTATGATAAATTCCAAACAAGTGGTGTTACATTACACCTCAGAGCTGATGTCGTGTGTAACTATTTCCCAGCATGAAAAGTATGGTGATTGGAATAATGTTTTGGTTAATAATGAGGGAAAGTTAAACAACTCTATGAAAAATAAATTAGTTGACCAAGCTCATACCACCCTGGAAGAACATATGATCAAACACACAAAAGCCCCACCCCTAAAGGTGAAAACATAAAATATGACCCCAAAGGACGCGAATGACCTTTTTAAATAGGAATAAATTCTAGTGGGTTCTCATTCTTCTCCAACACAAGCTATAAAACCTGGAAATAACTTCCCTGTGAAATCAGAAACATAGTCATCATTCCACCATAAGGAATTATCATCAGATTAAGATATCATATTTGGTTATATCATCATTATAAACTTGTTATACTTTTAAATGGTGATGAATATTCCCATGAAAATTGGTTTCCCAACATGACATAATAAATGAAGGACACATGTGATAAAATGTGGATATAGGGGGCAGAGAATATGTGGTAGATCCCAATATTAAATTAATTTCCCCATAGAAAACATATACGCTGGAAAAAATCATAGGTGAGTTCTCTAGAAGTCCCAAAAGTGGTGGGGAGGTACCCTTGAGCCCTCTTGAAATTATCCCCCACCAATTTTCATGCTTGAACACCTATCTTGGGTTCAATTATCTGATCAACCAAGGAAACAGGTAAGGCATGTGTGACATATAAAACTGACATCATATATGACCTTAAATTATAAACATGAACTGGTCTTGTCCACCTCAAATTACCTATCTCTTGAAATATATGCCCAAGAGAAACCCAATATTGGAAGGAACCGACCTTTGGTACAAAATTAAATTTATTTGAAACATCTTCTTGTTGATCCATCCAAGATCTCAATAATCAATGTGATCTATAATTCAAAATCACTTACAAGGTTTCTTTCTGAAGCCCCCCCCCCCCCCGGAGCCCACTGGAGTTCATTTTATAATTCACTACAAATGATTTTTATCGACTGGAGACCATGTTAACATAATTCCATGTCACCATCTCATTTACAAACTATGATCTAGTATAATCCCATCAAGGGCACACCATACCCCTATATGATTCAGGAAGACTCAATAATTTCAACATCCACGGTTCCCTGAATAATAATGGTTTTGAGGATCAATCTCATCTCGATCCAAATACTCTGATGCTTGGGATATAGATAAGAGAACATGTCTCCCCTAAAGCATACCTTTCAAGGATATGATAAGAATGAGGAAAGGCTTCATGATAATATCATAAATGATGCTATGTTTTAGAACCTCACAGATGATGGTATGTTTATGGTTATCCAATAAGACACTTCATAAAATTTCCTAAATGGAAGGCCTGCTATCCATAGCTACATAGAGGTTCCTTTACCATTCTATTAGTTTCAAAAATATCCTATTGGTGGAAAGGTTGTCATATTACATGGTGATAATTCTTCTATCAAACATTATTGAACCACATATGCTGAAAAAAATTAAAAAGGGAGAAAAATATACAACTAATGACGATGATACATTGGTTTCATCCCCCAATGTCTTTGTGAAATCCCTATAAAATCCATGGAGTAGTCTCGATAGTGAATATATGAAAAACATAATTTATGTTGAGGTGAAAGACTTGGACCCACTGGTCCACAACACTTCTGTCCCTAACAAAAGTGAAAATGATAACCATCATTGGCATCTCCCTCCAATTACTCATGAACAAGGAGATGGTAATGTCTCTTTTCATGTCCTCTCTCATACTAATAGCTGAAGAAAAGCCACTATACTGACATCATTGTATGAAAATGTTTTCATAGATTCCATGAGGGGTGAATATGAGGTTGAACTCAAGAATTCCCCTCTAGAATTTGAGGAAGGTGTATCCATATCCATTGATGTGATCAAGATAACAAGTCTTGTAATATAAGAAGACCAGTGACCTACAATTCTTCGTGCTTCCATACCCCTTGGATAGAATGATATGTATAATACATTTATGATTCAACATTTTTGTGTGTTCAATTTTCAATACATAGAAATTCCAATATTGAATCCAGATGTGGCTGTGTGATATCTCGGTATACCCAATGATAATTGAGGCTTATAATAGGCATTAAGGTGGATGTACCCTCCCATTTAAGAAAAAATGAGGCTTAGTTCAACATGTTTCTCAAATCCAACAGTGTCCAATAAGTGAAATTCCTTATATGGATTTTCAACATCACAATTGTTATGAAAACATTGGTATATTAGGGTCTTAATTTATTTTAGAGACCATAATCCATATATCACAAAGGTATAATTACCATTAACAATCACATAACTCTTGATCGATGCAAAAATCGGCTTCTAGGACATTTCCTTCTTATATGGGTATTAATGTTACTATCAGATAATAATGGTCCCTGAGGATGAAGAATTCACTACCATTAGAGTAGTATATGTGTTATTTTTCTATCGTTTAATTCAATTAGTCTTATAGAATGTTGGTTCTACATATAAACATGCATGAATCATATCATTAAAATATTGTTCAGAAAGAAAATTGTGTGTTTTGTCGAAGACCTAATTGTTAAATCCTAACAGCGATGATATCTCTTCACATATCACTAAACAATATTTTTTAAGTTTTGAAATTAGGGTCTAAATAATAATACACTGAAATGTGATTTCAGGGTCACATCATGGATGTTTCTTTGATTTCTAGTACAAAATCACAACATTGAGGTTGACCAAGAAAAAACTAGTGTTATTTTCGCAATTTCATTCACAGAAATATCAAATAACTAAGGGAGTATAATTTCACCACAATTAAATTTGAAATTTCAGATCCAACCTAGTTATTAAATATATCTGCATTACTAGGATAATGAATAATGAAATATCATATCAATGGGATGAAGACTACAAGCAAGAATTTGAATATCTCATGTGGTATATCATAAATGCACTGATTCAGATTCCTCTGGTGGAAGGGAGGCTACTTATCATATATGTTTTACAATGTAACACTATCTAGGTCCCCTCATCACCTAGGAAAATGATGTGGGGAGTACAAATAGTCTCAAATACCTTAGCTGGACAATGCTATGTACTGAGACTAGATACATTTACGTCGAGAATAATGGGATTTCACTCATCTTTGTGGTGTTAAAGCCGAGGAATTACAAGCACCACCATAAAGTCCATAAGGTATCTTGTATAGATGAAATCATATAAATCCTAGGTCATTCGATGGTTAATGGTAGCATGTACTGGTTTGGGATCCTTCTACCATAATACGGCATAAGTTTGTGTCTCAAAATTCGATGAACAAATCCCTAGATGGATTTTTCATAGCAGATCTGACCCTTGAAAATACACTGGTGGTCACATAACATATAAATGATGTGGTATTCAATTCTAATGAAACTCCTTGGATAAGGTAGATATATTTTATTGGTTCCTTCTTAATTCTTTTTGGTCAAAGGATTGAAAAACCAAGATTCAACAAAGTCGGATTAGTGATTGTATTTGTCTCTCAAACAAAGTATTTTTTCCCAAATATTTCTTTATATACCACATATGAAATAATAATGAGGTAGAGTAACATTACCTCATTGCTATATTGGAATTGTCCCTATAGCTAAAATTATATAGTTGAATATCAAATGTGATTCAATACTAGAGATAATGAAGATTAATGGAGAGCATTCCATCAAAAAGGAATAACTGGCCACTCTCACTAGCTACATCAAGGGAATGATATAATAGTTCCCTTTTGATCCAACATTGAAACATGTTCCATATTCTTAGAATGATCATGATGATGCATTGGATAATATAACCACATTTTCAACTGACCCTATTTAGGTGGAAGAAATAGTTCAAATCACACATCAAAGACTGTTCACATCTATCGACGTAATTGATATTGAAAAAATCAATAAGGTCATCCCCACCCCAGGGCATGATGACCCAACATCCACACCTAGATAGATTGATCCAATAATATAATATCTCATAAAATGATATTCTTCTAGCATATAAAGTAGAAAGTGAATAGATTTAGTGTTGTGTAATGAAATTTATAATGCATAATTTATAAAATTGGTGAAGGCCCTATTCAATTATAGATTTGATGGAATCCTCCATATATTAGTAGAATAAGGATATATTCAAACCATTCTGAAATATTTCCATGTAGGATCCTGTGAAACCCATTAATCTGATACCATGATCCCTCACAAAATTAAGATCTTGGGATATTAGTATAAAACCATGATACATGACAGTGTAGAATTCACGAAAAAATTTCTTGTGTGCAAGATCCATTCAAACATGATCTACCAACCCATGTAATTGATACCTACAACTAAATATTCAAAGCTATTTTTCATATGGGGAATGGATGTTTTGGGGCTATATTCCATATCAACGACTAATTAATTCATGCACATCCTGACTAGTACAGACTTATTCTCCAAATTGGATGAGTTAATAACTTCCAAGAATTTTCTATGAATAAAATCATCATCTTAATAAAATTATATATCATCACTGGGTTTTGGATCTGACACATGCCTATCATGGGGTGTGACAATAACAATTATTTACTATGTTAATATGTAGTAAAGTGGTTAACCTAGATTTTCTCTAGATAAGAGTTCACAACAATTACGTTAGTCACTTAATTAGAAGCAAAATGGGTGGGTTCTGAGATTTAACAAAATTTTGAAAGAAAATTAAAAATGAAACGAAAAAGATTAACTAAAAAAAATATTAAAAACTATTATTTGATAAGGATTATTTGTTAGGGGTTGGTATTCAAATTTTAATGCTATCCTTGTTTGATTTTATTCTGACCTCTTCATATATGTTTTTTAAAGTGAGATTCCACGATTGTTTCCTCTCACTCCTTTGGTCGAATGGTGATAGTGAGATAATTCCTTACCAAGATATCAGTTTGGTTCACTCTCCTTCCATGTACATGAGATTTGAAGTAAATATCCTCAATTGACTTGTTCAATACCCGATTAGTTCTTTTTTTTTTCCAATCAATCAAAAACATTGACCACCACTTCCACACGTACTGACGATCGCCGAGTACTTCAACACTAAGAATTGGTCTATTCCATTTTATATAAACAAAAACCTTGTATAGGAAGATAATTATCATTGAAAAAAACAAATTTCAATAACATAATCAAAAATAAAATATGATCACACCTGATAATAAAACCCGTTATATGAAATTGAAAACAAAATTGGAGAAAAAAGATATATTTTTATTCAATTAAGTGCATAAACTCAAGAATTACAAAATAGAAAACCTACCCTTCCCCAATCAATAAAATGTTTACCCCACCATGGTAAAGGTAATATATATTTTTGTGGAAGGAGAAGGCATTACAAAACTATGGAAAATAAAATAAATAAAGAGAAAAGAAGAAAAACTGTCCAGCTGATTCTGTCCTCCGAATGTTTTCTCCTGGTTGGCACCATCTCTTCTCGAATCACCCAAAGGTCCCTTCTTATATAATTATCCAAATTAATTTTGATTTATTTCCTCTAAATCAAAAATTAATTGGACCATTATAGAAACCTTTAGTCAATATTTATTGAGGATAACTTTTTCTCAGCGAGATTTCCAAAAATCATCATTCAATGATTCCCTTCAAATACATGACTTAACGAATCCCAATATCCATGATATTCAAACGTGATACGAATATATGACTTGGATGCCCATTCCAATTTGAATAACCTAAATTGGAGCTATTATGACCTATTTATGATGGATTAACTGATGTGGGGTCAACATGGTCATCCAGAATCTTTCTCCACATTAATTGATTTTTTCGGGTCCCTTGATGGCTGAATTATATCATACCCCATAAGAAACAGATGAAGCCAGAATTTCCAGAGTTACTACAAAAAAAGAAGCACACAAATTAGGATTATATTATAAAATATATGGTCTAATTACCAAAACATATAAAATCTGTTAAATTCCCAAAATTAGGAAACATTCACATTTTAACACAAAACATACCATAAATCCAAAAAAATCTAATTCAACATAAATTGATGCATTTTGGGGGTTTAAATATTTGAAATACATATAAAAATGTGTAATATATTAACACTATCAATTCCACCAAACATAGAACTTGGACTCCTGGACAAGTAAACATGAGAATCAAATGAAATCACATTCAAAATGCATAGCCACGAGATCCACCAAATCCACACCATGAAACAAAAAGATATCATTCCTCATAAAAAAATTCATTTCAAGTTCTCCATTTATATAATTTATTATTTTTCCACTTCATTCCTCATCCCATGCACAGAAGACACCTACCTCACTTGAATTTTCTCTCATCTCTCAAATATAAATTATTAACAATGTTTTTCTCAACCAAACCAATGCAACGGTCACCATAGGTTTTAAAAACTCCTACTTATCCACCTTATGTGACTAAATGACCTTTTTTTCTCATGAGGACATTTCAGGGTTGTTCTGTGGCTTCCAGTTGGTAGGATTTAGATGACATAAAAAATTGGAGGCCAAAAAAGGAGGGCTTGGCTCTTTTTGAAGCAAAGTTGCAAGATTCTAATTTTCACACAAGTATGGTCTCCTTATCATTCCCTTTGAAGAAAATATGCTCCACCATCATGATAATATTAGAAAAAATCTTATTCTTCTCAATCAGGATTTTTCTTGAAAGCTCCATAAGAGGCACATCATTCTTCCTCCATTAGAAGCTTGAGAAAAATCACAACTTCGCTTATCATGAAAGCTCTAGAAAAGGAACAGCTTTCAAAATAATGATTTTTCAACAGCACGCACATCTCATCAACAATTGATTTTCCGCACAAAGATTCACCAAATTAAGTAGCATAACACAAGACGGCTTCCCCCATAATTAAGTTCAACTATATCGTGTAATTTCACTTCAATATCTGGTTGGATGGGGAAAATTGGATTGTAATATGGCTAAACTAACAGGCTGTTCGTGGATTCTAAGGCTACATGGTTTAAATGTTCATGGTGGCACAAAATAAAAGGAATTATCTTGAAAAGGAACTTATAACCAAATAAATGCCTCAATCATTTAAAATACATTTACCCTAAATCCTCGAGTTATTAATAGAATAAATGAAATTCTGGTTAGAACAAGAATAGTCTGGTTCTCTCAAGAAGTGAGGTGAATGTAAAGTATATGAAAAAAATTGTTCAGAAGCCTTACATGAGAGTAATTTAAAAGATATAGTCGGTGATATGTATCATGATATTCAAAAATCAAATTACTTCCATGAAATTTCCGAGATTTGAACTTGAAACCAAATCATTTTCAGCATTCATTTAAGATTAGTTTCATGGAAAAAAAATTGGTTCACATAAGGGCATGGGTTTAAAAAATGTCAATGATAATAATTTCCGCAAAAAAGTTTCACAAAAACTGAAAAATAAACACCCAAAAATATGAAAACATGCAATATTTTTAGAAAAAACAAACACAATATGAAAATCCTAAACTACAATGGTTCCCTCCCCCACACATAAATGATGCAGTTTACTCAATACATTCAAATGGGTTTAACATGTAAATATATTTATAATTGATTCACAATAAACAAGTATGTGTGAAGCAGTGGTACAACCTGATGGCTCTTATTGATATACAATTTGGAGGAGGGGGATCTCCTCCATGGATCTCATGGAGTGGCCACATGGAATTTGTTCATATTGTGTCCATTAATAGTGAATGGTTCCTACTGTCCATCCTTCACAATCATCATAGCACCGAATGGATATACATGAGTTACCATAAATGGAACCTCCCATCTGGAACGATGTCTACCTTGCATTAGCTTGAGTCTTGAATTAAAAAAACACATTAGCTCTAGGACGAAATTATTTTAGTTGGATCAGCTTGTCATGAGCCACTCTTATTATCTCTTTGTAAATCCTGGAATTTTCAAATGATTTCTTCTAATTTCATCCAACTCCTGCAACTGCAACCTTCACTCTTTTCCAGCATTTTCAAGATCCAAATTCGTCTTTCTAATAGCCCAATACGCCGTATGCTTCAGTTCCACAGGTAGGTGACACCTTTTCCGATAAATATACCGATATGCACTCATCCCAATCGGGGACTTGTAGGTTGTTCTATAAGCCCGTAATGTGTCTTCCATCATATCAATCACATCCTTCCTTTTTGGTTTAATATAATTCTCCAAAATTCCTTTTATTTCTCTGTTGGACACATCATCTTCACCATTTTTTTGTGGGTGATATGGAGTTGATGTTTTATGTTTTACCCCATACTTCTTCAGTAAAGCCTCTATTATTCTATTGAGAAAGTGAGTCCTTTGATCACTAATGATGGCACCAGGAACTCCAAAGCTACAAAATATGTTAGTACTGAAAAACTCACAAAAAATTTAGCATCATCAGTCTTGGTGGCTTTTTCTTCCACCCATTTGGAAACATAATCAACCGTAATAAAGATATAAGAATTTCCAAATGACATTGCGAAAGGGCTCATAAAATATGTCCCCCATAATTCAAAAATCTCAAAAAATTAATTGGTTGTTAGGGAATTTTTTCTCTCTTGGAAATGTTTTCCGAAAACTGAGATTTTGGACACCTTTTTCAAAATTCTTGAGAATCTTTAAAAATGGTTATCCAATAAAGTCCATATTATAAAACATTCCTTGCTGGCTTTTGAGGTCCAATGTCTCCTCCACAAGATAATGTGTGACAAAACTGAAATACAGAACCAATTTCACTCTCAAGAAAACATATTCTTATCACATGGTAATTACAAGTCTTCCAAGGAAATGGATCATTCCAAATGTAATAAATAGATTCAGATATTAGTTTGTGATGTTGATGAGAATTGAAATGAGATGTGACCTGAGATTTAACCATATAATTGGATATGCCATCATACCAAGGTACTTCTCCATAACCATGTAGAACTGCTCTCCTGGAAGGTGATCATTCAATGGTTCTTTTTCTAAAATTTCAGCTTCAGCAGTGTTACGAAGTCTGCTTAAATAATCATCCACTTGGTTTTCAAATCCCTTTTTGTCCTGGATTTCTATGTTGAACTCCTGCGGCAGTTACATCAGTCTCACTAGCCTCGGTTTAGCTTCAACCTTCTTCATCAAGTACCTGAGAGCTCCATGTTCATAAAATATAGTGACTTTACTTCCAATTAGATATAATCTAAATCTTTCCAAAGAAAAAACAACTGCTAAAAACTATTTTTTGTGGTTGTATAATTTAATTGAGCCATATTAAAGGTTCTTGAAGCATATGCAAAGACATGTGTCCTGCCCTCAATTCTATGAGAAAGGACTGCTCTAACTACTTGGTTAGAAGCATCACAAAGTAGCACAAATGGTTCTTCCCAATTTGGTGCCTATATCACAGGTGGTTCAGTCAATCTCGTCTTCATCTCATCAAAGGATTCCCTATATGCACCATTGAAATTAAAATCTGCATATTTCAAAATCAGTCTAAAGAGAGGGAGATAAATCTTACTAAAATCTTTGATAAACCTCAAGTAGAATCATTCATTACCCAAAAATGATCTAACATGCTTTACACATGTTGGGTAAGGCAATGAATTTATCACATCAGTTTTAAATTTTTCATCTTCAATTCCATTTTTGAAAATGACATGCTCAAGAACAATCCCCCTCTCAACCATGAAATGACACTTTTTGAAATTTAAAACAATATGTTTTTCAATACAAGTTTTCAAAACTATTTCAAGATTTTTCAAACAATGATCAAAAGAGTTTCCAAAAACTATAAAATCATACAAGAAAACATCCATGAAATATTCAATGTGATTAGAAAATATACTTACCATGTACCTCTGAAATGTTCCTGGAGCATTACAAAATTTAAATGGCATCCTTTTATATGAAAATTTTCCAAAGGGACATGTAAAGGATGTATTCTCTTGATCCATGGGTGGAATGGGTACCTAGAAATAACCAAAAAATATATCAAAAAACAATATTGAGTTCTCATAACCAATCACTCTAACATATGACCAATAAAAGTAATGGGGAAATGATCTTTCATAGTGACCTGATTCAACATCCTAAAATCAATGCACACTCTCCAACTATTTTGAATTATCACTAGGATTAATTTATTCTTTTCATTCCTCACAATGGTTAGGCCAGTTTTTTTGGATCTACATGAATTGGGCTAACCAACTGTGAATCTATGATGGGATTGATGATCCTAGCTTCCAATATCATCTCAACCTCCTTTTTCATAACCTCCATTAAAGTGGGATTCAACCACCTTTTGGGTTGCCTGGTAGGTTTGGAATCTTCCTGAAGAAAAATTATATGCGAGCATATTTTTGGTTTGATTCATATAATATCACCTAAACTCCACCCTATTTCCTGGATATTCTCTCTTAAAAGATCAATCAATGATTTATCTTGGATTTTAGAGAGATTATTATCATTTATAACTGGTAGTTTCTCTCCCTCCCTAAGGTAAACATATTTCAAATCAGTGGGGAGTGGTTTCAGTTCCATATTAGGGAGATTCTCATGGGATGACACTAAATTGAAATTTCCCACTTTCAAATTATGGACATCCTACACACAAGAAACAATATCATCTTCCTCATCATTTAACAAATCATCAAAAAAATCATATTTTACCTCTTCCTCCCACATGAAGTCAGGATCTCCAACATCTTCAGCATCAACATGTTCAGTGATATTTCCAAGGGAAGAAGTCTCTCCTAAGTCTATGAATTCATAGAACAAACCTGATTTTTCAATTGGTTCTACACCAACATCATGGGAATGTGAAATGAGGGAGTGATCATTCGATGGGTGACTCATGGATTAAAAAATATTTGAGTGGACCGTGCTCTCTCAAAACTACATGGTGTGTGTCCACTCATGGACATTGATCATGGTTTTGGCTATCTTCTAGAAGGGTCTCCCCAAAATAATGGGTTAATGTGACGAGCTCCTATCTTCTTCGATATTTATTAGGTAGAAGTCATCTGGGAATAAGAGATATTTTAATTTCACAAAGACATACACAAAAAATCTTACAGGGAAAATTGTGGATCTATTTTCAAGCTGGACAACCACTCTTGTGGGATTAAATTCTCCCATCTACAATGAAGTGTATATTGAGTGAGAAAATACATTAATTGAAGCACCTAGATCACACAAATCATTAGAGAAACTTAAAGAACCAATGGTGCATAGAATTGAAAATGTCCCTGGATCATGATATTTAGTTAGAAATTGTGGTGTGAAAAGGGCTGAGACACTTCTTCCCAAGTTAATCCTTTATTTACCTTTAAGTCTCATCTTCTTGGTGCAATGATCTATAAAACATTTAGCATACTTTGGAATTTTATTGACTTCTTCAAGTAAGGGGATATTGATCTCCACTTTATTGAAGGTATCTAGAATTTCTTTTTGAAGTGCATCCTCCTACAATTTCTTTGATTCAATCATCCTTGATGGAAATGGAGGGGTTATGTCTTTATTCTCCCTTTATTGCCTTTGAAATGGTGTTTCTTGTCTCTTCTTCCTTATCCCATCCTTCTCTTCCTCCTCTTTCTTCTCTTCTTCAAAATGCATTTTCATAGAATTTTCAGAGGTTACAACTTCATTCTCCCTCAACTCAGGTGGTCTTGTTTCATGATCGTGGGATGCTGGTGGTGAGAGCTCTTTTCCACTTCTTGTTTTTATCATGATTAAATTATCTTTTGGGTTTGGGATTGTTTGGGAAGGTTGTTTTCTGGGATATTTTGTTAGGAAGTCCACGAGACCTTCAAACTTGGTGGTCAAATATTTTATAGATCCTTTCAGATCTTTAGTATCAGATATATTCTATTGGTTCAAAATTATTGGTTGTGAAATAGTTGATGGATTCTCATAGGGTTTTAAGAAAGTGGGTGGTTGGTGGTGAGAAGGTTGGCTATAAGTTTGCTTTTGTTTAAATGGTGGGGGTTTTTGGAATTGTTGCTCAAATGGGGGGTCTAGCTTGATTCTACTGATTTCCAAACCCATATTGAATATGGTTTGGCTCTCTCCATCCATGATTATGTTTTTACTATCTTTTTTGAAAGGTTTCCACACAAGTTTTTATTTCCTGTATTTCAGCACATTGGTTATTGAATTGATCAGGTGATAAGCATAAACCACATAGCTTAGCTAGTTCTTATTGGCTGCCCACTTGTTTCAAGGCTATCTGTCTCACCTAACAAGTTATCTCATCAATATTAGTTTCTAGTAAGGGTTATGGATGAAAAGTTAATACAACATGAATACCTCTTGTTCCAGTACCACTTGTACCAAACTGTTGTGAGTTCTGAGAAATCTTCTCAATCAAACCATTTTCTTCTTCTGGTGACATGTCAATCAATGCACCATCAGATGATGTGTCAAAAAGGTTCCAATAATTTTACAGTAAGCCTAGATAGAATAATACAAGAAAGTTATTATCATAAATGGCATGATGTGTGAAGCTAGCACATAGTTTTTTAAATCTTTCCTAGTACTCATAAACGGTTTCTCCAGTTGATTGTTTGATGGAATAGATCTCTTTTCTGATGGATGTTCTTCTGGAGGCGGGGGAAAATATTTGCACAAAGAATCTCACTAGGTCATTCCAATCATCCAAATCTCCAGGTTGTATACCACATAACCATTCTGTAGTAGCTCATTGCAATGAAAACTGGAATGCCATCCACTTTACTTGTTCCTCAGCTACTCTTCGTGGTCTGAAGGTAGAGCATACATGTGTAAATTCATTGATATGTTTGTTGGGATCTTCAACTTCCACACAATGAAACTTTGGAATCAATGGAATCATGTTCAGTTTCATCAAAAAATCATTTGGTAATACGGTCATAACAAGTTGATTGTTCTGGTTAAGGAATTTGGGAAAAAAGTTCTCTAAGGGTTGGGTTTTGATTTTCATCGATGATGACAGGCTCGGAGTGAACACTTGAAGTTTAACTCGAGTCTGTAAGATAAATATCCTCCAATTCAGGTTGTAAATTGATGTTTATGAACCTATTCAAAAAAGTTCACTCAACTTCAGGATTAATGGGGCAATGTTTAGTGTTTCAGGATCTAGTCATGCAACTATGAAATGAAAATAAAAAAAGAGAAAAGAAATAAAAATGGTTGGAACTACCTCCCTAGAAATGGCGCCATGTTTTGACACAAGAATGTCTTGGGGTGTGACAAAAACAAATATTTCCTAAGATAAAATGTATTATAGTGGTTAATCTAGATTTTCTCCTAAGAGGAGTGCACAACAATTACGTTTATCACTTAATTAGAGGAAAAATGTGTGGTTTCTCAGATTTAACTGGTTTTGGAAAGAAAATTAAAATTGAAATGAAAAATATTAACTGAATAAAATATTAAAAACTAACATATGATAAGGGTGATTTGGTTTGGGTTGGTTTTGTAATTGTAATTATATCCTTTTTTTTATTTTATTCTAACCTCTTCTTCTATGTTGTTTAAAGTGAGATTCCACGATAGTTTCCTCTCACTCCTTTGGTAGAATGGTGATAGTGAGAGAATTCCTTACCAATATCCTAGTTTGGTATACACTCCTTCAATTTGAATGAGATTTGAAGTAAATATCCTAAATTGACTTGGGAAATACCCAATCGGGTATTGTTTATCCTAAGCAATCAAAAACATTCACCACCACATCCACACGTACTGACGATCACTGAGTACTTCACCACTAAGCATTGGTATTTTGCATATTATATAAAAAAACACCTAGTGGAGGGTTATAATGACCATTGACCAAAGAAAAAATCAATAGTGAAATCAAAAATCAATTACGATCACACTTGATAATAAAATCCTCTATATGAAATTGAAAATAATGTTGCAGAAAAGACATAGAATTTTTATTCAATTAAGTTCATGAACTCAAGCATTAAAAAATAGAAAAAATACCCTTACCCAATCAATCAAATGATTACCCCACCATGGTAATGTTAATTGAGATTTATGGGGAAGGAGAAGGCATTATAAAACTATGGAAAAGTAATGAAATAATGTGAAAATAAGAGAAATTGTCCAGCCTATTCTGTCCTCTGAAATTTTTCTCCTAATTGGCACCCCCTCTTCTTGAATCACACAAAGGTCCCTTGTTATCGAATTCTACATAATGAATTTCCTTTCATTCCTCTGAATCTCAAATTAATTGGACGGTTATAGAAAAAGATATGCAACATTTATTGAGGATAACAATTTCTCACTGAGATTTCCAAAAATCGTAATTCAATGTTTCCCATTAAATATATGACTTAATGAATCACAATCTCTATGATATTCAACAGAGATTTGTATATCTGATTTTTCATCCCATTCCAATTTTAATCTCCTTAATTGGATCTATTATGACTGATTTAAGATGGATTAACTGATGTGGGGTCCACATGGTCGTCCAGAATATTTCTCCCCATTAGTTAATTTTTTTGAGTCCATTGATGGATGAATTATATCATACCTCAGACTAAAAATAGGTATCCCCAATGCCAGGGTTTATACAAAAAAACATTCACATAAATTGGGATAATATTATAAAAGATATGGTCGAATTACCAAAACCAAAAAAATCTTTTAAATTCCCAAAATTAGGAAACATTCCAATTTTAACAAAAAACATACAATAAATCCAAAAATGATGTAATTAAACGTAAATTGATGCATTTTGGGGTTTATATATTTGAAATACATATAAAAAATGTGTAAAATATTAACTCTATCAGGGTATCTCAAATTATATTGATAGATAACGACACCAACTTCTATTCATCAAAATTGAAGAATATATATGGGGACTATAATATCGAGCCCAATTAATCATCTTGATATCATGAAGTGGACGACGAAAAGATAGATACCTTCAGTAATAATCATTCAAATATACATGTGAATATGTTTAAATATTATATGAAACCCTGGATAGATAGCTCCCACATGCTTTATGGGATTATTGTACCACCATTCATATTAATACAAAAGTAACACAATACTCATTGGTGTATGAGAAGGAATAAGTGTTACTGATAGAAATAAGTCAACCTTTTATCTGAATAGTTTTTCCAAAAAAAACACCGAGATTTTGATAAATCACTATAATGACTGGATTAATTGAACTAGCTTGATGTGAAAAGGCTGCACACAATGCACAACCTTGGGGTCCATTAGAATCAGAATGTGTGGGCCTCTAATTATATAGTTCTCCTTCATTCCTTCCTTGAAGGATAAGTGTTGGATGTCATAAACCAAATAATACCATGGAATAATCCTTAAAAGCTGAAACACAAATGGGTAGGTCCAAACACAATATATATATTCTACAAAAATAGAGCTTACTCATTGATCATAGTGGATGGGAAATAAGTTACATCCCCCGCCAATGTGGTATTTCTCTATATGTTATTTTCATATCTATCACTAACATGTGAATACACTTTAGTATAACCCCTTCAACTATGCCTTGATCAGATGATTTTAAAATATATAGAGTCATCCTTGTAGTATGAAAATAAATTGAGTATCAATTCATGTTCTAATAACAAGACATTAAATGGCCTCACACTCTAAATACTAAACAAGGGATGATAAATTGAATGGAGTTATTCATTACATCATGAAATTAATCTAAATGGAATATTTCATTACCATGTTACATGAAACAATATGGATCCATAGTTTTACCTTTTTTCACAATGTGTGACCCAATGTCCTTCCCACATGACATTAAACAGCACAGAATTGAAGAACTAAGTGTAGTTAGATTCCTTCCATCATAATATATTTAGTGACTCCATGACCTCAACTCATGGGTCCAACTACAACAACCACCCTATTTCATGTCATTTCAACGACATCCTTACTAAAAGAAATTAAAACTACATGAAAAATTTCTTTTCTACATGACATTAAACTGCACCAATTCTCTAGAACTATGTAGGGATTGATTTTCATTTTTAATGAGATTCATAGGGATTCCATGATCCTCTATCTTGTTCTATCCACCCCACAATGCAAATTTTCCCTATCTTATCCTTAATTTCACACAAATGATAAGATAAAACCTTTCCATTCCTTATTTATCAAATTAGGCATGAATAAAAAGAGTTTAGGGAAATTTGACGATGTCTTACCCATTAAGATATGGAATTAAGGACCACGATAGGCTCATCATGTCCCTTAATGCAAGGAATTAATAGTCATACAATTATTCCTTTCCATATGGCATTAAATTGAAATGTTGGTTTCCCCTACAAAAAGTAAAACTATACCTTCCTATATATCTCTCCATAGAGGACCTGTTTTTTTGGTATTGGTCTCTTACAACAAAACCAATCAAAAACTATTTGTGTTTTGAATCCTTTTATCAAATGGATATTTATTGACACCTAGATCAATATTCATATATGGAACTATAATAATTAATGTAAACAATTCCTACCTTTGTGTATGGGTCAAACCAACATAGAGAGATTCTTTTTCCAGAAAAACAACATAGTTGATTCATTTCCTTACAGGAAAGTAGCGGTGCCTAGATCACCATATTTAGGACCAAAAACATTATGAAAGTATAAAAATTTCCCATATCTATGTATGGGTCAGAATGACATAGGAAGAAATTCTAATAACTACATGTGGTTTGATTCCAATTAATATGGGATATATAGTGACTACTTGATTTCCGATCATGCGTGTAACCCCAACATGATAATTAAATGTAAGTAATACCACATCCCTATCGTATGAAATTAGACTTTGTGGAAAACATCCTTATCGCATTAAAATAAATTGAAATAAACCAATCTATATCACATGATGTTGAACTACATGGAAAACATAAGTACCACATGATAATAAACCACAATGAACATGTCCTTACTGCATGTCATTAAGTACATAGAAGCAAATACGTCCCCACTATATGACAATATACTGTGCATACCACCATCTATCATCTTCCATCATAAAAGTACCCCCAGGATCATTAAATTGTTCTACTAGATTATGGGGTCCATCCACCATCCTTTAAGAACCTAAATCCATAAATCATACCTTAGGTCTTGAGTACCTTTTTTTCCTCAAATAATCTATAGCCCTTGATAAAGATAATCATCTTCAAGAGACCCTTTTATTGACCATTCATGTATTCCAATGGATCCTAAATATGTGCTTATGATCATCATCAAAATGTGTTACTTTGGAAAATTCAAATTCTGATCCTTGTTATCCCTGACATATGGTAGATGAACATAAAACATCATAGTTAGCTAAACCACTCTCTATTTCATTAAACCAAAACATACTCATAATATGATAACCTCAATCCATTGTTTAAAATATTTTAGTCTTTTACATAGATGTATCATGGAGTACCGATGACCTAAGGAATTTTAATCTGTCACTTATGTATCATCCCCCATATAGGTCATTGTGCTTTATGACCTCTATCCACTTTTACATTGGTCGAAGGTGTATAACCATAAACTCTATCCAATAATGGTCGAAATTATAAGACCATAAACTACTATATCAAGTGACATAAAAATTTTCAGGTTGAATACTAGAAAGGGGATTTTTTGAAAAATTTCAATTCGTCATTATCCAAGATCATCATCTTTAGAGTTTAGTAAAAAAAAATCTGTAGCAAATAAATGTGGCATAAAGCTCATTTTACTTACTCTATAACCCTAGAAAAATTCATATTATGCTTAATGGATTCCGTTGTTCAGGAAGAAAATAGATGAATGATTTTTCTCATATCCTAATTAACAAAATATGTTCTATTGCAAATGACATGGATTTTAGTGTGATATAACACTCCATGGACATTCCCATTTCCACAAATCACACTTCAGAATTTGGGGTTCCCTACATCATTGTAAAACATGCATCGACCTTCGAAATGATATCTAACTTCAAGGGACTATTTTCTTGGCTATTAATGTATTCCAATGGATCATTCATATTCAATTATTGTCATCAATGAAATGTGTCACTCTGTGAAAAGTTAACTCTGGTCCTTTTTATCCCTAACTTCATTTTAGGAGAACCTCAACAACTCATTGTGTCTAGAAAACTCCTTGATAGATTGAACTATATCATCATCCTAATATAAGTGATTAGGACTATGAATTATAGTCTTTGTACCAAACTAACTGAATGGATTCTATATCCTTGATATCATGTCATTTGGTTTTGTACCCTTTCTCAAGGATATAATGTTACACTCCATTCATAAACCTTTGATGGACCACATCTCGTTACTCTTAACCATATAATTATGGGATTGAACATCATAATTCCAGATATGGAATGTCCTATGTTCCTAGAACCTTTCCAAGATATCCTTACACCATTTCCAATATCATAATCTAGATGTTTGAGTCTTCACATATTATTCATGGCCCCCACAAGGGACTAGAGATCATCATTTTTTTACCATTCTATTGAAAATAAGGTCCTTGACCCACAAAAAAAGAGTATCCTTATTTCTATAATTGAGATTAAATCCTTGTGAGTAATGTAAACAATGTAAGGGATCTTATCATCTCAGAATGTCACTATAAATACCTGGAATGTATTCCCCATCTCATATTTACGACTAAAAATGTTGGGTTATGACATACATCACCTGTATTGAAAATTTCTTGGAAGACATATCATCACATATATTACTCCCCAACCCAATATTACATCCATAAATATTCCATATCCCCTGGAAAATATACACGACTCCAAAAACCCATTTTATTGACTATGCATGAATCCGTATGGTTCTTACGTATGCACCAATGACTATCAGGGGAATATGTCACTCTAAAAAATGTATTTTTGATCCTTGGGAGCTCCAGCAACACTAGGAAGGATATCCACACCCATAGTGTTTTGGTCCACTCCCAAAATGTATACACCATTTTCCATGATTAGAAATATCAGTTCTGAGCTAAATGAACCTAATCTAATGAAATAATAATTTCAAGTTAAAACACCATAAACAGAATCAATATCTGGTATGAACTAAACTCCCTTAAACTAAAGCAATATTGGGTCAATGATAAAAAAACATAAGCTAATGAAATGTCTTGTTCGAGCTAAAATACCTTAAACTAAAGCAATTTTAGGTTCGAGATAATCTCCATAAACAAAGTAAATATTATGTTTGAGCTAAAAGACCCTTTACTAATGGAATATATGGTTTCAGATAAAAGACCATATACTAAATAAATATCATGTCTAGTCTAAATTCCCATAAATTGATGAAACATAAGATATATGATAAAAGGCCATAAAATAATTTAACATAACATCCAAGATAAAAGATCCTAGACAAATGTATTATCATGTCAAAGCTAGAATGAAAAGACTAAATAAATATATATTTTGACCTAAAATACCTTAAACTAAATCCAGATGAGGTCCAATATAAAATAACCTAACCTAAAGGAACATAACGTCTTAGATAAAACTCCCTAATGTAAATTAATATTATGTCTGAGATAAAATATTGTAATGTATAGAAATATAAGGTATATCTATAATAAAATAAACTAAAGAAATATCAGGTTTGAGATACAAGCTCCATTAAAAATGTAATATCATGATTTAGAAAAAATAACATAACATAAATAAACGACCACTCTAACATAAAATACCATAAACTAAAGAAATGTCATGTCTATGATAAAAGTCCCTGAAATTAATAAAACATTAGGTATAAACTAAAATACCATAAAATAATGAAACGTTGAGTCTGATATTAAACACCCTAAACTAAATAAAAATCAGGTCCATACTAAAATAACATAAACTAAAGCAACGTCTCGTCCAAGCTAAATGATCATAAATTAATTCAATATTACATCTTATAAAAAACATCATAAACTAAATAAATATGAGTTCTAAGCTAAAATACTTTAAACTAATGATAGAGTATGTCTGAACTAAAAGACCCTAAACAATACCACATCATGAATTTGTCCTAAAATAATGGAAGATCTTGGAAGGCCCATCACTGGACCTTAGAACAACAAGGATGTTCTTGCAAATCAAATTAGTAACAACAAAAGTAATATCAATCTAACTATGGGATATATACTCTAACTATAATACTTCTAGGAAACTAGTAATTTTATGATTTCTGGAGCTTATATAGCAGTAAATAATCTTATATTAGTATGAATTAATTAGAATTACTGAAGAATATTTTCTTAGAGTTTGAATGTTCAAAATCCTGAAATTTTTTTTCTTGATATTTTGCATAGTATGGGTATCTTTGGTGATTTTCATAATATCAAAATAAGGAATAGTCATAAAATCTTAATAGAATATATAGACTTCAAAAAATTATTTCACTAATAATCTACATAATAGGAGGAATTACCACATATCATCATCTCACCCAAGAATATTGGAGATAAAGAAAGACATTGGTGTTACAAATACATAACATAATGTGATAAAATGAGTCCTTATTCTCAGAAAGTCTATAATCCATGGAGTTCATATATTGTAATAACTGATTAGTAGATCCAAATTCTAACTTCATAGCCTATTGATATCCCTCCACCCTTGAAATGGTTTCAGACTTTGCTTTTTCTTCCCCATTAATAATACCCTCTTTCTCTATTACAACCTTCTCTGATATTTGGAGTCCATGTTGAAATTAGGAGAACTCTTCTTGAATATGGATAATATTAGACTAAATATGACCTATTTTAAAATAAAAATGGAAAATTTAAAATATCCCAACATTGAATAAATCCCGATTAATTTATACCTCTATTAAATGTTTGGTAGTTCCCCTTCAAACCTCATCCCATTTATGCATCACTAATGTGTAAGAATCAACATATTCCACACTTAATTAAAGGGACCAATTATACTATCATAGAGAGACCAATTACTTCACTTTTTCATGAATGGTTGAATAACCTAAACCCTCATAACCAAAGTTATGAAACATGAACCAATGTTGGAAAACTAATCCTTCAGCTCCTCCAAGTTGGTCTTTGAAACTAAGGCCCAATCATCCCTCCACATGTGCAAACTAATCAACTAATGGAAGGATAAATCTTTCAAACATCATCTATGAACATTTTTGGAACAAGAATGTATTAAATGTTAGGTCTCTTAGGGATGAATTATACTCTATATCATTGCAGATGAGGAGAGATAACTATTCTCTGTGTTGGCTGATCTAATGGGAGGAACCCCCAAGCGAGTAGGCACTATATACCCAAAAAATTTGGTCTAGAGAAAACACAGTATAGGGTATTAAGGCTCGTCAGTTACATCATTAATAATATAGTCTTTCAAGTTAATTGAAGGGTATGATCAGGGTTATGAAAATACCATTCTCATTCATGTCACTTGTGACATCCACTGCCAAAACCCCGTCCTCATGGAAATAAGTGAATCATTGTTATGATGATATTATTTGCAGAACTTATGATTCATTTTTAGTATATATACTTCGATCTTCATCCTTGAGGACTGTAGAAGATAAAAATATTATATCAATATATGTGAAAAATATATATAGTCTTGAAGAGGAATTTATCTTCATAAAAAATTTTTCCACATGGGCTTATCCATTTGTAGAATAGCTTCGTATATCAGTTGCCTCATGAAATTTGTTTAACCATGAAGGATAAAATTATAAAATCACATAAACATTTTTAGTAGGAATGCTTCATGACTGAGCGGACACCTCATCTACTACAGTTTCATGATATATTGGTTCCTATATAGAAAAGACTACTAAATTAAAACAATGATCACTCGCACCCCCCCAGAATGGATATGTGATCTTTAGAGCAATCTCATTTGGGACCTACACATTTTATGGAAATCAGAATGTGTTACCTAAATAATCCAATATAGTAAAATTGTTCAATATCACACTTACAATAGGATTATTGAGGAGAGGGATATTATAGTTTAGATCGCATCATTTTATTATTCCTCCCTTCCAAGGAAGGATGTCCAAAATGTGTTTGATTTGAAGTTGTTTCCATAGAAGAAGAAATCACAACCCTCATCAGTTCTTGTTGACCAAGGGACACATCACCATCCACAAAAAATTATCCCCCATTACTATTCCACGAGGATAATATTTTGGGGTTGGAAGCATTGTACAGTCCTCACCATCACCCCCCAAAAATCAGAAAAATACAAAGCTTGTCAGTATGGTTGAAATAGGCAACATGAACCTTTAAATATAATTGTAGAATTATTCTTACTAAAATATTTAAGGTAAATCCAAACTCATTCACTACCATTCCCAATGTTACCAACATCACTAATCGATTAAACAATGGAGAATAGTGAACTTGACCCTTTAACTGGTTATCGTCGAGTCAAGGTCTCGAATGAAGTCCCTAAAATCCTTAGGTCATTATTTTAAATTACTTCTATAAGGGGAGGTGACATGGGAGAACCCCTATAAATGTAAATTTGAATGGATCATGTTACCATAGAGGTCATCCTCAGAGTTCTACACCCTCCATGAAATCCACTGTATGAATGAAATTGGGAACGATGAATCTGGAATGACCTCACTCTATGGAATTACATATTCTCTTGCGATATCAAATAACACTTCTACTATAAATGAAGATAACAAATGACTTACCATATTTTTAGGTTCTTCTAGAGATTATGGAAACCAAGAATCTAGTTTACTTGCTAGACCGGTATTTTTATAAACATCTTGTAGCTATAAATTCTATGTTACCAATCTTGATAACATCCCCCTCAGATATGAACATATACAAACATCCAAATTAAAACTAGATAAACTAATTTCTGAATTACATAGAGGAAGTTGTATCTCATCACCTGTATCCTTGCTGGTAAACATCATCCAAAATTAGAAAACTAATATCAGATTATCCCATGATTGAACATGAATAGGGAGTAAAAATCATGACTAGACATATAGGACTTGATAGCCTAACTGGCATGATGTGTACCATTTTTATATTAATTTCCCATCAATATTAGTGGAATTTACTTCTTTTTAATGGGCCAACACATAATCCAATCCATCATGACCGGCATCAACAATATCAAAAATTTAACCCATCCATACTGGAACATACTTTCTGTAGTGGAAATGATCATTGAAGCTTATATAATTCCTAACATCCCGAAAATTCAGTGGAACATGTATTACCTCATTTATTATTTGTGGTAATGTTATGAGTTCGACATTGGGGATATCTTTAATGTTTACATATTCAAAACCTCCTAAGTGTGTCCCTATTCAATAAAATAATAGTTGGAGCGGTACCATGATCATGTGGTGGGATCTTATCCTATAAATACAGATCATAAGGTGATAAAGTATGGCCATCATAGAGATGGAGAGCCTGGTGCTCTCCCCCATGACATTAAGGCTTCTACTATGGATGTTTAAATGCTAACTGAAATTTTATTACTTTTTTGGAGAAGGCACCCACATAGATATTTGGTGAGGAACCTAACTAGTTGAACAACCCAGTTAACGCCAACGATAACCTCTCTTCCCCATTCTATAAACATCCATTCCTCAACCATGGTCCAGTAATCTCTCGATGCACCACATGATTCCATCATTATATATGATGTCAAAAATTTATTTTTCATCTTATATTAAGTATTCTTGAAAAATCATTATTCACATGTCTTTAAGGGAATATCAACTCTATGAATCAGTTCCTTTTTGGTGGCCATTTTCAACCATCTTGACTGGATCCTTAGTCAGAGGATGAGTCCTAATCACAATATTCCAAGTGAACCTCATTGGAAAGAACTCATCTTACATCCCTCATAATATAGTTTCAACCCCAATTGTATACACATCTAAAATGCTAATTCATTAATTTTCATGGTTAAGGCTTAAAGTGCACATGTCCAGGCTCTAACGACTGAACATATATGTCATTAGACCCTTGATTTAAATGGAAAATGTCTACAATTTCTAGACAGTTTCATTAATTCAAATTTTCATTAATTCTATAGTTAATTTACCTGCACTGTATTATACCCATAGGGGTCATTCCATGTCTATGGAACAACTACCACTTGATCAGATATCCCATTTGGAAACCCACATGAACATCATATTAGAGGCAACCATCTGCATTATTGAGTGATACATATGGACAACCTTATCAAGTGAACAATTAGTCTAATTAATGAATGTGGGAATTAATTTTATTGTATTCCCATTATTATGATTCCCCATGGGAAAATGTATCCCCCCTAGGAGTTGTTATCTGGAAGATGTTATAGTTCTTTTAAGCCCATGAGGAATGTATGAAATAAGTAACTGGTATTGCTATGGGAGCATCATTATTAAGAAAAAACCCATAAATAGGATTGAAGCCTAAAAATAGATAGCTTTTTATTTTTAATCCCATTAATATTGTCTCACTCATTTGGTATTACCCAACAGAATGACGAAAAGTGGGATCTACACTCGCCAACATCACATTGTAATGGACTAGTGTAGTTTTTCCTCAATCTTTGAAGTCTTGATTGAGGAAGTGCAATGTGAGGGGTAATCCATATACAAATTTGTATATGGAATACCTCAGACAAATGAATTAAAATATTTTCAATATGAATGACTTAGAAATTATAGAAGCATCGTGATCCTCACATGAATCAAAAAAGGAAATCATGATTCTCCTAAGGTTCTCATGAATATACTCGATATAAAGGTCTCATGGGTTGAAAAACTCTTGTATTTCGTCATGAAATCAAATGAAACCTTAAAGACTAATGATTTTGTGACATTATAGTGGTCACATGAGCTAAATAATGGTAAATGGTAAATGTAATCAATGAAGAAGATATTTCGGAAACACCCATGATAATCGAACATCCTCATGGATGAAGATAACGAAATTACAGTAGTAATGTTTTTAGTTGATTCAAATGAGAAACTACAAAAAAAATATTTTCGCAAAAAATTTGTTGCTAAGAAGCCTCATAAAAGTGTCTTGTGATTTTTCATGAAAAATGGTCTTGTGACGAAGGTAAAAGACTATAGAGAATCGTTATAACTATGTGGAATGGGTAGACAGTGAAGCAAATAACTCTCTAATACCCTATATATAGGGGACTTCATGGAATACCAAGAATCACTAGACAGACCAACTGTCACCCAATACATTGAATTAGGACCACACCAAAGTATTCGGAACACATTTACATTCCTCATAACTGAGCCATTATCCCTATAGACATTTATAATGAGGGTGGGAATTTTTAGATGCCTACCTAATGAGTAATAAAAAACCAAAAAGGGAGAAATACCTATTTATGAGTATTATTATAAATAAAAAGAAAAATAAAGGAGAAGGTGGTCAAGACCAATGAATCATGCATGCATCCATGGGGTGCATAGTAACATAACCATCATTTGGTCAAAAGATTTCTCCTTGCATAGTGGATTCCCATTAAAATGTTCTATAGAACTCTTTTTTCCTATCCTTCATCTCCAGTGAAAGCACTCTAAACTAATAGGGGTTATGTGGTGGAATCCAAATATGCTGGATGCTGGATAATATGGCAAGAACGGAACAAGGCTTGCCACGAAGGGATTACCGTCTTTGGATGGGGGGTTATTCTTTGTACAAAGTTCATTCTTTTGGATCATATCAGATACTTTAAACAATGGAAGGAGGCTCCCTCCCTTAGCCATCTTCAAACAGGAAATACCAGTAATCTCCCGAGTAGCAGCGCCAGAAGAGGAAACTTGGTTAGGTGGACTCCTCACAGTAGAGGGATCAAACTCAACACCGACGGGTCATGCAACATGGGGGTTATATGCAGAGGAGGGGTGGTTCGGAACAGTTTCGGATCAGTTATCATGGCTTTCTCAGGCCGATTGGGACACTGTTCTCCTCTTCAAGCGGAGGTGATGGCGTTGATGTTGGGTCTCCCACTTTGTCTCCAAGAAGGGATCATCCTTTCTCGGGTCGAAATTGATTCAAAAATTCTCCATAAATATTTGCATGGTTCTGGTTCTATTCTATGGTCTATTCATTATATCACGAGGGAATGCCGAGGTATGATCTCCAACAACAACAGTGTTACCCACACGTGGCGCAAGGGGAATAAGGTAGCAGACCATCTTGCTTCTCTTGATGTCCCTGGACCAGATCACTTTTGTTTCCATACAGCTAGTTCTATGAAGCCATAAGGGGTGAACATGGTTTGAGGGGATGCTCTGGGGATTCATTATTTTCGACCTCCATAGGTCTGTTGTGTGGGGCGTTGCGGTCCCGTGTTTGTTTTTTTTATTTTGGTTTTATATTTTTCCTTTATTCCCTTAAAATGATTAAATATATAATATTGGATGGATATTGAAAATAGGATTAACCTGACTGAATAGACACTGCCTCTTGTGGTCATAATGATTACATGATGTATCACCGATGGGGATGTAACTGTCCTTGAAAACATCCAACAAAACTAATGAGACCATGATCCTTTTCAAAATAATGTGATGGAAATAAAAAGAAGAGGAGTTTGTAGGCACTCACCGTCATAAAAGTCACGTTATTTTCCCTCAGCAATTCAAAATACATCATGAGACCCTGGTGAAGTTTCCACCATGTCTTCTAGAAGACTTAAAACATTTCATCGCCACCATGTGTAGAGCCTCAGGTACGTCCAAGTGACCTCGGACACCCCATTTTACATTTTAAGAAAAATAGATATATATTTTGGTAAAATTATCTCTCATATTCATAAAAAAATTATTGGTCACAAAACACATCACTAAAAATTGAGTAATTTCCCTCAATAATACTATGGGAAACAAGCATGACCCCGAACCATTTCACCATAAAAGAAAGGAAATAAAAATGGATGAGGTTGGAGCCTCTCATAGTCATAAAACTCAAACAATATTATAGGATTTTCATAGAAGGGTATCATAGGACCCCTCATCATGACAACATAATCCTTCAAAGGCCCCTTGAGAAGTCGTCATTTTCCCATAGAAAATCCCAGAAAAGACAATTGAGATCAAATAAAGTCATATCGAGAGGCACCCTAATCTCAAAAAATCCATTAGACATGTCAACATGACAATATGAAATTCCTGTAAATATCCTAATAATATAACATGACCCTATAAAGTGATAATTGATTGGAGGAAATCATAATCGCTGAAAATCTAGCAATTCCCTCAGAGAAATCCATGGTAGAGAGTCGCGAAGATTAATGAGGCCTAATTCCTTCAATGAATTCTGCATAGATCCATGTAAGATAATACACTATAATTAGAAAAATAATGGGTAATTAGAACTATAAATACCCCACGCCACCACTAAAATAAAAAAATTGGGATAGAATGATGGATAAAATAGATTTTTTCACATTCGAACACACTACCACTAGAGTAGATTTCATAGAAGAACTCATCCTGCAATCAGAAGAGCATCCCATTCAGTATGATCTAGGAACAAATTGGTGAAATAAGGATGCATTCATAAGAACATATCATTATAATCATATATCACATGAAGGACTATAGTAAAAAAAATCCAAAAAAAAATCCCACACATCTGCTAGATCATGCAAGACATAAAATAAGATAACACTGAACAAATATATAGCCTTCACAATATAAAGGATTAAATAATGATAATGAAAATGTGAGAAATATTCACAAGACAAGTGTTATAATCCTCATCTACTTCACCCAAACCATCCATGATATGAAAAAACACTCGAAAATGTCATCCAAATCATGTAACACTACATTGGTATACTATTTGGATCATGTGATGTCTATTAGATGTGTTAAATCTAGTAAAATTATAACTCGTGGCAACACCACCAGAATCTCGTGAAGCCCTCTGGAATTTTCATCTAGACCTCACGATGCCCATCAGACATGTTGCTGAACCCATATTGCAACAACAGTGTATGTCATCTGAGTCTCTTAGTTGCACATGGGCATGTGAACTGGTTCTCATGATGTCGTCTATACACACCATCCATGTCTACTGATTCCCTATAGAAATATCATATTTGAAATGAAAACCCCCTATTATTAGCTAATCTAACTTCCATGAAGTACAAAAAGCATGTCATTGAGCTTTCACGATGATGCCAAGACAACACAGTTAGATCATGTGACACCCACTAGACATGTCTATAAAGTTCATATGAAGGATTCTACAGAAAACTATCAATGTCGTACGATATACTCTGAAATGCACATCCTTCATCATATGAGTACTCTCATGAACAACATCTATGAAATATATTATCCCTTGTTAAGACAATTATATCATGTTATTTACATTGTATATGTTAGGCATACAACCTTTGATATGTCATGTAGGAAATCAATGCATTTTTAGAAGACCATTAGTGCATGTCTCGAACAAAAGTAGGCTAGGTCATACGGTCATCCTAGGACATGATAAACTTGTTCAAACTCAGTTTTCAAGCCCTAATTATAAGGTAAATTTAAGAATGTAATCCCCAATTAAGTGAACTATGGTGAATCTAATTCCTACCATAACCAGGATATGTAGGAGGCCTCTTTAAGGCCTGATCCCAACAAAAATCATCCAAAGGGTTATACTGGTATATAAGTCTCTCACACATAAGTAATTAGAATGATCATTTTCGATCCCTTATTTCCCACATGGAGAATAGTTCACCCAGTCATAGGGAATTGAAAGTATCATTCCATTCTCATCATAAACATCTATGAGGACAAGAGAAATGTAAGTGTGTAATCACTATAACCCTTAAATAGTGTGAAAAATGATTCCTTCTATAACCAATATATCTATGAAACCATATTATGGTTTGATCCCATGCTGAATAGTGAATCCACCTTATAATTATTCTCAACATGTATCTGACATTTCAACCATCATGAAGCAATCATTCTGAAGGGCTAGTTGTCTAATCACATCCCTCAATAGACTACGAAAACCACTGAACTATGGTGACTCTTATTCCTTCCATAATCAAGATGTTTAATATTCATTCCTATGGATCTAACACCATATAAAACACCTAATGTTACATCCTATTTCATAATTGCAACCTCCAAATGCAATGAGTTTGGTCACTTTTTTCCCTTGTTTCCCACACAGATCATAGCTCACATGGATATAGGTAATAAAAAAACACCTTGATGGCATCATGAATCTCCACTAACCATGGTAGTCCTAGCACTTAATCACCAATGGGTGGCACGATACAAGAATCACCCATATAAGTACATCTACATCGAGGATAGTCCAAAGGGCATGATCAAACTATGATAACTATGAATCCTTCCTTCATAAGGATATGTAGGAAATATCCTAGAGACTTCGAACTCAAATATCCAGCACCCAACATCCCACACATATTTACTCTTTTCGTGATGTTAAACTACAATGGTTAAATAAATATTTGGGCCTTGATTCTTAATATAACTAGAAAATGTAAGAATCCCCATAATGGATCAATCCCTTATTTGGAATATTAACCACCACCCTAAATTCTAGAAAATATTTCAGTATTTTGTTTTACAGCTTCAGTATATGAATCATATATTCATTACTAGTAAAAGGATGTAGAAACTCATATACATATAGATCAATTCAATAATGAGATTCACAATTTCTTTTGTGATGAAAATATATTTAAACAATAATTGTTTTGTTAGGGTAACTGTTCCCATACAAGGGTGAGAAATATATTCCCAAACATATCATTAATATAAATGAGAGTCTGGGAGTATGCTATAATTACCCCAAATTGGGGTGATGAGCCGAAATTCCCATATACTTATCTAATGAAAGTCTCCAATATTCATTAGGTGTGAAGCCCCAATTTAAAACCTACCTTTAGAAAGTAGGTATATACATAGTGTTGGATAAGGGAACTATTATGAGTTTTCTTTAAGAATGATAATTTTAACACAATGTTGCTGATTTTCGAAGAAATAAACACCCAACAATCAACCATATGGACAAAATAAACACATATTATTTTATTATCTTCCCCATAAACACATAATGTTTCATACATTAAATTGTTTTTGGGGTGATTTGATATAAATTAGACTATTTCTAGTTTAACTTTGTCATTTCAAGAAAATAATATATATATAATTTTAATATATATGGAAACATGTTTATGAAGAATTTATCAAATTTACCATGATAAAACAGAATTGGATGAAAAGAATAAATTTTTGGATTATGTGTGTAGAATAGTATTTGAGATGAGTATATTACTATATAACTATATCAATAAGATATCTTTTCTATTGTCTAAGATATATGGAATAATTAAAATGGAAGATAGAATTTGTTTATTGACATAATGTAATCATATGTAGAAATTATGAAAAATATTTTTCTAAGAAGGTGTGATTAAATATTAAGTATATCCATTTAGAAATATGTCAAAAAATAGTGAATCCACAAATAAAATATGAGTGTAAATGAAAATTAGAACATTCAAAAAAGATCTATGAACAAAAGGGGTTTCTTAGAAGTGATAACCTAACGATTAATGGAATTATTTTTTATTGATTCTATCATTCTATTCATGAAATTATAACAAATGTGGACAATTTTAAATATAAATGTATAATTAACGATAAATATAAAATAAAAGTCAATCAATTTTTATTTCTTTATAGGCTAAGGCAAGTAATCCAACTCCAAAAAATTTAAAGCATAACAATACAATCTAAAGAGGATGATCATTGGATTAGAGTTATTATGAATTCTTCCCATGATGAGATTTGGTGAGATGAGTGATCATGTATGAATGGAAAAAGTAACCATTTTTTAATTGAGGAATAAAAATCCCAAGAAAAATAATAAAATTTTTTACTTATACATATTTATATAGAAGTGAAATTGTAGTGAAAAACATGTGTTTAAAACAGTGATTAATATAATAAACAACTAAGATAATTGTGATCATGTAGTTAACTAACTACCAAGATTATGTGTGAATAAGTTCACCAAATGAAGAGGAGTAAATGTGATCAAATGATATAAAATATTAAAAAATAATTGAATATATAATGTTTATAAAAAATTATTAAATTGTGGGATATGGTTACAATGTAATTTATATAAATCTATAAACACAACACATTAAAGAACTGCAATAAATAGATACCTAATCATGATCGTAGTAATAAATTTTCTTAATTTCAATGATTATAAAATATATTTTTACACACTAATCATGTTTATGTATGTATATATTGGATAACTAATGGATCATGTATAAAAATTAAGTGGTTTCTTAAATCTTTGCAAAATGTGCTGATTAATTAAAGAGATGTGTCCAGAATTCCTAACAACATATTTCTCTCTATTTATTGTAAAACAAGATAAAATAACATCTAATTTGGAATAAAATTATATATTGATAAAAATAAAATGGGTTATATTGAAGTTCCCAAAAGGATTTCTGAATATGATATCATATTTGGGTTTAACGTGGATTTAAAAATAGAGTTTAATTTGAGTTGATATTGATTAAGATACTAGAATTATAAATGGGAATGGAAATTGATGTTTTTATCTTAAATGAATTTCCAAAAAATAAATCATCATTAAATATTCCAAAAATATGATTATTATTTGAGATACTCACTAAGTTGATGATAATTTCTAATGAGGAGGACAATGTCTAAAACAATTGGAAGTATTTTCTTTTGAAGAAGTGAGTTATTGGGGAGATGTAATAATTAATATAAAGTAAAATTGTATAGTTGAAAATATTATAACATGTAGTGGACTATTAAAATAATTTATATAATTATATGATTTTGAATAGTCCTATTTAATTACTTGAAAATAATCTTAATTGATTCAAGAAGCTACAAATGTCACTAGTAATAATATTTTTAGAGGAGATTAAATCTTGAATTGTTTCAATGGTGTTATAAAATTAATAAATAGTTGAACCTTATGAGCTTTATAATTTTCATTTATTCTAATGAGTCAAACATTAATAATTTAAATTTCATTTATAATGAATTACATTATTTAGTAATAAATGAACTTATAGAAAACCCATACTATGTTTTTTGTTTTTTTTTCAATTTTATGTTATATCTAGCCATAATTAAATGAACATAAAACATTGATTGTATATCTATTTTATAGTGACTTTTTGATTAGTATATGTATATTGGGTTAGTATAAATCAAATTAATATAGAAATAGTAATGGATTACCTTGACTAGTAATATCGTACCTTATAAATCCCATTTACCCGAGCTTTTGAGGGACATAGAAAAATTATTTTTTCCCCTAGACCAATCAGAAACATAGAATCAATAAATAAAAAATTAAAAATAATATTTTTTAGAGAATTTCAACCTCATAGATATCAAATCCCAAACAATGTTTTTTAAACCACTCCAATAAAATCCCACAACTAGACACCATACAATTTGGCATTCATTAGTGTAGTATATGGATGTATATATATACCCTAAAATAGAGAATTTTAATTTATAATATATAAAGTAAATTATTCATTATATTTAACTTTTATTAATATATAATGGTAGAAAAACACTGGTTGATAAAAATTTGATTTTTTAATTATGGAAAAATATTTGAATATTTCGAAAATATATAATTTCAATTTAAAAAATATTTTTTTTATATAATCAATTTTAAAATAATTTTTATTTTAATTAAATATTTATATATATTAATATAAATCATAATATAGTTTTCTGAAGTCAACATTAATTATTAATATTTTTATAAAACTATTATTTTCCAAAACATCACTACTTTTTAAAAAATATATTTCATTATTTGAATTTAACATTTATCATATATAGAATTTTTTTGAAAAAAAACTATAATTTTTGAAATAAAAATATCTAAATTATCCCACATGGAAGTTTTCATAATTTCACGTGACAATTTAAATTTTTGTTTAAAATAAATATGATATAACAATATGTTATTTGTAATGAAATCATATAATCACAAAAGTGGTATAAGTAAAAAATGAGTATCCATGACCAAAATAGTGTTTCCCATTTTAACTAATGTGTTATTATGTTAAATTATTGAATTTATATTCCCTTAATTATCCCCCCCCCCAAACTTATATTGTATTTTATTGTTTTCAAATCAATTATTTATAAACTTGACTCACTTCAACATCACCAATTCAATAATTTTAATGATTCCATTCCATAGACTTATGGAATAATGAACTCCACTTCTCTAGGTAGAAACCATGTTAGAAACCATGGGATGATTTAAGGTTTGGAATAATTTTTCAAAAAGAGTCGAGCCCCAATGATTAGAAATTATTAAGGAATTAAAATATCTTTTCATAATAAAGCCCATAAATCCCCCGATTTATATTTACGTAAACCTCAAACTGAATTATGATACTCTACCCTTAACTATGTTTATCTCCCTTAAGGTTCCCGAATGATCTTATGATGGTCCAGCCCTGATTTTAGATTCCCCCTCATAATGTAAGGTATTCTATCAGTAAACACATTATTAAAAAAAATTATTTACATTATTCCTTTTTTTTTAAATTTTTCGGGCTGGGATATGAATTAAGATATCCCTCTAACTATCAATATGATATTAAAATGATGAGATACATGTTTCACTCTCATTAAACCATCAATGAATCTTTATATACCCACATAATTCTTCTAAATGTCTTCAATAATATTTAATGCTGATCATTTTTTTCCCAAATACCTATAACAATTTATAGTAAAAGGTATTAACCTGGATGTACATATCATTTATTTATTTTGTAAAATCTATCTATGCAATCTAAAATCATTAATATTGGGATTAAAAGTGATTAATGAAATCTTTATGTTGTATGATATGTATGGAAAACATATGTATGAACATGCAATGAATACGATGGGAGGAAAAAGAATTTTAAAATCGTTCAATACATTGGGAATATTTATTTTTATTCTGAGATGCAATGTATGGTGAAGGTGAGTATATCATAATAACACAATGTTTTTATGTCCATGTGGTTGTACTTGAATTATGATTATGATTTCATGTTTTATGTGATTTCCATGATACCATTTTGCCATTATGTTTTTATGTTGTATCAAGATTCTATGTTTGATCTATAATACTCACCCCACTGATATTAATTTGAGATTCCTATTAACTCTTATGTATTCCATTCATCATGTTTTTCTTTAATTATTCACATAAAAAGATTTATAACTCAAAATGTTCACATTTATATCCACTGGTTATCGAATACTGACTTAAAAGGACAAGACAATTTATGGTCATCATATAGAGTTCTAGTGGTTTCATTCTATTACAATATTAATCTGTTTTGATATATACCTAATTACCCTAATTCAGTACAGCACATGATCTTCTAGGAGTTTTTAAGTGAATATTTATGTAATTAATCAGTAAATAATATTGATTTAAATTTATGGGATGTAATAGTAAGTATTAGAGGAAAATTCATTTTTAGGAGATTTGGTTTGGAAAACATTTGTGAAAGCCTTAGAAAGAACTGTAATGTTGTAAAAACCCCAAAATCTGTAATTGTATAGAGAAAGATGTTTCCATGAAAATACCTATATATCTGGAAACTATAAGTAGATTTTGATTTATAAAATAGTTACCTAGTTTTAGTATCCCTAAAAGGGATCAATGAAATGGAGTCGATCAACACCTTGAGTATGACGATGAGTACTTACTACCCAATGGGATTAAATCTAATATATGATATGCTTCGATAAATTCACTAGATCCTTAATTTACATTATGGAGGGAAATATAATTTTATGAGATTGTATCTAATGATATATATCATTGATAAAATAGACCAAAACATAAAAACTTATAGGTTGAGAAATATATTTCATTTACAATTTATCCTTTTGATGTTCCCATTTTCCATATTATGTATTTAATTTTTCAAAATTTTCATTCTTATTTATCCTTTACTATATTCAATGAGATGAAATAGAATAAAAAAAGTAATCAAATAGTGTGATGACCAATATGTTGACTATCCAAAGTGATATTTGAAACCCACTGGGAGTAGTAGTTGGGAACATCATGGAAATAGTTTTTTAAATATCTCAATTTTTTTAATTTTATTTGAAATATGAGGTAAAAATAACAACCCCCTATGATGGTTAACGTTGCAAGTGATTCCTTTATACCACAAAGGCCTCCGAAATTTAGTAATCTTCAAATATTATAATCGTAAAACATTTAATTGACACTGTTGAAAATATCATCTATCCTTCGTTTTTCAAAAAAATATAATGTCATGTACGATGTTTACCATATGTAGAGTGAAGATGATAAATTGTGGATGCATATCCAAAATATAATGCTCATTGAAGTGTTAAATGAGAGAGAGTGTAATGTGTTCCCAAAAATCTATATGTATAAATATATTTGTCACACTATCTAGCCTAAAATAGTGAGGTACATATTTTCTATCAATAAAATGGACAATGGGTCCATTAGAGTGTATAGAGATAACATAAAAAAACTTCCATATTACACCTTTGGATTTTTTATTTCTTCATAATATTTGGTTTTGGGATTTGCTGGTGGGATACAATAAAATATAAAAATATTATTGCTAATTTGGGACAATGATTACTAAAAGAGAATTTGTTGATGTTCCCACAAAGTTAAAATGGAGAGCAATTAATCTCAATAGCCTCATGGTTCTGGAGATACGAAGTATAAAATGTATTTTATTTTTGGAAGCAGGATGGAAATTCATCATTGTAGAATGAAATTCTGATATCATAGTTACAAAAAGTGTTCGAATAAGAAACCAAAAAATAATTAAAGGCGAATAATATATTCATCAAGAGTGGGAAGGAATGACACTGAGCTATATATTACTTATAGGGAAGATCCACCAATGATTTTGTAGAAATGAATGCTCTATTCAACCATCATCCTATTTAGAAATTAATCAATAGAAAAGAACATATACATTTTCTGAGTAAATTTACTACTCCAATGACTACTGACATCAAATAATGAAAAAAAACAAATACCTTGATAAAATGGGTGAAATTATACAATCACAAAATCTGAAGTGGATCCAAAAAATGAATTGGTGATATGAAATCAACTTTTAAATTTAGGTATAGGGAACATATTATTTTTTCTAGTTAAACATAGTCTTTGATATCCTGAAATTTTCATTGAACTATTAAAACACCACAAAAAACATGATTGTAGAGCTATAATTTGATATAAAAAATGGTTACATTATTGTATACCAAGTATATAGCTAAACATTTCAAATTTTGTGAACATAATTTATAATAAAACATATGATACTTCTTTTTGAGGTATTCTATTCTATTATATTAATGTATTGGCTCTCCTTTGATATTGGTAAACTAAATTTTTGAGATAAGTAAATCACCATTTGTATCAGAAGTTAGCTTATAATTTCATATAATAGATAAAAAGAGGATAAATATATTTTAGTATATTTATCTTTGAAATTTATATTATTTTCTTGTGAGAAATCATATGTACCAAAAATTTATGATGTTATGTAAAATATTATCCATCAGGTCATTCTAATTTTTTGGATTTATGCTGATGTGATTTCTTATGAATTTTGTGGTTTTCCACTAATACAAGAGGTTGAGTTCTCAATCGATCAAAAACCAAGATCCTAAAATATATCCATGATTCAATATAGAATATCTATTCATGAACATGAAGAGTATAATAAGAAACTATTGGAAAATATTCATAATGGATTTATTTTCCCATGTGCCTCACTACGCTGTACACCTATCCAATTTTTCATGATGGAGGATTGGTCAATGAGACTTTTTGTTGATTTTCATGAACTAAAAACAAACCTGATAAAAAACTAGTATACTTATAAATGGATATATGACCCATTTGAACAAGTAATTCAAGCCTAGTACATTACTAAGATTGATCAATAGTTGGAATATTATCAATAAATAAAGAATAAATATGTTATCGTAAATAAATGTTTTCTTAAATAGTATGAGAAGATAGAGTTCATAGTAAAACTTTTAGACTCACTATTTCTCAAAAAATTATGATATATATAATAAATATTGTCCTTATGGATTACCTTGAAATTTGTTTTAGTCATTATAGAAAAGATTATTTTATACCTTATGATAATGTTGGATCATGATGAAAATTTTGATGTTGTAATGATAACCATGGGAAAATAAATGTTGTATGAAAAGTATAAAAAATGAATGTTTTGGATTTAGTGAGTAAAATTCATATGAGACATTTTATATTCTAAATATATATATATGGATCCTTAAAAAACATAAAAAATTTTAACGTATACTATCCTAATATCTGTGAAAAAGGTATATTGTTTCCTTGGGTTAGCTGTGTACAATCCTTGATTTGTGAAAAATTTTGTTTCTTTATCAAGCCAAAAAACATGCCTAGTCCAAATAAGGTGATGTTTTTCATGAATGATTACTAAAAAGAAATATTTAAATATCTGAATAAAAGTATTATCACTACATAAATTCTCACATTACCCACTAGTGCAGGAGGATTTTTGGTCTACAGTGATGCCCCCAAAAATTAATTGGGTTGTGAACATAGGAAAGGTTAAAATATGACTACTATGACTTCTAGAAATGAGTGAACCATGATAATACCTACCCAAAACATGATCTAAAAACTCAAATAGTGATATTTCACTAAAAATATGGTGAAATTAAATTTATGTGAAGAATTGTGAGATATATATTGATAAAAAAACAGCAATTTTATATTTAAATAATATATATCAGTATAAACCAACTATAGTGGTTAGATCTTTTTATGTATTGTGATAATTCAATATAATACCATCATATGAAGGAAAAGAAGGTGAAAGAATCAATGTGTAGAATGTATCCAGAAACCCAATCTATCACGATAACTACAAGGGATACATTCTTCCTAGATACAAAAATGATTCCCATGGGAATAAAAAAATATCTTAATCCTACCTTGAACAAATCATTAGTCAAAAACGTATTTATTGGATTATCAAAGAATCATATAAAGATGATATGGTGAAATATAAAAATTTAAAAAATATTTTGGCTTTTAACTTAATTAAATATTCTGTTATAATGTTTACAATCATTATATGGAACCACTAGGTAATTTTCTTTCATATGAGGTGAAGCTAGTAAAATATTTGATCATATAGACCTAGTTATGTGAAGAAAGACAAATTCCCCAGTAAATATGTTTTTGTTTAACCAAATGTTTTATGATGTGAAAAGGGGTCTTGATTAGGTGATCAAACAGAAGTACCCTCAAATATTTTATTTAATGAATTTGATGTGGATAGTTGTATTTTTGAAAGGGGAATAATGAAATATCCAAAAATATTATAAATAGAATTCCATTTTTTAATTATTAAATACCTTATTAAGAAAAGTATTTAGAGAAAACTCAATCACTAATTTGATTTTTAGACCTTTATAATTTATGTAAAATATGATTTTAATGAAATCTGAAAAACATAGTCAATGATATTATTTCATTTATATAGAGTTCAAATGATCATTATTTTTAGGTGGTCATCTTTAATCCATTTTAAATAGATCAAGGATGTGATGGACTAAAATTTTAGATTCATACCAAATGGATCCCATTTATCAGAAGCCCCATGTCGATAGAATTATCTATTCCCATACATAATTTCTATAGAGTGATTTGGTAACTTAATTATGAGTGAAACAATATATGGGAGAGGATCAACTTCATCAATCCCATATCCCAATCCTTATCTTCAAAATGACCCAAGAAAATCCCACCATCACACAAAAAACCCATTGGGAATTATAGTGTGTAATAAAGGGATATATATCTAGACCATTAAATAATGAATTTAAATATATTTTCTAAAAAATTATAGTTATATTTATTTTTCAATATTTAATAATGAATAGGTAATGATTTTTTTAAAAATATAATATTATTGTATAGTTAAACATGAATTTTTTTTATAACTATATTTTTTCAATTAACATTATAATATTTATGAATTTATTGCTCATTTAAATAAATTATATTTTAACAAAAAAATATCACTAAATATTTGAAATGATACTATAATTTTAAATTTCCAAATGAAATTATTAAAATGGTCTGAAAACTATTATTTGTTTAAAACATTTTTTAAGAAAAGATTATTTTTAATTTAATGGTATAAACTCACATATTTTGAAAAATATTTTCATAAAATAAATATTATTGTACAAATAAAAATTGATATTATCAATTGGTGAATGCTTCATAATTTTATAGTGTAGTCATATTTTTAAAAAAATAAATATGGTGTAATTATGTAATATGAATCATGACATCTTTTAAAATCAAATGTGATATAATCAATACTATAAGATGTATACTAGATAAAATTTATGATTTCCAATTAAAAGTATTAGTTATATATGTTATTATAATAGTTTTATAAACCCTTAATGAATATTACAAATCATATAACATATTTTTAGGTTTTTAAAAAAATTATTTCTAAAAATGACTGGCCTCTACTTGAGCAAGGATTCTATTTTAAGAATTTTAGATCATAGACTTATAAAATATTTATTCCAAGTCAAATTTTTTAGAAAAAAAGGAAAATGAATGATTGTTTTTTGATTTATTGATAATATAGAGTCGAAAACTATTTTTATGAATGTATAATGAATTCTAACTTTTCATTATTAATTTCTACCCAAACTCGCATTCCTTTTCAAAAAAACCCCTAGATTATGATGTTACTCTACGCTTAAATATCCATATCACTTCAATGGTTCCCCAAAACTCTTAATAAAATCATTGAAAGATTTTATAACTTACATACTAGGGTATGTGATCATCTCTTTATCCTCTTAATTCATGAAAGTTTTTCATATTGTGCATTTTGAATTCTTATAGATCTTTTTTAGATATTTTTTTATACATTACACTTAATTTTTATATAATTTCCTGGTTATGGGATACCCCATTCCCTCCCATTAATAATTTACATGAATAATTATATACCCCTAATATAGTAACCCTAATTTTTTTCATTAGTATTACATCATTTTAATGATAACCAATATAATAGTGTTATGAAACCAGGATCCAAATGTTCATTTTATTGGGAAATTTAGGGCCAAGAATAAAATCTATATAAAAAACATAAAAATTATTTAATTAAATATCATTTAGATTCATAGTGGACACCATTTAATCCTTAGTATAATCATTCACATGATGATATACATCAATGAAAGGGTTGATCTAAAAGCCTATTAATAGGATAAATTAGAACACGAATCAATAAATATGGTTGAGAATAATCATTTTCTTAATAGCATAATAATTGGATCATCATAATAATCATGAGAGGAATCATTAGACAATTTCATGAAATAAACATGTTATTTTCCAAATAATAATTGAATAACATAATTTGAATAAGAATAATCCATCTTTCGAAAATGATAAACAATCTCAAGAGAATTTAAATATATGTTTTTTGAGAGCAGAGTTCTTTTAAACAAATATTTGAATTTTCCATAAAATATTATTCATATATTTTAAATTATAGATATAAAAATTAATATAAAAATTAACTATAATTTATGAATTGTAAAAGAACATACATACAGAAATTGGCATTAAAGAGTATTAAACCAATGAAACGGAATTGGGTTGGAGGATCCACTTAACTTTTGTCTGAATGATTTATTTACATTAATATCTAAGTTAATCAAATTATATTTATTAATTAGTAAATAATGAATTTATTATTCATAAATTTGATTCATTATAATTTTATTATGCCTGATTATTATCATTTTGAGTAGTTATAGTGTTCAATTTCATCATTTGGCGGTGTTTGTTTTTTTGGTTTTCATTATCAGTTCAGTTGTACACATGTATGGTAGATCATGTATTATTGGGATTTTTATACAGAATATATATTATATGTTATTAATTAACTTATATATTTTACTTTTTATTATATATTATTTTTTATATATTATGAAGATTCATTAGATAATACATTATTGATAAATGTTTCCATTAATTTGGTGGTTTTTCGATCCTTATGAATGTATTTTGCTTTATTATTTGATATTATGTATATATGTCAGTTAAGGAACATAAAAATGGTTATTTAAAGTATTTTACAATCTTTTTCATCAATTATTATGGTTTCATGACCAACCATGTTTTTTGTAAAAGAAAATGATAACTTCTCGACCTTGATGGTTATAAATTGACACCTCACGGATGATGTTATCATTTTAAGAATATAAGTTATAGGAGAAGATAATTGTTGTTGGATAACTGCTTTAATGAAATATTTTTATAGTATATATAATATAATGGAGTTATCATGACACTTTTATAAGTGGGGTGAGGATAGAACAAGAAAATAAAAGAAACTGATAAGAAAACTAAAAGTATAATGAATGGAGGTTTCACCTCATGAATTATTCTCAATGAAAACCTTCTTATCAAAATTGGATTTATGTATTTTGTTGAGACCAAAGTCTCATATAATGGGGGTAGAGTCTTGGTAAATTATTTGGGCCCAAGTTTTACAATATTCATGGATCTGGATGTTTCAGGATAATGTGTGTTGAGGTGTGGTAATTTATAGTGTAAGAGATGGGTATATTTTATTATTTTTATTATTTTTATTATTATTTTTGATGAAGACTATGAATAGTTTGAACCTTATCACTAAATATGTTAAAATAATAAAGTATAATTCTTGATTATGGTTATTCCCTGAGCCATAACTCAAGAACTACTGAATTTAAATTTTGTTATTATATACCGTAAATTATCACATTTCATTATTCACAAAAAAAATTAAATAATTTTTAAAAATAAAAAAATATTTCTCTTGAACCATTTTTTAATGTGTTTAATTAAAAACATAAGACCATTTTTTGAAAATAATTTTCTAAATTAGTTAATTTAGTTTTTAATAAAATAATCATTTTTTAGAAAATATTGATATCAAAATTATAACTAAATTTATAAGACATTTAATATTTACTTTAGGTCTAATAAAATTATATTATATTCATAATAATATAGAAAACTAATTTATTCATAAATTTTATGATAAGAATTTTGTCTATTAAATCATTATATTAATAAGAAAATTGTAATTAAATATTTATAACTTACAAAAATACCACAACAAAATTTATCAGTATGAAATTTTTTTTAGTTATACCATTAAATAAATATTTTATATTTTCAATCATAATATTCCTAAATTTTATTTATACATTAATGGGTGATTTTACTATTCTATTGGACATTTTACTATTCATAAGGGTTAAATTACTATTCTAAAGGTATAATTACAATTACATTGGTATAGGTTCCTTAACATCTAGAAATACCTCTTCTTAAATTAATTATTATTTAATAAATATTTTATTCTATTATCCATGATATATTATTTGATTTATGAAATATGACATAATTATTTGGTGGGGAAATTTAAATTATTGAATATCAGGTCATTACATTATTACCCCCTTGAGAAATTTTCTGTTTAATTTTTTTTCAAACTATGATGACACCAAATAAGGGTACTTATCTTTATTCTCTTCCACTGATTCCCATGTCACCTCTTCATTCTTCTGGTTCATCCATACTACATATACCAGGATAGTAGTCTTCTTATATAAAACATTATCTCTATGGTCTTTTATCTTCACTGGTTACTCCTTATAAGAGAGAAAATGTTCCAACTATACCACATCATGATTATGTAGTTATGAGAGATTATCTCTATATGTATTTGTTGGTGCCAAAATATTGGATGAAAAGAACGAAGAAAAGAAATCCATGCGGCCTACCTCGTGAAGCCATGGCGCGGGGTCCCCCCAAGAAATGTGGCCACCATGAAGCAAGGGAGGCATGACGCCCCTTGAATGCCCCAGATGTCTGCGAACCCGTCGTGAAGCAATTGAGGTGGGACACCTCGTGAACGGACCTGACGTTCGAAAACCCGCTGTGAAGCAAGATAGGCGGTACCCCTCCACAAACGTAGTTGACGTTCGCGATCCACCGTGAAGCGAGCGAATCTCCCCTTCGTGCCATGTGAGCTCTTCCTTGTGGCCCCCATGCCTATAAATACCAGGCTCCCCCTGAGCCTCCAAAAATGGAAAATCCGACCTTTCACCTTCATAGCAACCAAATCGTGAAGCACCCTTTGCTCTGGGAATCATGAGCATCACGAGGTATATATGCTTCGTGAGGTGCCTCTGTATTGTGTCGTTTTGATCCCCTCTTTCGAGAGTGATGCCTTTCGCAAAGCCCAAGAGCTCTCACGAAAGAATGGGATCCCCAAGGGGACCCAGGTTGACGTGGAGTGTTTATGCTTCGCAAAACACCCCTACTATACATGTGATCCACATGCCAAGGCAGGGTCACTGTACTTCGCGAAGCACACTACTTCGCGGCACTTTGCTTCGCGAGGCGACTATGCTCCACGAGGCAGTTCTCCACGAACACCAATCCACTTTGCGAATCACCACTCACTTGCTCCTCTGCCCCATGCTAAGGCTATGGCACGCCACTTCGTGAATCACACCCCTTCACAAGTTCCCTTCACCACACCGAGCAACCGAGATCCTCATGGCCTCTACATATGGACCCCTCTTCTTGGAAATTCATTTTCATGTGCGACCCTCTAGGTTTGCACGATGTGACTTCGAAGTCCCCTAGATGATACCACCCATGGAGTTGCTTCATCTAATGCTTCTTTGCATAGGCACGCTAATGACTATTGCTTCTTCTCATAGACACGCTAACGTGGACCCTTCGATGGTTAGCTCTATGACCCCCATATTACACAGCATTGTCGGTACCTTCCCTCCCACCAGGAGTAGAGGGTACCAGTTATGTATGTCCTAGGGGTGTGGAGTAAACCCACCTCATCCGAGCTGCATGACATTAAACTACCAAGAACCTCTTCCTCAACACATGACGTTAAACTATGATCCGGCCCCATTCCTCGCACGTAGGGTCCCCCCGTCTCAGACATTATTTACGCTACTCGTTTCCACGTGGATGGGATCACCCCCACATGGGATGATATCCTCCTTCTCATGGTGGCATTTGTCTGAGGGTGAATGGTGGCCATCTTGGTGTGATCCCCTAGTCCTTTTGGCGGAAGGTAGCACCCATGCACCTTCGTACTTCCCCACTGTCAGGGCTAGCGGAGGGCATGATGGGGGACGGGACACCTCCTTTCCTCAGTCCCAAATATCTCTCCCATTGTGCTTTGTCACCACCGGGCCTCCATCCTGGAGTAAGTCCTAGCACCACAGGACACCTAACGTGTAATCCCCTCTTCGCATCCCATGGACGAACCCTTCTTGACGTGATTGTCAGGTCCCTGTAACCTCTTCTTTCTCACACAGAGCATGACTCTCGTGGGATTAGAGTTAGAACCGACCATGGCATACCCTGGGCTGGCTCAGAGTGTAAGCCTCAAAATTCCCCATCCCTCATGACGTTAAACTGCACACCTGAACTAAAGGTACTTTTATCCATGTCACGACATGGTACGTAGGAATCCTCCATGATGTTTTATCCCACCACTCGGTCATTCAGACCTCCATCACTTTGGATCACCCCCGACCCTCACGACGTTAAACTGTATTACACACCATCCTGAACTACATGGTCTCTGATCCATGTCAAGTCATGGTACGTAGGAAGCCCCCATGAGGTTCAAGCCCACCACCAGTGGACCCCTGGGTTCACCTTCACGTCGGTTCGCTGACGAAACCCTTCCCGAACAACGAGGACATTGATCCATGTTAAGGCATGTTACGTAGGAAGCCTCCCTGAGTTTCAAGCCCGTCACCCATCGGACCATGGTCCTTCATCATATCGGTTCACCGACACCCACATCCATCCTGAACTACGGGGTCATTGATCCATGTCAAGGCACAGTACCTAGAAAGCCTCACTGAGGTTCGAGCCCAACACCCAATGGACCAAGGTCCCCCTTCACGTCGGTTCTCTGACATTCCCTCATCCCAAATGACATTAAACTGTGTCCTAATCCAATGGTAAGATGTTGTGATCCCGCCACCCAGTTGTTCTGACATCCCTTCAAGTCAGTTTAACTGCCCCTTTTAAACCTGAACTATGTGGACTTTGATCCAATTCAAGGAATCGTACGTAGGAAGCCTCCCTGAGGCTCATGCTCATTTCTGACTGGACCAAGGTCCTTCTTCACGTTGGTTCACTGTCGTTTATTATTAACTACATGGTCTTTGATCCATGTCAAGGCATGGTATGTAAGAAGCCTCCCTAAGGTTCAAGCCCCACCATCTATCTGGACCAAGGTCCTTCTTCACATCGGTTCCCCGGCGCCCCATATAGAACTACATGGACTTTGATCCATGTCAAGGCATGGTACGTAGGAAGCATCCTTGAGGTTCAATCCCACCACCCATTGGTCGTTCCGACCCCCCTTCATGCCGGTTCTCGCCAACCGAACTACGCGGACTTTGATTCCCTGCCACGTGGATACGTAGGAGGTCTCTTCAAGGATCAAGCCCATCTTTACCTTTATCTCCATGACGGTCCCATCTCATTCCTCCTCCACTCCATTCAATTTTCCATCACCTATCCTGATTCTTACCCAGGCCACCACATCCCGGTGAGATCAAGCCACCTCATCCCCCCCCCCAAAGTATTGGGGATGTCGCCCACGTGTTGGCCCTAATATTGGTGATCCCTCAAGGGGGTGCTTCAATCTGATCCACTACAGTTAGTGTTATGATCCACCCAATCCATCTCTGTTGGACATTAAACTTGGGGCATACCCCATGTCAAACACATGAATCTGAGGAAAACCTCAGATACGTGCCACTGGAATATGATTCCATGCACTCAATGTGGGATTCCTCAGGCTTCTATGCCCTCGAGAATCCCTATAATAAGGAACAAAAGATAGACATGCCAATTCCCCAGGGTCCAGACATGCCAATGATGTCTCAATGTGACTAATCCCCCTAATGAAGGTTGCCGCCCTGACCAGACCCCTTGGAATGTCCTGATAGAAGAAGTGTAATTAACCGTCATCCATGGAAACATGGTACTGGGAAGAGTTTCACGAACAGCTTATTAAATCTATGAGGGAGACTCGGACTAGGAGATGAGTTTCGAGGAGGAATCCATGGAATGAATAAACGACATACCAGCATCCCAGTTTTGATCAAGGATCAGACTTCCATGAATAAGGAGTGAATGCCACCTGCCTTTGGAAAGAGGGAATGCATGGCAACAAAAAGTCACGCCTGTCACACCCAAGCGGACTGACATGCGCACCATGGAGAAATCATCGGAAACATAAATGTTGAACCCGACGTGAAATTATTCTCCTCAATATGAAGATTAGTAGTGCTCGATACATCAGTAGATTGACGTGTCACCAGATCCAGCTATCCGGTGCCGAGTCCCGCAAAGAAAATAGCGGGCCTGGAGTGAGACTCACCAGAAGTCAGGGCAGCAGAACATTGGGCATTTCGTTCTGCAATGTTGTCGGCGTGGATCCCTCTTACCATCCACGGATGATGGGATGACACTGAGGAACTGGTTGTTGATTTCTTTTCCTCGTAGTTCTGATGAGTTAATCTCCCTGCTTCCTAGGAATCAGGTTGCTTCTATAGGGACATGATCCATGCCCACCCGCCTACACGAGGACATGTGCAACACCACCACATCCGCTATGTGTGGCTCCACTGCTACAACAATGGCATTCGCGTCCACGAACGTGGGGCGCCCACACCCCCTCTCCCCATGAAAATTCAACCAATGAAGGGTGATTAACGACCTTGTATGATGTTGCGAGGAGGGGGGAATAATCCCAAACTAGGATAGTGCCCACCTAGACCTGCAGGCATCCAGGCCTCCCCGTCAATGCCTTCCTTGAGGGCTGCGCAATGATCCCCTGCTCCCAACACCATCATTCAATCGTTTTGGGAGCCTGTCCCCGGAATTCCTTGATGACTCCATGCCATACGCTGATGAGGTGGGTGACGTCTGGATCTGCCCAGTCAGAGTCCCGATTCTAGGGCTCCAGGAAAGGACCCCCACCCGGCCACGTCAGTGCCACCACCCGGCCTTGACAGGGGAGGAGGTTGGCTATGTGCATGCACCACCCACACCGGCTCGCCTGACCTGAAGCCATGTTGGGCCCGAGTTGAGGATGCCCACCAAGGGGTGTTAACGTCGATAGCTATTGTGGCCCGATCCACTGCCGATGCATATCATAATGTTCCTTACCACACTGAACGGGGGCAATTTTATGCCCAACCAAGATCGAGGCCCCAACCGCCCCACTGGTAGGCTGGGTCGACTCCCTGGGTCGCTGTTATGAGTGGTGATCACCACAAACCAACCCACGGTGATGTCACCCCACACGGAGGCCCTCCCCATGCCACTATTCCACAGAGCATGGGCCTTACCCTCTCCGAAGCTCGTCATGGAGGTATGCCCCTTGCTACCCCCAACCTGAATGAAGGCATGCCCCGTGGAAGTGACACTCGGCGTAGAATCCCCTCTTGTGCCCACCACACTGGGTATGGAATTACGCCTCCTACCTCAGACCGTCGATGTGAAGGCATTTCCCATCCGGTCCCTCTACAACTTAGGGATCCCCCTAAGTTCCCTCTACAGCTGGCGATGTTCCTCCTCACCCTAGGAGCCAAAGGGGAAAAGGTCAGCCTTGATCCACCCGCACCAAGCATAGTGGTCCTCCCCATGCTCCCGCCAGTTTCGAGGGATGTTTCGCCAGCTCAAGTTCTATTCATGGAGGTCCTCCCCATAAACCCTTCGACATTTTCCCGGTGCTCCTTGCACCCCGGCTGTCTGAAGTGGAAGTCCTCACCACCCTGACACCAGCGCGACCCCGAGACTACATGTTGGGAATCATCCTTCTACTGAGGAGTCGCCTAGGGGCAGGAAGGTGGGTCATTGCCACCACAAGAAGAATCATGGGAAGGCCCGGATGGAGATCAAACCAACCCACTTCTCGGATTCGGAATTATAATATGACTCGGAAGTGGAACCCTCCCCTTGGTCCTCCATGTCAAGGACTGGGGAAGGAACAAGGCGTGTTAGCCTCATCCTTCAAAAATGTGAAGTCCACCAGATTCCCTCCTCTCTTCGTAGGTACATGCAGGAGGAGGAAATTTCAGGAGTCCCATAGGTTCCGACCATGTAGTCACCACTATCATCACCAAAAGCGCCCTCTACCTTGACCAAAGATCACATAGATCTATTTTGGGGACCGATGGAGGTTGAGTAATAGCCTGAACCATCACCGGTAACCATGATCCCTACACCATAAGCAGTGGTTGTCAGCCCATCATATCGTGACGTTGTGGTCAGGTCACTACACTCTTCGGAGGATTTCCCGAGATTCGACGTCCAGTCAGCTCTTTTATCATATTCTCTGCCACCCAATTTACTGTCCCAGTGGTCCTTCTCAGTTCCACTACCGGTTCCTCATCCAACTCCCATTGACGAGTGGGGAAATATGGGGCCAGACCATAAATTCGAACCCAGGAGTTTCTGGAACATTCTCGCGGCGGATCATTTCCCATAGAAGTTCTGGCTGGCGGTAGCATCGAACTTTTGTGTGCCGGAATCCCTCACCCCAGTGGAATTAGGGTGCTTCCATCAAAACCTTTGGACGACACACTTCTGTCTTCATTATTTTCAGGTGGTGTACCCCGAGAGCCAAGTGAACTTCGAGGAAATCAGCAAGCAATGCCGTCTGGTCGATTTGGTCGCACTTCCCGTGGCCTAGCGCCCTGAGTCACCAGGTTGCCGGACCACCCTCCAACAAAAATTCATTTAGAGTTTCAAGGTACTCCGCAAAATCATCAGGTAGGATACCCCCCATGTGCATGTCTGTGGCTGGGGGAAGTACACTTCCCTCATCTTTATCCAAATTCGATAGCAGCCTGACTCTCTATGCGATATCGAGGACATGCCATCGAGAAGGGTCACAGTCCAACTGGATGACATAGTGGAAAAGGAGGAAAACCTGGAATTTCTTGATGGAGACTTACCCCATGAGGATGTTCTACAATTATTAGACCCATCAGGGATGATTACTCGTCAGTAGAGGAACCTCCTACGTCTCCTTGCACCCACCGTATCATTGGTGCTCATCCAGAATGATGGTAAGTGTAAAGAGCATGTCGGAGCTGTCAAGCACTCCGACCCATCTGCATCAGTGCAGAAGATGGACGACGACCCTGAGAAGGACGCGTTGCACCAGAAACCTTCCGATCTGAACAGGCAGGTCGACGATCTTCTAGCCGAGCACGCTATAGAGCGGTGAACCGACTATGGAAATCCTTGGTTGGGACAGCAGGGGCATGAACAATTTCCCCCCGGTGAGATGCCTCCAGGAAACCCTGATCATACCACTCCCACAGACATGGATGAAGCCGATACACATGGGAAGAGGGCGTGATATGTATCATTAAACCCTCCCGAACGGTGCGACAATCCGAGGTATCTAGCCCGGGTTCCCCCAGCTGCCCCGCAGGCCGTTCTACCAGCCTCTTCGTGAGCCGATAAAACCGTCTACCATGTCGAAGAGCCCAGTAATGCACTCATGTTTAGGTATCCCCATCAAGATAGGTACCCCCGCCCGGATGATCCAATGGAGGCACTCATCGCCCACCTCGTGGAATTGGAAATGTTGCAGGTCGGAGTCCCATCAGATGGCAAGCCATATCCCGCGGGGGTGGATGATATTCTTGCACCTCCGTGCTTTTTAAATCCCAATTTATCACCCTTTAATGGGACAGGGGACCCGCCAATGCACCTGGCCCATTTTTCCTCTAGTTGTGGCCCCATTATGGGGACCCCGGCAAACAGGAAGCTTGTAAGCTCCGATGTTTTGTGCAGACATTGGAGGGCCCTGTGTTTGTCTGGTTCAGCCAGCTCCTTATTGGATTGGTGACCGGCTGGGAGGATCTTCACCGGTAATTACTATACCAGTTATAATCCACCACACGAAAGACTAATATCACAGACCTCTTCATGTGCAAACAAAGTCCTGATGAGAGAGTCACAGACATCATTTCCCAGTGGAAGGGGCTCACATACTCCCTAGATATGCCACTGACTCAGGAGAAACTACTGAATATGTGTGTATGAAATGTCAAAACAGTACTACTTTCTTCCCTGATCACTTAGAATTACCCTGGAGGGTTCCAGGATTTCTCAGATAAGGCCCATCGCCTCGAGGGAAGCTCTACAATAGGCTAGTCAGGCGCGTCCGCTACCCCCTGTGATCCCAACAAGGAGAGCTGCCAGAGTTGAGCTCGTTTCTATGGCCCAAATAGAGTCCCCAGGAATCTAGAATAGATTCTAGTGGCATCGGCCCTGCAGACTTGCAGAGGCCATCCACATCAGGCACAACCTTCTTCCCAGCAGCAACCGCCTCATAATCGGAAAGTTTCCCCGTGCAATGCGCCCCCACCGCCTAGGAGATATAATCTGGTTCCTCCTCCTCCGCAGACCCCTCTGTCCCCACATAAAGGCCATGATACGAGAGCCCCCTATCCATAAATAAGGTTCCAGAATTACTTGGTCAACAGGAATCAGGTCCCCGGTTACTTCTGTAGTGCCCTAGAGTAGGGGATTGTGCGCTTACCCGAGTACAGAAGGCCGGCGGAGGCGAATCTCACCGATCCACCCAACTATTGCCCTTATCATCGGATCCTAGGGAACACCCTCAAGCAGTTCTATGTGTTAGAATAATGGCTCCATGATCAGGTCGATAACATCCTAGTCAGTTTGGGCCCGGCCCCGACACAAGTGGCAGGTGTCTTTGGAAAGTCAGAAAGTAACAGCGATGATGAAGGCGAGTTGAAGCAGGTTCCCTTCCACTGATACCAGAAGTAAGATGAAGGGATGGATTGTAAAATAGTCTCTCACACCCATGGTATTATTCGGGCATGCCTGAATCAGTTAGACCCTTCAGAGGCTGCAGCTAGCGCCTCTGCATCATCATCTCAGTAGGCCGCTTCCCAAAAGATCAAGCATCGGCGAGGCAAGAAGAAGCGATGTGATCTACCAATGACGTCGTCGTCCTACACTCTAGGTTACATAATTCCCCCTGAGATGGGGATCCCTCCCAAAATCCACCCAGTGGTGGATGACCCCTCAAGTGACAGTCATGGGTACACTTCGGTTAATACAGAGGAGTTGGTAAATCAAAATACGACTCCCGACGAAGGGGAACACTAGGAGAACCTCCCCAATGTCCCCAGCCAATGCCAATGTCGGTGTAGCCGCGACCATAGTCAGCTGGAGCTTCCAGCCAGGCAATACACACTAATAAAACCAGACATCATACACAACACAGAGCTCAGAATGCGCAACCTCCTCATCTGGTGCCCCCAGATCTACCTCCACCATTGTTTGTGTTACTAGATCAGGAAGAGCTTCTTCATCCATACTGCGTCTAGTCTCACCCTACCGCAGGCCAATCTCAGTTGTCCGGTCCTCATTCAGGAGATACTCTTCAGGCCTTGACTAGTGACCAATGAGACGTACCTAGAACTAGCTAGCCACCGGCCCAGCCAGTAGGGCCCACCATGCCTCCAATTACAGAGAGGCCTCCTGTAAGCAGATGCTCACGTCTGGCCCGAATGTATGATGTTAAAAATCATCTTGTTAGCATTCCAGCGTGGGTATCTATCCTTGAGGCTCTTCTCGTATCATCTGAAATGCGTGAGGAGCTCGCCGAGGCCCTAAGGAGCCCCCTCTAGTTTGAGATGGAGGTAGCAGCTGCAGAAGCCTTCCATGTCGAGGCAATTGAGAATGCCGAATGCATGGAATTTATCTCGTTCTCTGGTGAAGATGAATACCCTCCTATATAGGGGCACATTAATCCACTATACATCACTGGCTAGTTCAATGGTGTTGAAGTTTACCGCTGTCTTGTTGACACGGGATCTAGGATTAACCTAATCCTGACTCGGACATTGCAGAAGCTAGGTTTGTCTCAGGATGATCTAACTCCCTCTAACCATAGAATCTAGAGATACGACAGGACCGAGCAGACCCAGGTCGGCAAGATCCATTTGAAGACCCTGTTCGGTGGCCTAATTTCTAGTACCGAATTCATGGCTGTCTCCCAGGACACCGCGTACAACACATTGATGGGCAGGCCATGGCTCCACCTGCATGTAGTGGTCCCTTCGTCGTATCACCAATGCCTCAAATACTCCCTCAATGGTCTAGTATTCATTCTCCATGAGATGTGTCTCTTTTAGCATCTTGTGAAGCCCTTTATCTGGATGCTGACTACTACAAGAGCAAGGATAAGTATATTCTAGAAAGTGATGTTGAACCCACCAAGGTCACAACTGATCCCTGGGAAGGTCTGGATTATTCCTATGTCTTCCCAATCCATTAGTTGGAGGCCATGACACCAGAAATGGGTAAATGCTTTGTAGTTTCGGGTACAAGAGGAAGACATATTCCGATGTCCAAGCGATGGCGGAAAATCACCTCGTACTCCTACACCATCCAGGATTCGGTGATCCCGAAACCTCCTACCCCTGTACGGTATCGGGATTTCAGGATCATGGAAACGGTGGTCCGTCATACATGTCTGTTTCACCATGCTGGAATTAACCATCTCAGGCCGACGCACCACTACTGCTTTGATGTTATCAAGCGTGGCCCCATGAGACGAAGACCAGATGGGATCGGATTGACTGCTTTCAACGCTATGGTCTCAGTGGCACATGAATATCTTGTTATAATGTCTACTATTTCTCAAGCCGACACCAACCTACCTTCAAAGACTAATGGCTCAGATGATAATCCATCCACGGAATATCCCTCCACAAGTGGAGAATAGGACCTAGAGTGTGCTCCCCACGCCTTTGAAGAAGGCATCGCTACCACAGTCAATGAACTGGAACAGGTGAACCATGGTAGCGAGGAAGATCTGAGACCCACATTGATTAGTGCTGCCATGTCCCTTGAAGAGCAGCAGCAGTATGTGAACATCCTTAAGCAGCACCGAGATGTGTTCGCCTGGAGTTACGGGAAGATTCCTGGACTAGATCCCTATGTGGTTGTCCACTACCTTTGTCTCCCAACAAACCATCGCGGGTTCAAGCTACATCCCAGAAAGATGCACCCTTCTCATGGTTACATGTTTGAGACTGAATTTTACAAGATTATCAAATCCAAATTCATCAAGGAAGTCCAGTACCCCATGTGGCTAGCCAACATTGTGCCAGTTAGGAAGAAGAACGGGCAGATCAGAGTCTGTATCAACTTCCGTGATCTCAACTGCCACTGTCCAAAGGATGATTTTACCCTCCCAGTGACAGAGTTGTTGATTGATTCCACGGCCAGGTTCCACGATCTCTCCTTCATGGATGGGTATTCTGGGTACAACCAGATCCGGATGGCCCCTGAAGATGAGGATTCCACAACTTTCAAGGCACCACAAGGTACATTCTGTTACCATGTTATTCCCTTCGGCATAAAAAATGAAGGTTCCACCTATCAGTGAGCCATGCATCGCATATTTAAGACAATTCTGTGAACATTGGTTGAATGCTATGTGGACGATCTGGTGGTCAAATCCCGCCAGTGCTAGGACCATCTCGAGGACCATGAGAAAGGGTTTGGTTTCCTCCGCTCCTGCCACCCAATGATGAACCCATTGAAGTGTGCCTTTGGGTTCACCTCCAGGATGTTTCTCATCATTGTTTCCAGACACCAAGGTATCGAGATCGACCCAGAGAATATCAAATCTATCAGCCAGATTCCTCCCCAGAGTAATATTCGGAAGCTTCGAGGTCTTCAATGCCACTTAGCCTACATATGCCGATTCATTGTGAATCTGGCCGGCAAGTGTAATCCCTCTTCCACGCTCATGAAGAAAGGCTCTGACTATGAATGGGATTAAGTGTGTTAGGCCACCTTTGAGAAAATCAAGCAGTATCTGCTCCAGCCTCCGGTCCTAATGCCACCCATCACCGGAAAGTCACTGGTCCTTTATGTGACCGCCCTGGAATGGTCTCTCGGAGCCCTACTCGCCCATAAGAACAATGAGGGGGCAGAGAATATCCTCTACTACCTTAGCTGCATGCTCCTTGATACGGAGACCAGATACTCCACTATAGAGATGATCTACCTCGCGCTATTGGTTTTTGTAGTGAAATTGTGACATTATCTGCAGCACCGTGAGGTAAGGTTGGTCTCTCGGGTAGACCCACTGAAGTACATTCTGAACCACCCCATGTTGAATGGATGACTAGCGTAGTGGGCAGTGATCCTCCGATAGGTCAACATCTGGTTTTTCCCCAAAATTTTATCAAGGGGCAGCCATTGGCAGACTTCCTAGCTTCCCATCCAACCTCCGCGGATCAATCCCTGAACCTGGAGACCCACCGGTAGGAGGCTCAATGATCCTAAGCCCAATAGAGTGGGTTTGGGTGTCTTCTTCATCACTCCGGTGGAATCTGTTCTGCCATACTCACTCCTATTGTCAGAAGGCTGCAACAACAACGAGGCAGAGTATCAAGCTCTCATAATTGGCCTTGAGCTTGCCCTTGAGTTTGGTATACCCCATTTTCACGTGAAAGGGGATTTTCATCTATTCATAAAGAAGGTCAATAGTGACTATGTTGTCTGAAATCCAGAGCTCGTGCCGTTATTGGAGTGCACCCTCCGTCTAATGGCCCGGTTCCCTTCTCGACCCGAGGTTACCCACATCCCTCGTTCACAGAATGGTCGAGCAGATGCTTTGGTCGGCCTAACTGTGTCACTTGCAGAACCCGAGCAGGATGATCTGATTATACATGTTACACACTAGAAATACATCACCCTCGTCACCCTAGAGGTCGATGAAGGCCTGTGGGTAAGCTATATTACCGCCAGATCCTCCGTTCCAGAAGCCCCTGTTTATTTAGATGTAGTGGTTGAGGCCACTCCCGACTGCAGGGAACCTTTTGTTGAGTATATCCAAATTGGTTTCCTTCCAGATGATCGGGCCGAGCGCGAGTGAATCTGACACAACACAGTACAGTTTACTCTCCAAATTTGTCCCAGTCTTGAGGACATCCTCTATAAGAGGGGCTTATATGGTGTTATCCTCCACTTCATTCAAGGATTCAATATTTCTCAGGTCATGAATGAGGTTCATGTCGGTTTCTACGGTTCCCTCCAGGCTGGGCGAAAGCTGTCCCATCAGATACGGTGACTGGGGTACTTCTGTCCCATTTTGATCCATGATTATATTATGTTTTCCATGAGTTGCCATGTGTTCCATGTTCATGTTAACTTCCTGCATCGGTTGCCATAGCCTCGCCACTCCTCCAAGTACCGTTGGCCATTTGTGGAGTAGGGACTCGATGTTGTGGGACTATATCCACCAACGACAGATCGCCAGTGTTGGTTCATCCTGACCTCTAAAAATGTTTTCTCCAAGTGGGCAGAGGCAGTTCCACTCAAAGAGTTCAAGGCCCGTTCCATCATTGACATCGTGAGATCTAATATCATCCACTAGTTTGGAATCCCTCACGCTGTCCTCACCGATAATGGCACTAACATCCGAGTGGCCAAGGTGAAGAAATTGTACGACAAGTACAATATCCATTCGAACCATACCTCTCGCTATCACGCGCAGGAAAATGGACATATCAAGGCATTCAACAAAACCCTGTCTAACATTTTTCATAAAATGGTTGGCCATAACAAGAAAAGTTGACCGGACAAGCTCCCCAATGCCCTCTAGACGTATCGGACGACGACTTGCAATTCCACCTAGGTGACTTCATATTCCCTGGTGTTTTTGGCTGAGGTCATCCTGCCCATCAAGATCTAGCTGCCATCGTTACGCACTATAGTCTATGACCAGTAGGCACTAGATAAGGTGGATGAAATCCGTCTAACTGAAATGGAATCACTCGATGAGAACAGGGTTTGTGGCCTGCACAATCTATAAAGGCATCAAAATAAGATTTCCAGATCCATCAACAACAAGGTTTTGCTTCGCTCTTTTCTGCAGGGCGACTTGGTATTGGCCCTCCGAGCGCCAATGATCCCAGGAAGGAATCCACCCAAGCTGGAGCCCAAGTTGGAAGGACCATACATCATTCATAAGGTCAACCCCAATGGAGAATACTCCTTAGTAACCATGGATGGTGAGCGTATAACTCCTCCCACCATTGCCATGTTCCTCAAGCAATACTTTTCTTGAGCCTTAGGGTCCCGTATGACCCTAAACTGCACCCTAGTCTCGCAAGACCTTAAACTTTATGGTCCGAAATGACCTTAAATAGGACGGTATAACATGAAGTTAAAATACAACATCATCCTACGTGACGTTAAACTACATCATTTTCCATCATGACATTAAACTGCTCATTATCGTCCCACAAGAAAATAAATTGCAAAACGGTCCGAGCACTATGACCTTAAACTATGATCACATCCGTCTATATCACAGGAAGTTAAACTATGCAATATGTCCCAACTGAAGGACGTAAAACCACTCAGCATTTGTCCTGCTTGATGTTAAACTGCAAACAGGCGGGAACTGCCCGTTCGAGGAACAGCCTCAGGCCCCTTGGAATTTTTAGGACTTCGGCCCAGGTTCTCTCTTATGGAGTTGTGCGGTGTGGTATGGGATTATGTCTTTATTCATGTCAGGTCTTTCACTGTGTTGTACACATCCCCGGATGAGTAACCTTATCCTCTCCTCATCATCACTGCAAGATGTCAAACTGCAAGCTAGTCCGACCATCCTGACCGAGGCCCATCCTCAGGCCCCTGGGCCTTCTCGGGCCCCGAACCTCGTCCTCACTAAACGTTGTTAAACTGAAAATTGGTCAGGCCTGCCTGACCGAGGCCCAGCCTGAGGCCCCATAGAATTTCCCTGATCCAGGCTCTCTTGTGAGACTGTATGGTGTGGTATGGGATTACGTCCTCATTCACGTCGGGTTTCTTGCCATACCGTACAGATCCCCAGGTGAGATGCGTTTCATCCATAGCCCCACTCATATGAGGATTATAATGGTCCCACCATGTTCCCACTCCTGTCCTCCTAACCTCCCCCATCGTCACCGCACGACATTAAACCGCATGGCCTTCAATAAATATGTATGGATTCATTCCCATACTTATGGGATATGTAAGAACGCCCAGAATTTTCATCTGTTGGCTCTACCCAAAATCTAGAAGCTTCCCCTCAGGTCAAGACATATGGCAGGGTGCATACTTTCGCCCCAATTCACGTCGATCTAGCCTCGATCCAGCTGTAGGTCCCCTCCTTGGAGTTGTTCGCCTCTTTAATAGATGGGTACAACTATGCTTTTCCTACTCATTGACTTCGATTCCATCACTTTCCCCATCCGGAAGGGCCCTTGAACGGTATGGATACAAGGCCTAAGGGCCCTATTACCATGTCAGGCCAACGCCCTTGAGTGTGCCAAGAAAAAAGCTGATACAAATCCCGCGTTTTGAATGTGGTCAGCGGTCGATGCTCATTTGTTGCTCCAATCTCAGGTCACCATTGGGACGCTGTCTTTCAATCATCATCAACAACCACCCTGGAGCTTCAGGTCCACCCCAACATGTCCCAAACATCGAGTGTAGTGATTCGTTCTACCCTATCCCGATGCAATGAACTCTTTCCGGGTAGGGCCAACTGTCGGAACCCTGGCCGAGGTTATCTATGATGGGATTGTGCAGTGTGGTGTGGGATTACATCCTTATTCACATCAGGTTACTCGTCGTACCATACACACCACCGGAAGAGACAGCTTATCCAACCCGCGTCCTCACTGCAAGACGTTAAACTAAAATTTGGTAAGGCCTTCTTGACAGAGGCCCAGCCTCAGCCCCCTTGGCCTTTCTGGGACCCCGACCCGCATCCTCACTACAAGACGTTAAAATGCAAGTTGGTCAGGCCTTCCTTACCGAGGCCTAGCCTCAAGAATTATGGCCTTTCTAGGCCCCCGACCTGCGTCCTCACTACAAGACATTAAACTGGAAGTTGGTCAGTCCTTCCGGACTGAGGCCCAGCCTCTGTCCCCTTGGCCATTCTGGGCCCGCGACCTGTGTCCATACTGCAAGACGTTAAACTTCAAGTTGGTTATGCCTTCTAGACAGAGGCCCAGCCTCAAGCCCCTTGGCCTTCTCATGCCCCTTGGCCTTTTCGGGCCCCTTAGCCCAAGTTCAGACCCAGAGTGTACAGTGTGGTGTGGGATTACATCCTCATTCACGTCGGGATACTCATCGTACCATACACCTCCCCTATCTAGGGAATCATATTCCACGACACTCATCCTCACTGTAAGATGTTAAACTACGAGCAGGCTACGCCTTCATGACCAAAGCCCATCTATCATTCCCTTTGGCCTTTTTTTACCCCTGGCCCAAGTTCACTCTTACAAGACTGCGTGGCGTGGTGCGGGATTTTGTTCTCATTCATGTTGGGTTACTATCCATGGCGTACCAATCCTCATTAGGGTATCCTTCCCTCGAGTACTTTCTAGATAAACGTGTGGCTCGATTCCCATACTTATGGGATACGTAGGACCACACAAATTTCTAGACTTCGGGTCCAGCCCCATATCCCAGAAATCTCCATCCCACCTTGGCCTCTTGGCCTACCTCTCTTGATCCGTTTCATTGACCCTTTTCACGGTCCACCATTGTGCCTAAGTGTACTCTGGTTTATTACCTGGAGTGTCGGACTCTACTCGGACATGTTTCTACCCACTCTTCAGGCTTTGATTTTCTCTTCATTATGGATTCCATCACCTTTCCCACCCGAAGGGACCCCTGAGTGGCATGGATGTTAGGCCTAAGGGCTCTTCTACCATTACGGTCCCTGAACGGCATGAATACTACGCTTAAGGTCTCTCCTACCATTATTTGCCAACGCCCCCGAGGGTTTTGTACAAAAAATTAATACAACTCCCGAGTTGCGAATATGGTTAGCGGTCGATGCTCGTTTGTTGTTCCCACTTCAGGATAACACAATATAGAGAATCTTTTTCCTCCATAGTTAACAGTTATCCTCCTTCGCCACGCCAAACCTATTTATCCCAAAATGTCGGTTACATGATTCACATCCTTCTCCACCTCATCATGGCCAAATAGATCTATAAAAATCTTGATACTATTCCTCAGTGCTCATCTTCATGTCAGGGGAACAAATCCACGGTAAAGGCATCCTACGGCGATCTGCACTGATTTCCCTCTGATGCACGTTCCAAGTATTACAATAAAGACCTTCCTACCTTGTTTCCCACAACGAGTTTGACTCACGTGGGCTTAGGGATTAAGTCGAGGTATGCGCTTACATGGAAGGCTGCCTTCCCACCAGGTTCTGAGTACTAAGACAATAAACTATGATCTCCTCAGAACTACATGGGACCTGCATTGCCATCGTTATGGGATACGTAGGAATACCCATACCCCTTTGCTTATGGGTCTATCTTGAGTTCTACTAATTTGTCTTCTCTATCCCGCCTTCAAGACTTTGGTTATGGGACCACATGGTATGGGACAGGATTATGTCCTCATTCATGTCGGTTTTCCAATAGTTGCACCGTGCGCGCCCCGTTTTAAAAATTAGCCCTCCTGTCTTCTTTCCCACACGACATTAAAAGGCACATTTCTAGAACTACATGTGGCTTTATTCCCATCCTAATGGAAGATGTAGGACCACCCAAATGTCTATACATTGGGTCCAGCCCCACCTCATAGATATCTCTTGATCTTCTAGTCACCTAGGCCCCTTCGCCTATCCCTCTCCATGAGGGGGATATATAGGTGTGGTACAGGGGTTTTGGCACCATTCCCCCTTCTCCCGGGAATCCTCCATCTCTTGGCTGCCCTCAAGATGAGTCCCTCTACCCCTTGAAGTAGATCTACCATGTGTTAAGAGTACTCTGGTCTAGGACCAAGAGTGTCAAATTCAACTTGGTCAAGTTTCTTCAACTTTTCAATCTTCGTGTTCCCCTTCATTCAGGCTTCCAACATCTTTTACTCCCGGAGGGACCCCCAAGAACGGCATGGATACCACGCCTAAGGGCTCTCCTACCGTTATGGGCCAACACCACTGAGGGTTTTGGAAAAAAAATTGATACAAATCACACGTTGCAAACATGGTCAGTGGTTGATGCCCATTTGTTTGTCCCCATTTCAGGCTAACACGACAGGATGCTGTGTTGCAAACATGGTCAGTAGTAATACTCCATCGTCATGCCCGCCCCATCTGGCCTTGAATGTTTGTTTCATGATTCACATTATGATCCATCCCATAGTGTACAGGAAGAATCTCGACACTCTGGGCACTATCCCTCAGTGCACCTCTACACATCAGGGGGAGAAAGCTACAATACAGCAACCTTCAGGGCTCCCACAGTCCGAGCTCTAATACCATAAACGAAGATCTTCATTAAGGGATATTTGCGGCTCGATCCTCACCCCCATGGGATGCCATGGGTCACCCAGACATCTTGTATCCCTGTCCAACTCAGTTGGGAGCTAGTTCCTCCTGCCCCTTTCACTCTGGCACCTACTTCTTCCCCTTGGCCCGAGGTTCCTATCTCGGAATTGCGTGGGGTGTGATGTGGGATCACGTCCCATTCCACGTCAGTTATGTTTCATGGAACCGTACCCATTCCCCCTATCATCGTCTTTGTTATGTCTGTACTGCATGATGTTAAAATGCATTCTTGGTCCTATCACATGACCCTATATTGTGACATCATCGTCATGGCCGCACGACGAGAAACAGAACTGCATTGTGATGTCCTCATCATAGTGGAAGTCATGTTGGGTATTGGTCATATTCCATGCCATTTTTCAACGACTACAACGGCTTGATTCTTTTGGTGATGCCCAGGATTTCTACCCTAGGCATGTCACTTCACAAAAAAAACCACTCACCTTAAAGGAAAAATAAGATTTGTCAAATACCGATTCTCTCGGCGTGTGGTCCATGCCCGCACGCCCTTTCATCCTTTTCACTGGTACCTTACCGTGCCAGGTCACCCTGAAGAAATACACGAAGCTTGATCCCCATCCTAATGGGGTATGTAGGAACACCATTTCATCTTGATTCAGGCCTATCTCAACTGTCATTTTTGGTCCCAAGACCTAAAACTCTCTGAGAAGCATATGTTGGTCGGAACCACCAGTTCCCATTCATGTCGGGTATTTGAGTTACCCCACCACATTCCTCCTATGTTTCCTCCCACCAATGGTCTAAAGTCTACGACCCTAAAAAAAGACCTCCCTATGGGAAGGGAATCCACTCCCTCTATCTAATCCGTCTCGTTGTCGTATTCATATGTGTTTTGACAAAGATCCCTAAGTGTGGAATCATCATGGAGACATTCCTCTCATTCCATGTACAGGCTTTGTGAGCTCTCTATTTGGATCCTCATCCTCTTACACATCCAAAAGGACCCTTGGAAGACATGGATTCATGGATTAAGGGCTCTACATGGATGATGGGCCTAAGGCCTCTCCAATCGTTTCGGGCCAACGTCCCTACATATCTCTTGCAACATTTGCGACATGGTTCCATGTTTCGAACATGGTCAACGGTCGACCCACATTTGTCTATCCCCATTCCTGGATAATGTGATATGGATGCTACGTTTCCTCAACGGCCAATTGTTATCCTCGATCATCACGCCATCATCATTGTGGTCCAGACTTCGAGCTTCATGATTCACATGTTTCCACTTCATCGTGTTCAAGTGGAATTCTGACATACTCGGCTCTTTCTATTCACGCGTCTAGGTGCGCTTCATGGGAGAGTTAGCATCATTTCGATGGTATTAACTGAGAATCCCTTCGTCCTAACATGCCCCTTCCTGTGTAAGGAAAGTCCCACCATTACATCATGTTTCCCACATCGATCACGACTCAGGTGGGCTTAGTAGTTTTAGTAGGAAGTGTACCAATGTGTCCTGGATTATCATCGTCTCGCATGACATTAAACTGAACATTCAGAACTAACTATGGCCCGATTCCTATCCTTATGGGGTACTTAGTAATGCCCGACCACTCTGCTTCGGGCCCAACCTAATTATAACTCTTGGTCCACCGACCTGAAGAGCTTCCTCCGGGGGTACGTGGTGTGATTTGGACTTCAACTCCCCATTCACGTCAGTTTCATAGCTACCACACCACATGATCCATGGGGTTTTCCCTTTCCTTCCACGTCGTATCGTGTGACATTAAAATGCAGGAGTCCATATGTTCTCAACGCATTACACTAAACTGCGGTCCTACCCTGAAAAAGTTTAGGATGCCCCATGTTGATTACGGGATGCACCAAAGCCTCTGCCAGAGAGGATTTCACCTATCACTTTTGGTCTATGACTACACTACGCTTCCAGAACTATGTACGTCTTGATTCCCATCCTCATGGGATACGTAGGGACACCCTGGTATTTCACCCAGTGTCCAGCCACATGAATCGTAAGTCATGTTCCTCCCCATTTTCGTCCCCCTAGCCTGCCTCTTTGGGGGAACTATGTAACTACAATTTTGCCTTGAAACATTTCGGGGTGCCACATGATGAAATTGGGAAGTGACCGCCCCCATCGGTGGAGAGGCCCTGTCTGAAAGCAGGAATGATACACAGTCAAACTGATGCGCCCATCAAGTGTGCTTCCACCACGATGGCATAACCCCAAGAGTGTTGGATTCTATTTGAACAAACCCTCACTCCACATTCCATGTTTTTCATTCCCCCATTATTCGGACCCTCATCCCCTTTAATGTCTAGAGGAACCCCCTAATGGTGTGAATGCTCAACCTATGGTCCGCCTACTGTCCTAGGCCAACGTTTTGGAAGACTGGTCATGTATGAAAGACCCCCTAACAGAATGGATGCTCGACCTATGGTCTGCCTGCTGTCCTGGTCCAACATCCAGAAAGACTGATCGATGATACTTGAGTTAGGCCTCGTGTTGCGAACATGGTCAGTGGTCGGCCCTCGTTTTTTGTCCACTTTTTAGGCTAGTTCAATATAGATACTGAATTTCCTCCACATTCAACAACTATCATCTATTGTCACACCAACCCCATAGCGTTCTAAATGTTGGGTATCACGATTAACACCATCCAATTCCCTATGTTCATACTAATCCTGATGCCCCTGGCATTACCCCCTCGTGCATCAGAGAAAACAGGAAGAACGGATCGTCGATTGTTCTAAATACAACCTCAATAATGAAACTCATGTATTAAAAAAATCAAAACCTGAATGTACATTTGAGAGTTTTTTATCCTTACAACACTCGGGGGTTTATTCCTTCCATGGATGGGTTGACCCTGTCAAAAGAGAGTTGCATTTCTTCCACCCTTCGACTTGTGGAATCCAGGTGTTGCTACCGCAGGCTCAACTCCCGCTGCTCCATAGCAGCAATAGGGCACATTTCATCAGCCTCAGTTTAGGCCTGCTTTATGTCAGCATGAATGACTGCCATTTCATCGGAGGCTTGCCTCAGAAACTCTTCCACCTATACCAGCTGGTCCTTCAATTGCAAGATCAGTTTTTATTGTGCATTAAGAGAGGCTGAGTGCTCATCCGCCCAAATCCGTAGCCATTGGATCTCATCTTCATCCTCCCAGAGCTTCTTGATGTTCATTTCCTTCCTCCGCTTCCAGCCCACACTGAGGCCACAATCATACTCCCGGATAATCTCCATTATAAGATCTCAGATGAAAGTGAGGACGCTGGGCATCCACTCCCCCAGTACACAGATCACACAGCCGCAAGCGAAGCCAATCCATCTCATCCAGCCATAATGCCTAGGGGGTCTTTTTGATAAAGCGCACGATCAACTTCCATGATCAGCGGTGGAATATATCATTGTCCTCTTCATCAGAGGTCGTCTCATCCCACTCCGCGAGGTTGGCAGGCTCATATTCGGGATACGCCCTCAAGAAATCTTCTACGGGATCTATATTTGGCATTGGATCAGGTGCGATGTTTGGCGTCGAATCGGGCATGGCAGGACATGGGTCGACCGACCGATCCTCATCATCAGACACCACTTCAATGACCTCGGGCACGACCCCGCTGGTGGTCCCGCCAATGATAGAGGGAGCTGCAGCTCAGGTGGGCTGGTTAAATATCTCCATAATTACTAGCATGCCTTTGGGAGGGGCGCTGCCAGAAATCCCGACCAGCCTCGCCGCAGCAGCCCATGCCAGTTGAAGAACTATACGTGGTAGAGAAGGGTGTGGATGTCAGTTGGCATGATCAATGTATGGAAGCGATGAATTCAGTGGAGAGGACTTACAGATATTGAACTCCTGGTACTACTCTTGAGTTGATGCTGATGAGACCCCAGAGGGTGGCCATTTGTATATTGTCGGAAGGTTTGGAGATTTTGGAAGAGCCAAATCGGGTTCCCTAGCCCCGCCAAACATAGAACTAGACATGGCCACATGTGCGGTTTCCGAGGGTCCTTCATCACCACCCACTGCGGGGTGAGAGCGAGGTCTATGTACATGTTCCTCTTGTGCAGTGAAGACGTTGATAATAAGTCCATAATGGCCTAAGAGCAGACCCCAAAGAAAGAAACATAGAATATTACCTCGAGAGCCTCCATGATATCATCAAGATATGAGTCTGGATCGCCGACTTCACCTTCCCTCAACGTGCTCCCTCTACCAGCCTCATCCCCTCGAGAGGATTTTTATGATTCTTTCAATAAGGGGAAACACTCTCTTAGTTGTGGGGGAACCGTCTGGTTCAGCAGTACCCTCACCCGGTCCGTCATTGGATGTGTGGAACCACTGGAATGTACGTAGTCCTCCAGATCATCCATATATTGCTCCGCCTCCTCCGGAGACACCGCAAAACCAGCCCGGACTTGTCCTATACCTGGTAAATCTATTCCAAGGTAGTTCAAGTGTTCCCACATCTCGTATGGATAGAGGTTTTGTCGAATGACGACCAAATGTCCTAGGCCTCTGGGAAACCAACTTTCTATGGCATGTATATATGGCACAACTGTTTCCCTAGAGCCTGAGTGGATATTCTGTGGAATCCCCTCGACAGCTGCCCCTCCGGATGGCTCTACTCTTCCAGGTCCACCGGGACAACTACTTCTATTGGATCAGCCGCTGTTTTCTCATCATCAGCTGGTGCAGGTATTGCCTCTATGGAGGCCCTACCACCACGAGAGGCCCTTGCTGTCCTCCTTCATCGACCTCGGGATAGGAGAGGCCCGCCATCACCAGCTCGAATGGTTGGCTGCTACAGTATTTCCACCAGATATGATGCCTCCCAACATATGGCATACTCCTTCACCAGTCCAAAGGTGGAGGTAGGTAGAGGAAATGCATTTCACATTTTCCCATATTCCCATGTGAACATGAGCCACAATTTCCTCATTACACATGGTTTCTACTCATGGAACACCTCCCAGTAGACCTGCGGGGTCAGCCGCTAGAGGAAACAAAATTTCCTTGCATACCGGTGCAGGGTGTATGGATCACAAAGAGGCTCGCAGTCCAACCTTACCACCAAAACTACACCTCCGAAGACCAGGATATAGGCCCGATGCTCTTCCTTCCCCTGACTATTTTCAGTGAGTACCCTCATTAGAAATAGAAACAGGTGGAAATTGAACTCATCTGCCTTGCACACCCGGTTCAGCAGTAAGGGAACAATCATTTTGACTAGAAATCTCCCAGCAGCATTCAGAATGGATAGAATAAAGTTTAACCCTAGAGGTGAGATGGGGTTCAGATATTCGTAAACCCCCCTGATGTGCGCCGCGATCCACCCATACAGATGATGGAAGGGCCCACATATCCTCGGCGGCTTCTTGCCCTCCCTAACATGCCGTAAAATCCTGTACAATCTGGCGAGCATAGGAATCCCCATATTGACCCGCCTTCCTGTGGCCAGCATGGATGCCATGATAAACGAGCTATGGAAAACCCCGAAGTTGGCATCCCACACTTGTAGGATCCAACCACAGATAAGGGCTGCAATAAATGCCGCCAGTCTGACTATCGGCCGTTGTTAAGTACTAACCCTGAAACCCCAGGTCTTCCATTGGCTGTCCTCCAAGAGCCACCAATATGAGTGCTCCTTTCCCCATTGAGCCCCCTCCGGGAAAGTTTGAGGCATCGAGGGAAATTGTCGGTTCTCTGAAATGTTCAGGAATGACATGATCTACTTCTTGAAGTGGACATCCCTCACAGATTCTTTATCCTCTACAGGGACCCATCCCATCAATGCCAGCGCCAGCCATGGCATCTACTTCGGATCCCCCCATGAACTCATGACGGGGGGAACTCATCATACATAGCCACCATGATCGGGACCCCCGAAATCTGATGGACATCCCAAAAACTGATTCCAACCTCCCCATGGTGTAGGTGAAAAGTGTTGGTCCAAGATGACCATCTACTCAACTGCTTTGGCATCAGCTGTTTCAATTGATAAATGTGGAATTGGGAGGACCATGCCGCCTCATACAAGCCCCTTCTCCTCAACTCAGCTCCAAATTCCTTTCATGAGGTGCCTACCTATTAGTACCATGCCCAATCATTGGTGAAGTTGCCGCCCTGGCGTAGGTCCCACTCATCGGACCACCCTTTTTTCGAATCCCTCAGGGCTGCCTTTAGTATTGTGTGGTACATGGGAGGGTACATCTCCATTAGAAATTGACTCCCACCAATGTTGTTTAGTTGGTTGTACAGACAGTCGGTGGTGAAAGGTGTGATGTCCTCCCGCGCATAACCATCAGCCACCCTGATCCATTGATGCTGGCATGGCGTGCTTCTAAACCAGAAAGCAGGTTCGTCCCTAAACACTTTAGGAATGAAGATGTCATCCTTCAGCCTGAATCCATACAAGGGAATCTTCTTGCATAGTAGATACTTCTTTTGGATCTCTGATAACAGTTCCGTCAAAGAATTATGGTCTGAGTGGCTTTGGACTAGCTCCCCCAGGCCTAGAAAGTTGGCCATCTCATCACTCCGGGCAGCGTGCGCAAGCACCCCCTGGGCAGCTTCTTGATGGGCCATTTTTTTAAAAGGATTTGGAAATTTTATAGATCGGGTCGCAAATCCTATTCACATATCTCCGTTGTGATGTAGAATCAAGGAGCCTAGCCTCGTCCTGTAATCACATGTTCGCTTGGCGCAGTCGCGGAGTCAGAGGCTCGCAGTTCACCGCGAAGCCCGATCCGTGGAGATCAGACATGGAGTACATGAGGCTCTCAAATCGAGAGTGCAGAAGGGAAAAGTCTCCGATAATGTAAAGGACAAAATAGAGGTTGGACCCCCTATTTATAGGTGGCTGCCCTCAGAGCTTCTAGGCGCGTCTGTCCTGCGCGGAGCTTCACCGAGCGTCCAGCCCGTGCGACCCCTGTCCGCATCGCGCGCACTCTTCGCGAGTCAGCACCGCAAACGGATGATGATTTTGGAGATTACCCTTATACTCTTACCCTTGATCCCTCTGCAGCTCCAGTCTATGGGTGGGGAATTTTTTGGCGCCAAAATTTTGGATGAAATGAACGAAGAATAGAAATCCTTGTGGCCTGCCTCACGATGCCACAACGCGGAGTCCCCCCAAGAAACGTGGTCGTCGTGAAGTAGGAAAGGCGGGACCCCCCACGAATGCCCCTGAAGTTTGCAAACCGACTGTGAAGCAAGAGAGGCGGGATTCCCCGCGAACTCCCCTGACGTTCGTGAACCCGCCGCAACGAAAGAGTGGCAGTACCCCTCCATTAACTTGGTTGGCTTTCGTTATCAAACGCGAAGAAACCAAATCCCCCCTTCGCGCTGCATGAGCTCTGCTTTGCGGTGCCCCTTTCCAATAAATACCAGGCTCCCCCTGAGCCTCCGAAGATGGTCAATCTGACCATTCGCCTTCCTACCTCCCAAATCGTGAAGCACCCTTTTCTCTGCGAATCATGAGCTACGCGAGGTATTTTTGCTTCGCAAGGTGCCTCTACATTGTCTCTTTTTGATCCCATCTTCAGAGAGGGATTCCTTTCGCAAATCCCAAGGGCTCTTGAAAAGGAAGGGGATCCCCAAGGGGACCCAGGATGCCGCATAGCATTTATAATTTGCAAAACACCCCTCATGTACACGTGGTCCACATGCCAAGGCAGGGTCACTATACTTCGCGAAGCACACTACTTCACAACACTTTACTTTACGAGGCGCCTATGATCCATGAGGCAGTGCTTTGTGAACACCCTTCCACTTTGCGAAGCACCTCCCACTTACACCTATGCCCTATACTAAGGCTAAGGCACCCCAATTCGTGAATCACACCCCTTCGCAAGTGTCCTTCACCACATAGAGAAACCGAGCTCCACAAGCCCTCTACATATGGACCCCTCTACTTGGAAGTTCCTTTTCCCATGAAACCCTCCAGGTTTGTACGATGTGACTTCAAAAACCCCTAGAAGATGCCACCCGTGGTGTTACATAGCCTAATTCTTCTTCACATAGGCACGCTACCGACTATTGCTTCTTCACATACACATGCTAATGTGGACCCTTTGATGGTTCCCTCTATGGCAACCTTTTACACCAAATTGTCGGTACCTTCCCTCCCACAAGCAACAGAGGGTACCTGTTATGTATTTCCTAGAGGTGTGGAGTAAACCCACCTCATCCGAGTTGCAGGACGATGAACTTCCAAGAACCTCATCCTCAACACATGATGTTAAAATGTGATCCGACCCGTGTCTCGCACGTTGGGTCCCCCCTACTCAGACATTCTTTGCGCTGCTCATCTCCACGGGGATGGGATCACCCCCCACATGGGATGATATGTTGCTTCCTGATGTATAGTTTTTCTGTGCGGGAAGGGCGGCCATCTTGGTGTAAGCCAATAGTCTTTCTTTCGGAAGATATCAGTCATGCACCTCCGTACTTCCCCACTGCTAGGGCCAGTGGAGGGCATGACAGGGGATGAGGCACCTCATTTCCTCGGTCCCAAATCCCTCTCTCGTTGTGCTTTGTCGCCCCCGGGCCTCCATCCTGGAGTAAGTCCTAGCACCATGGGACGCCTAACGCGTAATCCCCTTCTTCGCTTCCCATGGATGCATCCATCACGACGTGATCGTCAGGTCCTTGCAACCTCTTGTTTCTCACACCGAGCATGACTTATGTGTGCTTAGAGTGATCACCGACCATGAAATACCCAGGGCCACCTCATACTGTAATCCCCAAAATTCCCGGTCCTGCATGACGTTAAACTACACACATGAACTACGATGACTTTGATCCATGTCCAGACATGGTATGTAGGAAACCTCCACGAGGTTCAATCCCACCACTCAGTCGTTCTGACCTCCTTCACGTCGGTTCAGCCCCATCCTGCATGGCGTTAAACTGTATTCCACACCATCTTGAACTACGTGGTTTTTGATCCATGTCAAGACATGGTACGTAGGAAGCCTCCACAAGGTTCAAGCCCACCACCAGTGGACCCCCTGATTCACCCTCACGTCGGTTCGCTAACAAAACCCTTCCTGAACTATGAAGAATTTGATCCATGTCAAGGCATGGTACGTAGGAAGCCTCCCTGAGGTTCATGCCCATCACCCATCGGACCAAGGTACTTCTTCACATTAGTTCACCGACACCCACATCTATCCTAAACTACATGGTCTTTGATCCATGTCAAGGCATGGTACATAGGAAGCCTCCATGAGGTTCATGCCCAACACCCAATGGACCAAGGTCCCCCTTCACGTCGGTTCTCCAACACGCCCTCATACCGCATGATGATAATCTGTGTCCTAGTCTAGCAGTAAGACATTGTGATCCCGCCACCCAGTTGTTCTGACATCCCTTCATGTCATTTCAATAACCCCTTTTCAACTAGAACTACATGGACATTGATCCATGTCAAGGCATGGTACATAGAAATCCTCCCTGAGGCTCAATCCCATTTCCCACTTGACCAAGGTCCTTCTTCATGTCAGTTCACCAGCATCTATTATGAACTATGGGGTCTTTGATCCATTTCAAGGAATGGTATGTAGGAAGCCTCCCAGAGGTTCAATCACCACCATCCATCTGTACCAAGGTCCTTCTTCACGTCGGTTCATCTGCACCCCATCCCAAACTACTTGGACATTGATCCATGTTAAGTCATGGTATATAGAAAGCCTCCCCGAGGTTCAAGCCCATCACCCATTGGTCGTTCTGATCCCCCTTCAAGTCGGTTCTTGCCAAAAGAACTATGCAGACTTTGATTCCCTACCACGAGGATACGTAGGATGTCTCTTCGAGGATTAATCCCATCTTTACCATCATCTCCATGATAGTCCCATCTCATTCCTCCTCGAATCCATTCAACTTTACATCATCCATCCTGATTCTTACACGGGCCGCCACATCCCGGTTAGATTATAACACCTCATTCCCCCCCCCAAAGAATTTCGGATGATGCCCATGTGCTGGCCCAAATATCAGTGATCCCTCAAGGAGTTATTCATTTTGATCCACTCCATTTAGTGTTATGATCAGCCCAATCTATCTCCGTTGTACGTTAAACTTGCGGTATACCCTGTTTTAAACAGAGGAAGATGAGGAAAATCTCATAACATTCTAATGGAATATGATTCCCCTCGCTTGATGTGGGATGCCTCGGGCTTCTGCGCCCACGAGAAGCCCAATAATAAGGTAAAAAAGATAGACACGCCAATTCCACAGCATCCAGAAATTCCAGTGATGTATCAATGTGACTACTCCCCCAACTGAAGGTTACTGCCCCGACCGGACCCCTTGGATTTTCCTGAGAGAAGCAGTGTAATTAACCAGCATCCATGGAAACATGGAAGTGGAAAGAGTTTCACGAAAAACATATCAAATATATGAGGGAGACCCGGACTAGGTGAAGAGTTTCGAGGAGGAATCCACTAATGGAAGAACTGACATGCCATGATCCCGGTTTCGATCAAGGAGCAGACATCCCTAAATAAGGGGCGAATGCCGCCCGCCTTTGGAAAGCGGGAATGTGGGGCAACAAAAAGTCACGCCTGTCACACCCAAGCGGACAGACGCGCGGGCCCTAGTGAAAGGGTTAGAAATAGTACTCAATAGAGTTACATGGAATATATCATGTACTTGAGATATATTTTTTGGTATTTACTATTGATATTTCATAGCTGTGACTGTTTCCGCGGGAAATGGGGATGACCTTGTTTACATAAGGTTCAAACATTCCAATCAGTTTTTAATGGGTTTTTTTCGTAAATATGAAAACATCCAATTATTATATATCCATTTTCACCTACATTCCAAAGGTAGGTGATCATTATTTGTGGACCGATGAGGCTTAAGAATTTTCATTGGACGAAAGGTTGGGAGGTCAGAATCATCACACTACTTTGGGGGGAATTATTGTCTACTCCGGGACTCTCTTTATAGATTTGACTTATGTTTGTGAATTCATATTAAATTAACAAGTATGAAAATGAGATTACATTTAGATCTGACAATAAATGATTGTTATGTATGATATTTAGAGAGTTGTTTATATGTATTTGAGGTTATTCATAGATAGATAATCATTTATATTTGTTAGATATTCTAATTCAATGGTAGCCTTCATCACAGTTATATAGAAATCTCTTGGTCATTATGATAACCATACTAGTTTTAAATCCACCTAGTGGGGGCATTTGATGTTTATTTTCATTCAGAATGACATGGATTATTTGAGAGTTGGGATTGTACCCGCAGATGGCCTACCTACGTATCCTTGTTTAGAAAAGGAATCAGAAACCACGTAGTTCGAGTAATGAATTATGATGTTTATTCATGATTGATGGCTCAAAGAAAGATGTCATAATTACTTTTACGCTCTAAGCTCACGTGAGTCATTATCAGTGTGAGAAACAAGAGATATCAGTAAAAACTGATGATTGTGCCACAAAAGCTGAAATAATAAGAAATAATGTGGGGCTTATGTATGTATGACTACCCAGATAGATGAGGATTCAGATTTACATTAGGGAAGAAACCCGGGAACAAGGGCCGTAAAGGTATATGTTCTTTATGTATATTTGGATACATAACATAGGGCTTCCTCCTGAAAAGGATGCCCAATTTAGTGGGGACTTAATATTTGGTTTTATTCCTAAGAAGGAAGCCCAGATCAAAAGAAATTAAGAATGGGGATTACTCCAAAAATGGATGCCTAGGTAAAGAGGACTTGGGACTTTGGGGATTACTCCTAAGGAGGATGGCCATGTTTAAGGAATATAATGATTGGGGCTTACTCCTAAGGAAGATGACCATATTTAGGGAATTTTAGATTAGGGATTACTACTGAGGAGGATTTCCTTACTAAGGTAACTTGGACTGGGGCTTACTCTTGAAAGGAGGCCCAGATTAAAGATCTTCTCATCTTAGAGGATGAGGTTGAATGAATGAAATATCTAACCTTAGTGATATAAAGATTTGTTAATCACAAGATTTTGAGAGAGGTTCTATAGAATTCCTTTCAGATAAGGATGTCAACAATGGAACCATGCCAAAAATGGCTTTGAAGAGGGTTTTGAAGGCAAAATCATGAAGAGGAGAGGTGGATTTGAAAGAAAGAGTTGGATAGGTTGGAGGGGAACCAAAAAAGAGGCAGGCACGCAAGTCTTATTTGGGCGCACATGTACTAGTCTTGAAAGTATACATGCACGACACATGTGTACTTGCATGATGGATAACCCATAGGGTAATAATTTAGAGTGACTTGGCTCAAGCCCATAGAATTATCCCTAAAGGCTTCCAAAAGTGTGACACACATGTTTTGTTGAAGGGATAAGACAACGTGCAAGTGTGACCAATTCCCTTAAGGGTTGGACACTTAGACGCGCATGTGTTGATGAATTTCGACACATAGGACTTGTTCCCCCTCTAGATCTTCCATTCATGGTAAAAAATTACCTTAGAAGTGTTCGGAAAACTTCATGTTGAGAATCGAGCACTGGGAGCTTAAATCTGACATTTGGATTTTTTTCATCCTTTAAATGGGGGCCCACAAGGGGTATTTATAGGCTACTAAAGACCATTGTTGAAAATAAAATAGGGAATGTAAGTCACCTATGCGGCCAATATATGGCGTGCAAGTATACTTGCGCGACCATGATGAAACTTGAGTGGCCCATTCGTAAACAAATCCTTGTTCATGCCTTTGTAAGTTGTTGATGTTTCTTCAATGGATTAATCTCTTTGTGTTTAAGGTATTCTCCATTTTCAATCATTAGACTCTGTGACGTAAAGGAGAGCCAACAAAATTCCCCCCTTATAGTTGGATCCGAAAGGAAGGTGGATTTGACTCTAAGGTAAACGAGAAAACCAAGGAACGTTGGAACCCAAGTTTTGAGCATGCAGGTATCGGCCCATAGGTGCGATCTGCGCAAGCTTCGGTGCTCAGGGGTGTGGATTTGCCTATAAATATGGGCGACACTATTGTGCAATGCACTCAGCTTTCAAACCGTCCCTCTCTCACCATGCAGGTTTCTATCATCGCGCAATTGTCTTCATTTTCCACGGTACATTGCTTCAGTTCATGTCACACTTCTGCTGAGGTAGTTTTACTTTCTCGGTGATACCTGCGCGCCCAAACATGCGCGACCCAATTACACCTTCACGCCAACATTGGACTTGCACGAATTAATTCCTTAGAAATTTTTTTAACTTTTCATCACAAATTTTATGAAAAATAAAATTACTTCAGAGTTAATTATTCTCCGTTTGTGCAGATTAAATGGCTCTCAGAAGAACTGGAATGGCTAATGAACTGGCTAGAAAGAGGATTGATGAAATGATGAACATCATTGGCAATGATGATTATTATATCTACAACAACACTCTCAAAGATTTGGCCGAGTACCTGAAGAAATATCATGTTAACTTCTCATAGAGCATCTATCTGCCTATGTATGGGCATGGTCATCTACAAAGATTCAACGTTATAGATGAAAAGAGTTATATGCTCGAGATGTAGCCGCACTGCTACTCCTCTATTTCGGTTTTGCTATGAATTATGAGAAGCAACATTGGTTTGAACTTACAAATTTTTCCTCCATTCCATTTACATTCATATATGAAAATGTAAAACCCCTGGTCTAATATGTTTTCCGCTACCGGTTGGTGGAGAAAAGACTATCATGGCATTATAACTATATCTGAAAAGAGTATTTTCTCCAAATGTATCTTTACTTCCATTGATCCATTCTCAAATCCTTGTATCTATATTCCAAGTCTCTCGGACAGAAATAGAGTCACTGTTTGATGAAAATAAAATTTTCTCAAACTGCACTCAGGAACATTCTTTTACAATTGTTCCAAGAAGAGCTAGTATCACTGCATCTATTATTTTATCCAGTTGAATGAATGAATTTCAGGTGTCTACTGATGATGTTTGGGATGTCGTAAATCAAATGGAGAGTTATGTTGAAATCCTATTTTAATTCCCATAAAAGAGAAGACACTCCAATCTGTGGACGTCCTTATAACTCTTGTGCATCAATGAAAAAAACTTTCATCTTCAATCATGTGTGCCTGTATTCATTTTCTACCTGCTTAAAACTTTTAATTAATTTAATGGGCCTAGTAAGAATATTTTTATTTTTACTAGGATTATAATAAATAACCCTACAAACATTGAATCTTTTTATTACTCAATATTACCTAAATCATACAAAATGCATGTTTAGTTACCTGGGACTTGACTTTTGTTCAGAGTTCCCTTTTCTTTTGGGGTTAGTTTAAAGTCATGCATGTCGGACATAAAAAGGATAATGTTTATGGTCAAAATAGCTTTGACCGAATAGATTAAAAATTGACTCAATTCATTGATAATTTATCTAAAAACATATTACCATATTCAAGATTGGGGGAAAATGAAAACTATGACTTAAGAAATTTTAAATCTGAGGAATGATATGAAAAAAGGGATAAAAGGCATTTGAATAGGTGCTTCCTAAGAGTAAAGTTACCATTATTTAACAAACCTGTTAGGGGGGTGAATTTTGTAAGGCCACTTAAGGGCATTGAATGTATAGCCAAATAATAGCATCTTTTGGCTGAAAGGTCTGTTATGTAGACTACTTATGTAAGGCCACCTAAGGGCACGTGCTGCAAAGTCAAGAAAAAGAACTCTAAAAAATTTATCTTTTCTATTGCTTAAAATCTAGTGGATTTTTATGGAGATTTAAATTTCCCAAAGCATAGTGTCTCCAGTATTGAGAATGATACTTGAATATGTAGAGGAAATTTCCAATTATGATTGTCAATGAATTGGATGAATGTCACTCCTGTGAAAGTCTAACCCAAATGTAGGGACATGAAATATAAACCAAAAACATGAATGCATTCAGATCATGAAAAAGAGTATGGGAGAAATATGTTATGGATGGCTATTTTTTGTGGATCCCTACATATTATCATTAAGTTGAATAAAGACAAAAAGAGGTTTTCCTCCCATGAATAAAGTTACCACTATTTTACAAACCCGTTAGGGGGTTGAATTATGCAGGTCCACCAAAGGGAATTGGTTGCATAGTCAAATAATAGTATCTTTTGGCTAATAGGTCCGTTATGTAGACTGTTTATACAAGGCCACCTAAGGGCACATGCTGCATGGTCAGGAAAAAGAACTCTCTAGTATTAGACATTTTGTGACCAGATTTCAAGAAAAGGGTTATGGATATCTAGAAGTATTTAAGGTTAGGAATATGACACATCAAAATGAGCATTGTCCAATACATGTAGAGATACACAGACCAATGCTAACCATAATCATGTTGTGGGTGGGTCCTGAATTGAGGTGCTGGACTTCACTACGTATCCCATAAGGATGGGAATCAATCCATATGTAGTTCTTGAAATACAGTTCAATGTCATGTTGGATGAGGGTGTAGGAGATCTTAGTTTAGTGTCATAGATCTCAGACCAAGGGGGACGTTTCAGCCAAGGGACTGAAAGTGGAATTTGGGGTTAGGCCCAAGACTTGGGGCTGGATTCGAGGGACGCTCAAACTTTCCTACGTATCCCGTAAGTATGTGAATCATGCCACACATAGTTCTCAAAAAACCCTTTGTACATATCTGGATCGTACAAGTGAAGGGTGAAAGGGGACTTTACTGCAATGATGGTTTGACCCAAAATTAAGGTTCATGCATTTCCATGTATGCACGTAGTCTTTGGAATATAACATGATTTGAGATCAATGTAAATAATGATTCCCTATCAGGTGAGGGTGTCAAATAATGTTGTAGTTTATTTTCATACATGAAAAATGTGTGAATAGTTTAAGTTCATATGCATGGACCAGTGCTGCATAGTTTAGCACCATATAGATAGGACGATGGTGAACCAATGTAAAAATATTGGTTTTGGGGGTGGCTTCACGAATCAAAAACATATGAGGCAGAGGTGAAGAAATGTGAAGAGATTGGTTTTGGGCTTAAACATTTGGTGGTTGCCTACGTACCCAGACTAGAAGGTGAGGAACAAAGTCCATGTAGTTCGATTGAATAAGGAATTGGAGAACCAGTTGTACTTGAGGACAACCTGAAGATGGTGTTGGGACATACACATGGTTAGCATCCCAGAGAAAGTGTTATGGTTGAGGTTTAATCTAAGCTCACGTGAGTCATATTCGGTGTGAGAATCAAGAGGTAGCAACAACCTTAACGATGCACAGTTTAATTTCATGTAGGACTTAAGGGATAGGAAAAAGATTAATGTCATGTTTGAAAAAAGGTGGATTGTGTAGTTGAATGTCTTGAAGTAAGGACTTAGGGGGGACTATACAGTTTAATGTCATGTAGTGGGGACAAAAGAGGGGTTGTATAGTTTAACGTCATATAGATAGGATGAGTACTGCACAGTTTAGTGTCTTGTAGCTAGGACGTATTAGGGACTTTTTCACAGTTTAACATAATGTGGGATGAAGAGGTTCACAGTTTAACATCATATATCTAGGATGATGGTTATTCATTTTATCATCTTGCTGGAAGTATTAAGGACATTTTCACAGTTTAACATCATGTGGGATGAAGAGGGTGATATAAAGTTTAGCATCATGTAGCTAGGACGTTACTGTTTAACGTCATGTTGGACATAAGATTATTTGTGTTACACAAAATACTTCATCATGAATATTGCATTGGATGGAGTTGTGATGAGTTCTCCATCCAATGAGATTAAAGAATAAGCTCTATTGGAGTAGACCTTATGTATTGACTAAGGTCCTTCCCACATTGGCTCATGTTTGGGAGGTTTCTTTACTAGTATCATTTGAGTTCTAAGAACCAGTACCAATTCTCCATGAATGAATGAATGAAGATGAACTTTTTTGTTGAAATCTTATGATATTTTATTCTGATAGACTTCCAAGTGGTGCAGAGTGCCCATCCTTTTTTAATATAATCGTTCCAATTCATCGAATCACTTCAGTGATTGTTCATCTGTAGATGACTGATCAAAAATGTCTACTCTGAGTGAATTTAATGTAACTTCAATGAGAATACTTCTTTTGTTCCATATACCTATTAATATGGAGTTGAACACATAGCAGTGCGGGTGGTGGTCCGATACACCCATAAAGCATGAAAAGGTTTATCAGGACCTGATTTCTTATCTTTATCTACCATCTTTTGTATTATATTTGAAATATTCTTATCGAAGTCTTCTATTTGGACATTGGCCTCTGTATGATATCGAGATGAATGGTTGGATTTGATGTTTTACTCTTGATACAACTTCCTTACCTCAGATGGATAGAAGTTGGTGACATTGTCCATTAATATGGTATGAGGGACAAAAAATTTGGTAATGATGTTAGACTTGATGAATTTAACAATGCTTTTAGAACTGACTTCTTTGATAGGTATTGCCTCTGTCCATTTGGAAAAGAAGTCAGTAGCAGTATGAATATACTCAAACTTCTTGGATGTAGTAGAAGGATATGGTCCTACTACATCCATTCCCCATGTGGCAAATAGCCCTGAGTATTTAGATTCATGAAGCAACTTCGGGGGTTGATGAATGAAGTTGGCACATTCTTGGAAGGAATGAAACTTCTTACTGAAATCAACTCAATCTTGTATCATTGAAGGCCAAAAGTATCCACACCTTCGAATTTGATCAGACAGTCTATTTCCTAACTAGTGGGCACCATAGACTCCTGAATGTACTTCTTTCATGATAGTCATTGAATCTTCACCATCAATGCACCTGAAGATAATTCCATCAATCCCACTTTTGTAGAGATTTTTTTCTAGGTGATCTGGGCTGTCATAAAGAGTAAAATTGACCACACGTCTCCGGACTTGTTCATTCCCAGCTCTATCAGGTGGGAGTGTTCCATTTTTAAGGTATTCCCTGATAGGTGTGATCCATAATGTAGTATGACCATATGGTTCAGATATGGGACTAATTTCATTGATTTCCTCTTTTTTGATTTGAACATAAGGTAAAACTGTATGACGGTGGGCAATACTGATGATTTTCTCGTCCCGATTTGGATCTTCCAGAGCTGTGGCTATATTATCTAGTGCATTATCTTGGGAATTTTGTGATCGTGTGACATAAGAAAATGTCAGTTTCGATAGAAATTCATACATTATCTCTAAAAATTAATCATACAAAGAGATTAACTCTTCTTTTCTGATGGCATAATCCCCATTGACTTGATTGATTACCAGGTCTGAATCACCTTTCACCTTTAAGTGATTCACTTGTTCCTGATGCACCAACTTCAATCCTATGATGAGAGCTTGATATTATTCTTAATTGTTTGTACCACCTTACCAAAATAAGAAGGAATAGGGTAGCATTGCCTTTTCCGTTGCAATAAGCACAATTCCTAACCCAACTTTGTTGAATTTTGGATCTTCCATTTTCTTCCCTGTTGAAATTCTGTAAGCACCATCAATGTACATTTCTCATGTTTGAAAATTATTTTGAATAGAGAAGACTTCCGTAGCAAGGAGTTCAATATCTAAAGATGTATCTTCTACTGAAGTATGTTCAGCAAGGAAATCATCCAGAGCGTGGCCCTTTATTTCCTTTGGAGACACATACTCGATATCAAATTGCTGCAAAATAACATCCCACCTTGACAGACTTCCTGTAAGAATTGGACGACGAAGGATGATTTTGAGAAGGTTATTGTGAGATACCAGTTGGACCTCATGATGTTGCAGGTAGTGTCTCAATTTCTGTACTGCAAAGATAAATGCTAGGCAGCACTTTTCAATACTTGAATATATGGTTTCTACTTCAAGCATAGTCCGACTAAGATAGTAAAGATTGTTTTCATTTCCAGCATCATTATTTTGGGCAAGGAAGGCACCCAATGATCATTTTAAAGCTGTCACATAAAGAATAAGTGGTCTTCCATCAACAGGTGGCATTAATACCGATGGACTCAAGAGATATTTCTTGAGAATATTTAATTCTTCTTGACATTCTTCAGTACACTTCTATGTGACTCTCTTCTTCATCAATTTGTTGAAGGGTGAACATTTACCTGCCATATTGGTGATACAACACCGAACATAGGCCATGTTTTATTGAAGTCCTATCAATTCCTTCAAATTTTGAGGAGGTGACATACCAAGGATTGACTCTGTCTTCTCAAGATCGACTTTGATACCATGATGGTGTACCAAAAAGCCAAGAAAGTTTCCTGAGGTTACACCAAAATCATATTTTAAGGGGTTCATCTTCAAATTGAGTTGTCAAAGTTTGTGGAATATGATTTCAAAATCAGCCACGTGATTAGAACATTGTCTCTATTTAACCACCAAATCATCCAAAAAACATTCAAAAAAATTCCCTAAAATGATTTTGAAGATACGGTGCATGGCATTTTGATATGTTGTGCCTGCATTCTTTAGGCCAAAGGGAAATACCCGATAGCCAAACACACCCTTAGGGGCTCTGAAAGCTGTATATTCTTCATCTTCTCGTGCCATTCAGATTTGATTATACCCAGAATATTCATCCTTGAAGGAAAGTTCTTCATACCCAGCAGTTGCATCAATTAAGAGTTCTGGGATCGGAACTGGAAAATCATCCTTGGGACAATGCCGATTAAGATCTCTGAAATCAATGTAGAATCTAATTTGTCAATTTTTCTTTTTCACGTGGAAAATATTAGCTAGCCATTTGGGATATTTAACTTCTCTGAAAAAGTTAGCATTGATAATATTATCCATTTTAGCATCAATTTTGGATGCATAAGTTGGGTGTGTTCTTCTCGCAGCTTGCTTAAATCCTCTATGTTCTTCTGGAAAACCCAAGCGATCAGTAGAAACATCAGGATCAAGCCCTGGCATTTCTGTATAGTTCCATGAAAATATATATCTATTTTTATTTAAAATTGAAATATACATTTCCTACTCTTCAAGAGTCATGGTCGCACTAATTAAAGTGTGGTGTGGACCTTCTTTTGTACCCAGATTTATTTCTCTGAGTTCATCCACAGTGGTAAAGATACCCTCTTCAAATGCTGGAGGAGAATCTATGAGATCTTCCTCTTTTTCTTCAACACGTGTTATCTCTTCTTCTTCTACATGACTAGTATATGATGAATTATAATTTCCATGATCAGGAGAGATGTTAAATTTTGAACATCTTGAAAAAGAAGATACAATTTCTGACTGTATTGATGATGGAGGGTCTTCCTTGGGTAATAAAGAGGATATGATGGATTTCGAATTGAAATCATAATTCATCTTTGACATTTATATAACTTCTTCTAGCCAGGTTGATGATGTATATAATTGATGGATTTCAATGGATGAAATGAAGACATCTCTATTTGAGCTTTCATCATTGCTTGGTGAATAACCAATTTCTACCATGTTGTCTGGCTTGATTGTTGTAATTGAAATTATGGAAGTTTCCATACTAGTATTTGGATTTGGGTATTTCCTATCAATTTGACTGATTGGAAACAAATAATCTGTACTCACATGTATGAATGGGTCTATTGGAATCTTTTCCAAACCATATGGAGCATTAACATTGGTAACCTCCCTTGTTGTAGATACCTCCTTTCCCTCCATGTGATAGAATTATGCTAGAATGTATTGAGATTTAGATGTTTTGAATGGGGCTTTATCACCATAAAATGTCCAAATTTTATCATTGAAAGAATATTTGAGACATTGATTGTATGATGAAGGGATAGTTGCATGTTGATCTAGCCAAGGTCTTCCAGAAAAAATGTTGAAAGCTGTGTCATGATGAACAACAATGAAATCTGAATTGGAAACAGGATCTCCAAACTGAGTTCTGAGTGTGATCTCACCCATAGGTTCTTTGTCATTTTTATCATATCCTTGAAATATCAAAGTAGAAGGAGATAAATCAGATTCGGTGAGGCCCAATCGACGAAGTCTACGAAAAGGGATGAGGTTGACTCCTGAACCATTATCAATGAAAGCTCTTTGGATGTATACATCATTGATCTTGCCAGATAAATAAAAAGTTCTAATATTTCCATGCACAACTAATCTTCATATTCATCTGTAAATGATATCACTACATGGCATTCTATAAGATCATTCTCTACAAGATAGACTTTAGACGCAACAATTTCAGTTTCAAATTCCTAAGGACTTGACAAAGCTTCAATAAGTGTCTCCCGAGGATCCTATGATATATTCAAGGCATCCAAAATTAATAACTTTGCCGGTACTTGGGACAAATGTTTCAGGACATCATAATTTTTGTCCAAAGGTCTGTGTTTCCCAACAGGAACATGTGGTTTCGTAGGTGCCATAGAAATTGATTCTTTGGAAGTAGATTCTTCTAGTATCAGGGTAGGAGTTGGAAAGAATCCTTTATTTGGATGATTATACCAACAAGGTATATTTATTTACAGAGAGGAAGAAGGTGTAACCTTCAACCGATCATCTAAAATAATTGTGCCATGACTGAATCTGTCATGTGTGGAAGAACTTGCTTGTTCTTTTTGAGCCCGCTATAGGGCTTTTCCATGAGTTTCTCCAGCATATACAGTTCTAGCAGGGGTAGGATTGAAATAGTGTTTTTTGGAATTTCCATGTCTTCCTCTGTATCCTAGACCTCTGGAACTCCCCCTAATTCCTCTGTTTGATACAGATAATTCATGCTTATCAAGATCGAAATTGTTACTCGCATAAGGATCTATTACGTGAATCATGTTAACAGAAGAAAAAAACAACTCTTCATCTGATGAAGATTCAACCTCACTAGCCAATTTAGACGGTGCCATTTGGTGGGGCGGTGCCCGTGGCTTTGATGTAGATGGCATAAAATCTTCCATAGACAAAGGCAACTTCGGCTTTGACATGATACCATCTTCTTATGACTGCTCTTCTTTCATTGATTTATTCCATTTCATTAGGGATTTTCCTTCTGATGAAGGGGGTTTTGTTGTGGCATTCATAGAAGAAGTCATAAATGGTTTCATCAATTGCGTTAATAAAATTGCATGAGTTCGGTTGATAATTTTTCTGACCATCCAATCATCATGTTTTTGAGAATTTTTGCTTTTGAATTCTTGGAACTCGCCTTATTCATCTGGATCTATAGCAGTAACCCATGATACCTAGGCTGAAAAACCATTCAGTTTTACGTGTCTCGAGTCCACCATTTTTTTCAGGATGTATTTGAAGACAAAACATTACTGAATGGGATCCCCCAACATTTTATGAAATGGGAAATAGTTTGGAAGGTCTTCATCTCCTTCATTGTTCGTACTTTTAGGCCTTGGAATTTGAACCAACTTATTTTTTGGAGAAGAAATGAAATAACATGGAACTTTTTCATTTCAGAAAGAATAAACTTTTCTCTTCAACTCCTTAAATTGTTTCCGTCTTTGATCTCTTTTATCATCTTGATGAAACGACCTCTATTGTTGATGCTCGGGAGGTGGAGACCATCGATAATATGAAGGATTTGAAGTAGAAGCATGTACAGGAAAATCTTTAAGGGTAACTGTAGTAGTCTCTCCTTATCCCATTCAACTTCCTGGAACTGATGGAATTATAAAAGTTTTATCCTTAGTCTTTGTAATAGATTCTCAAATCTATTGAGCGATTGAAGTAAGGTCTCGAATCCCTCCTGTGTATTTCACAGGGATCAATGGTGTGCGTAATTCATTAAGGAAATTTTCCACACATATTGGAAACAACTCTTCATGTGGGAGTTCTATGCTTATGGAATATGTTAATCCCTTCAATCGAGCAATGAAATCAGATATTATTTCATTCTCACATTGCTTTCAATTTTTAAGATAAAAAATTGTTGTATTTGACAACGTTGAGCTGAATTGAAGAAGGAATCGTTGGCAGAGATATTTCCATCCGGTAATTGGCTGGGATTGCAAACATGTATAGTAGACAATACCAGACCCTTGTAATGACTGTACAAAACACCTGATCTTAACTGCTTCTTGTTGTTGGGGAGTTCCCATCACAGGATCACAACGATAAACAAAACGTGTTATGTGTTGCTCTGGATCTCCCGAACCATTAAAAATTGGGAATGTGGTACTTGAAAAATTTGATGGGGGAGGAATTGCACTTAACCATTCAGGATAATCTCTCTTTTCTAGTTGAATTTGTGCATATTTTCCCTTCATATATTCCAACCGAGCTATTAATTACTCAGTGGTAGTTATTAACTTTTTAGAAACATTAGGTTGATCGTGGACCTGAGCTGGTGCAATAACTGGAGCTTGGACAGGTGTGGTCGCAGGTAGTGCAACTAATGGTAGCACCACTGATTGTTGTTCCACATGACCCATAGGATTAGACCTGTGACGGTGTACTGGTAAAGGAGGATATTCTTGATCCATCTCATTATCCGCAACAAATTCCCTTGGCTGACTAACTCCAACACGCTTAGGAGGAAGACTACCTTGAAGTAGTTCTGCATTCAACGTCCTTGATTCGTTCATTTCATCCTCTTTTTATGCGAACCTTTGCTCTAGTTATAGTGATTGGACTTCTCCATAGAAAGGTTATGTAACCATATTCTTTCCTTTCCCTGTTTTGGGCACCTTTTGGAGAGGGGGAAGTTGATTATTTGAAGGAATGCCTAGATTCTGAGTAATCCTTTGATTTCATATATGCACACCTTCTTCATTTGTGTATGTGTGTACAAATTCTTGAGCATGAACTTCTTTATCTGATCCCTCTGAGTGAGCCTCATGTTTTGGAGGATCAACATCAATGGTATTGATGACATTTATTGATGCATAATGCATTTTATATCTTCTATCAGCATTTCTGTGAAACTCTCTTCTCCCATGTCTTTGATGAGGCATAGAAATTTATTGAGTTTACAGCTCATGAAATTCATGATGAACCATAATTTGTAGGTAATCGTCGGATAATTCTATTATGCGTTCCTCTTGTGGATTCATCCCTAATTGAGAGAAGAATTACTTTCGATGAAGAAGAGATTGAAGATTTGAAAAAGTCCCCAGTCCGGTGGACTGTGGTTGTTCCTGCTGTTCCTGATAAACTCCTTGGATCCTATTTGTTGATTCTGAGGGATGGGATAAAAGAGTCCCTAGTCTATCAAGATGGGGTGGTCTTGAGCTGCTATATCTGAGACTTTCTTAAAAGATCTCTTGATCTTGCAGAACTTAGTTCGGAAATTGGTTGGATGCATTAACCTACATCCAGTCAAATAACCAGGCTCAAATGACCACTGGATGATTTCTGACACTTCTGTCACCTGATGATGTGCCCGCTCTAAATGAGAGTCTTGTTCTATATTCTCATTTTCCTGATTCAAGAGTAATTCGACAACTTGTTTTTTGTATCCCTGACTTTCGGAATAACTAGTTGAGTTGTGTTCCTGAGGAATCCTTTGATTACAAACAAAACCAACTGGTTGTGGCCGACCATGGGAAACAACATTGCATGAGACCATTTATGGTGGGATTTGTTGTCTTGAGAGTACAGTAAAATGCAGTGCTCCATGAACACCACATCCCCTGATATGAATACCGGATGGGGCATTGGAAATTAACAGGCAAAATCTTTTTATTGTGCCAAGTAATGAATGTTGAAGGGCTCTATGCTGCTTTTCAGCCTACAGATATCGATAAACTGAGAGAGATGCCAAATTAACTTGGCATTGTAACCCTTCTATAATCTTGACAGGATTTTCATATTCAGCATAAGATAATATTTTCTTTTTCAATTGACAAAGATTTTTCCACATGTTGAGACGAATATCGTGAATACAATCTTCCGTCAAAATTTCTGGTATATCATACTGAGATTCAGCTAGAGGCAAAAACATGGATCGTACATCACCTTTAAGCAGTTATATTCTAATATATAGAATTTCCTCTTTATCATTTGATAAATATTCTTCTACCTGATTAGAACAAAGTCGGTGCTTCCTTGTTGCTTCATCAGATTCAATAAGATTGTTAGAGAATTCATTTATCAAACTAGAAGATGAATGTCCCAGGGGTAGTTCAGAGAATGACCTACACCCCAGGCTACCTTCTGGGTGAGAAATTATTTTACCTGCTAGTCGTAAAGCATCAGACATGACTGGATTCACATTTTCAAGTGCCTCAAGATAAGAGGGATTTCTCGTTACTGCATTGTCCTTTGAATAATTTTAAAAACAATGAGAATTACTACTATGGATAAGACTTTCATAGCTAAATTCATAATCATGGGGAGGACAACCACGGTGGGTTACAACAAAAGATGACACCTTTTTCTCCTTGATCTTCTGGCCATGTAGAGGGTTCTTGTGGCTCTCATCTGAAGATGATACTTCGAGATCGACTGAACTCTCAAGAAGAAAGCCTTCATGAGGAATTGTATGATTAAGACCTTTGGAAATAATGTTCCCACTATTGGGAAATGAGAGAGTAGAATCTTGAGTTCCAATAGATAATTGTTTGAGGGCATCAAAAAATCCAGCATCGAGTATATACTTATTATAGACAGGCTCTTGATTTATTGACTATTTTGAATGGGTCTTTTTCTTAGACACCTTCTTACTAACTTTGGGAACCACTTGTTGATGATAGTGGTAATTATGGGAAGGTGTATGTGCCTTCTTAGGAGAAATAGTCAGGTTAAGAAAATTATCTCTATTCAAATCAGGTGTATGTGCCTGACTTTATTGTCTGTATGACATGGGGGAGTATGCCACACAACCCTCTTGGACTAGAACAGAAGTGTGTATATGTTCTGGAGTGATATGTTAATGTGTCACTCCACTGGTAGGGAAATATTTTCATTTCATTCCCTGTGATGCTGTTGAAGCTGTTATAATATTCTAACAGGCATCCGGAATATGAGTAGGTATTTTCTTCTACTCTTTCACCATTTTTAGAATGTGATTGTTGACTTCAGCTACCATATTAGGAATATACATCCATTCCATTCTTGGAGTAGGTTTGTATTCATACTCATGTACTCTTAATCCTGTCATTTAATTCTAGCAGTACTCATGTGTGGGGGAAGAGAGTTGAGTATGCTCCAAATTTGCAATCAGGGATTTTCGATGGACTTCTCCAGATGCTACCAAATGAGACTGTTGGCAGGCTTGATGAATATTGGTAGGTGTATGTGTCTACTGTGTATTCTTAATCAAGTATGGTTGAAGAATTTCCTTTAATCCTGGTAGACGAGACTGCTGACAGAATTGCTGATTGTAAACAAGTGTATGTTCCTGTTTATCAATTGCCACCATATTAGATTGGCGAGCTTCATTGGTTGTAGTCAGATGAGCCTGCTGACTAGCTGATGAGTTATAAATAGGTGTATATGCCTGCCTATAATACTCCACTGGAATTGCCTGGCGCGATTGGCGTGTTGCTATCAGACGAGTCTGCTTGGCAGTAACATCAGGACGGGCGGGTGTATATGCCCGCTCGTTTCTTTCCATCAAGTAGGCTTGATGGACTTCTCCAGAGGGGGAAGAAGTAAGAACGTGCTCCCTTTTGACTAGATTTCGCCTCTGGAGGTTCGTCTTGAATGCTCGGATCTGAGGGACCTGTGGTGAACCCCTAAAGGCAACACCTTCATCATGTTGAGTGTGCACTGCCGCACGATTCTGGTGGCGATTGTCAATGGGATCCCTTGAGAAGGAATCATATATACATGAATTACGACCTTGAGTAACCTTCTCATTAACCTCCCCATAATATTGGAGGTACTGGTTATTCAGTTCTATGGATAATGACCCAAAACGGTTGGAAATGGTGGTTGGTATCACCTGCTTCCGGATCGCTGATCGTCACTATCTGGAAAACCAGCGTGAATTATTTACTTGGAGGTATTTTCAAGTGTCCTCCAGAGTCGGAATGGTACCATGCTGATGGTATTCCTTAACCAGTGCATTTGAGACCCTGCAATGATGACGTTGAGTAGGTGATTTATTCCTCAGAGCGGACAAAGATCTAGTAGGAGTAGAAGTAGATGCATTCATAGGTGTAAACTTTAGAGAAGCCATTTCTGTAATGTAGAGAGATCTTGGAAATGATTTCCTGTTTGATATAACAGACATAATCAAGAAACGTTTGGCCACCACATCTTTTGGATGAGCACATATGTTATTGATTTCTTTTTTGGCACACACATTGAGTTTAATAGGGGCCTAACAAATAAGTAAAACATCATTTATCTTGGTTAATGATTCACATTGGGTTCACTATCTTTTGTTTCCTATGGAAATGGGGATGGCCTTGTTTTCTTAAGTTTCAAACTTTACAATTGGTTTCTAAAGGGTTTGTTAATAGAAATGGAAAAATCCAATGATTCTATATCAATTTAGGCATACTTTCCAAAGATAGGTGCTCATTAGTTGTGTACCGATGAGGCTTAATAATTCTTATTGGTCAAGATGATGGGAGGTCAGACTCATCACACCATTTGGGGGGAATTATTTTCTACTTTGGGACTCTCTTTATAAATTTGTGTTATGTTTGTGAATCCTTATTAAATTACCATGTATGAAAATGACCTTTCCTTTAGATCGGAAAATCAATGATTGATATGTATGAGATTTAAGGAGTCTTTTAGATGTATTTTAGGTTCTTCATTGATAGAGAATCATCTGTATTTGTTATATATTCTTAGTAAATGGTATATTTAAACACATTTATATAGAAATAACGTGGTTATTATGATAACCATACCGGTTTTAGAGACACTTAGTGGGGACCCGATGTTTATTTTCTTTCAAAAGGACAGTGATTATTTCAGAGTTGGGATTGTACCCACAGATGGGATACCTACGTATCCTTGTTTAGAAAATGAATCAGAACCCACATAGTTCGAGTAATGAATTATGAGGTTTATGCATGATTTATGGCTCAAATAAATATGTCATAATTACGTTTACACTCTAAGCTCACGTGAGTCATACTTTGTGTGAGAAGCAATAGGTATTAGTAAAACCTGACCCTTGTGCCATGAAATATGCAATCATAAGAAATAATGTGGGGATTATGTATGTTTGACTTCCCATATAGATGAGGATTGGGATTTTGTTTAGGGAAGAAACTTGGGAACAAGGTCCATAATGTTATATGTGCTTTATGGAGATTTGGATACATAACTTAGGGCTTACTCCTGAGAAGGATGTCCAAATTAGAGGGGACTTAAGATTGGCTTTTATACCTGAGAAGGAATCCCTAATCAAAAGAAATTAATAATGGGGATTACTCCTAAAAAGGAGGCCCAGGTTAAGGGTACTTGAGACTTTGGGGCTTACTCTTGAGGAGGATGCCAAATTTTAAGGAAAATTATGATTGGGTCTTACTCCTAAGGAGGATCCCCATATTAAGGTAATTTGAGATTGTGGCTTACTTCTGAGGAGGATGCCCATATTAATGGGACTTGGACTGGGTATTACTCTTGAAAAGGACAGCCATATTAAAGATCTTCTCATATTAGAGGATGAGTTTTAATGAATAAAATCTATATCCTTAGTGACATAAATATATGTAAATCACTAGGTTTTGAGAGAGGTTCCACAGAAATTCTTTCAGATAAGGAATACAACAAAGGATCCATGCTAAAATTGGCTATGAAGAGGGTTTTGAAGGCTAAATATAGATGAGGAGAGGTGGATTTTAAAGAAAGAGTTGGATAGGTAGGAGTGGCACTAAAAAGAGGCAGGCACGCAGGTCTTGTTTTGGTGCGCAAGTATTGGTCTCACAAGTATATTTGTGCGACACATGTGTACTTGTGTGATGGTTAACCCACACGGTAATACATGGTCGATACTTGGATCAATCCCTTAGTATTATCCCTGAATACTTCAAAACGTTTGACATGCTTTTTTTATTGAAGGGATAACACGACGCACAAGTGTGAACATTTCCCTTAAGGGTTGGACACTTAGGTGCACAAGTGTTGATGCATTTCAACACTTAGTCCTTGTTCCCCCTCTTTAGATCTTCCATTATTGGTAAGAAATTACCTTATAAGTGTTTGGAAGAATTCAAGTAGAGACTAGGGTGTCAGGAGCTTAAATATGACTTTTGGATTTTGTTTTTCCTTTTATTGGGGGTCCGACAAGGGGTATTTATAGGCTACTGAAGACCTTGGGAGAATATCATATAGGGCGCGCATCGTACCTGCACGGCCAATATGTTGTGTGAAAGTATAATTGTGCGACCATGATGAAACTTGTGCAACCCATTCTTAAACAAATCCTTTTTCATGCCTTTTCCAATTTTTTATGTTTTTTCAAAGGATGAATCTCTTTGTGCTTAAGGTATTCCCCTTTTTCTGTCATTAGACTCTATGATGGAAAGGAGTGCCAATAGTGACCTGACCAAGAATATCAATGGTGTTTATGTACATGGGACTCTATTTTCCTTTCTTCAAAAATATCATTATCATATTCCATTCATATATGTGGAGGTATACCGTGTATCCAACCTCAAACTCTATGTTCATTTGAAAAGTTTCTACATAGATATTTTGTCAACATTGTGATTTTATACTGATTGGTTTTCAACTTTCCCACCATGGTTTTGACCATTTTAGGTCCTAGAAGCATACATTCACTAACTTCAACCCATCATGTTGATTTTCAACATATTTTACCATAAATGGCTTCACATGAATCTATTCGGATGTGCTAGGGTAAAATGTTGTTGTAATAGGATTCAGTTTGAGGTCGCTATTTGTAACATCTTGTTTTTATGTTCATTGAACAAGCTATAAAAATTCCATCCAATGTCCAAATTCTCCATTCATATTAGCCATTATCATTTGAATTATAATCCATATTTAATTTTATCTTAGTATATTGATAATGTTTGGGAATCTTCTAGAATGTTGAGGTGAATCTCAGATCATGATCAGATAAGATTATTATTGGTACTCCTGGAAACCTTACAACATCTCTAACATATATATGTGCTTGTTCGTCACGAGATATGTCCTCTCATATTACAATAAAGTGAGTGGTATTTGTGAGAAAATAGAAAATCCAAGACAACCCAGATAGAATTTTCCCCCTCTATGTCTTCAAAAGTCTGATGAAAAATTCCATGGTGATGTTTTGCAATTTCCATGTTGGTATCAGTAATGGTTTCCTCATCCCATTATACATTTTTTCCATTCAGCCTTCAATTTATAACATAATAGAAAATTTGATGTGTATTAAAAACTCTCCTCATTCTTATTTTCCACTAATAGTTCTCTCAGAGATCTCTAGACATCATTGTTCTCCCTGGGTGAATACTGAATTTTGATCCATGTGAGTCACTTAGAATATATTTCCTTATCTCATTATTGGATGGTACACATAGTTTGGAACAATATCTTTCAACTCTTTCCCCATAAATTTTGAACTCTGAGGATTCCTCATTCTTCATTGATTCCACCTTCTTCTAAATTTCTACATCATTTATTGAGAAACCATCATTTTCCTTTTGAGGAATTATTGATAAATAATTTGAGAATGTTTTTATGATGTAAATTTCTTAATGATCTTCATCTATATTCATTAGATATCTAATAAGATTGGATCATTTTCAATTATCATCACTAATAATGTTTCATGATCCTTTATACATAGAAAATATTCCACCTAATTTTCTTTTCATAGATGGTAGTGGATGGATCAATCATAATCCTTGACGAGTTATATTCATTATTCTCTATATCTTAATATGATCATTCTATATGAATACATATTTTAGGATTTTATAATCAGTATATATATCAAGATTCTCCTCATAGAGATAATGTATCAATATATTCATCAAGAATATCACAATTTCCAACTCTAGATCATGTGTAGATATTGGTTCTCATTAACATTCAATTTACTTAAGGTTTTGGAGATCAATTTATCATTCTACATCATTACATATCCTAATATCTTTTTAAAGTATCATTGTACATCAAAACGTGTTCCCCACTTTTTGGTAGTGTGAGTACTGGCAGGGTGATATGCCTCTTTTTTAACTCTTTGAAGTAGTATTTACATTCTTTGGTCCAGAAAATCATTTATGCGTTTTGAGTCATCTTTGTTTGGGTGTTTGGAAGTCGTGATAGTTTTATCAAAAATCAGCGTTAATTCCCAGATAGAACATGGAAACTATGGATCGCTGTAACAGATGTTTTCCAGGACAATGTTCAATTCCCTATGTCTTTTAAAGGTCCATATATATTCTTTTTCTAGTGATGAAATTCCCCAAAAATGATACTTCTTTAATCCAGAACACCCATTTACTGTACATTTACAAATATATCACAATACACCAAGTATTTAGAATAGAATAAAAATGCTCCTCATGTTCCTCATTACTGTTAGAGTATATCAGAATAACATCAATACATACTACTAAAAATTTATCAAGGCCATCACTAAAAAATCCTATCATTATGTTCATCAATATTTAGGGAGCAGTAGTTTCACTGAATGTAATCAATATGAACTCAAACTGTCCATACCTCATTCGAAAGGAAGTGTTGGGAATATCTTACTTCCTTAGAATTTAAGGGAGATATCCTAACAAAAGTTCTGACATAGAGAAATACATGGCCCTACATATATGATCAAACATGACTTATTTTATTGGAAAGAAAACATTTTCCATTTCATGATTTTGGTTAGATTATGATAATCAAGGTAGAGGCACATTCATCTGTCATTATTCTTAACAAATAGGGCATGTGTCATCTATGGTGAATCACTCGAACATATAAATCATTTTTTCAAATTATCTTATAAATTTTTGTTCAGTTCATCCAACTCAATGGTTGATATTCTATAATGTAGATTTTATTTGGGTAGAGATACTTGAGTAAGTTCAATCAATAATTCATCCTCTCTATTTGGAAGAAGACCATTCAATTCTTCTGGGAACACATCACTATAGTCTATCATAATGTGAATGTTTTCATGCATTATTATATCATTTTTCACAAAAAATTTAGTGGAACATGATTTCTCATAAAGGAATAATATCCATATATTAGAAGATGATTCTCAGATATATTTATCACAGTCCATACACATATACAAAATTGGAGGATGAGTCGAGATGTAAAGAGTGATCTCACTTTCATGAAAGATGACTTTGTATTTGTATACAGATATCCGATACATGCACAATACAAAATCAATCATCTCTAAATGAAGTAATATAGAATTTGGTGGGAGTTTCATCCCACAAACATTAATAGGGGAGGAGTCATATACATTGGATGAAATAATTTCCTCATTTTATTTTCTCACGGATAACTAAACTTCCATATTTTGATGTGGTGTTTTAATTTTTCCTCTAAACATGAATGATATGAAATATTGAATAGAACTACAATAAAATAGTACATTATCTATACATTAATGAACAATTGTATACCTATCACCACATTATTTATAGGATCCACATCAGTTTGTATTAATGCCACAATCTCTCTCTTTATCTTTTGGGTATTGTTGCTAATGATGTTGATTACCCCTGAGGGCTCGATATTAGGTTCACTATCATACATAGTACCTATTCTCACAACAATTTAAGAATTTAACCATTAGTATCATTCTAATTTACTCCACCAAGTTGTCTATCTTCATCATTTATCTTTGAAATTCTTGAGCTTGGTTAAATTATCTCCCACACTTGAATCGTTTCCCACATCCCTTCGATCCAGTTCCTATGATGTTTCTTCCTATAATTTTGACATGTAAGTGGCTTGGTTTTCTTTGTAACTTTTTTATTATATCCTACATCTTGAAACTCCATATTTCATTTCTTATCACTATAGCCATTATACCTTTACCAAAACCCCATCTCCACTTTTATATCACATCAAACAACTTTTTCATAACTCCCAATTTTTTGAATTAACAGATCATTTAGAAGTTGTGGTTTTAAACCAATATAGAATCTATATATATATATATATATAATTTTTATAACAATAATTGCGTTATACCTTTAAATACTAATGAAAGTTTCATTGTATGTATTAAAAGATTCACCAACATTTTTTTCATTTGCTCTATAAATTATCACTCTATCACTTTAAAAATTTTAGGATTGATATTATTATTAATTAATATTATCTTAAAGTCTTCCAACATCATTTCTTCAATGACATCCTTCTTCTTGGTGTTCATAATAAACACCCACCTTTGATCGGCCTCTCTGTATAGATGGTAAATACCTATAGTCATGTTCTCAATCTCAGAATAGTGAATCATATAAAAGATCCTCTCCATTGAGTTGACCCACTATTCTGTGTCTTGTGGATTGAATGATCCACTAAATATCCGAGGTTGTTTATGCACAAAAGAATTGATAGCCAGTTTCACCCACTTTGATGAAGGAGGATGTTTCACATTATTAATGTTATTGTTCATAGCCAGAGAAAGCTAGGTAAGAATCACCATGAAATTTTGTCCTCCACCACCCAAGACATTAGGGTTGTCATTATTGAAATCACTACATTGTCTGTCACATGGATTGTTGGTCTAGATTCAATGCATTCACTACATTTTCTAAATGATAAAATGTTTGAACAAAAATATTATTCAAAAAATAATTAAAAAATAAATTATTCCATTGTGAAATTAACTGTAATGGTGTATTTTTTGGGACCCCTATGTTTAGAATATTCTAAAAAACTTCTAGGGTGATTTCATATACTTAGCCTCATACTAAGGGGTTTCACAAACATTCTGAAATCTTAATTCCCAAATTATCTAAACCATTATCAGATACAAACTGTAGGAACCCTAATTTTTTATACCTAACTATTGCATTATTCTTGGTGATGAAAACATTGATAATAATGATATGGACAATGTAATGGCTGATTTAAAACTAATATTTACACAAACAGACTCAAAATTAATCAAATGAGTCTATATCGTGTTGTTTCTTTATAAGAATCCCTCTTGAGTAGGACTATGATCACCATATTGGGAGTACCTCTATGAGTTATATAGAGTCCAAAAGAGCCTAATAGAATCACAACATCATTTTACCTTCGCAACAAGCCCCACAATAACCTAGCCACTATATCCATGAAGGATATTGACGGTACCTAAATGAGTTAGATACAGTATGATAGAGCTCATCCATATCATGGATCCATTTTCCCTTCTTGACATGCCTTGTGAGCACCACTACATTATGAATGCAATGGAAGTTGATGGTAGCTTCCTGAGTCCGATAGAGTACGATGGATCCCTACTACTTCGTGACTTCCTTTTCCCTTCACGGTGAGCACCACGATCTTTGTGGAACCCCTTTTCCTATAAATTGTATGCTCACAACCCATTAATAACTATTTTTACCCTGAACATTAGCATTACTATATCCCATTTCATAATACACATAGACATCATTAACCTGAGAGAATGATGGATTGCACGAGTTATTTGAGGATTGCGAGCCTTGAATTACTTTGTTCTTCAGGTACCCTACTTATGGTAAGGATTGCCTTCATGAAGGCCGCCACCCTTTTCCTTGTAGGGTCCCCTTTGCATTTTCCAATGCTCTGTGAACATTAATACTTCATGGATCACTCTTTTAATAAGTCATTGGAAAAGGAGAGGCCATGCTCCCTAAGGGTATTGTCTTCTCTAATCACATTCCATTCACAAATCACCTTCCCTTCATGAAGCACCTTCCACTCGAGAAGCTCCACTTGATGATCCCCCTAGCTTCGTGAACTCCTTTCCCATGTAGCCCACCTGGATTGTGACAAGGGCATTAATAGTTCATCATGTAGTGCCTCATGTTCTATTTCCCCACCTAACTCTTCTCTACATAGGTATGAAAATATCAATTAATTATTCACATAGCTATGAAAACATGGACCCCTCAATTGACCAATCCTCTACCCCTCTGCTTAAGGTAATTACTAGTTCCTTCCCTTGCCCAAGGTTTAAAAGACACTACTCATGTATTTCCTAGGGGTTAAGTGAAATTCCTCCTCATCTGAGTTATAAAATGTAAAAACCCGAAGAACCATTGTCCTCAATACATGACATTAAATCGTATCCTCTCCTAGTATAATTCACATGAGCTGCCCCTCATCGGGAATTTTCCATGCCCAATCATCTTTGCAAGAGTGAGATCTTCCATAAATGAAATGAGATCCTCCATGTATAAAGAACCGTCTCTCTATGGGGAAGTGTCCCCACCCTAGTTTAATCCCCTAGAATATGATGGAAAAGGAATCACCATTTATCCTCTTTGTCTCCTTCAGATGGTAAGACTATAAGTTTGATAGGCACGTGGGACTATCAGTACACCATCCCTCTCCCTTTTGGGCTTTGTATCCAATAGTGTATCTCTTACAATATGTTCCTATATCTATATCCCTATTATGATAAACATGAATAATCCCCAAACCATTTCCCACTAAGGAATATTTCCTCATGCGACTATAGGACTATTTCTATTACTTGTTTCTCGATCCAAGCATGATTAAGTAATAGTGACCATGACATCCTCTTTACTGTGCTAACCATGCATAATCCTCAATCTGTTTTTGGGTCCCATTCCATGTGTACAGCCTGATAAAATACCCCTAATCACCTAACTACATGGAATTTGATCCATGTATACTAAACATAGTACGTAGGGAGCCTATCTAAGGTTAAATCCCATCAACCACCACAATCCATTTTTTGTCTTTGACACGTAAATTCGCATGTCCCATGTGGAATTAGAAATCCTGATCTAAAAAAAGAATGTGTTGACCCATTTTGGGTTTGTAGGATGACTCTTTGAGGTTCAATCCTATACAATGGAATGTTTTCTTATCCCTCCTAGGGAATTACCCTCCCTATGTGAAATCTTAACTTTATGGGACACATTTTCTCAATCCACCCCTTGAGTTGTTCTGATCCATCCTCTCATGCTACAATCCGTGCTCAATCCCCAAACATATAATATCTATCCAACCAAGAGTGATCCTATTACGAAGGACCACTAACCATGCATATGCCCCTAGAATGTCTTTGGGCTGCTGTCCATGCGTATATCCCAATTCTATACTTCCATTCATAAACTATGTGGACATTCATCCAAATCTTTGAAAAAGGGTATATCGGAAGCTTCTCTTATGTTCAATCCCATTACCTTTTCCAATAATTACCCATCATCTTTTTCTCTATGTCTCGAGTGTTTCATTCCCTAACTTAGTGGTTCAATTTCCTTCATCTAACTACACATGTAGTCATTCTTCCAATATACCTCCTTCGGTGACACGCCACCCCACTTTACGAACTATGTGGAATTTGATTCCATTCCATAAGGATATGTATGAAGCTTCCCCTAGATTCATTATCATGACTATGCTCTGACCATATGTTCAATCATCCCTTCATCTATATATATCTTGATTCATAACTTGGCCACTACATGCCCATGACATCATGCCATCCAAATCATTGTTTCTTCAAGTAGAACCTAGGAAGATATGAATGAACAACCCCCACAGAATCCACCCTCATTAAAAAAATATTTAAATTATTGAGAAGGGCCACTATCCATGAGTAATACCCAATATCACCCCTTTAAAATATGTGGGTTTTGATCCCTATATTCTATATAGTGTATCCATGAATCCTTCTCTAGGTTCATTCCTAGACAATGGTAAAATTTAGTGTTTACCTCATTGGGATATATCTTCTTTGATCCAATCTTAATGGTTTCTATATTAGTATTCAAGGTGTGAAACCATCCTATAATGTGACCCTCCCATCTTAGGTCCACTCTTAATGAGAATTTTGATCCAAATATCCAGTAAAACTTTAACGTTCTCCCTCCTAGGGATGTACCCACCTGACCCTATTTCATAAGCATTCTAATCATTATGATTAATCTCCAAAATATGTTAAACCCATGGAATACCACATGTTAAACCTAGAAATATGGGGAAAATCATGGATAAATTCCTCTTGAATAAGAATATTGGTGATTGATGTTCGAATTCTTTAGTTTCTATTCCATTGAGAAGTACATAGATGAAGAATAATAAATGTGTTCCAAGGCTACAGTTTACAAACATTCCATTGATGCATAGTGGGACTACTCTAATGAACGATATTTTTTCAATGATAGACCCTTTATAATGTCAATACATATGCATCGTAATTAACCAACATCCACGAAGAGATGTCTCTGGGAATGGGTTTAACAAACAACACCTTATTCTATTATAAGGAATCCACATAATTAGATATTGACATCTCATCAAACTGTTTCGATAAAAGAGAAAACCTATATGAATATGAAATGAATGGAACCCACCATTAGAATGTGGGAATGTGGGGTGACAGACTTCATGTGGCCACAATGATGCATGACCCATCAGAAAGCACTGGAAATATAAATGGTTAACCTGATATGAACTAGTTCTCCTCTAACTATGGATATTAGTAATGCTTGAGAGATTGATATATTGTTCTCTCACATGATCCATCATTCCAGTACCATGTCCTTCCAATAAAATAGTGGGACACACATGAAACTCACAAGAATTAAGGCTAGTTAATTTTTGTTCATTCTGTTCTATGTAATTGATAGGTTGGATATCTCTTTCCAACTATGGAATATTGAATGATGTTAGGTCATTAGGAATTTTTTTCCTGATATTTATACAGATTGATGAATCTTCCTACATTGAAGGACCCCAACTCTAGGAAACCAATCACCCCTCCCATATATGTAGGGGTAGGAGGAATAATAATGAGTCAATCTACCATGGCACCACCTCCACCATGAATTCATCCACAACTATAGCTACCGAGCACCCAAACCCCACCTCACCATTCTAAATTGAAAAAATAAAACTGATAGACATTATTGTATGAAGATGTGTGTGGGATGTGGTTATTACCATTAGAGATATGTCCCACCAAGACATGGAGGATCTTTAGTTCCTCACTATAACTATTACCCCCATCGACCTCATAGGGATCCAACCCACACCCCCCCCCCCCCTTGCCACACCAACATTCCACCATTTCATGACGCTCACCATGTAGCTTTCATATGATGCATTTCCCAACATCAATGATGAATGGGATATCCAAGCCACCCCATAAAGGATTAAAATGTTAGTGAATCCATAGTGAGATCCCACTTGGACATGTAAATACTACAAATTTATAGCCCCTCAGACTAAAGTACAAATGGCCTACACCCTTGCTCAGCCGAACCTATCAGGTGTGACCTGACACTAACGTCGATTGCAAGCTCAATAAGGTGAAAGATAGGGGCATCATATTCTACACCTTTAGTGACCCATTCCACCAATAACACCTAAAACTAGTTCCCATATATTTTTGAGCAGGGGTAGTTCAATGCCTCATTGTGATAAAGACCCCATCCACCATACAAGCAAGTTTCTTCTGACTCTTTCAGTCACTGACATGATCAGAATCCATCACAGGCTGACCTATCTTGATGATATCAGGTACGAATATTCTCCTTGTATCAAGACCATCTAGTGTGTATATCCTTCGATCCCTCACACTCAGCATGGAGGTCCACCCCATTTCATGATCACTAGTCTGAATGGAGTTCCTCTCCATCATGTTGACACCCATCACAGAGTCCCTCCCCGTGCTTATGATTCTAGGAACTTATGTCCTCCCCATGTCACTGATCATCAATTTGATGGCCCTCAAGACGTTGTTCCTAGCTCATGTGGAGTTCCTCCCCATAACATCATTGACTAGAGATAAGGTCCTCCTCACCCTATCAACTGTCATCATGGAGGTCAACCCTTCTATTGAAATCATCCTAGCATAGTTCCTCTCTGCTCGAGAAACCATCCATGAGAATGTCCTCCATGCGTCTTCGATAGTAAATACGGAGCTTATCCACATTTCTAGTTTGATTGGTATGGAGGATATCCTAATTCTACTACTTCCAAAAAACTAGGAGGTTATCCACAAAATAATATAAGTAGACATGTAGATCCTCCCCATGTTCACATTAGCACCAAGGGGGTTCCTCCTCACTCCAGCACTCCTAACCAAGGAGGCCCTCACCACACATCAACCAAAAAACATGGAGGTCCTCTCCATGTTCCATTCGACATATTCCTAGGTGATTCACACACCCTGATCATCAAATATGCTGTCCTACCTAATCCAAGGTGAATATAAATAGAGGTCCTCCCTAGGTCGATGATCCACCCAACCCTAATGAACAATCCTAGAAAAGAAGAGTGAATTTTCGCCTTTAAAGGAAGTAATCTTAGAAGCAATAAGTCATTGTCAATCTGTTCCACGTTTCAGATTGACGAGAAACATGAAACTCGATGATGGATACTTATCCTTGACCATCTACATTAAATTCATGGGTGGGAACCTACCTTGTGGGAATTTTCTTCCCATAATGTGATATGTACTAGATCCATTAAACACTCTATAGTTACATGTAAGAGGAGGTAGATTAGGATCCCTTATAGGGTATTTTTATGAAGTCTAATAAAAATAAATTTTTTGGTGTATTTTATTAATAATAAATGATATAATTTTCTAACATTTTTTTAAATATGTTTCATTATAAAATATTTTGGATTAGATCATTCATTTAAAAATTTGATTAAAATTCCAGTTTTACCCTTTAATGTGAACTATAGTAATTCAGACATAAATATTTTTATATGTATTATTTGAACATAATAATTTTTAATGGTGTTCTTGAATTAGTGGTAAAAACATTATTTGACATTATGGGTTTTAAATCATGCATTTGATTGGAGTAAAATTTTGATGAAGTCGATGATGGGATGGAATCACCAGATTGGGCATGAGTTCGATATTTGGTGATAAACACATCATCAATGTCTTGATTGGGACCAAATTTGGAGAGAATTTTAAACATAAATGTTATCACAAATCCACCTTCTGGAATGATTTCTTTTTTACATGTTTTGATATTAAAATAGGATAAGAAACATGGAATAAAATATTTGGCTGAATTTTCCCACTCACACATGAATCCACTAGTAACCTAGAATCCCTTCCACTATATTGTAGTGTTTTTTCTTCATTTAGATGATATTAGAGGTTCAATATAGTATTGGGATCATAGAAGAATTGGTTCCTTTCTAATTCAATTCACCGTTGGAGGAGGGAATCTATCACGCAAGGGTCTCCTCTAAAAGGCTCTTATATTCTCCTTCTCTATTGTAATATTCTTTTTCTTTAAATGAACATATATTTTCAATTAAATTTCTTCCTTTGTTTTCAATTTTATTCTTCTCCTAATAATACTATTTTGGTATGAAATCAAGATAATAAATTTTATCAGATTTTACCCATTCCTTGAACATTAATAATGAAAAATGTTCATACGATGCCTACACAACTCGTAGAATATTAATTCTTATCAGTAATCGATCTACCTCTTAAATTATTCATTTATATATTTTTAATCCATGAGATAATGTAATTTACATAATATGATCAATGTATTTAGTTTTTATATTACATGAATCTATGCATGAAATTGACAATTTGACCCAAAAACATGCGAGGTCAATGATTGTACAAATTGTGAGAGTGAAAAAAGTATCAATTAAAAAAATTATTGTGGATAAATTAGTTCGGTTGACATATAATCCCTAAAAACAATTAATCATTATTTAGAGAATGGATTTATTCTCTAATTTACCACTAACCATATGCTAGCCATAGAATGATAATCAAATAAGGGTGTTGGGATTTCATGTTCTAAATCTATCCCAGGGTTTAGGTCTTTTAATATTTTTGGTAAAGTTAATTCTCATAGGGTTTGAGTGTTATAAAAATGGGGATCATAAATAAGTGGATGTAATTTTAAATGTTGATGATTGCTAATTATGTGAAGACATATATTTTGATCGATTACACCTTCTAAAAGTATTTTCTAATATAATATTCTCATTGTTCCTTATTATTCAAATTTAATTTCAAAAACCAAAAACAAAAAAATTATCATATACATGTATCGTAATTATAATAGATTTATAAATAGAACCCCCATACATAATGTAGTTTTCTTCTTCAATTTTATTTTTTTATAAGAATACATTTATAATTTTTTAAATCACTTCTTCCGTTGATATATGACCGTGGTTAGCTAGTATGATATGCCTATGAAGTAAAAAAGAACACATCATTTGAAAGCACCCAAGACAGTGCCTTTCACAGTCCTATCCATCATCCCTAGGATGATTTTTTACAATGAAACAATATCATGGAGTGTTGTTCTAGGGTTAGTAGATTATTAGAACTAGCCAAATCAGCCACCAATAATCACCACCCTCATGGATGAAGTCATTAATGCCACACAATATTATAGGGACAAGATGATAATATTGGTACCATCTACAAGGGACAACCCAATATATAGTGGGTTTTCATCTCATGTAGTGTTCTTTCCACATACGAATCCACCTCCACAATAGACTACGTTAGTGCCATTGTAATGTATTCAACCTCACCAATTGAAAAATGGGGAAATAATTTTTCAAATACATCCTCTAGATGGATAATGTCATGGGATACTCTTGTTGAGGACTAATTATCTGAGTTATTTTGTCCTATTTATACTCCATATATTGAAATCATAAAGTATCCCAACCGGGATGTGGTCTTGTTATTTCACTTAACCATATGAGGTTTCTTATCATATCCTTCATGTGTGCATAATGCTATATATTTCCAAGGGAAAGCAAGATTTTACCAATGCTTCATAAAATATTTCAGTAAGATTCCCAATTCTATATCATGACAACATCAAAAGGCTTATGATTTTGTTCTTAATTATTTTGAAGGACATCCTATTGTGGGATAAAATATTGTTTGACCACTCTATATATCATACAAACCCCACAGTGGGGCATTCCATTTGAGCTGATGTGTGCTGCTTTACACATTTTAGTTAGAGAAGTCTTATCAAAGTGTGTGGAGGGACATTCACATATGCTTGCCTATGATTTTAGGACAATGGATTCATACCAATAAAACTACAAAAACAATTATAACGAGTTTATTTCCTTCATATTTTCATTATATAAATTTCAGTCATAATTATTAGGCTCTAATTTTGTCAATATTATTACCATGTAGTACTGAGGTACCTCATGAAGAAGCCAAATGCATTGCCCAGACTTATCTGATTGATGATCTATATTCAAGGATTTGATATTGAAATAATGTACAATAATGGGTCAGAGAACATGGTGGTGGACCACTTGTGTAGTCTTACACACACACACACTAGAGGATGACCCCATGTACAAGTTACAAGATCGAGACATTTTCCTCTATGTGTATCCTTATGCAATCATAGGTACAAATTCTTGGAATGTTGATTTAGTTTTCTAACTTGTTGCCTTTGAAATTATAGAAACATTAATGAAGTGTATTGTCCAAAAATTATTGAGTTATGTGATATTTTATTTTTAGGATTATCCCTACATTTGGGGAAAGTGTATTGATCAAATTATTATAAGGTGTGTTCCTAATCATGAGTATGTTTCTGTTATTCATTTCTGCCATAAACATTCAAAAGTTGGAAGCATTGGACCCCAATAAACATCTAGAAAAGTCTTAGGCTCTTGATTATATTGTCCTATATTCTTTTATGATTCTCATGTGTTCTGTATTTCATGCTCATGTTTCCAAAAAAATGTGATCATTTCTAAGAGACACTAGATTCCATAAAAACAATTTTATTTTGTGATATTATTTATATATACGGTACCTATTTATTAGTAATTTTCATAGTTCATTTGGTTATTTATATAATTTTTCTTTAGATTATGTGAGTAAATGGGTTGAGGTGAATGCCACAAATACATATTATTCTCATGTTATAGTGGAATTTTTCATGAAATGGATTTTTTGTAGGTTTGGAGTACAAAAGGCCATCATTAGTGATCATGGGACATAATTTTGTAATTAGAATTTGGCGTCCCTTATTCAGAATTATGGGGTGTCACATAAAATATCAACACCATACCTCCCCTAAAAAAGTGTCCAGGGTTTGGATTCAAATCAAGGGTAGATTTATATTTGGAGAAAACCATGCAGCCAAATAGGAAGTTTTAGGTCGACTATGTTAGATACCCTGGGAGGGGGGTGAATCAGGTTATGACAGATTAAAACAACTTCCCATATTAATCTTGTCTCACTGTTAAGAAAGACTCTCATCTCTCTCTTTCCTGTTGCAAAGTATAAACAAAAACTAAAGAATTGAAAAGACACATCAATTTTTACTTGGTTCACCCTCACTGGGCTGTGTCCAAGGAGAATACACTCGAAATGTGCCAATGTACCAAATTCACTACAAGCGCACTACTATTTAAAAATTTCTGGATAGATCACTTCTTTTCCCAGGCTCACTGGCTTTACAATATTTAGGGTCAGCTGACTACATTCCAAATGGTCACTCCCTGTTTCTCTCTCTCTGTCTCACTGCCGGTGGAGAGGATCGCCTTCTCCCACTTCCTTTGCTCACTGCTCTGGAAACGATCCACCCATATTTTATAGACCTGTCGTTCCCTTCATTATCACTAATGAATACATCCTCTTTTTTATGTACATGCTCTATTGAAGTCCAACATTAACCTATAAATGAATCTCACTTTGCACCGAAGGTATTGGGAAATCTTACAGCTTTCGTGTAGCCCTAAAATGACTATCGTTCTTCAACCATACCTGGCGGTCTTCTCCAAGCTGGCGCACAAGTTCTCCTCAACCACTTGTGTAACACTCACTTCTTTATTCCAAACGTCTGCGACTCACACCCTTTTACTCCCAAACCAATTTGTGTGCACAACAATAAACTATCACGCTTCTTAAAATCCTAGCGCACAAGTGTCACCAAACCACTTGCGCGACATCCCCGTATTCAACTCTAAACTTTGGTGACTGACACCCCTTCTCACTCAAACCATTTGGGCGCACAACTACCAACTGGCGCGCATCTTCTGAATATCGTTTTGCTTGCGCAACCACAAATCCACTTGTGCGACCACAACACCTTCGCGACGGGAGCTCTGATTTTCTCTAAGTGTTGAACTTGATGTCAAATGAGGATGGGTCAACCCTTATTTATAGGCTTTTGGACACACTGAGAATCGGCACACAAGTCTCATCTTGGCGTGCAATTCTAGCCGCCCTAGTCACGTGCGTGACCAAACCCAAAACTTGGGAGACCCCATTTTCCATTGCCAAATATTGATGTTCTGATCTTGAAAAAAAATTCCACGCAAGTTTCCAATCCTTAAATACACTGGAATAAAAGTTCATTTGACAAAAACATTTTTCTCCATTTGTCGATTTTGACTTCCAAAAATTTGGCAACATTGGAAAACAGCGCCACCTTGTATCTTCTCTTTTTGAACCACCTCCAGATCAACCATTCCTTTGTAGAAATTCATGAATAAATCATGGATCATTCACGACTTCCCTTGAACTTGACATGCCACCATGAAATCCCCTTTTTCAATAATTTTTTACGTCATGGTTTTCTTTGTCATCAAACACAACATAGAGGCCCACTTTGTCAACAAACACAATCACCTCAAAAATGCTTCAATGATACCTTGAGGGATTTTTTCCCAATAAGATGGATTTGAGAATTAACTTGAATAATGTGTTGTGGGATTATAGGATAACAAACAAGAACCCCATCAGTATGTACCTATTTGGGATATTTTTTAGGAAAGCTTGTCATATCCCCATTGAAGTCATGCATTGATCATATTTGGGATTAAAGAGATGCGACATGGATTTGGACAAAGCTATAAATCAATGAAAGATGAACATTCATGAGTTTGAGGAGATTTGACTTTCATAATATTAGAAATCAGGTATCTATAAGGAATTATCAAAATAATTTCATGACATAATGACTCAACAAAGGGAGTCTCATGTTGGAGAGAATGTTCTAATTTATAGTTCACGACAGAAGCTGATGCCCGGTATGTTGCATTCCAGATGGTAAATACCTTAAGTTTTATATCATATTTTTACTTATTAGGTAGTTTATATCACACAATACGACTCTATAAGGATATATATAATCAATGGATAATGTTCTATGTAATACATTGAGGGAAATCCAACTGATGTAGTTGATTTCACACAATGCATAAGCCCATCATCACATGAAAATATATATTTTTTACTATCCCTTTCACTTTATTATTATATTTCCTATTTAAAAGTATATATTTCATGTGCACATATCAACTCATAGTATTACATTTAAAACAATGAAATATTTTATGTTTGTGGGAGGGGAAAACATTTTGGGGTATATATTTACGATTTTAATTAGTGTTTTTTTTTTGTTTTTTGTAATAATTTAGAAACAAATACAATAAAAATTAGTAATAAACATATCATGACGTTATTTTTTGAAGGATGTAAAATGTTAGCTACATGGGAGTCTCTTACCTCGGGCATCCACAATAGAAAGCCTAATGCTTCTGATCAATTTGACACCCAGTATGCAAGATCCATCAGGGGTGTTGTCGCGGGATTCCCTTAAACAGTATCAAATACCTATGAACACATTGAACCCAAACACTATATTCATTGAGGTATTTTGGAAATCTACTTCTCAAAATAAGGGGTTCAAACTCGCTCAATTGATCTAATATTTTAATTGGTTGGTATGTTCTTTAAATGTATATCCTTGATGGTTTTTCTTCCCAAAAACATTGGATTTTATAATTTTCAAACTAGATTATAAATTTCAGAGTACATTCTATTTTTATTTAAATTTAAGGATGAGTATCATAGATTTTGGACCCTAGGTTCTTGGTATATCTGAGGTTGCGATAATAAAGTCCATAAATGGTCTCTCGACTTTTGTTTGGATTCTGATCCACCCATTTTTTCTCTCTAGCAAGGGTTCCTGAACATTCCCATACACCTTTCCAAACATGAGTCATTGGATTCCATTACTGTTATGTTTGGTCAACCCATCATGATCTGCTCCACCACCTTATTCCTCACACTTCCCTCTGTTTCTTGGATTTTCTCTTAGGATGATATTTCTAAATGAATAGCATTGTGATTTGGGAATGAAAACGGGGATAGTAGATTCATAGAGGAGGTTGTCATTGAGAATGTCCCAACATTATTCAAAACAAATTCACGAATTATACATTCATTGAATGAGTGTGAGAACCAATATAATGATCCTTGACCTCCCCTCATCTTCAAATCTCTTATGGTGGAAACAGATGTCTCCAAAATCCACCATGTGTATCATGCAGAACACACTACTAACCGTAATAAAATCTTGCACTATTCTTGACCCTCTAGGACTTTATCCGCCAACCTCTTTCCCGAGACCATGCACACCCTCAAGCCCTCTGAAAAAAACAACATCTCTATAATGAGAAAGTATCCACTATTGATGAAAGAAAACCTTTGGAAAGATAGACTGAAGCTGTACAATATCACCAGGATGAAACCTTTTTATTTGATCTTGAAAAACCATTCAAATGGTAGAAAACATCTTCAAATCAAGATCTAGAAATAGTAAGAAAGCAAAAATTGACTCTGATGTCTTCATTACTCCGAGTTCTAGGAAGAACAGTAAATGTAAGAATAATATCAATATATAATAAACAATTGTTATGTGTTCTATTGTTGAAAGAATGAATGAACAAAAAGAAATTCCACAACAACTAGCCCCTACTGAGAATATTTCTTCCCCCTCAGCTACTTCATTGAACTCATTTGATTATTTAGACTCTAAAGGGTCATCGAGTGAGGATAATGAAAATGGTCTTGCATATTGAGATGCCTATGTAATTCCAAAAAATTTGTATTTTCCAAATGACCAAGACTCATGAATGGAAGGGAATGATAGTACTATATTTAGGTAGTATAAAAATGGGGAGATAAAATTAGATTCCAATATTTGTTTCAGAAAGTGGGAATTCATCAAGGTGGTTGAGGAATTTAAAAAGGATCCATATTGATCATTAAAGATATCCAATTGAAATGAATCTTAAATATTCATTTCGTTTCTGGAGTATCTATAGTACCCCTCTCCACCCTTTGTTTGCCTTGACTTTTTTTTCTATGAAGCCCCCTGATTGGTTTTCACATACTATTTTCTACGAGAAGCAGGTTAATCTTCATCGAATTCTGATGCGACATATATAATTTCTTATTCCAGTGAATGGTTTCCCAAATTGATGTTAGGGATGCCATTATTGATTTATTTATTCTCTAGATAATGTTATTATGGATTTCATGAGAACAGGGTGAAGTAACTCAAACTATTCTCCCCGAATCAGGGTTATCATAACCTTTATTTTTTGTGGTGTGGAGATGAAGCATGATAGAGTATTATCATTTCTATTTGAATCTCATTGTTTCAATATTTTTCTATAATTTTCTTTTGGTGTAAATATATTACACCTCGTACTTTCCTTTCTAAAAATTATATTTCGATAAAATTCTTTTGGAACAAATTGGGATACCAATTCATGTCATTTTTCAAAAAAAAACTTATCATGAAACATTATCATTTCCATATGGAACATATAGAAAATTAATGTTTTCAACATTCATTAGTGGCCTGATTATAATGAGAATGATTTAATTATTAATGGTTTATTTTTAAAAAAATGTAGGTTGGAAAGGATATTATTGTTTGTTCCCTTATAAAACCATTTAGATTGTGACACCATTATTTATGATATTTTTTCATGGAAAATTGTATCATTAATTTATCCCCACATCTTTTCATACAACCAGGACTTGTAAATTTTTTCCTACTCAATTGATGGTATAAACAGGTTAGGTAAGAGAATTAATCTTATGTTAATGGTTGGTTCATACATTCATTTCTATTCCAATCAATATCATTACCATACCGAATTGACCAATGTGTTCGTACTAGATGTTTGACAGTTGTACATCCATAAAAAACTAAAAAAAATAAATACCAAAAAATTATTTATTAATAAATAGGGGAGTGTAGAAATGTATAACACATGGGGATATCTAATTTAGGAGATTATGGTTTGACTTTTCGGAATGCATAAGTGATTGTGTCTTGAAATATTATTGTAGTAGAATATAAAATCGGCATGTTGAATAAACATTGGGCTGTAACATCTTAATAAATTCATGGATGGGGTCCAAATTTCGTGGGAAGGTAGAGATATTTTTTCTTATAAAATAATCATTCTGGAGGGACAGTCGGTTCACCTTTTTTGAGGGTCAAATAAGCGGTTCGACTTAGAATAAACATTTTGGCAGAATATACTAATTCACACTTAAAACCAATTATAACCGAGCCTCCCCTCCACTGTATAAATGTCTATTTTTCTAATTTGTAGTGTTTTGAGGTTCCATATAATATTGGGAGTATATAAGAATTGGTTCCTTCAAAATTTAATTCACCATTAGAGGAGGAAAGCAATCAAGTTAATATTTCCTCTAAAATGACATTAGTATCCCCTTCGTTGTTGTAATATTGTTTTTCATTCAAAAAACTCTTAGTTCCCATTCAATGTATTCTATTATATTAAATGTATTTATATTTTTTTATTCCTGTTTGGTATGGAAATAATTTTTAGATACTTTATTGGGTTATACCCTTACTATGACCTTTAGAAATACAAAATGTTTCTATGATGTATATACCACCCATGGAAGAGTAGTTCTTTTTAGTAATCTATGTACCTATTAACTTTTCCATTTATTTATTTTGAATCAATGATATACTTAAATTAACATAATATGATCAATGGATAGGGTTTTTGAATTAGAATAATCTAGAGAAATTGAATATTTTACATAAAATCACATGAGGTCGAGATTGGTGTAAATTGTGATAGTGCAAACTTAATGAAATAAAACAAGATCATGTGTGATTATTTTGTAGTGTGAAAATAAAATCCCTAAAATCAATTACCAATTATTTACATAATTTACATATACCCTAATTTACCACCTACCATAAGCTATAATTATAATAAAATACAAAGTAGGGTGTCGTGATTGCATGTTCTAAAGCTAGACTAGGGTTTAACAATTTTCATCTTTACGATAAAGTTAATTCTCATAGTGTTCAGGGGTTAAATAATTAGCTCATCATAATTATTCAGAAGTTAATTTAAATGATAATTATTAATAATTAAGTGAATATTTAGAGATATATCGATTATTTCCACTAAAAATATTCTCTAAGAAAAAATTTTCAATTACTGTCTTATTAATAAAATTTCATTTAAAGAAACACAATAAAAATACAGTCTTATTCCTTCATAATTATTATTGATTTATAAATTTAAATCCCATTTCCTTTATGTAGTTTGTTTCATATATTTTATTTTTTTTTCAACATACTTTTAATATGTTGTAAATCACTTCCTCTTATGAGAGACGATCAGGATCATACACTCTTCTACACCAAAGAAGAAAATATTACACATCATTTTAAAGATACCATGATAGATCATTTCAAATTAGAATCATTTATAAGGATTCATATTATTTTTTAAACCAATTTATGGTATTTATTTTATTTTACATTTTATTCCCTTTATCTTTTATTTCATTCAAATTTACCCAATCAGAATTGTTTTATTCGTTTGTTTTCTTCTTCTTATTCTTATTTTTTAGGAACATCAACTAAAAATCCTCAATTTTTATGTTATGATTCAATTTCCTTCATTTAATTTTATGGTTTATGACACAAAAAATCCTTATGAACTGTTGGATATCAACCCTAATATTTAATGTAACCTTCAAGATCGAATCAAAAAATCTTAGTCTATGAGAAGTGTCAACATTCAACCAGTTAGAGAATTTCTCCATTATGGTAACATTGTAATTGTATAAAATTCTAAATCAAATATTAATTAGGAACCAATGTCAGAAAACAATAAAAATGAACTTATTATAACCATTTCATAATTGGATACACCCAATATTAACTATCAACCAAATTGTATTTCATACACAAACCTCGAATCAGACATTGAAGTGAAATCTTGTTTATTCACCTTCTTCAAAATTTTGATGGCTTATGTGGTGAGGATACAAACATAAATTTAAAATAATTTAATGGGGTTTTCTTAACCCTTAGAAAATAAATGTATCTGAATATCAAATAAAACTATGTGAATTCTTATTCTCACTTGATTTAACTAGAAATGATTATATTTACTTTTTACAAACAAAACATGTAAAATTATGTAATTATTTGAAATATATTTTCCTACAAATATTTCTTCTAGAATTGAGGAAAACTTCTATTTGAAAGGAGATCTCAGGGATAAAGATATCATAAGGGGATTAAATGTGTGGTTATTGGGAGTGATTCAAGAAGTTGTGTGCATGATGACCACATCACTAAATCAGTGATCAACTCCTCATTATTTAATTCTCTGATAGAATTACAACTACAGAGAGGAATATTGTGGTTGTTGTGGCTGGAGGGGAATTGGTGGACAAAACACTAGAAGTTACAAGTGTTTTGATCAATAAGATGGAAAAAACACCCAATAATTTGGCTATTGAGGTACACCCCATGCTAGAAGAGTTAATCAGGTAAGTACTTCTATTGAAAATAATTTGATTGATACCAATTTGGATGAATTAAACACTCTGTTGAGGTATATTGTTTCGATAAAAAAATATCTCAACCCACTCATGTGAGGCATTGTAGAATTTTCACTAAAACATATCACCCAACTAATTGTTCCTCCAAAAACAGGAGGAAGAGGATTTCTCATTAGTTTTATATGGGATAGAATATCAATAGAAACAATACCCACATCCCTATAATAATTATGATTAATGCGCTTCAACATACAAGAACAGGTGGATGGATAAATTAGACACGAGGTATGTATTTGGGAAATAAAATGCCCCCTCATTAATAAAATTTCTATCATCCTCCACCTTACAAGCATGATTTCCAATAACCCCAAAAGACATTTGAAGCTCAAGAATCATTATGCAAAAAAAAATTAATTTTCAACCCAAGGATTATTCAAACCCAAATAAACATTTGATATAATTTATTCTTAATCAATATAATGAGCTAAAATGTAGATGTTCTTAGTCGAGGGAATTTATGAGACAAATGAGCTAGATTTCCACAACCCTCCATGAACTGGTAAGTAAGAACTCCAAACATATTCCATCCCAACTAACTCTAAATCCTAAGGGGAAGGCTAGTGCCATCACATTGATATGTTATAAGAAAACAATAGATATGTCAACACCTATCGTTTAACCGTGATTCACCTCGACCATGGAGAAGCTCCATTCCCTACCAATTGATGAGTAACCCAGGTTTATAATAAAAGGTAAGAAAAATATTGATTGTGTTCCTCCAAAACCCCTTCCATTTACAAATAGTGTTGTTTATACAAATAATATGGATTTAGATGTGAGGGAAAAAGAGGTTTTGGGCATATTCAAGTGTGTGGAGATAAACATCCCCATATTGAAGAGATTAAAAAATCCTAAGGAAACAATTATTAAAAGAACTATTTCTAATAGAAAATGGTTCATGGGAAATGATTGGATCAATAATTGAAGGAATGTTTCAGCACACATTACCCAAACTCAACCAATGACAAAAATACTCAAGGATCTAAGAATTATCACCAAACCATGAACCATATGAGATTTTCACTTTTCTAAGGCTTTTCGTGATTTAGGTTATTCCATAAAAAAGAGACGTCAATTTGTATTACCTTATTTATAGGTCAATGAGTTTAATTAGACGAGAGCAGTGGTATATTTTGAAAATAGAGTGATGGAATATCAAATTGGATTCCTTGAGAATGTACTTGTTTATGTATGATATATGATACTTCCTGAATATTTCTACACACATAACATGGAGGATTATTGGGTAAATTATCACTCTCCCATTATATTAGGTTGTACATTCCTTAAAACTGAAAAAACTATCATAAATTACCCTGAGGGTTCACTTTCCATGGAGGGTGGAGATAATGTTTCGATATTTAATGTTATGGACACCATGAAATACCCCTCAAAGGACTATTCTTCTATTTTATATCTCCCATGTGAAAAAACAGATAAAAATCCCATGGATTTTGAATATCCTATAACAAGAGTTATTATGAGTATTGTTTGTAGTTTGATGTCTAAAAGAACATCCACAACTTTTTTGAATGAAAAAACCTATCATAGATTTTATTTTTAAATAGATTCATGTTCTGATTTAGATAACGCTCGCACTGATTATTACTTGTTTTTTGAGTTTTCTGATGGATTTGATTCATGAATCTCGGATTTTCAAGAATTATATTCTGGTTTGGATATTAATTAGGTTAATATATCAATTTCTTTAATGTCCATATCCATACATCACCCCAGCATTGGAAGTCAATCCATTTCCACCAATTATCAATTACTGAAACTTGTTATGTTGTGAGAAATTAACTGTTCTAATTTCAATCAATCTCCAATTTAAACATGAATAAAAACATTTGGAAATTATAAGGGAGTAAATTTTGGTGATTGGGTGGACCTTGGATAACATATAAGGTATTATACCATCCATTTTCATGAATAATATTCTTCTGGATGGTGAGGATAAACTAGTTAGGCTTCCACAAAGGATACTAAATCGAACACTTCTGGAAGTTGTTAAAAAATGCATTAAAAAATTTTCATTAGGTAGTAATAATTTTTCCCATTTTAGATTCCTAGTGGGTGATTACTGTTCAGTTTGTACGAATGAAAAGTGCTGTTACTATTGTAAAAAATGATAAAGAGTAGTTATTTCCCATGAGGGTGAAAAATAGATGGCATGTGTTTATTGTTTATATTAAAATAAATTAATCCCTTCACAAGCACCATTCCTCATCCTATTTATTGATGAAATTATTGAGATACTAGTAGGGAAGAAAAATTATTTTATATTGGATCATTATTCTGGATATATTTATGTTCCAATATCCCTGAAGGATCAGGATATGAAAACATTAACTTGTGTATTCGACACATTTTAATACCAGAAGATTCCATTTGGATTTTCATATGCCTGAAGTTACTTCCAGGGAAGCATGATGTGCATTTTATCTGATTTTTTGAGACCTACATGTAGGTATTTATGAAGAATATTAATGTGTATGGGTCCTCATTTGATGACTATATTTCTAGTTTGGGAAAGGTGTTTAGTCATTGTATTGAAAATAACTTGGTCTTATACATTGAATATTGTCATTTCATGGAAGAGGATGGGTTTTCCATATGGAATATAATGTCAACACATGGAATCGAGGTTGATATATCTATTGTATATGTTATTTTATCCTTACCCAATCCATCATGTGTAAGTGATGTTAGATCATTCATAAGGCATGATTGATTTTACCATAACATCACAAAAATATTTTAGTATGATTTTTATCCATATGAAGTGTTATCTTCAAAAGGATTATGATTTTGCATTTGATGATTCTTGAAGGACATCCGTTGTGGGAAAAATCATTATCTGAACACTAAAATGATCATATAGCTACCATGGTGGGACATTCCATTAGAGATGATGTATGATGCTTCAAACTTCCCAGTTAGAGAAATATTATCACATAGGGTGGAGGGTTGTTCAAGTGTGATTTCATATACATCGAGAACATTGGATTCATCCCAATCAAACTACACAACCATGGAAAATTATTTTGTTTTTCAGACCATGCAGCACTGAGGTACCTCATGGAGAATCCAGATACAAATCCTAGACTTATCCGATGGATTCTAAATCATCATGAAATTGATATACAGATAAAGGACAATAAGGGGACATCGAACATGGTGCTAGACCACATGTGTAGGATTACTCACACAATAGAAGATTCTACCTTGTACAATGTACCAATTCAGGACACTTTCCCCAATGACCATATGTATGCACTATTAGGTGCACATCCTTTGTATATTGATTTAGATAACTACCTTGTTGTAATTTAAATTCTTAATAATTAAATGAAACGTCATGTTCATAAATTAAATACCGATTCTAGATATTATGATTTAGATGATCCCTACATCTGGAACATGTATAGTTATAATTTTATTTGTAGGTGTGTTCTTAATCTTTAGTATAAGTATGTTCTACATTTATGACATACAATTTGATGCTAAGGACACCATATACCCCAAAAAAATTGCTAGGAATGTATTATGAATCTATATGATATTTTCCTAGATTATCCCATGATTTTAATGTGTTATGTATTTCATGTTCACATTGCGAACACATTGGTAACATTTCTAGGTGAACCAAGATTCTCTATAAACCGATATAATTCTTTGATATTTTTTATGTATAGAGATTGATTTTATGGTTCATTTTTTTAGTTAATTTGTTATTTTTATTTTTTTATGTTTATTATTATATTAAATGGGTAGAGGATAGGGCCATGATGCATGATTATTCTCATGTTATAGTGTAATTTGTCAAGAAATATATTTTTTGTAGGTTTGGAGTACCAAAAAACCATTATCAGTTACCAAAGGAAAAACTATTATAATTGTAATTTGGATTCCCAAATTTAGAAGTATGGGGTAAAACCCAAAACATGAACACAAAACCACCAAAAAACATATGTCTAGACTATGGTTTCAAATTAGTAGTTGAAACTAGGTTTGGGGAAGACCATGCAACCAAAAATGAATGATTAGATCAAGTACTTGGATGACGAGAAGTGTAATTATAGGTCATTATACAAGACCCCCAAAGCTAGTCCCTATTTCAGACTAATTTGGGGAAATATTTTCATATCCCTATGCAACTCGAGCATCAGCCATATTGGGATATAATGAAATGAAACAATAATTTATCCTAATATATAATTCAATGGAAGATGAAAATAAAGATCATAGTGATTTTCAATTATTATCATATGATAACTCAATGTTCTACAGGGAAGGATGAAAAAAATCTCATGATAAAATGATTCAAGAAAGAGTATTTCACATAGGATCTAAAGATCTACGCTACAGTTCACAACTAAAGATAATTCATATTAAGTTGTGTTCGGGATGTTTAGGCCCTTATATTTTATCTAGTTGTTTTCCTTACGGTGTAGTGGAGATCACACAATAGGACACTGAAAAGTGATTTACAGTAAAATGGAAATGTTGGTATAAATTCATTGATGGAATGCATACCTATGTAGTTGATTTCATCACAATACATGACTCTATCATCACTTGAAAATATTTGTCTATTGATAACATTTTCACTTTTATATTACTTGATCTATTTAAATTTATTCAATTCATGTAACCATATCATCTCATAGGTTCACATTTATTAAAAGTGTGGGGGATTAGAAAATTTTTTGATGTAGATAGTTAGGATTTTCATTTGGGTTTTTGTGTGTGTGTGGTTTTTTTTAATATTTTTTGTAAATGTTTTTAAAAAAACCAAAAAACAAAACAATCAATAAGAAAAAATATCTTGTAAAATTTTCATTTTCATATAGAACATATGGAAATTTCATGTTTTCAAAATTAATTGTTGGCATGATAATAGTGATACCTTTGTCAATATTTAGTGTTAATATTTATAAATTTTTAAGTCATTGGTAATATTATTGATTTTTTAATTATAAAACCTTTTTTATTATGAAATATTTTCTTGTGATATTTCTTCTGGGTAAATTGTGTGATTAATTTATCAAGAAAACTTTTCTTGCAACCATGACATGTGAAATTATTTCTACTCAATTTAATTCCTATCCATGTTAGGTAATAAAATTCATCTTATATCAATGTTTGGTTCATACGATCGTTTCTCTTATGATTAATTACATTACTATACTAAATTGACCTATGCATGTGTACCTAATATCTGATAGTTGTACGCCCTTAAAAAATAACAAAATAAACAACAATCAAAAAACATATTTATTAATAAAAATTGTAGTGATGAAATGTATAAAAAATGGTTATATCTAGTTTGGGAGATTATGTTTTGGATTTTGGGAATGCTTATGTGAGTGGGTCATTAAATTATATTATCATATAATGTAGAATTGGATTAATGAATTAATCCATGTAAGAATAATTATATTACATGACCACAATATTTTGAAAAGGGGTTTGATATAATAGCTTGAAATGGTTAACACACTTAAACATGGGGGATTAATGGTGTGGTACACCTATTAAATGTTTTTCTATGATTTGTGTCATTCATCTCACTGGATTTTATTTTCATAAAATTAATGAAATAATAAATTTCAAATTTATTTAAATTGACTCAATATGGGAATTATACTTTTCCTATATTATTACTATGGATTGAGGAATATGAATATACATAACTTGGGACAATGTTTTTTTTTGAATACATGATGTTTGAAATTTCCTAGGAATGAAAATTGTAAGTGTGGGGGAAGTTGATAAAAAACAAGTTTATTTAGTATTTTATTAATTAAAAATTATATAATTCGTCAAATTGATTTCATTATATTTATTTGAAAAATATTTGGGATAAGACCATTCATTAGAAAATTTGATGAAAATTAAAGATTTACCCTTTAATGTGCACTAAAGTAATTCAGGAATAATCATTTTAATATGTACTGTTTTAACATAAAATTTTGTAATTATGTTCCTAACATAATAGGATAAAATATTTATTTCAAAAATGAGAGATAAATTGTGAATTTGATTGGAGTAAAAGGCCCATGAAATCAAAGATGGGCTGGACTTTTCAGATGGGACATCAGTTCAGTATTTGGTCTATAACCTCTTCATTCATGCTTCGATTATGCTGAAATATCGAGAGAATCTCTAAAAATAAATTTCTCACAAATCAATCTTTTGGAAGATCAACTATTTCATGTGTTTGGAGGATCAAGTAGGTGTTGAAACTTGGAATAAAATATTTGGATGAATTTCCCCATTCACAATTGATACTACTTTTATCCTAGCATCCCCTCCACTCAATAAATTTGTGCTTTTGTCAATTTTAGGTGGTCAGAAATTCAATAGAGGATTGGGAAAAAAGGATTGTTGGGTCCATTGGAGGAACAAGCTATCAGGCCACGATCTCCTTTAAAATGCTCTTATCTTCTTATTCATTAGTTCAATAATGCTTTTATTCAATAATATCATAGCATATATTCCACTTATTTTTTTATTGAATTTTTTACATCTCATAATATTTTTCTATGGGATAGAAATTAATTATTGAAACACGATTTTGTTATACCCTTTCCATGACCTTTGTAAATGAGAAATGTCTCTACGATGACAACACTGCTCAAGGAAGAGTGGTTCTTTTTAGTAATCAATATACCTCTTACCTTGATCCTTTATTTATATTGATTCAATGAGAAAAATTGTGTTTCATAATATTATCCATGAATTTAGTTTTAAAATTATTTTAATATAATAATGAAATTTAATATTTTTAAAACAACATGTTATGTCAATTTTCTGGGTAAATTGTGAGAGCACAAACATGATATTTTATAGAAAACCACATGGGATAAACTTGTAGTGTTTAAATATAATCCCAAAACCAAATTAATCCTTATTTCCACAATGGATTGGTGACATAATTTACCACTCACCACAATATAGACATAGAATTGAAATCAATGAAAGGTGTTGTGATTTCATGTTCTAAAGTTAGATGAGGGGGTAACTCTTTTAATCTTAGTGGAAATGTTATTTCATGTTGGGTTCAAGTGTTATCAAATTGGGGTTTTATAATTAAGTGGATGACAAATTCAATGGTAATTATTAATTATTATTTGAAGAGGTATTTTTACATTATTTACATCATATAAAAATATTTTCTAAAAACATCTCTTTGTTATGTCTTATTAATCAACTTTCATTTCAAAAACAAAAACACAATAAAATACAATCTTATTACATCATACTTATTATTGATTTACAAATAGAACCCCCATCATTTTATGTATATTTTATCATACCCTTAATTATAATTTCATAATACATTTATTATATTTTTAAATCACTTCCTTCTTCAAGAGACCTTGAGAAGTCACTCTGTTACACCTAAAACAAATTATACATCATTTGTAAGAACCCATGATGGTACCTTTCACAATCCTTTCTATTGTCATCGAGATCATTCTCTACCTTAACAAAAGATCACAAATTTTTGTTCAAGGGAACGATATATGGTGTGAACCAGCCCAATCCACCACCAATGACCACACCCTCGTGGATGAATCAGTTGTTCAAAACCCTTCTAAAAGAGAAATGATAATATTGTCAGTAATATCATCAAGGGAAAACCTATTAAATTGTGTTTTTTAAACTCATAATGTATTCTCTCCACCAAAAAATCCACAATTTCAATAGTCTATGTTGGTGTTGTTTCATGTTCCTCATACTACCCCAGTTGAATATTAGGGGAACCAAAATTTATAGCCATAATCTTAAAAGAGATGTTTATGAGATACTCTTAAAGTGGGCTAGTTATCAGAGATGTTCTATCCTATTTCTACTCCCAATATTGATATTGCTAGTTTATCATCTAGTTTGAAGTCATGTTCTTTTATAGAACTGTATAGGAGTTGCATATCTACCACTGAAATGTAAAATTAGCATACCTAAAATTCTATTTACAATATGAAAACCTCATCTTGAAATATATCATGATCAACCTCACCACATTTCTCACAGATCAGGACATGGAAACATCCAGATATCTCCAATATCTTCTATAGTTATTCATTCAGTGTTTCTTGTGCTCTATATAATTATGAATGAACATTCTATGTATGTGTATATCACGAGTAGGGGTAGTATGTGGCTCTCCACATCAGCCTTATCCTGTAGTTTTCTAACAAGCCTAGTGACATCAATGATATGTAGTTGGGAATAGTCATGGTGAATATGGGTGAGCTCGAAACACATAAGGATAGAAAAACTAACGAAGGATCCATTGAAAAGGACCCATCAATTGGTGAAACGTGGAATCTGTTCGATCCCAAATTTTTTGTTACCTACCTGTAACAGGAGATGATTGGCCTTGTATAGCCTTCTAAGTCATTTCATTTTTGTCAAGAAAGAAACATGAGTAAGGAACCAATCAAGACATATGAACATTACGACCCATCGGTTTTAGTGGGGAAAAACAAATGTTTATCCCCCTATTTCTGCCTTTCTCTAGTACCAAGCCAATCAAAAAAGGATTATCAATAAACATCTTACAAAGAACCTTGTAGGATGGCGTTTGGACATCAGTGATCCCCGATATGGTCTTGTCCCTCTTCACATGGGGTTTAAGGGGTATCCCTCATATTCAAGATACAATATGATAATCTCGACAATCATGTTCACCCTTATAGGGTATAGATAAAATATTATGAATAGTGGGTGAAATATGCATCACCAACTCGACCTGAGATGTGTGAGAATTACCTTTGGGACCTAGATTATGTGATTCCTCAATAAACACCTCTGGTTGTTCCACTAGTGGTTATACAGGCCTCTCCAAGAGAAATTGAGACTCCCTACTGTATGGAAAACCCTGCTAATGCACATGAATTTATAAACCATCACCAAAATATGAATCCCTATCAAGAAAATCTGATGGATTCTCTCATATCCCTCCTGGATGTTCTTGTTACACGATAGGTGGTGATACCACTTGATGGAAAGCCGTATCTAGTGTTAGTGGATGACATGCTAGCACCCCCATATTTTAAGAATCTTAACTTTTCCACATTCAATGGGATGGGTGACCAAATGTTGTACCTTTCCACTTTATTTCACGGTGTGGGTCCATGTTAGGAACTCCACTACAACTAGAAGATTATATGTTCTAGTCTATTTAGAAAAAACTGGAAGGGACATCAATTTTGTTGTAATTCTATTTAATCATAAGGATTGAGGCTTTCTAGGAAGATCATCATAGGATGTTTCTTTGTCATTTCAATTCCACCACTTGTAAGATGAGTATTTCTGATCACATCATGTTTAAGAAAATACTAGATAAGTGAGTTGTAGACTTTTTCATAAGGTGGAAGGGATACACATTTTCACATGATATGACACTGACTCAAGAACGACTTCTAATGATGTAAATCAGAAAATTGAAAACTTAATTGGTTCTTTTAGTAATAATTATAATTTCTGAAGTGGATTCTAGGATTTCTCTAACCAGGATCGATGCCTAGAGGATGTCTTGAAGATAGATAAACATAAATGTTTGTTTACATATATATTTTTAGAGAGGTGAATATCTAAGTGTGAGACAGTTTTCATGACTTAGGTAGAGGCCCCCATGACAAGAGAATTGTTACCGTCAATGCCTTTTATACAACATTGCTGTGGGAAATATCCTCGACCCCTGCCTTGGGAACAACAATGCCCACTACAAAATCTGCTAACACCACCCCATTTAACACTGCCTCTCAAGAGAGAAAATAAGGCTCCAGCTCTCCATCAAGATCTGACCCCTATTTGGGGCCAAGCTTCTAGAGTTTCATTTCCAAACATGAGAAACCAGACCTACTCATTTAATGAGAATCAGATTCCTTATTATTTCAATTGTGCCTTGGATCAAGGAATATGAATGATTTTAGAATATTGGAAATCTATGAAGGATGATCTCATTGATCTCTCAAGCTATTTACCATATCAATAATTCCCTAGGCACACCATCACGTTATGTTATATTTTCATGTTCTAGCTCTTGGATGATATTGATTATAATATTGCCATGTTAGGACCTACCCTAGTGGAGGTTTCATGAGTTTATGTGAAGCCTTTAAGGAACATGTAAAATGAGTGGCATAAGGTATCCCGCTACGGATCCCATAAGTATGATGATTGGTTAGTAAGACTCACAGTTTCTTGCTCTCATGGAATCATATGTGTTCATCTAAATTGGACTGAGTATCCTAATGATTCCATGTCTACTCCATTTGTAGGTTTTGTATCAACGTCTCATCCTTTTACTTATTGGAATAGTAGTCAGTGACAATGTAATCAAAGGTAGATCCCCCTGTTCGATCCAAACCCATTCTGTACCCTTGGAAATTTCTTTCTCCCAGAGATGGAGATCACCCCCAAATCCGAATGGTGTTGGATAATTCCTCATATAATGATCATGAGTTCTGATCTATATGTGTTTTCGAGATGGTAGACTATTAATAGTTTCATGGATATGGGGAATATTAAATAGGTCTTCTTAACACTCTCAGTTGATGTCATAGTCCACGAGGACATGTAATTGTGAATCCATAGAATGATCATCAGAATACTTCATGCCAAGCCATACACATAACTAATACTAGACTACTAGATCATAATATAGACAGGAAGAAACATACCTCTCAACATGTATTTTCTGATTTACATCCACCCTCATTCTAACAATTTGACCAGTTAGAGCTACTGTGATGACATCATGATTATTTGTTTCCTCCTCTGATAGTACCTCAGTCATCAAATGGCCCGTTGATGTAAATGTTTCATGGGTCCGATTGCGAGTAGATGGAAACACCCATCCTCGGCCATAATCTGTCGGTTCATCCAGCACTGCCCTTTATAACTCTTCCCGGAGAGAAAACTTCTTCCATCAAAAAATTGTTTCTATAATGAAAGTAATATTTTATTAAGAATATTACCAAAATTCCAATAAATATATCAATTCTCAAACCCCTCCTTCTATTGGAAAAAATAATTCAATACCTAAAAGTGGTTTTCAAAAGACCCCTCCAGTTCGAAAAAAATCTAGAAACTGTAGAGGCCTTCCATGTAGAGGTGGTGAAGTGAGAAGATTGTCAACCCACTATTTCATTCATGGTAAAGATGAAGGTTGTCCCATTATTTATCACATTCCCCCACTGTACATAATTTTTTAGCTTTATGGTGTGGAACTTTTACATTATATCATTGTTACTGGTTCATGGATCAATATTATACCAAACCAATGAATTCGAAAGCAAGGACAATCTGATATTTTTCTGATTCACTCTGAACTGACGACTCAGGTTTATAAAGATCTTAGAAATTAAGTGTGGTATGATTTTCTTAAGGACCTAGTCCGGCAGACTAATTTCTCGCACTGAGGTCATGGTAGTCTCATAAGACAATGCCTAAAATGTGTTAATGGGTATACCCAGACTCCATCTGCATGTATTAGTTCCTTCCTCATATCATTAATGCCTCATGTACTATAGAAATGGTCATGTGGGCATGATAGAATGTGACTCCTCTCTTTCTTCCTATTGGGATGCCTGTTACATAGATGTATATTATTATAATGGCATTGAATAGTGGGTTCAAAATAATGAGTTGAGCACACTACTAATATGGAAGACCCAGAGATAGATTTGGAAGATGCCTTTATTCTACTAATTCACTAGTTGTTGGTCAAAAAACAAGACTTGGGACACTAATTCATCATATCCCACATAATGGGAAGACATGTTCCCAAACACAATTAATGTTGCAATGTTACCTTTTATTTCTATATAGGAGATTCTAGAGTAATATCAGAGCATCTTTCCCCTATATGTTATCAAGAAAATCACTCTATGGCTATAGTAGCACACCACACATATTTGTATCACCCAGCAAGTCTAAGTTGACCTAGATTGTTACATGACCATTACATTGACATCATCAAGAATTGCATCCTCGGTCGAAGCCCTGATTTGATTGGGTTAACATCCTTTGTTTCCTTGTATTCAATGCCATCAGAGTCTCTTGATAATGGTTCTACCACTACTGAAGCTAGAAAAACAATTTCCCTAGATTCAATTAATGTAGAATTATTTCCACATCATGATCATATTATCACCTCATTTGATGAATAATATATAGAGTACTCCCATACCGCATTTGAAAAGGGAATACGCAACACCATCAATGAGTTGGTACATGTGAGTCTCAGCTCCGACATAGACCTAAGGCCCACACTATTTTTTCCAACTATGAATCTAGAAGAATGAAAGTATTATGTGTGTTTCTGATGAAAAATCATGATTTATTTTCCTGGTGTTATGATGAGATAATAGGACTAGACCCTCAGGTCCCCGACCACCATCTTGTACTCCTGGTACGTCATCATGGGATCAAACCTCCTCCTAGGGAAATAAAACCCTCTCATGGTGAAATGGTTGATGCCATGGATTATAAGATTATAAAAGATTACATGGTCTAGGTTTTCATGTACCATATGTGGTTGTCCAACAACATTACATTTCAGATGAAGAATGGGTAGATAATAGTCTGTGTCGACTTTTGGGATCTAAAATATCACTGCCTAAAGATTGAATTTCCTCTTTCTGTGATAGAGAAATTGATCAATGACACCACTAGATTCATGGCTCTTTCCATCATGGATGTATACTCTAGGAACAAATAGATATGGATGGCCCCCAAATATGTACAGTTCTATGCCTTTAGAGTTATGTAGCGAACCTTTTTCTATCAAGTAACTCAAATGGGTTTAAATAATGATGATTTCAACTATCAACGTTCCATGCACCGAATATTTAAAAAAATCCTTGGGAAACTAGTGGAGTGCTACGTTGATGATCAGGTGGTCAAATCCAATTAGTGTTATGACCATCTCATAAATCTTCAAAAAATGTTTGGATTGCTCTATTCAATCTGTTTGCAGATGAACGACAGAAATTTTCTTTCGAGGTTATCTTTGGGATGTCTCTTGGTTTCTTTGTCACATATAAAGTCACTGAGATCGACCTAGAGAAGATTACAGACCTTAGTCAAATACATATTCTAAGAAACTATTGAGATCTCCAAGTAATTAATTTCCACTTAGCCTATATACGCCATTTCATTGATAATTTGGTTGGAAAGTGTACGACCTTTTCTAGACTCATTAAGAGAGGGCTCATCTTCCAATGGGATGATTAGTAAAATACTAATGTTGAGGAGATCAAGTGGTAAGTCCTACAACATCTGTATTTGATTCTAACCATCTTTGGGAAGCCTCTATTCCTCTATATGACCACCCTATAATGATCCCTTGATACCCTTCTCACCTAGATGAAAAATGAAATAATGGATACCAATTTGTACATCGTTAGTTGCATGATCCATGAAATAGAGACTAGATATTCTACCATCAAGAAGATTTTTCATTCACTAGTATTCATAGTGAAAAGTTTATGAAATTATTTGAAGCATCATGAGATACAACTTGTTTCCTATGTTGATCTACAAAATTATATTATGAAATCCCCATTGTTTATCGGACATCTAGAATGGTGGGTTGGGATTCCTAAGTAGTTTGACATCAAATTTTTCCCACAAAACACAGTCATGGGTCAGGCACTACCATACTTTGTGGTTTCAAATCGATCCCCCAATGATCAGTCTTTGGTCATTTATTTTCCAAAAAAATCTATTTTCTATGAGGATCAAGATATTTATTGTCATCAAATTCCATTTGATGGTGCCTCCAAAAGTCATACTAGTAGAATGATAAATGATATGAGGCTCAAAAATGATATTTTTGGGATTGTCTTCATCAAGCCTAAAAATGTTTTTTTACATAATTTTATCATGTTTTCCGAAGGCTGAACCAATAATGAGGTAGAGTATCAGGATCTCATTATTGATATGAAGATAGCTCTCACGATTTTTGTTCCTCACATACATGTAAATGGGGTCTCTGAATTAGTCATCAAAAAGATCATCAATGACTATTTTTTCAAAAATCATAAGTTCATAACCCTACTAAAGCGTACTAGTCACCTCATGGACTAGTTCCCTTCTAATCCAGAGGTGATTCATATTCCCCGATCACCAAATGTTAATTTTTATTCATTGGGCATTCTATCCAATTATCTAATAGAATGTAAATTGGTTGATCTATTCATTCTTGAATTTCATTGAAAGATATTCTCCCTTGTAGGTGGGGACGATGATGAAAACGAATAGGTAAACTAAATTACCACTAATTCATCCACATTTGGTCCCTCAGACCCCCCTGATGTAGTTGTATAAGATTCCCCAGATTGAATTATTTATTTCATCAATTATCTATATCATGATAATCCATTGATCGCCAAATATGAGAATGAGATAATCTGTTGTTGTGTGATGAATTTCACCCTCTAGAGTGGTCCTAACCTTGATAAAATTCTCTGTAGTTGTGTGTTTGATTGAAATGTACTCTATTTTATTCAGGGATATGAGATTACCTAGGTAATTTAGGAATCTCATGCTAGTTCATATAGTTCACATTAGGTTGGGTGGATACTCACTCACCAGAACCAGAGGTTGGGCTACTTTTGGTCCACCATGTTCCACAATAGAGTCATGTTAGCCTAGAGATTCCATGCAAGTCAGATTCATTCCAACATTGTACATAAACTGATGAAGCCCCTCCAAACTACCATAAATTCTTGGTTTTTTGTAGTTGGGGTACACACCATCTTGGGACCATACCTATAGTGATTGTTTTCTAGTGCATGTTCATTTGGTCTGAATCATATTGGTATTCTACATGGGAAGAGGAAATCCCACTCAATAAGGACAAGGCCCATTCTATTTTTGAGTTCTTGATCTCCAATATCATCAATAAATTTGGGGTTCCTCACAAATTTCTCACCTATAACAACTCCAATTTTCATTTATATGAGATGAAAGAAGTTATACAGTAAGTACGACATCCTATTATGGTTGTAGGGGGTGGCTCCACAGTCGCCTAGTTCTCCTATCTCTCTCAGCGCTCCGCATTCCCCCATTCCTCCTAGGGTTTCTCTAGATCTTCTATTTGTCCCATTGACCATGGTGCTCCTTATTCTTCCACATATCCATGGGTTTCTCTCACCTCGATTCGCATGGCTTCGTCTCATCTTCACTTTCTCTTTCTATCCTCCATTTTCTACGATGATTTCGTGATTTTCGTGGATTCATTTTCTTTTTCTTGTCTCTATTTATCCTCACCCTTTCTTGAATGATGCAGCTCGCTGGTGAGGGTACCATTCACCTCTACTGGCCCTCTTTCTGTCTACCGCTATGCTTTGGACCTCCATACCTGGGTCGTGGTGCTACTGCTTCAGGCGGTTTGGGTCAGCGTCGGTGGTGGCGTATGGTTCTCTTCCACTCCACTACCCTTGGTGGATAACCCATTGTGCGCAACTCCATTTTGTTCAGGTTCGATGAGGGTTTCAGTGCATCATGGGATGGTGTTGGAGGGGGACTCGCGGCGGTCTCATTTTATTTCTCTTTTGCGGTGGATTCTTCTTTTCATACATTTTGGATGCGCTTTTTGTCGAGTTTCATTCAATGGATGTTTTTCAGTTTTCTTTTAGTTTATATGTTTGACTTCTATGGGGTCACCGAAGAAAGGGATGGATATATGTGAATGTGTCGACTCTACTGAGGACTTCATCTACGAACTCTGATCTAACGACCTGGTCTATCACTCCTTTCCAAGGTGGTCTGGAGAAGTGGTATCTGATGGGGTTTTGGGGTGTGTTGTTAGCAGGACGATGGTTTTCCGGAGGCATGTATGGCATAGATTCTCCCCCTTTGGGACCTGGGTGGAAATCCTTATTATAGATTTATGATTCAGATTTTTTGATTGGGAGATCTTGGAGTTTTTGGATGTTCTTCCTTATCGGTTTGTTGTTGGTGACGACTTCTAAGTTTTTTCGGTGAAGGGTTTGGGGTCTGATGACAGGTTGGTTCATCTCAACCGAAGGAAATGTCAACAACACATATGGCTTGGATAGTTCTTATGAGACGATAACAATGGTGAGGTGTTGATGGCGGTGATGACGTCGATGGCGTAGTGGACTCGACTTGTCAAACCTCGATTCAGGGTTTCTTCAGTAGATCGAGTAATGTTTTGGGTTGGTCGTTGATACAACGTTAAATATATGAATGCTCCAACATCAAATATTCCTTTTCTAATTGAACTATCTTTTGGTTATTGAATTTTGAATCTGTGAACATTTATGCACTGTCATTTGGACTGTGAGGGTTCCACTCTTCCCTTGAATGTGTCTTTTTGAAAATAAAAAATGGTTGGTTGTGTGAAGTAGAACATCCTATCAAACCAAAATTTCTAGAACCATGTGATATCAAATGGAAAAATAAAGGTGTTAAACAAGACCCTATCTAATATAATTTATAAGATGGTTGGTTGAAATAAGAGACATTTTTAAGATATGATCCACGTAACTCTCAAGCATTTTAGGATGAAAACTCGCAATTCTACAAGGGTTACATCATATTCCTTAGTGTACATAACAGGTACATCATACCTATTGATATTAAGTCACATTCCATTACTCTCTCTATATGTCTAAGATCATGTGATACAAGAAAGATTAGTAGAAGTCCATCTAATGGAGCTGGAGACCCTCGACCAGAGCTGACTACTAGCCTTGTCTAATCTTGAGAGGCACCAGAATAATATATCCCATGCTTTCAATAATAAATTTCACCTATACTCCATTTTACATGGTGACACAGTATTGGCTCAGAGAACATAGATGATACCAGGAAGAAAGCCACCAGAGTTTGGGCCCAAGTGGGATGAACCAAACATCATTCACAAAGTTAACCCTAACTATGCATACACCTTAGTTATTGAGGATGTTGAGTGAATTAATCCGCCCACAAATTCCATGTTCCTTAAACATTACTTTGCATGATTGAGGTTTTCTAATCCTACATGATCATAAATTGTGCACACCTCATGGTCTGAGCTCTATGACCATAAAATAAGATTCCTATCATCCAAGAAACATGATGTTAAATTGTGATACTCCAACCCATGCGACGTTAAAATTTCATTATGTCATTCATGTTGATAAACTTCACAAATATCCCTAATCATGATTCATGATGTTAAACCGCATGGTTATCCTGCATGATTGCAAACAACATAATCATCTTCTGGTAAAAAAATTATAACATTAAACTAGGAGTGCACAGTATGATCTCTATGAACATAAAATAATAAATCTTCATCAAATTAACATGTCATTAAACTATATTTATCAATCCTACATGACATTAAATTCATTCATACTACCTAAAGGTCATTAAACTGCATATCATTTATGGTCCTTTTTGCATGACCTTAAAATGAAAATACCCATATTTCCTAGTTGTTTGATAATAAACTATTTTGAAAATTTATTCCTTACCATATGAGAGTAATCTACATGGGTTTCTAGAACTATTTAGGGAATTATTACCATCCTTTGAAGACACATAAGTATTACCATATATTTATTCATTAGTAATATCTATAATTTCACATTTTTGGCCCCTTGGCATGATTGCACACATGGGAGTGTGTGGTTTGGGGTGCATTTCTGTTATATTTTATCACATAGGGTATTTGACACCATGTAAATCACCTTGGTGAAAGGATTTTACCCACTATCCTAGCCACATGATAATAAATTGTGTCGAAATATTCCTCTTTACTACATGTTGTTAAATTGAATGGGCCTCCAAAACCATGTAGGGATTGACTACCATCCTTAGTGGATATATAGGAATTCCCAGATATTTTTTCATCAGGTATAAACTAGGTCCCCCTCCCCCTACTCATGAATTAGTGAAATGGAAATGAACCTCCTTTGTCCTTATTCACATCAGATTCATGACCTCACCAGTACATATATATCCATTATAAGTTATCCTCTTATGGTTCAATATATATGACCCTAAACTAAGATCCATCATGTCCTAGTAAGATGATGATAAACAACATGACATCTTTTTCCTTACTGCATGAATATAAACTGAATGGGTTTCCCAAATTACATATAACTTGATTCCCATCCTTATAGGATAAATTGGAACGATGATACATTTTGTCTTTGGGCCCAACCCTAGGTTTATCAACCCACTTTTATCCCTCTTCCTCTCATTTGATATTAGTTCATTACCATACCATATGTTGTAGCACTCTCGAAGCTTCTTCCCTAAATAAGGGGTTTGGATCCCACTATGGATATGCCTCATAATGTGTACAAATGTACAATTCAATAGTACCTAGACTATTTGGTCCTATAAAGAAATCAACTCATATCATGACCTTGCATCATTCATCCCATTATTTTGGTCTCTATCATCATTCATGTCTGAAGGAACCCCTAATGGTAGGATGATCAACCTTATGGATTTCCTACCATTTTGGGCGAACATCTTAGAAGGCTTTATACATAATATTGAGATTTGTCCGTCATTTATAATATGCTCAATAATTGACCCAAATTGGTCTATTTTCATAATAGGTCACACAATATGTATGTTCTGTGATTCCCATCCCAATTCACATACCTATATCTAGGTGTAACTTCAATACCCTCATTGTTACCCCACCATGAACCTTTTCACGCCGAGCAGGCCGATTAGCTTTGATGGGAAACCCTTAACTAAAAATCAGTTTTCCCATGTAGAGTGTTCCCATGTGTCTTAAGGACCCCTTCCACCCATTTTTCCATACCAAGAATGGATTACATGGCCTTAGGGGTATTATTTGGGTCTTTATGCACAGGGAAGAATCACACCATCCTTGGTCCAAACTCTATGACTTAAAACTATGATTTTAAATCCTAGGAACATAATGTCAAAATGAGCATCAAAGTCCAAGAATTATGACTTTAAACTATGCTTGGGTTTTCCTTGAGGAATGTTTGGAATAGTTTGGATTTCTATGATACTCATTCGCATTGGGTTACTTTATAGTGTCTTGCCACACATTACCACTTTGGATGCTTCGTATTTGGGTCTAAGATCTATGAACCTAACCTAAGATTCCAAAATATCCTTGTTTCATGAAGAATAACAGAATAATAATACTCATTCATATCGTATGATGTTAACCTTCTCATTCATATTCCTGGCTGTATGATTATAAAATACTCATTGCTATGATGGTTTCACCTCAGAAGGCATTTCCCCTGGAATTTTAATTTTTCTAATCCTCTTTCAAGAACTACATGTGGCTTGATTACCATCCATATGGGAAACGTATTGATTCCCATATATCTCATCGTTAGGCATAGTTTCATGGTTACAAATTCACTTATTTTGGCCTTTTGTAATTAGTTGCATCTTGGAATATATGGTGTGGTGTGGATCTCTTTGATCCTCGACCACATTGGGTTCCCTCATGGTATCACACTTCACACCTCCCCTTTAATTGATTCAAACTATAAAACCATTAAATATTATTTTAATTATCCTAGTCCCATGATAATAAACTGCAAAAAAATAATGATATTATCATTTGGTAGAATATCACCCCCATTTATAGCATTGGTAATTTCCAATGACACATTCAAGAACTATGTATGGCCTAATTTTTTCCCTCGTAGGATACGAAGTTAACCCTGAACATTTTTTCCCAGGACCAGCTGTAGAATCATATGTGCACCATTTTTTCCTCTCATTCTTTATGTTCACTTCTTTGGAATATGTAGTGTGCTGTGGATCTATATGGTCCACATTCATCTCTGGTTTCTTTTTGGTGCCACACTACACATCACCACTCATTATGGACCAAACCACATGACCTCAAACTAATAATTTGTGTTTCCCAGTCACACGGTGATAAAAAACGTGACACTTTAATCCCCACCACAATATGTAAAACTATATTGCTATGTCCTGTACACATAATGTTAAACCGGGAACATATGTTCCATAAACAATGACCATTAACTGAGAACATTTAGTATAAGAAAAATGAACTTTAATCTATTGGAAACATTATTTTCAGAATCATGAGATACAACTGGGGTCCATGTGGATCTATTAAAGAATATTCTAATCTTTCGAATGTTAACCGGACATCTAGTGTCTTGGGAGATGATTCGTCAGAAGTTCCATATTAGATACAACCCATATGAGGTCTTTAATGTTCAGGAATTAGCAGACATTCTGGCCACCCATTCACCATCTGATGACAAATCTTTGGACCTTTAATTTCTAGAGGAATCCAATTTATTAGTGTAACAAGCTATTCCATGTTTGAAGATTCCCTTAGATGGTTCCTCCTATATTCCACTAGTAGATGGATCAATGATTTCATGCTCAATGGAGTGGGTCTGAGGATTATATTCATAACACCTACAAAGGAATTTTTCCCTATTCATTCTTGTTGTCAGGAGGCTGCAACAAAAATGATGAAGAGTATCAAGTGCCCATTACTAGTCTTGAGTTGCTTCCCAAGATTTATGTTCCTAACATACAAGTGAAGGTGGACTCTGAATTAGTCATTATGTGGATCAATAGTGACTAAGACATTAGAAAGCCCGAGATCATGCCCTACTAAAGCACACTTCCCAGCACATGGCCCAGTTCCCTTCTCTCTCTTAGGGGAATCATGCTCCCCGATCCCATAAAAGATAAGTAGATGATATAGATGGTCTAGAGGCTTATATAATAGAACCTCACTAGGGAGATCAATTCATTCATGCGCAACATTGAAGGATCGTCACCCATGTGAATAGGGACGATGATGAAAACCATCAGGTAATCAATCATACCATAGTTACTTCCACATCAGGTCCCCCAGATCCACCATCAATAGTGGTAAAAAATCCACTAATGGGATTATTCCTTTCATGGAGTATCTCTGGTAACGAAATATTATAGAAGAGAAAGCTAAACATGAGAGAACAAATCACTATGCGGTGTACAGTACTGGAATTAGAGGTATTTTCAATGGGCAATTTGCGAGAGGCTCCCATGGAAAATAAGGTTTAGCGACGGGGAACCATCACAAATAGCCCGCTGTGGAAAACAACGTCGCAAATAAGTATCTAAATATATACATTCTATATATATAAACCTTTTGTGATAGGTAACTTCTCCATCGCAAATAAATCTTTTATTATATACATTATATATAAAAACCTTTTGTGACAGTCCCGTTGTCCCATCATAAATACGTTTTTAAGAAATATATATTTAAACTATTTGTGACGGGCTCCCATCAAAAAATGGTCACATCGTAAATACTAAACAATGTAAAAAATATATATGTAATAAAATTATGATTAATGGAAAATTAATATTAATATTATTAAAATTATAAAATAATAAAAAATATTAAAATTCTCAATATTCTCAAAAAAATATAAAACAATCATCAAGTATTATTATTATTATTATTAATAAAATAAAAAAATATTTAAAATTTTAATACTAAAAAATTATGTTTAATAAAATTATGATAAATAAAAAAAATCAATATTAATATTATTAAAATATTGAAAAAAAATATTAAAATTCTCAATATTTACCAATCAAAATTTAAAAAATCATAAAAAATCATTATTATTATTATTAGAAAAATAAAAAAATATTTAAAAAATAATACTAATAATAAATAATAAAATTATAAAAATAAAAAAATATGCTATATTCGCACTAATATAAAATACATAAGCTTTAAATTGTTCATATTACAACAAATCTTGAATAAAAATATTTTTAAGATAAAAAAATCACTGGGTGGTCGTCTTCTAGAGGAGGTGGAGAAGTAGTAGGAGATGGTGGAGGAATCTTCATCCTTAAACAACGAGTCAGACGACACATGTACTCCATATGCTAGTTTTTCTACTGCTGCTTCTACTGCCATTGATGCATCTCCTCCTCGTGATGATGCTGCTACTGCTACTACTGAAGATGCATCTCATCATGATACCTATAAAAATTCTCTATAATCATAGTCTGAGTTTGAAACTGCTCATGATACTATGAGGCAGAAGATGATGCATCTCTATGAGCTCCTCTCGAGCTGGACGCCGGCATCACAAAAGTACCATAATAATTACCAAGAGTCAAATGAGAGATGATAGAAACTACTTGTTCCTTCGTAAAGCCATACTGAGTCTCCTGCATCCTTGCCACCTCATTGAAATGGTTGGAAGTAGTCTGATCTGTCGCCTCATCCTGACTCTCAGCCTGTGTCTGAGAGGTCGCAGCATCATTTTACTCCTTCAAATCCAATTTTAAATTTAAATTGTGAAAATATTATATGCAGTTAATCGTCAAACTGAAAAACAAATAATTCTAACCACAATCTGATGTTGGCGATCACCTCTAATCTCTTTAGTGGTTGAATCACTATACATCCTCCGATAAATGTTGTAATCAGTAATATCGGGATGCTCAACTACCTATATAAATATAAAAAAAAATTATATTTAACATTCTTTATAATATTTAAAAAATATAATTACTAGAATCACTCTATGCGTACTGAATGTACGACTACTAGTTCGATGTGTCACCCCCTATCTCCCCCGGTTCTATCGACGCATGAAAGATATCATCTGAAATCCACCACCCAAATAGTGTAAACATAATCCATCCCAAATGTGAGATGAAATGTACTCTGGTCATTGGTCTCTAAAGGACACTTCAAATTTTGTCACTCATTAATTCTCAATGGCATTCCCTCTCAAATTGCACAAAAACTGACAGAAACGGTCCTGCATAGACACCTTCCATGCCATGTGGATAGTGTCACACAAGCTATCATCTATGGGATATCATAAAACCTACTAAAAATTTAAAATATCAAGTTATTAATAAAATAAATTTCAAAATAAATATTATTTATTTACTTACCAACAAATGATTGAACATGTTGATCCGCACATCAATGGAAATCTGTTCCCATGTGATCCATGGATGAGAAAAATAATTGTGCAAGATAGAACTCCCATGTCCAATAGATACATGCACAAAACTATGTAAAAAGGATTAATAATCAAACAATTAGTATATATATAAATAAATTAATGAAAACTAATTAAAATGTACAGGTTATCATACCTCTTTGTTCTTGGATCGAACCAAAGACGTGGATGTTGTTTGGGGATAGGTTTAGAAATCATCATCCACGCAATACCGCACCCCCTCCACATACCCCCTGAACCACCAATAGGCTGAGGGTTAGATGATCCAAAATCCCCCTCATCTAAAGGAATCTCTACCTCATATAACTAGACAAATAGATCAGGGTCCATCTGAAACACAAAATGATTATTGTTAGCAGATAGTTTACAATAACTATTATAAAAAGATATATATTATTTATGATTATAACCAGAGTTTAACTGTGTTAATGTTCACCTTCATCACCATCTTCATATCTGACAATGTCAATGTATTAATATTCTTCCCCAGCATCATCAATATCCATGTCAGTTTCAGTTTCATCATCACATGTCATTTAAAATTCATTTGTAACATCATTAACATCTTCATCACCATCAATCCTTAATTGGGGGAAGCCATCATCGACATTCATGTCTCTTTATGAAAAGATGGATTATGAACAGTCTCTTGAAAAATTTCAATTCCTTCAACATTAGAGGAATTACTTTCAGTTTTAGTAAAATGATTTTCCCGAGATTTCATTTTTATTATGCTCCTCCAATCACTCAAGTCTCTTGAAGTAGTACTGTTCTTTTCATAATATATTTTATGTTCCTGTTGAGCTAGTAAAAATGGTTCATATATTATAAGAAGTCTTTTATATTTAATATCGGAGATTCCATGAGTCGGATGTACACACAAGACTCTCTCAGTATCTAACCACAGAAATTTAAATGTCCTTATGTAATTCTGTCCTAGATAACATAACTTAATAATTTCGTCAAGAATGTCATAAAAGTAAACTTCAGTTTCTCTATGATGGGATCCTCTCAAACAAACTCCTATTTTAATTTTTTTTTCTGATTCCCTGTATTCATGAGTATGAAATCGAAAACCATTCACCACATATGGATTGTAAGATTTAACCATTTTGGATGGTGGGTTACACAATATACATACTCAGTTATCAATTTTTTCAATATATCGAGACACCTAAAAATTTGTAAAACAATTTTCAATATAATAATTAATAAATGGAATTTATATTAAACTATTAATAATTTATGTTACCAGTTTGGGAAACCATTGATAAAAAAATATATGTGTTCTTCAAGAGAAGCTGTTGTAATTTGTGGAAGTTGTTTCATTATATGATAATCATATAACCTAAAAATAAAATAAGTTTACATGTGGTAACATAATTTATAAATATGTGATATAAGAACTCACAAAACAAATTATTTCATTTCTTCACAGTTGAGCATAACATATTTATGTCCTATGTGATGTTCTTCATCTGAAAGACATCATTCATAAACTCCACCAAAGCCAAGATTTAGAATATTAAAAACTGATAATTTATTGCCCATTTCATCATTAACAATCCCATCGTTCTATCCCATGAGGATGTTTTTTAAATGATATTTAGATTCAAAATAATGAGTGTAGAAAAAAAGAAAATTCCTTTTGTAATTAATCTTTATCAATTGAGCCTTCAACTGATACTTTGTTAAGTACTTTTTTCTTCATTTTATGCATGCATCTCTTGAATAGGTACATCTATTGAAACTGTACAGGAGATCCACATTTAGCTACATGTGGAAAATGTAATATCAGATGTTGAATTGATTCAATGAAAGCCAACAGAATTATTTTTTTTCTAGTTTACATATAATTACAACAACATATTCTTCCAGTTTGCTTAGCGCATCATATTCTGTTGTCGCTACACAAATGTCCCGAAAAATATGATATGTTGGTTATCAAATCCCAAATCATAGAATTCAACAAACCTATGAATCCAATCTATATAATTTTTTCCATTATAACATGAGAATCATGAAATTTTAATCCGATAATATGACCATTCTTAACTCATTTTCCCAAATTAAATGCATAGCCATCTGGAAGTCACAAAATCTGAAATCCACTAAAACAATAACAAGTGACTCTCTTTGTACAGTGTATAAGCTTGTTTTGTCATCATGAACCTCTATGATCTAACATTTTCAAATAGTTCATGTTCTGGTCACCTGAAAATTTGGGCCAGATCTAATCATGCCTTTACAGTATCATTGATCTAACCTGGTGTATCCAAAATTGTATGAAGTAAAATATCAAAATAATTTTTCTCTATATTCATGAAATAAAACATGTGGAGGACTAAAAAATCAAACCAATAATGAATATCCTGATACAATTCTTCATTTTATCCAATTATGTTCTTCCCTAAAGTCATCAATTTTCTATTGGTTTACTGTGGTCCCAAATGTGATGGGAGGTAATGAAAATACAACTGAGTTTAACTATGTACATAATATAATTTTTGGAGGTTCATCTCTTTCAATTGTATCTTTTGGATGGAATAAATCACTGATGGAAGTCAAATAGCAAGGTTTTATTTCCATTGATGAGCTTTAAGGCTTTGTTTTCTTTCGTACAGTATGAACATGATTTCATACCATGTGTACTCAAGCCATATAACATGCCATATGCCGGAATGTAACTCATCGTCCATATAATTGAATCTTTTCATGTGAAATTTTGTTTCTCAACAACATCATATGTACTAACACCTTCACCCAGCAATTCATTTTACTCATCAATCATTGCATTCAAATAAACATCAATATTATTTTTCAGATGTCCTGAGATTAATAAGGTCTAAACAAATATATAGGGATCCTTCATCAACATCCATGAAGTTAAATTTTACGGAGTAATAATGATAGTACAACATGAATAATGACTACAAAAAGATCCAAACGGACAGATACCGTCAGTAGAAAAACCCAGTCACACATTTTGGTCTTCTAAAGAAAAAGACAGATAAAATTGGTCAAAATGTTTCCATGAATCACCATAAGATGGATGATTCAAGATTTTATTAGTTGAAATCTGGTTTTTGTTCCATGAAATCATTGAAGTTCTGTTCTGAGACATAAATAAATTCTACAACTAGGGTGTAAGGGGGAAATATCTCAACTTTTTTACTTGAATCGATCCATACGTCCCTAGTTGAGCTTCTTTATACCTCAATTTTCCACAAGTGGTAAAATTATCCAATGGATCATTTTCACCAAAATATATGTTTCTATGATTTTTATATGAATGAATCTTCTGATAACTGAGGCCTAGATTATGAACCAACCTATTTCTTTCATAGTAATTTGCAAACAACACATTTCATTGAGGTAATAGTGTTTTATCCGAAGAAAATATCTAATCAAATAGTTGTTTGACATTGCCTTATCTACTTTAATAGCCAAACATTTTTCAACTACATCGAATTTTCTTATCTTTCTACTAGGATATAATGCATCCTCGGAAGACCTCATCAACTCATAAAATTCAGATGGTGCAAACTCAGGAGTAAATTCAATATCATCTTGAGTTTCAGTTTGTTGAATAGATGGACTAGCAACATCATATACTAAATTTTGAATACATGATGGATCTATAATCAAGTTATTAGTATCTTCTCTAGAACTATGTTCACCGTGTTGATACTAAAGATATGATTTGGTTGAAAACCCAATAGCAAGAGGTGCCCCCAACCTTGCCAAATGAGTCAAAAGTTCTCAAAGCACATATTTTTAGAAGGACTCTTTATCACACATTCTAAAACATATTCTACTTTTGATTATGAAAACGATAAGAAATCTTAAAAACCCACAATATATAGAAGTTTTAAACTAGAACTGTTTGGATTCCTACACTGATTTATCTAAGCGCGATCATTTAATAATGACTTTTGTCGACTTCCGTGATCCACGTTTTTCTACAAAATATAAAATAACTAATATTTATGAATAATTTTAAATTATAAAAACACTATATGAAAAAAGATAAATAATTACAAATACAAATTAATAATTACCATTACATACAGGGACACAATTTCCAGTGGATTCAAGGCTACTCTTTTGTCTGACGGCTAATTTACTTGCATCTTTCTCACACTGAAATCAAAATGAAGAATCAACTCGGAGGTGTGTATATTCATTCTCATTCATAGGAGAATCAATATGCTGACCTCCAAAAAGAAACTTCATTTTGATTTCTGAGTAAGAAAGTTTCATGTAAATGAGGCGTCAGACAAAAGGGCCCCCTTTCCATTGATGAATCATCTTCTTACAACTATCACCGTCTGGACACATTATGAAAAATGTGGTCCTACAAATTCATATTAAATCTCATGCATACAATATTAGATATGCATACGTAGAAGCATACTTTTCATAACATTTTGAGACGTTGAAAGTTGAATGGAGAGGAGTCATTGAGGAAAAGGAGTGCCTTCAATACACAGGAAAATTTGAAAAGTTATTAGAGGTTATTACAATTTATTACAATTTATTTTCTTCCTAATTGGTTCTATTTTTATTAATTGTTACTAATTGTTAAAATTTATTACTAATTGTTACTAATAGATACAATTTATTACTAATTGTTACAATTTATTACTTACAGTTACAATTTATTACTAATCATTACCAATTTTTACAATTTATTACTAATTATTACTAATTATAAGAATTTATTACTAATTATTATTAATTGTTATAATTTATAACTAATTATCACCAATTATAACAATTTATTACAAATTATTACTAATTGTTACAATTTACTTCTAATTAGTACTAATTGGTATTATTTATTACTAATTATTACTAATTGTTACAATTTATTACTAATGATTACAATTTATTAGTAATTGTTACAATTTGTTACTAATTGTTACAATTTGAATATAATTGTTACTAATTGTTACTAATTGTTACTAATAGTTACAAATTGTTAAAAATTGTTGGCAAATTTTTACTAATTGTTACCAATTGTTACAAATTGATACATATTATTACAAATTTTTACAAATTCTTACAAATTCTTACAAAATATTACAATTTATCATAATTTATTACAGTTTATTACAATTTATTACAATTAATTTCAATTTATTACAATTCATTACAATTTAATACTATTTATTGCAATTTATTATAATTTATTACAATTTTTACTAATTTTTACAAATTTTTAGAAATTTTTAAAAAACATTTCTAATTTTTTATAATTTTGACTAATATTTACATATAATTATTAATTATTAAAAACTATTACAAATTATTACTAATTATAACTTATTATTACTAATTATTACTAATTATTACTAATTATTACTAATTATTACTAATTATTACAAATTATTACAAATTATTACAAATTATTACTAATAATTACTCATTATTACTCATTATTACTAATTATTTATAATTATTTATAATTATTAATATTTATTCCTAATTATTACTATTTATTACTATTTATTACTATTTATTTCTATTTATTACTATTTATTACTATTTATTATTATTTATTACTATTTATTACAAATTATTACAAATTACTACCATTTATTACTAATTATTACAAATTATTACAAATTATTAAAAATAATTACTAATAATTACTATTTATTACTAATTATTACAAATTATTACTAATTATTAATAATTCTTACTAATAATTACAAATTATTACAAATTAATATTAATTATTACTAATTATTACTAATTACTACAAGTTATTACGAATTATTATTTATTAGTATTTATTATTTCAAATTTTTACAAATTTTTACTAATTATTTCTAATTATTACTAATTATTTATAATTATTACTAATTGTTACTAATTATTATTAGTTAATCTGAATTGTTACTAACTATTCCTAATTTTTCCTAATTTTTCCTAATTATTACTAATTATTCTTATTTATTACAAATTATTCCTAATTTTTTTTTCTAATTATTACTAATAATTCCTATTTATTACTAATTATTGTTGTTTCTTACAAATTACTCCTACTTACTACTAATTATTCATATTATTTTTAATTATTTCTATTTATTAGTAATTATTCCAATTTATTACTAATTATTCATATTTATTACTAATTATTACAATTTTTACTAATTACCCATATTATTAATAATTAATCATAACTATTACTAATTAGTGTTAATTGACATTATTTCCTACAATTTAAAACTACAAATTATTAATTACCAATAATTATTTATATACAATACTAATTTTCGTTAACAATTATTAATTATTACTAATTATTAATTATTAATAATTATTGAGAATTAGTACTAATAAGTTCAATTTCCTATTACAAATAAATAATGATAACAAAAGAATATAAAACTAATTTATTTACAACTAATCAAAAATAATAAAAATTAATATAAAAATGAATTAAATACTAAATTAAATAAATTATATATACCTTTAAAGTTGATCTTCTATTGATGTAAACGTCTTCACAACTTCTTCATAAAAAACAATCACAGAAAAATTTCCACTCTAGAAAAAGAGTTTAGAGAGAGATATGAAATGAGAACTAAGGGGAAGAGAACGAAAATGGAAGGGGGTATATATAGGTTAGATTAGTTGAGACGAGACTATTTGCTTTTGGATTTCCGTTGCATATAAGGATACTTTTGTCAGGTCCCTTCACAAATACATTTTCCCGCATTAATTGTTGTCGGCAGTTAAAAGGGAATTTGCGACGAGTCCTATCGCAAAAAGTTTCAGAAAGACACTTTTTGCGACGGGACAACATCCCTTCACAAAAACCCATTTACCGCTACCGGTATTTGCGACGAGTCTCATCATAAATACCCTCTGACCGAAGCACTATTTGTGACGGGGGAATCCCCCCGTCCAAATAACCTTCCTGCACTTTGGCGTGCAGCCGACACCAAACTGCAGTTTTTTTTGCGATGGGTCGAACCCCCCGTCCCAAATAACCTTTGGGATGGTCTATTTGTGACGAGAATTAATCTCATCCCAAATAGCCTGCTGCAAAAGGCTGTTTTTCTCGTTGTGTTATTTCACCCTCTAGAGAGGTCCAATCGGTGAGAAGATTCTCTCTAGATATCAGTTTTAAGGAATTATACAGTGTTTCAATCAAGGAGATGAGATTCTTTTAGCTATGTTGGAAGTTCTTGAGGTTTCATGTTATGTAAATGATGCAGGTTTGAAACTGTCTTATTGGATCTGATGGTTGGGCTACTATTGTCCCACCATGGTCGATGACAGCATCGAGTTCTCCAATAGGTTTCCCCATGTCATATTCATCCCATCATTGTGCATCGACAATTGGGGACCCTCCATATTACAATGTATTCTTGTCCCTTTTTGGCCAGGGGAATCAATGTTGGGGGACCATATCAACCAGCGACAGTTCTCCAGTGCATGTTCATTCAGAAAAAATCATATTTCTTTCTTGAGTGGGTAGAGGAAATCCCACACAAGGAGTTTAAGGAATTCTCTATCGTTGAGACCGTGAGATCCAATACCATCTATCAAATCCGATTCCATCACACAGTTATCATGGATAACTACACGAATTTCATCATACCTGAGCTGATGAAATTATATGCTAAGTGAAACACCCTATCCACCGATACTACCCACATCAATTCATATGACAATGGAAGGATCATGGTGCCCGAAAAGAGACTATCTAACATTCTATAAAAGAAGGTGGGTCAAAAAAAGAGATGTTAACCAGATAATCTCCACAAAACTCTCATGGCTTATTAGAAGAGAACTCGTAATTCCGCATAGGTGACTCTATATTATGTGGGGTACAAAACTAAGATGTTCATATCTATCGAGATTCAGTTTCAACTCTTTACACCTATCTATGATAAGTAGAGACCAGATAGAGTTTTCAAACTCAGACTAGCTAATATGGAATCCCTCAACAAGAGCATGCTCCAATCCTTGAATAATCGAGAATGGAACCAGAATAAGATTGCATGATCTTAAAATAACAAAGTACAATATACTCCATCATCTTGGGAAACTCAATATTGGATCTGAGGAGACCGATGATATAGGCAAAAAAGCCAATGATATTGGAGACTAAGTGGGAAATACTATACATCATTCACACTGTATACACAAATGGTTCATACTCTTTAGTTACTTTGGATGGTGAGATAATTATGCCCCCTAAAAATGCCATCTTCTTTAAACAGTACTTCACATGAGCATGGTTTTTCTCTTCTTGCATGATGATAAACTATGTACACCATATGGTCCAAGATCTACACCCTAAAAATAAGATCCCTCTCATCAAAGAAAGGTGAAATTAAACTCTAATGACCCATATTATGGGATTTTAAATTTTTATTATATCCCATATGATATTATACTAGAAAAAGAACCCTTATCGTTCTTCATAACATTAAACTATATGGTTTCATCTTGCATGATGGTAAAATTCATAATCATCCTATGGTCTAAACTCTACGTTCTTAAACTAAGTGTGTACAGTTTAAGCTCTTTGACCATAAACTATAATATCAACATCTGAGTGACATGATGTTTAACTATGCTTCTTCATCCGAAATAACATTGAACTATTGTGTCCTACCTGCAAGATGTTAAACTACATTGAATTTATAGTAATTTCCAAACGAATTTAAAAGGAATATATACCTTTGTTCTAGCCACATACCAATAAACAACATTGTAACATTTTTCCTTACCACATGATGTTTAACTACCCTTGTTTTCATAACTATTAATGACTTTATTCACATCCTTATGGGACACATAGGAACACCCAAATATTTAGTCCTCAGTCCCTCCTGTAATTTCTCTCTTTCAGCCCATTGGCCTATGTTCTCCATACTGAGTGTGTGGTGTGGTGTGGATTTCTTTGGTCAATACTAATGTTAGGTTTATTTTTCTATGCCACATGATCCCCTTAGGGATACCCTTTTTAACACTATCCTAGACGCATGATAATAAATTGTGTCACAACATTCATCTTTAGCGCATGATATTAACCTACATGGGTTTCTAGAACTACCTATAGCTTTATTACCATCCTAATTATATAAATAGGAATTCCCTGAAATTTTTTCATCAAATCTATCCTAGTATGACCACCCCCTCTCAATAATATGGGATGTGGTGATGGGCTTCCTCAGCAATTATTCACATATGATTTGTTACCTCTCCATGTTGTGTATATCTATTAGAATGGTCTCATCTTATGCACCCAGATCTATGAAAACATAATAAGATCTCTAGTGTCCTAGTAGTATGAAAATAAACTATGTAACACCATCAACCTTACATCACGACATAAACTGCCTGGGTTTCCCAAACTATGTATTTCTTGATTCCCATCCTTTTGGGATATGTAAGAATTCTCGTGCATATTGTCTTCGAGCCCACTCCTAGTTTATCAACATTCATTTATCCCTATTCAACTTCTTTTGAAATTAGTTCATTTCCATACCATATTAAAGAGATATCTTGAGGATTATTCTATAGAGAATGGGTTTGGTTCCATCTATTTATATGCCTCATTAGAACATTCATATGTGTTGGGGCATAACATCTAGAGTGTTGAGGCATGCATGGGAGTCATCTCATTTTATCTCCATTCATCACGCATACCATTATTTGGGACTCCATTATATTTCAAGTATAAAGGGACCCCCGAATGGAATGATTATCAACCTTATGTCTAACATAATGTTTTAGGTCAACATCTTAGAAGAAATTGTCCAAAACATTTAGATAGTCTCTCATTTAGATTATGATCATCATGTGACCCTCATTTTTATAATCCCATCCCAAATTACATTATATGGGTGTTGTGTTTGAAATATGGTCATTATTTATCCTCCATCGATATGCCACACCCACTACGTCCCAAATATTTTATGTTCTGATTCACATCCCTTTTCACATCATTATGTTTGTTTGGAACTTCAACACCCTCTATGTCACCCCACCTTGAACCTTTACACATTGTGAAGGTAGATTAACATCGAATGGTCACCCTTAACCTAGATTCTTCACTCCCATATTGTGTGTTCCCATGTTTAATAATGGACCTTTCTTCACCTTATTACCCACAACAAGTGTGGATTATGTGGTCTTTGGGGTCTTGGTAGAGTTTTTACCCACATTGAAGAATAAAACAGTGCATGGTCCAACAACTATGACATAAAACAATGAGTTTACATCCTATGTACATGGAATTAAACTGAGCATACAAGTAAAATCATTATGACTTCAAAATGTGCATAAGTTTTACTTGAATAATCTTTGGTGCATTGTGGATTTCTGCAATCCACATTAATGTTGGGTTACATAATACCACTAAACTGTACATCCATGATTTGGTATCCCCATATTATAGCCAGAGCATAACAAACTGATACTATGATCCCCAGTTTCCTTGTTGCATGATGATAAAATGAATAGTAGTTATCTTCATTAACATATGACATTAAACTATGTGTTATGTGTTTTAGATGAATGAATATATAATAATCAGTGTTACAATATCATCATCTGAGAAGATATTTCCCATTTCTATAGATTGTTTTCCATTCTACCTTCAATAACTACATATGGATTGATTCCGATCATTATCGGATATGCAATGATGACTAGAATTATCATCCTTGGGCCCAGCTGTAGGGTTATAAATTATTCTCTTCATCCCTTATGGTCTGAGTATCATATGGAAATGTATGGTGTTGTCTGGATCTCTTCGATCCTCATTCATGTCAGGTTTTCTCATGGCGCCTCACTTCACAACTCCCCTTTAATCGGTCTGAACTCTATAGCCATAAAATCTGATTTTCAGGTTCATATTCACATGACAGTAAATTGTAAAACAGCCACATATTATCATTTGAGAGAATATCCCACCCATTTATGGTGTTGGTAACTTACCATTACACATTCATGAACTATGTATATCTTGATTCCTTCACATTTTGTTTCTTTATGGTGGCGCATCTGACATCTCATCTCTTTATAGTTCAAACCCCAAAACCTAAAACTATGTTTTTCTATGTCGCAGTGGCAAGGGAATAAACTGTACACCACTTTCATCCTCACTATAAGACATTAAACTCAATATAAATTTCCCTCACACATGATGTTAACTAGGACACCTATGTTCCATAATCTATGACCATAAACTGTGATCATTTGGTTTAAGAAACATGACATTTAAACTATTTGAAATTCCCCTTAGGTACTCAATACTTGAAGGTGGATATGATCCTACCTATGTAAGTTCCACAATAGAATGATTGAATGTGTAGTGGTACAAGATATAGAGCCTCATTTTCCAAATGGATATCTTACCATCTTCTCTCCCAATAATAATGTATCCCTTTATTTGGGACTCCATCCTCTTTCATGATTAACGGAACCCCACCGTGGAAGTATGCTCCAAATTATGTCTTAGCTAACATTTTGGGGAAATGTCCTAGAATATTTTGAATTACATTATGAGATTGGTCCCATGTTTTGAATATGGTGAGTGGATGAGCATTATTTCTCTATTCCCATTCTATGTAACATGATTTGGATGTTCTGATTGAAATAAATTTAGCAGTAATTCATCCTATTTTCACCCCACCCATTATGTTCCAAATATGAGGTATAGTGATTCACATCCCCCCCCCCACCTTCTATTTTTATGGATATCCAACACCCCAGGTATGTTCCCTTCGTGTATCTACACATGTCGAGTGAAAATGTCGGATGGTTTTGGATTTCCTCACCTGATATTTTTATTGCATTGTTTTGTGCTCCCATATAATGAGGAAAGCCTACAATCACTCCTTTTTCACACATTGATCATGGCTCACATGGTTTTGTGGGTCTTTTTTGGGTTGTTCACAAGTTGATACGCTACAAGTTCTTTTGTTCTGAGTTCAATGACATTAAACTAAGATCTCTTTTGTCTAAGAAATATAATTATAAACTATTATTATCCATCAGACATGATGATAAATTTTTTTCTCTTTTCTACTTGATACTTATATTTAAGGGATGGTCCTATCATATGTCTTTAAACTATGACATAGTCATCCTGGAAGCATGATGAAAAATGACAAAACATTAACTTGTTATCACTTGAGATGGCTTCGCCTTTGGCATTTTTCATCCTATGTGACACCTATGATGACCTTTCCATGGATTTATTCTCATAGTGATTCCCAAATGTCTCATCTAGGTCTAGAAGAAAAAAAATAAAAAACTAAAAACAAACAAGAATTATCTAATGGAACTTCTCTTATGGCAAGTATCAGACATGTGTGGAAATATTTACAATCATGAACTGAGTTATTCTTGACTCCAAACCATATGGTACTTGTAGTAATTCCCTAATTAATCATAATGGGGTTTTCCACATCATTATTACCTGGTGTTCATGTGGATTTATCTCCATATTAACTTCAAGATGTTAGACAACATTGGTTTCCCAATCATAGGGTGTCTTGATTCTCGTCTTCATAGAGATATGTAGTGATTCCCAAATTCTTTTTATTTGGTTCCAATTGAAATATTTTTGGTTATAAATCAATGGCCCTAAATTCTATTCTATTCATCATAAGACATACTAGAGACACATGGGATCTTTTAAGCCTCATTTACGTCGGGTTTTATCTATTGCGTGTCACATGCTTACCCTCAAGAAGATTTTAATTATTGTAGTCAATGAATCATTAACATAAACTATATTAAATCATACATGCAATTTGAACTTAATCTATTCTCGCATCAATTTCTATGTCACAGTCTCTGTTGAAACATTCAGTCCACAATTCATGTCCTTCATGATTAATAATATCAATCACCATTCAATTATAGACAATCCATCTAATGGAGATGGTCTCATGCCCCTCTGGCTCACCACCCATCCCAGTAAAATTACCTAATAGTTCATGGGAATCATGCAGCGGGTCCTCTATTTTGAAAATGGTCAATAGTTGGTACAAAATTTTCCTGGCCTATTTTCTCCTAGTTAGTTATGGTCCCTACATTTCAAATATGGTCAACAGATGACCATTACATTTTCCACCCCTTCATAAACTCTATTAAGGTATCATATTAACATTTATATACAATTCTTGTATCAACATTGGATTCCATTCGTGTTTTCCTCATCGATTTTTAATCCAAAATATCAGGCAGACCCCTTAATCAATTACTTGTTTCCTACACTTAGAATGGATCATGTGTGCATAAGAGTATTTTTAGGGTGGCCACTGACTTGGTAAAGAAACAAGGGGGTCAAAAGTCTGAACTATGTGTCCATAAACTAGAATCCAAACATGGATATATACTATGTTAGTAGGTCTCCTTTGAATTCATTCATGAGGGTTTTTCCATCAACAAATCACATATGTCACGTTTCCATTTTTCGCTAGTATTTTTTGGTGCGTAGGCCTCCATTGGCTCATTAAAAAACAAGTTTATCTCCTGTGTTCCATGTAAATATTATAGGGATATAAATTATAATCTATGTATCATGAATCTAAACTATTTTCCATCGTCTAGTTAGTATAAACATAACTTATGTGAAACATCCTTGTCACATGACATTAAACTATGCCATGTGTCTTCCATATCATATGACAGTAAACTGTGTATTCATTTTCCTCACTTTCTGGTCAAAAAACATCGAATCATCTCAGGCCCTCATCCAAGAGGCCACATCCCAAAAATAATTTTCCTCTAACTTTTGGGTCTCATCTGTAGCTGTCACTCATCATCCGAGACGATGCTCCCCTGGGAGGTAGGTTTAATATTTCTTTAGTCCAATGCACCTAACCCAATGTGCTCCAAGCCATGATGAAATTATTATAAGTGTTTTTTAATCATTTATAACATTCCCCCACTCATTTTCCACACTTTTCATGCCATTTAATTTGATCAACATCCTCTATCTCATTAGAAGGGAACCCCTTAATGGTTTTGTCCCATGTTGCTTTGGGACACCTTCTATTCAGGGACAATTCAACATAGCACTTTGGATGAAATTTTGAGTGTGTCCCTATGTATTGAATTTGGACAATGGTTGGATCATAATTTTTGGCCCCATTTAATGATAATTATACAAGTAATTTGTTTCAAATATGTTCAATGAATTTTTTATCTGTATGTCATCATCATAGTGTTACAAATTTTGGGCATCATGGTTTACAACTTTCATCTCCCGTTTGATTGGATTCATTCCAATTACCATGATTTTATCAATTTCATATACTATATCATGTTGGAAAAAGCATGTTGTATATCTTGACATTCCTATTCACCAGTCATATTCCCTCTTAGCATGAATACTCTGGGATATTGGTAAACAATAGAAAACCCGGAGTATTCAATGAGTGGAAGGATCTATCAAACAAAAGTGGGTAATTAAATGATTTTCCCTTGTTTATCTATCTGGCAGTGACCCACCTGAGGTTATAGATTGATCAATATTTTCATAACAGTTACGATCAAGATGCTAAAATTGAAACATGAATGAAATATGTCCATACTCATAATTAAAACCTAACAAATAAGAAGATTTTGGGTCATAAGATTGAACAAAACATTGTTCATAGTTTTCTTCTCATTCAATGGAACTCTTCATCACCATCGGCCTATAGCATGTGGATTCTAAGGCCTAATACCATCTCCTGATATCCCTCTCATCCCCCATAATCATATATTAAATATCATTATCCATGATCTGAATCTGATCTTGTTTGGATCAGAGCTCAGCTACTTTATAGTTCTCTTATTCTACTCTCTCTTGGGCTTCCTGCAGTTGGAAAATCAATAATTAAAAGTGTTTTGATAGATTTTATAAAAAAAATTAAGAGTGCTCATTCACTTTTAATTCTAGGAATTTTATTGCATTTTTATCCTCCTGGAGATTCAAGATATTTCCAGACTTTTCCAACATGAGGTATCGTCCATGTTCTGGATACTTTGTCGTACATTCTCAGAATGGTAATCCTAGACCAGCATGTGTAAATTATATGGGTTCTCCTCATACGGAGCATCAATTATGTATAAAATGTTGTGGTGATCCCATTCATCTAATCCACTCTGATTCTGAATATTTATCTATGATGTGCTTAATCAGATTCCATGCTCAACAATAAGTATTTTGACTGCCCTCGATTATATCAAAATCAGATTTGTTCTGTTATACTAGATCTCTAGATTGATATTTTGATAATTCATCCCAAAATTCAGTAGTATAATCTCTCTATGGCATCATTTCTAATGGGTTTGGATCCATGTTTGATCCCCATCCATTTATTCCATTTCGAGGATTTTTTTTTCTGATTAGCCATATATATCACCAAACCCAAGGGGATACCCATAATCACATTGATTTCTTGTTATAAACCATGGCCTAGTCAACATGGAAACATGGTTCTTTCAAGAATGGATTCCCATTAAGGAAAAGGGACCTGGGTCCTCAAACCATCCACACCAATAGAATGCCTACCCTTCTGAGGAATGTTTATATATGAGCTAGGTTGGTCATTTTGAGTGATCAAACAACTATGAATCTTTGAGATAGGAAACATATAGTGGTCAAGTGATGGCTACGCATGCTCTCACATCAGGCTTGTCATCACTGGGAAACCAATGATTAGTCCCCCATATATAATGGTTGGTTCTACGGATTCTAAGGATAACACCCATGCCTCACTAGAACTTCCCAAATATATAGACACTAATTTTCTAGATGTTGGGCCAAATTATTGGTCCTTCACACCCTTCACCAAACCTCTATCTCTATCAGTAGGGGGAAAAGAAAATGATACTTATTTATAAGTAGATATCAATTGAGGATTTGAGATAAATTGGGAGAGATAAATATCACATATTGATGAGATATATAATACTTTAATAGTCTCAATAAATCCTCCCAAAGAGTATTACTTCAAGGATACTATATCCCCGTCTTTGAAGAGGATTCCCTTGAAGATGCTTCCACATCACACATCTGGGGAATTTCCTCATTGAAATCATCCAAATAGGATCAATCCAAACTGTCAGTCAAAGGGAATTATTCTGCATGTTCAGCTGCTAACAACCTAGGGGGGGGGAGACAGGTCCACCAGAGCTCGCAGTCAATTAATCATGCTACGTGTAGTTAATTGTGAGTTCAATAGTTTCTCCAATTCTATCTGGAATTTTCTCCACTTATCCATTTATTCAATGAATCCACTTTGGTAATAGACAATCCCTTACAGTTCCATCCCATATTGTTTTAGGTGTTCCCATAGGTTGTTGATTTAGAAAACATTTATACATGTGTCCTAGGATTTCCAAAAATTTGGGTATACATCATCATGAGGAAGCATCGCATGATGGAATTTTTTACTTTGTGCATGGTGGCATATTTTGGAACTCCCATGGTAATTCTACTTTTTCACAGGTCCTCTTGGTTTGAGAAATTGGGTCTAGCATTGCTGCCTCCCTCTGGTCAGAATATGTCTATGATCTTCAACCCTTTGCCTCATATACTCTTTACCATGATTCATGATAGGGACACCTTAATGATTTCCACTAGCTGCCACTCATATCATTATTAAAGGTGGTGGTACCACACTATTAATACCCCTGATCACCAACGTTTTTAGCATCTATCCTGGTTAAGAAACTTCATGTCTCAGTGCATATTCATGAATCAGCCAAAATGTAGCACTGGGTAGCGATAGATCATTCCAAATATTCATGTATTACCATATAAACATCATCCTAAGATGACTCAAAAAGGATGGGTGGTGTCAATTTCACACTCTCTGGTACACCCTTAGGGCCATCCTCTGCAGACATCTTAACTACCATACAAATCGGTTTGGAGTGTATGGTTCACATATTAGTTCACAGTTCACTAGCTCTAACAACACTCTACATTGAAAGAAAAAAACGGATATGAAAACATCCCTATGTTTTGTATATCATCATATATGAATTCTCTCTTTGGAAGAGGGAATGAGTGAAAAATGAACTGGTCTTCACACCACATCTTACTCAGCGTAGCCACCAGACATAGCTTTAGTAGGAATCACCTCACAATGATTCCGATTTCTATTTGAAATTGTATCCCTTATGTAGAAATGGGATTGTGGTAATCATAATGTCCCATGTGTGTTGTGAAACAACTATATATAAAGTAGAATGGTCTGCACACACACACAATATCATGTTCACTTGACTGATGTGCCGAAGTAATTATTAATTATTCGCCAGCATTAGGAAACACAAATTGATGGGATTGCCACCGAACAACCACACCACCATGGTAAAGTTTCTCTATCATTATCCCATTTACAATATCTAACTAACCACATCTATCCACTTATGGGCACTAAAATGAATTCATCCATCCTATTTATTAGTTTTCACTCATCCTTCATGTTGTGTCTTCATTGTTGTTACTTGGTATCCTTTACCATCCTCCAATAAGAGTTCTCCCTACCTCACTAAGCTCCCATTGGATAGGTATACAGCCTCATTGCTAGTATTATGGGAACTACCTCTCTATTGGATGTCTAATATGCTAGAAAGATAATAATGTAACTGAACCATCACATGAAATTTATGTAACTAGTTTTTTTCTTGTCATTGTATAAGCCCAGCATTGGGTCTAGAGATTCTTTCACCATAGGCTTCATTTTTCTTTTCCCTCCATAAAATTTTTTGTTTGGAGGAGCACATCATACATAGTCCCCATAAATAGAATTCTTATGATCTAATAGAGATCCAAGTGGATGATGCCATTCTACCCATGATGCTGATGAAACAAGTTGGTATCTAGTGGCCACCATATTAGTTGATTCGGTATAATATATTTCAATTTAGAGACATAGAATCAAGAATCCCATGAAGATTTATATAGGCCTACTCTCCTTGGCGCACTGTCGAACCATGCACAAGATTCACACACCCTGTAATCCTAGACCCATTCATCTATAAAATTTTCTCCCCAGTGTAGATCAAAACATTGTATCAACCACTTATATGGATTCCTTTTCCCTACATTAATTATTCTATTATAATGTGGTGGGGATGTTTCTTTCTCCAAATACTTTTTGACATTGTTGTTCAGATAATTTTAGAGGATGTCTGCTGTGATAATGGATTGTTCTATATTGATATAGCTATCACAAACCCTATACCACTAATGACTACCTGGTGGTACCTCTAACTGAGTAGGCCATATCATCCTGCCACCCCTATGGGATGAATATATCATATCGCTAGAAGAAGCCATACAATGGAAATCATTTACACATTGGTTAGTATTTATGGTCACACGACATTATCTTCATTGATGATTCATTGTTATAATGACTCCTACTATACTCTTGGATTATGATGTGGGTTTTCATTACTTCTCCTTGGGTAGAGTTAACAAGAAACCCTCATGTATCCTCTTTAGGATTCATCAATTCAACGCTTTGGAATTTTTATGAGTTTGTTTGCCGATGCATGTCACAATGTTCTGTCAAGAATATTTATCATGATGTAGCCCTATTCATTTCATGAGACATAAAGGTATAGTAGATCACGATTCCCTATTTTTTCTAAATCCTTAATAGTGAAAAGGTCTGTAGAACTTTGTTTGCAAAAAATGCATTTGAGGGGTGGATCACTTCTTGATAGGAGAGCCCCAAAGAAGTCGTTCGTGAAGGTCTAGTATGGGAAATGGACCCCTTATGCATTATGTATAGGTGATGATGATAAATAAATCATGATGAAATTTCACCACTCGAGCATCACAGATCATCACACCTCACACAACTCGCAAGAAAACATCATGATTAAATGAGATTTTTTATGAAGTCCCCTTAAAATCTGACCATATTTTTCTTAGGCACTTATTATAATGGGGGAATTGGTTGGAACTAAAAAACATGATACTGAGGATACAAATAGTGTGAAAGTCTATTACAAACTAATCAATACTCAAACGGCCTCAAAAATATTAAAGGAATCGATTTCACGAAGATTCATTACAGATACCCCTCATGAGCTTCAGCGTCTCATTGATGGTACCTTCATCCATATGAAGGAGTTTGATGGAGCCCATGTGATTTTAGGTGTCCTTTTTCCTTCTTTTCATTCCCAAAAACCACCAAGCCATCACAATCATAAAGGTTTTTGTAAGTTTCTTTAAAAGTACAACACAGTCTGATGGAGCCCATCCACTTCACGAAGACCTTTTACGTTTGTGGAATTCCCCATGATCACATGACCACTTTGATCATGAATGATGCTGATGGTACATTTGTTAGTCAAACTGAGCCATGCTGCTTCACAATGTCCATTTGTGTTCACAGTGAACTCCACAATCACCATGAAACCCATTTTCTTCTAGATATTTGGCTCACGCATCCATCAAAACTATTGTTACCACAAATTTTTGTCCTTCTGATATCATGTTTAGAGAGGGTCCTTAGTATAAAAAACCTTATTGAAAATTGGATCACCCAAGGTACATGAGCATTGTGAGCCATGGATTCCTTCGTACTACATGGTCCATACTTATTGTAACATTCCCAAATAATAAAGGGATAAATGACTAAATGATATGACTCATGTCAACAAGGTACACCTTCCTTTATGGGAGCCTACCTGATTAGAACTCCAAAGTTAAGCGTGCTTGGCCGGGAGTAGTGATCAGGATGGGTGACCTTCTGGGATGTTTCCAAGGATGTGTGTGTGTGAGGTCAAAGCACACTGGAAAGGACATGTGTTGGCCTGTGGGGACTATCATTAGTCAGATGACCCGTTCAGGCATGTTGGTGGACCCTGGAGTGGGCCCTATGTGTCTGCGGGGGCAACTAGAGGTACTTGGTAGGCCAGGACCCGACGGCCTTATTAAGGCGGGGTGTCTGTGCTGTCACTGGGACCCGGTTGTCACATTTGGTATCAGAGGAGGATCCCAGCCTTAAGTGTGGTGCACTGCCTGGGTTTAGATGTTGGGCCCACAACGAGGGAGTTGTGACCTAAAGGGGGGGGGGGGTGATTGTAACATCCCCAAATGATAAAGGGTTAAATGACTAAATGATATGACTCATTTCAATAAGGTGCACCTTCCTTTTTGGGAGCCTACCTGATTAGGACTCCACAGTTAAGCGTGCTTGGCCGGGAGTAGTGATCAGGATGGGTGATCTTCTGGGAAGTTTCCCAGGATGTGTATGAGTGAGGACAAAGCACACTGGAAAGGACATGTGTTAGCCTGTGGGGACTATCATTAGTCAGATGACCAGTTCAGGCATGTGGGTGGACCCTGGGGTGGGCCCCATGTGTCTTTGGGGAAAACTGGTGGTACCTGGTAGGCCAGGACCCGACGGCCTTGTTAAGGCGGGGTGTCTGTGCTGTCACTGGGACCCGGTTGTCGCACTTATGGTAGGGGTTCCCTTCATGAAGGCCTCTACATTTTCAATGGAGTGATCCCATTCAAGTTTTTCAATGATCTGTGATGAATTATGTATTCATAGATCACTTTTCTAATAATTCATATGATAAGGAAAATCAATGCTCTATGAGGTGATTTTCTTCTCAAATAAACACCCCTCAGTGAAGTAACCTCCAATCATGAAGCACATTCCCTTAAAAAAGTGCCTCTTGAGGAGCCCCTTGATTCATGAATTCTATTCCTATGTGGCCCTCCAGTCTTGTAATAAGTAATTTTTTGGTTCATCATGTGTTGTATCTTATTTTTTTTCCTTACATATTTATTCTAAAAGTATATACACTAGTAGATATTTCTTCTACACATACTTATGGAAACATGAAGCCCGTGATTGACCACTTATCTTCCCATTTGTTTACTAGAATTGTTCGTTCCTTCACTTCTGCAAGGTTTAAAGGGTATAAATAATGTATTTCCAAGGTGTGAGGAGAAATTCCTCCTCCTCTGAAAGGTTGTATGTGAAACTACAAAGCCCTATCATCCTCTTAACATGATTTAAATAATAGCATCACCCAATGAAATTCACATGTGGTTCCCTGCCTCATTAATTTTTTATGCCCACTCGTATCTATGAGAGTGAGATCAAAGATACATGGATTGAGATCATCCTTGTATAGAGCATAATCAGGCCACAGGGAAGAGACGATATCCTTGTGTAATACATTAGCTTTTATTGAAGTAATTTTCACCATTTCACCTCCCTGCCTCCTCGATATGCAATGACCATTGTGGCGATGGGCACATGAGACTTTCAATACCCCATCCCTCTTCTACTAGGTTTGAACCCACAGGTTTTTATCCTAGATTATGTCCCAATCATCATCTCCTTGGTCCCCTAAACATGTGTAATCCCAACCCCATTCTTCTCTGATGCATCTCTCACGAAGATACTATTGTTGGAACCATGGTCTTTTATGCATGAATTTAATTATGGTTTGTTTTGTTGTCAATCCACAGTAGAAATTCAGAATGTGAACCAGAAAAGTAATCATACAGTTCAAGAAGTCAACAATACTTAATGTGGTGTCGTTTCGTAGTATTTTCCAAATTTTTGGGCATGCAACTCACCAAATGGGGAAAAGTGTTTTTGGAAAAGAGACTTGTGTGACATGTTATTGAAGGAGAGGAAACTTGTGTGCCATATGTTTTTCAAGATCAGAAATGGGAAAAATGGAAAAGGGGTAAGGGCCGCGCATGTTTTGTGCTGGTCGCGCATGTGACTTGCATGCTGAGAAAGGACATGCACGCTGATGCCTAGGAGGCTGGAAATTTTCACGCCTATTTTTCATTATGATCATAATTTCAAAATATGGCAAAGGGAAGAGGGTCGTGCAAGTATTGGTTTGGTCGTGCAAGTGAGTTATGCGATAGAGGCTAGGGCAGTTGGAGCTGCGCGCCGGGACTTGCGCGTCATGAGGACACTTGTGCGCCTCCACACAGGGTGTCTAGTTTGCCTATAAATAGAGGACCACCCCTCCTCATTTGCAACTAAGTTCAGTACTTAGAGATTTTTTGAGATCTCGTCGCGCAAGTGGTAGTTGGGTCGCGCAAGTAGAGTATGCGCACCAGTTTTTGGCTGCACGACCAAGGAGGTTTGGGAATTAAAGGTGCAGAGTCAGGTAAGTTTGGAGTTTATGGAGTCAGGGTCGCGCAAGTGTGTTGGTTTCACCTACATGCCGATTTTGTACCACGCAATTTACTTGCACGCCATTCTTGAAACTTGTGCGCCGGTCATGGAAAAGTGTTCTAGATGAGGTTGTTGTATGCTATACCTTTTGGAGCTGCACGAAAACTGGATGATTTCCCGATACCTTTGGAGAAAAGTGGGTTTAGTATATAAGTCAAAGTTGGGCTTCAACAGAGAATCTACACACAAAAAAGGATGCATTTTATTGCAATGATGAAGAGACCTTCACGTCTATAAACTGAGTGTGACATTACCAAGGGCTGTGAGCTAGGGGAGTCAACAGGAGTGACCTGAGCGGTGTAGTGAGCTATCCCTGAACAATTGTAAAGGAAGTGAGCCCGGGGCAGAGTGACTGTTTCTGAACCATTGTAATCCACATCTAGTGAAGTTCAGCGGAATTAGGTATGACCGACAACCTGTCGGCGTATGCTCCATGGACGTAGCCCTTAGTGGTGAACCAAGTAAAAAGTGTTGTGTCTTCTCTGTGAATGTCAATGTTTTATTTTTGATCATATTCATCAAACAGGTTCAATATGTTCCTTTCAACATGGGAACAAGATCCACCACTTTAAAATAAAAAATTTTCACGCTGATTCACCCCTCCCCTCTCATGGTGTCCTGAGGTCCTACAACTATCAGGTCTACTTCTACTTCATCTTTCTAACATCGATCATTTCAAGGGTGTAATTATAGTAATAGTTACAATGACATCCTCCTTGGGGCGCTAACCATAAATATTCCCCATCAGGTTTCTAGGTAACTAACCATGTGTATTCCCTGATTAATTTCCCCAACTCACTGAACTATGTGGACATTGATCCATGTATTCTAAATAGATTACATAGGAAGTCTCTCTTAGGTTTAAGCCCATCATTCCCCATAATCCATTTCACTAATCAATTTCACATCGGTTCACTCATCACACATGATGTTAAAATTCATTCTCTGAACTACATGTTTTATGATCCCTTTCATGTCAATAAGAATCCTCATTGAGGTTTAATCCCGTCCAATTGTATGTTTTGGTTCTCCCTCCCTCGATAGTACACTCCCTATGTGACATGTTTCAATTATGGGACACATCTCTTAGATCCACCCACTAGGGTGTTCAGATCCATCCCCTAGGCTTGTAACCACTCATAATCCCTACACATATTATTTCCATATTACCAAGAGTATTTCTCTTAAGAGGGTATGATAACCATGTTTAAGCCCCTTGGACATATTTGAGTCAATGTCCATGTGTATTCCCCAATTATCTACCTCCATTCCTAAAAATTGTTGAATTTTATCCCTACCTCCTAACTAAGTTATATTGAAATCCTCTCTAACGTACAATCCCATATTCCATTCCCATCCCGACCCTTCACCTAGGTCGCTATTTCTGGGTATGTTCATGCCCTAACCTAGAGGTTAGTTTTCCATCAGGTCCCTACCCATTCCATCATTCACATGAGTTGCATCCTTAGGTGACTCCCCACCCCACTTCCCAAAATACATTGACTATGATTCCCAACCATTGTGATATGTAAGAAGCCTCCCTAGGGTTCATGTCAATCAATCTCTACACCCCATCAGTCTCATCATCACTTAGTCCATATAAATCGCGATTCTTACTTGCCTCTCTATATTTTTGAGAGATCATTCCATCCACTTCATTGATTCTTCTTGTAGCACCCAGTTTGTTTACCATGTGAAATCCCCACATAGTCTACCATCGTTCAACCCAGAATGATCATCTTGTGAATGGATTTTATCCATGTGGAAGACCCAAATAACTCCTTCAAACTTCATGGGTTTTGATCCCTATCGTCTAAAATAGTTACAATGAAATCCTCCCCCAACATAAATCCCCACAAATATTAAACCTTAGTGTTCCCCTCATTGTGTTCATTCTTCTCTGATCCATTGTCAGCAGTGTCATGATCAACCTTTATGGTGCAGATCCTTCCCTTTATGTGACATTACATTACTAGGTCCACTCTTCATGGGCGTTCAAATCTACACATTTCTTAAACCTTCTAGGTTCTCTCTCATATGGATATAACAATCTGATATTCCTTCATAAGCTTTCAGATTACTCTGATTTGTCTCTTCTAGATGATAAACTCACAGCATAAACAATGTTTAAATTTGGAAGCTATGTAAAAACGTGGTGACATGCCTCTGGAATTAGATACCCCTTAACCAACATGGGAATCCCTGAGTTTCTTCACCCATGAGACGCCCTTTGATGAGGAACAACACATGTGTTCTAGTGTTTATACGTCCATACATGCAATTCATTCCCAACGTAACTACTCTCCTAATTGAATTTTGATGCCCTAGTTATACACATTAGATGTGTATAATTAAGATGTCTAATTAACAAGAATTCAAAAAGATATGGAAAGTGGAACTTGTATCATGAAAAACATCATAATCTATGAGGGAGACTCAGAATCTGTGACGAGTTTTGAGAAGGAATCCACAGAATGAGTTTCCAAAATCACATCATCCTTATATCGATCAAGGTTGAGAAATAAATGAATAATTGATGAATTCAACATACCTTTGTATAATATGAATTTGGGGGGATATTTAGTGTGTCTACATGATGATGCACTCCCTGACGAAAATCATTAGAAATAATCATTTTAAAGATAATCATTATATCAGTGTTTCAAAACTAAGATCCAACGGTTTAGTGTATTGGAAAAATTAGGAAAAACCGTAAAATTTACATAATAAAACATAAACATTTTTTAATTTTTTCATCTCTAGCTTCATAGTGGAAGTCATGTACATATTAGTATAAATAGTCACCTGAGGATATACATTAATGAAATTGGTGGTTTAAAATTCTTATTAGAGGATAAATACTAACATGAAGCCATATAAAATGGGTGAGAATATTAAATATCAACATATCATAATCATGGTATCATCATAATAATACTGAGAGTAATCATGAGATGAAGGCATGGAATTTTGTAATGCATAAAAATTTTACATCGTGTATTAGTGTTGAACTACCACACAGTAGTACATAACAAATCTAGCATCTTGTTCATGTTTAACATCTGTACATAGTCAAAATATCATCATTATTAAGAAATATTGAGACATGTTCATGTATATTGGACCATTATTGTTGATATACATCACATTACACATTTCATCACAGGGCCATATACTTCCCAGAGCACCTATCACATCATAAAGTTTACATAATAATTCTTTCCACATAGAATGTATATCCATCATATAAATAAAATAATCCCTGGAAAGTAACTGGGATTATGACAATATAATAAAGAATAAATTCATGAAAAAACCGTTTGGTTCCAAAAATAATTAATGAATACCATAATTGGTATAAAAATCTTCAATCCTTTGTGAAGGAGAAACAATCTCAGTGGATATAAAACATGTTTTTTAGAAAAAAATAGTTCAATAGGTAAAATCTTTTCATTTTATATAAAATAAGAGATCAAGAATGTATATAACATAAATAAAAATAGAATTATATTTATATTATATTTGAATAATTTTAAACGAACAGTCATTCTGAATGTTTTCATTAAATACATTGAATAAGGTAAAAGAATGTATACAATAGTTATAACAAACATTTTACTGTCTAGTTATTCCATTATTTATATTTATTAGTTATAGAATTTATAAAATGGTTATAAAAAACATCATACTGTTTAATTAATCCATTATAATAATTTTTAGTCTTATCTTGAAGGTGGTAATTGAAAACAAAAACCTTTCATCCTTGAAGGATATAAATTGACCACTCACAGATGATGTTTTCATATTTAGATAAGAAGGGAGAGGAAAAGAAGACTGAAGATGGATAATTACATTGACATTATAAAATTATAGTATTTATAACATACACGTGGTTTCATTCTACATGGATATGTGAAGGTTAAGAGATAATATGAAAATAAGAAAAACATAAAAGAAATTAAATGAAAAATGAATGAGGGTTATAACACTTGAATAATCCTCCTTTAGAACCTTCTTTGAGAAATGGGTTTTTTTATTTTTTTAAGACCAATGGATCATAGATGTGTGGGAGATTATTTGGTGTTATGAGGATAAGGGTTAGTGTAGGGAGGTATTTATAGCGGATAAGTGGGATTGTTTTTGTTATTGTACTCATCAATTTATTATCTTAGCTCAAGACTATGAATAGTTTAAAGCTTAGTATTAATATATTAGAATAATTAAGTAGAGTTTGAAATTTTTATTCTTGAATCATCCTTGACTTATTAAGAATTGAATTTATATTTTAATGTGATATACAATAAATTTTAGTATTTCACTACTCACAAAAAATTAAACAATTTTAGTGAAATCACAAAAATTCATCCTAAATATTATTTTGATGTGTCAAATTCAAAAATGAACACCATTTTATGAAAATAATTTTATAAATATAATAAGTTTTTTTAAATAAAATCATCATTTATTCAAAAAATATTGACATTATTATTATACATGATTTTATGACACATTGAAAAATTTCTTAAGGTCTTGTAAAATAATATTATATTCATGGGAAATAAAATAATAAATTATTAATAAATTCATCTAAAATAAATTATCTACTAAAAAATTATATTAATTATAAAATCCTAATATAATATTAATAACATAAAAAAATACCAACCCTTAAATGAGAACCTCTAAATCAATTATTTACATCTACTATTAACTAAATACATCATATTTTTATCTATAAGATATATAAAATATATTTCTAAATTCATCGTTGATGGTAATATTTTATTTGATGGTTTACTATTAATATGGTTAACATTAATATTCCGAAGTTGATATAACTATTCCGTTGGTATATGTTTGATAACTTATCAAAATACCTCTTATTCCATTCATTTTTCAATTATAATGTTTTTTTATTCTCTCTATGAGATTAAATTTTTTCCTATATGAAGTAATTATTATAAGTGAGATTTTAATTGATAGACATATGGGTAATTAAATTCTTCCCCCTTATAAAATTTATCCATTGAAATTACATTTTACTATGTAATATGATAACAGGTGAGGGTACTTCTCTGTAATCGCATCCTAAGTTTACCATGTTGCCTCTTTGTACTTCTAGTTCCACCATAGTATGTAGAAAAGGTGATAAGTCTTATTTCATATAACATTATTTCTAATCTCCAATTTCTTCACTGGTTACTCTTCATAAGAGAGATTAATTTCCAACTGTACGACATATGGATTCAGTACATGTGACAGATCTGGTATGTACTTCCTCAAGAAGGATACATGGATTACATCACGTACAAGAGACATAATAGATGGATGTGCCAGTTGATAGGCCAAAACTAAGACACTATTAAGTGTATTAATGGATTTCATATACCAATTAATCAACTTTCCTTTCTTACCTAATATCATTATATTCTTCAATTGAGATATGTGTAGTAATTCCATGTCTCCAAGTTAAAACTATAGGCCCCATTGATGCTTTTCTGCATAGCACTTCCAGAGTCTATTGGTCTTGCTTGATGTTCTACTGAATGGTTTTCACCATTCCATCATTTATTAAATCATATTAGTTCATAGTAGATTAAAATCACCACATATATTCCTGCATGCTAGTATTATACATCTTTTACCAGAAAATTAATTATAAGGATGTATTCGTATTCCTGAGTGGAAACTATTATTGTATTGGAATTCATCGATAGAATATTTTTGTTAGATCCTCCGATGAAGTACATAGAAAATGATATCACCATGTGAACTAATGATGGTAGAGTCTTTTCATATTGGTAAATAGTTTGAGGTTGATCAGTGGTACTAATGATCAACTTAGTATTTACCGCAAGGTGGATAATTTTCCAGATCATAAAGGTGAATCTTTAATCGTGAATAGATACAATAAATAAAGGTACTTCATGTTTCCATACCTCTTATCTAATATATATAAATATGTGTTTTTGTGTGAATTTTGATTCAGTGATAAGTCCAATCAAATTTCAATAAGGTGAGAAATATTTTTAACGTTATCCACTATAACATATATAGCATTGTTTCCTCTAGATGTATTTTGATGGCTAGTGACAAAATCCATGGTGAGGTTTTCCCATTTACATGTTGACATGGGTAATGATTACATCATCAACATAGAAATTACCGTTTCATCATTTAATTTATAATATATCAGACATTTTTATTTATATTCAATGATCTAATTCATTATATTGCTCCACAAATAGTTCTCTTAAAAATATTGACACATCTTTCTAATCCTTGGGTTAATAGTTAAGGGTGATCTATGTGAATCACTCATAATATCATTATTTTTATTTGTATTGGATGATACATATAGTCATGAACCAAATCCTACAACTCATTCCTCATTAATTTGGTACTATGATGATTTCCCATTTCTAATGGCTTTCACATTCTAGTGAATTTCCTCATCATTTTTTGAGTATACTTCATTTTCTCCATAATGGATGGTAGATCAATCAATTGAGAAAGTCTTGATGATGTACCATCCTTAATGATTTTTATTTACATCCTTTTTAAATATAAGAATATTTTACCCTTCTCAATTTCATCATTGACAATGTTGTATGGTCATTTATTGTTAGAGAAGTAACCACTTAATTACAATTTTCCATTATTATAGTGGATTGAGTAGTCACAATCCATGATGATCTCTAACCATTTTCAATGGTGCATATTAATCTCCTTCTATTTGAATATATATTTGAGGATAATAGGTTAGTATATAATTTACACTTCTTCCCATAGAGGCAATTCCACCATATATTAAATTTCAGGATCTTAGTTTCCAACGTTAGATCATCCGTGTGATAGTTTATTTTTCATAAATTTTCAATTTCCTTAAGGCATGGGATGTAAATTTTTCAGTTTTCATTAGTAAAAAATCATAATATATAATTATAAGCATTGTTTTATACTAAACATTGTTCCCCACTTGTCAGTGGTGTGAGTATTGGCATTGTAATAAACATCCATTTTACTCATTGAACCAATATTCACATTCATTGGTCTAGAAAAACATTTTATTCCTTCCGAGTTATCTTTTTTAGTAGTATTGTAAATCATGATACTTTAGTCACAAGTTTCCGGTAATACCCAACTAGTCTATGGAAACTACCTATCTCATTTACAGTTGTCTTTCTGGGAAATTCATCGTTTACCCTTTTCTTGGAAGGGACTACAAATATTCTTTTAATAGTGATAACATTCCCTAATAATGATACATCCTTAATCCATAACTCACATTTAATGTAATTTTCATAATTTTTATCCCTTTGATATTTCATGAATATAGTATTAAATTAGTCATCACGTTCTTACTTACACCTAGAGTATATTGGAATATAATCAATAAAGACTACCATAAGATTGTTAAGGAAATTTCTAAAGACTATATTTATTATGTCCATGAATATTGTGAGAGCATTAGTGAGTCCAGAATGCATCACTATGAACTCATAGTGTCCATACATCGTTCTAAAGGATGTCATGGAAATATCTTCCTTCACCTCATTTAATTTGTGATATCCCAACCGATGGACTGCCTTACTGAAAAAAATTCCGAATGTATCTTATCGAACAAGTTATCTATCTAAGTAAGGGGATTATAGTTATTTATCGTGATTTATTTGATATCATGATGATCAATGAAAAGGTTCCTTGATCCATCCATATTATTGAAGAAGAGGACTATTACAACACATGGTTAAGCACATTTTCATATAAAAACCTTGTCTATAATGATTTATATTTATATTCATTCAGTTCTCCTAACATTTTTCACACATCCTTGAATGGATATCTACCAGCTGTCCTAGTATAATGGAGTGAAATAGTAGTTCCCACTATTTTCTTAGAATTATGACTGGAAATTATTTATCCTTCTATTTTTCCATAAATGAATAATGATAACCTATATGGTCTTGGACTTAATTTCATGACTATAAATGTCACACACTATGTTCATATTTAAATGACCCTAAAATGTATTCACTCTTTAACGTGTTCTATAAAATTAATTTTGAATCAATTCATTGGTTAATGATATACTTAATGAAATTAAAACCCCTTATATGGTCTGAAATATATGAAATTATACAATTATACTATATTTGGTAACATATATTTGATAATAAAATAAACAGTTTTGGCGATCCCCCTTATTTCCACCTTATAGAATAACTGGATCACATTAATTTGTCTCACACATTATTGGAATTTTCATATTCTCTATTAGAAATAATGTCCTTGTATTTCAAGGAATTCCATATTTATATTCTTCTTGTATTATTGTTTTTAACTAAGAGGGATAAATATTTTATTTGGATTCCTTTTATTTTATAGAATCATAGATATATCCCAAAATTTTTATAACATGCCCCCTTATTTTGGAATCAGCTCCCTTACTATGATTTTATAATGACCCATAGTTGTTCTCCAATCTATTTTACACAGCATGGATGATCTACTGTCATCAAATCTAAATAAAATCCACTATAGTGACACCAAAGTGACCCTGGGGTGCCTCCAATTCAGATAAGACATCCCAGATGAAATCTATCTTGCACTATATATTTGAACCCATGTTTCAAATATGGAAAATTTTAACCATAAAAGTATATTTCACTTATCATATATCAATTTAGGATCCTTAATTCACTATATACCTTTTTCATAAAAACATCACTTATTTTGAATTAAAAAACCCTTGGTGTTTCCACATTCTGGTTTCAGGTTGGTATATTGAGTTAATTTTTTTTAATCCCACGAACCTAATGTTATTATTCTCATGGGGTTTTAATATGTCGTTCACTGAAGAACTCATTAACCTATCCATTCTTCCAAAATAGTCACTCAAATTTAATATAAACATTCTTATATTATCAATTTTTTGTCACAACAGTTTACACTTAGGTGGTCTTGGATATTATCCTCTGATAATTTCATTAGAATGATTGAGATGTCATAAATTAAATGAATGGAACACTAAAATTTGTTAATGTTTAGTACATGGTAAAAATCATGATATGCACTCCACGATATGAACTTATTTTTCATTACAGATGGCCCTATTATAAAATCTAGGCCATCTCTTATTCATGATCAGGTTCTCTTTACCCTGAGGAATCAATAGATTAATGAAACCATTATAGATTCAATGTTTTCTCCAATACCAATGACACTCCTCACCCACCACATCAATATATCGTTATATTGTTCCTTTCACTCCACTACTCTGAGTGAGGGTTGAGATGGAACAAAATCAATACCTTTAAATTTCTACATCCATAGTGTAAATTATTCGAACTATATCGTTGGAAGGTATTATAATTTACATCATTCATTAAGTTACTCAATAATAAATCTTTAAACCACCCCCAAATCCACCAGGCCATGAGACATAAATGTGACCTTCTAAGACTCTGGTATCCACTATTCCTCCCACTCTACAGTAGCTAAAAATTTGTGGACACTCATTTTAATTGATGGGAGACACCATCTAAAACATTATAGTTTACCTACCAGAGGTAGAATTTTACAATCTAGACCTCCACCTTATACATAAATGTACAGAGGACCAAAATACAACATTTAATCTATGTTCACTAATGGATTTATCAATTGTCTTCATTTGTTTCCAACCCACTAATTTATCCATCATTAGGTAGAATCTTGTACAAAGGATAATATTTAAAAATAGAGATAGTTATTTTTCATTAATATATATTTTTTGTGAGGTGGGGTAAAATATATATGTTTTTTTTGGGACATCATTTTTTTACACCACAGAAGGTTCCACTACTGATGTCATGATCAGTTTCTCATATGAATATGACACCACTTGGTATAATCCTATCACCTATGTATTTTCATCATCAACTATGAGGGAAACTATACCCTGGAAAATTATAGTATTATCTTTTTCTATGAATATAAAAAATTTAGATAGAATTTATTGGATAGTGTCTCACATTCCACTTAGGGGAATCAATTGTCACTCTCTATCTAAAAGAATTTGTGTCCCTTGTACCTCTCTTTACTTATTCAGTACACCTATTGGTGGGACGAGTTCCAAATATCTGAAGATATGATCTACGTCCCATGAACCCGTAGATATTTTTGGATATTCCACTGTAAAATTCTTATATGAGCCTTCTCGAATGTTATATTTCTTTTGGATCTTTCCTAGCTACAAAAATTCCTATTTCGCCTATAATTTTGAAAAATTATTCAATATACAATATCAAAAAATGTTAAATTTAATAATTATAATTGGAGCAAACATACCATGCCCTACGAAATTAGGATAGACAAATTTATCAATCAAGACATCTCATAGGTTCTTGAAGCATCTCTCTAGAATCAGAGTGTGACACTTCCAAGACGCTATGGAGTTTCCCACCATGTATCATCGGTGATTGATCTATAATCTATTAAAAACTCTCCCTTTCATCCAAAATTATCGATTACAAAAAAAATAAATGAATATAATTTTTTTGTTTAAAATTTAACTAGTAACGAAATGGAAGTCAAGATTTGGTGAATTAATTCTGTTGGTGTAGATTTCTCGAAATTACCATCATAAAATGTATCCTTACACCATGCTGAAAAGTCAATAAGCTCTATATTTCTTCCATTAAAATCATTAAAACAATACTCCCTCAATTCTTCTTCATCATTATATGAAACACTTTGTGTGATATTATTTGTATATTTATTAAAACTATAATGCGCGTAGTTTGTAAAAACATCACCAACACTGTGGTAGTATAATAGATCCTCAATGTCATGGTAAAATTAAATATTTTCGGATTATGTATTTTTATATGAAACTCTAGAAATCCCAATGTGAAGAAGAAAATATAAAAAATCCTATGAATTTCACCAATATTACACTATATTTGATGAACCTGTATAACATATCCACATGTTTAAATATTTAGGGAACATCATATTATAAAAAACTCAATATTTACAGATTTTAGTTTTCTAGAATCTATTTCACTAACATCTACAAGGGATATAAAATATTATATTTTCTCTTGTGATAAGTTTTAATCTAGTAGTCGATTGAATGTTATCATCATGCCAATTGTGTCAAAACATTTATGAGAGATAGGTCTTGAGGATAACTCAATTTCTGGAACTACATATTTTGGATTCCATATATAGTATTATTGTGTTTTTAGGCCGTGAATAGTATTTTACACTAGCACACAAAGAGATTAATATGATTAATCTACAATGATTTCTACAAACCTCATAATGAACCATGATATGCAGACTTCATCATAGAAATATCATTATTGGAGAAATGACTACTAACATCATAATCTGATCACAAACACCTCTATTATTGAGTATACAACATAGTTTCTAAACAACATTGTGATTCTTTTGATAATGTAATACGACATAAACCTATATTTTGAGGCACATATGAATTATTAATTGGAATAAAGATTAGTATTGGAAGTTTAGATCCAAGATGAAATTATTAGTGATGATAATGATCAACACTCATCTCCAATAGATATCTGGTATAACCTTTTTTAATGTGGACCTCAACATCATCCATGATATACCCTATTAAAAGGCGTAATGTAAGGATGATGAACTCTAGGTGTGACCAGATCCTAGATATTGACAATTTTTAGTCTCATTGAAGATTCCAAACATATTATTGTTAATTAATGGTGGTATATATATAGAAACTAGGGGAGTGATATTTTTGTGATATTCGAGACTCATAAATCAAATAACAATGAACCAATGAAATGATTCAAATTTCCAATATTGGTTCATGGGTATCACCATCCCACTAAAATGAGATAATATTTTTTACTTCCTAGATAACACTAGTATGTTGTGGATTATTCAGTACATTCTCTCTATTAATATCCCCATGTAAAATTTCTAAATACAATCACTTATGTGATCTTCATTTTAGGAATAACACAATGAATTCCCATGATATTTCAAACTAAACCTTACACCACATTGAACTAATAATAGTATATAGGTCTAGGAAAATCAATTTTTTATCATGTTCACAAATTCATCCTTCCAAATAGACATCTATAATGTTTTATAAGGATGATCAAAAATCACTACATAATAGAGATGTGTAAATATATGTGAGGACATTATTCCATATCACCCACAACAATTCCCATAAAAGTTACCTTTTAGGTAAAAGGGTCTATATAGATTCATCCCTATGATTCACTAGTAGTATGATATCATTATACCTCTCATCTAGGATAGGGTTACCTCCAAATATATAGTGATTAAAAATTAAAATATCAACATCATCAAGGTGACAATGGGAGGTTTTCATATTTGTTGGGTATCTACTCTATAGTAGAAGAATTATATATGGATAGATATATGTGTTAAATTAGTGATTCTGCAGTATCTAATATATTCATCATCTATAAATTAGATCTTGGAACTCTATGCTTATTAGGTTAACCTAGTATCTATACTCATACTTATAAGTGATGTTACCCATAATGGATTGGTCCCAGTAAAATATATATCCCATGAAGATATCTTCTATTCTAGATATGAAGACAATTAACTGAAAATTTAAGAGATACCTCAGGTATTGACATTCCATGGTTGATATTATGTATTAGTTTCAAGAGGGTTAATGTTCTTATCATCTTATGATCCATTATAAAACAAATTTTGATAATAATGTTCTACCCAATATTTCCTAGTAAAATTTCAATTTATTATCATGGGGAATTAGATTTTTTTTAATAGTGACATCATCACATAGGTTGAACCCATGTAGTAGTAGTCTATTTCTATGAGGATACTCTACTTATAACCTGTTTTTCATATCTCCTAGAATCTACTGTCATGTTTTGAGCTACTTAATCAGTCATACTCCATTGTTGTTTTACTTTTTTATCCCCTGATTTATTGTAGCATTAGTTTCCTTATTATTCATCTCACTAATTCAGGATGAAATTTCTTCGTCATGAAAATTTTATTGAATTATATTACCATTCCTAAAATTAATACTAGATAGTGATTTTTAGATGTTTTTTCATGAAAATTCCATAATGTAAATATTTTTAGCATAAAATAGGGGTAGCATTGACGTAAAGGATTTATCTCACTTTGATTTCCTTAAAAAAAATATTATTAAAATAGAGAGACTATTAAATATCCAAGAAGCTAACATTGACTCCTTTTATCCCCCACCTCTAATTATAGGATAAGGGTTGATCTAATTTTCATAAAAAATTGTAGTAATATTCAAATTTTCCATTATTCTCCATAGAACAAAATTCATTTATACCCCATTTAACCCAATTCTGATGAGCGTGGGTAATCTACTATCCAGGAAAGATTAATCAAAAAGGATATGAGTGTATTGATAATATAATTTTTATTCTTGGGGAATTTCTTTATTAAATCAAATTTTCATATGTAAATACTGAGTTGAACAACAAATTTCTAGTGTCAACCATGAAAAAACCCTGTGAAATCCCATAATGATCCATGAGTTAGATACTTATAAATAAAACTCATTGAACCATATCTTGATTCATCTACTAGTATTCAAAATTTATTAGATTTTAAATCTATATTATAACAACCCAATACATTATGAATGTTTTCCTTTTAAATAAATTCAATCTCATTGATAGCATGGAATTCCAACAACATGAGGTTTAAATGAAAATAATATATGAAAATATTATTTAAACCTGAATAATATAACCATTCTATTTCATTATAGTATAGTGACCCAATATTTTTGTTGATATATATTACCAATTTTGAGATGAGTATTCATTGCATTACCTAAACTCAAATATGAGGATTGTAAATGTTTAATTCCTTTTGATACCTTAAAACATAAACAGATTTATCATAAAATATCTACTTAATCTCCAACATACTTATCTATAACTATCAAAAACTTTCAAAATACATACTAAATACCTTTCATTATATCATGGTGAAAGGAAAAATAATAAATTATTTATCTCAGTTACTTATTAAGGGTAAATAAAGAAGATATAAATTATTACAGAAGCATTCCATTATAATAAGTTAATAATAACAGAAACATCAAATTTGAATATTTTATATGGATTATACAAATTCACAATGTTGAGTCATTTAATAAATCATAGACGTTCATATGAAATGAACCATAAATGAACATGATCCATAAGTGAGTAGTATTGGCATAAGAAATGGAATTATAGAATATAGTTAACAATAGAATATAATTCACTACTATTCAATTTCATTACCAATAAAATCATTGAGTAATCAGTTCACTCCCAAAACCACTGTAGAAGTCAAGGTTCACTCCCCAGACTATCATGATGAAAGATATCCCTTATTGAACTAGGATTACTCCCCATTCCAATCCTATTTAACTCATGAAATATCATTACTTACGAAACTAATTTTTGGGAGATATGGGTCCCTCCAGTCATATAATGAAAACCATAAATACATGTTCCACAAGAAGAAAAATTATATCCAAGTCCATGAAAATAAAGGGGTTTCATAAATATTTCATCATAGCAGAACCTGTGTAAAAGAAGTATCATTCATAAATATCATGCCATCACAATAAAAAAAATGGAATGAATAATGATTGTATCAAATATCATATTTCCATGAAAACATATTTAACATAAAATTATTTAATCTTATATGGAAACTGATTTTGAATGATCACTAAAAAAATTATTAAGGAATAAATACCCATATTGGAATTTTTTTTTAAAATGATGCAATATTATAATTGAAAACATTTTATTTGAAAAAAAACCATGAATTATGTAAAGAATGCCTAAAATAATTAAAGATTCATGTTTCATAAATCCCCCCACATTCTACATAAGTTAAAAATCGTTCCTTCTGTATTTTTTCTGAAATGGGAATACTGAACCATAGTTAGTGTATGACAAAAATATTCCATTCAAACTATTTTGTAAAAAATAAAACATGGTAAAAATGATTTTAATCATTATTAAATATATTTTTTGAAATATGTTTTCAAAACATTTACATGGAAGTAAAATATTCCCCAATGGATACTTAATAATAAATAATCTTAGGTAATAATTGGATTTTGAAATTAAACCTTACATCAAGTCTTCCCTTTCCTTGTTCATGTCAAAACATCCTATAAAATTAATGTGGATTAATTATAAAATTATTACATAACCATATATCTGTAATACCTTTTAAGAGTTATTTAAAAAATCTTATTACAAATTTATTAATAATATTATTTCAAAATCACTATTGTAGATGATAACAACTTCATTTTCCAGGAATTTTTCAGTTTAGATGTAACAAAATTGTAATTTCATCCTAGTACCATAATTAAAATAAATTTTTATTGGTATAATAATAAAATATATTAATTATAAAAAAATTATAGTCCTTCAAAAAAATTAGAGGTAGAAAAATTATTACACTATTTATGGATACAATAGGCTATATATAAAGATGAACATTGTTTCCCACATTCTTCTATAGAATTAAATATTTTAAAATAATAATAAACATTATATAATTAGTATAATAATATATATATATATAATGTATATATTAACAAAATTCATCATTATTATAATCCATGGTAAATATAAATGGGAAATGAATCACATTGCATCATGGATATGGTAGACCATATATACGCATGAGAGACATTATATTTTCCAAAAATATTAAATAAAAATAATACAAACATGATATTATCATTTAATATGTGTAATTAGATTATAAATATAAAATATAAACATTAAACCCATAATAATTTCCATTCATAAATTATGATGATGAAAATTGAATTGCAGTTGTACATGAATATTGTAAGAAGTATGTACACACGAGAGATACAATCAAATCTTATTTAATGGAAAAGTGGGTGAATAGTTGTGTTTTAATGATACTACTAACAATTAATAATATTTAGGATACATAATTTATCCATTTGGGAAAAATATTATTGATTTAGATGAGGTATAAAATATTAATAAAATAATGTGATTGGTTAGAGAGATTAACTCTTCTTTGAATCACCCCTATAAATACCCCATAAATGTCCCAGGATTAGTATTTTGGTAAGACTGGAACTACTAGAATGTGTCTAGAAAAACATAAAATATAATGTTTTAAAGTATGTTTTAAATAAAATTATTAAAATGGTGTAATGAGGTGATGGAGAAATATCCCTTTTATAATTGACGTGAGGGGTACTTTTGGAATTTCACAATGGAATAATATATAATAAGACTACTCTAGATTCTAATGATTAAAAATGGAGTATAAATGAACATGTAATTAAATTTTTTCAATATATTTCCCCATTATTATTATTTATAAATTTTATGATTATTAAATAATTTAATAAAATATTAAACCCATAAAATGTTATGTTCATCTTTATAATTCATAGATGACCTTATATATCTAAAATTATGTGACATTAAATAATTTTAATATCATTTACCTTATTTTCTTATTAAATAAATAAGTATTACAATAATGTTACATAAGTATTTAATGTAATTATTAAATTCCTAAAAATATAAAAAAATTACCATTATGGCTATAATTTTATTAGGAAATAAATTTCTATTAATATTAATTAATAACTAATTTATGTCTCTATGTGATCTCATATAAGATATTTATAACTAATAGAGTTACATTTTTCTACTTCCATGGGCTTCAATAACAAATATGTCATTTTCAAGGATAAGTATCCACTAAAAAATAAATCTAAGGCATTATGGGATATTTTTTGAATTTAGATCATTCAAAAAGAATTATAATTATTATTTATGGAATTATCACATGGATTAAATATATATTAAAATGATTTTCCCTTTACCAATGTGATAAATTTTATAAGGGATATTATTTACATTGACCAAAAATAAAAGGGGCATAATTACCAAACATGATCCTCATGATTCTAAATATGTAATTAATTTTACGTAATTAAATAATTTTAAATGTAAAAAAAAATATTTTTAAACTTAGAATGAAAAATGTTTCAATAACTCATTTTTAGGGAAAACAAAATTTTTGGCATAAAATGGGATTTTTTATTCTCCTATACATGGAAATTTATTTGATGAATAATTCAAAAAATTTATAATTTAAATAATATATAAAGTAAATTAATAAAATTAACAAATATGGATTAATATATTGATATTATATTTATTTTATACATAAACCATTTATTTTTAAGAAAAATATCCCTTTTGTTTTTTAATATTCTTTAGTTTTTTAATATATTAATTTGATTAGTAATGAATTTATTTTATTAAATTATTGAACTTGAATTTTTAATAATTCATATATTATTATTCATACCCCCATTATAACATTTATGTTTATATATAAATATAACAAAATTAAATAATCTGTTTTGATCATTTATTGTCACGGTTGTGGGAAAATAAAGGTATTGATGGAATAAAATTATATAAAAATAAAATTTCATAAAAACCTCTAGGTGTTACATAGTACCCCCCCCCCCCGCTTAAATTAATTTCACCATTCAAATTCATCATTGTTAAATAATAATATGATGATACCTCTACTTCATCACATCCTAAGGTTCTCATTTAGCTACCTCAAATTGGTCATGTCACCACAAAACATTAAGTACATGTGTGTTATTATTTCGTAGAATATTGTATCTATGATCTAGAATATTTATTAGTTGTTTTATCTAAAAAAGACAATGATCTAGTTATATTACATTCGAGTTTTCTACCTATGAATGATCATGCATATAATTTTTCAATAGTGATTCAAGGAACACATCACGAACTAAAGAGATATTCGTTTAAAGTTCCCATTGATTAGCTACCATCACTGTACAATAAAGAATTTCAAAAGGATTGACATAAGAATATCATAAATTTCCCTAATATTCAAGTCTCATCACAATCATGATAGGCTATATTCATAGGAATTAATTTTCACTCATTTCAAACTAAAAATATTTCTAATTATTTTGATCATATCTTTTTTTTTCGATTGTTAGCAGCACTTATTATAAATTGAACAAGTATAACCTGGTCTTTCATATACATAGGTTGATGAGGTACTAATTAATTTATTTCATGAAATTATTTTCATAATGATGAATTTTTCACTTCATACTATATAAGTATTCATAAGGATCCATCTGAATTATGGGGTTATTGATATTGTTCTAATAACATTAAACTGAAGGTATGTACAGATCCCAAAAACAATAAAAATCCATAAAAAAATATTTCAACATGTATTTAAGAGATTTAATGGTTCCCTCAGACTGACCATCTATATTAGTAGGATATATAGTGTTTCAACATAATTGTTTATCCATATCTAGCTAAACAATTCTCTAGAACATTGAGGAAAACTTTGGATTCCCCGAAGATACAATTGACGTTGTTACGACATGAATTTTTTTTAGTATACATATATATATTCTTGAATTATGTTTATGAAATGAATATTCTATGATTTAATTTATGTGTGTTGAATTCATAAGGTTATAGAATATACCCGATATAACATTATTTCTTTTAGATGTATTGGTGATTCAGATAAAAAAATTCACGTTGACGTTTTCCCATTTCCATTAAAGTATGGTTAATGGTTATAACATCGACTTATACTTCTATATATTACCAATAACATAATGGAAAACCATTCACCTAGATGAATAATCTGTAATATCTCTCCTTATGATATACCCCCAATAAATACAATATCAGTTCTCTATATATCATGTTCACTTCCATGATGAATAGAAACAGATGAACAATGAGCCTAATCCAATATCTCCATCTGAAAATATGGTGTGGGTGGGGAAAATACATGCATCAAAAACCTTATTAATCGATTAAAATAAATATTAATCTCAAGAACATTTCTCAAATTCTTTTATATATCAATATATTCCTTTTACACCACATTAATCTTCACTTGGATGTACGGTTGAACAATTTTTTAGGAAGAAACAATTCCTCCACAACTATTATGACATCTTGATCCATCCTTTATAAATTGAATTATCTTGTTTATTCATTTATCTTCATTATGGATAATATCTCAAGATCATTTCATCCCAATGTATATAAATCCATGTTCTACATAAAAGTGTTGTTATGTATTCAACATTAATTATCATTAATAAACTAGAATGATCTTATTTGTTTAGTGATCAACTCTCTTTGAGTGAAAATACAAGTAAATATTTTTTGATTGGTATTTATGACACAGTTATCTCCACTGATATAATTACTCCATATCATTCATTAAAAAATCACCACATCTAACTCCAAATCATGATTTGGATAATTTTTCTAAAGGGATATCAACTGGTGTGACACATAATTAATCACCATTTCATTTTTTATGATAACATATTTGAGCCCCTTCTTTAATATATCACTATATATAACAAACCATTCTCCACTATAGGGTATTGTGAGAAACGGTTCACAAAATAACCTTATGTGATCTCTATAATATTTTTCTTCACATTCCATCGTCTATCATAACATGACTTCTTTCTATGACTACAAGGTGAGTGGATCAGAAAATAATGATAAATATTTCCCAAAACATCAATAATATCCAACCAACCTAAGAAAGCATTAGATTTTAGTCACTATCATCGGTATAGGTTGTTTCTCAATAAAATATGACTTTGAAGTATCTTCTGATATTCCCTCACTCAATATTATTTGACATAGAATTACATCATTCTATTAAAAAAATCCAATCTTGTTAAATTTTCTATAAAGCTTATCCTTCATCATGGTTATTAGAACACTCCTGAAGTTATATTCATGCTCATCCATATTTTTTGGATAAAAAAATATTTTCTACACAGGCTACCAAAAACAGATCATGATAGACTCTAAATACACTATCCACTAATTTCATGATGATGATGGTGGAATTTGTAAGACCCAAAAACATCCATTATAAATTCATTTTGTCTATAACTAGTACAAAATTTTATCATGATTATATCCTCCTTATTGAACATCTATTCACTATTTTTAGAATGATGATCAATAAATGAAATGTATTTATATTTTTGTAGAATATTTAATAATCCCACAATACGAGTGATATGATATAGTTTATTGATTATAAATTTTAATACTCTAGATAATCAATTTAAAGTCACATTGAACCTTCTTAATTATTAATAAATATTACAGGTTCTTCCCAAGGAGAATAACATGGGAATATGAATCCCTTATCAATATTCTTATCAAGGTACATAATTAATTCTTTCAACTCAATTGGGTCTATTCTGTAAGGATTCATTGAAATATGAAAAAAATCATGTATTAGTTATATTAAAAATCCAACTTCATGATTATTGTAATAACTATAAATTCTTTGATAATGAAATATGTAAAATGTTATACAATAGGTGTATTAATAATTCTGTTTTACACACAACCCTATATGATTAATAACATTAATGTACATGAATTTAAACTCACAAGATGGAACCAATCTCGATTGGAAGTTTATATTCATCCATCAATCTATAAATGATGATGATTTCATAAATAATATGTAAAGTAATTTTTATTTATTATTAATTAATATGGGTATATATATGGAAATTAAAATTATTCCACAAATAAAATAAAATAAAACTAAATGGAGAATCAAAAGATTCCCTTGAATACAATATTTTTAAACGATGGAACATCATTCTGTGTATAATAAATTTCATATAAATAAGAAATATATTCTGAATAAATATTTATTAATGAGGTATAAACATTATTATTTTATATTAATATCATTTGGATTTCTAAATACACTTTATCATTTAATTGATCAAATGAAAAATGTATTAAAGGAATATATTGTGGAATTTTTATGGTATTCATTAATGATATTATGTTGTATTCTAAAAGCATTGAACACCATGAGAATAACATGGGGTTCAATATTAGAACTATTAGAAGGAATTTTTTTTTTAAAATTTTGTAAGTGTGATATTTTTCATCATGAAGATTATTTTCTTGTCAATAATTTCCCTAAGGAAGGAAACTCAGTTGATCAGGTAATGAATATAGATGTCATAGAATAGCCTACACCAATGAACATAATTATGGTATATAGTTTTGTTTGTTTGATAGGTTACTATATGTGATTCATTCATATTTTTTCCAGTGTGGATATCCATTTAACTAACATTACATGTATAGTGGTGATGGTTTTCTAGATAAATTAATGTGATGATTATTTTATTGATCTTAATAAGAGATTGTTCAATGTTTTAATTTTTCACTCAACCATCTAGAAATTATGGGTATGTGGTATATAGTGATTCATAAAATAAGGTAATTGATTTACTATTATTATAAAATGACAATTTCTCAACATATGCTTCAATGCAGTTAAAGACTCTTGAACAGAAATACTAAAACCATGATCTTGAGTTGGTAGTTGTAATATTTTCATTGATCCTATGGAGACGTTATCAATATAATGAAATTTTTGAGATATAAATTGATTATTACATTAGAAAATACATTATTTCATATAAATATTTCAATATTATACAGTGGTTATGGATCAATATACTCAATGATATTGAATTCTCAACACACAACCACACATGGAATGAAAATAAGGTAGTTGATGGAATTATTATAAAAGATCATGGACTAATGAACCAAATGGCTGCTGAGAGAGAACATAGGTTCATGGATATTTTTAATATTTTTATGGTAAATAATATTAATGAATAAACATCCCTCATTTTTGAAATGATTTCAAAACCATGTTTTTTAGAATTCATAAAATGTTTTCTGTCCGATGATCAGAACTTCCATAATAAAATTAAAGTTGTGAATAATGGGAAATTAGTAGAATATGTTCATTAATATAGTGTTATAAAATTACAAAAGGGGATATATGTTCTATATATACTTGAGCTAAATAAATAATATTTTTATTATTATCATAGAATGAGTTTAACTAATCACCCTAGTATAATAATGATTTATACGGATTTAAGGGAACATCTAGTGGGGTAACATGAAGCGATAAATTTACAATTATAGATCATGATGTTTGGTTTTTCATGATCTTTATAATGTGAAATATAATCCTTGATGATTCATGAAAAATAATCAAATTACTTTTTATAAATTTGAATTCATTATTATGGACTTTTTCAAAGGACTACAATGTGATCCTAGAAATAATCATGAAATATGGGTTATCTTTGATCTTCTAACCAAAAATTTATATTTCTTCAATATAAGATAATATTTTCATCATAAAACATGTAAGGATCTATGTTGATCTTGTTTTAAAACAAAATAGAACACTTATTTCAATTATTTTGGAACTCGATCCTCGTTATAGACTGAATTTATCAACGATTCTTTATATATATCATGATATTGATCTTCATTTGATCACAACCTCACATCCTTAAAGTTCTAGATAATATAACATGAATATTCATAAAATGGAATAAATATTGAGGTCATGATCACATGAATTTCAAGGAATATGGAATTATTATTTACCATTACTTGATTTTACCTATAATAATAGTTTCTATTAAAATATTAAAATGATATTGTATGAAGAAATATATGTAATGAGATTTAATACTACAACCTTTTTGGATGATGTTGGTGAAAGGAATCATGTAGGACCAGAACATATTGTAGAGAAAATGAAAATGGTAATGGTAAATCAATAAAAATTTCATTAATAACAAAGTAGGAAAAATAGTTATGTCAAAAATGGGAAGAATTATTTAGAATTCCTTGTCGGAGATCATGTTTCTTGAATGTATCTTCATGTATGGGTGTAGTGAGGTTCAGTTATGAAGGGAAGTAAAGAACATGTATACTAGACACATTAAAAGTAAATTAAATAATTGGATTTATTGGTTATCATATAGAAATTCTATTATGTCATTCATAAGTACATGATGTTTAACACATATCATTATTATGAAATTATAAGAAAACCCCAATGCATGTGCTCACCTCAGGTAAAATAGAATTTGAACATGGTCTATCATAGTATAAATAACCAATATAAATTATTTAAACTAGAGATAAATTATGGGGTAATTGGATGACTGATCTAGTGAAGTTAATTTGGTGAATTAAAATAATGGAAGAAGAAATATGGGAACCAGATAATTCCATGAACAAGAATTACCCTCATCCATTTAAAAGGTAATATCAACATAATCGTACCGATGAAATTTTTATAGGATGGATGAATTTAATACCCCATTAAATTATAATGTATTTATTTTTAAATAAATTCAATCACTTTGAGAGGTCGAGATGCTCACAACACTTAGTTAAAATTAAAGTACTATCAAAAAATATTATTTTATATTTTCCATTAAAAAATAAAAGCTAAATTGGAATGCATTTAATGTACTAAATAAATTTGAAAATTTATAACTTTCAAAAATCGACCAAATAAATTAAATCAAAATATATTTATTACAAATAAAATAAGAATCCGTTTATAGAGAAACATATTTTTTGGAAAATAATTTTATTTCTAAAAAAAAATTCTACAAAATAAAACAACTTTGTCAATTTTTAAAATTTTAAAAAAAAATTAATTTATAAAGACATTTTGTGAATCATTTTTTGATAAAATTAAATACATTTTTTGCAATATTATAATAAACTTTAATTAACGGTGAATTTTCGGGACTTTTCTAAAAAGGTAATTTTATTGATGAATAGATAAAAATATTATTTTTTATTTCAAAAATATGTTTTCATTTAAATAATAGAAAAGGTTTTTTAACATTTTAAATTTATTTTCATGTAAAATTTACGAAATTATATTTCAATATATGTATTTTAGGTCATTAGAATCAATTCTGTTATTTATATTCAAATTAAAAGCTTCTATACTTTTGAGAATTTTTCTCTTTGAAAACTAGATTTTTTTGTCGCCTAAGTAGGTATAATATTATATTTGGTTACTCTAATTAATTAAAATAGATTCATAAAAATGGAATCCATATTTTTTAAAATATAATAATTATTATCTAGTATTTTCAAATTGATTTTCCTATAAAATTGAATAATGAAAACAGTAATAATTAATTGATGTGTTTAAGAAGTTTATTAGTTTCCCAATTTGTTAAACTAAGAATATAAGTATTAAAAATGGCCTAAAAATATGTTCTGTAATACATTTCAGTCCATAATTCAACTATATATTTTCTAAGGCTCTATAGTTTTCTATTTTTACCCTTTTTCATGTGAAAAATTTTGTTCACCTTTTTCATTTCAAAAATTTCAAGTATTCCACTCACCATACATAGAAAAGCCCCCTATAATATCTAAATCACATATTAAAAAATTATGGTTTGGAAAAGACCTGTAAAAAACTAAATAACATTTTTTCCATTATCCTACAAGTCGTAGTTTTATCATAAAACCATTCTTGAAATACTTTGGTGACAATCCTAACTAGGTGGTCCAAGAAGAGGTAAAATTCAAAACATTGTTTTATATTTTTTTCACTTCATTCACCTATTTTAAATACTATTTATTTATGAATATATAATAAAACATGTATATACTATATAATGAGATTTTATTATGTTGTTTTCATGAACTATATCTATCTCCTCTTCCTTCAAATGAGAAACGATAACATCGCTCGGGTGAGTGGAGGACTACAACCTCATGAATCGATTTGAAAATATTCAAATAAACACCTCATAAGGTTGAGATGATGATGTATATAATGTATACATATGATATGTCAAAATAAATTATAATACTAGACTCGTTATATCATACAAAAAGTCTTTTACATTCCACTCCCTAGGGGATACAATAATTATGTGTGTGTGCACGGGGGAATACCAACTCGCGAAGTGCTTGATTCATTTTTCAATAACACTTATCATGGAAGGAAATAAGGATAAATATTATATCAATTACATTATTCTGACATTCATAACACATTTATTGTTCTGAAAATATAATATATCATGTAATTTCTTACCTTGTCAATTAATAAAATACGATAATATCATTCGAGTAAGTGTGGAAAACCACCTTCAGAAAGATATTTTACTCAATTTACATCTGGACACTACATGGATGATATATATATGTATATTTAAATAAATGATTTTTTATTTTATTATTTTATTATAATTTTAAAATTCGAAATATTACAAACCTCTTTACCAAAATTATCATTGAAAAATAGAAATATTACTCATTTGAATGAACAAACTACCATCCCGATGATAGTAACTTACCTCATTTATCAGATACATATTTAATGATTAGTTATAAAATTATAATTGATGTATACATTTGATAATTATTTCATGATTAAAATACTTGATATGTTGAAATAGTTAACTCTTAGACCAATAGTAAACCTACCGATGTCATTTTTGACACATTAGTCGAATATCCTCAAGACACCTGATTTAAAGACAATTTGTCAGAAATTTTATATAACATGGTCATAAGATAAATTAATGGAATAATAAACATGAAAAAGGATATAAACAGAATAAATAATTAATAAATGTTTGTTATTCTGGAATATTAAGAACCTATGTGATGAGTCAAACACATGTTAACGCACCCTGTCTCAATTTCTCTTCATTGACAAATATTGTAATTTTATACACCTATTTTCCATTATATAGTTTAAATAATTACACTATGACATTAAATATCTTGAATAATTATAAATACATTTAATTTTATGTTTATGTTTGTATTATTATTCAAAGGGAGCTTCTCATTAAATATAGAAAGTAGTAAATAATTACATTACTCAATTTTATTATATTTCATTATATTACTTTTTCATTTTCATTTTATATTCTGAGACTATATTTATTATGAATTTATACTCCAATATTACATTTCAACATGTTCTATGTGTATTTAAATTTTATATAGATAAATTATTCTCTGTTTACTTCTAACTTAATCATTATTATAACATTTTGTGATATCACCAATAATATAATTTCATTGAGACAATTTTGTAATGATGAACCAATTCACTTTGACATGATATATATATTAACCGTTTGATGTATTTAACATGAATATATAAATATTTACTATGTCTAATTTTTCAATTAAATGTTATTCATATAATGTTTATCAAGGATATTAATATTCCCTAAAACGATTTCCATTCTTATATAAGGGTTTTACATTGAATGTTAATTGAATAACTAGGGGAATATTTACTCAATAAAAATATTTATTGATAATTAATATTACTAATGAAGTAAATAAATTATTTGATATATGAGGAATTATTTTATAAAGAATGTAGGGGTGGGTACTATTTATAGATAGCCACATGATACATAAAGATGTCTCATGAGATAAATTAAGTGGCTAAACTTGATGTGGTTTTACATACTTGATTTATAAATTATCTTGTAAGGTGTTGATATTATATTTTTTCATGATGCATGAGATCGTGATGTATAATAATTCAGCCTTACATTAATTTATAATTTTTTAATTATTTTTATCTATGACATTTTCATATTGATATTACCTTTGGACTCATTTTATTCACCGTTAAATGATTTAATGGAATGTGTGTTCAGTTATTTATCATGCTAAATAGATTATTCATTATCCAATTATGGTAGAAACATTATAGATTATATTAAATATGTTTTAATTTATTTACCATCCAATGATGATTAGGAGTTATTGATTCATGATATATTCAATAATAAATAACCCTTAATGCGAATATGTTCCCAACCATAACATTTTCCCTTTCCCCAGCATATGAAGAAGAATTCTTTGAAGGAGTTCAAGAGTGATTTTGTTTTTCATTACAATAATTTTTTTATGATTTCCCAATGTGAAATAGGTATCATGTATGTATCTAGATCTCTAAAACTACTAAAATCATTGGTCCTTGGTATTTGACTACTTCTATTTATGATTATTTTCACCAAATATACATCAAACATGGGTTGTGAGAGTTGGGGTTATTACATTTCTTATTATGGGAAACAAAAACTCTAATTATTTATATTTTCATACCCTCTGTTTAATTTCAATGGAATAAATTTAATATTAATGAATTTTGGAAATTCCTTTAAATAATTGATTTATTTTTTTCTTGTTCTCACACAACTCCTTCAATTGAAGAAAACACATTGTGAATAAAAAAAATTATGAAGCTTAATACTTCATGAAACACCCGACATATATGAAACCCATCCCATGGAGATACATTTGATTCTAACAATTATGATAATAAAAAGTAAAAACATTTGAGGTCTTGTAGGACCCACAACCATAAAATATGGGTTTGTTTGTCCAAAAACTATATTTAGAACCAAAATTATAGAATCCCTCCCCAATAATCCTAAACAAAAAATGGGTTGGAAAATATCAATTATTTTTTCTCGTTTTACAATGTGGGAAAATAAAATAACCCTTTCCCTTAAGCATGAATTTGGTATAACCTGAATAAATCACAATCATGTCATTTCTACTTCAATATTGGATTTGGTCCACTATAGTGTGTTCCTTGGTAATTAAAACTTAATTTATTAAGCTATGAAAAAAATTATTATCAATTTGGATAAATTTATGGGGAGTAAAATATCATCTAAAATATTTTATTCAATTAATTAACAAAATGAAAATCATAAATTTGTGAATAAAACTGAACCCCATTGTACATCTTACATTTATTTCAATAATGATATATTTTTTAGAGATTATTAATATATTTTACTATTGATTAATAATTTTATTATCCAATTAGTGATGAATCTAAAAATAATCAAATTCAATAAAATTTCAAAATTATATATAAAGTTATAAAATAAATTGAAATTCAATTAAAATTAGAAGGAATTGTAAACTCATAAAAGGGTTATTAAAAGAATGAAAATAATCTAGTTCCCCCATTTTTTTCAATTGAAGATCATTACAAAGATTATATTTTTCTTTCAATATAATGGAACATATGTATTCTATATCTATTGGAGGTTGAAGAATAAGACTCTTTAGCTGAGGCTCATGTGCGAGATAAATATGATTTTATAGAACATTTGGTTTATTTTTTTGAAGTAAAAATGTCTATATACTCATTAATATTTAAAAATAATTAATTATCAATATACAACATATCTATTAATTGTTTAGAATAAAACAATAATTTCTTGTGATTTTAATTGAAGATATAGTATATTGACTATGTGATACCGTATAAGAAAACCCAACATCATGATGCTGCAGGAAAAAAGAGTATTCGATGGTTTCACCTTATATGATAAAGAATATATTCATGAAATTATTGAATTATAACTTTATTGAAATTAATATTTCTAAAATATCAGAAATATTTGAAATTTCATAAATTAATAATGTATTGTTCTCCATCATGGAATAATAAGAAAAATAAGAAGTAAATAAGGAAATAATTTTGATGGCCTTACTAGAAGAATCAAATTCTATGATAATATAAATGAATATGAACACATTTCTATAGATTTTTCTTATATTTATTTTATTTAAAACTATAATTTAGTAAATGTATAATTTATTATAATTTATAATATAGAAGAACTTGAGAAAATAGAAAATGTAAACTAATATCCCATGTATGTATGTGATGGAAATGAAGTGGACTCAATCATTGTCCTTCATCCACCATTTATGATATAATATATTAAAATGGTGACGAAACTATAGTGATATATTCAAGAAATAATCTTAAAATAGTGTGAATATCTGTAAATTGGAAGTATAAAAGATTTTTTAATGTCACATAAATAATCCACTATATGATATCAGTTGATAGACTGAACAAACAACTAGAGGTACTCAAAAACTATTACACAAATGGATAATAAATTCATATACTGTTACATATATTCCACTGTTATTTACATCATTTTTATTTCAATAGATATATTAGATTTAATAATTCAATTATTGTAGATATAATTTCCCATAAATCCATGTTCATAACACAACGCCAATACTAACACATTTTCTCAAATTGTGTGTTTCATTGAAATTTTTTCCTACCATTATATTTTTAATTTTGTTAAATAACATAAATTCTAGTTTGATTCAATATTTGGGTTAAATATGAACATACATGGATGAAATATTTTATGATTTCCTTTTTTTAAATTTTTATGTTTTTATTATCATATTATTAATCCAAAATTATGTGTAACTGCAATCAATTTGGTATTTTTTTTACATTTCATGATTTGAATATTTCTCGATTTAAAATATTTGTTTTATGTTTTTTTATTTCTTGATGTTAAATAGGTTAATTTAATAAAGATTTATTGAATATAGAATGAATTTTAAATAATACTATCCTAACTAAATATATTTTCTTACCCAATATGTTTTTAATATATTTTGGAATCATCATAACATTCATCTTTTAACTTTGTGTTTTGGTTCATATTCTATGATCAAGATAATTTTTTTATTCTCATTAGAATCATTAGAGTTGATAGAATATTTTTTATAGAAATAACGAAATTCATTAACAAGATTCATTTTCCACTTCAGACCTACCCTTTATATTTTTTTAACCTTATAAAACTAAAATTTTATTAACGTTATACGCCTCATTACATGTAGAATATTTATTACCAATCATTAGTTTTAATATTTTTTTCGTTTTCTCCTTATATATGTATTGAAGAATGTTCTGTTTTCTATGTTAAGTGGGATTAAATTAATCAAAATTTTCTGTGTGGTATAGTCATTTTTTTATAAAAATAGATGGTAATGAAATAGGTATGATGCATTATTAATTATATTAACATATATTGTCCTATTATATTAAAAATGAAAAACTAGATACAAAGAATTGAAAAAATACATCTAATATTAAATTATAGTTTGTCATTTATTATATGACTCATAGGCATTTAAAACATTATGGAATGATTTTTTATTCATCATTTAAGTTCCACTATATCCAATTATCGATAAAAAATATTATGAATAAACAAGAAGAAAATAAAAAAAATAGAATAATGATAAATTCAATCGTTATATTCATTGGTTGAAATGTTTCCCATGTCATTTAAATGGTTGTGTGGTGTTCCAAAATTGTAATGTGAATTTATTGATATATATTTTTTGTGATTCAGTTGAATATTATTTCATTATACACAATATTTCAAACTCTTATTTTATGACAAAATATTTTAAAAGTTTTAACCCACCAACCCATATCATAAGAGTAACTCATTCCATGGGAGTAAATAAAATTAGTGAAGATAAATAAGTGGTCATGGATGATTTTATATAACTATAAATAATATAGATTATAACTTCTTCATTGACAGAAATTCATCTGAACCATGATGTTTGGAATTTGATGAGTCCAGATGGTAAAAATAGGTAATTTTAGTAATACAGCCATAAATCATGATATGTGGTGGAAATGGAGCTCTACATTTCTTGGAGGAAAATCCGTATAGTGGTAAAAATATTTCAATATAATAATTTTATAAACTTATATCATTTACTAGGGCAACCATTTGAAAATATTTATTGGATAAATTTTAATCCCAAATTATTCACTGCTCATTCCTATAAATTTCAACTTCCACACCATTTAAAGGTCATTTTACACTATTTAAAATGGGGATGGTGATTTTGTTATTGTTATAAATATATCGATATTTTAAACAAATATTGACTTATTTATGTTCTCTTTCTACCTTTCTATTTCTTCTATTTTGTTCATCCCCACACCATTATTCACTTGTCTTAATGGTTTTGAAGAAATAAATATCAATGTTGTTCAATATGGGATCATAATGATATATTGGGACCATTTTATTTTATTAAATCTCTTTATAATATTTTATGAATTTAAATAGTGTTGTGATTTTTGTGACATGTCTTTTCATTTTCTATGTAATTTTATTTTTATTCTAGTTCATCTCTGTTCAAATTCATTATAATATTAATGATAAATATTGTGAATTGGCATTATGGAGATGATTTAAGTAATATTATCATGAATTTATAGTATTGTAATTGTATAATAAAAATTTCAATTGGGGGGCCTTGAGCTATAGGGTTTATCTCAACATTGGAAAAATTATTGGGGATTCATGTTTTTAATGAATAATGAAAACATCACAATTAAATCCCATATATAGAAACTATTTATCATTAAAATCATTATGTGTTCTCCTTATATATATTTTCTATTCATATATATATATATATAACATAATAATTTTAAAACCCCTATCATATAAATATTAAATTTATAATTATATTCTTAATTTAATCTAATAATAGTCCAAGAATTGTTTTTGTGTGTATTCTTCTCGTGATATTGATCTTAGGTCATGGGACAATAGTTAATTCTAAATTACGAAGAATATAGTGATATGGATTAATGATAAATAAATATTCTTTAATTCCTTATGTAATTATTGTAACATTTCTAGAATAATGTGAATCAGAAACATCATGTTTTAAACAAGATATTCCACATGTAATGATATACTATGGCCTTATAAAATTATCCTATGTTTCCATATTTGAAAAATAATGTATTCCATTTAATTCTATACTGTGGTAGAGAAAATATAATCCCTATATGGCTAGTATGGTTGACATATTAATTTAACTGAAAAGAAAGTTATCAAACTTCATGGATAAAATTGAATTAACTAATATTTTTCCAAATATAGATAATATCAATATAAATATTCATGATCATAAGTTAAATAATTGAGGGAAACATTGAATACATGATTTTCATCTTCCTGAGAGTCATCTTGGTGTTGGTTCCCATGAACCAATACCTTTTTACTTTTGATTATCCGTATATACAGAGTATTGAATATTAATAAATATCATTAAAATGACTAGTATACATAGATGTAATATTAATGATATAATTTATATAAAATATTTACCACAAAAAATCACATATAATATTCTCATTATTGTAAAAACATTATATTCCTTGATAATGGTTTTATTATTTGATTAATAGATATATTAAATAAACCTTACATGAAAAAATGATGCAGGTTACTATGTGTTAGAGTTTAATGAGATATTGAGACTTATACTCAAAACTAATTCCCACAGTAAACCTATATTAAGGATATTATAAGGAAAATCTCACCTATAATAATTCCAAATTATATTTGTGTTATTGGATACTCCTATCTAGATTCATGTTTATTAGACCATGGATTTGATATTATTATAAATGTATATCATGAGTCAGTAACTAAAAAGTACTGATGAAATCCAATATGATATATTTTCTCCATTTGATTTGATACCTTGAGTGTGTTACAAGTGATATGAGATTAATTAGATTCTATGGAAATAATTTTACCATTTTGAGTAAATGGAATTAGGTATCTCATTACAGTTTATTAAAATAGATCTATTCAATTATGATCATTCCCGCTATGGTTTTATTATTAAGTTCATATCAGTAATTGAGAAGAATAATTTAGGAATAATATTGGTTCATTACATAAGGAACATGAACTACTTGATGAGATATCAAGATAAATGTATTATATTACAATGATATAATCCATAATATATTATTATTGTTATGCCATTAACATTTTTTGCTTCTTGTTACTTCACCTTTCTATTTATTACTACCCTGAAAATGAGGATATTTATCTTAATTCCACTATAAATGTATACATGAGGGTCACATAATATTTTTATCTGAAATCATAATTAAAATTTGTTTCATTATAATATTAGAATAATTAAATTTCTCATGTTCCATGATATAATTATTTTTCTGGTTATATTTATCCAATAATTATTTATTGTATGAATAATGTTGTGATATAAATACTTTTAAATAAATAGTAAAAATCAATGTTCAATTAATGTCAATATGGTTTGATAGCCCAGGGTTTGGGTTTGATGGGAATTAAAAAAAATTATATAATTTAAATTCATATCAATCTATTTATTTACTAAATAATATTAAAATATCACATGTGTTTTAAGCATGTTAAATAATTAATAATAATCTTATTTTAAATATTATTTAATGTTGGGCTATTGTATAATTAATATAATGGTTAAGGGGATTTTAGTGTTAAATAATTATGTCACCTAGTTTTTAAAAGTTGATTATAAAATTTATGGTGTTTCATAAATATTTTTATACAAAATTTCACATCATATTATTATTTTATTATTTTAGTTGAATGTTTTCGGGAATACTCTACTATATATAGAGTGATTAACCTCCTACTATAATGTAAGATGTTGAGATAACTATAATTAATATGGAATAATTTGAGAGGTTTTTTTTCATCCACCCAAGGAAACATAGATCTAATAATGATGTTTTGATGTTAATGGATTTGATATGGATATCACAGTAGGGATCATACACTTGAATCCTTCCTCATAATAATGTAATGAGAAATGTTGTCAAAAATTTCAAAAATAAACAAATAATTTCATGGTAAATGAAATTAAATATATAAAAATTAATTATATAGTTTATGTGAATGATCATTTCATTTTGGTTTCTAAGGTTGCAATTCATTTAATTTTGGGGATTTATTCTATGAAATATATGAAAACTTATTTTTTTGTAGTGTCTAATCTACATATATTATATCATAGACCCTTCAAAATTAGCATTCCATTATCTCAATGTAATCAATTTTCCATAACTATCAATATGTTTTTGAAAGGCCACCTATCATTGGAATGAAATAGTGGAATAAATGAATTACAACCGTCCATCATATATTCTGATGTATCACTCATGGTTGAGGCATCAAAAAATATTTTCAAATTATATTTAACATTTTTTCTTAAGTGTTGGAAAAATTTATATATATTTTGATCTCTAATTATAAACAATTATGAAATGATAGAAATTATATTCTTGTTGCAGATATATGTTAAATATGATATAAGAACTAAAAATTTAATGAAAATTAATATGTTAAAATTATTTTATATTATTAACATAGTGAAAAGATGATAGATATTTTATATTAGGTGTTAACAAAATATATTATTTATAGGGTCTGCTGTAAGCTTTTTTGTATTTCACGAAATAGTTTATTGGATTTTAGTATGAATATTTTTTATTATATACATAATTCATTATCATTTTTATTGTGTTTTGAATTTGTTACATTAACATGATATTATTCACGTGAGTTCGTAAAAATTGAGGAAAATGACTCTGGAGAAGAAATAATCTTCATATTTAATATTAAAAAGGGAAAAGATGGCAGTTTGTCTCTAAAATTGACCATGTTGGGTGCAAATGATAATTTGAATAAATGAGACCCCAATTATTGGAATTTTTTGTTCCTTTTAAAAATGGAGAAATGTATAAAAACATTATATAATCATTTTTATATTTTTATGACTGATATTTTAGGAATATAAATTTATAGATTAAATTTTTTACTTGATGAAGAAGAATCTTTTCTTCTTTCTATAATAATTTTAATAAGAGTATAAAATTAATATTAATTAGGGAGTATTTATTGGTGATATTAATAATTCACTTGAATAATTTAATTAGTTTCAAATATATTATTATTAATAAGTACGTATATAATTAAAGTTGTAATCCCTAACAATACTTTTATTAATTATATTGACATGCTGTCGTGAGGAAATATTTGAAGGAACATGATAGTGGAGATTTTTAAGAAATATTATTTTCAATGATAACATGAAAAATGATGAGTAAAATATACATACTCTATAATCAATTTTTTTGATGGATAGAATACAAGAAAATCTTACACTATTTTGATTATGAATTACTTGAATTACGGAGTTACATTACTTCAATTAATTGAAGGGTTTGTGATCAGTTCTTTATAATAACATTTATTTTTTAAAATTCCCAAGGGTTTCCCAATTTATTATTTCATATAATAGGGGTTTATACACTATATTGTTTAATAACACATGTTATCCCACCATTTAATGTAATTATATTAGTCTTAATGAATTGATGAAAGGCAATTTTACATTGTTTTAGTCTGATCTAAAATAGGAACATTCTTAAATTTGATCCTTTATAAACCAAAGGATTGAGTTGACACCACTAAAACAAGGTTTTATGTCTTCAATAATTCATGGTTTCTTCGACCATCATTATAAATGGCTATATAATGAATATATAACCATACTCAAATGTCAGACTGTGAATAGATTGGAATATTTTGATCAAAACTACTATAAAATTCTTGTTTTATCATTTTATATTTGATATAACATTATTCCACAACCTACATCATGTATTTTTTATTGTTGAATTATTTTATTACATATCTCTATAATTATATAACCTTGTTTATTAATTTTATTTAAATAAAATACTTCACATGTTGGCTATTTCAATCAATAATCTGAGACCTGACAATTTTGATATCTAATTCAATTAAAACATCAAATTATCTATAATATGAAATGAAATTAATTTATGAAATAAGTGATTTATTATTTTTTCCTCACATTTAATGATTTTCAAAGAATATCCCCAAAAGGGTTGTCTTTATCTACTATACTATTAGAAAATTCATTTTAACTCAATGTTCACCCTAATTATATTTGATACACAAATTTATATAGTATATATTGTGTTCCAAAAAACATATATTTACCCAAAAAATTGAATCCAATATATTACCATTATTAATAAATGATCTGATTTATTACTCAATACCTACTTTAATGTCTTCAATAGACTCTATAGTGTCATGTGGTCATTAGAGGTCGATAATTGCCATAAATAGAAAATAGATGACTTATTGTTTGAATATCCTCATCTTTACAAAAATTCAATAAGATGTAATTTTTTTAAAAATCAGGGATTAAGGGTTATTATATGAATACATCTATACACATTCTTGATAAGTATTAACTACATACATTTTAGGGAATAAAAAACTATAATATTATAATTTAATTAATATAAATTGAACTCAACATGAAACAAAATTTGATAAAAATGTAATTATTAAATTTATAAATAATATAAAATAGAACTATTTTGAAATTTCAATTTTTGGGATAGAAAATTATTTTCTAGTCTATCGTAGATGTCAAATAAAAAATATAACAGAAAAAATCATTGATCTATCTCAAAAAATAGTTCTTTTTAAAACAATTAGAATATTTTTTTTACTAGTTATTTAATATTCATAACCCATAAATAACTTTTATGGTGTATATGTTTACTGTTACGGATAAATAATGAATTAATTTATATATACGATGACCTGATCCTTTTATAGATAATTATTATTTCATTTCTCACAAAAAGTGCATAATAATATATTATGGAAACCAAATTTTAATAAAAGTCAATTACATTTGAAATATAAAACTTCATTTTATACATTTACATAGTTCACAAAATAGATTTCACAGTCTTAATTAATTCATGTAACAACCTAAGGACAATGATCAATGGAAGTATGAACAAAATCACAATGAATATGTTATTAATTACATGAACATGATTCATGAATAAATAATAGTATATTGGAGAGTCTAATTATCAAGACAATATCATATAAATAAGATAAAAAATACAATTATGAGGAAATACTTTTAATGAGGCTTATAATGTTGAATATTCATTATGATGAAAATTATAATATATTTGAACAAATCAAAATGAAAAAAATATGAACAACACATTTATCATTCTCTAATATAATTGACATCTCATGAGATATATCGATTTTCCTAGGGTAAAATGGCTTATATGATTATAGAAACACTGATCATATCCTTATATTATTATAATAATTCATCTATCAAAAAAGGAGATATCTATTGACCATAAATAATGACTAAAACAATATTGAAATAATGGGTTTCATAATTCTATCATATAGAATTTTTCTATGAATAAATCATGAATTTTACCCAATATAAAAATTAATGATGGGAATTAGGGAATATATTGTAATATTCCATATAAAAATTAAATATTCCATTTAGAGTATGACAATAAATATATTATAAATCAAATATAGTGTTTGAGAAGAGGGCATTGATGGAAAATCATTATAGGGTCTTATCATTCTTTCCAATGAATTAAGAACTTGTATATTGATAAAAGCAAAATGGACAAAAAGGTAATATTAATTATTTAGTGATTTAGAGAAAAGATGTTGAATATTGAAAGATATGTGTGATAAATAGAGAATGAATGATTTTTTTTGAGATTCTGTAATTGGTAGGTGTCATTTTATTTCAACAAACTAATTCCATGGATTTAAAAAAACAATCACTATCATATTAATACATTAGTATATTTTATTAATTTTTTTCATTATTGGATAACAAAATGCATCATACTATTTTTTAATAATATTTCATTGAACATTAAATGGCTCAATAACTTGTTTATTTTAATTTTACATTTACAATTAAAATTTATGGTTTGGATTTATTTTTATCCACGATTTGATTAAATTTACTCTAAATGAATCACTAAAAAAATATATTTATTTATATAATATATTAGTTAAACTGGCCATACCTTATGGTGAGAAATGGTTAGGGAATAAATATCATTTAATTTAGTAGTTAAAATAAACCATTAACATGGAATATCAAAATTAGAGGCATAGAATCATATTATATGTGTATATTGTAAATAATATTTTTTGAATATCCCAATTACTTTTATATCATGATGATATAAAAATTAAAAAACATATCATGCGTTATTTTATGGTGGATTATTTGAATAAATATTGTAAGGATGAAAGATAAATGACAAATAGGATAAGGTATATTGCCTTTGAATTTACACATTTCCTAAAGCCTTCATGACCTAGAGGCTTCAAGTTTATTTATCGAACAACCTTGGGGACCAATAAAATTGTTTTAATCATGAAATTGATGTATATATGGATTATAAAAGTGATTCTGAATAGATTTTTCATTGGAAGGGAGATGGGTTATTTTTAAATTTGGCGAAGGGTCTTCTAATTCTAAATTGAGGAATAAAATATTTTATTTCTATGAAAAACATTTAATCATTTTATTTTATGAAATTTAAAAACACAATTGGATTTCATTCACATGATTTTATTTTATATAACCCCATAAAATCCATATGTGTAATTTTATTTTAAATAAAGGATTATTAAATTGAAAATTAATTTTTAAAGTAGAAAATTAATTTTTAGACATTATAAAATATATTTTTGTTTAGAAGTTGAGTTTATAATTACTTATTTGTATACTTTATCCTATTTAATCTATTTTTGGAATGTTATTACAGTTTTTAACAAATTAGGTCAATATTAAACCATTATTATAAAATGAAATATTTTTCATATTTTATCTTTACTAATCTCCAAAAATTTATTTATTTTGAACATTAGTGAAAATTAACTCTATGAAAATTAAAATATTATAATTAAAAGATGAAATTCCATTTATAAATATTATTTTATTACATAAATAATTATAATATTCTATAATAAAATAATTTATATTTAAAATATTAAAAAATATACAATACAAAAAATGAACATCTAAATATAGTAAATTTTTCTAAATGAATATTTAATTTATACAATTATAAAATTTATATTGGCTCATTTTATTCAATAATACAATTATTTATAAATAATTTTAGTCAATTAATTATTATATTATTATTATAATTGTAGAATGACTGTTATAATAGTAATGTTATTATATCTAAAGGTCATGGAACAATTCTTAATAGTATGGTTACTATCAAAAAGGTCATATTTCTCTTATACTTATTATAAATACCTCACATTTCCCTCATTAGTCATCCAATTTATTCATCTCAATGTTTTATATTTATGGTTTTAGTAGTGTAAATAATATTACTAATTTATTATTTCATTTTTACATTGTTATTTCAGGCCAAACTAATTCGAGAGGACTAAGATACTATAGAATATAAAATTCTAGTAATGCTTGTCTTCTTTGGTAATTTATCCATTTTACATCATTTAATTTTATAGAGAATATTTATTCGTCATGTGTAATTTTATATGTTAATGAAATAATTAACTCGGGTTTATTTATTATATTATGGATGTGATTTATAGTAAAAAAATTATTTTTAATTATCTCACAGGAGTATATTTAAAAGGAAAATTATATATGTAAATGTTCAATGAATAATATTAATATTCATTTTATAAATTTCATCACTGAAATTTAAAATTATATATGGGGTTGAGAATATCGGTAGTTACTTTTATTTTAATGAATCATTTCATTCAAAAGTTTCCTTTTAATACATATGTTTATTCAATAGAATATTTATAATATTACATTAATTTTTTTATTCAACATTTTACATTGAATGTGGTTGTTATTCTCTACCCATTATATGAGAGGGAACACTTTTTTTTTACCCTCTATATATCAAACACATGTGTGGGATCACATATATACTTTATTATTATAGATATGGGAAACATCTCATGCACATGAGCCATGTTTGTGGGATGTTCTTATTGACATTCCGTATATTTTATGGGATCAATGAACTGATAGGGGATAATGTACATTGTTATGAGCAATACCATTTATAAAATACTTATTGCTCTTTCAAGTGTGATGTTTAAAGGATCACATTCCTTGAAATATAAAATGTAGGCCTATTTGAAAAATTTCTAACATAGGTATTCTACCAACTCTGAGAAAATTTAATTATTTACACCAATTATTGAACATTCCCTATAATATCTTATAAAATTATGGGTCTAAGAAGATTTTATTCATATATTTTTTTCTAAAATTATATAGTTTGAAATAAACTAACATAGAAAATTTAATATTATTCTATCAAAATACTTGTCTAAAAAAAATTATTATAATAGATTAAAAATAGGGCAATATTTTGATCCCAAATTCCATTGATTCCCAACTAGTAATATCAAATTATATCTCTTGAATGCATTAATTGAAATTTTAAATTATCCATTAGTCTATGGGTGATGGTGTTAGGAATGTGATGTCTAATTCATGTTCAATTTTAATTTTAATGTATCGTGGTTCTCTAGATGATATATTTAACCAAATGAAGAGAGTGTGAATAAAAATATAATAGATTGGTGTTGATAAATTATTTTTGAAGATGGTTTATTTTCAAATTATTAGTTTCCCACATGTATCAATAATATATTTTATTAAATTACCTTAAATTCACATTAATGTATTAGAGTATGTTCTTTAAGTTGGTTTCGTGAAAATGGTGTGGATGACTAAAAGATATTAGAGTATATGTGAATGTAAAATTTACCATTCACTAGTTTTCTTCTATAAAAGCAGCTTTATAAAAGACATTATAGTTATTTGGAATAAACTATGGGAAATTCATTTCACATGGGTGACATTCATGTACCTTGTATATGGATGTTGGGAAATGTGTAAATGAATAATTTTGTGAATAATTGATTACATTTAATAAGTGATTCCGAATGACGTTTATTATTTTATCAACTGATGGAATTGAAAAAAATACTGATCTCCCATTAAAAATAATGTACATAGCACATTATACATATTTTTTCCATTCTTTGTTTCATTATTTTTCATTTATTATTTTATTAAGTAGAGAGTGTGTATGGTTTTGAAAAGTCTACTGAGATATAGTGTATAATAAATTATTATCTTTTGGACTATTTGTTCAAGGGGTTAATTCTACTCTAATAGTTCTTAATGTGCTTTCCAATGTTATAGGAGTCTAGGATGATGTATATTCTAGTAGATTGTGGGGTTTTATCCCATATAACTTTAGTGTATCCTAGTTTAAGGCATGAAAATGATCACTCATAATCAAGTTTAGATTAAATTCTTAAATCTCATGTTCTGCTGCTATGTTGATCAAATGTGAGTCATCATGATGGGATATTTAATATTAAATTTGGAATATTATTGATAGTTAAATTTGATGGATTTTATTTTCAATTAAAAATATTATCGATGAAGTACTATATCAACATAATGGTCCTGGGGACTTTATTGATGCGTGTAAAAAACATAAGATGTTGAATATTTTATGGGAGTGGTCAACCACAAAGAAAATTATATGATCCATATATCATATGTTTGGAAACTATTACTCTATATTCATCAATTATAGACAACAATATAGTAAATAAATTATTTTGAAAGAATATATGAAGATCATATAACATTAAACAATGATTTCATGATTTGGTGGTTATTATATACGATATTATTGGCATCAAAACCAAAGTAAAATACTGTGAATGTATTTAATATTATTTGAGGATATATTGAATTTTTATGTCAAGTTCTATGATATTTTTTTAGGAAATAATATTATTAACATTAATTAAATATTATTTAGAGGAATTTGTCTCTTTATTAATAATTTATTGTTATAATAACATCTATGTGCTTGAAAATTCCTAGAATCTTATTCTGAATGTAAAACATAGATGAAAGGACATCTAATCAACTACTAGAATGGTGATTTCATCAAAAGGTAGGGGATTGAAACATATTATAATTTTTGTTTGTTAAAGTTATATAATAATTCAATAGATATGAGTTATGATAAATATACAGGACTTGGACATGCACATTATTACTATGAGATGTGAAAGAATCACAAGAATGATTATAAGGGTTATCAGGTAAAATCTATAAGGTAAGACTTTGTAAGTTCATGTTTTATTATATAAGTTGATAATAGTGCCAGTATATGGATAAGTTTCATCATTATATTCAAATCATGGGTGATTGATTAAATATTATCTTCTAATTATACAGTAGAGTGGGGATAGATTTTGAATAATATGTACTCAGATTATTCAGGATCATTTACATGGTGGACATAGAGATTATATATGTTGTATAGAAGGGATAAGTCAAATTCTTAATAAAAACTTTTCCATATGAAGTGGAAATATGTCCATAAAATCACAGGTATATAGAAAATATATGATTCTAATATTTTATGAAATATATATTTGAAATAAATTTAATTTCTTTGATAGGATTAAATAGAGAACCACCGTGTTTTACCTAACTACAACATACTATTAATAATATTACATAAACATGAAATTTATTACCTAGAAATTTAAATATGGTGGTATTAATATGAATAAATACCTTTATAAAATTATATATAATTGATTTATATAAATAAGTACTTTATATTTTGAATTTTGTTTCTATGTTCCAAATGTAATTTTTTCTCAAAAAATGAATTTTATTAATTTTTTTACAAAATTATTAAAAAAATCTATTGAGAATTTTGTAAAATTTATTTAAGAATATTTAATTCCATTTTTCAATCAAAACTTTATAATTATAACAGGGTTATATTTTGGTAATTTTTTGAAAAGGTCAATTTTTTAATGAATATAAAAAATACTAATTTTTATTTAAAAACCTATTTTTCGTTTATTAGACATAAAAATTTCCATCAACTTTAAAAATGCTTCAATGGTAAAAAAATTAAATTATTTTAATAATAAACCAATTTAGTTCATTAGAATAAAATTCATGTTGACATTGGATATTAACAAATATTATACATAGGAAAACTGTCTCTTTAGAAAGACTCTTTTTCATGGTGTCTGTTAATTTTATTTTAAATTTCACATTGCATCTTCAATTATGGTAATTTGGAGAATTTTATTAATTATTATTATTATTATTATTTATAATATTTTATAATATGTGAATCTGAATTTATGGTCAAAATGAATAATAGAAAAGGCTAAAATTAATTTCCACATTTAAGGTTAGTACGACTTAACCACGTGGTTAAACTAAATCTATAATTTTTAAATGGATCTAAAAACTTCCAATACCCATTTTTACTCATTTTTTAACCTTATAACCTATATTTTGTTTATAAATATCCATTTGGGATCATTGTGTTATGTGAAAACATGGGTACACCTTTTTCTTTTTTTAATTTACATGTGTGTCTTCACCCACCACATATAAAAGGGTCCCCCTTTTATCTTCTCTTCAAACATAAAAAATTGTTTTCAACAAATCCCTAGGAATATAACGTCAATATTTCCCTCCCCACATTCTAAATTCCTTATTTTTATTCCTAAACACTCTTATGGATGTTTTAGTAATAAACCTATAGATATATTGTGAAGAAGATGTAAAAAGTTTTAATTGTGTTTTTATTATTTCATACTCCAACTCCATCAAATATTTTTCCATTATGAAAATATAATAACAAATTGAAATCAAATATGATAATATATTATTATGTAAATTGTGTAAATTATATCCCCCTCCTCTTCCATGAAATAGGATACAACATCATCGATCATGTGTACATTGGACTACCGCCTTGTGAACAGATGTAAGTCTTTTTCTATTTCGGAATCCCACAGCTAGATATAATTACAGGTTTAACATAAAATTATTATATTAATTACATAAATATAAATTTGGAATTATAATATAAAATATACCTCCATAAAATACATTCCTTAATAATATAATGTTGCTCGTGTTTATGGAAGACAACCCTCTTGTAGTGAAATGAGAATATTTATTCCCTTATGCATTATATAAAGGTAATAAGGGAAATTTTATGTAAAATGGGTAATATAAATGATATCATAATGACTCTATAAATATTATATATTATTTATCATCCTTTTCTTCCTTCTATAAAAAAATGGAAACATTGTTCAGGCGTACGTACGTCATATCACCTCCATGAAGAGTGTAATTCATTTTCAATAGATAACATTAGTAGATTAATCTATATAAATATTAAATTAATATATGTTATATTTATTTCACTGTTAAAATTATAAAGTTAATGGAACCATGATCATTGAAAATAGTCTAGACATACCAAATCATAATATATATGTGAAACATATTAGTTAATACCAGAAACATGATTATAATAAATAATTGAATAAAATTCTGAATAATGGGATAAAAGTAAATCAAATGTTCTATGATATATATATCTATATGTATATATCATAAATATATTTAAAATATTTATTTAATTGTATATTATATACGTGGTTCAGACATGAATGAAGGATGACAATACATAATGTAAGGAATATTCGTCTCAATTTTAATTTTGTGGACACATGCCTTATGTTCAACATCATTATATTATGTCATGTTTATAATTTATATGAATGTAATATATGATTATTTTCCTGAAATTTATGAGATATAAATAACCATCAAATTTTCTTTCTTTCATAGGGATTATGATTCAAAAATACTGAAGTGGTAATGAATTTATGATACAATATCTTGGTCTATATGGATTGTTTATAAATTTGCTTATTATGGTAAGATATTATGACATATCTACAAGAAGAATCATGAATTTAATTCTAATTTTTCAATTTATTTAATGTACGAGTTTTCCATTCATTTACCACTCTGGGATTACTCCGGATTAAAAATTAATGTTTTTAAAGAAACTCGACATCATTTCAATCTTTGATCGATAGTAATTTTTCTTCCATGTCAATATTTTTAAAAAATTATTTCAATTATTTAATTAAAATATCCAATGATTAATTAAATAATTTTTTTATCAATTTTTTTATTAAATGGTTTACGTGGTATCTTCCTATCATTTAATGAACATTGTACCATTTAGAACATTTACTGAAAATGTGGAAGGATAATTGGTTATATCATGTACGACATGAGTGGTATTTTACTCAACAATGAAAAATTAATGTTTTAAATCATAGATTATATGTGGAAAATATTTTTCCAAAATAAAATTATTTTCAAAATCTTTTCATAAATTTATTTTTAATAGAAGTGCATATCAATGTTAAAATTTTATTTTCTGAAAAAAAATGATTTAAGTGACTGTTCAAAATCATTTTCACCTAATATAACATCATTTATTTTAAAAAATCAATAATGTAGATATTCTATGATGATTCCATACTTCTGTAGATGGATTTATTTATGATGAATCCATTCACATGAATATTATTTCATTACCATAGTTTTTTAGAGTATAATTGATGAGATGGTTGTGAAACACATTTGAATAATATGGGTTATTAAATATTGAAGTTTTTAAGATAAATTATTCTTTTCAATGGGTTATGTTATGTTGAATCGTTAATTGGACCTATTAAATTTATATGGGTTATGGGATGATGAATGTTATAAAATCATTTGGCATAAAAATATATGGATTATGTGTTGGGTTAGGTTCACATCTCCCCCAAATACAATAGGTTAATATTGATATCTCATGAGATAAACAAGATTAGAATGGAGAGTGACCCTATCCGGTAAGATACCTTGTCGACTATGATAGTATAAGAGTGTACTTCACCACTCTTATAGTTTTTAGAGTCTACCCAATACACCATTATTGTTTTTTTCAATGAGCATTAACTACTAAGGAAATTATTTTAAATGGTTATCTGATGCCCTTTATCTTTGTCTTAGGCCAATTTTATGCTCTTATCAATCATGTTCTTTAATTTCATTATTATTCACATCTTATTAGAAACCATTATTTCTACCATGTCTCATGCCTATGATATATGATATGTGGGGTATTATTTTTAAATGTTATTATCTTATTATTGTACCCTTATTCTCATGTAATGTTCAAACATACTCTTTCCCTTTAGTGAGAATCTTAGATAAACCATTATTATGTTTTCCCCCGTGTTATAAAATTCATATTATTTATGATATGTCTAAGAATAGTTCTAGTTATAAATAAATTTGTTGGAGATTGTTTATTTTTCCATTAAATAATTTGTTTATATTTCCATGTATATAAAGGAATTAGAAATATATGATTATGGTGTAGAAGTTTACATTATTTAATGAATATTATCCTCTTAATATGTAATATATATTTATTAAAAGTGTTGTTAATTTTATAAATATCATATTTATATTGGTCTTTATAATGAATATGTTTCTAAAAAGGTTTCACTTGTGTAGAATGTAATCTCAATTGAGGATCCTTAGTTGTGGCTATAGGAGTAAAGAATAGGACCCATTATTTCAAAATAAGAAAATTATTAAATATAATTTTCTTTTGTATTAGCTTCAGAAAGTATAGATCTATGGAATTTTGGTTTCAGACACAATAAATTAAGGTATCTAAAAATTGTATTATTTATCTTTTTACTGAATATGGTTAATTAAAAATAAGTAGTCATAAGAGTTGTATATATAGAAATAAAATAATTATTAAATTAAACATAAATGGACAAAATCTATAATCTCAAAAGAGAGACATAGTTCAAATGAATTTATGGGGGGCCTACCATAGTCCATTCCGGAATTTGGAAACAATACATTTTGAATTTCATTGAAGCTTCAAAAAGAAAGAAATAATTTTAATTCCAGAAAAAAAAGGAAAAAAGTATTATAGTGGTTTCCCATGGAATGGAATTATTGAATTAGAGAATGGAATAATGGTAAAATAGCTATGGTTTGATAATGATGGGTAGTTCAAATGAAGTGATGTTTTGAACTATTATATATTTGATCAATATAGAAAATATATTACCTTATAAAATAATGTTTCGTATTTAAGATGAAATGTTTAATATAATTTTAACTGAAAACATCATCGATCATGAGGATACACTATATAATATGTAATAATATTATGGTGGAAGGGATCAACTATAATGAATATTATCTTACCAGATATTTTTGTTAACCTATAGAGTAAATTATTATAGAGAATTTATGTTTGAGAAAATACAGAAAATTTAAGTCACAAAAATTCATAGTATCCTCATCTCTATCTATGTGAATTCTATGTAAATTGAAAAACATGAAAAAATTTCTATGCATGTTTTTTTCTTAAATGAAATTGAAATATTTGGATCAAGAATTTGGGATGATGAAAATAAGAAAATAGTGAGATGTATAAATACTTTCACTAAGCTGTTATCCTTATAGAATATAATGAACAAGAAATATTATATTTTTAGAATATATAATCATCTGACCATGTTGATATTGATATGAATGGGTGTTCTTAATAGACACAAGTTATGCAGATTTTAGTAGAACATAAATTTCAGATGTTATTCCAAAAAATATATACAAGAGAGCGCTCCAACAAATAATTCATTGATCAAAGAACAAAAATCTGAAATTATAGATTTATCAGAATTAAAAATATCAATGAAAAAGTCGAATTAAATTAATCAATTGTGGTTATATAGTGAATCTTGTGTTTCATAATTAATATGAACATGTTACATATAATATTTCGAAGAGATCTTATGATACATGAATAATTTTAACTCCTTAGTGATTCTAGTGTGTGTGTGTGAGTAATTTTGGAAAGATTAGTTGGATTCATTTCATTTAAATGAATCATTATTATTAATGACACTACCCATGAGAAGAATAATCATGAGAAAAAATGGGTCTTCCATTTGAATGAAGAGGTTACCGATAGAAGATGATACAAGGATATATTTACTGTCAAATGATTTCACTTGATGTAAATAACTAAAGTATATAGAATGTTATCACAGACATATATACATATATCAAAATACATAGTATTGATAATAATTTATTTAAAAAACATTCATGTATAAGGGATGGATGTAAAATCAATTCCTCATTATAACATGGTGAAGGAAATTAACATGTTATAAAAAATTTTTGTTTTGAATATCTTAGAAAATGAGATATATTATAAGTTAAAGAGATGATTATATGAATTGAAATAGAAAATTATATTGGAAAAAGAATTTATATAAAATCGAGGAACTAAAATGTTTTATGCTGATTAATTAATATATTATTTTCTACCAAGAGTTTTTTAACATATAATTATCACTATTCGACACTCAAATGCAGATTTAATTATCTTTATAAATCTAAAAATATAGAGGACATAATTTATAATGAATTAATTTGGTATTTAGAATGATTTCACATATCATGGGAAGTCTTAAATGTTTTTTTGATAAATTTTTGGATATTTATGATAAATTAATGATATTGGTTTCTATGAAGGAATATATTTTAATGATAATAAAAAATAATTATGTAAAATTACAAAATGGTTCAAAACATTTAATCAACAAAAAAAGATTTCCCCAAGGTCAGTATAACATTTTTAACTTTCATCGTCTGGTAATAAGCATCGTATTATCAAAAAATGTAATTTGGGAATGATTTCAATTTCTATAATATATATGATCAGATTGAACCAATCAGAGTATCCCAAAAAATATAAAAATAATTCATATAAAAAATAACCAAAACCGAATTGTAACATCATAAAACAAGATATAAATAACTACAATAACAAATTTAGAGAGCATTAACAAAGGACACGAAGCAACATATGGGTATATCTTAATGTGGCCATTTATCATCACCATCGCAACCCACCAAAAAGAAACATGATATAATATGTATTTTTCTCCACATTATTCCATTATTATTTCAAGTATCCTAAAACAAATCTTATACATACAGATGAAGGAAAATTCCGGTTGAGAGGTAAATAATCCCATTAGGAAACAACTATTAATCTACTCAATGACTATAAACAAGAATATATAAATTCTTGTATAAAATATATAAAAAATAAAAATAAATCATTTTTTCATATAAAATAACCCTATTGTTTTCTTTTAAAATAAATTTTATGTTCTAGTAACAAAAAATAATAAATAACAGTTATCTAAAATTCATAATTAGATATATAATCTATAATTTCATTCCATTAAAAATAAGCTAGGTTAGAAAATTAAAATATTAAAATCCATTTCCATAATGTATAAAAATATCACAAAATGGAAAAATATAACATGAGGTTATGCACAACCAAGACACACAATTAATAACTACTAGAAAAAAATGAATCCTAATGTCTAGTAACCTCAGTTCCCCAATTATTCTACTGACTAGTAACAATTGAGTAAGGATTAACTACCCAGTAATAACTTACTCCACTATGGTTCACATATGGTTAGTTCGTATGCAATACCAAAATATGTTTAAATGTTCTATATACATTCATCACATTTCATGAAAATCAATCCTATATTTCATAAAAGATTTTCTATATTGATGAAATCGTACTTCCTTGCATGTACAACCATTTCCAATACAAATCCATCATTGTGGAATTTTATAAAACACACAATGTACATAAAATCATGTTTTCAATTAAAATATAATTTCAAAACACTTTACATTTACACCAACTGTATAGTACATTACTCAATAAAATAAAATGTTCAATTTCATAAACAACAATTCCCAATGAGAAAAATACAACAACATAATCATTTCAATGAATGTAACATAATATAGACAAAAATAAATTTCCAATGATGAAAATGATGTCACCTTCAAATACCACAAGGTGAAGCAAGTAGATTGGGTCATCACAAGACATGATCTTAGGTAAACACCATCAGTTACCCCATCAATGTGAAGATTATGATAAAAGGGGTGAAAAAATATAAATTATGAACAATTTGGATCCAGGAATGATGATCAAATATTACTAGATAATCAATAGCAAATTCCTCTAGAGCTTAATAGAGGTTCTGGTTAATGCTAATATGGTATTATTTGGATATTATATTCTAAATAGTTCTTCGAAATTAGGTTATATTTTTATTTTAACATTTTTAAATAGGGTTTCATGACTATGATGCATGGTTACAAAGAGATGACACTAACTTTGTGGTATACACTCTCCCATGAATACCATTTTTTTGTCTTTATGGGAATAATTACATGGTTTTAAAACAAGGGATACCTTTGATCCCAAGCACAAACATCATGATGGTATTCATGGTGACTTGTATTTTTGAAAATATAGTGATCAAGCTGTGTTAATCACTACTATAATGAATAAATCCTTATAACACAGTTCTCGCTAACTATGCACATTAATTGTGTAACTTTCATGTTTATATTGGAACTCAAAATTCTTAACATATATGTCTTGAAGCTGTTTAGAATCATAGAAGTGTAAAACCATAATAAAAATTATACATAATTATGGTCGGTATGGTGTAAAAATTCTCCCAACCATGAAACGTTTTGTCTCCAAAAGGCATACTTTCATTAACAAAAAAATGAATCAAATGCATTATTGAATCATCATGGAATTGTACTATCAAGGATCATGGTTTTTCCTTCCACACATCAACCTCACTCAATCCATTAGGACCCCCACCCCATAATTAAGAATGTTACCAATTTACTCTTTCATTGTTGTGGAAATTCAATCAATCATGTGTATAGTATAATTTCATTATCCTCTCACTTGATCATGTATGGTTGATCAAGATGATATTTTGTTAGTTTGGAAATATGATACACATCATGTATTGTAGGGAAAGGATATTGTAACTCTAATTAATGGTCCACCATACTTAGACACTACACATTCTAAAATACGATAAAGTAATGAGTTTTTAACGCATCCTACCTCCCTGAATTTTAATGTCTCAATAACAATGAAACTATATAGAATGTATAATCATCTACCTAAAATTTTATAAGATGATTAAATAGATAAACATATGATATTTGGCTATAATTATTAGATAATAACCTTATCCAAAATAGTTTCACAATACTTATAATACCTAAAATGAATCTCATTCCAAACAATGGCCATTTTTAGTCTCTTACAAACAAAGAGTTGATATGAAATTGCACAATAAATTCCTAAAAAGTATCCCTACTTGTTGAATTAGCAATAAAATTTTCATTGGATAACTCTACAAAAGAATAAATTCATCCATGATTCTATAATTGAAATAATTTATGTTTAAAGGACGTCTTACAAAAATATGGATGGATCAATCCCACATATCATCCATATGGGGATGATATGGAATTCTCAAATTCAAAATTAAACCCATCAATTCCTTCAATACAATTAAACATGTATATTAATTTACATTCTCCATTTTAAAAAATATATTTTGTCACACCATAGAGTCAAAATATCCTAAATAAAGAAGTTCTAAAGACCCTGTAACTTTGTTAACTCATTGATAGGAGGTAAATTAACTTATTTTATGAGACGATATATAATCACCAATATAAATTCTCTACCACTATGTGTCTAGGTTATCTAAACAATGAAATATATGGCTAACTCACTACCTTTGAATATTAGAATGGGGGGGGGGGGATTTCTGAAAATGAGAATGACTCTAATATATCAACAAATATTTCCCAACCATAAGGCACTGGGACAAAAAATCTAAAATCTAAAATCTCATTCATTTCCAACAATAGTGATTTATCGTTTCATGATACATAAATATAGCTACATGGTGCAAGAAATAATTATATAGATTCCCATTATCCACCAATTACTATATATTGTCTATTAGGAAAACAACTAATCCATGGAAACATTGAACACCTCCAAGATACCGAGGCCACTCACCCAACTTCTCCCCAAATTATCGAATTATTTTCAATAACATTAAATTATTATCCCCGACTTGTTAAACCCAAATTTTATCGTATATAGAAGATCCCAACAGGAAATAAGCAAGGAATACATTTACATAAATTCTATCTTTACCCATGTACATCTCAATAAATAATACCATCAAGTACCACTTTTTTATTGATCCCTTCAGTTTCTATGTAAGTTAATTTCAACATAATGTGTCTTAAACCAAATTACATTTTTCATACATATCTATAATAAAAATATAATTTTTTTAAGGAGCATGACCATGTGTCACATTATAGTGTTTATATCGCTATGTGTGTAGATATACATCGATATCATATGTAACAAATAGATTGAATCCTACTCCCTAAATAGTTAGTGGTGTTATGTCCTAAGACTATTCATCTCTTTTTCTAACTCAATATCATGAATTGGTATCTATTTTCAAACAGTCATAGTTTATCATAACCAATAGATATGACCGAATTTCATGAAATCATAACACAACCCAAACATGAACCTATGGAATTGATTAGGGTTCATATCCCAAACCCATATAAGGAGGAATCAATACTACAGAAGAATTCAATATCAATTATAACTCCCCAAAATATATCTACCACTAATTTTTCTACATAATTTACACCTTGATGAATTAACACTATCATAGGAGAATCAAGCTTAGGGAAGTACGGAATAAGGTACATATAATAACAAACTAATCCCATGAAATAGAAATAATTAAACACATGTCTATCCTACAACCAAAAAATCACCTCCAAAATCATCTCTTGATTCAATGAGACAACCTTCTATGAAAACAAATTTCCCCTAAATGAAACCTCTGGAATCTAGAAGTAATAACTTCATATCCTCCAAAAAAGAAGTTTATCTTCTAATATTTCAAAGGTAAAATTAAAATACTTTAAATGATCCTAATTTTATCTATATTTAATAAATATATATTACTGAAAGAATCCATGAAGGTGACCATGAAAAAATGGAAGATATGATCTATACATGTAAGAAACACTATTTGATCCATTGTATGTCCAAATGAAACGAGAAGTTACTCATAATTCCCACAAATTTTCTTGAATGTATTCCTCGTAATATATTCCACTAAAAAACATCGTTTATGAAACACTAATATCAGATAACATCATAAAAACTAGCCATTTTATATTTATAGGATCAAAAATTTCATCTGTCATATACAAGGGTCATATTTTATATAATTTTACATAGTTGATTTTTTGGAAATCAAAAAATGCTAATGACTCTACATCCCTTATTTTAAATGATTATTAGCACTTCCCAAGGTTAACCACATGGAATAATAATCTTATGATCATTAGTATAATAAAAAATTCCCTAAACTAATTTCAATTTATCAGTTTCCATTTAGAACAAGGTTAAGGAACCAGAATTAATCCCTATAAAAAATTCTATTGAAAACATAAGATTCCATTGAGGAGAAAACACATAAAAGTAACTGGAAAAATAGTAGGATACCTACTCAACACCATAATAAATGGTCCCATAATATTTGGATCGATAAAATCAAGAAAACAATCATGAAAAAAGCCTATAAATATATATGAACTAGGGAAACATGATCTATTCTCCTAGATCTTGGATCCCACTCACCCTATGATTCATGTGTTACAACACTAATAGAATTTAACTAAACCTAATAATTATACTAATTTTTGGGTCTTCATAGATAATCATTGAATCTAATCCAATGATAACATCAATGTCACGAACCATCCTGGTTTGACCCAGAACCGGTCACCAAAACCGATCTCTGGCATGGCCCAAATGGTGTTCCCGATCCCTGTGGGTTGGAAAATAGTTTCAAAAATCAATATAGTACTCAAGGGAGTGATTTTTAGCTAATATAATAATAGACTATGTGGGTAAATGAAATGGATATCCCATCTTATGTTTATTAAAAACTAAGATGAACTTTATTTATACAAGAAACAAGAAGTACAACTAAAAATACAAAAAACTGACCAAACCTGAAAACCAAATGAACCCCATGTAACCCCAATTTTCACTCTCCAAAACAACAAATACACATCACCCAATGTAACCAAACTTAATATAAAATGTGAACAGGGGATAAAAATAACAGAAAATTATAGGCATGAGTATTAAAACACTGTAGGTTATCCCAATAATCTATTCCCAATGAAAATCCTTTAAAATAAAAGAAATATAAATTTCAATTTTGAGATATAATATATAATTTTTTTTCTATAATACTACTAAAAAAATTATAATCTAGTTACCATATTGATTTTCAAAACTAGGTTCATTCAACTAGTGTGACAAAAGAATTTTCATAGGGAAATTGATGTTTAAATATTCATATTCATACAAGGAAGATAAACCACATTAATTTTAAAACCCTTTTCATACACTGTGTCAATAACATCCCAAAACATTACAAGAAAAAAATACACAAGAAGGAATAATAGTAGTCACACAATACGGGAAATGTAAATATACATACAAACATCATATTCATCACTTCAGACAACTGAAAGCCAATAGACATTGGTAAACCCTAGAGATTAAGAAAAAACAAAAAACATACTAATACATGAGACTAAATCAACATTATAATCCAACAAATTATGGAAATAAAAACTCCCAAATTCTTGGCCACCCTAACTCAGGACAGAACGAGGGGTCAAATCCCAGAGCAATAAACCAAAAATATATCCAACTACTATGGGACACTGGTCAGACCAACCACTACCTGTGTAGAAATTATCCCTAGAATATTTCCCAATATTCTAGGATCCCAATTCAAAGGTATATATAATGGGGGTGAGCCAATCTATGCTATATGATCATCCAATCCAAGTATATATATAATGATAATTCACAAAAAACATTACCACGAGTCAATCACAAGACCAATATCATGTCGTTAATCAAAAGAAACATAAAGAGTCCATCCCAAGGAACTATAATAATTGATCACAAGAATTCCTCAGTAAGGAAATCCCATCCATTATATACATAGGATCATGGTATGCGAAACATCCACATGATGTTTTTATAATAACAAAATTCACCATTTTTCACAAAGTATCCAAACGGACCCTTAAGCATTTCTCAAAACTAACGACTTTCAAAAGTAATAATTTAAATTTTTTATAAATATGGGTATGAAAACCATTTCTAATAGAATTGTTTTTCATAAATTCCTTAAATCATCTAGGTTACTCATCCAAAGCATGGCCATTTTTATAATGATTCCAAATGGGCCATGTTCCATCAACTCAGGCCAAAACATGCTTACAATCAAAAAAGAATTTGTTTATAAAACAAAACCTATATTAGAATGCCATAATGGACCCCAAAATAAAACTTTCAATGCTTCCAATGTATTCATAAATCAAAAAAAAATTATTTAGAATTGCACTAGGCACATAAAATTCAAAAGTGTGATTTACCGAACACATGGAATGAACTTTATAAAAAAACAAATTATTTTATGCACTTGAAAATGGATAAAATACTATTTTAATGTCATAAATATATTCAATCAACTATAACATGTTGAAAATACAATAAACCAAGTGTGTAAGATAAGAGAACCATTAATTAAGAAATTGGTGTACACATTTATTACAATAAGAAACTAATTTTCATAAAACAAGGCATAAACAACTATTTTTCACACCATAAAAATTACCCATAGGAAAAAATACTAAATATATATATCGGGTGAAAAAATGAAAATTATGATACATAAATGATGATGGAATGTGCAAGGGATTTACTACCTCAAATACATGGTGTAATGGAAACACACACCCGAAATCACCCATCACTGTTCACAACACTCTAAATCTATGAGGAACAGATATAGAAAAACCAAACCCCCCTCAGATATCCTTCAAAAATATTACCCTCGTTTTTTTATTATGATGGGAGAATAAAGAACAATGAAATAATTGGATGATGAGGAAGTATGAGAAAGAAGAAGGAAACTCACCTTGAAAACAAGTGAACTCTTCATCGTCCCATAGATACACTCCATTAGAGGAGAGGGAATGGCTTGGAAATCAATTAAGACTTTCCTTAGGTCCATATGAATTAGGGATAAGATCATTTTTGTAGAAATGAATAAAAAATAAATGATTTATGTAATAATATAATTACCATATCAAATCTAAATGATTTGAGAATCCTTGAGTAATTTCAATCAAATCTGTAATGAATATGGGATTCAAAGAGGAAAAATGGAAGTTTGGGGTGCAAAAATTGTTCTTGGTCTCAGGTGAGAGGTGATAGAACTAAAAATAATAAGAAACAAATATGACATTAAAGTTATTTTTTAAATGTGAAATGGGAGCACGGGCGAGCCCAATACCTAAATAGATAACCCAAATACAACTTAATTATAAATTATTTTGGGGTCCTAAAAATATGGTAGCTTTAATAGGTCTGGGGAAGCCAGGTGGGAAGTGGAATGAGTGACAAAAATTGAATAAAGATTATGTTATAGAATAATCAAATTTAATTTGTAAATTTCGAAATGGGCTCATGGTTTGGCCCAAATCATGAGGTTACCACCCTTTTCTCCAAAACCCCCCAAAAAAGCTATTGGAAACCCATGGTAGGCTGAATAAAATATATTATAGTTCAAAAATTCAGTATTCATCACACCAAAAACCCTTGAAACGGATTTTTATTTCTAACAAATCGGATCAAAATAATGAAATGAAAAAAATAACATGGTGTTGAAATTCTCACCACTATTAATGATGTCCACCCTCGGAACGCCACAAGACATTGTAGATGATTTATTAACACCTAAGGATTCCATATCAATATGGTCTGACCTCTAAATACAATGATTGGGTATCCACAATTAATAGAATAGAAGCCTCTTACCTAATCAAAAACACCACTACCCATCAATTTTCCTATAATCAAAATAAATATCGAGTCACTACATCCTCAACTAAACCAAGAACCATATTGTTAGGTCCTCTCACAAAGAACCCAAACAACACCCAATCCCAATAGAACTCATGAAAACCAAATATTCCCGAGGGTTCTAGAATGTATTCCTAACCATTAATAAATAAATATTATTTAATAATTTTTTTGTAGGAAACTCTATGAGACTCTTGGTGGTTCTCCCCTGCATTAAGAACCAATGATCAGTGAAAAAATGAAAATTCGGCATGAACCATAAATGTGTCTGTCCCATACAGGCCCCCCAAAACACTCCCAGAACTAGTTACCAAACCAAATTATGAGGAAGACAACATGAGCATTTAAACCCCACTCATGAATGTAGGGGACAATAACTTGGGAAACACTCTTTATATGGATCTATATTCCCACCACTTAGGGTGGGAAGGGAAGGAGACCCAATCCCTGGGCCATTGAAAACAAAAATTAATCAAAGGAACTACCTCACTGCAATTGTAGAGGAATGAGCTAAGAAATACTTCCCACAGTCCTGGGACTCCCGACTACACGCTAGCTTCACTCCAAGTCCTATGGATGGAGCTCTTATGGATGAAGCACCTCCTGCCTCACAGTGAGGCTTCAATAATACCTAACATGAAAACATCCCCTTCTTCCTACATGGTGACACATAACACTCCCAGTCCAAAACAACAGATCAATGGACACCATGAAACACTATTACTTAAAAAAGACACTTTTACCCCAAACTAGAACTAATAAATACAAAAAACCATTCTCCCCCACCATATCCAAAGAGGAGAATATACAAGGAACAAAGAAAAACACATCAACCTCACCAAGCACAACTACCCCAACCGAGAGAAACACCACAACCTAATGGGACTTTTAATTGATCCAAAATATCTCTCTATTTAACCAAATGGGTTTAGGCCTCATTCGAAGAGGTGGATTTGTCATTTGGAATGAATACATAGGTTGATCATCTAGAAATCATGGCAATGGAGAACCATTTCTGGCAACATCACAAAATCTGACACATATTTACAATCCCACTAAAAATTTCCCCAAATCCAATCCACCAATAAGATCCTATCATAACACACAACAAGATTATGACTTCTAGATCCTAAGGATGCATACTGAATAAACATCACCTCTATGATATTATAAAACCATCCACATAACCATATGTTTATAAAAACAACCTCAATTTTCTTGCCTAAAACACTTTTGGAATACATTCCAACAAAATGTATATTCACATTCACCAATGGTGTTTTATCAAGTCTCGCCCATATGCACGTTTCAATGCCACCTCAGGCACCCAACCACCATGCCATAACAACCATTCATCCATATACCCGTAAAAGAATTCATGTGATCACCCATGAATAAAAAAAGGCTAAAATAAAACAAGAATCACACCAAAGGGAATCATGTAGAATATAAAGACACATTAACCACCAAATCAAAAACCATTTTCTGATTTCAGAAAACAATCTACAATTCATCATGTACCATTTGATTACAAACCCAATATATTTCATTTAATAGTACTTAAAAAACAATTCTAATACAAAATTACAGTTAAAATTTTCAAAAATTCAGGATGATTTCTTTTCATAATCTGAAAACCCCAATTCTAGAAACCCCTTTCAAAAACAACACCAGCCACTCAATAGAAAATTTCGAAAACGAAATCTTTATAATCAAATAGTTTTCATCATCCCAGAACACCCCATTTAAAACAATGTTCATAATTATTTTAAAATAATCAAAGCATTAAAAATTCATTTAAAGAAACCATATATTTAGATTAAAAAAATTACACCCCGTTAAATCATTACCTCTTTATGCCCATGATTTGTTTCAGATTTCCAAACATTCCAAAAAAATTCTCATATAGAATTTTGAAAACCCAATTTCCACTTTTCAATAACTAACCACTACATTAAAACCCAATTTCAAAATTCGCAGACAATTATTTTCAATTCAATTTTCCTAAATAATGAAAAGTCTAAGAGACCAACAAAAGGGAACTACTGTCGGTGTGTGATGTGACTATATGGTTGAAGGCTTATTTAAAACAAATCACCAATAAATAGAGCCTTATTAGGTCCAATCTTTTGCCCCACATATCATTCCAAGACCTTTGAGCTTGAAAAATCCATTGGTCCAAATCACCTTGTAAAATAACTACACCAAACAATCAATAAGAACCAAAGACACTAATACAATTATACATCCCATGGACACCCGAGGGTGATGATGAGAGAGAGTTCACATCTCTATTCCAAAACCAACCAAAAAGTCCTAAAATTTCTACGTCATCTACCATGAAATCCCCAAATAACAATAGTATTTCTAAAAATAAAGGTCTGGTAAATGACAACCTCCTCTGATACCATTTTGTGGTGAACCAACCCTAGTCGACCCCGAACCAAGCACCCGAACTGATTTGTGGCACGACCCGAAGGGTGTTCCTGATCCCTATGGGATAGAAACTTGTTCCAGGAATCAACATATTAATAAAGGGATTATTTTCACTCAAATATAATCATGAACTTAGCAACAAAAAAATGACAACCAAATATTCATTTATATAAAATTTATATGAACATTATTTATAGAATAAATTGAAAGTTCAAATAAACAATAAAACCAATAAAAAAAACACATCGACAAAACTAACACCATGTGAACCCAATGGTATATCTCTAACACATTGAATACGTGTCACCCAAAGAAACCTAACTCATGTTTAAACCATTAAAAGTGATTAAAAAAATGAAAAATCTAGGCATGAGTATTATAACTCAGTAGGTTATCCTGATAATCTGTTCACAATGCACATCCTTTAAAATAAAATAAACATAAATTTAATGTTTGAGAACACAATATATATAAGTATTATTTTCTAAAATATTACTCAAAAATAATGTAAGAGAAATTTCCATTATTAATTTCTAAAACTAGATTCATTCTACTAGTGTGCCAATACCATTTTCATTGGGAAAGTGATGTTTACTTTTTCAAATTTTTACCAAGGGGATATCAAAGTTTCATTTGAAACCCATTTTCATAAACCATATCAAAACAAACCCAATAATTTCCAAGAATAATAGTACACATTAAGGTATAATATTAATCAATCAACAATGGAAATGTAAATACACATACAATAATCATATTCCTCATTACAAGCTACTAAAATCCAACAGACATCGGTAAAACTAGGATATCAAGAAGATCCATCATGTACTAATACTTGAGACTACATCCCCATTATCATGCCACACATTATAAAAATCATATTTCCCAAACTCCCAACCACCCTTTCTCAGGATGGACCAAGGGGCCCACTCACATAGTAATGAGCCCAAAATATATCCACTGACTATGGGACACTGGTTAGTCCATCCTCTACCAATGTAGCAATCGTTCATCAATAGTTATCTCAATATGATAGGTCCCCAGGTCTCATGTATATATAAAATGGGTCTTGAAATTTTTTTCCAGCTGAGCATACAATCATATCATATAAATTATTATAATTCACACCAAACATCACCCAGAGCCACTCTAAGGACCGATCTCATGCCATTAATCAAAAGGAACATAAAGTGTCATTCACAAGTCACTCCCATAATGGATGTCAATTATTAATGCATAAGGACATACCATCCATTATATACATCTATTCATTTCATTATAAACATCCACATCAGGCGTTCATAAGAAACAATTTCTCTATTTTTCACAAATTAGCAAAATGGGCACTTAAGATTTTTTTCAAAAAAAAATATTAAAAAAAGTAATAATTTCACATTAAATTAAGATATGTATATACACCATTTAATACAGCCATTAAATGTTCATAAATTCCTTAATACATTATTGTTACATAGCAAATTCAGGACCATTTTTTATAATGATTCAAAATGGGCCATTTTCGAGCAACTAGGGCCAAAACATGATTACAACCAAAAACCCATTTATTGATGAAACCAATTATACATTGGAAAGCCATAAAAGGACCCAAAAATACCATATTTAATTCTTCCAATGTATTCAAAAATCCAAAAAATGATTTTAAATTGCACTAGGAACATAAAACCAAACAACGTGATTTACCAAACACATGGCATGCACTTTTTAACAAAAAATACTAATTTTAAGAACTTAAAAAGTTATTAAATACTATTTCCATTCCATAAATTTACACAAGATATTGAAACATGTTATAAATTCTATAAAACAGATGTGTAAGAAAATTAAAAATTTATGTAAGCAAGCGATGTACACGTTTATAATAAAACTACTCCACTTTTCACAAAACAAGGCCTAAAAAACCATTTTACACAGCATGAAAATTATCCAATGGCCAAAAAACAATACTAAAAAAATATTCAGTGAAAACGAAAGAAAAAGATGAATCATTAATGGTAAAGTCATGTCAATGTGATTTCTTACCTCAAATCCATAGCGGAATAAAAACACACACCCGAAATCACCATTTGTGGTTCCCAACACTCTAGATTCATGAATACGTGACCTAAAAAACCATAATCCCATCACAAATCATGAAAAAAAATAATAATAGGTTTGTCGTAACCAGGGTAGAATAATGAAACATGAAATAATGTAAGGAGGAGGAGGAAGGAGGAGAAAAGATAAGGAAACTCCCCATGAAATATAGGGAACTCTTTATCTTCCCTTATATACACACCATTAGTGGAGAGGGAATGACTTGGAACATAATTCAAAGTCTTATTAGGTCTAGAAAAACTGGGGAAATATTATTTTGTGAGGGGTATGAAAAAAAATTAATGATTTATGAATGACTCAAATTACCTTCTCAAATGTGGATGATTTGAATAACCTTGAGAACTTTCAACCTAATCTGTAATGAATATGTTCTCCAAAAAGGATAAATGTGATATAGGGGATCACCTATGGTTCGTGGGATCAATTTAGAGGTGTAATAACTAACTAATAATAAGGAATTAATATGATATAAAAGAAACAAATCAGTTTTTTAAAACAGTGAATAGGATAATTGGTTTTCCCAATACATGCATAAATAACCATAATCCACCATGAATATAAATTAATATGTCATCTAAAAGGTAATGGTGGATTAAATGGGTCATTGGAGAAATTTTGGGATGTGGAATGAGTGAAAATTGTGGAAAAAATGAGGATTTATTGAAGAAACAAACATTAGATTTTAAATCAATAAATGAGCTCACAGTTTGGCCCAAATCCTGAATAACCACCCTATTATCCAAAAAAACCCAAAACAAAATCTAGGGGACCCATGGTATGATGATTAGACATAGATTAATGTTCAATAATAGACATTCATTTCACCCAAAACCTATAAAAATTACTGAGATTTCCAATGAAGTGGATCAAAACAAAGACATGAAAAATAACAGGTGTGACAGTAAATGTTATAAACATCAAAATGTATAAAATATCATAAAGTTTCATATATAATGATCATAACCAAATATTAAATATATCTAAAAAGTCCATTTAATTCGTTAAAAAATAAATGGATAGATTCGTCATAAATATAATATTCTTTTAAAGAAAATCCAAATCAAAAAAATGAAGGATGATATAATTGAACCATTTTCACCAATATTTTATATTGTCATTACCATATATTATTTAAAATACGGTGAAACTCTCATCATTTTTTTGTGTTGGCTATGTCACCTCTTGTGGAAGCCCCGCTAAATATTTCCATCCCCACTCATTTTATATTGTCTTTGATATTAATGAATCATCATTAGAATGTGGTTGATATCCTAACACTTTTACAGTATTAGATCTTAATTGAAATCCCTTGGTGGTGGTGGATGATTATTCGAAGCCATATTCTTCTCTCTCATAGAAATTAAATAAATGGATAGATTACCACACACATGAATCCCCTTGGGTTCTTCATTAATATCATATTTGAGGTGGTCATTTCACCCAAAATAAAAAAGACCAATCAAACTAACCATAAAAACTTTTTTACCCCTACCACTACCATGGAATTGGTCACCCTACTTCAACATATGAATAGAAAAATACAATTTTCGTACCTCCTTCTATCAATCATTCATATAAGATTCCATCATATGATTCTTTTATTATCAACCATAATTTCCTTCTATACAACATTCACAATGGTTGGTAAGTACATGTGTATTATCAAGGACCAAATAACATGAAATAAACCACTTTCAATCCCATTATCCTTGAGGATTTCATTTAATAATTATTTGAAGATATATTCACAAAATCAATAAATTTAGAATCGTACTCCATTATATAATGATCTCCATCTTCTATATTTAAAAACTCTCATTCCTTCACTACTCTCAATGTCCGAGAATATAAATATTGATTGAATGTCATTTTGAATGTAGTATAGGATGTGTCGTTGTCAGAAATGACATAAAATATTTATTTCCACCATTTTTAATCCAACCTCTTACAAATATAAGTAGCTAAACTGACCATGGGGCGTTCTATAGTATTTTGGAAGTGAAATTCCAATTAGTCCTCTTGATCAATTCCTATAATTCCAATTACCCCTTATGACGTTGCAAAATATATGGATTCATCCTATAGAATTTAAAAGAATTTTTCACCATAAATTATTGTTAAACACTACCTACTTGGCTGAAGAATCAGATATTTTATTCTAGAAATCCATCAAAAACTAAGTTATCTGGAAGATCTCCATACATTGTTCAGTCCACTAATTCCTCCCTAAAATTCAGAGGTGATCTTAATGAAGGAGGTATATACTTTAAATAAGTAATGATAAAAATTCCCTTAGAAAAATGTTTTTAGATAATAATCCAAATTGAAATAGTCTTAAATTGGGACATCAAACATCCCAGGAATACCCTTGTTAACTTTTTGATTTAAATGAATGTGAGATGAAAAAGAACTATCCCACACTACCTCTCTTGTTCTAATGGTCTTATCTCTAGTATATCAACAATCCTAAACACAAGTGGGTGATAAAAAATAATTGGAGTATGATTTTATTGAAAACCACCATTGATATTAATTCATATTATTCTGACCATGGTCAACGAATAATGTCACCTAATGCGACCTTTCTTGAGGACTGAACCATTTTAATAATCTCAATGGAATGGTGAATTGAACACGGGTATAAAACAAATATAAATCTGAATGATTTCACCCTTAAAATACATATAATCATATATTATATTAGAGTATCATGAAATGTTTCCAAAATTTATCGTTTACCTAAAGAAAATACAATAATGATTAAATCTAACAAATGGAAAAAAAGTCCTAGTTGAATAATTTGAAAGAAAAATAGCATGTAATATAATGAAGCCCAATGATCCATCTCTTTATGACTATTTTTCAAAAACATCCCTGTCTACTAGAAGTAATCACGATTTCGAATAACCATATGCTTCATTTCATTCATCCATTTTCCTATATGAAACAAAACTAAGAAGATATAAACCCAAAGGAATATGAATGATGTGAGAAATAAAAGATATATATGATACCTCTATCAATCTATATAATTTCAAGGAAAATTCATATATTACTTCATGTATAAAATATATTTCATAAATAAAATTTCAAAATAACTCATTTTATAAAGTATTCATATAAAAGTTTTCATTTCCAAAACATGTTACACATAGTAAGAAAATAGTTATGATATAAAATATATCCCTGCGGAATAGGAAACAAATAATATATAAATTCATTATTTTGTAACTAAATCAAATGTGTAAATATTTATATAAAATAATTCAGCATGTAATATATCTATAATGCACCTAATGGAAACCATATACATGAATATGAGTGAAACGAAGAAACCAAAATTAATTCATGAAGACATAAGTAAATCCTGATATCATAGAACCTTGGTCCCTATGTAAGGAACCCTAATATAAATCATTTCATCATCCAATAAAACATGATAAATAGTTTACTAGACTATTTGTTGCATATTTTTATTTCATCTCTCATACCCCATGTTCTCACAATGATATATAAACCACTATTTCATTTCAAGAAATCCAATCCAATAATTCATAAAACACAAATTTATACTGGAATATCATCTCCATTTCTCATAAAAATATAAAATTCAATTCCATTAGTCAAAACCAAAATATATTATCATAAGAAAAAATTCATCTCCAGTACTAAACTATAACATTTATACACCATCCTAAAAAATAAGGAGAATATTTTCTCCTTTGAAATGGGAAATGGGAATTGAATAGAGCTGGTCCTCAAAAGCCTAGATAAAAAAATAAAACATAAATCTTAACCAAACCATTTAGATAGGTAAATCAAATCGAATTTGGGTTTTAATGATACAAGGGGAATATAGATATAGATAATATATAATGTAAATTATAGAAAATAGTGGTAAATTTTAGCTTACCTAGAATAGATCCACCAAAACTAATTGAGGATCATAAATGAATCAAGGGGAGTTTGATCAAGAGTGTTAAAGAGAGAATCTTTCAAGCTAAAAAAGGATCAAAAACATATTAGAGTTAAAAATAACCCTGGAAATTATTTATTTGAAAATTTTATGATGATCAGATATGGTCACACTATTTAGATTCATGGTTAGTCAAATCATGCACTACCCATGTTGTAGACATGGTACGTTGAAAACCATGATATATAAATTCCTCAAAAGGGGTTCATGATTTGATAAACATCATGATACCCTTTCAAATTAAACAAAAATATCCATATTGTGTTTTGAGTGACTTTTATTGATAGATTAAATGATCTCAAACCATGTAAATATTTACTAGAACAAATATATCCATATAACAATGTTTCCTCATACCATGCATGAAAACCATGATCCTATCTTATTTAAGTTGAAACTCCATATTTTAGACCCCCATATCCTGAAAGACATTATGACCTAAATAGTTTTAAACCAAGAACAATATTAATTATTACTATTACACAGAGTGTGTCACATTTAAAATGTACACATGGATAATGATAATAATCAATATTATGAACAATTCAAAATATATAGGGTAAAATGAATCAATAATTGAATAATAAGTGAATTATTTTGATAATTTATAATTTACATCATTAATGGTTAAGGAAATTTTTTTAATGTCTTATGAATTCTATGAAATTTTCATTATAGTTTGATTATTTATCCTATTCGTAGAATATAACAAGAATTAACATAGAGATCCCATTAATTAGATCATCTGGCATCTTAATGGATCAAAATATAAGACCTCATGTTTCAGTGTAGAATATATATTATTAGATTATGTAGATTTATTATTTAAGGAATATTCATATTCATGGAAGAGTATAACATGTTATATTTTCACATTCATAGAAATTGTAGTATAATTGATGTAATGTCAATAGATGACTGTATAACTATCAATTAAGCATGGATATTATGTACTAGCACTTGATGATTTTAATGAAATTATATGGTTAGTAATTTTCTTGAAGGAGATCCAAAAAATCTAAGAGGTTATATTTCCTTTATTTTCATCATCAAATTTTAATACATTTACTAATGAATATATTGTTTTTCACATGAATGAAACACATCAACCTGAAATATCATTTCACACAATGTATGATAGACAATGGTGAGGTAGAGTAGTGGAGGATATCTAAAAAAGAAAAACTAAATTAAATGTTTTGAAATTTACTTAACATTGAATGTTTGAGATAAAAATAGACCTATGTGGAAAAGGGTTTATCTAAAGGAAACACAATCAATATTTTTTAAGGATGATGAATTTTTTTAATTATTATTATGTGTTGAGTGTTCTCATTGTTTTTGTGAAGTATCCATCAGGTAGAATATTTTATGTAATTGGACATCTTATTCATATTCAATATCAGTTTAATCAGAATGATGAACTCTTTAATATATGTTTATGTTGATGAATTTGGGGACAATGAATTCCAATAAAGGTAGGTGTTATGTTTTTATGATTTTATATGTTGTAATTTTTAGTGGTTAGGTGTTCATACGCATCATGAATAAATGTTAATACATAAAGATTGTTTCACTATATTGTTTTATAAGATTTTTTTCATCTAAATGTTGTTGTAATGGGATGAATTTTTAATGATCATTAGATGAAATATGAAAGTAACATTTACCATATAATATATTTCAGTGGTTTTTATCTAGTTAATATATAAAAAATATATTTTTGGGATCAATCTTTATGTATATATTAAACCATCTATAATAGGATATGACCACATATACAAAGGTAATTATGTAATTGGGTGAATACTTTTAATCAGAGTTCTTAAGTGATTATAATACATGTAACATTCATATGAATTTAAATACAACATTTTTCCATCATAGATGTAGGGTATAACATAGGAAACACATATTATTTTTTTTGTTCCTTTCATTTTTTTAATTTAATTTTTTTTTTTGAAAAGTTGAATTTTATTCTAGTTTTTAGAAAATATGGCAAGGGACTCATTGATCTCGATTTTTATGAATCTAATAGTATTTTTTAATCTTTAACACCTAATCGATGTACTAACTAGGAAGTGACAATTACTCCAATGTTTTGTTAAGACCATCAATGATTTATTCATGAAATTTATTTCGATCTATGTTTTGTGGGTCAATGAATATGATCTATACTGACTTTTTATAAGAATATTTTGGATTTATGGGAATATATGATTGTCGACCTAGCAATTCATTAATTTTGAATTTTTTTCTTATGAGGTCGAATGACTGTGAATGATATTAAATAAAATTAATGGTGGAATGATTTAAAGAATAATTTGTGTTCTTTCTCATTATCCCTTTAAAGCTATCCTTTAATAGAGTTCAAAGAAGCCAATGATTTTTAATGTATACTGTGATTGAGAATGTGGATCTAGTCCATGTGATATTTTCATGCTTTAAAAACAAATATCAATAAAATAACAAAAACTGTGGATAATTTTTAGAGGCCATCTAGGTATCTTCAATGAGCTAATATAGATCTCTCTAATGATCACCCATGTCTTTTTTCATCCCTTTGGGTTGGCTTCTTTGGGATTTCTTTTCACTGTGTATGTAATGGGGTTCCTCTTTGACAACTATTCGAATGAGGCTTTTATTTTATATATTATTTTGGATAAATCCCAATTTTGTAAAAATAAATGATTTTAGATAGTGTAATATCATACGTATATTACCCACATGATGAGGAATTCAGAATGAGGATCAAATAATAAATTTTTGTCATTCGAGACAACCATTTTGGATGAGTGAAAAATTAAAATTATTTTTTACAGTCTCCCTATAGATGATGAAAATTGAGAGAAATATACACGTAGAGATAATATATTCATTGTATAAGGAATTATATATTGAACTGGATCTAGAGTGGAGTATTTTCATGTTATTAATTCAGTGGGAAGTTAATTTAAAATGGTCCTTATATTGTATTAAGGGGGCATCCTTTCATTGTTGAGGAGGATCGAACATTCTAGGAAGTTGAACCATATTAGAGAACAGAAACCATTATAGTGTAATGATTAATATGATAAAGTTGAGAGACTGAGTTAATTTGACATATGTTCTTAATTGTACTTCTCTCTTTTTAACTAATTCTTTATATGAATTATTTATATTCTGTTGTCAAAATATAGTTTTTGGGTATTTTTATTTTAGTGAGAAAATAATTCTTATCATCTTTTTGACATGGTTATTATTGATCCTTCATGGGATACTCTCCAATATTTTCAAGGAATTAATAAATATCATTATCATTAAAAATATAATTATATTTAGTTCATATTTAAATAATTAAATATTATGAATGCATTGTTATAATACACTTAGACCTAAAAATTCCATTTTTGTGAGAGTATTTAACTAGAATAAAAATATTGTTTATTAATGGGAAACAATATTGAGAGAATAAAGAATACCATTTCAATATCCAACATTTTAATTCCCATCATTCATTTTATATCATTCATTCCATCATCATCGACTAATTGGATCGTTTGTATATAGTTTCACACGCATTTCATGAATTTCGTAATGAAAAACGTTTTTTACAACATGCAATAAATATTCACTTACTATTTCTTATTCTTTCTTGTGTTTATTCTTGTTTCATGGAAATTTCACTACTTTTCCTTTCAATTCAAAAAATTTTCATATTTTTCTAGTTTTATGTTGAAAAAAATAAAATATGTTGAAATTTATTCAATTACATTAAAGAATTGGATTCGTTTTTTTAAGGAATATATATTTTAGAAAATACAAAAACAAAAATAAAGAGAATTTTTTCTAAAAATAGCCAAAAGGTTTGGAAGACAGAAAGAAACTAGCTCCCAAAAAATTAAATATAAAATATAGTAAACATTACGAAACAACTCAAAAACAGGAGTCTTTACAAAGCCGTGTATATAGAACATCATCTCCATCATTGATAACCATGTTGTCATAATAAAAGGGAATAATAAAAGACCAACTTGAACTAACCTCCATAGTAGCTCTTTTAGAGAGAGCATCGGTAACCTGATTATCCTCTCGATAGACATGAGACACGTCAAGACATAAACCCTCCACAAGGCTAAGACAGGAGATCCATGCGGGCATCATTCTCCAAGGAACATTCCAAGAGCGATCTTTCAGAATCTACACAGCAAGAGACGATTCTGACTCCACCAATACCCTATGCCAACTATAACGCACCGCATACCTTATATCATTGATCATCTCCCACACTTCATCCTATATAGCATGAGCATAGAAAATGTAGTGAAAAAAGTAGCCTTTAACAAAGCCCCGATGAGTTCTGAAGACTCCACCACACCCAGCAGGACATGGTGCGCCGGAGGCTACCCCATCGAGATTCAATTTTAGGAATTAAATGATTGATATAAAAATATTAATATATAGGAGGACTATTTCTACTATATAGAAAAATTTATACACTATTGTTTAGGTTAATATTGAATGAAATTTTATTAGGGTGTTCCATCTCCCTCAATAATAAACAAATCATTAATCCATTAAGATTACCACTAGAATCTAACATTATGAGATGGAATCGGCATACATACTGCTACATTATATATTTAATGCCTTTCTAATAAATACTAGAAAAGATCAGTCAAAGGTAAAACCTCTGATCATTTGTTAAGAAAGGGAAAGAAAATTGGACAAGCACAACAAGCAAGATAAACCAGTTACATGTCATAAAAGTCATACACATCGCCACACCCATGATATATAACATCCTCCGCAGTAGCTGATTCCCATTTAGATCTATCATAGTGCTTCATGACCTTCGAATAATTCCTTATGAGATTTAGTTTCTCTACGAATAACAACTCCTTAGAGGATTTCCTGATAGAGGACCTAGTTGACACCGGCTTCGGAAAGTCAAAATAAACCTTCCTCATACTTTTTTTTAACTAGGGGAGGTTCCTCATTTACCGATTTTTTCTCCCCATCCATGACCACATCACTAAAGGTAGGAATAGACAAATAATAAATATTTTCTGTGTCACTATCTGAGATATGCACCCATTTTATAGTAATTACCACCTCTTGGAAAGCATCAGTCAGGGTCTGGTTCTTCTCATATTTCCCATTTATATCAATCGTAGCAAAACACCATGGAGTCTCCAAAAAAACATTACCAACATCAAACTCCTTTCTCAAAACATCCTCTTTAATAAGCTTTATGTTGTGGCCTTACATCATTTGAGGACACACATTCATCTCAACATGACCATGTTCCTGAAATCGGTTGTATGTATCAACTGTGGTCTGCAAACCACAATCAGAAGTCAACTGCAACTAAGAATACTTAACAGTAGGAAAAAAAGGGGGTCCATCATGAGATTTCCCATCAACTGAACTCAAACCCATCTCTCCCTCCTTGTACGCAGCATCACCAACTTTGATCATCCCACTGTCATCATACAGGAAGTGCATCATGAGATTGCCCATCAACTGAGCTCAATGCCAGATCCGCCCGCCCCTTCTGATCAGCATCACCGGCTTTGATCAGCTCACTGTCAACCCTTCCTATAGAAAACTGACCAACAACATTCATACCAGGATGCAACACCTCCCCTGAAGAAGCAGGTGATCCCAACTTCTCTCCAATTCTAGTACCAGGACCAGCCTCATCCTTACCAATATGATCCACACCATTATACAGTGAGATATCGTGCTTCAATCTATAAACACCATAGCAACATACGGATTAGGGGGTACTCATTTCTGCCTTCCTATAGATGAATCGCCTAATAGAACAACATTTCCATGCTTAGTTGCATCAGGGTGTGACTATCCGTGACCAGATACCCCACCAGGCCTCTTCACCGAAACATATGACCTCCTTCTTCAAGCTCCACGACGACAGTGGCCAGCCAAATGACCCAAATGACAAAACGTCGAGCAGTAATCAACCCAATTTTCATATACAATAGCTTGCCTCCATTGGATATCCTCGCCAATAGCAATCCAAATCCAGTCTACCGGTGGCTTTGAGGCATCCACCTCAACACAAAATCGAGGATTCACTGGATGACTCACAGAAGATGTGCGATCATCGGAGTAGAGGAAATTACCGACAAGATTATATAGTGTAAAAATTATTAAAGGATTTTGAAAATTCAAGGGTAGATGAGGCAGATTTACCCAGGTCGCTACTGAAGGAGGATCCCAATTCATTAAGAGATCAAACGACCATGGGAGAAGTAAAAATTTTCATTCGTTGCATCATAGGGTAGCTTTGGACCAGGTGCTGATTAAGTATTCCTTTGAGCTAAATAGAATCATCAAGTAATAATTATCAAGAATCCCTACAACCGCACATTCTTTTAGATCCCAATCACTGAACACAAATCAATCAAACTCATCAACAGACGACCTTTGAAGAGAAAAACGAGAAACCAGAGGAAAATCTAGGAAGCTCGATGCCGCATAGAATTATAATGATGAATCGAAAGCTGAGGGACCCCATGATGAAGATCTATAACATTCAGGCTTAGGAAAATTGGCAGGATGTCCGGATGATAATTAGGGTTTGAAAATGGAACAAATGACACCCGTGATGCCGAGGGCAGTGGAGCCAAAGAAACATCACTAGGGACATTTAAAAAACTAATAAATATTTACCATAATAATGGATCACTAACCATAAACATAGAATATGAGTTTTTCATTCATTTTTTAGGGAGTGCATAAAACAATTCATTTTTTTAGATGAATACATATTTAAAACTTTTTATCATGAATAAAATTCAATTTTTCACTTTGTATTTCCTAATTAAATAAAAATGTGAAATTAGAAATCACATCACTAGATTCTATCAATAGGGTGGAGATGAATTTTACGAGACCTCTGATAGATTTTGGGATGGTCATAGTGAGTTTTATCAATATATCTTCCCTTCCTATGGTCTCATGGATATAATCTTTGAGGAATTTCCCTCATTCGGATATTGAAAAGATGACTAGAGCGATAGTAGAAGGTATACGAATAAAACTAGTGGGTTTCTAGGAGAAATTTTCAAAACTTTATTCCATAATTCAATAAAATTGAATTCTGAGAGAATAATTATTAATAACATAGAAAATAAAACAATTTTAGGGATATAAATAAATTTCCTACTATATGATATTAATAAATAACATAAATATCTGATGAATATTGTTATTAGGAAATGTGATATTCAATTTGTATGTTTATATTATAATCAAAATCATAGAAAATAATTTGTATGCTACACTATGTCAAAGAATGATTCTAATTACTTACTAAACAAAAATATTAGATCCTAATCACATGAGAATGATGATTTTGTTGAATAAGGCCCAATAAATTTAGAGAACAATGATTCCTTATCCAATGAAATTTGTTCAGTCTATAAAATGGATAACAATTTATCATGGAAATATAATGTGTTTCTTTGAATACCATACAAATGTCTTCAACAATAGGGACAACAATTATTATAAAACAAATAGAAAAATTATACATCTTATTGTCAAGATGGGGATATGTTTATGTTTCAGTAGTTGATTGGTTGATTTAAATTAAAAAAGAGAAATTTAATTAAAAAATCTCTAAATTAATATGAAAAATATTAATAATAATATAAAACACACAAAATAGTATCGTAGTAGAGTAAATTTGATATGAAAATGAAAAAAAGTGATAAAGAAATAATTCTTATAAAAACTAAATGGAATTATAGGGATAATTTCAATTATATGAAAACATAATGTTTTTTATAAACTCATAATGAAAATAAAACACCAAAAATTATAAAAAATAAAATTTTTGTTGAATCTATAGGAAAACATGTTGAAAAAATAAATATGGAAATATGGAAAACAACATTGCAAATGAAACTAAATATATTATTACACCAAAAAAAACTATTGATATGTGTTTATTTCAAAAAAAAACTTTTTGGGAAATAAATGGTTGAGGATAATTTAAAAGGTACTCACACGGATATAATGAATTTTGTCCCAACATCAACTACCCTCTAAGGATCAAAATGAAAAAATTTGATCCTTATTGTCTCTAATTTATTATTATATTTACAAAAATTTACATTAACATACCTTTATTTATATAATTAATAATTCCTTTTTTATTTTTATTGTCACAAGGGTATTATTGATAAAAAATTGGACATGGTGGAAACATTCTCCATTTGGTTAAATTTAATATAAAGAGTATTCCATTATAATAACATTCATCCTTAATATAAATTTCTATGAATATTTTTTATTTCATGTATAAATTGTTAATTTAAATAGTTTAATTACCAATGAGACTTATGAAAGAGTATACCCGTTGTTCTTTAATCATTATTTATACAACCAATTCTTACATAATTAAATCCTCATTAAGTTTCTCTATAGTTGGTATACATGTACATTAACAAACCAATTAGAAATATTGTTTTCCTATTTTTAAATGTTTGGAACCTCAATTTAAAAACTAATTTAATATATCATGAAATATAGTATAATGAGAAGTCTCTGTCCTTCATGGAAGACCATCTTATTCCCCTACTGGTGATGTAATTTAAATATATAATGAAAACATTATATTCATTCTAGATATAAAAATTATTAATGTGATATTTTTTCGTAATCAATATTATGGTTGAGATTCAAATTGATTTTTATGGAATAATATATGACCCATTTGGATAAATGATTGAAGAATTAGTGTATAAAAATTTAAAGTAGAACATTTTCAAATATAAATCAACAATAGAATAATTAAGATTACTTACACATGATAATTGTATTAAAGAACTTATTACAAAGGATAAAAAGGTGTTCTTTGATAAAAAATGATGTTTTATTCATATTAATTATGAGGATGATGCTCAAGGCTCAAATAACCCATTATTAAGAAACTAATACCATAAGATTCCATTTTTAATTATGAACTTTTTTCACTTGATCCTAAATGATATTTGTCTATTTGTGATATATTTTTAATTGAAATTGTTTATTTCTTCAATAGTTATGTTATAAGGACAATTAAACCCTCTTAGATTAGAAAAACATGTTCATTCAATCAAAGTAATTTATGAATTGAACTATTGATAGGTTTCAAGATAATGTTAGAAAGTCTATTCCATTTAACATGAGATTTTATTGAGAATCAATTTTTTGTATTGATGAAGTTAAAATTTTTAAAGGAGATCTATGATATATATAATGACATAGAAATGGAAGAAAATTTTATGAGTGATAGTTTTCCATTGGAAAACAATGTGTGGGATTCAAAAACTGATGTACTAATTTCTATGGTTTTAGAAGTCTTAGATGTGGTAAGAAATAAATGTATTTATACTAGTAAGAATGATTGTTTTTTATTTTGTTTATTATATTAATTTTATACTATTTTATAGATATAATAAAATAAACCATAAATTAACATAAAATATACCCCAAAGTACTATAAATACTTTATAAAATCAAAATTGATTCTTGTGTTTTCCAAAATAAACATTGAGAATGCATGATGAATATTCCTTAAAAAATAGTGGAGTATCAATCAATAAAATAATATACCTCCCATATGATCATCAGTTTTTTTCTAGTGGAATTTCTTCTAAAATACTCAAAATTTATTATTTTAGTGGAGGTAATCCATGGTTTTGAAAGGATTCATTCTTCTACTTTTTTATTTTTAAATACACATTTCTTTGACATTATTATGTGTTTCCCTATATTGTTTCTCAACTCTTGGGGATAATCAACTGACAATATCTATGAATATAAGGGACCATAAAACTCTGCCCTTACCACCCCAACAATGAAGTTACCATTCAACTAATCAACCCATCTAAAGTCATGGGGTGGTTGGAATTTACCAGCTTCTGGGACTAAAGGACTTTTTTACACATGAACTCATTTCAAAAAGGGATGAAACAACGTTTTGATAGAATAATGAACCACACAATGTCCTAGGAGACTGCAATGGTAAATATAGGGTCATATTGAAAATAAATATATAGTGTAATCAAGTAAAATGTATGTAAATATATAATATATTTTGCGATCTACATCAATCTAATATAATTTTTGTTGCGTTGAAATTCTTTATGACCCTTATTATGATTTTGGGCTTCTATATTAATATTTTTGTTATTCAGTATTTGTTATAAATCAAACCTAAGGAATAAAAATTTTAGACAATGAGGTTTTTTAATTGTAGAGGAGAGGTCATCAAATTTTCTACCATATAATTCAATGATAGGTTGTCAATATTCCGAAAATTTATTTTAAATATTAAATTATTTCAAATGATCACATGATAATTATTAATTACTAATGTTTCTTATAAAGAATCATTGTTATCTTTCCACAATGAGGTGGTTAATTTATATTACCCTATATGAATAATAAGGATTATAATTTAACATTACACTTTAAAAAATAAATATTTCATTCGATTGTATTTTAATATTGTATATTAAAATTTGAATTATCTTTCTTCTATTTTGTTATAATTAATATCATAATATGTTCATTAAATTAGTCTATGAAATTAAAATCTTCATCCTCATTAAAATCTGCATTCATAATTCTTAACTTATGGATGAGGTAATTATTCATTCATTTAAATAATAAAAACCACTAATTCATTTGGTTATGTCTACTTATTTTTGTTTATTATGTTTCATATTAACCAATACTAGAACAAAAGTGTATATCTTTATGATAAATAAACATTTATGTTTTATTAATTAATTTTTATTTTTAAAATTATATTATTTTTTATAATACTATAAATAAACGTTTTAAAATAAATTTAATTTTATATGTTGAACCATATATTCATATTTATAGGGTATATTTGAAGGAAACATTTAAAAACAAATTTATATGGAATATTAGTTTTTCACATTAGAAACTACTTTTCATCAAAAAAAATTAAAAAATGTTAGTCAAGGATAACAAAACATTTATGTGTGTTTGAATTTTATGTAGATTAATTTGAATGTATTTATTCAAAATATTTCTCATTAAAATAAAAAAATGGAAAAAATTTATATAATTTGAAATATTTTTAAATTATATCATCCTGTGTTAAAAATAAAATTCATAAAATATTTATGGAATTTAATTTTTTTGTTGAGTTTGTTTAACACATATTTATTTTAAATTTTATTATGTTTATGTGTAAATAATTCGATTAATTTTAATTAATATTATATTTAAACAATTTTTTAAATTTATTTGGGAAAACATTTATATATATGTTTTAATATGATTTCCTAAAATTAAATGTTATTTTAATGATATTAAGTAAATAGAATATATATTTTTTACATTTTTTTATTTTATAATTTATCACATAGTTTTCCTAATGATTTATTATTCTCATTGGTTCAGGTTTTTACTCTTTGAATATTTCTAGACTGTAGTGACGATAAAATTACTATTAATACACACAGTCATTTTTAGTTACCCAAGTTTCATGTTTCATCACATAGATGACTAAAATCTTTCCACAATATCATTTATTCACCACATGATCATTGAATATATCCTTGTGTCTCATATATAAGAATATTCGATTCAAGCATTTTATCTAGTTACCAATGATTTTCTAAATAAAACAATATATCATTGATGTATTTAGATGATCTTTTTCATAAAAGATAAAACGAGAGGTTGGTCATAGAGATAAAAAATGCATATTAAGAATAAATTTCATTTTGTTATGAATGTTGATAATGGGATATCAATGAAGAAAAAAATTTATTGCATTACATAATTAAACCTAGTTTATAGAAAAATCTCATCTAATGAAGATTTTAGGAAAACCTGTTAAATGATGTGTATGATTAATGCAAAAAAAAATATGATATGATTCAATGATGGTTCATTATATATTTAATGTCATAAATCATTCCCATTGAACATAGTCTAATATGAAAAACTACATATTGGAAAAAAATAATTTATCATTGATGTAATGATTAAATTCATGAGTGGGAACTGATGTAGTTGAAGAAGAATGACTCTTGGAATATGTGCAGTAAAAAAACCATGGTATTATTTTTCAATTTTGTTGGTTTAAAAGTTTAAAATAATTTATTGGGTGAAAACATTCACCTGACCGTATCTATTTAATGTTTGAAAATTAATACGTACCTGAAATGAATAATTTATCCACTACTAACTTGTTTTGTGGATAGTTTTGTGGTTTTTTACGCTAAAACTAGGATAATAATTGGGTTTCTTTTCAAATAATGGTAATTAGAGGTCACCAATTTGATGATTATAACAATTGAATGTAGGTTGAATGAGAGTTTCATGCCTAGTAGCTAACATTTCATAGTACCATTTCGAAACAAAAATTCATCCAAGTTTACATGGAAGTATATTTATGAATATAATTTATATTAAATAAATTTTATGTTATCTAGATTAAATTTTCATTTGGTGTGTTTTTAGGAATATTTAGTTGAATCAAATACTAGGGAAAATTCAAACCATCATGGTATTTTTGGAATATTGATTGATTTGAGTATTTGAGGAATGAAATTATTGCTGAAATTATTTTGTTTCTGATTTATGATCTTTTCATTTGATGAAGTTTGATTGACTGTGAAACTCATATGCACTAGTGCTATCCAAATTGAAAATTGTGCCCACCCTGAGAGGTATCTAAATCTTTTGGACGTCTTCATTATATTTCTCATTTTCTTGAGAGTCTCGAGACATGCTGTGTGATCCAGAACATTCTATTTTACTCTTTTTCAAAGCTGTTAGAGTTGATTAAATGTGAAAAGTATGATTGAGGCATCACTTTGAATGCCCTTTTTTACATCAAACTCTTATGTTGGCCTACATTTTCATCAGACATTCAATAAGCCCATAGTACCAATGAAATACCTTGTTAGGATTCCACATTACAATACATTTATCCCTTTCCAACCTACACTAGAAGTTAAATGAATGATTATTGTTGAACTAAATTGTGGGGCAGAGTGAAGATGAGATTTGTTTTACCTTCTTGAAGAATCTTTTGGAGCTGATTTGAAAATGTTTCCATATTTATTGATGCATGGGTGGAAGAAATTTCATGATGTGAAGATGGATTGGTGGAACAAAATATCATTACATATATGGGATGACTGTTCGCCAATATTTGAAGATCAAATGTTGCCTCTCTTTTCCTTCAAAACATGATTCTGAAGAGAAATCCAGATCTGAATTCAAGCTGAAACAATGCTACAAATGGGGAAAAGGGGGATGACAATCATTGATGATGAAATTATAAGTGTGTAATTCTCAAAATAAGAGGTTTTTGGAGGTGATTAATTGATGATCTGATTGAGGAGCACACCATTCTTGAGCAAAACGGTTTTCATGCATTTACTTAACTTTAGAGCATAACCCATCTCATTTTGCCTCAGATGTTTTTACATATCAAACATGCCAACCCTCAACCACAGAACAACCCATCGAAAATACCTCATTATTGACACATTTTTGACTCTGTGATGTAGGGATATTAGGAGGATATCAAGCCTATGGCTATCACATATGTTTTGTGAATGAGAAAAACTCCACATTAAATATCCTTGAGTGAAGAGAGAAATATATTTCCGGGGAAGTAGGCACAACATGCATGTGAGGATTAACATGATATTTAATTGATTCATATGATTTTTGAGGAGTTCTGAAATATTGATCCATGTAGGAGGCATGATATTTTCTTTGATAAGATAATTGAGTTGTGTGGTCATTATGATTTGAGAATATTGTTTTCACCTTGGTATAAAATGGTTGCCCATGAGTGCAATGGTTAAGTGTGGGGGAGTGATCAAGATAGAATGTTCGCATATAATATACTGTATTTAAATGTTCTAATACCGACCATAGTCTCATTTTATGTGAAATTTTCATATTTTTTAGGTTTTATTTGTATTTTGAGCTCAAATGAAACAATGGCTTAATTTTGGTGTTTAACTGTTTTATTTAACTTCATATTTCGGCCATATCATTTTCTAAACTGACCCAAATTGTGAAATTTATTTTTTTTTGGTTTACTTATATCATTGGACAAATTTCATCTTTCTAGAGGCCCAGCTCAAGGAATCATTTGGAGGCCCAAAATCATCTCATAATATGGACCTCGAAAACTGTGTGAAGATCTGGAATGTTTTAATGATTAACTCATATCTCAAGGTATACCGGTCCTTTGGAGCTAGTATACTTAAAATAACTGGAGGAGGAAGAATTAGAAATCTCTCATTAAGTATTAATTCTCTACAACCTCTTAATACAGGGCCATAATGGTATTGGAAGTCGGAGTTTTGGATGACAAATAATCACTTTGGTAGATTAAATTTTCCTCAGTAAAATTGCAATAACCTCTTCATATAAGGACCAATAGGACATTAATCTTGTGGAAGGATGTGGAAGTCGATTTTGAACAACTTTCAAGTAGGATCCATTTTCCAATTTCTCCATTTAGTGGGCCTAAAAGTCGATGCAATCCGGAGGACATAATTTGATCGAGATTTCTTCACTCATTTTGCCGATAAATTTGTACCTCCTATCCTTTTTACAGGGATAGTCATTTTCAATGGGGAAAGGGTGAGTTTTGTTTCTGTAATTTCTATTTATATTTATAATATATATTAGTGTAGATTTATTCTTCTTCTATACATTTTTTTTTCTTTCATTTCTTTTATTTTATGTGTTTCTCCCACCGTGATTCATTCAAACTCAATGTTTCTGGAGAGCTAACCCTTACTATTGTTTGAGGGGGGATATTGGTGTATTTGAGTATGTTGGTATTTATTTATTTATCATGATTTATTATAAGGATTCAGTAGTGGTTAAATAACTGTGGTGAGCGGTCTCCCCACTTTCTCTAATATTTTCTTCTTCCTCGTTTATTATTTTTCCTTCCCAGCAATATCCAATTCATTCAAATAGTGGAGTTTGGATTAGGTAATGATGTGGAAGAGTTTAATCTTATATGAAGAGGTCTCGGTGTAGGGTAATACATCTCAAACGAGAGGGTTTAGAGTGAGAGGTCTTGATCTTCACATTGAATATCTCATTGATGAATATTTTGAATGACAATGATAATTGCACCATGAAACCCCAATAATAATGGTTTTCTTCTACTAAATTCTTTGTTCTGTTTCATCCTTTTCTTTGTATTTTTTATTCTTATATTTTTATACATTTATATTACATTTATATGTTCCTCATTTCAATACCCCCTATTTACATTAGTATTAACAATTTATATTAGTTAGTTTATAGTAGTGATAATAGGAAAATAGTGCATGGATGTGGCCTCCTTGTGATAGACCCTAGGGTGTGCCACTATTATACATTTTTAGGTAAATAAGAAATTAATTGAATTGGGGTTCGCGACAAACCACTTTCATCAATTTGGCGCTGTTTTCGAGGAGGGAAAATTCTTACACAAAATATTTTTCATAAAAACCAAAAAAATTGAAATTTTCATAAACTAAAAAATAATAATTTCAGTGTATATAATTGTTTCAATGAGTCATGGATTATTTTAGTGATTTTTCATATTCATGGCCTAGTGCTGAATTGTCTATAAAAGAAGGGACTTTTATGCTACAGATGGAACAAGATGTTGCGATGATTTAAAATAATTTCAAAATCCTTGAACAAGCAAGCAAGATGGTAGCATCGCTGGCGGCTGAAGTTGAATAAGTTAAAACTCTATGGTTGGAATGACAAAAAAAATAACCAAGCAGAATAAGAGAAGGTAAATGTTTTTCCACCTACATTTTAAGTTTATGAACCCATGGAGGACATAAATATTCAATTGGAAGATACAATCATCTCTCGTTTTCCATTACTTAAAGAGGTTCCTGAAGACGAAAACCCAGTTGATACAACTGTGGGAGACCAACATGCTTTGGACCAACATTGGCTAGATTTTTTTGAAGAACAAAAGATAATTAATCCTCCAATATTTTAAAAGAATAATTTTTACCTCTATACCTTTCTCTATCTTTGGATGAAGATAATTAATTTCCTATTGAAAAATAGTTCCTATTACCCTCCTCTGAAGAGATCACATTTCAAGATGACCTACATGAAAGGGAAAATTTATATATTGATATTTCATGTTTTAATCATATCTATGTGGAAGTATTTTCTAAATTCCCTTCTGAATTTTTTTATCTAGCATCACATGTTCAAGCCCAGGATGTAAAAGTTGAAGAGGCCATACAAGATGTGGCAGTGAACAAAGAGGACTTATTCTTTATCCTTCCCCTATATTCTATGATATAACACATTGAAAAGGGGAAGGATATGATGTACTCTTTATGTGGGTTCATCAAAGACCTGTATCAGTTGAGTATCATTAGGTGAAAGATGTTTTGGTGGTTTCTGATCAGGAAACCCTACCCACCATCGGATTGGGGTTAAACTGCTATAACTGCTGGACTAGGGGTAGTAAAAACCTAGCACCCACTTGGGGGGGGGTCAAACAAATCATTATCCTTTTTATTTTCTATTCCTCTTTATTTTCCATTTGTCTTTAATTTTATTTATTTTTCTTATATATTCTTTATTTCATGTCTTTTAGGTCACATGGCAGTACCCAGGAGCTTAACTCAAGGATTCCACTGAAAAATAAATCAGGTTGTGTCTTTCCTTTTCTTTATTTTTTTGCTACCCAATTTAAATTCTGTGAGAACATATTCCTTGATCTGATCTGAGCTAGAAGAGGGTAGTAAATGTAATATGTATGGTGGAGAGATTTCAACTTGTTTTTAGCAATTTTTTGTGTGCTTTTATTTTTGTTGTTGTTTTTTGGTGTGTTTTTAGGAATCTTGAGCTGAATCGAATAGCAGGGAAAATTTAATCCATATTGTTATTTTAGGAACATTGATTGATTTGAGTATTTGAGGAATTAAATTATTTCTTAATGGATTTTGTTTCTGATTTATGATCTTTTCATTTGATGAAGTTTGATTGACTGTGAAACTCTTGTGCACTAGTGCTATCCAAATAAAAAATTGTGACCAACATGAGAGGTTTCAAAACTTTTTTGACGTCTTCTATTCATTTTCTTTTTCGTGAGAGTCTTGAGACATGTTTTGGGATCCATAAATTTATATTTTTCAAGTTTTCAAAGCTTTTAGAGTATATAGAATGTGTTATGTATGATTGAGGCATCACTTTGAATGCCATTTTTTACATCAAACTCTTATTTTGTCCTACCATTTCATTATACCATCCTTAAGCCCCTAGTATCCATGAAATACCTTGTTAGGAAGCCAAATTAAAATACATTTATCCATTTCCAACCTACTCTTGAAGTTAAATGTATGATTATTTTTGAACTCAATTGCGGGGCAGGGAGAAGATGAGCTTTGTTTTACTTTGTTGAAGAATATTTTTGAGCTGAATTGAAAATGTTTCCATATTTGTTGCTGCTTGGGAGGAAGAAATTTTATGATGGGAAGATGGATGGGTGGACCAATATATCATTACATATTTGGTCTGGCTGTTCACCAATATTTGAATATCAAAATATGCCTCTCTTTTCCTTCAAAACATGATTTGGAAGAGAAATCCAGTTCTGAATTCAACCTGAAACAATGCTACAAATGGGGAAAAGAGGGATAAAAATCATTGATGCTGAAATTCTAAGTGATAAATTCTCAAAATAAGTGGTGTTTGGAGGTGATTCATTTTTGAGTTGATTGAGGAGAACACCATTCTTGCGCAAAACAGTTTTTATGCATTTACTTCACTTTAGAGCATAACCCTCCGCATTCTGCCTCAGTTGTTTTTTACATTTTAAACCTTCCAACCCTCAGCCTCAGAACAACCCATGAAAAATACATTATTATTGATACATTTTTGACTCAGTGAAGTGGAGATATTAAGAGTATATCAAGCCTATGGAGATCACATATGTTTCGAGAATGAGAAAAAATCCACATTAAATATCCTTGGGTGAAGAGAGAAATATTTTTCTTGGGAGGTAGGCACAACATGAATGAAATAATTAACATGATATTGAATGGATTCATAATATTTTTTAGGTGTTCTGAAGTTTTTATCCATCTATGAGGCATGATATTTTCTTTGATATGATAGTTGAGATGTGTGGTCATTTATGCTTTGAGAGGTTTTTTTTGACCTTGATATATGATGATTGCCTAGGAGTGCAATGATTAAGTGTGGGGGAGTGATGAAGATAGCATTTTCACATATTATATACTGTATTTCAAGGTTCTAATACCCACTATAGTTCAATTTTATGTGGAATTGTCATATTTTTATGTTTTATTGGTATTTTGAGTTTAAATGCAAAAATGGCTTAATTTTATTGTTTAACTGTTTTATTTAACATTATTATTTCGTCCATATATGTTTCTAAAATGACCCAAATTGTTAAATTCCTTTTTTAGAATTACTTACATCATTGGAATAATTTCATCCTTTTGGAGGCCCAGCTCAATCAATTATTTGTAGGCCCAAAATCAGCTCATAATCTGGACCTCGAAAATAGTGCGCAGATCTGGAATGTTTTAATGATTAGCTCATATCTCAAGGTATACCGGTCCTTTAGATCTAAACATAAACAAAGAACTATAGGGCTAATACGTTCACATCTTTCATTAAGGATGATATGTCTTCATCAGCTGAATACAAGGCCATAATGGCATTAGAAGTTGTAGTTGTGGAAGATGAAGATTCACTTTGGAAGATTAAATGTGCCGCACTAAAACAGAAATAAAGCATTGATATGTGGAAAAATAGGACATTAATTTTGTTGAAGGACGCGGAAGATGATTTGGAAAAACTTTTTAGAAGGCTCCATTTTCCAATTTCTCCATTTATTGGGCCTAAAAGTCAATGAAATCCAGAGGGCATAATTTGAGAGAGATTTCTTCACTCATTTTCCCTATAAATTTGTACCTCCTCTCCTTTTTACAAGGATAGCGATTTTCAAGGGGGAAAGGTTGAGTTTTGTTTCTGTAATTGTTCATTATATTTATAATATATATTAGTGTATATTTATTTTTCTTCTCACTACTAGAAAAGGGGGCATTGAAGCACCCCAGACTCGGGCGACCGCCATTGGCGGTCGCTATAGCTAACCAATAGCGACCGCCAATGACGGTCGCTAACCTACATAAAAAAAACGGGGGGCTTCTACGCCCCCCCCCCCTGCGCCCCCTCGACTCCGATCCCCCAATCTCCTCCCTAACCCCCTCCCTCCCTCGCCGCCCTCCCTCGCCGCCCTCCCCTCCCCCGCCGCCCGGCCACCCCGCCGCCCGCCCTCCCTCACCACCTACCCTCCGGCCTCCGGCCGCCGCCCTCCACCCTCGGGCCTCCTGCTGCCGCCCTCGGGCCTCCGGCTGCCGCCCTCGGGCCTCCGGCTGCCGCCCTCGGGCCTCCGGCCGCCGCCCTCCGACCTCTCGGCCCTCCCCCCCGGACGCCACCCGCACCCCGGACAGCCCCCGCCGCGCACTCCGGACCGCCCCCCCGCACCCCGGACGCCTCCCCGCACCCCGGACAGCCCCCCCCCCCCCCCCCCCCCGCGCACTCCGGACCGCCCCCGCCCCCCGGACGCCTCCCCGCACCCCGGACAGCCCCCCCTGCACTCGGACACCCCCCTCCGAACCCGGACAGCCCCCCCCCCCCCCCCCCCCCCCCCGCACTCGGACAACCCCCCTCCGAACCCGGACAGCCCCCCCCCCCCCCCCCGCACCCCGGACAGGCCCCCACACCCTGGACACCCCACCCCGCACCCTCGACAGCCCCCCTTCACCCCAGACAGCCCCCCCCCCCCCCCCCCCGCACCCCGAACACCCCTTCCCGCACCCCTGACAGGCCCCCGACACCCCGGACACCCCTCCCCGCACCTCGGACAGCCCCCCCCCCCCCCCCTCGCTGCCCGTCCCCCGTCCCCTCACCGCCTCCTCTCCTCCAGCTCCCCGCCGCCGCCGCCGCCCATCCCCTCCCTTGCCGCACCACCTTTGGCTCAGGCTCCCCTTCGCTACCTCCTATCCCTCGCAGCACTGCCTTCGGCTCCCCTCCCTTTCAGGTTTGTAGCTCAATAAGGTAACATGAGCTTTCAGTTACATTATTATTTTATCAATGGTTCATAAACAAATGGGTAATACTTATTTTGAATATAGTTGTTTTGAAAAATGTAAATGTAATAAGTATTGTGTAAATTTTTTTTATACAGATATTATTATGCATAAGAGTTGGATTGATCTTCCAAATCGAACGTCTAGAGAATATTTAAATGGCATTATGCAGTTTATTGACTTCACGAGAGGATTTGAAAGTGACTATATTAGTTGTCCATGTAGAAAATGTGCTAAGAGATATCAATTCATACGAGATACTGTGAGGGGGCACCTTTTCTTTAATGGAGTTTTGAGAAATTATAAGAGTTGGACTCGTCATGGAGAAGAATATGTTCGTTGTCAAAATACAGATGCAGCTCAGATGGATGTTGATGCAAGGATGACTGATCCAATGCATAAAATGCTTACTGAAATGGTACGTGGGTTTGATCCTGAAGGCATTGACATCCAGAATCTTGAGACCGGTGAGATAAATCATCGCTCAGGTGCAGATCGTGAATCGAGGAGGTTTTATGAAGTACTTGATGATGCGAAAACAGAATTATATCCTGGATGTACTTCTTACAATAAACTGTCGTTTATCGTGGAGTTGTTGCATTTGAAGACTTTGAATAATTGGTCAGACACATCATTCGACATGCTTTTGGTTTTATTGAAAAAAGTTCTTCCTTTCGATGCTAAGATTCCTGAGTCGTATTACTATGCTCGTAAGTTGACAGAGAACTTAGGTTTTACATATGAGACTATAGATTCATGTGCAAACAACTGTATGTTGTTTAGAAATGAAACTGCTTATTTGGATATTTGTACCGTTTGTGGCGCTTCCAGGTGGAAAGAGAACAGGGGAAATAAGACTCATCAAAGTCAGATTGCGATACAGGGGAAACCAATTGCCGTAAAGCAAATGCGTTACATTCCCCTTAAACCGAGGTTGAAAAGGTTTTTTATGTCATCTAAAGTTTCTATTTTAATGAGATGGCATGAAGAAAGAGTTCATGAAAGTGACATGTTAACCCACCTGGCAGACTCTCATGCATGGAAGGTGCATGAATTGTGAAATGGTCGGCCAGACGGCACCTCATTCGGAGGTGCCGTTTGACCGTGGCGGCCGGAAACGCGTTTCCGGCGCCCTAAAACACCAAAACGGCATGCTGTGGTCCAATTCGGAGCAAACGTGCTCCGAACGACCTGAAACCGCACGGGAACGATTGAAATATTATTCCTGAGATGCAAGAGGAGGCCACACATCCATCGGACATGCGGTGCGCGCGACACGTCCGATTGTGTCCTTTTCAGCAGCGCGGCGCGTGCTAAAATGGCGTGTTGGGGGGTCAAAACCACCCGAACGACCTCCGAATTCCACGAAACCGTACGAAAACATCCGGGGCGTAAATTGTGAAATGGTCAGCTAGACGGCACCTCATTCGGAGGTGCGGTTTGACTGCGGCAGCCGGAAACGCGTTTCCGGCGCCACAAAACACCACAACGGCATGTGGCAGTCCAATTCGGAGAAAACATGCTCCGAACGACCTGAAACCGCACGGGAACGATAGAAATATTATTCCTGAGATGCAGGATGAGGCCGAACGTCAATCGGACGTGCGGTGCGTGCGGCACGTCCAATTGTGTCATTTTCAGCAGCGCAGCGCGCGCTGAAATGGCGCGTTGGGGGGTCAAAACCACCCGAACGACCTCTGAATTCCACGAAACCGTACGAAAACATCCGGGCCATGAATTGTGAAATGGTCAGCCAGAGGGAACCTCATTCGGAAGTGCCGTTTGACCGCGGCGGCTGGAAATGCGTTTCCGGCGCCATAAAACACCAAAACGGCGTGCGGCGGTCCAATTCGGAGCAAACGTGCTCTGAACGACCTAAAACCGCACGAGAACGATAGAAATATTATTCTTGAGATGCAGGAGGAGGCCGCACGTCCATCGGACGTGCGGTGCGCACGGCACGTCCAATTGTGTCCTTTTCAGCAGTGCGACGCGCGCTGAAATGGCGCGTTGGGGGGTCCAAACCACCCGAACGACCTCCGAATGCCACGAAACCGTACGAAAACATCCGGGGCTTTAATTGTGAAATGTTCGGCCAGACAACACCTCATTCGGAGGTGCTGTTTGACCACGGCGGCCAGAAACGCGTTTCCGGCGCCATAAAACACCAAAACGGCGTGCAGCGGTCCAATTCGGAGAAAACGTGCTCCGAACGACCTGAAACCGCACGGGAATGATAGAAATATTATTCCTGAGATGCAGGAGGGGGCCTCACGTCCATCGGACGTGCGGTGCGCATGACACGTCTGATTGTGTCATTTTCAGCAGCGCGGCGCGCGCTGAAATGGCGCGTTGGGGGGTCAAAACCACCCGAACGACCTCCGAATGCCACGAAACCGTACGACAACATCCGGGGCGTGAATTTTGAAATGTTCGGCCAGACGGCACCTCATTCAGAGGAGCCGTTTGACCGCGGTGGCCGGAAATGTGTTTCTGGCGCAATAAAACACCAAAACGGCGTGCGACAGTCCAATTCGGAGCAAACGTGCTCCGAAAGACCTGAAACCGCACATGAATGATAGAAATATTATTCCTGAGATGTAGGAGGAGGCCGCACGTCCATCAGACGTGCGGTGCGCGCGGCACGTCCGATTGTGTCCTTTTCAGCAGCGCTGCGCGCGCTTAAATGGCGCGTTGGGGGGTCAAAACCACCCGAACGACCTCCGAATGCCACGAAACCGTACGACAACATCCGGGGCGTGAATTTGGAAATGGTCGGCCAGACGGCACCTCATTCGGAGGTGCCATTTGACCGCGGTGGCTGGAAACGCGTTTCCGGCGCCATAAAACACCAAAACGGCGTGCGGCGGTCCCATTCGGAGCAAACGTGCTCCGAAAGACTTGAAATGAGATTATTTCTTGAATCGAAGTTTTTAAATTATTATAGCACAATGATTTGATATTATATATATATTATATATATATTAAAACATTTAAAATTTATTATATATATATATATTTAAAATATTGTATTTAATAGTATATATATGAATATATATATATATATATATATATATTTATATATTCAATTCAATAAAAAAAATTTAAATTTTTTTTAGACTAGCGACCGCCAATGGCGGTTGCTGAGCGGCTGCTAAAGGCCATTAGCGACCGCCAATGGCGGTCACTAGAGGCCAGATTTACAGTAGTGTCTGTTCATTTCTTCTTTTCTTTCATTTATTTTATTTTATGTGTTTCTCCCACCATGCTTCTTTCAAAATCTATGTTTGTGGAGAGATAACTCTCACTGTTGTTCGAGGAGGGATGTGGTGGTTTTTGAGTTTATTGTGCTTTATTAATTTATAATGATTTATTCTTATGATTCAGTAGTGGTTAAATAATTTTGTGGAGCGATCTCCCAATTTTCTCTACTATTGTCTTCTTCCTCCTCGTTTATTATTTTTCCTTCCCATTAATATCCAATTCATTCAAACGGTGGAGTTTGAAATAGGTAATGATGTGGAAGAGTTTACTCCTACATGAAGAGGTCTCGGTGTAGGGTAATAAATCTCAAACAAGAGGGTGTAAAGTGAAATGTCTTGATCTCCACATTGAATATCTTATTGATTAATTTTTTGAATGACAATGATAATTCCACCATGAAACCCCAAGAATAATGGTTTTCTACTACTAAATTCTTTTGGTCTTTTCTTCCTTTTCTTTGTATTTTTTATTTTTATATATTTATATATTTATATTTTCTTTACATTTTCTTAATTTCAATTCCCCCTTATTTACATAAGTATTATCTTTTTATATTAGTTAGTTTATAATAGTGACAATAGGAAAATAGTGAGTGGAAGTGGCCTCCTTGTGATCGACCCTAGGGTGTGCCACTATGGTACATTTTTAAGTAAATAAGAAATTAATTGAATTTTGGTTCGCGAAAAACCACTTTCATCAATTTGGCGCTGTTTCCGGGGAGGCCAAACGCTTAAACACACTGTTGTTCATAAAAAACAAATTAAAATTAAAATTTCATAAACTAAAAAAAAGAATTTCATTGCATATCATTGTTTCATTGAGTCATGGATTATTTTATTATTTTTTCATATGTGTGGCCTAGTTCTGAATTTTCTAGAAAGAAAGAGTCTTTTATGATACATATGGAACAAGATGCCGCGATGATTCAAAATAATTTCAAAATCCTTGAACAAGAAAGCAAGATGGAAGCATCACTGGCGGCTGAAGTTGAAGAAGATAAAACTCTATGGGTGGAATGACAAAAAAAAATATCCAAGCTGAATAAGAAAAGGTAAATTTTTTCCACCTACATTTTAAGTTGATGAACCCATGGTGGACATGAAGATTCAATTGGAAGATGCAATCGTCTCTCCTTGGACATTTCTTGAAGAGGTTCATGAAGACGAAAAAACAGTTAACACAACTGTGGGAGATCAACATGCTTTGGATCAACATTGGTTAGATTTTGTTAAAGACCAAAATCTAATTGATCCTCCAATATTATTAAAAGAAGAATCTGTACCTTTATACCATTCTCTTGATTTGGGCGAAGATAATGAAGTCCCTTTTGAAAAAGAGTTCCTAGTAACCTTGTCTGAAGAGATCACATTTCAAGATGACCTACATGAAAGGGAAAATTTTTATTTTTATTTTTCATGTTTTAATCATATCCAAGTGGAACTATTTTCTAAATTCCATTCTGAATGTTTTAATCTAGCATCACATGTGCATGCCCTGGATGTAAAAGTTGAAGAGGCCATACAATTTTTGGCAGTGAACAAAGAGGAATTATTCTTTTTCTTTCCCCCATATTCTATGTTAGAACACATTGAAAAGTGGAAGGAGCTTATGTACTATTTATGTGGGTTCCTCTAAGACCTGTATCAGTTGAGGATCATTGGGAGAAAGATGCTCTGGGGGTTTCTGATAAATAAACCCTACTCACCATTACATTGGGGTTAAACTACTGTAACTGCTGGTCTAGGGGAAGTAAAAACCTAGCACCCGCTTGGGGTGTCAAACCAAGAATTATCCTCTTTCTTTTCCATTCCTATTTATTTTCTATTACTATTTATTTTTATTTAGTTTTCTTATATTTTCTTTATTTCATGTCTTTTAGGTCAAGTGGTAGTAGCTAGGAGCTTAAATCATGGCTTCCACTGAAAAATAAAACAGGTTGTTTCTTTCCTTTGATTTTTTTTGTTTGCTACCCAATTTAAATTCTGTGTGAACATCTTCCTTGATCTGATTGTAGCTAAAATATGGTAGTAAATGGAATAAGTATGGGGGAGAGATTTCGACTTGTTTTTAGTAATTTTGTGTGTGATTTTATTTTTCATGTTGTTTTTTTGGTGTGTTTTTAGGAATCTTGAGTTGAATCGAATAATAGGAAAAATTCAAACCATATTGGTATTTTTGGAACATTTTTGATATGATTATTTGAGGAATTAAATGATACTACAATGTATTTTGTTTCTTATTTCGTATCTTTTCATTTGATGAAGTTTGATTGACTGTGAAACTCATGTGCACTAGTGCTATCCAATTTGAAAATTGTGCCCAACCCGAGAGGTTTCTAAACCTTTTGACGTCTTATTTACATTTATATTTTTCATGAGAGTCTTGAGACATGTTATGTGATCCATAACATGCTATTTTCACTTTTTCAAAGCTATTATATTTGATAGAATGTGTTATGTATGATTGAGGCATCTCTTTGAACGCCCTTTTTTACATCAAACTCTTATTTTGGACTACCTTTTCATCAGACCTTCTTTAAGCCCCAATTATCCATGAAGTAACTTGTTAGGTAGACACATCACAATCCATTTATCCCTTTCCAACCTACTCTAGAATTTAAATGCTTGATTAATGTAGAACTCAATTGTGAGGCAGGGAGAAGATGAGCTTTGTTTTACATTCTTGAAGATTTTTTTTGAGCTGAATTGTAAATGTTTACATATTTATTGCTTCTTGGGTGGAATATATGTCATGGTGGGAAGATGTACGAGTTGACCAAAATATCATTACATATATGGGCTGGCTTTTCACCAATATTTGAAGATCAAAAGCTACCTCCCGTTTCCATCAAAATATGATTCTAAAGACAAATCCAGATCTAAATTCAAGCTGAAACAATGATACAAATAGGGAAAAGTGGGATTAAAAATATTTATGATGAAATTATAGGTGTAAAATTCTCAAAAGAAGAGGTGTTTGGAGGTGATTCATTTTTGAGGTAATTCAGGACACCACCATTCTTGAGAAAAACTATTTTCATGCATTTACTTCACTTTAGAGCATAACCCTCCTAATTCTGCATCAGTTTCATTAACATTTTAAACCTTCCAACTCTCAGCCTCAAAAAAACCCATGGAAATGACCTCATGATTGACACATTTATTACTCTGTGAAGTGGAAATATTAGGAGGATAGAAAGCCTATGGAGATCGCATATGTTTTCAGAATGAGAAAAAATCCACAATAAATATCCTTGAGTGAAGAGAGATATACTTTTCCTGGGAGGTAGGAACAACATTCATGTGAGGATTAAAATTATATTGAATGGATTCTATTGATTTTTGAGTAGTTATGAAATTATTATCCATGTTGAAGGAATGATATTTTTTTTGATATGTAAATTGAGATGTGTGGTCATTTATGCTTTGAGAAGTTTGTTTTGACCTTGGTATAAGATGATTTCCCAGTAGTGAAATGATTAAGTGTGGGGGAGTGATGAATATATAATTTTCGCATATTATATACTGTATTTCAGTGTTCTAATACCCACCATAGTGTTATTTTATGTGAAATTTTCATATTTTTATGTTTTATTGGTATTTTGAGTTCAAATGAAAAATGGATTAATTTCAGTGATTAACTGTTTTATTTTACTTTATTATTTCGCCCATATAAGTTTCTCAAATGACCCAAATTTTTAAATTCCTTTTTTTAGGATTACTTACATAGTTGGACGAATTTCATCCATCTAAAGGCCCAGCTCAATCAATCATTTGGAGGCCCAAAATCAGCTCATAATCCGGAACTCGAAAACAATTCGTTCGTAGATCTAGAATGTTTTAATAATTAGCTCGTATCTCAAGGTATTCTGGTTATTTGGAGCTAAAATTCACCAAATAGATTGAGGAGGAATATGTAAACATATTTCATTAAGTGTGACACATCTTCATTAGCTGATTACAAGGCCATAATGGAATTGGAAGTCGGATTTGTGGAAGATGAAGAGTCACTTTGGCAGATTAAATGTGCCAAACGAAAACAGCAAAACCTCCTTACTATATGGACCAATCTGACAGTAATTTTGTGGAAGGACTTGGAAGACAATTTGGAACAACTTTAAAAAAGGCTGCATTTTCCGATTCCTCTATTAATTCGCCTAAATGTCGATGCAATCCGGAGGACATAATTTGAGCGAGATTTCTTCACTCATTTTCCCTATAAATGTATACCTCCTATCCTTTTTACAAGGATAACCATTTTCAAGGGGGAAAGGTTGAGTTTTGTTTATGTAATTATTCTTAATATTTATAATATATGATAGTGTATATTTCTACTTCTTCTATTCATTTCTTCTTTTCTTTCATTTCTTTTATTTTATGTGTTTCTCCCACCGTGCTTCTTTCTAACTCCATGTCTGTAGAGAGCTAACCCTCGTTGTTGTTCGAGGGGGTAGTGGTGGTATATCAGTTTATTGTGCTATATTGATTTATCATGAATCCTTTTATGGATTCAGTAGTGTTTAAATGATTATGGTGAGCGGTGGCCCCGCTTTCTCTATTATTGTCTTCTTCCTTCTTGTTTATTATTTTTCCATCCCATCAATATCCAATTCATTCAAACGGTGTAGTTTGGATTAGGTAATGATTTGTAAGTGTTTAATCCTACATGAATATGTCTTGGTGTATGTTAATACCTTGATATCCACATTGAATATCCCATTGATGAATATTTTGAATGATAATGATAATTCCACCAAGAAACCCCAAGAATAATGGTTTTCTTCTACTAAATTCATTGTTTATTTTCTTCATTTTCTTTTTATTTTGTATTTATATATATTTATACATTTATATTATATTTATATATTCCTCATTTTAATTCCCCCTTATTACATAAGTATTATCTTTCTATATTAGTTAGTTTATAATAGTGACAATAAGAAAATAGTGTGTGGAAGTGGCCTCCTTTTGATCGACCCTAGGGTGTGCCAATATGGTACATCTTTAGGCAAATAAGAAATTAATTGAATTTTGGTTCGTGAAAAAACATTTTCATCAATTTGGCGCTGTTTCCGGGGAGGCCAAACGCTTACAGACACTATTTTTCATAAAAACCAAAAAGATTTGATAATTTCAAAAAATAATAAAAAGAATTTCATTGCATATCATTGTTTCATTGTCTCATGGATTATTTTAGTGATTTTTAATATTCATGGACTAGTGCTGAATGTTCTTGAAATGAAGTGTATTTTATGCAACATATGGAACAAGATGTTGTGATGATTCAAAATAATTTCAAATCCATGAACAAGAAAGCAAGATGGTAGCATCGATGGCGGTTGAAGTTGAAGAAGTTAAAACTATATGGCTGTAACGACAACAACAAAATATCCAAGCTGAAGAAGTAAAGGTAAATTTTGTTCCACCTAAAGTTTAAGTTGACAAACCCTAGGAGTACATGAAGATTCAATTGCAAGATGTAATCGTCTCTCCTTGTCCATTGCTTGAAGAGGTTCCTGAAGACGAAAACCCAGCTGATACAACTGTGGGAGATCAGCATGCTTTGGATGAACATTGGTTATATTTTTTGGAAGACCCAAAGCTAATTGATCCTCCAATATTTTTAAAATAAGAATCAGTACCTCTATACCTTTCTCTTTCTTTAGAAGAAGATAATGAAGTCCCTGTTGAAAAAGTGATCCTAGTGGCCTTGTTTGAAGAGATCACATTTCCAGATGACCTACATGAAAGGGAAACTTTTTATATTGATTGTTCATGTTTTAATAATATCCATGTGGAACTATTTTCTAAATTCCCTTATGAATTTTTTGATTCATCATCTCATGTGAAATCCTTGGATGTAAAAGATGAAGAGGCCATACAGGATGTTTTAGTGAACAAAGAGGACTTATTCTTTACCCTTCCCCCATATTCGAAGTTATAACATATTGAATAGGGAAACCAGACGATGTACTCTTTATGTCGGTTCCTAAAAGACCTTTATCAGTTGAGGATCATTGGTAGAAATAATTTATGGTGTTTTCGGAGCAAGAAACCCTACCCACCATCGGATTGGGGTTAAACTGTTGTAACTGCTGGACTAGGGGTAGTAAAAACCTAGAACCCGCTTTGGGGGTCAAACCAAGAATTATCCTCATTCTTTGACATTCCACTTTATTTTTCATTTCTCTTTATTTTTATTTATTTTTATTATATTTTCTTGTTTTCATGTCTTTTAGGTCAAGTGGCAGTAGCTATGACCTTAACTCCAGGATTCCACTGAAAAATAATTCAGGTTGTGTCTTTCCTATTCATTATTTTGTTTGCTACCCAATTTTAATTAAGTGCAAACATCTTCCTTGATTTTATTTGAGCTAAAATATGGTAGTAAATGGAATAATTTTGGGGGAGGAATTTCAACTTGTTTTAAGAATTTTGTGTGTGATTTTATTTTTCATGTTGTTTTTTGGTGTTTTTTAGGAATCTTGAGCTGAATAAAATACTAGGGGAAATTCAAACCATCATTGTATTTTTGGAACTTTCATTGATTTGAGTATTTGAGTAATTAAATGATTTCTGAATGGTTTTTTTATTTCTGATCTTTTCATTTGATTAATTTTGATTGACTGTGAAACTCATGTGCACTAGTGCTTTCCAAATTAAAAATGGTGCCCAACCCGAGAGGTTTCAAAACATTTTTGACATCTTCTTTACATTTATTTTTTTCTTGAGAGTCTTGAGACATGTTCTGTGATCCAGAACATGCAACTTTTCTCTTTTTCAAAGCTGTTAGAGTTGATATAATGTGTTAATTATGATTGATTCATCACTTTGAATGCCCTTTTTTACATCAAACTCTTATTTTGGCCTAACTTTTCATCAGACCTTCTTTAAGACCTTATTAGCCAGGAGATACCTTGTTAGGAAGCCACATTACAATCCATTTATCCATTTCAATCCTACTCTAGAAGTTAAATGAATGATTAATGTCGAACTCAATTGTGGGGCAGGGAGAATATGGGATTTGTTTTACTTTCATGAAAATTCATTTTGAGAAGAATTAAAAATGATTCCATGTTTATTTCCTCTTGGGTAGAAGAAATGCAATGATGAGAATATGGATGAGTGTACCAAAATATCATTACATATATGGGTTGGCTGTTCACTAGTATTTGATGATCAAAATCTGTCTCTCTTTTCCTTCAAAACGTGATTCTGAAGAGCAATCCAGATCTAAATTCAAGCTGAAACAATGATAAAAATGGTGAAAAGAGGGATTAAAATCGTTGATACTGAAATTATAATTGTGAACTTCTCATAATAAGTGGAGTTTGGAGGTGATTCATTTTTTAGCTGATTGAGGAGCACACCATTCTTGAGAAAAACAATTTTCATGTATTTACTTAACTTTAGAGCATAACCCTCCTCATTCTGCCTCAGATGTTTTTTACATTTTAAACCTGCCAACCCTTAGCCTTAGAGAAAACCATGAAAAATTCCTCATTATTGACACATTTTTGACTCTGTGAAGTGGAGATATTACGAGGATAACAAGATGATGGAGATCACATATGTTTTGAGAATGAGAAAAACTCCACATTAAATATCCTTGAGTGAGGAGACAAATATTTTTTGGGGAGGTAGGAACAACATGCTTGTGAGGATTAACATGATATTGAATGGATTCTTATTATTTTTTAGGAGTTCTGAAATTTTAATCCATGTATTAGGCATGATATTTTCTTTGATATGATAACAGAGTTGTGTGGTCATTTATGCATGGAGAAGTTTGTTTTGACCTTGGTATAAGATGATTGCCCAGGAGTGGAATGATTACGTGTGGGGGAGTAGTGAAGCTAGAAATTTTGCATATTATATACTTTATTTCAATGTTATAATATCCACTATAGTGTTAATTTATGCGAAATTTTCATATTTTTAGGTTTTATTGATATTTTGAGCTGAAATGAAAAAATGGATTAATTTCGGTGTTTAACTATTTTATTTAACTTCATTATTTCGGACATATCATTTTCTACACTGACCCAAATTGTTAAATTCTTTTTTTAGTTGTACTTAAATCATTTTATGAAGTTCATCCTTTGGAAGTCCCAGCTCAATCAATCATTTGGAGGCCCAAAATCAGCTCAGAATCCGGACCTCGAAAACAGTGCGCAGATCTGGAATGTTTTTTAGATTAGCTCGTATTTTAAGGTATTCTGGTCCTTTGGAGATAGATTTAAACAAATATCTAGAGGAGGAATAATTGAACATATATTATTAATGATGAAACGTCTGGATCCACTGATTACAAGGTCATAATGGCATTGGAAGTTGGAGTTTTGGAAGACGAAGAAAACATTGGCATAATAAATGTACCTCACTAAAATAGCAATAACTCCTTCATATGTCCACTGATGGGACTGTACTATTGTCGCAGGATCCGGAAGACCATTTGAAAAAACTTTCAAGAAGGATACATTTTATAATTCTTCCATTTATTGGGCCTAAAAGTTGATGCAATCCGTAGGACGTAATTTGAGCGAGATTTCTTCACTCATTTCCCTATAAATTTTTACCTCCTCTCCTTTTTACAAGGATAGTCATTTTAATGGGGGAAAGGATGAGTTTTTTTTCTATAATTGTTATTTATATTTATAATATATATTAGTGTAGATTTATTCTTCTTCTGTTCATCTTTTATTTTCTTTCATTTCTTTTATTTTATGTGTTTCTCCCACTGTGCTTCTTTCAAACTCCATGTTTGTGGAGAGCTAACCATCACTGTTGTTCGAGGGGGGAAGTGGTGGTATTTGAGTTTATTATTATTTATTGATTTATCATGATTTATTATACGGATTCCGTAGTAGTTAAATGATTGTGGTGACAGGTTTCCCCACTTTCTCTATTACTGTCTTCTTCCACCATGATTATTATTTTTCCTTCCCATCAATATCCAATTCATTCAAACGGTGGAGTTTGGATTAGGTAATGATGTGGAAGAGTTTACTGCAACATGCAGAGGTCTCGGTGTAGGGTAATACATCTCAAACGAGAGTGTGTGGAGTGAAAGGTCATGATCTCCACATTGAATATCTCATTGATGAATATTTTGAATGACAATGATAATTCCACCATGAAACCCCAAGAATAATGGGTTTCTTCTACTAAATTCTTTGTGTCTTTTCTTCCTTTTATTTGTATTTTGTATTTTTATATATTTATATATTTATATTATATTTATATATTCATCATTTCAATTCCCCCTATTTACATAGGTATTATCTTTTTATATTAGTTAGTTTATAATAGTGACAATAGGAAAATAGTGCGTGGAAGTGGCCACCTTGTGTTCGACCCTAGGGTGTGCCACTATGGAACATTATTAGGTTAATAAAAATTTAACTGAATTGTGGTTCATGAAAAAACCACTTTCTTCACCTGCCATCCTTTTTCCATAAAATAATAATATATATTGAATAACCTATATTCTAAAATTTTATATTTCTAATGGAATATATTTTACCCACCTCTTTTCTCATCCACTCATATTCAATGAAACGAAACCATTTTCTAAATTATGGCGGTTAACTGAAACTGTGGATAATATATTTTATTTTATTCATTATCACCTTCAACGATGGTAATGAAATTGATATTATTGAAAAATAAGATTTAAATATTTATAATAAATCATATTTATTATTCTGTAACTAATATATAAGTAAAATATTCAAAACAAAACTAGTCTGTGATGGTTGAAAAGTCAAAAAAAAAACATAAAAATTATCTTTAAATTTATATCAAATTAATAATCCTCATAAAAGGAATAAAAATGAAATAAGGGCCATTTAAACTTCTATATTTTCATTTTTACTATATAATAAAACATCTAGAGACTGATTCCCATTTTTTTTGGAGAACATCGATAATTTTACAAATGTAAACCATCCATGAAACCATGAAACAAATACCCCATGGATGATGAAATTGTACATTATTAATCATTCAAATTGCTATAAATGAACTTAATTAAATAAAAATAAAAATATATATATATAAGTGGTTATTAATTAATTAATTAATCTAATCTAATTTGTTTATCCATTACATTAAGAGAAATTTTCGAACACATTTGGATATAAGTTAAGGGATCTGTCCAAACATCCATTTTTTGGGTTATAATTTATCTCTCAAAACCAAAATTTTTCACTTTATTATTGTTATATAATTCTCCTATAATTTTTTAACATTCAAAAAACAAATTACTATTTCATTATTTGGTTTTATTATTTCGGTAGTTCAATGTTTTATATGGTTACCTTCCAATTCTTCTTGATAAGAAAACCATACTAATGTGAAGTTTTCTTTTCTTAACCTTGTCAAAGAAACTCCATAAACTATTTGATTCCCACAACCCATCCTAGTGTGGCTCCATCAATGACTCCCCAATCCCACCTGTAATAGGTCATGGGATAGTTACTTGCAGTGAGTAGGTATATCACTAACATAGAATCCATAGCTAAAGAACCAACACAAACTCACACATCTCCTAACATAGAAAATTATTAAACGTAAAAACAATGGAACATAAACATATTCATACATATGTATCCACAATTGGAGTATAAGATTATGAAAAGAAATGTATATAGGGATAAATAAAACCCATCAAAAAGTGTTTGTAAAACACATCCAACAAGAAAGTAATGGTACATGGATGGTTGTCTGAAAGATGTAAGAACACACTTCAGTCTGTTTGCTCTCACTAAGCACTATGTGTTCCTGATCACCCAAGGACTTTGGAAAAAGGATAATCTTCTCAAAAAAAGTCAAATGATTGATCTAAGACCGTGTAGTGGTGAGTATAACAATACTTATTAGGACATCCTAAAACCACAAAGCATATAACAATGGAAAGTACAGTCGGCACTACACATGTATATCTCTCTAACAAATATAATAATAATATCTATATAAACTCAAAAAAGACACAATTTCTACCATTTATCCATAACAACTGTATACTATCCACAAGATTCAAGCTCAAAGGATCCATAAGGCACACATCCTAGAGAATTCACTCTTGAGTTTAATATCACGGATGATGTTTGTCCATGAGGTACTACTCGGTGGGTCTCTTCATGAGGAAGCACATGATTATAGTCAGAAGTAAATATGATATACATATGAGGATCACTAATTAGTCCATGGCGTGATACTAAAAACTCAATCTAAATTAACCCAATATGTAGAGGATCGACACTTGCAGAATTCTGGTCATGCAGTTACCAATAACTCCACCTATGGAATAAAGATGAATAGAGGAACTCACTCTGGGCCTCTCAGAGAGATTCCAATTAATCTACCTACGTATTCTTACTATAGGGACTGTAGTACTAAGAGTAGGATATGATTCCATTCCAACCGTTAGGGAATCTATATAACGAAAGAAACTTAAATAATTGTATATGGTATAAGAGAAAATATATCCAATATCTGTAAAAAAGAGTACAGTGTGTGTACTTGGGGTTACACATTGTTTCCCATGAGCCTCAGTCCTACCCATGTAAATAGTCCATGTCATCAACGTATGTTCATGTAGTACAACACATCATGTAGGCATCTCATGTAGTCCATTAATGTATTAGTACTATGATTCATCCAATGTACATCTTCCCATGCACTAATAAAAGACATAGTCTCTATACTTGGTCTAGGCCATGTTGTGTGGGGGAGAACACTCTATATAGGAAACTCGTATACTTATCCCCATGTCTCGGTTCATTCTAAAGTACACAACAACTATCTATGGAGGGGATACACATTGTGTGATATGGTTCACATGTAATGTCAATATTAACATCCCCAGAAAACATATCATCCACCATGGGGTCCCTATAAGGTGTGTAGATCTATTTTATACACGGCGCCCTATGGGATTTTCTATAATCACTAGTTATAACTCAACACACCATAGAAAATTCTTCGAGCACAGATCCATTGACTACCATGCCCTTAAACTCATGATCTGGCCTCATATATTCGTGGAATCATCGAATAAATAGTATTTGGTTCTTTAATCCACTCAAAAAATAAGATCATATAATTTCTTTTATGAATACCAAAGAACATTAAAATTAGTTTTCTACATTACCCATTTCTTTTCCAATTCCATATATTATCCATCATCATGTCATTCCATTCCTAGATCTACATTTCTAGATTGTTGTTATGTGAAACGAGTGTGAAATGATCGATTGATAGGGAAGACCATGAACCATGGTCCAATTAATAACTTCCATAATGATTGGTTAATCAAGAGGTAAAATCACATAATCAACCTAGGAGAACAAACCTCGATTGATGTTTGTGTTGATCTCTATTTTTTCTATTATAAAAAATTCATTTATTCAACAATTAATCAGAATTTGTTTTCCAAAACCTTGATAAGTTAACACATTATACAAGAAGATTGAATAGTTGATCAATATATTCATTTATTGTTCTGTATTCATCATATAAATCATGAACATGGAAAAATAAAAATAAAACGTATGCCCTGTAATGATTTTGTGTGATCAGTGATGAAGAAATCTCTTTTTATCTTCATCATTGGTATGATCCATCAAATAAAAGGCACATAGATCTTTTATCCACGATCTAATTATTTTTTACTTAAGATAATCCTCTAATGATCTCTCTACAATGAATCTATGAAGGTTCAATGGTTATTTGGCTAATACTATATTCCCAGAATAAAATTCTATTTAAGAAATGTTAAATTTATTCATTAGAAAATATGAAATAAAATAATTTATTCAAATAGTTTATTCATTTATGTGTCTGGGATGGATTTTCCATGAAAGGACTAGACCAACCAATGTTATTTTACACCTTGGGTAAAACATGCATTTTGAACTCAACGGTTCCCTCATATTTCTTAATTGGTAACCTGTTTTAGAGTTATTCCACTTTTTAAAGAAAAATATGTGTGATTAATATTTAATATAATTTGTATATTTTAAACATTTATTATAGACACTTCAGGATTCAGAATCACACGTTGTTGTAGTGCCTGTTCTAAAAAATAATCCATATAATATTTAATAACATTAAACAGAAAATTCAAAATATCAAATTCTCCCCACATTGTGTCTTTATATCCATAATAGAAAAAATAATGGCTAATGAATAATATGTGGTCACTAAGTATGAATACGATCGTCCCAATCCCATGTTCTCTATTGATGATTCCCATGATTCCCCATTACATGACCAAAATGAGTCAATCTCCCATGAATGATACTCACCTACTGGTACTTGATCTCCACCGAGTACTCATCAAAGGTCATTACATCTTCAATTTCAATATCTCCCCATTCGATAACTTGTGATTTTTCATGCACAAAGCTTTTCATCTACGACACGTGGAAGATATCATGTACTCGGTCTATCTACAGGGGTATAAATAAGTGGTATGACACCACCCCAAATCTATATAGTATCTTTAATGGGATAAATAACCTCAGAAATAACTTGTATAATAGTCCAAATCTTTTTAATACATGTCATGATGAATACTATATGAACACATGGTCTCATTCCTTGAACATTAATGGCTTTATTTACCTTTTAGGATAATGAATTAGAGGGTTTTGGGTGGTCTTCATCTACTCCAAGATAATATGAAACTTCTCTATTGTAGCTCACATAAACTCCATCCCATGAGTGATAACTCCCATGGGTCAATCATGAAATGTGGTGACCTAATGTTTTTCCCATAAAAATACTAGATTGGTTCCATAATGATAGAGGAATTGAAGAGCATGTTGTACAAAAAATAACCTAGGGATAGTTGATCCTCAAAACTATGACCAGAGTCCAACATGAAAGCATGAAACATTTCCTTGAAAAACTAAATAATTTTCTCATTCTGACCACCATTTTGGGTGTGAAATTTTGAGAAAAAACATATTTTAGTCCCAAACTCATAATTTAATCCCTTACATTACAAGGATGTAAAGTGAGTATCACAATCAGAAACCATCATTGATGTGAATTTATGAATCTAGATTGTCACTTGAACATATAGGCATCCCATGCTCTCCAACTCAAATATCTTTATTTAATTTTATGAAATCTACTTTATTGGAGTGGTAAACATGAATCAAAATTACATAATTCAAATTTTCAGAATCAAAATTCAAAATTTAAACCAAACATGATCTAGTAATTCAAAATAAATTGATCCCCAAATCCAACCAAATCATCACCTCGAAGGTCGCAAGACCCACTACATGGACCGAGGACATTCCTGTGAAGTTTCATACACATAGTCACCTCCGTCATCTCATCAACTAATGAATCATCCCTTCACCATCAACCCCTCTCAAATCACCTTCATCATGAACTCTGCCGGCCGTTGGCGAGAGGAACCGTCGACCTGTATCAGTACCACAGGAGTAGAAAACACTAGCAAAGCAATGAAAGAATAAAACCCATATATCATCTCCCCACCATCCTCAACACCAAATGAACTCAGCACCATTATTTCACTGACATAACAACATCAAAACCAATAATGAATTTTTCACCTCAAGACATCAAACGATACCACCGTTGAATAGAGAAAACTATTGAGAGACACCAACCAATGCTGCCATCGCCACCACTATCTCATCTTCACACTACCATGGATGAACTGCAGAGAATGAAACCACCAATGTCGATCATGAACCACCATCAAGGAAGAACACAAAAATATAAACAAAACTAGGGTAGTATCCCTAAATGAAACCAAATCAACAGACAACTTGGAATAAAACCCAAACAAAGGAAAACAAAAGGACATCTTGGGGGACTCCACGACTGTTGAAACTCATAGACCAAAACCAGTACATATCCATTGATCCTAATCCAACCAGGAGAGGAGAAGTATAATGCTAGGTCATAGAACGGTGATACGGGTGGGGAAGAAGCCCGGGGAAGAAACCATATGAAGAAATCCCAACAAAAAAAGGAAGAAATTGGTAAAGAACCCAAGCAGGAAGGGCTGACTCCGGTAGAGCCTGGGAATCCAAAGTCTACCAAATAGCTTTCCCAAAACCTAAGTGTATCCATTTCTCCAAATCCAACCAAGACAAGAGTGAAGGAACGTGAGGTCAGAGCGTGGTTGAGTCATCCATCATAAAACCAAACTGCCTCATGGAGTAGGGAGGCGTAACGAGTATGGGAAGCCTAAAGAGGGATGACTGATAGAAAAGATGGATGTAAGGGAAAATGTAAGCCAGAGTGAGTGAGGAATAGAAAAGAGAACCTAAATGGAGAAAGGTGAAGGATTTCTTGCCACCGGGGAGGGTGAAACCCTTGAAAAACAAAGGTGATCCAAGAGGTCGAGAATGCCTGGCGAATGATGCGACATCCCCAAAATCTCTAGTGAACCTCTATTCTGATATATCCTAGAAGGGGACCAACAAGGGGACCCATAATAAAATCACCTAGAGGAAATCATCCACCATATACAAACTTGTTAATCCTTTCACATTGACTATAGATATCACATCCCACTCTGATTATTTCACCTCAAGTGGATAACCATAATCCTCAAGATATCAGTTCTTAGCAGTCACTTTTTGGAAATTAAGCATCATGATATAAACTATGAAACTCCCTTCATCACTCCATTCCACAAAAATTAATTTTGGTGGTCTAGGTACATCTTTTCCACACTATGATGTACCACCAATAACGATACCTAAACCTCTCTCTGAAACTCCTCCTATAACATTACTGGTACCTAGATTAGTAACTGCTAACAAGATCTCTTTTTGAGAGAATATTCTACCACATTCCCCTTCCTAGAATTATTGAATATTATTAATTCCTAATATTGGATTAACTATAGTCATCGCCTCTATATAATGTTATTGTGTTTTTCGGAGAATATATACCTTATTCCATTGTGATCTGAATAGATGATAAACTACTCACCCTTTAGGTAGTGTCAACACATCTTCTAAGTGAAGACTACTACTTATAACTCATTATCATGGGTCATGTAGTTATGATTAAGTGGTCTCCACATGTGTGAAACATAGTCGATCACTACTTTTTTATGCATCTAAACAACAACCAATCCTAGTTAATGATGCATAGTAAAACTCTATATAATAAACACCCTACTCCTACAATCTCAATATGGAAATGCTCGTCAATATCTACCTCAACTACTAAAAATAATTATAGAACTTCTATATCCACATGAATGGATTCCCATTTCATGTCAAAGTTATCGTGGGTGCTGAAACATTGGTGAAATTATGTATGAATCTCGGGTAAAATAATTTCATTGCTAGGAATGTCTGAACCTCCATCACACTCTTAGGTGTCTCCCAAGACAGCACTACATCGACCATGGTCGGGTAAAGTACCACTCCAACTACAAGGATAACATGTCTTAGAATCTGGACCACCACTTTCTATAACTGACATGTGGAGAGATTTCCATAAATATACTACCCTTATTGTATGTATATAACAATCCCTATGTTTCTCACATTCTTCTCCTCAGATGCCGTGTACACAAGGATATCATCGATGAAGGCTTCCACAAACTACTCTAATTAAGGATAAAATATTTGTTTCTTGAGTCCCATCAAAACTATTAGGGAGTTATTTATCCCAAAGGGAAACACAAAGTGATCATAATTAGTATAACGACATTAGAATGTAATCTTTTATATATCCTCATCTCCTACTTATAGCTGGTGATATCATGATATGAGTTCAGTCTTCTAGAACCATTGTTCCACTCTCAACTAATCAAAGAGGTAATATATCATAGGTAGTGTATATATGTTCTTAAAAATAGCATGGTTCAATAAATGGTATCCCACAAACAACCACAATATCCCAGCTACATTCTTTGTGTTCAGAACTGGGACTAACCATGGTAAAAGACTAGTTTTAACAAATATTATCCTCTCGAATTCCTCCAACTACACCCTCATCTCATGATGCTATGTGAGATCCATATGATTTGCTGGAACTGATTTTACTGTCATTCCATGGTGTATATCCATTCAAAATTCCATCTCCTGGTGGGTAGTTAATAATGGAACATCGTCTAGGATGATGTCCTCATACTCCACCACAACTACAGGAAACTGAAAAATCATAACATCCACTAAAACAAGGTCTAACCTATCCATATAATGAGTAATTATTTTTACCCTCAAATTCATGATTACATCATCTACTATTTTGGTTTCCTTTTCATGGACAAATGATATCACGGTTCCATCACGACACACACACACACCATACCCTTCGCCTAAAAAAAGGCAATATGGGAATTTATTGTAGATATCCAGTCCAAACCAATAATTACATAATATTATCTTGAAACTACAAACAAGATATCCCAACTGAAACTCTCACATCTAAGAGTTTGGTTATACTTTTGAAAAAATGTTGTGATCATTGAGTCTTCTCTAGTAGGAGTCTCCAAGCGTAAGGGTCGAATCAATGATTTATCCATAATATCTATGTCCCGAAAAGGATATGTGGAGAGAAAGGAATGTCTATAACACATGTATATTAGTACTGTAGATAAATTATAAAAGAAAAAAGCATACCTCAAATAATTCCAAGATCCCTTGTGTCCTAAAATTAACCCACCAATAGATGTCCCCACTATTGTCCTCCAGCTCCCTAAGACTGGTGTGGACCACCATGGCATGGTGATGGAAACATGTAAAATTTTTGGCCACCTACTATTAGTATCACATATCCTCATCAAGAACATTAATATTATAGACTTCCCTTCTCCTACTACTACCACTTTCTCGGCATCCCATCAATGTTTTATCTATCAACTATATGGTGGGTCGAAAAATCATGAGTGAGATGTCCCCCTGCCTCACCTGAGTAGAACCGCCTCTCTTCCGGAAGATTTGAACCACCTTATGATTCAAAAACATTATATCCTATATCCTGGGAAATCCGTAAAAATGTCTCCCATATCTAGGTCCCTGTGACTAATGTCGGATCACCACTACCGAAGTCTCTACTTCTACTTTTACACTGTTGTAAATTACATGTTGTAACTTCTCATCCAAGAATTGCTTCACCTATGTCGATCAATCTAGAAACCCAACATATATAGAAATTCATATATTAATAAAAATTGAATATATGTCTCTATGAATACCACACTTCAAGGCCAGATCCGTGAAAAAAATTGATCTCAATCCATCTCTATTGAGTACTGGGAGAGGTTGTTAAACATTTATGAATTCACAAACACTATCATGATATGCTTCAAGGGCTATAGAATCTTCTAAATTTTTCCATCCCTCAGTGTATCTACTAACAACCACACTGTGATGAGGCACTCAGACTATATCCATGAAAGACTCTCATCATCCTAATATTGGGTAACTAAACTCCACCATTGAACTATTGAGCCTTGATGATGGATCACTTCCAAGGCCACCATTTAATATGCTATTGTCTTGACTAGATGTAAAACATATTTCATCACCTCAATCCATCCCTCATCTACCTATGGGTCAGGCTCCCCTTGGAATATAAGGGGTCTCTTTCTCTAGAACTCCTGAAGTCATCTCAACCTACACACTACATCCACTAGTACTACAGGTACCACGTGCTTCTATAAATGTTCTCGTATATTTGGGGAACCACCTAGAGGTAACATTTTAAGAACTGGTCACTGCATCAATGACTCACCAATGGGGGGATCACACTCATGATTAACATTTTATATCATAGCTCTTATACATCACAGAGTCATCCTAAAACAAACATGATGAGCAGGAGTCAATTAATATATATGTAGAGACGACTCATGAAGTACATAAAACCAAAACCCATTTATTTATGATGCATGTATCATTTTTTCCCTATAATGAGTCTCCACATGTAATAAGCCCAAATGAAGGTGATCAATGTAATATTTTATAAATATGTTGGCTATCGCAATAACACTTTCTTCCCTAGCCTAAAATAAATTCATGAAACACTTAGCACAATTTCCCCAATCCATCTTATTGAATCATGGTCCTAAAGTAGAACTCACCTTTTGAATACCACACGATCATGACCCATCCCAGTGGGGCAAATGACACAAATCCCCAATCCCATCTCCAATAGGATAGGGGTGGGCGACTAGCACATAGTCTCCATATCACTATCATGGGTGGAATTTCAAATTTACATGCACACACACACACATCTCCAATGTCACTAACTACTAAAATGTGAGAACAAATAAAAAACCAATGCATGTATAGATCTATATCTCACAACTAGATTATTGTAGGATTTCAGTAAAGTAAACATTGAAAAATATAGTCCCACCATAAAGAGTTCATAACATAAGCCCAACATGACTATAATGGTACTGAGACTATTGTTTGAAATCTACAAGACGACACCTTGGTATGTCTCATCTCACTATTCACCTTTTGGTCCTGGTCCGCCTAGGACTCTATCAAAATTTCAACCATCTGCACAAGACACGACATTTATGGTAAAAATTGCATGTGCGTGAGTATAACAATACTCATTGGGACACCCTAAAACCAAAAAGAATATAGAAAAAGAACGTTAAACTCTCTATACATATCATTATTTCAGTAACACATGAAGAAAAAATATCCAGGAATACTAAAAATGAAAAACCATCTAGAGGTAAGCCAAAACCATTTTATAACATCCATAATATTCCAAATGAAAGGATCAAGAAATAAATCATCTAGGATAACACACTCTTGAGACTGATAACAGTGATGATTCCCATATAATAGGCAGTTCTTGTCAGGTATCTTTAAGAGAAATAACACACTGATAGTTCGTAGAGAGTATGATACAAAAATGTGTATCAATACTAAGGACATAGAGTGAAACAGATAACTCAATTTAGATTAAACTACTATGTAGAAAATCAGAGCCCATATAGTATTGGTTATGATGATACCAAGAACTCCACATAGAGAATGAAGAAGAGTAGAGGTTCTCACTATTTTTCTCTTAGGAGGGTCTTAATGAATCTCTCCAAAAATTCCAACTAAAGGAAACATAATCCTCAGAGTTATAAACAATTCCATACCAACCTTTAGTGAATTTATTAAAGGAACGATCCAAAAAAAATGTTGAAGATATGGAGGAAAATATATCCAATCCATATAGAATATAGTACATGGAGTGTACTATGGGTTACAGGTCATCTCCTTTTACCCTAGGTCTTCCCCATTTAAACGTCATATTTCATAAACCCATTTCCAAGATATATAAACTGCATATAGGATACTCGTTTAGTCTACATGTGTATCAGTACATGGCTCTAGCCTATGTACATTTGCCCATGCACCGGTAAAATACATAACTCATGTAACTAGTCTATATACTCAACCCCATATCCATATACACAACATGTATGAAACATATGTACTCTACCCCCATATCCATGTACGTTTGGAAGAACATAAAGAGTATCTGAGGAGGGGAGACACAATATGTGACATTGGTCACACACAATGTGATACATAACTTCATTCTAAACACTAAAATCAAATAAGGGGCCCACATAGCATGTAGACCTAGTTTATACATCGTGCCCTACAAGACGTTACAGAATCCCTAGTTCTTCCACCGCACACCTTGACCATCTCTCCAACCTCTTATATGTTGACCTCCATGTCTTGAAACTCAAGATACGACCTCTTCTAGTCATTCCATCACTAAATCAATAAGATTTTGGACTTCAATCTTATCAAAAAATGAGATCTTCACTATTTTTTGTTGCATGAGGATGTACAAGACAATATGGAATCAACATCACCTGATTCATCATTACTTCCATCATCATAAGATTTTAATGTATTGGTCATCCCATATCTATGATTCCAGATCATTGCATGATGAAATAAGTGCGCAACAATCAATTGATTGGGAAAATGTCTAATTTTGGGAAAAAAAGAGTACTCACGATGAATTGTAAATCGGGGTAGAAAAGGTAAACCCATCCATGAGGAATAGGTCTCGATATCATCATGTCAATCTCAGTTCATTTCTATAAGAATGAATATCAAAGATTCAGTGATTAGCCCCGAAGAAATTTTCCCAAACCCCGATAATTCAAACCCATCCTGCAAGTTGATTGAACTATATATCATTCTATTCAATGACACATCTGTGTTCATTGTATACATCAATAATTGGGGCAAAAATAAAATATACCCAATACCTTGAATAAATTTGATCACTAATGAATATTGATTGGACACCTTTATCATTTACAAGATCCTTTGAATCGAAGGCCTGTCCATTGTTGATCTATAATGTCATCATCGTTGTCCTGAGAGAATAAACCTATGCTCTATACAAAAATAATCTCCAATGGTTACATGGATATGAAGATATTTCTAGATACCCCACATAGAAATCTATTTAATGATCATTAAATCACTGCATCATAAAAAATGAAATGTACAAAGAATTAAATTATTTTATTCATTTCCACAACTCCAATAACATTTCCTCAAACGACTTGCACTAACCAATGTTATGTCATTCCGAAGTTACAAGATATATTTTGAACTCCATTGTGACATCATATTTCTAATCAAGGCACCTATTTATATTTATACAACTTTTTCAAGAATCCTTTTCACACGTTCTATTTAATATAGTAAATATATTTTAAAAATATCATATGGGAACCTTGAGCCATAAAATTGCATTTCATCTCTGCAGTTAGTCTATAAAATAATCTATTTAATTTTTTAAAATAATATATGAAAAATATGATACATTACAATTATGTTTTCATAAAATCTCAAAATTTATCATGAAAAACTATTTTTTAAATTTATTATTTGATGAAAACAATTAGTATTTTATCGTCTTTGAAGGATCTTTATTAATTTATGAAAAACTATTTTAATGTGGCACATTAATAAAGTTATGTAAAAATTATTTTTCATTTATTAACTTCAATTGTACATAATTATTCATGACATATTCTTAGTTTTCCTTTATCAATGTTCATTATTTATTTTATCTATTCATTCATTAAAATAGTTATGATATGTCGTTTGGTTATGGATTTTAACTTGATTATGATGCCCATTTATTTCTCTGGGTAACCCTTATTTTTATTCCATATCATTAATTCATTATGTGGAAAACATATGAATAAACATGTTTTGATTGGTGCACCAAAATAACAATCTAATACATTGGGAAATGTTTTAGTCTCATGATACATTAATTATGGGTTTATGGAGTAAACCTAATCCATTATGTAATTTTTTCCACCATGTGATATTGTCTTCATAGTTTCCCTTGGATCATGTTTATGTCATGTGATATCATGGAAAAATATTCCAATATTTCAATGATCGTATGATTTCATATTCTATATATTATGCTCTTGTGTGTTTATTCATGATTTAATCCTTTTATGTTACCGTGTTATGCCTTTTAACCCATGTGTTATTCTTTATTCACAAGTTTATTAACATACTGGTATTCTAATATCATCATGTTTGTCTATGTATTCTCGAATTTATCATATGTAGTTATAGGAGCTCAAATGGAGATAAGATCTCATTATGGAGATTAATATAATGATGTTTGGTTATAGTCTCATGTTTTCTAATTGTGTACCTTGTCTTCCAATGAATCTAGACATTTCAATCCTTATTTTTTATCTCATTGTTAATTATTCTTAAAATAATGTATTAAAATGTATAAAATTCGTGGGTTTTTATAGTTTGAATATAAGGAAGATCTAGTTAGTTCTAGGGGTTAGGACTAGAAAAAATTATTAATTACCCTAATAATAATTATATCATAATGAATAAACTATGGTGAATCTTAGGGAATGATATGTTAGGAAATAAATTTCTTTAATAATTTATTCCCTCTATACTTATGGTATCCTTTTTATAAAGTCTTTAGACTAGTATTAAAGCAGCATAATTTAAAACATATCTTGGCTAGATTATGTTGGGAAATAGGAGGATCAGTGATTACAATAAAAGTGATAGAAAATGTGATTATTTCCCTAATGAAAATACAAATTTGGTGGGAATGGGAGTTCAAAACATCATGGAAGTATTCGAAAAAATAGATCATGTTCTAATAAATAACATCATTTTTGTGGAATTCCATTTTTCTCCTAAAAAATTGATTATTGAGATTGAATTCTTTTTGAAATAAGGACCTCCTATATTTAGCAGATATTCTAATCCCAACATCAAAGAGCAAAGAATTCACTCCATTAAGAAGACATGAATTGTTCTCCAATGATAAAATGAAGAAAAATTAATACTAGTTGTCTATAATTTTGATGGGTATGCTAATTAGTGGTGGAAAGATATAAAAAATAGAAATTATATGATAAAAATTGATTCCATGAATTTGGATGGATTCAAAAAAAATTTAAAAATAAATATTTACCCTATAGTCACCATATTTTGATGGAGATGTATTTTATTTGACTAAAAAAAATGAAGATGAATCTATTATGAATTATGAGGAAATAATTTTATTGATTGAAATAGATGACTTCATATTTTTCTTCAAAACATAATTTATGGTGGATAGATTGTATAGTGGATTAATGATGATTCTATAAAATACATGTATTTTTGAGACATTGATAACTTTGAAGATGACATTCATTGTTCCCAAAAGGTTTTTATATATATTTTTTTTCAAATTTTTCATGTAGTCTCAATGATATAAAGTATAAAATGGAGTTCAATGTTGGAGGATAAAAAGTTAAATCCCATGAAAGAATGAATCCCAAACATCCCACATGTCAAAAGTGTAGTTATAATCATTTTGGGAACTGTCTAATGGTAACATAGAGATGCATCAAAAATGAATGAGAGGGGCATCATGACAATTATTATTAAAGAGATTTGAAAAAATACGCCAATGAGGAAGATGAAAGGATGGATATGAACAAAAATTAAACTATTTTGATATTTTTCAACTATGATGTATATGGTAATAATTCAAGACAATGATCTAATCCAAGGTATGTTTGAGACAATCAACAACAAAAAACTCTAACTTAAAAATGAAGGGAATATTCCGTCATTTCTGGTGAGGTGGAGCCCGAAAAAGATGCAGTGACAGGTACACTAGATATTCATTCAATAAAATTAAATTTAGTATTTTTATCTAGTTCTATAAATTATTTCATATATTTCAATTTTATTATATCTATTCAAACACCACCTCATAATATGAAGGTTGAGTTATCCGTTTGAATAACAAATGGATATATTGTTGCATCAAAAGTATAAAACTCCTCTATAGTTAGTGGTTGCGGTCTACAACTCACATAAAATCATGTCATACTTAATTTGGTGGAGTTTTTTTTTCTATAATGGGAATCTATTTTTTTTATTTTTACAATGAAGACATAAACTATTGAGAAAGGGAGATCACCCTTTAAATAATGAAGCATCCCGCAATTATGTAAAAATATATGTAAGAGGATGAATATTCATTAGAATCATTGTCTATATTATAGATATTATATCCTTATGAGAGATAATATCTATCTACAATTATTTATACAATAGAGATGATCATACTTGGAGATATTCCCACTATGAGGGACTACATTGATGTGTTCCCTGAAACATTTCCTCGTCTTCCTCCAGAACAAGATGTTGTGTTCTCAATTTCTCTTATACCTATATATCTTCACCTATAAAAGAATCTATATAGGATGGAATATTTTGAGTTAGAGTAGTTGAATATGAATTTTCATGATAATTTAGAAAAGGATTTTATATAATCAAGTGATTTACAATGGTGTGTACTCTTCCATATCATCAAGAAGAAAGATGAATCAATTCAACTTTAATTTATTATCGCCTTATTAAGAAAATTACAATAAATAACAAGTATTCCCTATCATAGATAAATTATATTTTTGAAAAACATTGTTTGGACAAGTATATCATTATGATGGACCATTGGTTGGGATATCACCAATAAAAGATGATGAAGGGAAATATTCCCATGACTACATTTCGAATGAGTTATGGAAACTTTTTGTTCATAGTGATTCCCTTTGAACTCACTAATGATCCTGCAATTTTTTTGAAATTAATGAATTGAGTCATTATAGATTACTAAGATAAAGTTAATTTATTTTTTATAGGGGATATTCTAATATACTCCAGGAGAATGATGGAAGATGAAGAAAATTTGAGTATTATGTTAAAGGCATTACGACGGGAGAAACTACATGAAAAGGTCATTAAATGTCAGTTTTGGATGTAGAAAGTATAATTCATGGGGAATGTTATCACTAGTAATAGAATAATAGTGGAATTGTATAAATTAATGAAAATATAGGAGTAACCAGAACAACATATTAAATGTAGGTCCATAGTTTTCAAAGACTACCAGGGTATTACTAATTCTTTTCAAGGAACATCTCATGATTTTCAGACCCACATACCAATCATACTCAGAATTGAGTAATGGTTTTTTGCACTATTGAATATGAAGATAACATAAGAGAGCTGAAAAATATTCCCACCACTTCACCAGTACATACAATACTGATAAGTGGGGAACTCATTTTTGTATACAAAAATTCTTCGAAGAAGTGATTATGAACTATACTTATGACAGGGATAAAATAATATAATATTACTCAAAGAATATTAATTTTTATGAGTAACACATTTCCATTAATTATTTGGAGTTAGTAGCTATGATCATCACATTAATAATCTGACGACATTTTTTTTATGGAAAGAAGTGTGAGACATATAAAAATCATATGAGTGTTAAATATTTATTAACAAAAAAAGAGCTTAATTTGTTCCACTAAAGATGGTTAGAGTTATCATGGATTATGACTGCTCAATCCACTATCATCCTCATCATGAATGTAAAGTGGATTCCAATCTATGAAAAAAGTATCATATTACATTATAAATGATGAGGATATATAATGATCCTATATTCATAGACATGGAAAGGATTAAAAATGGGAATAATAAAGGAAGGTATGTCAAAATTCCATTCACAAATGATTTCTCAACCATCCCTTTTAAAGAATAATAATTATGCTAAAATAAATGATATATAAATTCATGAAATGGTATAAGATACCTGAAATAAGAAATCCAATGATTTTAAATTTGATGAGGGGGAGTTGTTTGATTTGGGTCACAACTATGTATAAAATTAATTCTAGATATGATGAATGGTATTCTGAATGATGCAAATAGGTGAACCATTTCTATTCCCGCATGGGGAAAAATGATTTATCAATATATTAGAGAGAACAATTGGTGGTAAAATATGAATAATTGGATCATTGGATATATGTCAATGTGTCTAGTATGTCAGTAATTAATTTCTTAAAGGAAAACATATAATGTAATAATGATAATGTTATGTAAACATACATTGACATGGGAAAAAATCACTACGAACATTTTCACTTGACTTCCAAATACTTCTAGAAAAAATTATGATATATGGGTCATTTTTTATTATATTATAAATACTACTCACTATATTTCCATTATAGGGGACTTATCACTGGACAAAATTTCATAGATATATATAAAATTGGTGATGAGGCTATATGGTGTACCAATATTGATTATATTTGATCCCAACACAAGATTTAACTCCTTGTTCATTAAATTCCTTTAACATGCTCTGAATACTATGTTGAACTTCGGTAGGAATTATCTCCCTCGTATTATGGGCCAATCTGAGCAGACTATTCTAAGGCCAAAATACTTGTTGAAGTAGTCTTTGATAGACTTCAAAAGTATATGGGACCATAATCATCCACTAGATGTGTTCTCTAACTGAAATAGTTTCCACTCAAGCATCCAAATTTATCAATATTAATATCTACATAGGAAGATATGTACAAAACCTTCATGTTGGTATGTTTTCAGTGTACAAAAGTTTCTAGGACCATATATGGTTGAGGAAATGGATGAAATCATGAAGACCATCAAGCAGCATATCTGGGATGGAAATTACTGAAAACATATCTATGAAGATAGTGATTTATGGGACATAGAGTTTTATTTTGATGAAAATGTATAACTTTAAATATCATAATGGAATAGGTCCATGATATTTGGAAGGAAAATAATGTTAGCCCCATGTACATCAGTCCCTTGGAGATTTGTGATCATGTCAAAGCTATGACCAATCTATTAGAACATCTAGAAACTATGTCTCAAATACACTATGTATTACATGTATCCTTTTTGAGTAAGTAAACACAAAAAACCTCACATGTACAGAACATAGAAGTGGTACAACAAGAAAACAATCTCTCATATGTGACCAAAAGATGGTGGATTCGGACCGTAGACATAAGGTTCTATGTAACAAAACCACTAACCAAGTTAATGTACTATATAGATACCATAAATATGGAGAACATACATTGTAATTGAAAGAAATAATAATGGAGAAATACCATCTGTTGGTTTTAGCATAATATGATAAATGAAATTTCATGGGAGAATTTCATAACGTGGGAAGAATGTAACAACCAAGAATTTTATCAATGCAATTCCCCTTTATATAATTATTTCATAAAAAAATTATTATTCATAGGGAACCTAACATAAAAATTATTATCGTAAATGATAAATAATAAATTATTCATCTAAAAAACCTATTCTAATTCCAAATATTACAGAATGAAAATAATTAAAAATAATATAATAAGAATCTGAAAATATGGATCTACTCAATCAATTAGAATGACTTCACTAAAAAAAATTATGTAGAAAAAAAACATAACAATAAAAATTTTATTTTATTTTTTGAGAAGAGAATATATAACCTTCTGATAAATTTTATGTGAATGAAGAATGATTTAAATAAATGGTATTTATAAAAACTAAAAAACATATATGACCCTAATAAATTTAACCATTAGAATAGTAATATGACTAATAGGAATAGAAATCTAGCCATTAAAATAATAACCTCACCAATGAAATCATAAAATAAATTTCATTAAATGAAAAATAAAAAAATGTTACATTTATATTATGGTATAAGTAAATATTTTTTCAATAAAATGATAAATTAAATGTCAATTTTTTTTAAACATAAATATTCATTTTTATTGAGAATATTGATTTAAATTATTTGTTTTAAAATAGTATTATTTCTAATTATAATTATAAGATAATTTTATGTGATATTAATAAATTTTTCAATGGTCAAGAAAATTATTATAATAATAAAATTGGTATTTTTCAAATAAATGCTGATTTTATTTAAAAATGAAAATATTCATCTGTAGAAAATTATTTTCATAAATTGAATTCCATTACTGTAATTTACATGAATAAAATTTTTAATGGGGAGTTCTATGGATTTTTCCAGAATAGTTGATTTTTTTGAACAATGAAATAGGGAGATTTACTGTATTTGACATTATAAGCCAAATATAGTAATTTTGAGTCATGGATAATGTAAGAACCTATAGGTTCAAACCATGCTGAATCATTTACTATATTTATCCATAATAATCAATAAAATTTATAGACTGGAGCTAAAAAAATTAACTAATCAATATAATAATAAAAAAACACCCCACCCTTCCCCTATAAATACTACCCATTACCACCCCTTTTCCTCGCACTTTAAAGTCATGTATATTTTTAATATTTGTCCCAACTACCTAACGGATACTCTTCCAACATCCAAGATATTATAGTGTCAAAAAATAATGATTCTAGGCTCCTTAAGTGAACCTTAAAGTAGGTGATAATAATGTGGAAACATTCTCAAACCATCCATTTTATTTTCATTTATTATTATAACATCCCCTTGCATCCTTCATCTATAAAAGACAATAAATGTTGTATAATTTATATTCTATAATTTAATAATTCTAGTAGAATATCTTCTTTCATCCCCTTTTCTCATCACCTCTTATTCAACGAATTGTAATCATTGTCCAAATTATAGCAGTTTGATATCTCCGTGGATAATGATTTTTTTTTGTTTTTAATTACAACCTCCAAGGATTTTCATAAAATCATTATTGATGTTAAATACGATTTTAATTTTAAAACATTACCTTATAAATTTTTTTTGGAACTAATATATAAACATAATATTCAATAAAAACAGCATAGTGATGGTTATAAATCCCGTCAAAAATAGATGAACAAATATAATTAACATTTTAAAAAATAAATCTTCTTTGAAAAAATATTATATTTTTTATAATATAAAATTATTGAAGTTCAATAACCATATATATTTACACTTTTTGTGATTTATGCACTTTTTATAAGAAATTCTCTAATTTAACATCTGTGAATAGACCAAGAAACCATGAAATGAACTCTCCAATAATTAAAAAATTAAATTTTATAAATAATTTAAATTGACATAAGTTATTTTTATAAAATTAATATAAATAAAATTAATATTAATTTTTTTATTAATTAATCAATTAATTAATAAAATGTTTTATCTAGATCATTTATTACATGTGAAGACCGCATTCATATGTAGGGTAAGGGGTCTCCCTGAACCCCCATGTTTCCTTTATGTTACATTTTCTCTCTATTTACATCAATTTCTCCATTCATTAATCTTATATAAATATCTTATATACCTTTTATATGAAACAAACGTATGTATGTATCTCAATTCTTCATTCTTTTATGGTTAATTACATGTTTTATTAGGAATTATTCTAAATTAATCTTGATAAGTATACCCAATAAAAGGGAACTTCTCTTTTTCTTATCCATTTTAATTTAAAATCCAAAAAACACATTCATATTCCAATATTTTTATAAAATCAATAATTTTATCATTAAATACTATATTTGTTCATTTCTAGTATTATACAATCAATTGTTCCTTTAACCTCTTTAGATAATATGTTTTGTTCTCTATAATGGGGTTAATGTTCTACATTTAAAAACATTCATGATAATTCCTTTTTCATGTTTTCACTTTAGTTGGAAATAATAATTCATGTTCTATTCCTATTTTTTACATTATTAATTTCTACAAACTATTTAATCTCTACATTCCTTGATAACATTATGATATACCCTTCAGTTATTTCTTATGAAATGATTACGATACTCATTTTATTCCATGGGTACCCCTTAGGTTTTATCCTAATGATTGAATGTTTTTATATCAAACATGTGTATAAATATTTTATGATTGTTTCAACCAGATAATGAAACAATGAATTGGTTAATGCTTTAGCCTCTTAATACTTTATTTATAGGATTTGGAATAAGAGTAAATCCATTATGGAACGGTTCCCACCATGTTATATAGTATTAACTTTTATCCTTAACTAATGTTCATGTAAAATTACATATTACATCCACATTACAATATCACAATGATCATATAATTCCTTATTCTATATGTTATTATTGGATATTTATATTCATGGTCAATTCCTTTTATATTTTACTATTATGCCTTCTAACTCATGTGTTGTGATTTATTCCCATTTTATTCATATACTTGTATTTTTAGCACATGCCTTGTGTCTATATATTCCCCATGTTATCATATGGAGTTAGAAGAGCTCATATGGAGTTAGGATCTCATTATGAAGATTACTAAAATGAATTCTTATTCTAGTTTTGAGTTTTCTAATTATATACCTAGTATTCAAATGAAACTAGAATATTTGATCTTTTGTTTTTATTTTATGTATAAGTATTCATAATATCATTTTATAATATGTGTAATACCATAGAGTCACTATAGATTTATAGTGAACATAATCATTACTTGTATTTAAAAATTTCATACTTTTGTTTAAAATTATTCAATATAAAAATTTCCCTTTTAAAATATTCAATTCAGAAAAAAATGGTGACCATAAACCATCTATATAATTTCAAGGCTATTTAGGTACATCAACCAGTTAACAGAACATGATTTATTTCAACATCATAGAAAAATAATTTTAATTTTTATAAATTAAAAATAAAATAGGACCTGATATCTTTTTCCTTATAATGATTCAATATATATTCATTCCTTTTATAGATAGTCCATGTCTAATACTTCAGAAATTATTTCCAAATATATGAAAGTATTGATCAATTTTGTTCCACTATGTATAATAATCATGATGATGTAATTTTCAATTATATATCTTCTCAAATATATACTATATTATCCTTTTTTCATCATTTTTATTTTCAAATAACTGTTTCAAATGATGAATTATAGGAAGGTAACAAATTACCTTTATAAGAGTTTCTTTAACTACTAAATAATCTGGTTATTTTTCTTTCTTCTTATATCATGATGTATTATAATTAGGACACTATGATAGAACATCATATTCAATTCTCTATAGAACATAGTACTTTGGGTAGATATGTATCTTCTTTCACCCAAAAATCACCAGGCAGAATATTTTATTTACATTTCATTATAAATCTGGAAGATCTTTTTCATCGATAATTATGTCTTTATAAAGCTATAGAAACTTTGTAAAACAAATTTCACTACAGAAATTTTCATCATCAAGTTAAAATTACATAAAACCATTAGAAAACCCATAAATGTACAAAAATATAGATTCAATTTCTATTAATCATCACCATAATGATTATAAATTATTAGTTCTTTTTGAATTTTATCTATTTAAACATCATGAAACATTTCATCAGTTTACCAGACTTATCATCTTAAAAATAATTATAATCAATAGATCATTATTTTGTTCTAGTATCACAATGATAAATAAAAGGGTTATAACTCATACCAAAACAATAAAAAATTAAAATGATACTTTATTTCCTTAATTTTAATCATATTAATATATAAATATCTCATGAATAGAGAGAAAAGTAGGTCATTGTTTGGATTATTTATTTTAGAACATTTAAAAAAAATCTGTACTTACATCAAATTCATCAATTATTTATAGATTGGTAGTCTATTTGGAAGTCATTTTTTCCTATAAAAAATATCTTGAATTGGAAATGATTTATTATTTATCAAAATTTAGATTTACTATTAATAATTAAAATACCTTTAATTATATAAAAATATAAGAAATACATAATATTTTATAGACAAAATTATCACTACGAACATATTTAATAATTATTATTTCATAAAAATTCAAACATATCAATTAGTAAGCATGTTAATCATAATATATCTTACCTATACTCTGTGTTTGAACTCCATAATGATCAATACCATTAAAATTCATTTTCACATGGAAGATGAAAAACATACATTATACACACATTATTATGTAATCTTACATTTTTTATAAAAATAGTCCATCAAATAATTATTTAATCAAAACAAAATTTTAAAAAATTACTAATCAACTAAAAATACCCTATATGTGTGAATAAATTTAAATTCAAATTAACATATCAATGAAATTGAAATAATAATAGAAAATGATATGAAAAATCATAACATCAATTACAAATAAAATACCATGGATACCTGTATAATAAATAAAATAACCAAAAACCAAAAAATTGATATTAAAAGTGGCATAATTAATAATGTTAAATAAATAGGTATTATATATATAGAGAGGAATAGGTGGCTGATGACATCAGAAGTTGGATGGCGGTGGTTTATTCAAACTGAAATAGATTCGAAGCCACCAAATAGAGTAATGAGGTGTTGTGATTCTCCATGTGAATGAAAAAATCGATATAACATGAATGAGTGAACATAAAACGAATAATCTTGGAGTTTCCTAAAAAGTCTAATGCTTCTCCATATTGTTTATTTAAAAACCAACATTTTAAACTTATGTGTTAGATTTTTCATATATGTTATAAAATAAATCATGAGAATACTAATTGATAACATAATGGAAAAAATTCATAGTATATAATTTATTTTTTATAGGTTTTTGTGATTAATAGAACATTAAATATTTTTTTAATGTCTGATGGGTTCTTAAAAATTATTCCATAATCTTATATCTTTATATTCTCATAGTGATTAATGATCCAAAAAATAAATTAATAAACTTTGATAAAATAATATCCACATCATATCAAATTTATTTATGTATTGAATATATGACATTGAGAATATGAGTAAATTAAAATAGACCACGGATGGTGGTGGAAATGAAATTATATGTATTGAATAACACATTGTTTTAATGTTATAAATGAATCTTTTTACATTATCAATCAATTATAAATATGGTTGTGCTTTTAATAGAGTAATTATGTGGTGGGTGGAGAGGGTAACAAAAAAATGTTTAATATTTTCTATATTTAAATCTCATTTCATATAAATTTGGTTTAAATGAAAATTATCATAAGGGTTACAATATCATTTCACTGAAAGTTATTTTGGATTTATTATACTTTATATTATATATTTTTAGATAAATTACATGAATATTGAGATAGTGATTATACATTTGTGAATCAACCATTAAGTGTTAAACTACTCCTAAAAATTGGTGTATAACAACACATATCTTTTCATAAAAGATGTTCACATTAAATTATATCCAATAATATTATATTCCTATAATAATAATTATTTTTAGATGCTATATACTATTCAATTGGTAGTCGATCATTAGTGAAAAAGGTTCTTTTGGGATACATTATACTATGACAGTTTTATTTCTTAGTTTATGTTCTATGAATTATTCTCTATGGATTATTAAACCGGTTAAACATTTAATCACACCATCCACTAAAATGATTTTTGTAAAAAATATTATAGTAATGGAAGTGAATCATCATTTCCTCATGAGTGACTGGTTGCTTCTAATTTTTAAATGATAGCCGTCAACAATTACATTTTACCCAGCATATCCTAATTTGTTTACACCCTCTCATAATGTTTTCATAGAGTTTATATCATCTCATATTAGCATATAATGTTATATATGGATTTCACCCTAGGATATTAGCTTATTTTGGAGTCCAATAATAACATCTTGAATTAAAAAATGATATTTAATTCCTTCTATTTTTGAATGAATTTTACTTTTTAAATCAATGACTTGGAACCCTCACTCAATTGTATGCATATATCTTTTCATTTAAAAACTATGGAAGGATATAATTTACACAATATCATACCAATTACTATTTTCTAGATAGTATAATGGATTCTCTGGTTGATGATTGAATTAAGGTATGTTTTTATTAATGATGGATCTTATATGAATATGTTTATTTATTATGGTGAGAATATATGTGATATTTTTGTACCCTAATATGATGCATTTTATGGGTTATTTTGAGTATAGTAACCCTAACATTTCAGACTATTATTCTAATCATATAAGACTCAAACATTTTTAGTAAAATAACATAAATATGACATATAAGAATATAACTCAACATTTATTTTATAAATACTGATCATAATGATCTTCCACATATTTTTATGTGGATTCTATGTTGTGAATATTTTACATTTTTATTTAACATAATATTATGAAGAATCATATATTGTGTGATTTTGAAATTAAGATAAACTTTTTATATTTATGGGTGACCATTTAAGTGGATTTTATATTTTCTGTATCTTTTTTCCATAATTATGAGTAAATTTTTTTGGTACGTTTTGATTCCCATTTTAATTACTTCTAAAAAAAATTATTATTTCAAATATCAAAATTTTAATATATTTATATATAAAAATATTTAATTATTTATATAATAAGAAAAATATATAACTTAATATCATATTAATATTTATGATTATATAATTAATTTTATTACGATTTTATAATAACAATCATATGTTATTTTCATAAAATAAAAATATATTGTTTGATTACATTTTTAAAATAATGATTATAAAAAAAATTAGTATTATATTCCTTATAAACATTTAGTATTTGATCATGTTCATTATTTAAGATCAATACTATCATTTTTATCCTTATCCAAATTTCATGGGCCAGTTATTTTCAAAACCTCATAGATAATTCAGTCCTAATACACAAGAAAATTCATAAAAATATTACATTCAAGTTAATAAAAATAAACCATATATTAATGCCACATTGGAATGGCCTTATTGTTTGGGAATCCTACCCATAACAAAAACAAAAATAAGGGTGATTCAAAAATCCATTCTCTAATATTTCATGGGATAAACTATAACACGATGGGTAAAAATATAAAAATGGAATGATATATCATTAAATTTAAATTTTTAATACTAATTTTTAATTAAATAAAAAGTGAAATAAATTAATTTAATGAATAAAATTTTAAAATATAAGTAAATGTCCTCAAATAGTGTATATATAATTTAAAATATAAACATTAATAAATAGTAAACATTGATAAAAGATCTATTACAGATCTGTATATCAACATTTCAATATCCATGCCACTTATGACCCTTTGACACATATTTAAAAAATACCATGATATCATCTCTAGCATTTTTGAACTCTATTGTGACCATAATTGTTTTAAACATTTATTTGGATTACCTCTTTACATCCCATAAGCTACTAATAATATATGGAGATTTGACAATAACATTAAATTTTATACCTATGGATTTGGTAACACTAAATCATAGTAGAATTATAAATTATAATAGTCATCAAGATAAACCAAACTAAATAATCGTAATATCTAAACACCCACAACCAAATATATCCTACTTACAGATATCAATATGAATAATTATGAATGTGATACATTGAAATAATATACAAACATGATCCCCATTTGGTATTTTATATAGAAAAATCCCAAAATAACAAAAAAACAATAAAAACTATTAATCTAGTTTTGAGTATTTGTTCAGTTTAATCATTAAATATGAACCAAATATCTAGATCATCCCTCAATCAATAGGTCCTTTTCCATTTCATTAAATAAAACAATGATATATTCTTAAGTTACGAATGTGTACAAATCTTGTTGTGAGTAGAACCTAAAATGCCACCACCAAGACCAACCCGAAATATATTTAATATAACATAGAAAATGATTATATGCCTTATTAAATATATGAAATTAGAAAACAATAAACCAAAATTGGTATAGAGGTTCCCCTTTGACATATACTATCGACCATATGTTCTTCAGATAGTAGTGGGTGTCTACAAACATTATACAACACCAACTAGTGGGATGTGTATCCCACTATTAAACTCTACTGTATATAAACTCTTTGGGTAAGAGTGGCCAAACATGGAACCAAATAATTTAAAAAAAATACATTGGGGAATTATACTCAAAACAAATCTCACATAATTACACCCTCGTTAAATAGAATCCCTTCTAAGAATGATCAATTTTATTGACCCCCCTATATGGAATAGTGTAACACCATAGAACGATCATATTTCTAAACACATTGGTGGAAGAGGATCCATCCACAGAACCATGTCAAATTTTAATAAAATAGTGGAATAACATCCCACTATAAGACAAGTATATATATATATATATAATCATCAAACTACGGGATATGGGATTTTCCCCTCACAGAACCCTTTAATTTAAAAACACATAAATATAAGAGTCCACATTCAAAAACACATATCATTTATGAAGAAATAAGGATAGAGAGGTCCATACATGAATCCATTTCAAATTTGAACACCAATGGGGAAGAGAGGACCATGTTAAAACATGTGAATTTCATAATTAAATGAATCAACCAAATATTATATTTTTCAATTTTTATCAACAATATAATTCTTACTAATTTACAAGATTGATATTTTTTCAAAAGTATGGTAATTTCCCAAAAATATCATTACGAGGGTCTCTCTAAATTGTCCAAACACAAAACCATATTCAAAATTCCATGATATAATTGGGCTATAACCATGTATTCCCAAATTGGATACAGGATCACATCATTGTTATAATCATATGAAATATAATTTCATCGTACTCAGTAGCAATTTTTATAGAAACCACATTATAGGTTCCCTATTTTAATTTATATCCTATCTTTTAAAGACTATCTCAATGGTATCCAAATTACTAGGCTCACCATTTATCATTGAATTACTAGTTTCCTCAAAGAATTGATTCCCACAAGAAATAGAAAGAAAAAACATTTAATTGAATTTTAGTTCTAGAAAATAGTATGTTTTCTAAAAAACATCCTAAATATATAGAAGTAATATTTCAAAACATATATTGCTTAATTTCCCCTTACATAATGCTTCTAGGACTCTTCACACTGAATACCTGGGAATATTTGGTATTAATTAGAAAAAATTAGAAAATAATTTAAAATACATTAAATTTGTTAAAAGGGAAAAACTCTAGATATTAATATAAAGAAATGTTATAAAAATACTATTACATGAGTTTGGGAAGAAAAATAAGTATCAATTCATCATAACAAACAGAATTTGAACTTACTTTAGAATGATAAGGACCTAAATTTTGGTATAAGTTAAGAAGTTGGGATAATATAATGACAATAACTACTAAAAACAATAAAATGAAACCGTTTATGTAATATTGATTATATTAAAATTTTAATTAATACATTTATAATTTATGTACAATTATTTATTGATATGTGGAATCCCTATTCATGGTGTAATAACCCTACCTTGGGTCACATTATGGAATGGGGTTGTGGTCATAATGCAATTCCTCCTTTTATGGATGAATTTCCAACCCAAAGTCTCCTAAAATTCATAGATTAGCCTCCCGCTCCTGGAATCAATTTTTTTCTCCAATTGATGCCTCTCAGAATTGCACACCAACTATGATTTCCTCCCCCATAAACAGTTGTAACATAATCCTATGGGTCCGTTCATGACCAGTCTTCCCCATGTAAAACGTTTCAAGTCAATATATAAGATTTCTCAGGTGATATGTTTGGTTTATAATAAGAATGGGTTTACTAAAAAAGGATAAATATATCAGGGTTCAATATATAATAGTGAAATAAATAAGGGAATAATATGTATGGTTTTTTAGATAATACAAATGTCTTTCATGACTAATACATAATGGTTAAACTATTGATATTTGAGGGTTTTGGTCTAGAAACAAAATGATAAAGGCTACACCAATGATACACAGGGGTTTCCAATAAATTATATATATAAATATATATATATATATATATAAGGGTTCCAATATAAATATTTATGAGTTGATAATCTATGAAACACATTATGTCAGGGGGACACTATTGATACGAAATGGTGCCCATACCTTACAACTTAATTTCTATGTGTTACAATAACGATACAGAAGGGTTTATAGAATGTGAAACATAAAATGTAATGGTTTAATAGTTTATGTCTTCATCTATTCCATGAATCAATGTCCCATTTCTAGGGTGTGTTATTTGACCCACAACTAAAATCTAATCCCATAGAAGCATCCCCACAATATAATTCCCTAATGCGATATGTGACATATCGAAAAACAAGAATGATTTAATATCCAAAAATCACCTATTATCTCTTCATGTATATTCTATTAGAATACTAAGCACGGAATATGTACACTTATTTTTGTAAAATTCAGCATGTATGATGTGAAGATAAAAAATTAGAAAATTATATCCCAAATGTTGGGATAAATCATGGTAACAATTCCCTAGACCATATGATCTATTATTTTAACATAAGAAACTAATATATTTTTAATTTGGGATACATTTAATTTATTTTGTACCATAATAAGGTATAGGATGTTATAAATTCCTACCAAAAATATATATATATATACTATAAAAAACATAAAAAATCATATTATCTGGGGATTAAAAAGTACTCGATATGATAACCAAATGATAAATCAATAATGGATATGTTCAAGAAATGTATTAATTTATAAATGTTACATAAGTAACTGAATAATGGTAAATAATAAAAATATATTTAATTTCTCTAGGAAGCTAGTTTGTTACCAATTATTGAATTGATATATTAATTAAAATGCTAGGAAAACTAAAATAAATTATCCTCAATAATTCAAAATTATTTTTTATAGTTAATATGTCTAACATTTGATAGAAATTTACATTTCTATATAATATAATCACTATTAAAAATAATGATATACAAACTCCCCAAGAATGCACATGGGTAAAAAAATATACACAAAAAATCAAAAGAATTATTCTCTTATTTGAAATTTAAATGCACTAAACTTTTAAATTTTTTTGATTTAAGAAACAAATAAATAAGTTATTTCAAGATGGAATCAATGAATATTTTTGGTGCTATTTGGATCAAATTTTAATGTTATGGAGGATTTTCTTTCATAGAATATTTTTATATAGTGAGTAACCATTTTCATACAATATTTAATATGAGTTCTATGTTGGTTATTAATGGAAATGAAAAAATATTGTATACCTTTTTATAACAAAATAAATTAAACATTTAATAAGTGAATATATTGGGAATTGGGAGTTTAGATTTTGAGTGATGGTGGAGCATATCAAATTCAACATTTTTTTTAAAACAAAAGGATCAAAATTTAAAAAACTCAAGGTCAATAACATAATTGAACATAATAATATTAAATTTCATGTTATTATTTCCATAAATAATTTATGAGTATTGAAAAATTACAATAAAATGATTAGTATTCAATAATTACTTTTCAACAAGCATTAATGAAATGATTTGATGTAACACTGGGAAATAGAAAAAATATTATTGACATGTATTTCATCATTGATGTAGCTCATGAATCACGGAATTCTTTCTCTTGAACTACTTTTTCTAGATTCAATTATAATCACCAATCCATTAGTGCGAGCCTTAATTATATATACATTCCCTTCTCAATCATATTAAACAATTCATTGGTATTACATCATGAATGTATAAATATTGTTCAATAAAATTGTAAATATATGAATTACAAGAATAATCCATTTTAAATTATTATTAAAATTAAATTTTACAAGATGAAAATTAATGACTGTATTATGAATAATCTCACCTCCATGGATTGTGAAATATATTCTCTAGAATCAACCATAAAAATCATTAAAAACAATTACACAGATCAGGATTTTCATGTTATTATGAAAATCACCGAAAAATATCACTTGATATCTTTTTCCTCTTATCTCTCAAATATAACATTAAAAAGGATTCTAATAAACCTTGATATATCCATAATGGTGATATAAACTATAAATTATTGTATTGTCATCCAAGAGATATAATTTTCAATTAACCCTTTTTTTATCAATTATAGAGATAAATCTGTTGAATTTTTTTGGGTCATTCTGATCTTGTGGTATCTTATTAATTAAATATTTTCAATGAAAATTTCTTTGTATTTGATCAACTAGTGTATTTTATTCCATTTTTGAATAATTTTGATGATAATATAATTCTATCTTCAACCACCTAAGAGTTTGATATTAAAGATACTTTTCTTTGATTAAATGCTAATTTTTATCTTAGCCCATATCGATTTACTAATTTCTTCATTCCAAAATTCTGGGACATTTTTTACATTGTAATTTATAAGGGGTTTCACCATTTCTACAGAGGTTTCCGTCTAACCCAAGGACTCAATGACTAATTTGTTTCTCTTATATCAAAAATGGATGTTTATAATAAAATTTCTCAATTCAGGCATGTTTCCTAATTTAATTTTGTTTAAATAATTATTATCCCAATATTTTATAAAATAATCTCCATAATATATATAAAAATTATATCCTGGATACAATATGTCTACATTAAAGTAAGAACCATACATCAATACCATATGACTGCACAATAATGTTTCAATCTTCTCAAAAAAATATAGTAGGGGTTGAAATATATCCCTTAATATTGCTATAAAAAATAATTGACACTATTTATTGTGATTTTATTTTTAATTCTTTGGATAAATTTATCATTGGTGACACATTTATAATTTAGTTAATAATTCAGTTCGGCTCATCACACGTTTTGTTTATGATCAATATCTCCCTAAAATGTAATTTCACTATCTCAAGGGCATTTATCTAGGGATATCACTTATCATTTTATATATTTTTATTGATGAAGATTACCTGAGAATGCTTTTTCTTAAAATGGTTGAAAGTGGGGAAGTGAAATACCTTAGAGATTCTAATGAATAGTTCAATCCCTATCACATATATTATACTAATGGTTTTTTTATCACCAAACATGGCGATAAAAGAAATTTCAAAGATTTAAGAGGTCATTCATCATTTTAAAATATTCTCTCATCATGTGATCAATAGGAAAAATTCATTTGTTTTATTTGGAAAGTGGTTTTCTTCTAGGATAAAGTGTTGAAATTTTAATTTAGCTGAACACCAAACAAGATTAATTTCACCCATCTTAGAGTTCTCATGTTTTAGTGAATATTGGAAGTATCAAACCTCGCACTCATCAAAATCTAGATTCAGAACTGTTGTATTTTGAGAAAGAAAAATAACATTCTTTGGATAGGAGATTTTTATTTTTCAAACATGTTATTATTTGAATGTAGTTTACTCGTTCATGGTCATTGTATGTCATGATTCACTTTTTATTAAACTAAACACCTCTATCTAATACTTTTTATGGAGTGATAACAATCTTGAGATAAGGGATATCACAATGCCTTGTAGAAATTTTTGAAAACATACCTCTCTTAGGAGTCTTAGGATTAAGATTCTATATACATTCATCCTCTCCCTTTAGTAACATTTTATCTATTCACTGGTAAATAAAAAATCAAGGATTATTTATTTCAAATGTTCCAGATTTATAGATAAGAAAAAAACTATATAATGGAATAACATAGACTCCCCCATCTATCCATCTCAGAACACATCCATTTCTTTTGTGAACTCTCACGCATTCTAGATATTTAAAAAACTTCTTCCCTAAATTTATAGTTTTAAAATGGACAGGTGCTCATTTGTAAAACCTTCTCATATATGACGAACCTATGGTATATGTATATGAAATAATTAATATTTAATTGGAATATTCCTATTATAATCATCCTATAGTGGTATTAGCAGTGGAAATTATGTATAATTTCATTGACCATTATTTCTTATTGACATGGGAACCAATTTTCAATGGAAGTATTACACTAATTGTTTTACCATTATATAATAAATAGAATTGATAATAGATGGAATTAAAATATGAGTAAATATTGGATTTTTAATATTAATTTCTATTCATTGAGAGACTTCGTTAATTATAAATAATTGTTTACACGTGTTTTTAAGAAATTGGAATATCATTATTCTCTATGTCATGTATTTTTTCACTAATGAAGGGAAGATCATGACCATATCTTCATTATTTATTCCACCATATTGACCTCGTGGAATTAATTTCACACTCTTTTAGATAATCATCCCCCATGACTCAATAATGTACTTAAATTACTGATTACATGTTCTTGGGATTACCTTCTACTAAAATTACTAAATTTATACCATGTGGAATGTGCAGATGTTATTAAAATAAGGCGTTTTATCTAAAACAATGGTATCCATGATCATGCCACATTTAATCATTAAATGCCTATTTAATTCACCATGGTACTATTTAAAATTTCTAATAAACTACAATATGGTTAATGTCAGAACACAATTTCTGACCTCTCTGTTCTTAGAATAATTGGTGTGGCTCTCAATTTCCTCATCCTCAACAAACCCAGGATGTTTCTAGACCTCTCTAATTAACGGATGTATAAAAATAAATGCATATAGAGCCTGTATAAAATTTTGTGGTCACTCAGGTTTCATGGTTATATTTAGATATCATAATGGGGATGTGATAGGATACCATTATGGTTTATGTGAATTTTCCTCCCCATTAGAGGTAAAAGTTATTATATTAATTAATATAGCTGAAATGAATTTAACAATACGATAGTTATAGTTTCCTAACACCATATGTTCTAGAGTTCTTGTCTATAATCAATTACATTGGCAATATTACATGGAATAAAATCCTGAAGGACATATAGTTTTATAGTCTTGGTAAACCATATACAAACATGTTCCATGTATTAGAAATTAATATAATAATTTCAAAATAATTGTTTTTATAAAAAAATAAAATCATAAATAAACATATAACATCTAGTATATCCTTAATATACTTTCATTGTATGCTTTTTGGATTCCTTTGGAAATGGAAACAAAACAACAGTGGCCTCAATTTCTCATTAAGGGTAAACAATAGTTGAATCAATAATGAATCAATTAAAAATTAGTCAACATTGAAAGGTCAATAAATGAACATGAATTCCATGTAATCAATGATATTAAATGATGTGAATAAACAAAAAAAGGAATTTTAATTTAAAACATGTTACATTCAAATAAAAAGATAATGAAAAATAAATATGGGAAGGTAAGGAACTAAAACAAATTCAATTTTATCAATGAAATTAGCATGAAATAAATGCTAATATATGTCAACAAAAAATATATTAGATAAAAATAAATGAATCTAAATGATTTTAATGCTTAATAATTTGATTTCATGACTATGGAACATTAAATCATATATCGTAGAGACATTTAAAAAGATGGTTTGAAACATTGGATAGAAAACAGTTGAATTTGCACAAATTATTTGTCTAATGATAACCTGTCGGTGCATAAAGATGCTATATAATTTCAAGGCACCACCCTCCATTTCCAGTCTAATTAATTCCTCATATATAATAGTATAATTAATTAAAATTCAATATCAAATATCTATATTCAATAATGAATAAAAAATTATCAATATTTCCCCAAATAATGAAATTAATTTCAAAGTAGTCATTGCATGTAAACTGGTATATAGTTTGAGAAATACTAATATAAATTGTATGAGAATATTTATGGTCACCTAAATTTCCAATGAGAATTGTTTAAAAAATTATTGTTTCATGATATAGTTAAAAATAAATAATGTATGTGATAGTGCAAAGATAATTAGTCAAATCACTCTTAGGGAGAATAATCATAAATCATTCCAAAGTTTCCAATACCACTTTGTAAAATTTAAATCTTAATCCACACAATGTTTTGAAATTAAATGAAACATGTAATATCATAGTTGTAAATAGATTCATGATATTATATGTAAAAGGGAAGTATGCACACCATATAAAAAAGAGTTGGTTCATGAAAATAAATAAGTGTCAATAGAATGTAAATTGGTATGGAATCCCTTACCTTGTGTTACCTTTTGGGTAAATTCCTTTTAACATCACGTATTAAAAACTTATGATTGTTATTATATTTCATGAGAAACGTTTCCCTGTTTATCATTACTTTTATTTCACTTATTACCATGTTTAAAACAATGACTTAAACAGTTATGTTTACAATCGTTGTTTTGACCAAATTTGGTTCATATGTCAAAAACAACATGGGTAGGTCAATTATGGTCAAAGAGGTCATTATATAACAACTATAAAATAATAATACTGACATAATTATAGTATTTATAATTAAATATTACATTTACAATGAATCATTAAATATGGTTATGAAAATTGAATCAATGTTAAAATCATTTAGATGGCAGGTCGTATGTACTCATGAGTAACGTTCTCATATTTTCAATGATCATCATGAAACGATGGTATGTAACACTATATCATTCTAGAATGATTATTATTTCATGAATAACATTAAATTTAATCATATATACATATATAAATAATTATTGTGATGTAAAATGAATAACATCTTGTCGATGATTCGATAATCCACTCATTTGTGACTAACATTATCACTTTTTTTTTGTGAAAGTGTAATAATGACAATGATAAATATATATATATATATATTTTCTATAAATATAATTATTTATTAGTATCATAAAAATGTTTTTTATTTTTAATATTTTAACTTATTATCACCCTTTATACATTTCATGTATCATGTGATCGAATCACGTTACTTTTACGAGGCAGTTGTTCACACTTCCACAAACAAAGTTATCATTTAATAAAATAGAATGTATAAAGATATGTGTTATAAAAGAATTATATAATAAAAAAGTATAAAATATCATATATATAATATATATCATATATAAATATAGTGTCTATCATAACATCCATAATTAGAGATGGTGATGGAAAAATGAACAATATTTGATTCGTGAGGCGGCAGTTCGTCATGCATGTAAATGATATTTTCATTACCCATTATATTGAAGTGTGAGAATTTTCAAGAAAAAACCATAATATAAAATCATAATATTATATTTATGATTTTATTTTTTATATAATCATTTAATAAGTATAATTTATGTGGTGGATCAAAGAAGGAAAACTACAGTGCATAATGAAAGATATTACCACATAATCTAGTTACTCCTTTTGGATTTCACCAAAGGGATTACTTGGATTGATTTATTCTAAAAGGAATGACTAAAGGAGGAGGGAATAGATTTTGGAGATTAAATTGGGTATATCTTGGATGAACCTATGTGGATTTATTTTTGTGAGGAAGTTGGATGAAAGGAAGACTTTTATAGGGAAGGTGGGGTGTCACTCTTGTAATATTTTGTATTCAAGGAACCCCTCAAACCTTTTTTATATAATGTGGATACAAAATGGTCCAAATATAATAAAATTGAATATATAGTATAAATATGAAAATTAAATAAATATTTGGGAATGTTTCTAGGCAATATTAGTCCATAAGTTTAGGGTTTAGTTTCTTATTATGCAAAATCTCACCTTATTTGTTCAAATTAATTTTAAATAATTTCACAAATTTTTTTTTGAAAACGTAATTTTAACTTTATATACACTATAAATTATTATTATTTCTATCAATATCCATCCCAGGTCAACTATACACTAGTCACTCGAGCCAGTTTGCAACATGTCCTGAGAGGCATTCATGATCCCTCCTGGACGGCAACTAGTGTCAAGCATCAATATTTTATCATTGGAAATGGTTTGGCCAATCAAAAAACGATAAACAGATGATAAAAACATAAAGTAAAAAATAAAATTAGAAGCGGAAATAAATAAACTACACATTCATCTTTGTGGCATTTTAGATCACCAACTTACTAAGAACCAATCATGGTCCAATATTGAGCAGCTGAATGATGAACCTGAACAAGACACTGAACCTACACCTTGAATGATATAATAAGCATGAGCACCGAAATTCCCAGTAATTTATTACCACATAATCCAAGTGTTTTCATTCAAAAAAACATTTCATATACACTATTTTTAAAAAATTTTGCAAAAGTGAGTTTTCTACAATTTTAATAATAAACCAATAGCCTTCCCCTTTTTTGAAAACCAACACACACCACCTTCCTTTTCAAAATCAAACAACCATTTTATAAGTAAAACTCAAACCAAAAGATACAAGGGTTATGCTAAAAATAAACATACATTGTAAAAAATTATAGGTTCACTAAAATACCAACAAGTAGTAAAATAAAGTATCTAAGAAGTATGGAAATTAACCACTGGTGATCCTAAACATCCCAAGAAGACCCTTGGATGTACTTGGTTCAGAACCACCTTCTGGAGTATGGTGAAGTTCCTAATTCTATAACCAACTGGCTGCCCCTGTGAGAAAAGAAACAAGTGGCACTCCGGATATGACCTCAATACCTATCACTGGGTACCAATCCGTCTAATAGGGACTGATTAGAAACCATCACGTGATCAATTAAAAGACTACTATGAATCCATAGTGGTTACAATAATAATATTGTGTATGTAGAAGTCCTTCAGATGCACGACACACCTTAACATACCATCACATCACTACCCTACCCCAAACACATATCATTTCTATTGATTCACCCATAAAGGGTCACCCAAGATAGGAGCTCACCTTATATACATTCAATAATTTCTCATTAAACAGAGTTCCAAATGCACATTAACAATATCTAATAATTTAAAACATTTCACCAAACAAAATGTTTCCAAGAGGGAATATAGTCTTTTTACAAAATCATTTCCAAAATTTCATACACACTTCTCCATTTGAGATGGAGGTACCAAATTGAATGTAACATTAATTAAACAATTAAATCACTTCATTGAAAACAAATGTGTTACAAACCAGTCCTTTAGCATTAACCTAATTAACGTGTAACTCACTCCATGATGAATCGTGATAGTTGGATATATATATATATATATATATATATATTCATACCTGAGTATATGTGTGTGCAACCTTAAGGATGTTCAAATACCACAAAAAAAATTATTAGGGACCCAACATTAAAGTAGAAAAGATCAAGAACCTCTCAAAAATACTAGGGACTCATATAAACCATAAGACCCAAAATGAAGCAGTGAAAAACCAATTAGAGGGTCTAGACTATTACCTGATACAATGGAGACATAGAAATTCAAATCCATCTGCCTCACCCATGGCGGTGGATGCCGACACATGGGCCAATGGGTCTCGACACATCAATCACTTACTTTAGACATCATGATAAAATGTGAAACACAAACTGAGATGTCATAGTTTGGTTAAATTAAAGAAAAAACAAAAATTGTTATAGAAATATACCAGAGGATAGGAGTTCATGCACCAAAGTGGTGGTAGAGGATATTGGAAGGCGGTTTGGGTTCGGGTTCGATGTTAGAGGGAGTAGGATGAGGCACCGGGTGCATTGATGATGGGAGGAGTGGTGAGGAGGGTGGTAAAATCTCCAGTGGGGGAGGGGAACTGGCGGCTGGAGTGGAGATCACTAGAGCGGGAGGTCGATCGGGAAGGGAGGCCACCAGGGGGTGTGGCAGCATAAGATTAAAGGTCTATGTAGGGCATGACTACTTTTCATTACGTGAGAGGAAGGGTTTAGGCGTGTGGGGGTAGCGTTGCATATGAAAAAACTAGGAAGGGAGAGATGTTGGTCATCCCGAAGAAGAAGGGGATTCGGTATTAGGCTAAGGGTTTTGTTTTTTTCATTTTATAATAATAATAATTATTATTATAATAAAAAAATATTAATAATAAATATCAAAATAATAATATTAATAATATCTTTATTATTATTATCAAAACATCCTATTAATTTGCATTTTCCCATTCACAAATCATTTTAAATAAATAAAATAATAATAATAATAATAATTTAATTAAATTATTATTGTTATCCTCACAATAATTTTGTTATTATCATTGTTTAAAAACTAACCATTGTTTACCTTAATAAAAATTATTTTTTTAAGAATTGGAAACCACATGAGATCCTAGAAACCGTGCAGTTACTACCAAACGTGTGGTGCATGTGCACCAGTTCGAAACCCAATAAAAATATTTAGCATCAAAAATATTAAACCAAACCTCAACCCGAACACTGAAAAGAATAACCAATGGAAATAAATAACAAAATTATTTAATTTAAAAAGGGTCGGGTGTAAAAATTCTCCCCACCACAAAACATTTTCCCCTAGGAAGTCACCTATCAAATAATTAACACAACTCGAGTCAATTCCCAGAAAAAACCAAAGGGAACTGAAAACCACAGGGTGACCATTCCTAACAAACGTCACATCCAACCAATTCAAAAAGAGACCAATATAGAAGAATGAGGTAAGAACATGAGAGGGTTCACCCCACCAAAAGAATTTACTAACATAGAAACCTTGATACCCTAACACACCACCCCTAGGGTGCACATGAGAACTCCCAAAACTAACTCATTCACTTTCCCCATAGGGACCAAACAACAACCTAGATACTTAAAAATTAATCTTATCACTAGATGTCCCAATAGCTTGAGGATGAGAAATTATATCAAATATATCCCAGACCAACCAAATAAAATACTTACCACAACCAGAGACTATGGAATTCCTAGCCCAAACACAACCATCTTTCTCAATGATAACAGAATAACTCCACAACTAGAATTAAAAACATTGTGGGGAAAATTGGAACAACTGAGAATTTTGATGGAGGAACCCCCTAAAAATAAAAACACATTGGAGGAAGCCCCAGGGATAGGCATCTGAATATAGAAAGGGACCAAAAACACCACCCATTTATTTCAAAAAACCAAGCAACCCCCTAACGAGCACATTTGAGGAAACCATAAAATAAAAATAGGTATATTTATTAAAAGTACCAACACCCTTCAATGAACCAAAACTATTTAGAAACTACACTAAGAGAAAATGAAGGCTTCTTTTATTGTGGAATAATGAGCTAATCACACCACAACAACAAGGTTGATATTATGATGGAGACAAGAATAGAACAATAAAAATTTAGATATTTTTATCTCCATGATGAAAATATGATCCAAGTCAATGATCCAACCACCATTGGCATCTTCTAACTACGCATGAGATTCACACAAAAACATGAGGTTGGGGGGCCAAATGGCTTATTCATCTCCAGCCTCCCTGTAAAGCATTTGCATCCTCTAGTTCCCAAATATTTCTTCCTCATGATGATTCATATGACTGAAATAGTGGTACGCTTTCATAGGGATGCCAGATGAAGACTTAGAATGGTTGAACTATCCATATAAGTGGAGCCCAAGATAATGGTCTGACAAATTGGGAGCTGACACCCATGAAGAAGCTTCTTCAGAAAAAAGTTCCCATGGTACACCCCACTCGCCAAATGGGGTACCCTTATAAAAAATGACTACCCCTTTAACCACCCCACAAATACCAACGAATAAGAGGCACCTGACAGCCAGTAGTCTTAACAAGACCCTCTATTAAACAAAAAACAATATATACTATAATAAAATCAGGAGTTCCTAACCACCCAAAGACATTATCAATTTTCAAAAACCACACAACTGCCTCTAATAGTCCCTAATTACTTCAGTGAATAGGAAACACTCAAAAGAACCGAAAATTGGGCATAAATCATTCGAAATTGTGTCGACAAATTCTGGGTGGTACGTTCTAAACAACATGAAAACAACACTAAAATTGGAATTAAGATAAAAATCAATCAATGCAACATTCCAAGACAATGACAACATGCTCCAAATCCAAACATATAAAAACACAAGAAATATTTCCTTTCAAAAAACATTCATTTATTTATGATTTTAAAACTCACCTATGGAACCTTATAATCCATCACATGTGTGTCCATCCAATCCCCCTTATATCATTCGTTTACATGATCACCCATTCACCCTTTCTACACACCCATGCATATGGGACCATCCAGAATGAATTCTAAGGTTGAATCACCTCTTTTCCTTATCAAATCCAAACACATACTGAACCATCTAAATCAAAATATTTCCCCTTTTGAAAACACACATCACCCATTTAAACCAATTTTAGGAAAGCACCCCCATTCCAAATACATTTTCACTTAAAAAGTTCACTTTCAATTTCCACACATACTCAAATCAACTGAAATAAAAAAAATCACAACCAATGATAAAACATTAGAGTGAGGAACTATTTTATAGGCCTAACATAGTGACATAGTGGTGAGACATGCCACAAATAAGGTATAAAAGTACGAGGACCTTGAACTTGGAAATTTCACTTCACATTGGTTACCACCCCATAAAATGCGGAAACATAACCCGATTATTCTCCATTATTATCCATCAATCCAAAACAACCAACGGAAGAAGAATAAAACCCCAAACTACCCATGGCGACTGGAAGATTAATGCGAACAAGATTTCACAACGCTCTCCCCACACAGACCTCCCAAGTCTCAATATTACTAATCTACTTCTACTAAAGACCCCAAATTACAAGGGCCTCCTATGATACTATTGACTCACAAACCAGCCCAGGTCGCCCCTAAACCGGTCACCCGAGTCATCCCACAACATATCGTGAGGGGTGTTCCTGAGACCTCTGGGATGGAAACTAGTGCCAAGAATCAAAATTTAATAATTTTAATGATTTTTTCCCATAAAAAATATAAACTTTTAAATAAAAGCTGATAATAAAAATAAACAAGAAGTTGAAAAAAATAAACTACACATACCACCTTGTGGCCTTATAGGTCACAAACCAACTCAGAACCAAGCCTGACCCCAAAATGATAAGTTGAACCAGGAACATGAACAAGAAATTGATCCTACAACTTGAAATATATAATATTCATGCACAACAAAATTATTTGTAGAAAATAACCATAGGATCCATGTGTTTTCAGTACCGAAGACAGTCCTTTAAGACTCTCTTGAGTAACATTAATAAAATTTATTTTTATACAATTTCCATAAACAACCAATGGGCTGAACATTTTTTTTAAAACCAACACATGACAAATTCCATTTTTAAAACAAATTAAAATTTTATAAATAAAACCCAAACCAAAATATACTAGGTATATGAAAAAAATAAACAAATAGGAAAAAAAACTAGGTGAAATAAAATACCATCATGAAAGTAAATAGGGTATATAAGAAGCATTGAAAATAAACAAGGGTGATAATAATCATCCCTAGAAGACTCATGTATGTACTCATTTAGGAACAACATGATGGTGTGTGGTGAAGGTCTAAAATCTATAACCAAATGGCCACACTCATGCAAAAAAGAAACCAACAACACTCCCCATCTATCCTCTATACCGACAAATGGGTACAAACCTGTCTTATCGGGCCTAATAAGAAAGCATCCCTCGTTCAATTAAAAGACCCCTTGGAATCCATGGGGGTTATAATAATAATACTATTTAATTAGGTGGCCCCCTCACAGGTAACCCACCTTATCATGTCATCACTGGACATGCCTACCCCAAACACAAACACTTATTATGCATTCACTAATAAAGGGTTACTTCAGATAGGAGTGCCCCATATATAAATTCAACAATTTCACATTAATCAATTTTCCAACCAGGCCTTTATAAGATCTAAAAATTTAAAAAATTTCACAAATCAATAAAGATTCTATGTAGTCAAATAGTTTTTAAACAAAACATTTTCTAAATTTTCATAAAAACATAACATTATCAGTTAGAGGTACCAAAAAGGCCGTCAGATTACATAAACAATTAAATTGCTTCGTTGAAAACACATGTGTTCCAAATTGGTCCATTAGCTTTACCTAACCAAAAACATTACAAACATTATCTGACAAATATAACTTTTACTTTTTCAATTCCAAATAGGTCCTTAAATTGCAAACACACACCCAAATAATTCACAATGAAACAACGGGCTATTACCCATTACATTCACCAAAACACACTGAAAAATCCAATCATGCACCCATGATAAAATTATATTTAAAACCATTGTAAAGCCACGTGTAGAGACCAACACTATTTAGAAACCAAGTACTATTTTGGAAAACAAAGGTCAACATACACACCAATTAAAACACTATATTCATTTGGGGGCACATCCATTCCTGCACCTACTGCACCCATGGGTGTGCGAACATCAAATATCACTCCAAAATCCAATAAATATTGTAAAACCCTTTTTCAAAAAACAACCATTCATTTTGAAACCAATCCAAACTGACTCTCATTATTTTTTTTAAATGAACACACATGGCCCCCATAAAACCATAATCCATTTTTATGATTTTTAACACAACTCTAAAAACATATAAAAACCAATCACTAACACATAGACAAATTCATAAAAAAACACCATTAAAACAAAATTAAAGCAAAAAATATTTTAACTTATCCCAATTAAACTTTTAAAGAACAATAAATTTTATATTAAACACCCAAGGTGCCATAAATCATGACATTTCACAAAACATCCTTTAAAACCTATTTTTAATAAGTTCAATAATCAAGAAACCAACATTTTCTTCTTTCCATGAGTACAAGAAAGGTGAGAATAACATATTAAATTAAATTAGAAACATGAATGTTCCTAGGTTAATTCCAAAAATGAAAATGTGGATTCATCTACCTCAAACTAAGAGAGAACATGAAGAAACCCCAATAGAGAACTGATTCAACACTTTTTAACTCATGCATTCTCCCACTTGCATAGAAAGACACACACACTCACACACACACACTCACTCAGACACACATATACATATACCCTAAACCCAAAGCATGTGTCCCATGCACCCTGAGGAAACACACACATGGGATATATATATATATATATATATATATATATATATATATATATATTCATACCTAAGTATGTGTGTTCATGATTACGGATGTTCAAATCCAAATGCAACATTTATCAGGGACCCACCATAATAGCGGAAAATACCAACACACCACTAACAAAATACAAGGGACTCATATAAACCATAAGACCCAAAATTAAATGGTTCAAAACTAATTATATGGTTTATAATATTACCCAAAACAATGGAGAAAATGAAATTTGAGTCCATCCACCTTTATATTGATTGAAGATGTCGAAACATTGACCAACGAGTCCTGAAACAACAGTCGCATATTATATGAAATATAAAAAAAGAATGAAACACAAACCAAGACATCATTTATTGGTTAAATTGAAGATAAAAAAAATTAATAGAAATATTCCATATGGGAGGATTTTTCATGCTGTATAGGAGATGAAGGTACTAAAAATGGGGTTTCGGTTCACGTTCACCATTGGAGTGAGCAGGCAGAGGTTCCGGGTGCACCACTTGTGTGAGGTATAGTGAGGAGGGTGGTCAGATCTCTATTGTGGGAGAGAGGCTGTATCTAGAGTGCAGAATGCTGGTGAGAGAGGGAGGTCAGAAATGGAGGCTGCCAGGGGGTGTGGCCAAGTGATAGGGAATGGTAGGGTGGGGTGGGGTGGTTGTGCACCGTGCAAGAGGAAGGGGAAAAGTGGGTGGGGTGGCGCTACGTAGGAAAAAACAAAGGAGAGGGAGATGTGGATCGTGAAGAGGAAAAAGGGGGTGCTAAATTAGGCTTAGGGTTATTTCATTTTATAATAACATTAACAATAATAAAACCAATAATAATAATAATAATATCACCTTAATAATATTAATAATATATTTATTATTATTATCAAAACATCCTCTTAATTATTATTTTAATTTCTCATTTCATTTTATATATTAACAATAATAATAATAACAATAATTTAATAATATTATTATTTTATCATAAAAATAATTTAATTATTATCATGGTTTAAACATTAAACTTATTATATCTCCACAATAATATTATTTGTATTAAGCATTGGATTCTGCACAGACTCATGGAGACAACACGGTTACCACCTACTATGTCATTCTTGTGCACCAGTACGAAACCCAATAAGAGTTTTAAACCGTATAACATTTAGACCAGCACTCAACCCACACCTTGGCAAGGATAACCGTAGCCAAGAATTACTAAAATAAATTAATTTAATTTGGTTTAAGGAGTGACCTTTTAAAATATGGAATCAATTCTTTCAACACCCAATCACATAATAGGAAGAAATTAATTTATATTTAATCTCACATATTGGATGATAATAATGGTTTTAAAAGTAAAATTGTTCAATAAAATTATAATATTTTAAATGTAATTTCAACATTAAATTTATTACAACAAACTAAATTGGATTAATTGATAAAAATATTATGTAATTAAATAATATAACCAATTTAAAATGTAATTTAACCTTACAAATGAATGATTTGAAAAAACTGTTTGAAACTAAAATTCAGTATTGTTTACAATTCATTAAAATGTAAACCAAATATAAAAATTCCAAAAATTCACCATAACCTAATTTTTACATTCATATTTAAAAGATTAATATTATTTTGACAGATTAAATGTATTAAATTGTAAAAATTTATATGAAAATTAGGATCTCCATTAAATAGATGTAAAAGTGCGTTAATTAAAATGTTTGTTTTTATGTGTAATATTTTATTGCATCTTATGTCTATCAAATATATAGAATGATTATCAAAAATATTTTATTGAATATAATATTATATATATATATTAAATTAATATCAATCAATAATTATAATTAAATTAATTTATTATGATAAACCATCTTTGTGAGAATACAAATTGTTTTCTATAAAATATTTCCTTTTATATTAAATTGGTCTTATATTCACTTTCAATTAAGTGGTAACAAACAAATAATTTATATATTTGTGTGAACCATATAATTTAGAAGTTATTTATTATTATTCCTGACTTCGAATTTAACATATAGTTTATATCTTATTATATTAAGTAATAATATTTTATAATGTACATTTTTTTGAAAAACATGGTATTACATGTAAAACAAGATTTCAAATAAATTATCTGTTATGTGTAACACAAGAAAACTCAATGTTACAATAATTATAATCTTTACAATATGTTTATACTTTATTTAAAATGTTAAATATATTATAATTACTCAGAATATTATATTTACTTGTGTGATTGGTGTGGCGTGTCATACATGCTATTGAATACAAGGTTCCTACATTATTTTTTTAGGGAACTACACTCTACCTACCTTAGTTAATGTGTTTCCTAGAAATTTTAAACTCAACATTGGGGATATTTTTGTTTTGATATTTACTATTTTTAGATTCCAAAAACTGGTAATTCTTTGTAAAAAATCCTCTAAGAAATAGGTAATTGGATTTAAAAGGCTCATGTGGAATAACATTTGAACAGATTTATATGTAAGAGAACATTAGTGGAATGAATTGATATGTAATTGTGGTAATGGAGTAAATATTTATAAGTAGTGATCGAGTTCATCAATCACTTATAAGTTAATGATCAATAGAATGTTTAGGGCCTCAAATCTATAATCCTACAATAATTTAGATGGAAATGAGTTTGCAAAAATTAAGTTATTAGGACAATAATTTATTTCTAAGTCATTTATCTATTTCTGATTAATTACATTGATGCTTATGAATATAATTATATTTACTTACATGATATATTTTAATTTCATTTGAAAAATTAAATATTTTCATTATGCTTTGATCAAATTCTAATTTATACATTACATCATGAAACAGATATCTAAATATTAACATTGATTCCAAAAACACTTAAATAAACCATTAATGGTTTATAACACCCATAAATGAGTGAGAATTCTACATCTTTTCCTCTTATAATTCAACAAGGTCAATTTGGTCAATACATTAATCTATAACCTAAAAAGACATATTACTAGTTCATCATTAAAATTTATTCATTAAATTTTTCATCTAAAATAAATTACTTATTAACAAGGATGTTGTTTTGGTCAATGGTTGGCAGCAATCCATTATCATCCTTCAGTCATGGGATCAAATCCCAGAGCCTTTTCAGATAAGATATGTTGTCACCAGGAATACATGTTTTCCTTTTTTTAGATGTTTATATAATTTTCATAATTGATATGATGTAGATCTTTGAAATAATGTTAATGAATAAATAAACTTTTATCTAAGGGTTTAATATATCCTCAATGAATAAAAACTTCATCCATTTATTTCTACATAAGTATTCCCTATGTATTGGGTTTATACATAATATCATTTATTGGTTTCTATATTATGGAACATTTTCATAAATAAAAAACACCTTAGGTTTAACCTAGGATATTCATATTCAAAATAATTCATAATGGTTTGTAATGAAAAAGAGAATTATCCTATGTGTATCCCCTAAGAGTTTCAGAATAAGTCCATAGTAAGGCCCATTGTTGTGTACCATGTTATGTCGAGTTATGCCTGATACCACTTTTTAGATTTGATACTAATATATATTTATCCAAAATCCACATCGACTTGCATTATCTAGACAGGGATGTATTTTCTGAAGTACCCACATAATGTCAACGTTACTAAAATACAAGTGTGTTATTTTATAATTATCATCAAATTATACCTTAAGGGTTATATTATCTAGTCAAAATTTTCCTCAATCAAGATCCCAAGGTTGCTACTAAGCTTCATTTGATACCAACTATAGTGACCTGACCCCATAATGCCTAGAGACACTTTCTGCTATCAATTATATTGGAATGATTACAAGGAATCAAATCTTGAAAGACATAGAGGTTAGAAGTCCAAGTAAACCAGATACATACATGTGTCGTGTATTAAAAATTAATATACAAATTACAGCGTAATTGTTTACTAATTAAATAAAGTTGAAAACAAATGTATTTAATATATTATATCTATAAGATTATTTCATAGTATGCTTCAGGAATTACTGAAAAAAATTAAAAATAACGGTGAACTCAAATTCCCATTAAGGGTATAGTATAGTGGAAGAAAAATTGAATCAATATTAATAAATAAACACTGTAAGGAACATAAACGAACACAATTACTTGTAATAGATATATTGAAATTGAAGTAAATTAACTATAAGTCATGCTAAATGAAAAACAGATTCCACTAAAATAACTATATAATGATAAATAAATATAGAAGTGTAAGAAACTAAAACATGTGTTATTTAATCAATTAACTAAGAAGGAAATTCATTCATATAAAATAATGAAAAATCACAGGGATAAATGATAAATGAATCTAAATTAGTGAAAATATTAATTATTGGACTTCATATATATGGAACATGAAGACCAATAACATCATTTCCTTTCGCAATATGGTTTAAAACTATGAATAGAAACTCATTTAATTTTTGTATCTTATTTTTCACATGAGAACATGTAGATGCATTAATGAGCTATATAAAGTCCTTGATCTACCCTTCATTTTCTGTCCAAATCATTCATCATATCTAATAGTCGAAATATATAATATTTATTATAAATTATCCATATTTAATAATGAATACATAATTATCAGTATCTACCCAAATAATAAAATATCCTTCAAAGTATACAATGCTTATAAATTGGTATACAATTTCAGAAACACTAATATTCATTGTATGATTATATTAATATTCAAGTAAATTTACAATGAAAATTTATTACAATATTATGATTGTTTTAAGAGAAACATAGAAATCAAAAAAGGATATTAGGTTACAACGATAATAATTAAGAACCATTTTAGGATAATAAGCATTAAATTTTCCAATGATTCCCATACTAGTTTGAATCATTTTAATCATAATCACCATAATGGTATTCCATTAAATGAAACATATAATATCATTAGAATAATTTAACTCATGATTATATATTTCAAAAGGACTATATACACCATCTAAAACAGAGTTAGTTTATACCAACAATAGTTTCTCAATGGAATGTAAATTGAGACAAAATCCCTTACCTTGTATTTCCTTTATGGTAAACATACTTTAACATCCTTTATAAAATACATATGATAATTATATAAATTCTTGAGAACATTTTTCATTTTTATCAGTAATATTATTTCTCTTATTACCAAGTTGCATACAACTACATAAACAATTATGTTTATGTCAAGTGTTTTGAAAAAAATTGGTTTATATGTCAAAAACAACATGGGAAGGTCAACTATGGTAAAATTTATTATTATATAGCATCTGAAGAATAATTATAATGATTAATTTATCTTATTTATAATAAAATTGTAATTTTATAACCAATAAATATATATGATTATGAAAAATGAATCATTGTTGCAATCCTGGAGATGGTAGGCTGTATGTACGCATTAGTAATGTTCTCATTTTTCAATGATCGTTATTGGAAGAAGGTAATAAACAATATATTTTTCAAAAATGAAAAATATATCAAAAAGTTCATGTTATTTTATTGTGTATACTTATATATATAATTCATGTGATGTAACATAGTGTTGAGGAGGTGGTAGTCCACCTATCCAAGGTTGACATTATCACTTTTTAGTGTGAGAAAGGGTAATAAAGAAATGATATATGTATATATTATTTCATTAATAACATATATTTGTTTTTACATATAACGTCTTAACTTATAATAAGCCTTTATACAACCCATATATCATTTGATCAAATCACATCGCTTTTAGGAGGTGGTAGTCCACACTTCCACAAACGATGTTATCATTATTTGTTTTCAAAAAATAGAATGTATAATTATATTTATTGTAGAATATTTATAGAAGTTTAAAAAAATATAAAATATCATATATATCATATTTATATATATTTTATAATATAATTTTCTCCATGAGATTCGATTATGGAAAAATGAACAATCATCGTTTCGTGAGGCGGTAGGTCACTGTGCACGTAAACAGAATATTTATTTCCCATTATATGCAAGTGTGTGTAAGTGTAGGAGTAAAATTAACATAACTATATAATATTATATTAAGGATACATGTAATGTTTTATAATAATGTTATCATATTTATTGAATTAGTGGATAAAATAAATAAAACTAGAGTGATTAAAGAAATATGTTACCCCATAATTGGGTAACTCACTTTGGTTTTCACCAAAGGGATTTCACAAATTTTGATCAATAAAAATGGAAGATACAAGGAGGAAGGTATCTATTTTTTGTACTAAATTGGGAATATATTTTATGATCATATGTTGTTTTAGTGATATGAGGTAGTGGGAGGAACATAATCCATTTATAGTAGAGTAGTGTCACTCGTGTAATATTTTGAAAAAATGGAACTCAAGACATGATTTTTTATTTCATGTGGATAAATAATGGTCCCAAATCAATAAATGGGGGGATTGAGTTAAAATATTGTCTGACTATGTCTTTTGGTATATTTTCTAGGTAATATTAGGCCTTAATCTCAGGGTTTAGTCCCTTATGAAGATTAATTTTACCTTAATCATTGAAATTAATTTTATATACATTCTTTAATTATTTTGGTAAAAACTAATTTTAACATTTTAAATATTATACATTATTCTAATTACATATATGGAATATATTCATCTAAATTCCAATCTTATTAGTGGAACAAATTAATATAAATTTTATCCTATAAATAGGACGAGAATTCAAGTTTTTAAAGTTAAAATGTTCAAACATTTACTATGTTTTTGTATTCAATTTCAAAGTGAAATTCATTCCAATGACCAAAATTATATTAATGGATAAAAATATGACCCAGTTATTATCTAGAAGAAATATAATATATAATTCATCCTTGTTAATAAATAATAAGAAATATATGTTTAGAATAAAAAATAATAATTTTTTAGTATTCATTATAAATGAATCATTGCAGGAAAAATACATATTTAATTTATATAATATATTAAATGTGTTATAAATAATCTGTATATTATGTTCTCTTACATTCTTTTTGTTATGCGTTATACATGCTATGGAATACAATGGCCCTACATTATATTTTCGGGGCATTACAATATTAAAATATATATCATGATGTTACATCACCACAATTGTTCTTATGGTGAGATGTTTCTAGAGAAATTTATCATAGATCATTAAATAAATTTTGAAAAAATGAAAATAAGGTATTTGAACTATGAATCATTTCATCAAAAAAACACATGAGGATGCCAATTTTTTTGATAATTTGGTTACTAATAAAGTAATATGTTGTGATGATCTCAATATGGCTAATGACATACCAAATGAGTTACTCCCCCTTTTTAGAAGGGACTTTTATATGTTTCTATTTTTATACCTCTATATATTTCCTTAAACTAATTAAATACGCATTTCCTCTCTTGTATGAACATATTTTTTTTCCAAAATATAGTGATTTAAATTAAAAATGTAGAATATTTTGATGAAAATAGGTTGTAATAGAGTATTGAGAGGATTAGTAAATGAGAAATGATTAAAAATCCTAAGAGTAATATGTGTAGAATGAAATGATAGAAATGATAAATTTATATTATCCTATATTTCCATTTCATTCACTTTCAAAACAAAAAATATAAGGAGTATAATTATCAAAAAATAGTGGAATTATATAAGTTCGAATAAATGATGATTTTTTAATGATATGGAAATCATGAAATCATAATCAAAATTTCACAATTAATTATCAGCAATAAAATTAATCGTAAAAGAAATATAAAATTTATATATACGATATGCTATCAACAATGATTCAATTTAATGTACAATGATGTTACATTTTCCATGATGTTATTCTACACGTTAGAATATTATATAATAAGTAATTTATAAATAATTATGTGATCTTGTTTTATAGAAATATTCGATAGAAAATAATTTTTTTAGAGAATTTGGGTGACTATCCATTATAGTTGAAGAGTATGGATTTATACCTTTTTTATATGAAAATATAAAATTGTCATATTATTTTAGATATTTAAATGATTAATGTTGATAAATATTATCTTCATGAAAACATTCAAATTTCATAAAGGATATGAGATTCATAATATCCATTGATCCTTGAGAGAAGTTTTTATGAAATTGAAAAATAAATCATAGAGGTGAACAAGGGAAAACAGTTATTTCAGGTTGGTGATAATGATACATATTTTAGAGTGAATTATAATGAAATATTTTAGGTAGATAAATAAAATAAATAAATGAATGTTTTAGTGATATAGATAATTAAAGAGATAAATGGGAATTTTATTTTATTGTAGAAATAAAAAAAATTATTCATTTTACACCACTAGATTAAATTGAAAAATTTTAAGTCATTGGGGTTACAACATTTAATATTTTTTTAAACAATCTTATATTAATAGAATGATAATATTTAAACAGCTTCCTAGAATATATGTTTAATGATATTAAAATATAAAATTTGTTAAAATATGATTAATATAATAATCCAAAATTACTAAATTTTAATTACACAATAAATTCATTTTAATTTTATCATTATGAATATAAATAAATTAAGATGCAACCATGACCCTTAACAAATTATTCTAAGATAGGATTAATAAGATAAAATTGAAGGAAGATAATTTATAGAGTAAGGAATTATAATATATAAATCGATAAAATGGATGAATCTTGATTAAAAATTAATGACAATGAATTTAATAATTCACCTAATGAATTCAAAGATCACATAAGAAAATATAATTTATTAATTTAAATATTTAATGAATAAAAGCATAAATTTCCTAAAGATACCCACGATTGACACTATATATTCATAAGGATATGACACAGATGTTAAAAATATCACCATGATTCCTAATATTAATCTTGTAAGAATGAGTATGGATTATACCACTAGTATTGAAAATCCATTCTTGGATTATGTTTTTACAGAAATTATAAAACAATATTCTTGGTTGAATAGAATTTTTGTATGATTCTATGAAAATATCATTATGATATAAATCTTTTTTCAATACCTAAATCATATTTTTGGATTTTCCTTATAATTATGAATTTTAGTTACATTGTAAAAAATTATATTTAACAAATATCATAATATTTATAATATCAATAATATATTAGCATAAAATATAAATATTTGAGACTATATTTTGAATCTAAAGAGTATATAGTTTGTATGATTATAAATTAAAAATATTGTTTTTTATTTAGAAACCTATTATTATAATTTCTCAATCATTGTAATATTTTTCAAAAATAAACTATTTTAAAGTATTAAACTCAAATGATTTTAAAATTCATTATATAATTTTTCAAAACATTAATATTATCAGTAAAAATTCAAATAATGAATTATAATTTCAAAATTAATAACCAAGAAATTATTTTTAATAAAAAAATATATGTTATGGATGGTAAAAAATATTTTCAATCATGAACTACATCATGATGGTTTATGAAAAATTTGGTATATTTGAATTATTACAAACGGGTTGGTTTCAATGGGAATGTGGTAGTTTATCTAATATGGAAACATCATTTTTTTATCACATTGTTAGTGTTATAATTTTATGTTTACCATTTAACATTTTTTAGTGCAATAACGAGACATTTTATTTTTATGAAAATATTTAAAAGAAAAATAATTATAGATTATAAATGTACATGTGGTTGTGTAGAGATATAATGTGGTCATAGTTTCATATTAAAATTTCTAATATTTTCTTTAGTCATGAATGTAGTGTTTTTCCTTGGAGCGACATAACCAGTACTTAGTTACCGGGGTCAATTCGTACCCCTTTTTCTAATCATTCTTTTTTTCTTTTTCTTTCTATTCTATTTCTCTTCTATTTTATTCATTTTCGACACTTTCTTTAGGTTTAATACCCACCCTTAGGTTTCTTTAGCATGTTGAGAGGAGTGGGAATGAGACATGTAGATATGAGAGATATGGAGATGAGGTGTCCTCACAGAGCTGAATATGAGTTGGATCATCCTTCGGTAGTTTAGGATCACATGTTAAATAAAAGTGTAAATATTTTCTACCCAGAGGTAGTACCATTTAGTATTTTCACCATGAATCATCATATATAAGTTTTTTAGATGTTTAAATATCATTTTTATGTTGGTGGGGATGCATTGAGGTTCGATCTGCTGAATTTCGGTAAAAATTGGTGGTTTCTAGATGTTCATAAGTGTTTCCCATTTGGAAAATAGAATCCCAAGCATTTTTCTTCAAGAAGATACAACTTTTGTTATTTCTACTTAAATAAGATGATATTTTTAGAATTACAAGTCATGTACATCTTGTGCATACCTTTTAAGAGTGTTTAATCGTATTTCAATGTACTTGGACTTATAAATTATTTGGGATTAATTTCATTCTACCAAAAGTACATACCATGTAGTAGAACATGGGATATGTATAAATGTACGTGGTTTGATGGATGTTTTTATATAAAATGTTGTTTACTGGGAGAAAAAGGTGTTTTGTAGTAAATGGAAATGTGGTCGGGGACCTTGGAAGACACCATGTATTAGGGGGAAATGGAACTGGAATAATATATAGGTAAACTTCATGTTAGAAATTATCATGTAATTATAATTTCAATGACATTGTGTGCTCCCCATGTATGTATATGTACATGTACATGTGCACTTTTGAGATTATATTCTATGTACTAGAAATTACAAGTTGTTTACTTTCTTCAAGAAAGGGGTATTTCATGCCCATTTTCTGTTGTGTTATTATTGAAACTAAATGGATTCCATTATGATAAAATATATTTGTATATCAAAATAGAGGAACTTATTTAAAATTTAAAGGTATTCTGATGGTGTTTTGGTTTATTTGAGATAGATTTTAACGGAGTATCCCTTCACGGATGTGGTTCAAAAATCCTCTTGAGGGTTGGGATAATAGTTCATGAGTTTGTTTTTGGGTTTTCTCTTGTTGATCACCTATGTTGAGGATTCACAATAAGTCATTTTTATGATATATAGAAATATTATGGATGGTGTAATCATGTTTCCACTTGCATAATCTTAAAAATTTATTTCTCTAGGGGGGTGTTCATTTGGATAAATTTGGATGGAACGATGTCATGGGATATCATGCATGGCTTGGTTCCATTAATCAATGTTTGAGATAGTCTTATGGGACCTATTTGGATATTTACCTTTTGGGAAACGTCATTATTTAGGGTTTACATCAATGGTGTATCATGGGGTTTCTATTCTGGTTTTGGTGTTTTTTGATATTTCCCTTATATGTGAAGTGTTTCTTGACGATTTTGTTCTTTGTATGGTGTGTTTAGAATATTCAATTTTGGTTATGGTGTTTCATGATGTTTCCCTTCTAGGTGAGTGATCAATAGAATGTTAGCTATGAGACCGGTTATGGTTCCATCTACTATGCTTGGGCCAAGGTTTTTTTACTAGAGGAGGCCCTCATAGGGTATCATACTTGAGATGATGTTTTGAGAACCGTATATGGTTCCCCTTCCTTATTATCTTGTAAGATGGTTTATGATGGTCTCATTATCCCATATTAGTGTATTAAGTTGTTGTAAATCATTGTGTATGAGTGTGTGGGATTTGAGGGTCATGGGTTTTCTTTTTCGAGACTAAATGGGAGATTATAACATTGTGAATTTAATTGATTGGGTGTTTCTAATGATATTTAATATATTTATCTCTATTATTTGTTGGTCATTGTGAGGAGGGTCTAGGGAGAAAATAAATGATCTGGACAAATAAAACCATCCTGGTTTTTCATTTAACCTTTTCTAGGGTTAGTGGACCATGCAACATATTGAACTCCTAGAAATGATTATAGTGTTTGGGGTCTAATTAGGTGGAAATTATTTGTATTGATCTATTCAATATTTACTAGATATTCCTACATAAACTTTGGGGCAAGGTAGTGTTGTCCTGTTGTTGATAAGAAATTCTTATAACCAGTTCAAATTATTCATTTGAAGTCCAAGAGACATGTAGATGAACATCGGTGTCTTAGATGGTTGGGATGTTATACTGTGGTTCATAATTGATGCATGTCATTAGATTAGACATTAGGCAACCTTCTTGACTATGAATACATGCTAACTGTACTCGTTTCTTGCGCCATAGTTTTCAATTCCATTAGATGGGGCTAGAGTGAGGAAAGATTTATCTCAACTGTCCTTCTTGATAGAGTGGGTTACGCTTTCCAATTTGTGAATAGACATTTAATACATTATTAGTTTGTAGTTGTTTTACAGAAGTCTCAGTCATCTAGGTAAGAGAATATTTGTGTGGAATACACATGTTATGAAAATAGATGTTAGGACAATCATTGGGGGCGACACACTACGATTTTATCCCAAACAATGTATGTGAGCCTCTATTAATGTACAAACATTATGTATACATTTAGGTTGAGCATCATATTTTTTGGATTTTTTAGGGACCCAATGTATCAATACTAATTGTAGATTTTCATGTAAGGACTGTGGTTCTTGTCAGATCTATTCTACATTGATGGAAACCAAGCATGCAGTTTTTTCCTAGAGGATTAGTAAAGTATTATATATTTATTTTCCTTTATTTTGTATATATATGTTTTCATCCCCATTAGTGACCATTTCATTTTTTTTATTTTATTGTTTTAATGTTTATGTTTCATTATATATATTATAACTTATTTTATTTATTTATTTATTTTTGTGCACTATCAATTTCCTATATGTTTATGTATTTAATTTATTAATATTGTTATTTCACTATTATTTGAGTTTATATTCTCCCCAATGTATCCTTTTAATCCCTCTCCCATATTTAGTATCCTCTTGTTTATGGGGTGGAAGACTAGTGGTTGTGTTGTGATCCAGGTTGGGTGAAACATTAGGTCAACCTAGGCTGATTCATGATAAAATGGTATCAGTAGAAGTTTACATCTATTGTCTTATTATTTGTAGAGTTTATAGAAAAGAGATATAGGAATTAGTGAGTTATTGTGATAGATATCAGTTTGATGCAACATTAATAATTTTTCCCATAGGAAGTCCAAGATACCAATGTTTTGGGATTACTATTATAGTTTTTTTGATATTAAAGGTGTCTGATTTTCACCTTTATTGATGAACTTCTGCTTGTGTTATTTATGAATTTTTAGTTTTGGATATTGTTTAAATGTAATGTTTTATGTGTCCATTAATCATGAAAAGAATGTAGTACCATCAATATTTCTTCCTTAATAATTTTTTTAAATACAATATAGGTTCATTTATTTTATTTTTCAAGAACAACCTATATGGAATTGTCCATAGAGCATCCTGGATGTATTCTACTGATCTGAACTATGGGTAATTGTTTCTGATTATATATCATTATAATAATTTTGGTAGGATATATATGTTAAAATAGATTCATTATGTTCTGTGATGGTGGAGAAAATAGTGTGGTTTTGGTAATGGCATTTGAAATAATTGCTAGTGTCGTTGGATCGATGATTGAATTCATTATTGATATATGTTTAGATCAATCTAAATTTTCCTTGAGGATGTGGTAGACCTAATATATTTTATGGTTTGATAATGGATTCCATATGATTGGTAAATGGATCACTGAGGGTGAATATATTTTCTTGGATTCATGGATTTATTTAATGTTCAGGTTTTGATGGGTGTATAGCCTTATTTCCTTCTAGTTTTACTTTTGGTATCAAAGTGGGAAAATTATTAGGAACTCATGGTTTTGGATCAACATATGAGTAGATTTTGATCATGTGGTTGATCTTATAATTATAATGATTCCTCTTTTTTTATGAAAAATGTTGTGGTTTCTCTAGTTTGTTTGATTTAGCTAATGCGATAAGAATGTTATGTGTGTCTTGGATTGTTTTACTTGAATCAGTAGGTTATGGATTTCTTAACTGTGAGAGTTTTCAAGAAGATTTTGGATTATTACTCATCATTATAGATCTTTTCACGAAACATTTTGTAATTTTTTGATTAAAATACGTATAATTTGATTTTTTGTTATTTGGTGGTTTTTAGGGGAAAATGTATTTTTTTTGTTTCATGTGACCTCAGTTACTTTTTATAACCACCCTAGTTGTCATGAAAGTGTGAATATACCATATGAATAGATATTTTTGTAATGTAAATTCATTCTAATTTTGATGGTATATTTATTATTTTATTAATTAAATTTTATCTATTCACACATCTGATTTTGGGGATATCTTTTATCTAGAGTGTCAGAATGGAATAATGACATCATAGTTGAGTCTAGAAGTATGAATTTTTCATATGAAAGGCATAATATTTCATTAATCAATGGGGGTGGGAAAAACCCACTTCCCATTCTTCTCTATTTAGAATTTAAATATTAATTTTTTCTTTATTTTTAAATTTTATTTCATTTTAACCGTTTATTAATTTTTAATAATGTGTATTCCCCACCCTTGGGGGTCATCATCAAATATATAAGAGATGGAAATGGTTAAGGAGAGAAGATGGAGACATTGATGAGGCGATTCTGTCATGGATCTTATGTAAGGTCATATTGTCATTTGGTATCTGTGGATCAGTTATCAAATCAAAGAAATTATAGTTTTCACCCAGAGGAAATCCTTTTTCACTATTTTATCCATAAATCCTCATAGTGGTTTTTATGTTTTAATCTTGTTTTCAATGTATAGGGACTCATATATGGTCAATATGGTGAGTTTTGTGTGGGGAAATCATGGGTCTCATTATATTTTAATGGGTTTCCCATTTAGTAACCCCAATCACATGGTGTGTGGTTTCAAAAAACATTTCATGTGCCATTAATTTTTAGGAAGAAAAAATTGGAATGACCCACTATGTACATTACAAACAAATTTTGTTGTAGTTTTTGACCATGTGTTCCAAATTTTCGTTAGCTTTTGTGATGGTCGATTCCAGAATCAGTAGCTCCAGTCAGTATACTTAAGCGTATTCAACCCAGATGTTTTATCTTTAATTCATGAAGACTTTAGTATTTTCTTGTTCAATACAGGATGATAGAGGAGTCATTTACAACAACACTAGATCAAGTTTTCCCTAATATTTAATGCATTTCTCTCTTATATTTTTTGTTTGTTTTGAGGCGCTGATAAGTAGCTAATTAATGATCTATATGAGTGAAATAACCCAAATTTATCTTTTCTCCATGGCTAGGGATTGTCTAATATGAAGGATATTGTGCTCCCAATATAGGGAAGTATGTTTATGGAAAGATGAAGCTTCTCATATAAGAGCTGTAAGTTTCATTAATGCCATGTTTTTTTGAAGGGATTCTATAAAATGGTAGTATTTTATTTTGGTTTGCGGGAGCCTATATAGCTAGTTCAAATCTTAAAAATGGAGACCCAGATCTTATTATATTTTAATCATTTTATTTTATTCATAGTATAATATATTATGGTCTGGAATACATGGATGTCCATATATTGTATATTGGATCTCATTATTGATTAACAGAATGTTCTTGATGTTGTCAATTCACAATCCATGGTTCATAATTTATCTAAATTAATTCATAGAAATTGTATATATAACTTGAGCATCATAATAGAACCCATGGTATTTTGTTTCCTTTGTATAGAACATTTTTTTTATTTATTTATTTCTTTTATTTTTTAGCTATTCGTTTCATCTAGTATGCATATGACATGTGTTTCTTGCAAATTTGTTGATATCAAATATTGGGAACACTCATGGGGGTAGCCTACTGAGATATTTGTTAATCCCTTAGTATTTGAACCTTCGTGTATGTCAAGAACTTATTTATACTATCAGGTTGAGAACATACATCAATAGATCATGGAGATAACCAATGTTTCATGATTTTTTAGAGATATAATTTTTGTGACATTGTGATAGATCAGTTTAGTTTTAATTGAGACATGGAATTTGGTTCAAATTGTAGTTTCAATTGGGCCTTATATATTTATTGCATTTAATTTTTTTCTTTTTATGTTATAATTAAAGTGGGATACTAGTTTTTTTTGTTTGATTAAGTAGGTTATATTTCATTCAATTTATTATATATTGTTTCATTTATAAGGTAATATATGTGCACTATATTATTCACAGATATTTGTGTTTTTGTAGTTAAATTTTGTTTATTTTAATCTCTAATTTGAGAGAATATCTTCGCCATTATATAATTTTAGTCCCTCACCACTAGTCATCTACCTATGGTGTAAAGGCTGGTAGGATTAAAACCTTATTCTTTGTCGGATCGACTTATTAGATATGTCTACCGGGCCCAGTTAGTGGTAGTAACCTTCATAAATGTGAATTAGGGTATAAAATCAACCTAATGATAATAATCCTAGAAATCATAAAAACATTTCCAAAAATGTATAGTAAAGGGAATGAATAACCCATAATCTTCCCATATCAATTATTTCCCACTTATGGAGGTACTTTCATTGAATAGTCACATCTTATTACCAAATTTCCACTCCTCTCATTTATAATAGGATACATTCACCAAAACACTTTTTATAAAAACCCTACTCTTTATTACACACATAAACATGATTTATTAAATAAAACATTCACTTGATAAAACATAGAATAACGAGAGGTCTAGTGTCTTTCGGGATTAAGAAAATTACATAACAACTTAGACATAAAACACGATGTATTTATTGAAATCTTATTTTACATGACCACTACATTCCCAAGTACTTAGCGTTTCATGGGATAACCTGAGGACATGCATAAGAAAAGTGTCATCTATAAATCCCATAAAGGTAGTAAAAAATGCATCACATTAAGGATACAATACATGTTAGTCAATAGGAATATCAATAGATCATAATAGAAACATGAATATAAAGGCATGATATAGCATGTTTATCATAACATAGAAATGAGGCAATAACATTTAACATGATTTTAGCAGGAGCCAAGGATCATTGTACATGGAGCATGAATAAACCCTCATTTCACTTGAATTAACATGATTAATACCTCATAGAACTTGATGTATCATGATACTAATCTTTACCCACTGCATTGGAGCACAATTAGGTCACACACTTCTTAAAAAATACATTTCATGCACTAATATGGCACATGAATCATATAAAATAGATTCATTAAATACCATTATTTATTCCATGATAAAGGAATGTGGAATTCATACATGAAACATTGTAATCAATACCTAAATGTAAATAAATGTGAATACCCTTGATAGAGAAGTTGGCATGGTATTCACTACACATTGACTTTGGATTAAAAAATCATTGTGCAATTTCGGAAACATAACATCGTTAAATAAGATATCATAAAAATGGATGATGAGATAGAAAGGGGTGTCTCAACATATGTACATGAAATGGAAATTAAGGGTTAATATATGTACAAGTCCCAACTATAAAACTGGAATTTAGATTCATAACACAAAATAATTTCTTCAATGTAATTGAGAAGAGTGAAATTCCTTATAGAATTTCGGCACGGTAATTAGTGTACATGGGAGGCATTAATGAGAATGAAATTGGTATCTCACCATTCAAAAATAAATAGGAATGTATGGGGGAGGTGTGAAATCATACCTCAGCATTTAAAAGTAAAAATAAATGTACATAACAATATTTAGATACTTGGATAAAATTATAAAGAAATAAATCCCTTACTTGGAATTGTGATCCCAAAGGATTGGGAGAGGCATGTGATAGGCTTCTTGGGAGCTTGGGATGTCGTGGGAAGATTCTAGATATAGTAGTGAATAGGTTTTATGAACTCCAAAGGCTTTGAGTGAAGAGGAAGTCGGATCTTGAAAGGGTTTATATAGGAAAGGATAGATAATTTATTATTATTTATATTTTGGAGACTTCACATTAAACGAATCAAAATCTCAAACCAGCCCATGGTTTTTTACCATGGTTTTTTACATAGGTGAATGGAAAAAATTATTTTATAAGGAAAATTTCGCAACTTCTTAAATTAATGGGGCTTCTTTTGTGGAGGTGAGTCACACTCTTAAGGAAAACATTTTTAAAAGATAAAATGTTTTATAAGTAATGGAGGGTCCACTAAGGGATCATAAAATTAATCAAAAATATATAAAATCACATTAGTTTAAGGGTTAAACATCTATTGTCCGAACATATCATTTATAGTATTTTATTACATCATTATTGGGTCATTATGATGTCATAACACAATTATATATTTAAAAGGAATTTAATTTAAACCCAAAAATTTGAATGTCTCATAAAATAATGAAATATTGACAATTGGATAAATTCGACGTCCTATCTCCAAAAATAATATTCATATTTTATAAATAATTTTTTAAATATGTGAATTTTTAATTTTAATAAAATAATAATCATTTATAAAAAATTCATGTGTTTTGAAAAAAATAGCTTTCAAACCATAATAATCATTACAATTTCCTTCATAAATTTATACGATCATTTATATTTAATAATGATTTATTTAATAATAATCATAATATTTTATTAAAATATTATTTAATTCTAAAATCCATTAATTCATGAAAATATATTTCATAGATTAATATTACATAAAAATACTATTTGCGTGTTGAAAACAATTTACAAAGTAACAATAATAAAATTAATTTATAATCATTATACAAAAATAATTTACATAGTAATAGTGCTAGGTTTTGTAACTTATCCCTTTAAAAAACCTGCATAAGTACTTAGGGTAAGCTGCGCGATGGTGAAAGACTCTTGGGGTGGCTCGGATTACATCACTAGAGTGGTAATCTATATAAACATCCACTTTAATCATAGGTGGTTACACAAAAGCTTAATATATTCATGCTCAGCTAGGTATTGGTCAAGATCAAAGACCAATGACGTCACCTCATTTCTAAGCTCTGAAAGATGGGCTTCGTACGAGGAAAGTCTACTGGATGAGTCAATCATTTCTTTTTTCTGAGTAAATTGGATTTGATAAAGCCCTATATTTATACTAATAATCTTCTCACTATTAAATGGCTATATTATCTACAATAACAATTCCTAGTAGTATTTTAAAATTAAATAACATAAAACCAAGGAAGTTCGTAATTTTTACCTAACAATTTTACATAATAAAACATTCAAATAGATCAAGAGATATTTTTATTAATGAATGTTTGGGTTTTTACAATCTTCCCCACTTAAGAAATTTCTCCATCAAAATTTCCTTTTTTCACACTTAAAATATGCAGGTAACTAAACTTCATTACTTCCTCTAACTCCCACATTGTTTCTTGAAACTTTTGGTTTCTCCACAACACTTTCATGAGGGGAATTTTCTTATTTTGTAGAACTTTTTCTCTACGATCTATAATCATCACAAAATTCTCTTCATAGGAGATTTCATTCTCCAATGGTACCACCTTTGGATTGATTACATGTGATGGGTTAGGTATGTACTTCATCTAGTGTGATATATGGAAAACATCATGTACTTAAGATATCGATATGACACTGCTCTAATGAGATCGAGGATCTTAAAAGGGTCAATGTACCTTGGACTAAGCTTTCCCTTCTTGCCAAATCAAACAAACCTCCTCCATGGTGATATGCATAGTAATACCGTGTCTCTGATATCAAACTCTAGGTCCCGTCAATGATTACCAGCAGAGCTCTTTTTACAACTCTGAGAAAATTTAATTTGTTTCTTAGATGGTCTTGACCTTTTCCACCATTTCGTTGACCATTTATGGACCAAGTAGTTTTCCCTCCCCAACTTCATCCCAATATGTCATTGTTCTTCACCTCTTCCCATTCAGGGATTCATAAAGAGCCATTGTGATGCTTTAGTGGAAACTGTTGTTATAAGAGAACTCAACCAGAGGAAGATGTTGATCGCATCCTCCTTTGAAGTCCATTGAGAATTCTCTCAACATTTCTTCATGTTTTTTGATAGTCTGGTCAGATTGGACATCAGTTTGAGGATGATAAGAAATAAAAAATATCAGCTCAGTATATAGATCATGTTGAAGATTCTTACAAAACATAGAGGTGAATCTTGGATCTCGATCGGATCCAATCGATAGTGGTACTCCATGCAGCCTTTCCACATATCTAATGTATATACTTTCCAGTAGATCAAATGAAAAATCTTCTCAAATTGCAATGAAGAGTGAAGAATTTTTAATATTATCCACAGCAACACAAATTTTACTATTGCATTTGGATGTCATTAGATGATTGGTGTCGAAGTCCATGGTGATGTTATCACATTTCTATGCTGGTATTGTTTGTAGTTGCATCATCCCCTTAGACATTGGCCTCTCTTCCTTCACTTACTAACATACCAGACACTTTGATGTATATTCAATGATCTCCTACTTCATTTTATCCCCCCAAAAATGCTCTCAAATATCTCGTTAACTCTTTGTGTTTCCTGGGTGAATAGAGAAATTGGAACTATGTGCATCATATAAAACATAATTCTTCAGCTCGGGACTTGATTGAACACATAGTATTTTCCCAAATATCACAATTCCTTCTTTATTAATATTGAGATCTGTGGATTTCCTTTTTCTGATAGCTTCTAGTTTCTTATTAATTCCCACATCATCCTTTTGAGCATCCTGTAACCTTTCAAAACGATATGGTTGAGCAATCATTTGTGAATTGATTGATGATGTTATCTTCTTTATGATTACCATGTCCATCTTCATCAAATATAATAAGATCAAATCTTTTTCAATTATCTTCAATAATATAATTGCGGGGTCCTCTCAACATAGTACATCTGAAACCTTGTTCTCTTTCCTAGGGTGGTAATGTATTGAGAAGTCATAATCTTTGATCAGTTTTAACCATCTTTATTGGCGTATATTCAACACTTTTTTTCTGAATATATAATTTAGGCTTTTTTGTTCTGTATATATTTCAAACTTCTCCCCAAAGAGTTAATGCTGTCAAATTACTAATGTGAATATCACAGCAGCCAACTCCATATCAAGTGTTGGATAGTTCTGCTCATTAACATTCACTTTCCTTTAAGAATAGGCAATGACTTTGTCATTATGAATCAACAATCAACCCATGCCCTTCTTCTAAGAATCCCTAAATACCACAAAAAGTACTCCACATGTGGGTAATGTGGGCATAGGTGCTGTGATAATCATCATTTTCAACTCCTTTATATTTTCTTCACATTCATCAATCCAAGAAAACATGACTCCCTTCTGAGTTAACTTGGTAAGAGGGTTTGACAATCAGGAGAAATATTTCACAAATAAATGATAATATCCAGCTAAACCGAGGAATATATGGATATTCATCACCAATGTAGGCCTCATCCAACCCTCTATTATAGTTATCTTTGATGGATCCATATATATATCAATTCTTGTGATGATATGAACAAATAATGAAACCTCCTTCGACCAGAACTCACAATTGCTATACATTTCATAGATCTTATCCTTTCGTACGGTCTCTATTATAGTTTTTAAATGCTCCTCGTGCTCCTACTTGGTTTTGGAGTACATTACAATATCACCTATAAAGACTACCAAAACATTGCCAAGGTAATGTCTAAAGACTTTATTGATCATGTCCATGAAGATTTTTGGAGGACTAGTGAGTCTGAAAGGCATTACTATGAATTCCTAATACCCATATCTTGTACGAAAAGCAGTCTTTGGGATATCATCCTTCTTCACCATTACATGATAATATCCATACCGTAGATCCACCTTGGAGAAGTATTGTTCTCCATGTATCTAGTCAAACAAGTCATTAATTTGGGGTAAGGGATAGTTTTTCTTTATTGTGATTGTGTTAAGCTCATGATAATTGATTTGGAGGATCATTGACCCATCCTTTTTCGTGACAATGTGGACTGGTGCACCCCAAGGTGATGCACTTGGGAATATAAACCCTTTCTCTAGATTCTACTAGAGTTGTTTCTTCATATCTTTAATCTCTACTACATCCATTCTATATGGATTCATGGATACAGGAAACTCCCCAGGTAAAATATCGATTGATAATTTTACATCTCTTCTATGAGGAAGACCAAGTAATTCCTTAGGAAGCACATCAGTGAATTCCCTCATAATAGAAATGTATTCAAGGGTGGTTTCTTCCTCAGAAACAATCATCTGAGCAAGATAAATGTGTTCGTAGGGAAGTAATATCCTCACATGAGATGATGTAGCTAAATAAGAATCATCCTCCACCTTTTACTTTTATATAATCTATGGTTGATTCTCAATATAGCTTGTGATTTCCCTCTAATGGAAATTTATGTTGGATCTATATAATTAAATCCAATTCTTGATGAGAATTGCGTCAAATTCCACTAGAGGGAGTATGAAGAGGTTCTGTTTGAAGTTCAATCAATAAATTATGAAATAAGAGGAGTTATATTCCTAGGATGTAATGAATGCCACATTTTCCATAGTCAAAGACATCTATACATTCAAGATTTGTGGTGGTGCATGGATTATTATACTAATCACGTGCTATGTAAAAGAATTGTCGAACCAGAATAAAAAAGTATGTCACTAATATTGAATGAATAACTAGAATAAATGTGACCACATTATTGATGGGGTTCACTTCGGTGGTGGTGATGGAAAAATATCGCCCATGCTACCTTGGAGGTTGTTGGTTACCTCTAAAAAACCTTCTCTTAGGGCACTGATTTACAAAGTGCCCCTGTACTTTATAGTTAAAGAAATGAAAAAGGCTTTGAGGTTTGATCATAGAATTCCTCCCAGCCGCATGTTTTTCATTCTGATGGTTAATAGTCAGGTTCCCTTCTCGTCCACACCTAAACTGCCTCCTCACACCCATTAGGCAAGTTCCAGGGTGCATCTTTCCGCACATTTGGAAAGTGGGGTTCCGGATTTTCTTTTCACCATTGGATTTATCCATCTAACCACAATAATTAAATTCCAAATAATGTGTCTTATCCTCGTGATACCAATAAAATTCTGTAATCTCCATTTCGACTTTTAGGGAACAAAAGACATTTTTTCTCATAACTCTCAATGTCACAGATCGCTAGGGATTTCCGTAGGCTAGGTTTTTTCCCACCAAAGAAGTGTTCAACCTTTTATTTAGGGGTAATGATAATGCCAAAGGCATATTTGTGCAAGTCTTGTGATGTTTTCCTCGTATGAATTGATGGAGTCATCATCTTTTTTCTTGAGGTAAAGGAAGTCCATTTCCATCTTATTTTGGAGGGTGCACGAAAAATATTTATTGAAAAACATTTTCTGGAAATACGTCCATTCCAACCAATTGATCGCTTCCTCAGGCTTCGTATTTTTTATCAATTTCCACCATTTTTCAACTTCACCCTCCACATGATAAGAAACACAAGGGCCCTTCTCTTGTTCGGAACATTGAATATTGTAGAAACAATTTTCAACTATTTTGATCCATTGTTCAACAAATGAGGGATCAGATGATCCATTAAAAGTAGGAGGCCTCTATCTCAGGAAACTATCGATTGTGACATGTTCATTCATGAGGGAGGGTGGGTTGAGCATTCTTCTTGACCCACACATCTATTAAAGACATGAGTTAAATGGAAGAGTATCATGACAATGTTCAATATTCCTGCTCCCATCAGATTGGGAATCTCATTATAACAGTCGTCACATTATTCTCTACCTCAGTTGTTAGCCTGATTCCTTCTATTTACAAGCACTGTATGGAATAGAAGGAATGTTTGGGGTAACACATAAACAGGTAATCCAATGATAAAAACATATGACATATAAATAACTTTTATTTCCCTAACATATGAATCTATAGGATTCAATCTATGTTATCTATGATCTACTTCCCATCATTTATTTTTTGGGGGGGTTTTCTTATTCCCATATCTATGGTTCATACTATTATTTTGAATTTTCCAAGAATATCCCCTAGGAGTGTTGTAACCAAGAGTGTAGAAAGGCCCATTGTCGTGTTTTAGGATGCCCTGGGTCGTGCCCGAAACTTCTTATCAGAGTTTTTGGTCTTAGGTACATCAGTGCCCGAGCCACCTCTAACAGCTTGTATCCAGACAGGGATGTATTTTCATGATAAAATACATAGTCAATAATCAAAAACATTTGGGGATTTTTTATTATACTTAGTCTGGTCTCTAAGGAGTTCACTAGGTTTTTCTAATCATAATCCCAAAAATAACAAAACCTATCATCTGATACCCACTATAACAATCCTTCTCTTTATTACACCCTTAAACAAAGATTTATTACATAAAAAAATTCACCTAATACAACATATAATATTGAAATTTGGGGTGTGTTTGGGGCTTAGGAACATTACATTAGAACTTAGACATAAAACACAACGCCTTTATTGAAAACATCATTTACATGACCACCACATTCCCTCGTACTTAGCATCGAATGGAATAACCTAAGCACATGCAGAATAAAATGGTGAGATATAAAGCCCAAAAATGGAGTAAAAAAATCATGAAAATAAGGATACAATACATGTTAGGAAATAGGTTTATCAATGGAGCATAAGAGACACATGGACAAAAAGGCATGATATGTCATGATTATCATAACATGGGAATGTGGAAACAACATGTAACATGATTTTAGCATGATCCATTACTCACTGAACCTAGAGCATGAGTAAACCCTAATTTCACTTGAATTAGTTTGAGAAAACCCACATTTAACATGAAATTTAATGATACTAATTTTTACCCCATGCATTAGAGCTCCATCAGGGCGAGCCCATCGTAACCATTACATTTTATGCATAAATGTGCCACATAAATCATATAACATGGATTCTGTAAACATTATCATTTATTCCATGATAATTGATTACAAAATTAATACACAAAAAACATTAGTTAACATGAAAATGATCATAAAGGTGAATACCCTTGATTGATAAATGGGCTTGGTATTCACTACACTATGACTTTGGTTTAGAAATTCACAGTGCAATTTCGTCAGCATAACGGGGTGACATAAAATATCATAAAATTAGATAATGAGAGAGAAATGGTTGTATCTTCATATGTACATTACATGGTAGGTAAGGGGGTACTATAGCTACATTTCTTGACAATATTACTAAAATTTAGATTCATAATCCAAAAGAATTGCTTGAATGTAAATTAGGAGATATAAATTCGTTATAGAATTTCGGCATTGTAACGGGTTTACATGGGAGGAATTAATGAGAGTGAAAGGGGTATATAATCATTCAAACATAAATAGGGAAGTATGGTGGAGGATATAAATCATACCCCAAAATTTACAATTGAAAATAAAAGGACATAAAATATTAAGAAGCTTGGATAAAAGGATAAAGGAAGGAATCACTTATTTGGAAGTGTGCTCCCAATGGCTTGGGAGAGGCTTGAGAGAGGATTCTTGGGAGCATGGGGACCCTTGGGAGGACTCAATAGAGATGGAGGAAGAGTTTGGAGTAACTATAAAGGAATTGATTGAAGAGTAAGTGGGAGCCTAAGTGGGTTTATATTGGAAATGATAGGGAATTCTTTATTAATTATATTTGGGGCACCTCACATTAAACAAATCAAAACCACAGACCATACCATGGTTTTTCCCATGGTTTTTTTTCCAAAGGGGATTGAAAACATTATTTTATTTGGACAATATATGAACTTCAGAAAATAATAGGGTTGCATAGGTGGAGGTGAGATACACTCTTAAAGAAAACAATTTAAAAAAGACAAAATGGGTTATAAGTCATGGAGGGTCCATTAAAATATCATAATTTAATCAACAAAATATAAAATAACATTATTTTATTGATAAAAAATATATTGGAATAAAATATCATTTATTTTATTTTATTACATCACTATTGGGTCATTATGAATTCATAAAACAAATTATATATTTAAACAGCTTTTTATTTTTACCCAAAAAATCAACTGTCATGAAAAATTATGAAAAAATCACCGTTAGATAATTTAAACATCTTGATTCCAAAGAATTATTAATTTTATCTAAATAATTTTATAAATATGTTAATTATTTATTACAAAATAAATACTAACATTTATTGAAAATTCATGGCTTTTGTCAAAAACAAGATTCAATCCTTAATAACATTTACAATTGCATTCACAAAATTAAACGATCATTTATTTTTAATAAAAATTATTTTAATAATAATAATAAATTTTTATAAAAATATTATTTAATTCCAAAATACATTAATTTATCAAAATATATTTCTAAGTTATATATTAATTAAAAAATATATTTTCATTTTACGAACTATTTACATAGAAACAATAATAAAATGAATGTATAATATTTATACAAAAATAATTTATATAGTCATACCGCTAGGGTATTGTTACATAACCCCTTAAAACACCCACATAAGACATTTGGATAAGATGAATTATGTTACTAACGCTTGGGGTGGCTCAGATAACATCGCTCGAGTAATAATCTCTATGAACTTCCAGATGTCTTTAAGGTGGTTCTGCTCAAGCTTAATATATTCAAGCTTAGAATGGGATTGGGCAACAACGAAGACCAATGATTCCTCCTACTTTTCTATAATAGACAAATTGTCTTCATATGGGGTACATCTACTAGATGAGGTCATCGCTTCATTTGTCTAAGTAAATAGGATAATTTAAAATCTTTATATTTATACTAGTATTGTCATCATTGTTCAACGACTATATTAGCAATGGTAAAAATTTCAAACTGTATTATAAAATAATAAAAATAAAACCAAGGAAGTCCATTATTTTTACATAACCATTTTACATTATAATAAATTTTTATAGATCAATAGTAATTTTCATTAATGAAAGTTTGGAACATCACAATTTTCCTCATTTCACAATCCCTTTATTTTAGCTAAACTCTACAAAAAAAAATTTTCACACTCTTATAAACATTCTAGATGTTTTGGCCTCATAAAAGTTCACCCCATAGTTATATAATACAATTATAAATAGAGTAATTCAATGGAATATCAAGGACAATGTGTTTTCATTGAAGTTACTAATTATGATAATGGTTTTCATCTAAATTTTGATTAATGATTCATATTTTTTTTAAGTGATAATTTCTATTTATATTGATTGTATACTTATTATGTGAAATATTTTATTGAAATTTCCTTTTATTCATGTTAATTAATTTTTTAATCATATTTTCTTTATCAATGGATTTTCAGTGGAAATATATTATACCCATAAGGGTTTCTTATATCAAATTTACTTCTTAGGAAAAGTTTTTCATTATAATACTATTTTATTTTATATGGTGTGTGTAAGAACTATTTGAAATGTTATATCATAATTAAATCTCAAATTTCTATTACTTATGATTATATTTCATGTTATCTCTTTCATTAATCTTCCCATCTTAATTTTATTTTTTTTATACATATTCCATAATTACTACTTACATTATTTTTTGTGTGTACATAATTAACATTGGATTACTTTGATGATATATTTCAATAATTTTAAGTCAATCTTAAATTTTTCTTTAGTTCTTTTTTATTTTCATTTCATTGAAATGATTAAAAAGTTTTTAATATTTATCATCTAAATTATCCCTCTTTCATACATACACCATTTTCACCAATTATCTACATTCATGGTATATTTTCCGCCATGTATGTATTTTAATTAAATATTTCTTTAAATTTAAATGATTTAAATACAAATATTATGCTCTATGATTTAGTGGTTCTGAATATTCATATCCATGATTTATATTTATTAGGGTTTGTTTGTAGTATTATAAATTAACTTAAAAATGAATGAAATAAATATTTTAATGTTTCCCACATTGGTTTTTTGGTAAAAAAACAATATGTATCCTATTTCAATGTTGACCATGTGAACATATTCTTTTACAAAAATTATCATTTATTAAGATTCTTATTTCTTGTTTTTATATGGTTTTCTTGATTATTTTGAATTAATTATTACCTTTAAAAGATTATAAAATATTTTAACATTTTACAAAACTAAAAGTTTGTTATTTTAAAGGAACTACTAATTTTGTAATAGATTATAAATTAATACAATTTAATAAATGATGTATTCAATTTTTTGACCTTATCGAAGATTTTTTTTAACATAACTTTCGTAAAAATATTTAATTATATTTTTTAATGGGTAGTATTTAAAAAAAAATTGAAGCTCATATTTTTTCATTTTTTTGGAAAACATTATGAGTTTTTAGACATTTAAAAAATGTGATATTTTTTATTGATTTTCTAAATTATTTAACCAATAATATTAAATGTGTTTTTTACAACTTTTTCAAAATAATATGACTGAGATGTCATACAAAATCCAATGTCATATCTCTTGGACTACACAAATGTTTTCTCCAAGTTCACATGTGTGGCGCAAAGAAAATAAACCCGATGTGAAAAATTTATGAAGAGGCTTCTCTATCATTTACATACTAGGGTGAAAACATTTCATATTGTAATATTACCTATCTTGGACAATATAAAATAGATTAAATTAACTCTTCATGGACTTCCATAGCTGCGAATAGTTAAGGATAAAAATTCATAGAATACGGGATCTTAATTTGGGGAGATATCTCATGGACCTAGATAATAAAGTTTCAGAGACATAATTCTTGGACAATGGGATGTGTCAAATAACGGAAGATCTATATCATGGTATAGTGATATGACCAATGTGAATTAGAGGATTAGTAGGCTCGACAAAACACCAAGTTGTCTGTCGATTCTTCAAACATATTTTAATGATTTGTTTCTTAAACATTAACTCCTATTTTATAGTCATAGTGTTTGGACCATGGGATCCCTTATGAAACCCGACCACATTTGTTGAAACCCTACTTGAACTCCTAACCACACATGAGTCATACTCAGTGTGGGAAACAATGAAGAGTGAGAGATTTTCCCAAACATGTAGAAATGCACATTACGGTGAGGAGGTATAGGGTTGGGAATTTAATAATGATATCACCCCACCAACACGACATATGCAAATGAACAGAGCAATGATACCAATGTTGTTGGAATTCCACTAGGTTTCAGGGAATAGGAAATGAGGTATGTAAGGACATCCAGGATCTGGATATAGGGTGACCAATGGATAGGGGTTAATTGGTTACCATGTTAAAAACATTGGGACTTCATCCACCCTAGTTAGTAATGGGGAGTGAAAATGGAAAATTGACTGTTGACCGTAATGAAACATAGTATTTTCTATTTTTTAGTAGAAATTAATTAGGTCATTGTCCTAGAATGAGAGGTGATCCTTTTCAAAACTCCCACAATATTACCAGGTCAATTCGAATTTGAATGATGATAGAAATAATATCCAAGTAAAACATTTAGTGTGGGGATGAATTATTAATATTTTTGTATCAGATTATAAACTCCAGGATCCACACCAAAATGCATTAGATTTTTCTATGGGGTGTATCGGAACTTTGGATTTAAACATGGGTACTATAGATAGTTTATGGTCACATTTCATTGGGCAGAAGAAAACATAAAGAAGCTGTAGTTGGTGTAGTGCAGTTACAAACCATATGTGAATGATGACTAAGGAGGCCCAAAGAAACCCCCCACATCCCCAGGTTGACATGAACATAACTTAATGTCATGATTCGTTGTCAATTATTGCACTATAGGGTAGGAGTTTTGATGATTTTTTTGTCTGGTCTGAAGATAAGTAGTCTAGGAATCACAATGTATCCCATGAGGATGGGAATCAAGGAACATGTTGTTTCATAATGTGGCACAGATAGTTTAAGGGAATACATTCTGGACCAAAAAAAATTTAATGTCATGATTCTAGGTAATTATGGGAAACATCCTCTAAAAGTGTATCTATATGGAACATAAGAGGTAAAACTGACAAGCATAGAAACTTATTTGGCCCACATACCACATAGAAATATTATGTTGAATTTTGTATATTTTTATTTCATAATGAATGGACCATAACTGAGTCAAAGGGGTTGTAAACATTAATAATTTGAAGCTATCCACAATGCTGAGAAGTACAAGCATCATTATGTATCCAATATGGATGGGAAAAAATACACATGTGGTTCTAGATAATAGTGTGGTAGAAGACTGATGCTAGTGGGGTTGATCTTCTATGATGATGGAATTTTAGGAATCCAAATATTATCTTTGGACATTAACTGTTGGATCATGGGGTAGTATTTTTTAACCATCCTATACATATTATATGAGTAATCTCAATTTAAAATTGCGTGAACATCATCTCTTACTTAAGATGCATCCTATATTAAAATGGGGTAAACCCATATTTTAATTTCATGCAATAAGGAAATAAGGATTTTCAATTTATATTAATTCAACTCAAATTATAGTGGTTGAAAAGTTTTTAATGTTAGGATTCATGGACCAACTAAAAACTATTTCAGTTCATGTCACATAGACTATGGGCTCCTACATAGAGGTCATAGAGTCTAGACCATTGAAAGATATATTCTCAAATGTGTATGTATAGATAGATTAATTTAAACAATTGATTTTATTGAGGTTTTAAGGGGAACAACACAACACTACATGTTCTAAAGAGGTCTTTCATACATTTTAGAGTAAAAATTCTTCAACTATAGGCTCTCATTTTAGTGTCATGGTGTTTGGACAGAATATGGGAACTTCTTCATAGGAATGAGAGTTGGGTTGAAGAGTAAAAAAATAGATGTGAATGAGGGCCTAGGAGTCCCACCACCACATGGATCATCCCAATGAAATCTCACATACAGTGTAAATATTTTATTCATGGACTAGAATTATCTGTTTAAGATCAGGGAAAATCAACATTTTTTGGTAAATAGTACATACCCTCTTATTTCATGGTCTGGTATTTTGGGCCTAGTGTTGCATTTTAAATCATGTCCATAGGACATAGACATTTAGTTTAATGTCAAATGGTAAGGTAGGCATAAATTATAAAGTTTAATATAATTTTACAAGGATGTCAGTGTTATTCATTTTATCATCATGTGGTTGGGACCCTGGTAGCTCCTCATGAAATTTACTGCAAGTGAAAAATATCTTTAGTAGGAGGAGTAATTCACTCTCATTCCATAAAGATAAAACTATACACATCATTGGAGTAGAACCTGTGAATGATTTATGTTCCTTCCCAATTGGGATCCCACTATGGTTACTTCTTTCTAGGCTCCATTGATGTTCTTTGTTCCAATACTATATCACCTTAGAAAAAGAACCAATGATGTACTTTCATGGTGAGAACTCATGCTACATTGTTTTGTAGCCTCTCATTATTGTGTGAGGATTGGATGATGTCATATTTGAAGTCTTTTATCTCAGATATATGGAGTGAATCCATTATATCTATTGTTTTCTTGTTATATACACCTCTTCAACATGATGGAAACTGAATCTCAAAGGGATAGACTATTGTGGTTTCCTACACCATTGAATATGGAGTCACATGGGTGGAATTTAAAGTATTTGTACAATAGGCCCAGAGTTAATTGAGGATATTACATGGAGATATTTCTTATTATGTCTCACTATATTATATAGAGTATTAGAGATCATCTTATTGAACAGCTCAATCAGTTCATTATCCTCTTCATGGTAGTGGGAAGTTTGGTTGGAACAGATTTTATACCTAGAATATAACATCATCACCTAGAAATCTCCAAATTTTGTGCCACATTACATAATAATAATGTGAGGGGATTCGAAACAGTGGATGATATGGGAGCTCAAAAATGGTATCATGAATCAGGCCATGAATTCCTTATGTGAAATCACTTCTACCTATTGGGAGGTGAAATCCATCATGGTTAGAATGAAAAGTCCTTGTTGGTATATTTCTAATGGATATGACCCCATAACAGCGATTCCCATTACTAAAAGGTACATGAATACATAGTATATTGTAGGATCTCTGTTACTCAATGGGAAAAGTTTGAATGAACCTGAAATGAATGAAAACTCTTGGCATACTCAAAGCAGTCATTGACCATGGTGGGACAACAGTAAACCAGACATTGAATCTGGTGGGATAGTGTCAACCCATCATAATAAGAACTACCAAACATAGAATGAACTTCCTATATATCCTAGAGAATCTGATCCCATTTAGTAGGACAATTCAATCAAATATGAAATTTTATAGATCCTTATCAAAGATAGTCACACTATGAAGGGTGAACTACACTATGTACTGATGTTTTGTTTCACAATTAGATTTTTGTGAGAGGTAAGAAACGTTTTATATAGACATGAAAAAAGGGGGTCCAAAATTTTAGATTTCTTCATCATGGGGAGACATGTGGGTACTGATGTTGAGCACATTCATCCTATTGTTTCACTTGTTATTTTCATCCCCATCTAGAATGATGGGATCAATGACTCTCAGATGAACTACATGAAAAAATATATTATCCTTGTCAGGATCTTCAATAGAGGTTTCCAAACTGATCAAGGTTTCATCTTTAATATTTTTTTACTAGGTAACATTAGTTAGCTTTGGTTAAGAAGGGAATTAGGCTATCAATTAGAGATGGAACTCCATTAGTGGTTTGAGTTCCATATATCTTAATATATAATCTCCGTTAATCTATTTGAGGACTAAATCGTATACCCCCTTCACATAAAAGTTAGGCATATTAATATAGTGGTCTATCTCGAGGATAATTATTATATCTCGATACTAAACATCATGGTTGGTGTCGCCTTATGAAAATACGAACGAGTAGGGTAGAGCAGCATGTGTAGGCATAATGAAGATGATCCCTATTCTGACTCAATTGAGTTTGGAATCATGGAACCTTATACTAGTTTGGATTTAGGAGGCACCATCAAAATGAATATTCCATCAAGGAATAAACGAATCTAATGAGAGGATAGCCTTTTCTACGAAATTGACATCCAATGGAAATTATTCAGGAGTTGGATGCAGAACCTAAAATTAGACCAATGTCTGGTCCTTAACGGCTCTCTGAAAAACAATTATAATTTCAATCTATATGTATCACTATCTAGCACACTAGTCATCCAATCAACATCAATGGATTTAGGTTATACTTTGGTCATTAAACATGGGACACCAACTATATGTCGTGATGCTGAAAATAATGTTGCAACATATGCACTGTGTAACCCATGGTTATGAATCTTTTCTCGATAAAAGAGTATCTAGTAACTATTTCAGGGAGCATGTGCATAATATAGTATAAACATTTCACTCTTCCTTTATTGTTCTTTTGGGTGATATGGGTGATGATATAAAATTTATTGGCCATCATATATAGGACTAGATGCTTTATGGATATGAATGACATTATAAATAGAGGATGTAGTAGATACCAATTTATTTCCCCAAATGTGGCCATGCACTCTTCATCCCATGGGAGTAAACATTATTCATGATCCAATAAAAGGGAATAAGCATGCTGGTTATATTTTTTATAAATCTTTGTATATGGGTTATGAGGCCCTGAAGGACTTTAGAATCCCAGAGGTTTCTATGAGGAGGCATCTAGCTTTTGGGCTTGAGCTTCCCTTGGTCAATCCCAATGACTCTGTATCAGATGAAGAAGATGGGAATCATACTAGAGGTAACCCCAAAGGAATAATTCAAGGGGTTCATCTTCATATTCTAGGTGTAGAGGAAGTTGAACACTTTATCATGATCTCTGAGATGGTCATGGAAGTAGTGGGATTTTACCACCAAATAGACCACATATTATTCCACTAGATTTTAGAGGATTAGTTTGAATACGAGGTTCATGGAGTGGTGATAAGTGGATTATGAATTCTTTAGACCAAAATGCATTACCTGATATAATAATTTTCAAGGGAGTGGTCAAAAGGATATTGACTCCCCATCTTCTAGGGCCATCTAGATCTAATTGTACCTGGAATATTCATCTATAATAGAGAGGGAATAGAACATAGTTGTAGTATCAATCAATAGATCTATCACTATAGAGGGAAATCATCCTTCAGGTAACGGTGGATGAGATACCCAAAGTCAATAAAAATACAAATTTTCCATTCTTCATACTAATGGTAATTATATAGGAAACCAATAGGGATAATAAACTTCCTCGATGAAGTTGGTTTTGATAATCATAGTAACTTTTTCCTCGAACATTGAACCATGAGAATGGTTCATTTTCCTAGGTGGCTACTAGAACCCACAATGAATCACTATGAGACCTAGATAATAGACAATTACAAGAGGTTATTTTCCTAAAATATCATCATAACTCTTGGAAAATACATATTGATGTTGCCTTAGGAAATTTACATACTTCTTCTTTTACTATAGGTATATTTCAGCATTAATAATTGTTGGACTCAAATATGATTTGGTCCTAAGGTACACACAAATCAAATCATCAATTATGATATATACACCCTCTTTAAATTCAGGTACAATGTCTTCCAAATCCTTTGCATTGTCTGAGGTGGGGGAATCAGTAGAAGGCGGTCTATCTGGGCCACCTAAGTCAAGTGGAACACTAGTACATGCTTGTGAGGATACAATATCTTTATTGGGTACTTCTACTCTACTGAGACCTCCATGATAGAGGTTTCTGATCTAATCACATCCGGACTTCTACAGTGGGGTCCATTCTTGATATGAAAGCAATGGCGGTGGGTTAACAACAACCGATTCAACCTAGATTATATAAACAATAATTTTTTTCACTTAATGGTTTCCATTTGATGAACATATTAGAACATAAAAGGGGCAGGGGTTTCTTGTATCACCTGATCATAGAATGTATTGAAGTGTGATTTAATCATCATAATTTCCTTATTCATAGGGAGAAAAAATTCTTTCCTCTTAGAAACAAAAAAGAGACTTCCAAAATCTGGCATCGTGGACTCTATTTGGTGAATTTAAAGGGTGAAATCATTAACCATGGATACACATTTTCTATATGTAACAATAGTTTTCTCAACATCATTGATCTATGATTTCTACCCTACTCAATTATAATTTTCAACATACAGGTAGTGGCCTTCAAAATAGAAAAATAGAGATTCCTCTCCAAGAAGAAAGCCTACTCGAAAATTGAGGGGGTACGTGAGGTATTGGTGATACGAGGATAGTATTATTGTATGCCAATGAAGTTATGGATAACATATCAATTCATTGTACATGAAATCCTATTAAATAACAATTAATTATTCACAGGATCCTTAGCCTCTATAATGGGTCTACGACTAGATTCTTCCCCACATTCTCTACTTGGACTACTCATAAAAATTTATATTTTGGTCATAGGGACTCAAATTGTTCTCAGTCAGTGACAAATTTTAGAGTGTCAATGTAGGGATAAGGTTGATGCAGGAACTTGTGTTCTCTATCTAGTGAGGGATTTCCATCCCTTGAACTGGAATGTTTTCTGACTTATTTTAATGTTCCCCATTATAAGGGATACATTATCTTCTCCGTAGAACAAAATTATTTCTTGGATTTTTTCTTACCTACCCTCATTTGCATATTATGTATTTACAACCTCTAACTCTGAATCTGGGTATTTTAAAGGATTATGTGTTGTCTTCATGAATTTACATAGACATGTGGAGGGTATCAAATATTATAGATCAATACATTTGTTTTGGAAAGGTGTTTTATCACAATGTACTTACTTGTTAGATGTAAATTACTTCACATAGAGGATGTCACTTTGGATTGAGGTATAAAGGGGGGTGTCAGTTTTACCAATGGATTGTGGATAGTGGTAAAAATATCCTATTAGTCATTAGATAACTTGATTAGAATCACTATATGATGACTTTTGGCTGGTAGAGTACTTGATCTAGAAATATGTGAATAATAATAGTGCTACTATAGCTATTATTCCTTGTTAGTTAATACATTAAGTTATAGCAGAATGTTAGAGTGTTCTGAAAGGATTGCGAATGCTGATCTCTGTGTGACACATTTTTTCTTATCTCAATAGTATGTACTTATTGGATTGATTCATTTCTAGGAATATTATAATGGATCAAATTTTTTCAATCATTCCATCAATGATGTGGTCCAAAGGCATCTTGGGGGTTTTCAAGGATCCCCTAAAATTCTAGGATTTTCATGTGATCTATCAACTCAACTATATAAATGGATTCATACTTATTAAAATCATCAAAGGAGACACCCCACATGGGGCTAACCCTAGGGATGAATCCAAACTCTAGAAGGCTAAAATCAATTAGGGGATGATAAGGATTTTAAATCAGTGAGTTATTTATATTTCCATTATACCTTCAGTGCCTACTTTTTAGGGATTTGGAGAACTATTATGTGGATGCATAAACATCCGTCAGAGAAGAAATAAAGGTGTTAGGATGCTCGGGCTACCGTGTGTGGGCACAAATGAAACCATGGGCAAGATAAAATACATTTTGGATAAACCAGTTTTTAAACTTCCATGTCCAGAAGATGGAAATTGGTTGTCGTTCACCTTTGATGTTGCTTTGTGGCTTCACATATAATTGTTCTGCCTATTTATGGTCATTTCCCAACATGCATATATTTTTATGCTCATCTTCCTAAATCACATAGTTAAACACATAGTATTTGTTTATGGTATTCCAATGGATCATGTGGTAAGATAAATGGTGAGGGTAATGAGAATGCTCATCTTCATGGGGCTTCTTACACTATAGAATATTCAGAATCCCCGATTCCATGTATCTAAAAAAATAACTACGAACCAATGAATCATTGAAAAAATAGATCTTTTTAATCCTTATAGGGGAGGTAATAATGAGAAACTTGCCCTGACATGGGGATGGTTCTTAATAGAGGGTTGGAGAAACATTCTCTTATATAGGCAAGAGTTGGTGGGGTGGTCCCTTCCAATTCTAAATTTTTGGTGGCTGAGATTTATGAAACAGGTACAATTGAAGTGGCTCTAGTTGAAAAGTGGGAGACAACTCTGGTGACATTTAGGCCTATACCTATATGGTGGAGACAATTATAGCTTTGGAATCCCCTCTTGAAGAAACTAGTGGAGGGAAAATTCATGTTTTCTTATCATGTTGTAAGGCTTCCTCTAGGTTTTTAGATTATTTGTAGAAATAACAGATCCAACCAAGGAAATTATGATTCCTGAGGGTGAGAATCAGATCCGTCTTCAAATTCTCTATAAACATTGAAAGCAATTGCTCATGAGTCAACTGCATATGAAGTGAGTATGAGAGGGCCTTCCACCTGGAGACAAAATATGTAACATGTTCAACAAGTTCATGATTTCACATGAATATATTATACATAATTTTATTTAATATAATTAATAGTAACTCGTCAAGGAACTTTCTATGATGATCTTCCCATCCATTGATAGTCCCAATGGGAAATGAGTTGTACTAGATGATTGTAGTCCATTATAATGTTTGTATAAAACATTTGAGCTTTGAGGCCTCCTGCTTCTCTATTTTAAAAACCTAAGCCTACTCCTTGAGATGATGTGGGCCACATGATTTATTGGTTCACTCATCCTATTGAATGGGGAAAATCTATGGTTCCCAAAATCTGGTGGTGCTCTCATGTAATCCACCCATGGCAGGTACAATATTTTTTGCGGTGGGATTGTCAAATATAATGTCTCAATGGATTCTAGGTGATTAGTGAGAGAAGTTATATAAATAATAATTTTAGGTATCCTAACATGATGAGTATCATTTACCACAAATGAATTTATTGGCTCATCAATATGGTATACAGGTTTGAAAACCTATGGAGTTGCACATTCCAGGTCCTAAGGAATGTTATCATGATTCATGGGTTGATTTAGTGATTCATATCTCTATCACATCACATACACTACCTCATATTCTCACCCAATAATTGTGAGGTCACCGAGATCAAGCAGGAGAAATTGGATGAGTAAGACATTTAGCTAACCCGGTGGATGGGAAATGGGGTCCGGTTTTGGAGCACCATAATCTAGGCACTGCTCAGCAAGGTTCTCATCGATGATTCTTTTATGTTGTTTCCCCTTCTAAAGAATGGATAAAATCTTGGGATCATCCTATGTCTTCTACACATCATCATGTATATTTGAGGGCTTAACAAGTCCATTTACCTTTTTGGTATTCCAATCGACATGAAATGATGCAGAGGGATCCTTGAGGTCGAGTGTTAATCATTACAAGAGAATGTGGACACATGAATGGGGTTTTACCTAATACTATGATACCGTATAAATGATTTTTAAATATTAAAGCATCCCTCGATGCCCCATTCCATGGAAAACATGAGAACAACCAGGTTTTCCATAACGATACATGAAGTAAAATACTCATTATCAATGGGTAGGATTAGATGTCGTAGAAAGGGATAATGTAGAGTGCATCATACTATCCCCATTCCCAGATATAAATATTCATGTCATTCCACTTCCATGAATCTTTGTAGCATTATGAATATCTTGATGCATCTATTTTGGAGTGACTAGTGTTGGATGAGTGATGCAATGTGTTGAGCTGCTCGGAGTGTTTCCAACTCGACCAAATGGTACTACCGATCAATGTCATCAAAATGATTATGGATTCCTCGATATATAACATTAAGATCATGGTGTTGATAATTCACTTCTCAGATGGTCATGTTGTAACACAAGGACAGGAAATTACTGAGGGACTCTTGAATTTCAATGTTGGAAGTTTCATTTTTTAATGACACCACTAATAACTTCTCATCATCCTAATTATGACATATTCATTCTTACTCTGAATTGGTGACTTAATCTTCATCAGACCAAACATTGATAAGTGATTTACCCATGATATTTTGTAGCACTGATCTGAATTTGTGCAAAAATAGGCTGTCCAGTGGAGGATTTGCTGTGTGATTCGACTATTTTCTACATGTTGGGTAATATTTCGATGGAGGTACCAGTTGTATCACCACTTCTATATATGATAGAGTTTTTTCCACTACCTCATGTGCAAGGTTGGAATCACTCATCGGTGTCTCAATAGTATGCTCGTGATCTATCCCATTCCATATTTTGTTTCATAATCTTATTGAGAGGTGGAGAGAGAAACTAGTGATGATAGAGATGGATAAAATGTGAGCCCCTGGAAGTGGTACAAATCATCATCCACCAACATGTATGTACAATGTAATTTGGGGATCCCATGAGTCTAACCTTGAAGGATGATGTACATCACCAACCAGTCTCCCTTTCTATACTATGATGCTGATGAATAGTGTGCATAATTCATCATTTAATAACATGACCTATCAAAATTTTAGCGGTGGATAGGATTTCCTATGAATGGATGCTTCCCATTATTGTGAAATTGGTGGTTCCAATTCATCCATTTAACCTGTGAAATTTATTCAAGGTGTGTTAATTCTTGTGAAATGGGATGAAATTCATATTGGTGGGTTATAGAATGAAGAGGACATATTCTTTTATTAGTTGTAATATTGGGAGGGCATCCATATAAATTATTTTCGGAATGAGGAGGACCTCCTTTTTGATTTATATAAGAGTGGAGAGGACCTAAACTATATTTTTTTAAGAATCAGGGAGGATCTATTATTTTATTGTGGGGAACTTGGGGAGGACCTCCATATAGGACATAATAAATGTTGCAAGGAGACCTTCATATTGGGTGGTTGATGCATGAGGAGGACCTTCACACTGATTGAAATGGATAGGAGGAGGACCTTATTTTCTAGGAGATTCAATAAGAAGAATAAATTTTTAATGGTTCCTGAAATCATCGGGAGTACCTTCATTTTTATAGTTGGGAGTATGGGGAGGGAATCTATATAAACTTTTCATGGTGTGGGGAGGACCTCCACTCTAATTGGATATGGCATGGGGAGGACCTCCTGATTGGTTGATAGTGATTTCATGGAGAGGACCTTTGTACAGATCATCTGTGGAGTGGGAAATAAAATTTCTTTGGTCAACTCTCGAGTGGGGAGGACCTCCACTTCAGATAATAAAAACACTAGGGAGTCCTTCGCTTTGGTTTGAAAAAACCCATGGAAGGGTCCATGATGACTTGAGGTAGAGGAATAGGGTGGACCTATGTACTATTTTTCAATGTAGATAGGATCTCTATTTGATCTGTGAATAAAACATGGAGTACTAGCACAATGATTGTGAGAGCCTATATAAATTCCTCCTTGGTTGGTGATAGTGTAAGGAGGGCCTCCACACTTAATCCCATTGTCATGGGTTAGAACATAAGGGTTGTTGGTGGTACACTATTACAGAATATACCTTCAATAGCGCTAGAAATTTCCTTTAATAGTGCTAGAGAAGTGTTTACTATAGAGTGTGATTAAAAGCCCTCAAATTCTATCTGTGCTAAAGAGAGAGGATTTTGGGGTCCTTTATTAGCACTAAAATGGCCTTGATAAAGGAACTAGCTATCAACTCTTTTATTTTTCACATATAAAAATCAAATTTCTCAATTCTTATTGAAGTTCTAATAAAGGGTACATTTATCACTACTTTTAAATGAGATCATAAAGGGTCATTCTTCGATATGCTGCAGAAACACACAATAGAACCGATACAATATAATGTAATATAACAACACATTACTACAAACACACTAGATATAAATATAAATAGGTACCAATTCATAATTTAAATAAAAAAATATAACATAAATACTATAAATAAAACAATATATTATTAACATTACAAAGATTGGTTTATAAAATTACATAAGTAGAAATTGTTATATACATTTGAAAATATCAATGTTCATTTATATTTTGATCATGACCACAAATTATGCTATTAACGAACAAACCATCCCATCAAAAGAATAATATTTCACCTGTATAAGAAAAAAATGATTATGTTGGTAAAAATATTAAGAAATAAATTAAAATAATTTGTTAATTTTACCTAAATTGATGTATGTTTAAAAAAATATAAACATGGAGTCATGTTGATCACACTGTGCATTAGATTAAGGTGAGACAGATTCCAACTTGTCTCAAATGACTTTTTTATCATTTTCATTGATTATAAAAACAATATGAATGTGTTTACTTAGTTTTGAGTAGTTCAGTTGTCATTTTTTACTAAAATGTCATTCTAATCACGAAAGAAGCACTTTAACTCGTTCCAGTCATATAGTGTCTCAGTTTTATGTGAGGTAGATTCTTGTATGTCACAAACGATTGGTGACTCGTTTTCTTAAATTATGATGTCAATCCTACCATGTTAATTTAGCTGTCAAGGAGAGATAATTTTTGAAGTAAAATGTTGATTTTAAACAGATAACATACACTTTGAATCATACTGGGAACATCATGAGTTTGATTGTGGTGAAATGATTACTAAACATAAAAACTGAATTATGGACCAATTTGATAAATTATTGAAACAATATAAATGTGTTTCATCGGTTTTGAGTGGGTTAGTTTTCCTTTTTACTAATGTTGGTGTAATTTTTCTAAAAAAAGACACAATTTGAGTCATACCATTCACAATGTGTGTCGGATTGAGATTCGGCTAATCCAAAAACACCCAAATGAATTTTGGATTATTTTATTAATGTATCTATACAATACAGATGTTTTTTCTATATTATGAGTATGTAAATTTTATTTTTCAATAATATTTAATTTCAATCACTTAACACACATTTTGACTCATACTGATGATATCATGTCTTGGTTTGATGTGAGAGAAATTCCAAAATTTCAAAAAATACTTATGATTATATTACCTATATTAGAATTAAATTATGACCATGTTTTTTTAGTTTACAATGATTGAATCCTTTTGGATTAAACATTTGATTTTAAATTGATAACAGATAGTTTACTTCATACTGGGCACATTATGTATTAAATTGAGGTGCAGCTGCTTTCGAAACTTCTAAAATTAATTTTGGATCATTTTCAAGAACAATCAAAATTGATCAAATGGGTTTTATTATTTTTGAGTAATCTAGTTTTCTTTATTATTAAAATTGATGTCAAATTTAAATACAAATTCACTTATAGTCATATTATTCACACTATGTGCCGGATTGAGGTGAGGATGGGTCCTACACATCCCAAATTAATTATGGATTATTTTTATAAAATTTCATGAATATCCATATGAATTTTCTTGGTTTGGAATATTTCTCATTCATTTTTTAATGAAATGTCATTTTAAACTGTAACAATGTAGTTTGAGTCAATCAGTTCATATCAGGTATTAGTTTGATGTGAGACTAATTGGTAAACAGCAGAAATGAAATATGAATCGATTTCATAAATTATCATGAAAATTCTAGGTTGTTTTCTTGGTCTTTAGTGAGTGATACTTTTTCATGTAAAATTTTAGTTTTAAACAGATAACGGAAACTTTGATTCATACCATGTATATCATGTATCTTATTGAGGTTTTGATGATTCCTATATGTAAAAAATGTCATATGGATAGTTTTATTAAATTATTAAAAAAATATGAATATGTTTTCTCAATTTAAAGTATTTCAGTTGAATTTTTTACAAAAATTAATGTCATATTTTTGTGGAAAGAAGTACATGGAGTCATACTAGTCCCACCATGTGTCAAAGAGAGGTGTGTCTAATTCCTACATCTCACAAATAAAAAAATATAAATGAAAATTTTATCCTGATTTATATTGAATTTATATTTCAAAATTTCATATTGAATCCATATTGAATCCATGTTCTTATCCAAAAAAACCCATTTTCATTATTGAAATATAGAAGATAGAGGAATTTCAAGTGCCCCTTATATCATGAGAATTCACCACAATGGGCACTATAGATTCCTATAATATTTTTGATTTCAACGAGAAATGGTTTTTTATGAATACAGACAATTTTTTTAGTGATGGAGTTCGACATTTAAAGACAATGGAAAGCATGGTAATAGTAACAGAATGAACATTTTACCACTTTTTTGGTTTGTTGTGTATAGTTGAATGATAAATATGTCATCCAAAAATATGTTTGAAAAAAACACATAATAAGTATTACATAAAAATGATAAAGAATTTAACTTACAAATATTAGATGAAATGATGAAAAAATTAATTAAATGAGTAATTGGAATTCACCTTTTCTTGATGGTTGTAGGAATTTTGGATGCATTTCCTTAATTTTATCATCTCAGTTACAGTCTAGAAATCCAATCAATCATGATCATGAGAATCTACGAACAAACCACACCTACTAGAAAAAAATAATACACATGTATAATAAAAATATAATTGTAAGAGTAAAACTAAAATTTAATAAATTATACATAAATATGAAATAAAACATTAAATCTATAGATGATAGATATGTTATAATAATGAAGTGTGTGTTCTATAATAAAATCATCGACTATGGAAAAGTGTCTCAAAATAAATAATGTATAGTTTGAAAGTGGGATTACTAGATTAAAGGCATTTAATTTTATGATAAATTTACTCCCATACCAATGTTTGAAACAATTGAAATTTTCATTTCTATTTCAGGTAAAATGTAATTACAAGTATAACAAATGGATATAAAACCATTTTTTCTTAATTATTTCTTTATGGGGGTGTATACATTGACGAATTGGATGGGTATAAAATAGATAAAAATGAGAGAAAGATGTTCTGGATGAAGAATTATATGTGTAAGATAAATAAATCACTAAAGAATTAGTATTTAAGGTTGGATAAAAACCTATAAAATATATATTTTAGTGAGGTAGAGTAGATCACAAATTCAACATCAAGAAGTATAATGATTAATGGAAGTTGGAACACATATATGATGAAGAAATAATATTTGGAGATTGGAAAAAACACAATGAATTTTTTTTGTGGATCCTTGGATGTATGATATCAAGATTTCTATGATTGGTGAGTAAAATATATTCTATAGTTTATATAAAAATAAAATAAATCATAGAAAATTAATTTCTCAATAAAAATTTTAACAAGTGGTTCCCATGTGATTAGAAGTGGATTATTCCAAACCAATAATAGCACTAATTGTTGAATGGATGAGTTCCTAAAATTTTAATGACCATAATGAGGTATATCTCATTGTATATAGGTATTGGGAGCCGATTATACCTCAAAAAAACATAACCCAGCATTGGGATTGATATATATAATGTCACAAAGTACCAATGTTTCTTGAAGGATATGTGCAAGCTATCGAGGAAGATGATAGTTCAATATTTAAAAAAATAGAAAATTATGGGTTGTTTTATTATAAGAAATTAAAGCTAGACTTTTTTGGATACCAAATGTGGGCTAGGAAGGATTAATAGATTATATATGGAATGTAGAGTTATCAAAAAAACCTGTATTTTGTTTGATCCTTTGGTTTCATTCGACCCATGAATCATTTGAGCTTTTGATTCCAGCATTATAAGAGTTGGATCCTACATTCTAGCTTTGATTCGATCATGGATTTTTCATAGAAGAGTGTATCCAGAAGGTGGATTCCACAAAGAGCATCATGTTTCACAAACTAGGTTTCAATGTTTAGGGTTCTAAAAACAGATCGAGACAATTTTACCAACACTTCCAAAAAAACATTGATGAAGAACCCCTTTTTGTTCTCTATCATAATAAGAACGGAAAAAAGAAATTTTTATCTGTATTTTCATAGTGTTGATAAATATCTATCTTTATAAGCAACATAAAAGTGCCCATAAACAAGTCTTTATACAAAATATAATTTTAACATTGATAAAGAGTAATTTTAATTGTGCTTTTTAGTGCTGATAAATCATTATGATTATTAGTGCTAAAAACACTAATAAAGATTCTTTTTATTAGCCCTTATTACATATGCACTGATAAAGGATTAATAACTATAAATATAAAAAAATTGAAAATATATTTATATAATTGTATATATATTTAATGAATATATATATAAATATTATTCACATATTCTTTATTTAAATATATTTATTATAATTTTAAAATTGTTTTAATATATAAATATTTATTTATATTATTTAATTTATAATTAGTTATTTATAAATATTTATTTATATATTTATATAATTATAACAATATAAATGATTTTAAAAAAAATAATATATATATTATTATATAAATTTATATAATTATAAATATATATTTAATAAATATATAAATAAGTAATTATAGTAAATAAAATTATTATTTAATCAAATTTTTAATAATTTTACAATTATTTAAATATATATAATTATTTACTTATAATTATATAAATACTTTTTAAAAAATATATTTACATATGTTTAATTATTAATGTACAAATATATTAAATATAAATTTATAAATATAGATATTTATAATTATTATTTTTCATATATATTTTAAACTTTATTAATGAATATTTAATTTAAGTGCATCCATGATATAAGTATTTGTTATTGAATAATTAAAATTGAGTTTATTTTAACTATATCGTCCGAAGGAATAAGCTTTGTTATTAAAATATGAATTATTAAAAAAATATGGATATATATTGAAATAAATATGAATACATATTGGAAATATTAAAACATTGTAAATAAATATATATGAAATAAATAATATAAATTGTATAAATTCAAAATAAAACAACAAATAAAAAATAAAATTCATTAAAAATAGAAAAATAATACCTAAATTTAATAATAATAAAAATAAAAAATATACCGATTCAAAACATAATATATTAAATGTTCTAGGTTTTAATGATATCTAAAATGAATACTGAAATTTTAATAAATTACATAAATATTAGGTGTATGTGATTCTATATAAGATTTAATTAATTGTGTTCATATTTCTGTGTGTGCATTGTATATAAAAATGAATTCATTACATATATGTATGAGAATTCAATGTAACACACATTTGATCTCTATTAACTAGAAAAATAAAATGACATTGAATTATGTCCATTACGTGGTTCATTTAGTCAGTATTTTTAATTCATGTTAATACTTTTTTATAAAGCATTATTTACTAAATATATTTACTATTTAATGTAAATAATTAACATTTGGTATCATATAAATCATATTTATATATATATAAATATATCTTTATATTTAATATATACTATTTATTAGCATTCTAAATAATTCTTTTATTAAAAAATGTTTAATATACTTGCCAATTTTCATATTTTAAATTTGTATTCGGTTAATTTTTATTTTAAATAAATATATATTTATTTAATATAAAATATTTATTTTTATTTAAAAAATATATATATATATATATTAATAATATTTCTCTTTTTTATTAATAGTTATTTGATTAATAAATATTTAATATGTTTTAAAAAAACTTGTTTTTAATTTTTTATTTAATAATTTAATTTCCTGGACCATTATCAGTGCTGAAAAAGCACAAATAAGGGATCCATTTATGGGTTTGAAAACTAAAGAGCTCTTAAATTTTAACCATTATCAGAATTAAAAATTATATAAAAATGGTACCTATCCATGCAAAAAAATCATTTTTAAATGGTACTCTTTATCAAACATAATTTTAGCACTGCTAAAGGCTGCCTTTTTAATCGTATTTTTCTATCACTAATAATGTCCAACACTATTAAAGGAATGTCTTGTATTATTGGTGGCCACAATTGACAGAGTCAACCCAGCCTATCTATAGGGGATATGAAGTCTCTATCCAAACTAAAAAGGGATGGATAATTTCCCTTATCTCAAAGGAATCTGGAGGAAGGCGTCAGTGGTGTCAGGGGAAACAAGATCCATGGTAGAGGATGCCATTTTTCGTTCAATATCTTAGACAATAACTTAATAATGTTTCTGGGTGTCCTGGACCGGGGAAAACTGTGTTGGTGTAAGGAACACCAGATCAACATCCTTAAGGATTGATCATTGTCGGTCGAGATAGGGCCTAGTGGGAACCCTTTGGGATGGCTCCCAGACATTAGTCGCAGATGGGGTGACTCGGGTATCCCCCACCTCCTCAGTGTAGTGGATCTATCTTTAGGATCCCTTCAGAGAGTGTCCCTTGAAGTGGTTTGTTGTTTGAATGGGGAATAGTTTCTCCCTACGTGGCCAATAGGGGTGGTGGTGTAGTTATAAAAATAATTCATCCATGTCATGGAAGTCCATATCCCTTTTTGGAATAACCCCCTCGTACTCATACTGACATACGAGGGTGTCCATTACCCACATCTGGATGATCTATTTGGTTAATTTGGGGTTTGGGTTCATAGTAGCTGAGGTCATAGTAGAAGTCATGGTGGAGGTGTTTCTGTGCAAGGTTGAAACATTAATAGTTCTCATTGAACTGCATCTATGGGAGTTGGGTGGTTTATTTCCTATAGATGGAATCATGAAAAGAATCTAGATTTACCCAACATTATGGATACAAGGAAATAAATTATTAATTTTCCAATATAATCCAATATTCAATGGAGAGAGATCAATGCTGACTATATCGTAGACCATAATGCCCACCATTTACTACCCCAATTTCTAATGAGTTCCATGATGGGACCACTATTTTCTTGGGGGTCATTATTCCCGACAGCTATATTTGATGACATTACAATCTATAAATGTCCAAAATTCTGTTAGTCCACATGTTGGGGAGACTATTTTCATGTCAGGTTCTCTATTATTTTTTGAAGCCTCCATTGGGGATAATACCTATGTGTTAATGGGAAAAGGCATGATTATTACACCACATTCCTTCTTTCCCATGGTGTGTGTATTTCGTACAATTCCTAAAATGTGTCTACTCCATAGTCTATGTTGGATGATGAAATGACCATTCCTCATTCCATGGATTCTTCCTTGGAATGTGTCACCTAGTCTGGGACTCCCACATATATTTATGTCACATTTGTAGATCTCATTCTATGTTCCATCTATTTTATGAAAATGGTTAATTTCACTTCTTATTCCTATAAATTCAATTGGGTCCTGATAAGGTAGAAACATTCACTTATGATCTTAGACATGTTGGGTATCACCCTCAGGTCTAGATGATTAGAGCAATGGTCACCTATATTCTTCCTCTTCAAAGGGCATCTCATCGATCAATATTAGGTGCGAAGCACAAGTCCTGACATATCAATCATGAGGTATCTAATTCTGAATGATTATAACTTCTAAGGATTTATACTTATACATCCATTGTTTTTTATGAGGTACCTAACACCATAGGCGCATATCTTCCCAGACATTAACCTCATGCATCCTCTATTTTACATGGGTATTTTTTTGGTGTCACAAGTTTAACTTATTCTAGGGACGATGTGGATAGTTCAAAACACCACATGGTGGAAAATCAATAATGTGTGTCCCTAAGATAGAATAAATAATACCTAGAGGTTTAGTTATGGAATGATATGAACTCCCCATGGAATAATATTTAAGTGAGTGACCCATAAAGGGAAGACGTCACACCATGAAGGCGGATCATGACACCCCTAGTGGTGGATCAAATAGGTGCACCCCTAGGAAGTAGCACTGGAATGGATTACCATTTGATGGATTAGAACTACCCATAAGGGGGGGGGGTTCGATAGGTGTTTCTTGTAATGGGAATATTCCACTCTTTAAATAAGGATTTATCATAATTCCTCATGGAAGAAGATCTATAAAGTGTGTCCCATAAATGGAATATGTCACACCATGAATGTAGATCAAAACACACCATATAGTGGACCTAGGAGGTGTACCCAAATTGTTGAGGCACATAGATTTATGATTCCATGAGACTGAACCATATGGTGGTGTCAAATGTACCATGTCCAGATGACGGTGATCATAATGCATATAGTTTGATTCCAAAATTTTATGTCGTTTGACAGGACTGGCCCATCTAGTTTAGAATCATGTTTTAAGTATTCTTGCATTGCTAGTGGATAATCTATTATGGATTGTGTGGGGAATATTCATGGGTGAAACCCATCACAAGAGGAATTCTCTTAGTGGGAGTTGTTGTGAGATTTACACATCTGACTACCTGGGGGACCTAGAGGAGATGTGGTATCGTTGGTTAAGATCACTATCGTACCAGGGATTCGACCTAGAAAAAATAAATATAGATGTGGGTGTTTTTATGTGACCTTTTAGAGGATAACTATATTTCATAATTTGTTGGGAATCAAGGCCCACATAGTTAGGAATGATATGTGCCTTATTCTTAAGGAGGGGTATAAATGGAACATGTGTTTTGTGATTACATGATGAAGCAACCCATGGTGAGTATTGATGTTGAGTCATAACCATAAGAGTTGACCATTAGAGTGGTTTTTGGAGATATATATATGGAGACAGCATGTTGGAGTAGAGTTTGGGAATATATCTATAGGTGAGGCCCATTAGAGTGAAGGATGGGTGGGTTTCATGGTTACTACTAACCACTAAGTTTATGTGAGTTAATATCTTTGTGAAAAATAAAAGGAATTAGTAGACCTGAAACACGTGTTAAGAATGAAGTGTCAATGAGTTCTGTTGTGGGGCTTATTTGTGGAATATTCCCTTGGAGGATGTCATTACATGTGAGGGGGATCTCATTTCATGTACAGAAGATCTCATTCTATATGGGGATAGGTGGTGTGGATACCATTCCAAGCCACTCATACATAGAGCATCCTATGCTTATTGCATACAGTAAGCTCACTTATTAATGTAATTCATTATGGATTTTCTAACTAATCAATTTTACGTCATACAGCTCAGAAGTGGGGGCTCACACCTTACCCCTTGGTGTTACATGTCCATAGATAAAAAACCTCTATGAGGGGCATAAATTTAGAAATTCAAGGGTAAAATGAGAGCGAGTTGTGGTAAATCATGAGGTCCATGTTTTTGTCTCTTTCCTAATAAGAAATATGGGTTATATTACAAATTATATGAAGAAGAAATTATGGAAACACATGCACTAGAGACATAGGAAACATTTCATGAGGTACCATGAAGTTGTTCCATGACAGTTTAAAGGGTTTCATGACATAGATTCACTCAAGGTATGAGTGTTTCATGAAAATATTTTGTGGGAATGTTTCTATAATAGAGGGTTGGGCCATATATTCTAAAAAGGTGGTGCATAAAAGATTGGGGTCTTGCATGAAAGGTCATGGATTCAAATAGAATGAGGATTTACATGCACCTATCTTTTGGAGAAAAATGATTGGAAAGGATTACCAAAGTGTGGGAATAATAAGCTGTGCACCTATTGTTGAATTATCACATATTATTTTCTTCTTTTACTGTTCCATTATTTTTTTAGGTCAAATAAAATTTCTCTTATGTGACGTAGCGTGATTTATTTTCATAGAGTCACCATGAATGGGGGGTGATCCTCAATTTATAGCCAAAATCTTCAGATATGGGAATGCATGATTCATGTCATAGAATAGGTGTTTCATTTATCAATAGACTTTTATGCGGATTCCATACACACAATGTGGTAGTATGATGTTTTATTAGGTGTGATTGTGTTTTATGCGATGATTGTCTTAATTCATGCAATACCGATATCTTTCATGAGGTTTCCTTGGAGGTTCAAGGGACCTTTGGGGAAGGAATGTTAAATTTCATCGCATTTATCATGAAAGAGTCTCTCACATGGATGGGGGTTTCATGCATGCAATTAGAATATATTTTGTGTAGTTTCCTTTTATTTTCAATGGTCCTTTAAAGAAGGATTGTGATGTGTCTTCTAATTTGATGTGTAACGAATTTTTTGTGTAGATTCTGATTTTATGCACATGGGATGAAATTTTTTCACCCCACCAATGTTGTTCTAGTAGTGGTCCATCGAGTCAAAAGATGGATTTGATTTTTCCAAAGTTGTTTCTGTGCAACTTCTAGTAAAATTTTGGTTCCAAAAATATACTATTCATAAGTTTCTCATATAAATATTCACATATAAGGATATTCATATGCACCAGGAAAGATGGTTACAGATCATCATGTATTATGACTTCTTAATCCAATAACATCCTAGTAATAAAAAAAGTGAAATATTATATAGGTAGAAAAGATCCTACCACTTTATCAATGATGAGAGTTGAGAAGTATCTGTTCTTCTTTGATATGAAATGGATGGACATGGTAATCATAAAGCCAGACACAACATCATTAATTTAACAAATTATTTCTTAACCATCCCTTATGGAGAAAATAATTGGTGCTCCAAAGAATGATGTGGAAATTCAAAAAAATGTGGACTCTATAAGAAATGGAAAATCCTCAACCATTAAAATTGATAACTAAAGATTCATAATATTTGGGACATTACTATATTAACCATCCAATCCAGAGATGAAGAAGGATATTTAGAATGATTCACATAACTCTCCCACATACAAACAACTAGGGAGCACAAATATGAATCATGATCTTTGATAACACTATTGGAGGGACAATATGTTGAACGAGATCATTGAATATACATCAAAGTGTCTGGTATGTCATAAATTGGAGGTCGAAAGTAAAAATTATAAGGTAATGATGCAACCACTACCCATTAGTACATGTAAATGGGAAAAATCACATTGGATTTTTCACTATATTTTTAAGACATGAGGAGGAAATAATGTTATTTGGGTCATTTTAAATCATCTTACAAAGAGATATCATTCTATTTTAAGTTAAGAGTACATGTACCGTGATGAAAATCAATTAATATAAATTATATAAATGGTGAAACTTCATGGAGTACCACTATCTATTATATCTTAACATTATATGATATTTTCCTCAAAACTATTTAAAATTCTACAACATTGTCGAAACACTGAGTTGAATTTCAGCATGACATATCTCTCCCATACTGAGGGGAAATATGAGTGGACAATTTAGACACTGGAAGAAATATTGATGGAATTTTTTAAGGGAACTAATAGGAGTATGGGATGAAAATCATTCACTAGATTTGTTATCTTAAAAAATAGTTACCACTCAGACATATAAATGGACCTATATGATGACCTTTCTAGGAAAAGATATAGAACATGTGCATGGTTGGATAAATATGGTTAATGTAATATTATAAGACCTAAAATGATCTTGGAAATGTGAGAAATGGTGAATACCATACAACATAATATCTGGGATTCCCAATGTCGATAAAAGATCTATGAACATAATCAATGTCTGGAATTAGAGTTTCAGGTTGATGAAAAGGTATTCATCTATTAGGACTCTTCGTATTGAAGTAGTGTCCAGAGGGGTGGGATTAGTTTTCCTTTTATTTTTTTGTTATAAATACTAATTTATGAGTGTTATAACTATGTTAAATGTTGTAGGGAAAATAAATCATATAACACAAGATGTTTTTATAGAGGTTCAGATCATGAAGATCTTAGTCCTCTCATCAATCTCCTCTACTCTATAAGGAGACTAGTTTTAACTATATTGTAACTTATGAAAAGGTGTATCAAACCATTTACATAATGATTAATCATATATTTTTCACACATGGTTATATAACCCCTATATTTTTCATGGGTCATAACCTATCTTCCTTGTGATTAAGAGGATCAAACCAAACTTCCTTTCAGAGGAGAGGAATAAATCAATGATAGCTTTGTGATTGGAAAATATTATACTCAACCCTAGAGGAAAAATAGATGGTATGAAGTATTAAAATGGATAAATAATTAAAAAAATATAAATAATGATGTTAGGATGATATAGATATTCAATTTATCTTGTGGTCTTTGATCACTCCACTGGTGACATTACCATTTGGAATTCGAACTGGGTAGGGGAGATGCTACTCTTCCATGGATGCTCAGATCCCACTAGTTCCTTTAGTGAGGCTAATGCTCATCAAGTTCTGAGGCATTCAATTATCAATCAGGGTCAGATGTATGTGTTCAAGAGTATTACATTCAACAATTAGGTAGATATGTGTTGTTTCACTGATTTGAGTTAGGGTGTCTTCTCTTCTTATGATTTTAAAAGGTAGAGTCAAGAAGCGGCCGAGCAGGATTACTGGGAATCCATGCTTTGTTGTAATGAAATTCTAACATATTTGAAATTACATATAAGTAATATATGAAACTAGAAGAACCCAACATATAAAAACGTCTATCAAAATGGTATATCCATGGATTCTCAATGCTTTTGTCGTGCTTATTCAAAATGTGAATCAACTCCTCACCTTTTTTCTAGAGGAAATTGGAAACATTCTTCTTGTACTTTTTTTCATCATCTAGGTTTCACTGAGGGTTATACTTCTGCAATATGATTTCATCTCAACATTTTCCTAGGGTAAGGATCATCAGGAAATATAAATAATGGTTTGGAGCATTATTCACATTTCTATCTTTTGGATGATTTTGGTGGCTCAGAACCGCGAAAACTTGTTGCCCCATTTTATGAATATATTATTTTAGATGATTAAAAGGGAAATGAATAGTGATATAGGGTCTTGTCTGAACAAGGGTATGAACTCAATCACCCTCTATAATATTTTTAACAGGTCATGTGTTAGTGAGAGATCCAATGGGCGGTCGATTTGGTGGTCCCCTTTTACAAATGGTTTGAATCTAATTGTGAATGGGTATTATATGAATGAAACAGTGAGGGGCGAGGCATTCTTAGTGGCTCATGGGGATCATTTCATATTGGGTTTGGTGGATTTTATGGTTTGGGATGCTCCTTTTGTGTGGAAATGAGGAAACATCACACTAGTTTCATCATTTTAAAGTGACTCAGTCTTTGCAAGATGGATGTTGATTCAAATTCTGATTTGATGGTGAGAGTTATTCCTGGGAAATTCTACCTTCCTTGAGATATGATATACCTTATCAGAAGCTTCCCAATGGAGACCAGTTGTGGTCAGATGGTTCAACACATTAGGAGGGAAGCCATCCTCTTAGTACAAGCACTTTCTTTTGTTGGAAGGCCGGATGAGACTCTTACTATCTATGATTTCTTGGTCTCTCTTCCTATTGAGTATAAAGACTTTATCAAAGGGGATTCCCTTGCTCTCCACCATCTTCGACCACCATGAGGCCTCTATTTATATATCTAGGTTTGTGCTTTATCAACTTTAAAAAAAATTATTTTATGTCATATTATCATCATTAACAATTTTACTCTTCAAAATCTATAACCATTTTTTCATTAATATTATATAAAACAGAATCGTTTTGTTTTTTATTTTATTCATTAATTTTCTTATTTTCTCTTTGAATCCCCCTATATAGTTTTTTTTCATCCATGATGGCACATTTCAAGGTGGTGTAGAAATGGTCTGAAAAGGGTCATCACCCGTCCCTTTTCCTGTGGATATGGTTTCTCATCGATTTCATCATTTATTTTTTTAGCCCATTTAGTGTCATTATCCTTTAATGAATTTTGGATTATCCCCGTGGGGACTAGGAAGTTGGTCCTTTTTATATTGAGAAGGAGAATCCACAGTCAGATGGCCGTAGTGGGTGACTGAATGGGGTCAAGTACTTGTGCAATCAGTCATCCTAAGATATAATTTCCTCAGATGGTCTCCAATGGGTTTATTCATGGATCTAAGAATGAACAAAGGACCTAGTATCCATGAATATTGGACCTAATTTCCAATTTTAGTTAGTCTATTGATGAAGATTTGGCCAACGACACAGAAGGACTCCATTGGTCGAGAGGATGGGAGCTCAGGCTCCCCGCACCATTCAAAGGGAAGATGGTATTCTATTCCGGGACTCTCTTATAGATTTAAGTTGTGTTCATATGGTCATGAATCGTTGGTTCATTCCTGAAGAGTGTATCCATAGGATACCCTTGGATTCCAAGACCGTCATCTGTATGCATATTTATGCTTCTATGGAGGTGGTGATGACATGATCCGTATTGTAAGGCGCTTTGGAGTTTATCTTCATCCATGGGGGACATAAAGTTATTTTATGTTGGTATTGGAACCATTAGAAGTTTTTCCAATGTATTTTCATGAGAGAAATCAAAACCCACGTAGTTATGATGGTTTAATGCATACGCATGAGAGCATCCCATTTTAGGGGACATAGTTGGGGGACCCTTTTGGATGGGAACCCTCTGAGCTTGGGTCATCTGGTAGGTTTCCTATGTATCCTGATTTAGTTATGAAAAAAATTTCTCGTAGTTCAGATCTTGTGGATGTTGTAACCCTCACAAACCAATAATCCCAAGTGAGTCATGATCAGTGAGAGGGATAAGAGGATTTGAAATATTCAACAAGGCAGATGCTTCAACCCTATCGGTGGGGGATGTAGAGACTACTGAGGAGAGGCTAAGGTGATTTTGGTCGAGGGCACAGAGCAAAAAAAACCGTTAATGTGAGATGCAATTAATGGTTGTGTGGCCCAACCTCAAAAGATTGAGGACTTACCTTTGTGCGAGGGCTCTAGAATACATTCTAGGATGGGGAGGCGTATCATCCTCCTCAAATGGGGAAGCGAACCTAACACCTTTGACTGATCACCATTCCTCATTGAATGTAAAAGGAGGTGATCAACCATAACCCCTAGAATGCTGATTTTCATGTTGTCTTTCCATGGTCTACCTCCGGGTTACCATGGTAATGTACACTCATAGTACTTCCCAAATCCAGAACTATTGTGGGGAGGGATTTAGTGACTCTGCTTAACATGGGTATGTAGACTCAAAGAGGTGCATTGATGCACTTGATGGTCTAATCCAATAGGTTTGGTGGATTTAGAAGAGTCTTTTTCTTGATGTTAGGGGACTGGTCAGTGGAGGAACCATGGAGGACTAGATGATAATTGGGAGGTGAGGTTGGAACTAGAGGTATAAATACCTAATAATACCTCATTCCTCATTCTAATTTATTAGACTGAATGGGGGAGGCTCCGCGTACTATGGCGGTATGAAGGAATATATGTCATCTGTGTAACGATGTGGTACATGGGAAAGGGTATATTCCACTACATACCATATTGGAAGACAGCCCTTCATGCCTCTTTGGGTTGCATCCATGTACCATTGTGGTATGCAACACCATATTCATTTCACGTAGTGGGGCACTACACAGATCACCATGTTGAAGGAGGGCCCAGGGGAATGCTGTTTGTGGGGAGTTCATCCACATGAATTATTGGGTCTGTGTTCTACGTTTTATGTTTTCGATTCTATTATAATTAATCAATTCCTCTATTTTATGGTTCGTGACTGGTTGTACCAAAAGAGTAGGTGATTCATAGTTTGGGATTCATCAATGATTAAAGGCTGAAGGAAATGTCTACTCCAAGTTCTCTCTCATTCATGCCTTCAACATCCTTGTTTATCTCCCCCATGTTTTATCCTTCTCCGCCTCTACTATAATTCATTTATAGAGCATCGAGCCAATTTTATCAATCTTGCATGCGAAACCATTTGGATATCCCATGAATAGATACTCCGACCCACAAAAGACTCGGTCAAATGGGGTTTTGCAGAGGATACGGTTCATGATAATGGTTCTCCAAACCCTAATGTCTTGCTTCATCTATAAAATGATGAGTTCGTAGAATGTTAAGTGGATGATATTTCCACATAGGATTCTTTCAGCAACTCATTTCGTAGTGCACCTTGTTTTCTTGTCATCGTTCTATGGGCCAGCGGTTCGTGAATCGTTTCGCATACCCTATGGTTTGTGATCTAGCTGGTCCACGTACCTTTTCCCAGTGGTGATATGCATGCCATAATAGAGCCTTTTAAAACTAAATTCCTTCATGTTTCTTCTCTGAATTAAAACCAAATTTGAGTCTATTGACCATTCTTGACTTGTAGGGGTACTTCCTTCCTTCTACGAAGCGATTGTGGCGCTATATTCTTCCCTTGGAGAAATTTTCAGGACTCTACAATTCCCCCATTTGAATGGTGTCCGTTCGGAATGAAAAGGCGACTATTCTGTTGTAGAAGAGGTCCTAAACTAAAACAATTCACAGTAAAATAGATGGACCCCTTATGCGGGTACCACACCTATATATAGGGAATATTTAAATTTTCTTTTACTGTTTTTTACGGAGAAAATTAATCATGACTTCCCTGACCTTATCTACTCTCACATACCTTGATCTTTGCGAAAATCTCATCCACATACTTCCTTGTATGTTCTTCAAACCGATTTTCACTCCATTTCCCTGTCTACATAGAATATTTTGGATTTCACTATCATCGTTGCAAACTTTTAAGATTAAAATCCAGATTCCACATGGGGTGATGCTACGTGGTTATTTTGTCTTCATACGGAACTTGATCTAGTAAAAAAATTATTAATTAATAATTTTAACATAGATTTTAATCCGCATGTTCTGAAAATGATCTAAATCAAGGCCTAGGTTCATAGTGTCATTTTTATTTGGACCTTTCTGTTCACATGCAATCAATCTGTGGTCCAATTCCTCGTAGATGGTTCACATACTATGGATGTACACGGTCAGATGTGTCCACGTACCATATCCGTAAGTAGGAATTTTTTCATTGTGCTATGCAGTTCGTGGGATGTGGCTGCCACATATCGTTTCCTAAAAGTGAAATCAAGCCTTTTGTTCACATATTTTGTGTTATTTATCCATTATATCATAGCCTTTATCCTAGAAATCTTATTAGACTAACTTTTTTTCGGCTTCTAGATTTACTGTGGTGGCTTCAATGGCTACTTCACAGGCTATTATTGATGTCACTACATCTTCTGAGGCTATTATTGTTCCCCCTCTTTATGCTGCTGAAAAAAGATCGAAGAACATGGTGGGTTTGGTTGATGAAAAAATTGTGGTCGTTCCATCTCACCAATCCCTGGTCACTCTTCTTATAGTGGGACAATGGGAGTACTCATATTCATACGGACAACCTTATCACAAGGTTGGCCTATTTTCTGACAAAACAATCATAGTGCCAGACCAAATTTATTAGCCTACCTCCAGGATATTTAATACCTCCATTTGAAAATCATTAATTTCCTCCATGGAGAGGAACCTTCATAGAGATACTTCCTCTAGGACTCTGCAGATCTATGCACCACATAAATTAGACAGGGTGTAGCGAAATCCCAAAAGGACATCCCACTATTACCAGGGAATCGTGAGGACGGTTAAGGCAAATGAGCAGAATGTTGGGACATCCCTGCGAGATCTCGGCTCTAGGGGCTCATTTCTCTTGGACTAGGGGTGGGCCATTTGGGTTCTCTAGAGAAGTGAAGATTTTCAATCTTGGATATATATCGTGGAATTGTATGAGGACATTTGGGTGTCTAAAACATACTTCCATCCTCCTACCGCCCTTATTTCTCATCTCATAAGAAGATGGAGTCTGGATACTAACACCATCAATTTGACCAACAGGGAGGTTGTCATCAGTCTATAGGACATCTGTCTAATTTCAAGTGTCCCTATTTTTGGGGACATGTACAATGAATTCCTTTCTCCTCCCTCTATTTGGGATGAAGATGAAAGAACCCCCCTTATCCAATCGAAGGAACTTTTGAAGGAATGTCATCCCTACAAAAAAAAAGACATTAAATTTGATGAATGGTTTGACACATTTTTTAAGCATACTAGACTTGAACCTGATTCTTGGAGACCCAGGGCATGTCCCACTAAAGAGACATGGTGATGAGCTAGTACTTACTATCGCATTTTGGAAGATATGAATTTTCAAAAATAGGGATGGGGGATCATCCCTAAGGTCAATTGGTTATTTCGATTGGAATATTTCTTGGCCATGTTTCTAGGAAGGAGGCTCCTAACAGTGTGGGAATCTAGTGGTGTAAGAGATTAAACCTTCATCAGGGTCGCTCAATTTTCCACTAAAAATGCATTAATTTTTCTCTCCTATTTTTGGCCAAGATATACCTCCTACTAGGTCAAATTAGCTTAGGGGGTCACCTTATCGGAAGACTGTCCATTTCCAAAAATTTTGGGGGCTAGATGGGATTCCACATATGGAGGTTACTCCTTCATCAATTCTATTCCAATTCTACATTCCTCCATCTGACCATATCTTCAAAGAACTAATGGGGTAATGATAATGGCATGGGATTCATAGGATAATCAAGAGGAGAATACTCAAAGTAACAAGCATGACATAATGGATTGTCTCCACATTCACGAACGTTTCTCTTAACACCATTATGATTCACCTATTTGTATTATTACAAATAATTCATATTAATATTTCATTAAATGTGGTTACTTATTTTCTCTATGAGAAGGTGTTCTAGTTTCTCATATTGAAGAGGAACTTAGTTGTGATACTTATGAACCCCTTATATTTAGTGGACAATTCAACTGTGTTTAGATGTTTTTCCCCCTTCTCTCAATAGTGCTCATTAGGGGATACAAATGATGATATCCCACCCATTATGGATGATGTTCACCCATGAAGAAAAAAAACTCTAGGCCAGACTTCAGTATCATTCTAATATCATTCCCATCCTCAGGAAGAACTATGATGAGGCCTGGGTTATGTCATATCCAGATGGCCAAATAGCTGATCTTGTTCCTGTTGTGAAAACTTTCAAGGCATCATAGGAAATGGGAAATGGGAAGAAAATGGACGTTAATGAACATACTCGGACAGGAAAGGTCCATTGAAGGCCTCTTGACGCCACCCTGAGGAAAGTCATGAATGATGCGGTTATGACCTCACGAACGGCTGCACAGGTCTCTAGAGCTATCGATAGGAGTCCTTCATCCATTCCCTCTATGGAAAAGTTTACGGTAGCCTGGAGGCAATGATACATTTTGAATGTTCATCAATATTTTTGTGACTGGTCTCTTAATAATTTATGGATGCTCCTCGAGAAAAGGGAAGTGGCCCTTGGGGGAATCAACTACATGTTTAAACCAGCTGACATCTCTTTTGATGAGAATTCAGATAGGGTGGGCTACTATCTTATGGACCTTGATACCCTCATCCATTTTCAATGTGTTCATCATAAGTACTCACACCGGGTACATTCAATGTTGCGAACAGAAACCATTGATGAGGGTGATGATGTTGTTGGCTCGCCAACTATGGCTTCCACTGAAATTTTTTTATTCAGTCCCATCGTCTCATAAATGTTCCACTTATCGGGGTCCTCAAAATGTAGGGATGCCTAGGAAATGATTACAGTTGTTGAATGCTGCTCAACTTCCCTGTATCAACCCCCCAGAACTGGCCATCCCAATTATGTCTTCATTCCCAGAGGCTTGGAGAGTCTGGGATGAATTGAAGGAGAGTGCTTCAGATGAACATATATGGAGGATTCTTCAGAGGAAACATTTTGACCTTCTTGTTTTAGAGGATATATTCCTGCTACCAGTATTTCATCTGACGAAGAACCTGATGAGGTGGCTTCTTACTTAACTAAAATGGATAAGTTCATTTTTTCTCTCGCGGATAAGAATTACTAGTCGGACCACATGACATTGATGGAGGTTTTCCCATGGATGAAGGGACATGTTTTATCTATGACCTTCTGTCGTAAATTCATTAATTGTGGTTGTTCTTAATGTGTCCCCCCTTTCCTTCTTATTTTTTAGGGGCCTTTCGGACTCCGGAATCATCTTTCCCCCCGACTAATTCTCCCCATAGAACTACAGCTGAGGAATATTCCCCATCAACGATATGGGTTAATGAAGAATGATCCCTGAGAACCCAAGAACATATGGAAGCGGTTATTTCAGACCCTTCCACGGTGTTTCCTCTTCAAGATATGGATGGTGATCATTATGATCCATCCTCCCTAGACGTCAAATAAATGAGAATACGCCTCCCAGCTATCCTAGTGTATTCGATGGTGGATCATAAGTAACTGTCTATTTACATAATGATTAAACCAAAAACCCTTATCTTCTCAAATTACTTGTACATATAAGTACATTTATGCATGGCTTATTGGTGACCAAACGATGATTGGTCTAGAATCTGTAGATCTAATCCCTTTTATGGTATAGGAAATGTCTCCATCTATCTTATCTAATAGAAACAGAGAAGAAGGGTCTTTGGAAAGGACCAAGGGTGATGCTGACCCCTTAGGTGTGCCTACTCCCATTCAAATGACCTCTTCCCCTATAATGGATGTACATATAGATGTCGAGGGCTCACCTGATCGTGTTGAGACGACTCTTATAGAGGGAGACAAGTTGAATTTTATAGCAGGGGCCGAGTCTAGCGGTGAGCCCCATGCCCAGCTGGATCATGGAGGGGCATCGAATATCGAGGAGCTAACATATCTTGATTGAGTATCTTTTTCCTCTATATAGGGATTCACATTATGGATGTACATTCTTCGTATGCATGGTAGCATCGGGAAAGTAGCAATCATAAAGGCTGATATTTCAGCCTCTGAAAATATAGAGAAATCTATAATGCCTTTTTTGACAGTTTTGAGAGGGGTTATGTTTTTTCCCCAGGATTCCAAGAACTATGTCCTATTATGGGCTGACTATCCATACCTGCATTAAGGTAACTGACATCCTTTTGAGGGTCACATTGAGGAATATTGTCTCTACCGATCATAGACCTGGGTCTTTAGTCTTCTCGCACATCCGCAGGGCACCACTGATGATTTAAGGTGCAGTGTCACCTATTTTGGATAGCGGAACAACTATAGGGGTTGGATGTATTACAGTCATCGCCTCCCTATAATATGAATCACATCCATATGATTTGAAAATAGGAGATGCCTATACATAGTTATCTGTTACAGTTACCAGAGAAGAGACTATTTCAGCATCGAGCCATGTTGTAGCTGTCGAATCATGTCCCTCTCTGTTTACATTCATTCCTAACTAAATTTCTTCATCCGAGAGTGATTCAATGACTTATTGAGAAATCTTAGTCGATCATTGACCCACTCAGCAAAAGTCATGGAGGAACATTTGGAGATTAATCTCCCAGAATATAGTAGATGATATGCAAGGGATGTTTCCAAAGTTACACAACTAGTTTGTGTTCTTGGTCTCTAATTTATTTACCTATCATTCCATTTATGAGATTGTAAAGAAGGTGGTTTCTAATCAAGAAGTTATTGGTGCACTCAAATCTCGACTCTATGTGGTTGAGTTGATGGATTATTTGCATATTACACTAAAACATCTCATTGAAGAAGCTACGAATCATGATGGAACAATTTAAAAGTTGAAATAAAAACTCATGAAGGAATAATATTTGATAGAAAAACTCTATTGGGAAATGGAGAAACCAAGAAAAAAAAACTAGAGCAGCTCAAATATGAGCGAGCCTTGGCTATAGATTCCGTTGAGGAGTGGCAATGGAAATGGCTAGAGGGATAAAAAACTGGAGTTTATGACATGACAGAAGAAGAGGTGTTACTAGTGTGTGCAGAGGTCGAGACTGCAAATTTGTTGAAGCTTTTCCAAGATTTTTAGGAGTCACACTAATCGTTGATGTAACTTTGAGACTTTGCCAAACTTCTCTTATAAATGTCCAATCTTTTTTTCAATGACAGGCTCCATGAAATGGATTCCCACCATATATTTTATTGAATATGATGGAAATTATTTTCATCTGAATGATTCTTTATTTCCTTTTCCTATCGTGTCATTTCAATCATGAACAATTTAAAAACATGATTTGAAATATGTAACTAAAACAATTGAATTGTTCTCTAATTGTTTCCTGAGCTGAGGAACTCAACGAGCATAGATTGACTATTTTTGAGGTTATATGGAGAAACTCACAAAAATTTATGTCTTTTTTATTATTTCCCTCATTCTTTCCTAAGCCTGTTTGGAATGGGCTTAGTAGGAATAACATTGATTTGTTCTTAGGCCTCCCTTTGCGGGTTTTCGACCTAAAAATATTTATGCCTTTTTTAATGGCTCAATGTTTTTTTAAAAATAGATACTTTACTTTTTCCTAGAGGTGCCTTCTCTGTATTTTCTCTTTGGAATGTATGGTTTCTTTTCCATTTGATGTTCACAGTCCTGCCAATCATACTTATTACTGATGTTTTAGGTCGAACAACTTTGACCGAAATTAATGGTGTAAGGGTACCCATTTGCGGCCATCAGTCGTGGATGTTTTAATATCCTTTAAACACATATTAGGGATATTTCATGACCATTTAAATGTGAATTTAAACATGCATGAGGATAGGGATCCATTTTAGGCGTACGATAGTAGGAAAGGACTCTCATGAGGATGAACATGCGCTTGATCGATGTCCATTTTTGTGGGCAACATATGTAGATCCACCGGGGCATGTTGTGTATAGTAAAATAAAGGTTTCTATATGGAATTGGCCTTCTATTTCAGACGTCCTTGTTAGGGTTTGCATCAGTTTGAATTTTTTTGGAAGTCAGGAGCCACAGTGGCTAGCTGGCCCGAATAATGGTGTCTGAAATCATGAGGGACATTCATATTTGCTTTTATTTGGATAATGTTCCCACACGAGTATTACTTAAATGAGGGAGTTTAGGTGAATGGTTGGTTTAGTCGGAATTCGATTTCAGGTTAGGGGAATTTTGGAAGAATAGGGTATATAAGCTGATATCCAAGAGTTTTCCAAATCTTGGTTGTGATAGGACATGAATGTCATTTGAGCATACAGATGATGGAATTTACTCTCTTGGGAAAGAATTTTCATTTGATTGATGATCATTTCTGTGGTAAACATATGTAGAGCCTCTTGGGAAAGATGTACATTGTCAATCAAAGGTATTCGTAGGACATTGGCCTTCTATTTCTGATGGCCAGGTAGGTTATGGAGATTGGGAACAATATGAATACATTATGTGACTTTTCAAATGTGGTGCACATAAACACAAAAAGAGGGCATTTGGATAAACATCTTTTGGTGAAACATCGGAATGAGTGGGGGATCTCGACTCTTGTATGTTGGCCATTTTCACGCATATGGATGGGGTATCCATAGAAACCTCAAGAGGGACTAGAGATGAATCGGGCATGTATGTTCTGATATATCTAGGATGTGTGAAAGGTGAAAGATGTAAAACATGACATTGAGGGCCCTTGAATCAGGATGGATGGAATGAGGATTGGAAGACATTTGTTGTATTGAGATAGAAGAGGACTCTCTTTGGGATGAATTTACAATTGATTGACATCCATTTTTGTTGGAAGCATATGCAGATCCTCCGGGGCATGATGTGAATTGTCATGAATACATGACTACAGAACACTGGCCTTCCATCCTAAATATCCTTGGAGGGTTAGGGGGAATCAAGATCACCAAAATCACAGAGCATGGGTTATTTTGGGGGCATATCTGGATATATTGGGAACATTTGGGCTGCGATTTTCTCTTGGAATTAGGTGTCCCTTTGGAATATATGACTCTTAAATATGGTGAATAATTCAATCCAACTTTGGAATACTTGTTCATTTAACATCACATGGAAAGGACATGGGGCTCTTCTCATTGGAGGGAACTGTGACATGCCTGTTAGGGTGATGAAACTAGGACCAAATTCATAGTTTTTTCCCACAATTTCACTATGTATCTCTAGCTAAGATCCTTATGCTCACATGTGCTATGATTGGTGTGAGAAATAAGGGATTACGAGGATTTTGTGGGATCACATAAGAATATGAGAATCATCATTAGGGGGCGTATTAGGCTAAACCCAATGTTATGCAGCTTATCATCATGAGACAAGGAAAATTTTTTCCTTGAAGATTAATGTAATATGTGAGGACATAACGATGGGCAGTTTAGATTCCTATAGTGAAGACAATTATACTATCATAAATATCTTCAATAGTTTTGGGTTAATCACAATCATGATGTTTCGACTTTACATAGATGTGAGTAATGATAGAAATGTATAACTCGTAGTTCTGGGGGTAACATGAATCTCAAGGGAATAACTAAGGCCAAAAAGCCATTGGGAATACTGAGATAGGAGGGGACTCTCCTGGGGACAAATTTTCCTTTCGATGATGTCCATTTTAGGGGAAACGTATGCAGATCGTCTAAGGCATGAAGTGCATTGTCAAGGAAAGGAGTCTACTGGACACTGGCCTTCTATCCTATATCATCATAATGATTAGATTTTTATTATTAGAATGTGGCTCATAGGCCCAACAGTTCAAGTTTCATAGAGGCCTGAAGTAGTGCAGACTGAGGGAATCCCCTCAGATCAATTTGATGCCATCGGGTTTCAAGGACATCACATTGTGGAGGACGAGAGGGTCATGGGTAGTAACATTTATGGAATCATGGTAGTCTGTTACTTGGATTACATCATTCAAAGTGTGTAACTCATTGGTATTACTATCAATCATACCTCTGCACTCCTTCCAACCTTGATAGCCTTGAATGATTATAGGGATCCAAGTCTTCTTGGAATACATAGTTTGAAATATGTGGAAGATGTGTGTGGGGAAATGGGAAGTATTAAAATTATGACTACTTATGAACTACTAGAGCTTCTACATTGATCTGACTCATATGTAGATGGGGGTGTGAATTTTTTTACTTCTCATCAGTGGTTGGTATATGTGGGATCACCTAATACTAAGGAATTGGCCACAGATAACCCTTAATGAATTTAAAGCTTATTGTCATTTTATTAGGACATTTCATTGGCTTCCCATACATGTATAGCATATGTATGGGGGGAAATGGGCATTTTAAATGGTGGTGGGGCTAGGATAACAAATTTTGTCATTGCTACATATCCTGAGAGGGTAGGAATCAAACATACATTGTTATAATTGTACCTTGTATCGACCTGACATGTTCCTTGTGTACGAACACGTGAGGGAATTTGTTTCATATATATATGTGGCTCGGACAAGATTCCAAATCTGGGCATCACTACATATCCTACAAATGTAGGAATGAAGCCATACATAGTTCTAAATGTACCCTGTATCGATCTAACACGATCAATGTTTGAGAACAAGTGAGGAAATTTTGATTTCATATATATGTGGCTGGGCCTAGATTCCAAATCCTAGCATCACTTCCTACCCTTCAAGGGCAGGAATCATTCCAATCATAGTTCTGAATGTTCCCTACACTGATTTGTCTTGGTTCACATATAGGGACATTTGAGGGATTTTTTATTGGTGGTGATTGGCTACTCTATGATTCCCAATGTAGTTGTCACTATGTATCCTGTAAGGGTAGTAATGAAGCCATACATAGTTCTGGATGTACCCTCCACCGATCTAACATGGTCCATGTGTAAGAAATTGTGAGGTAATTCTTTTCATTATATATGTGGCTGGGCCTAGATTCCAAATCTATGCATCACTATGTATCATGTGAGGGTAGAAATCATGAAATACATAGTTTTGAATTTACCCGGTAAAGATCTGACTCTGTCTATGTGTTATAACATATGAGGGTATATTGATCTCATATATATATGGGTTGGTCCAGATTCCAAATCTAGGCATCACTATGTATACTATGACGGTAGGAATCAAGACATACATATCTCTGAAAGTTCCATGTACTGATTTGGCTTGGTTCACATACAGAGAATTTTGAGGGAATTTTCTTTTTTAATTGTGGAGATTTGATAGACATGGATTCGCAATCCAACTGTCACTAAATAACCTACGAGGGCAAGAATGAAGCCATCCGTAATTCTAGATGTTCCCTGTATTGATTTAACATGGTTCACATACATGGACATCTGAGGTAATATTTTTAATGGTAGTGATTGGCTAGACTAGGATACCCAATCTGGGTGTCAATATGTATCCTAGGAGGGAAGGAATCAATCCATACATTGTTTTGAATGCACCCTATTCAGATATGACTCAGTTAAAATATAGGGACATTTTTGTTTCATTTTCTATGGGTATTCTGTCTACAATATCTCCCAGTAGTATTTTTTTGGTAAGATCATCCTTACAGTTGTTCCCAAGATCATGTGAGTTTTATATAGTGTGAGAAACAATGTGTTGTCATTATGTCTCCTTCACAAGAGTGGGGAGGTAGAGAATATGAGGGGGGGTGGATCCCCCTTATGTGGGGGATTTTCCACGCCTGGGGATCAATGTATCGCTTCGTATACTAAGCAGGAATAAATTATCATGTACGTAGTTATGTTTTCACCCTATACTGATTTGGCTTAGTAGTGGCATATTCAGTCTATCCATCATTGTTACCAAGTCTATCACATTAGCCCATGATTTGTTTTCATAATAGGATCTATACCATTGATCCCAATCTCATTTTAGTTATAATCGATGTGAGAAGCAAGGATTCAGAAGGATTTCACTTATGAATATAGCTATATAGGGGTTTGATAGAGGCATTTTTATGGGGGATGGGCTAGGATTGAGGATTGAGGAGACTCTACATATCCTGCGAGGGTAGAAATAAAGCTACACACAAATCTATGAGAGATCATCTATTTTATTTTCATGAAATTATGACCTTTTGTGTCATGTAGTTTAACGTATTACAATGAGGAAATGAGTCACGGTTTGATGTCATGTTTTTGGGAGAATTTCCTTATAGTTTATCATCACGTGGAATAGAAAAAAATTATGATTTAAGGTCATATAGCACAAACCATAACATGGGTGGGGGGACTACTCCTAGTTTAAGGTCTAAGAATTTGGACAGTGGTATTGTAGTTTAATTTTGTGTTGTAAGAACAATTACCAAACATTTTAACTTCATTTATCCAGGACACTGACTCCATGTTTAAGGTTGTACAGTTTGGACCATGGAATTTCTTTGTTGTTAATCATAGTTTAGTGTATTAGACATCATACCATGGTATTGGGGATATTATAACTCATATTTTAAGGTCATAGAGATCAGACACTGGTATTTATTGATTGTTACCCAAATTATTTTTTCAAGAATAATTCATTTGTAGAAGTCATGATGAGCTTCACATCCACCGACATCAGGGTGTATCATCCATTTTAATATGTGTTATGTATGAAAAATGCTCCTTACCACTTTGTTTCAAGCATTTGGGGATTCATCCTGAGTATCATTATGGTTCTAAGGACTAACACCATTTCTCCTTTGAGAAAATTTCAAATGTGAAGATTTTTCTTGAAGGCTTGTTAATTAGATTTTTGTAGATTTCCAAAATTTGTAAGGTGTGAATCCGTTTTTTCAGCATGTTACTCCAACTCATCAAACCATCTATGGAATTTCTCGTCAATAGAAAATTGATTGTAAATGGCCACATGATGTGATGTCACATAGATTTTGATAGGAAAAACAGCCTCTTCCCCATATACTAGTGAGTACAGGGTTTCTTGAAGGGAAGTGTGGATCATGTTCTGGTAATCCCACAAAGCATAGAAGAGATTTTCCAGCCATGATTTCTTGTACTCATAAAACACCTTCTAGATTATGTTGGATAGATTCTTGTTAAAAGCCTATATATTACCATTTTTCATTACGTGGTAGCAGGATGAATGGTTTGATTTTATTCCTTACTCATGGTATAGCTTGTCTAACTCACAAGAGTTGACATTGGTGATATTGTCTTTTAGGATTGTATGCAGACACCAAATCTAGTAATGATGTTGGCCTTCACAAAGATGATGATGTTTTTTCTATCCTACTTCATTAAAGGGTATGGATTTAACCCATTTGGAAAAGAAATTTTTTTCCTGTAATAGTGAACATGAATTATTTGGATGTGGTGGTAGGATATGGTTCGATAAAATCCATATCCTAGGCTGTGAATAGACATCACTACTTAGATGCATGAATTATCATTTGTGGGGGATTGGTGTATGAAATTATAATTAACTTGATAGGAAATTCACATCTTGGTAAATATGGACCAGTCCTGTATTACATTGGTCCAACAATACCCAAGACTTAAAATATGGTTAGAGAGCTTCGTTGCTGACTGGTGCACTCCACAAACTTCGACGTGTACATCCTTCATGATGGAACCAATCATATCTCCATTAATGCAACTGAGAATGACCTCGTCAAGTCCTAACTAGTAGATAACCTTTTCTTGGTTTCCCCCATTTTATAGGACAATGTTGACTTCCATTCTCCAGGATTGTTCCATTCCAACCCTTTCTGGTTGGAATTCCTCATTTTGAAGGTAGTTTGTAATGGTTGTCATCCAGTGGATGCTGTGACCAAAAGGCTTAGAGACGAGGCTAATTTCTTGGATTTCCTCTGTAATGCTTTGGATAAAGGTTAAGATCATCCTGCGGTGGGGAATTCTAATGACTATTTCATCCCAGTCTAGATCGGCCAAGGTGGTGGATGCATTTTATAAAGCATCATCTTGAGCATTTTTTGACTGCGGGACATTGGTCAAGGTTGGTTCTGATTGGAATTCGTCCATCAGTCCTCAAACATGGTTAGTTATGGAGTCCAATATTTTTTTCCTAATGTAATAGTCACTGGTGATCTATTTAATTACTTTCTCTAAATCACCCTTTATTTTTAGGTGCTTAGTTTTCACATGACGTGCCCGTTCCAGGCCCGTAATGAGGGCCTAATATTCTTCTTCATTGTTTGTACACCCTTCTGAAAGAAGGACAGAGTAAGGAAAGATGAACTTTTTGGCGGAGACATTTATGATTCACAGCCCTACTTTATTGAGCTCGGGATCCTCTATCCTTTTTCTTATAGGGCTTCAGAAAGCTCCATCGAAGTACATTTCCCATGTCTGGGGGTTCTATTGAACTAAATAAACTTCTTCATCTGGAAGTTCAGCATCCAATGGTGTTGTTTCTTCTGAGGGGGGCTCATCTAGGAAGTTTGAAAACTATTGACCATTGATGGCCTTTTTGAGGTACATAACTTAGGTCAAACTATTGTAGGATGATCATCCATCATGATAGGTACCCATTTAGCATGGGATGGTTGAGGATATATTTGAGCGGGTTGTAGAGGGAGATCAGGTGGACCTCATGGTGCTACAGATAATCCCTGAGCTCCTAAACTACAAATATTACAGCTAATAAGTTCTTTTAAATTTTTGAATACCAGGTTTCAACATCAATCGTTGTCCGGCTGAGGTAATAGTGGTTGTTCTCACTTCCAACACCATTTTTCTATGAAATGAAGGCACTTAATATCCATTCTAGGTTTGTTACGTACAAAATGTATGATCTCCCCTCAACTGGTGGAATTAACACTGACATCCTAAGGATATATATTTTGAGATTTTCAAAATCAGCATTGAAATCATTATCCCACTTATATGTAACTCCATTCTTCATGAGCTTGATGAAAGGTAAACATTTACCTGCAATGTTTTCATTTAAGCATTGAATATTGGTGAGGAGTCCCTATAGAATTCTCAAATTAGTGAGGTTTCATGGTGGGTACATTCCCAATATTGATTTGGTCTTCTCGGGGCCGACTTCGATGTCACGATGGCGTACGACGAAGCTGATGAATTTTACAATGTTAACACCAAATGTGAATTTTTGGGGATTAATCTTTAAATGCTGATATCACAGTTTGTGAAAGACAGTATCTAGGTCGGTCAGGTGGTTCAAGCGCTCTTGAGATTTGACCACCAGATTTTCAACATAAAATTCAATGAACTTTCCCATGAACGACATGAAGATGAGATACATGGCATGATACAATAAGGCAACATATTTTTCTAGGCCAAAGGGTATAACTTTATACCAGATCACTCTCTAAGGGGCACTAAAAGCAGTATATTCTTCACCTAATTGTGTCATCTTGATCTTCTTGTATCCCAAATATCCTTCCAAGAAAGATAGGGCTTTGTATATGGCGGTTTCAATGATCTACAATTCTTTGATCGGGATCGAGAAGTCAACTTTTGGGAAATGCTGATTTATGTCCCTAAAGTCAATACAGATTCAAATCTGTTTACTCTTCTTTTTGATGGGGATGATTCTTGATAGATAGATCAGGAATTGGACCTCCTGTATGAAGTAGGATTTGATCATCTTGTTATCTTTAGCCTTTTTTGGTAGCATGCATCAGGTTTGTTCTTCTAGATAACTGTTTATAGCCCCTGTAAACTTCTGGTAATCCCATTTGATGAGTGGAGACTTCAGGATCGAAGCCTGGAATTTCTATATAGCTCCAGTCTAAAACATGTTTATTATTATATAGAAATTACTTGTATTCCTCCAATTCCTCGATAGTCATATCCACACTGAATAGAGTGGGCCATGGGTGTTCTTCGGTACCCTGGTTTATCTCCTTAAGATTGTCGATTATGGTGGAGACACCATCTTTGAATGTAGGAGGGGTATCTCTGAGGTCTTCTTCCTCTTTTTATTCTCCATTCTCTTCTTCGTCCTCTTCTTTCTCTTCTGATGTAGGGAGGATTCTCGAGAAAAACTCTCCAATATTTGGAGAGGAATCATCTATTTACTTAGTGAGTTAGATAGGATTGTTTTAGGTCCTAAGGATGGGTAGAGAGTATTTTAGGTTGGGATTATCCTATCACCACTGTGGCCAGTATGTCCTTATGTGCCTTTGGACTTGGTAGACATAATAGAAACCATGCAGACCAATGGGTCAACATCCGACCATGAACATATGCATTCAACTTGGTTTATGGGTAATACCTACTTTACCTGAACCACTTCACGTCATTTCACTCTCGTCATGCATGACATTAATCTATATCCACCATCCCAATCTATGTGGACATTGATACTTTCCAAGGAATGGTCTGTAAGAAGCCTCCATGAGGATCAAGCCGAACACCCATCATTCCCAACTACATCACGTCGGTGCACCCCCATCCTGGACGAAGGTAAACTATACACACCCTTTTCTCCTCGCATGATGATAAACTATACCCATCTGAACAATGTAGGATTTGATCATCGTATTCTAGACATGGTATGTTAAAAGAATCCATGAGGTTCAACCCCAATCCAATGGTAATCCGTTGTGATCCCATATAGTGGTAAGCTATTGTGATCCCATCCAGCAGTAAGATGTTGTGAAATCCAATTAACATTAAGCCATTGTGTTCCCCAGCCAATGATAAGCCATTGTGAAACTCACCTAGCGATAATCTGTTTCATTACCCATCTAATTGCAAGACGTTGTAGTCCAAAATCAATGGTAATACATTGTAGTCCCCTCTTTTAGGGCCCACATCTATGTTCCGACCCAGCAGTGTCAGACCAACTATCGGGCTTCTAACCATGTGTACGTACCAACATATCATAGAGTCATTATTCTATGTGTACACACTAATTCTATGAACCCATCCTAAACTACGTAGACATTGAATTCCTGCCATAGGGATATGTAGGAAGCATCCCTGAGGTTCAAGCTGATTACCCATGTCACTTCATGGACTCTCTCCCTCCAGCCTATGTGTTTTGGGAAAGTCATTCCTCAACCTGAAGGTTCAAAATCCTATGGGTCCCATCCATGCGTACATTCTCATGGGTGGCCTCATCAGGTTTCCCACCACCCCACCAAAATACACGGACTGTGATTCCCTGCCATGGGGATAAGTAGGATGTATCATTGAGGCTCATGCCCAATGTCACCATCGTCCTCACTTCGGTTCCATTTCATTCTCCATCAACATCTCTCAACCATCCATATCCATCATATTTCTTACTCGGGCCTCCACATCTCGGTGAGATCATGTCACCAACATCCTCAATTCCCCTAACTGTGATTGGGTAAATAATTATACATTTTCCCCAACATCAGTGTTCCCTCTGGGGATTTAACCCATCTAATCCAATTCTATCAGTTCTTTGATCACTCTGATCCATCTCCATAAGACATTAAACATGTGTCTTAACTCATTTTAATCATTAGATGACTAATGAAACCTTCAGAAGACACACCTTTGCTATAACTATCTTTTGATGATATTAAACAAGAGGCATACCTTATGATAAGAAAAATAAGCTAAGGAAATCCTCAGAGACATGCCTCAGGAATAAGATACCCAATGACCGATGTGGGATGCCTCAGTTTATGTGCCCTTGAGATTACCTCTTATGAAAAAGAATTTAGGTTCACCAATGTCAATGCACCGAGAGATTCCCTAACATGCATGATGTTGTCTTCTACTCTACCTAAAGGATGTTAACCTGACTCGACCCCTTGAAATGTCCAGATAGGATCATTATAATTAAACAGTGTCCAAAACGATATGGCAATGAGAATGAGATTCATGAACAACATCTTAATATTTATGGGACACCCATACTAGGTAATCAGTTCCTAGGAGGAACCCATGGATGTTGAAAATTAAATCCCATCATCCTGTTTCAATCAAGGAGAAAACATCCCTGAATATGTGACAGATACCACCCACCTTTGTAAATCATCAATGTCGAGCCACAGATTAGTGTATCCTCAACAAATAGATTCATGCCCCGGTGAAAATGTCGAAAACATCAACCCATGGGTAATCCATTGACACATGATTTAGAATTAAATAGGATTTCATGAACATATGAATAATACATAATTATATAAGAGAGTCACGGGGTAAAAAATAATTCTCCCCAAAAGGGTGTGATGAGCTTAACCTCTCATCCTCTTGACCAATGGATTCCTTGAGTGTCAATGGAAAAATAATCATCCAACGAGTGGATGACTTTGGAAAAAAGGTCCATGAATTATGGATACAATTATTTTGCATGTTTTTTAATCCAAAAATAACCCTGTTTGATATCATATAATGACATCGTACTCGATACGGACTAGTTGGACATATACTCAACCCCCAACAATCACTCCTGATGCCAACTCAACTATTGAACTTCCTTCACAATATCATAAGGATACACTGCATATTCCCCCCAAGAAGAGACCCAAATCTCTCCTGTCACCCAGGGGGTGATGAAAATCCAATCAAAACAAAATTTTTTTACCCAACGCATAACCCTTCATAATAATGGACTATTGGTTACTATTAATTAGACAATTTTTTCCAATCCATAGTATGATGATGATCAGTTTGAAATAACAATGGTAGACCTGACATTAATGAATAACCCAGGTGGAAGTATTACCCCACCACAAGAACATTTATTTCAAGAAGGAAAAGATCCACAAAAGACCATTAATTATGGATTTATCATGATATGTTACTTTTATTGATTTTTTTTTCTGTATATGTCATATATAAGTTGCAGGAATTTCACTGATCTCTCTTTGATCCAAATGGTATCTTATCAATTTTTTTAGACATGCATGTTAGAGACCACATAGGTGGCTGGGTCCCTAATAATGAACATGATTCCTTCACATACCCAGGCTCTTCAATGATGGATTTCTAACATGGTAGTCAAATAGTACCACTATTAAGACACTCTACCAATAATAGAGGCTATAATGAAGACCCTCCTTTCAATGAAAGCTCACCGACCACCTCTTTATCTGCAGTCGGCATCCCATTATAGGATGGCCTCGATGACCGCCTCAAATCATTTTGGGAGTCTACCCTCAAATTGGTAAAATTTGTTCCTCCCTTATCTTATGGAGGAATATGAAGTCAATACTAATGAATGCATCGTGGTAACATAGGAACACCACTCATGGCATCCTGTTTGAGGATGTCTCCACTAGGAGAATACAACTCAATTTCATCACACTGAAGAGAACCCCATGTCGAGAGAACTGGATGAAGTACAATTGACACAGACCCCTTGAACTAACCAATAAAAGAAGATAATGTATAATCTATCACTGGTTTAAAACTTTGTTCCCAAGGAGGAGGTCTTCCACATAATCATGGCGGATTTAAATGATAATTTATATGATTCCTTCCCCCTACTGAAGCCTTCCACATAAATATAGCAGCGATTTATGAGTATATACATATCCCCTCCACTCCTATTAAGGCCACCACAGATATATAGTTTCACATTCAGATAAGATGAACGTTCCATCTAGTGCTCACCGGTCCAACCACGTAGACAGAGTATGAGATTTTAGATAATTTCAATTCTCTTCTAATGGGCATAAATCCATCATAAAAATTGAACAACACCCAGCTATAAGAAGGAAAAAAATCCTTACAAACACACATCAAGCTAGCCATCCATATAGGGAAGAAACCAATCAAGAATTTATATAACACTATTAATGCATATGAAGCCCAACTGTCAAATAAGGTGAAAATCCAATACTAGGTGAAAATTAATAACTATCTCAAAGAAGACCACCATCCCAATATGGTTGCAAGAAAATATGAAAAGAGTCAAATTCTTATGGATGAAAATCTAACTCATGAGACAAATACATCAGAAAACAAGTAGATACAAATTATTTCTCACAAATATGAATCCCATCAGCCAAATATAGTGGAAATTATAGAAGAAACCCATCGGTAGACACTTTACAATGTCGTGGTATAGGAGAACTATCAATACCCACTAAAAACCCATGGACGACATAAGAATTCACAAACTCCTCTTCCAAAATTAAAAGGATGATTCGTACACATTCTAGCTAAAGAAGTATCTCAAAAAATCTAGGCCATGATGGGGGATCAAATGACGATCCGAAAATATATCCTCCAGACATGTTAGGATGTCACTGCATTAGTGGAAAAAGTGAGGAGTTAGGACCATGATCTAGTCTCCTCATGCAGAGTTATTCATTCACAAAATCAGATAGTCACCCTAAAGCAGACCTACATCCCTACTCTATAATAGGAGGGTCACCAACCATATTACATAATACAAGGACATCTAGATTGTGAAAAATCACCCATTTTAACTAGGGGACACCAGTGCCATGTGTTGGCTAATCCAGGTTAGGAAAATACCCCTGAAAAAACCCAAGATGATCATCACGGTATCCTGTCCGCATCGAATGAACCAATAAAACTATGTCCCATATTTGAAATCATCTACCACGAGAAAGTAGCCTTAGTTTCCCAAAATAGAGCATCCAAACATTAACGGTTCCAAAGGAAACCTCAAAATCAAGATCACGTTCATGATTTTTCTCTGATGGTTGTTGTAGTTCTTGATGCCATCAAACATTTATCATTAGTATCTTAAGATCCTATTAGTCCATTTCCAAATTATGGAAGTGGTGGTAGCAGTTTTGAAGGTCCTCCCAGTAATGTCACTACTAGAGGCTCTTAAGGTCCTCCCCTGATAACCCAATGTGGCTTAGTCTATGGGAATGAAATGATATGTTATGAGAGCGTATCTCCGGATTCCTGTTAGTGTAGCCCTCCCCTTTACAAAAATATTGAATAGAAAGAAGGTCCTCCCCATGATATCGTCCACCATGATAGTTCTATCCATCGTATACCCTGTGGATATGTTTCCCCCTATTTTCATACATCATGGTTTGATGTTAATCCTTTCCATGATGATGATCACTACAAGGGACCTCCCTACAGTGACATCAAGAAATGAGAAGGTCCTCCTCCCATGGTATTACACCCTGAAGTCCCTCCTCATAATGAACATTACAGATACTCTCAATACATCTAGATCCATGATGGTAGTCCTCTATATGGATGTTTTCATTATGAAGTCCCTCCACTAAATGACACCCAGTAGTAATAATGTCCTCCATAATCTTTGGTCCACCGTAAAGGTCCTCCCCAAGGTGTAAACCACAAAATTATTTTCTAAATCCAGAAACTAATATATGATGGTATTCCTTTCCATTATTTCTTCAACTACGAAGGTCCTCCCAGTAGTTAAAATTTATTCTGATGGGAAGGTACTCCACTTGACAGGTCGAATGCAAGAGAGCCATCATATGTCAATGCTCTTGAAAAAATGGAGTACGACATGTTGGATAATCTCTCTAAGAAAATAGATATCTTTTCTCAACCAGATTATTACTCACGTCTATGCTCATCTTCCATGCCACCCTTATACCATTAAAATTCCAACGGGACTCCAGCTAAGCCATCTTGTTGGAACGAAATTATTATTGAGAAGTCAATTCGGGTGAATCAAGAAGATGAGACAATATAGAAACAACAAGAAGATGTGTTGGTTTTTTAGAAGACAACTAGCTACAGATGATATACTAGTGATGTATTGGACCATGAATACTTATCCGTTCAACATATCAAGATTTTTTTAGAGGAATGAATTCATAATAATCACATCAATATTTGGACATCTCTCTACCAGTTCAAAGCCATACTTTTTCCTATGATGGGTCTACTGACTTTTGTAATGTCCTAGGAGAGCTTCGCCATCAAATAGACCTAGAATAACATTCATATTCGTGGTGTAAATAATTAGAAATGAAAATAGAATGACCTTGATTTTGCATGAAGTTTTTCACTATACAAGTTGTGATACCTTATCAGCAGTGCCTTATCATGTCTTCAACTCTGGGGATGGGGAGAAAATAATTCTCTACACATCACAACTCTTACTGTTTAATAGAACCCACTTGTAGTGAGAACATATCTCATCATCATCCCCATACATAAGCCAAATGAAGTACCATTTCAAGAAATGTGAAATTCTTGACAAGAACCATATGTCAGTATTTATCCTAAGCATGAGGACCGATGAGAGAAAACCATCAAGATGAATCAGATCTAGGACATCATGAACATCTAGTAGGCCTCCCATATAAGGGGATCCAATATACATTCTCTACTCATGTACATGGGCGGAAACAATTAATGTGTAGACCTGACACGATATCTGGATCAAGGCAGCATGGGAATACATGAGATCATGCAGATGGTGATAACAATAGTAGCCTCTGTAACATGGGAACAACCCCATCACATAAGGTTGGGGGAATTTCCAAAACAAAATTATCTCTTAATACTTGAAAATCCAATACAAGGCACATCAATGAAAGAATGAGATCAACCACAACCCGTAGTGTGGGGAAATATTTACCACAAGTTCCCTCCCAATTGAGGTATTTATTCTCTCATATGGGATGAGAAATGGATACAGGGGTCCCTCATTCAATCCAATACCCAAAATAACATCCCTCAGAATAGCGTCATACTGCACAATCATATCAGGGCTCTATTCGAGTCAATTTTTACTAAGAAGCCCAAATAGACTCGCAGAATGTCCGAATATGATCTAAAAATGGATGCAAGAATATATCCTACCATTACAAACCAAGTATGCCACCCCAAATATGGTAAGAATTTGTAAACTTCATGGACATCATCCCCAAAGGCCATGAAGAAAATGATACAAATGACGTGGAAATAGGATGATAGGGTTCCCTCATAGAGATGGTATACACTAAGCCTGAAGGTGTGCACATCAAAAACCAAAGAGTAATCTGAAATTTGGATACCCCCTTAGACAATCTGGAACCACCTCCCATGAGAATACTCAATAAATATAAGAATTAGAAAAATGTCTAAGACCCACCTCCTCCTCCTCGTGAAGATGATTACCCCATGAATGAGGAGATAATATCTTGAAATGTGGAAAAATGAAAGATCTAAGGTTAATCATCACTGAGATTCTAAGAGAAAGTCGTCCTACAGGGTATGTTCCTCAAGTGGAGCATCAACACACATTTCCATCAGACATACCTATTCCTCATAGGCTCATCCCGATAGATGAAGTGAGGCTGGAAACCTCATCCATGGAGGCGTTGAGACTATCAGTCTACGTAAATCCAATTGCAGTAGGATATAATGATTTCCATCCATTAGGGAAGAAACTAGAATATATTGTTGAATCCACAATGGATGCCCCTAGCTAGGTATCTTCCTTCTGTTCCATTAGCACTAACACTTCCAATCTTTCCCCCTGCTACACTTTCTCATGCTCAGGTCCAATAGGACTTCATCAAGGGCCTCCGAATACCATCATGTTTTTTAAAACTAAAATAGAATAAATGTAAGGGAATCACACCCCAATACAGCCGTAATGGAAGACCTATCCTGATAATGTAAGAAACGCCCCTTCACAGAAAATTTTCAGGAACCCCATATTCCTAGTGTTCTATGGCTTAGGGGACCTAGAGTAGCATCTAATCCACTACCCTTCATAATATAACCCCATTATGGGATCCCAGAATCAATAAAATCAATGATGATCATATGATTTATGAAAACTCTGTAAGGTGTTTCTTTTATATGGTACAACAGTTTGCACGATAACTCAATAACAGTATGTGAGGATCACTATCGCCAGTTCATGTTCTAGTTTAGCTCGATGTTGCCAAAAATGATAGTCAATGACCTCATGATGAAAAAATAGTGTCATAACGAGTCAGTTTCAAACTTCATTTCCATATGGAAGGGTATGAATTAATCCTTGAAATGGTAGGTCCCCCCAAGATGAGATGTTGGCCATATTCATTGATATCCTTCGTGATGGGCTGCGAAAAACACTCAATCCAATAAAAATTCAAGTGGTTTACAATAATTCTCCAGAATCACCCAAAGGATAGAGCATTCATTTTATCTGACTAATATGATGTGGAATACTACACCATCTCCCATAGTAAAATGATTGGTAATATGTGAAGCAACTTCTATCATGCTTAAGCCACACCATACACCAGGTCCATCTCCAAGGCCCCACCAAACATTTCCGGTCCATCTGGCCATCAAAACCCACCCCCACCCTGTAGGCTCATGAAGTATGTAATGTTGACCGGATAGATAATTATCCCTTCAATAGGATATTGGGGACCAAAATTTATGAGTTAATTGTCGTCAAGGACCACTGATAATGAGTGATAGATTCCAGATAGGTCAAGTTGGGACCACTACCAGTGTAAGTGGAATATGTCTGCAACACTGACTCGAACGAAGTGGGGGAATTGAAAAATGTTGCTAACAAAAAAGAGAGAAATATAAATAGTTGGTTGTCCAAGAAAACAATCAACCGATCCCATGGTATCTTCTATTCATAGATACATCAACCAGTTATGCCTCCAATAGCTCCTCATGCAACACAACCAAAATTCTCATCCTAAGAACCTTCTAAATGTGAACCAACCAACATAAATCATAATCATACGGGTGTAAAAAAGGTACATGAAGATGAAAATTCATCGAATACCAAGTTGGATTTGAAGCTCTTATATTTCATGCCAACAAATATAAAGATACGGGAATCATCCTACCAAATGGCACCAATGGTGGAATATGGTATCAAAAATTCATCATTAGGGCAGGAGAATATTGTTGGCTATGTAAATGTCATCCACTTGATGGATCCCTTGTTTGAAGATGAATATGGTTACAAACTAGAAATACACACACCTAATTGGGTGGCTAGAGGAATAATACAAAGAGTCATGGGATGTCAAGGGTGTCATGTCCATGGAAGAAATAAAGATTATGGTTGCACCCCCGCTCATACCGTTATTCTTGTAGAAACCCACAGAAGGTCCCTCTTGCAGATCAGACACCTATAGGAAAATTATCATGCCCCCCAAAAAATCTACCCTACCAAATTCTTCTCAAATATCCATTAGATGAAGAATACATTACTAATTACTCTCAACATGTGAGATATTCATCTAAAACCAGTCCACAAAGGACTAAAGCTTCCCCTATTTCAACACCAAGGGCTGATCCATCCTCATCTAAAGGTCATGATCCTAAATCACTGGCGAAGGAGCATCCTAAACCTACGATGTACTGGCCTTTAGATCAGAAGTATGAAATTATAAAATTCTTATCTTCAATTCCAGTTATGATATAAATCATAGATGCACATAATTTATCAGGAGATCTCACAAAATCACACATCAAGGATTTGCTAAGTCCCTAAGAGTTCAAAGATGAGGTGGACACCACTGGAGTCTACCAGACAACGGAAAATCCTGGAGAATTCCACATAGTTATCCCCTTCACAGATCAACATAAAGAAGACTTCATGAAAGGAAACTTAAATCTTTTATATGTATCGGGAATAAAAAATGGTGTCGATAACTTAAAAGTCTTCAAGAACAACAAATATGGGGTTAATGTCCACAACATGTGGAAACTTCATCATCTCGGCTACAATGAAGATGATCAGATACCCTACACCATGACCCTTTTGGGATAAGAAAAACGATGCATAAATTGTTAGTCCAAATTAAGATAGTAACCTGGTTCGGTGACCTCATCACTCACCCTGAATTTCTGGTGGTCCGAAATAATACAGCGTTCAATGCCTTGTTAAGGAGGTCGTAGCTATATAAACAAAAACAAATCCTATACTCCTACTAATAGTTCGTAAAATATATAATTAATTTATATAGTGGTAAACTACATTTCGTTAAGTCCCCATTTTACCTCTTTTAATCACTCAATATTGATGCATGATTCAATGAACCAAAGTGAAAACAACCCTCATATGAAATAATTGATTGGGTTTCCACCACAAAAAGATATTAAATGTTTCCTACCCATATTCTCAAGAAGATATGGGAATAATATTAACCATCCATTAAGGATATTGAAATCTGAATTCAGAATTTTTACATCTATCCACTAGTACTCATGATTTCAATTAGAGATGTTGAGCCTAATAATGTTTTAAATCTCATCAAATCCCAAGATATTTTTGGGGGGATTCAGATGAAAATTCACTCAAAAATCATCACAACCCCAGTAAAGTCCAACCGGTCCCACTATGTTGAGACGTCGTGTCTCTCCACTCAAAAATTATGATGATACTATTTTACCCCTCACGACACCTTCTCTAGAAAATCTCCCACCAAATATAGAGGCAGAATATGTGGCTTCACCTCCTAGTCAATAAAATTGAAGTCCTCCCCCAAATATGGAGCAATAAATTATTGTATTGTTTTCCAACTAAAATATTAATATGAATATGATAGGGGTGGTGAGGATATATAATTAGACCTATTGAATTATTCGATGGCATATTAGTAAGGCATATCGACCACAGTTGATAATCTCTAGGAAACCAACTTGGGTACAAATGATGACTCGCAACCCACATTGGTTAGTGTGGCCATCAATTCTAAATGGAATGTGGTATACACAACATTCTTGAATAAATATAGAGATTAATTCACCTTGAATTATAAAAAAATTCTATGTCCCGGTCCAAAGGTGGCAACTCACCACTTAGGTCGACTGAAGGACCCCCATGGTAAGAAGCTAGCCGCCAGAAGGACGCACCCAAAACATGCTACAAAAATAAGGGCTAAAGTCGCTAGGATCATCAAATATATCTTATTTCATTACTTCCAACACCCCATATAGATTCCAAATATATTCTTCATTAAAAATAAAAATAGGTAGATATGGATTTGAAAAGACTTCTAGGACCTCAACTGGCTCTGCACAAAAGTTGATTTCCCAATCCCGACCATAGAATGGTTGATCGATGAGACACCTTGATATGAGGATCTCTATTCATGTATGTCTATTCTGGATATAACAATATCATAATTTTCTAAAACATAAAGAATAAACTACCATCAAGTGTCCGTAGGGAGTATTTTGCTACAAGGTGATGCATTTTGGTTGGAAAAATGCTGGTGCCAAATATCAGCGCACAATGTACCAAATTTATAAACCCTTCATAGGAAAGTTAATTGAATGCTAGGTTGATGATATTTTGTTTAAATAAACAAAATTATCTAACCATCTAGAAGATCTCAAATGTGTCTTCAATAAAATACTATAGTATAATTTGAAAATGAACCCCCTCCCCTGAAATGGGATTTTGGTGTTACCATAGGGGAATTCCTCAACATTGTTGTACAACATTTTGGCATCGATGTCAAACCTGAGATGAAAAATGCCATACTTGTAATCTGTATTCCTTATATAATCACTATGTTTATAGGACTCCATAGAAAACTAAACTACATTCAGTGCTTCATAGCCAGTGTCATAGGAAATTGGTTTCCCCTCACAAGGTTGATGAAGAAAGGGGAATAATATAAATGGATTGGAGACTGTCAGGAAGCGTTCGACAATATCAAGACATATCACATAAATTCACTAGTGTAATTTTCTCATGATGAAGTAATAAAACTCATTATATATGTATCCTCCTTGTAAAAATCCCTAGGAACCATCCATGTATAGATGAATTATGCGAGCAGTGAGAATAGTCTATATTAACGCAGAAGAACCATGATAGATGTTAAGACTCATTATTTTAATATCTCAATGATCATCCTTGAATTAATATTTTTGGTCCAAATGAAAGAGAATTATGTTTAGAAACACAAATTACACATGGTCACACATAACAACCCCCTCAAGTATATTCTCAGTTGTCCTATGTTAACTGTATATATGTAATAGTGGGTTCTCATCCTGCAGCAGTTCGATATGCAGTTCATACCATAAAAAGGAATCAAAGGACAGAATTAGATAATTTCCTTGAAGATCATCCCTTAACAGAGGAAGACCCATTACATTTTGAGATACCTAATGAGTGAGTTTTCTCTATTCTAGAGAACTCCCATATATGGGAAATGCACTTCGATGGTGCCTCCAAAATCCCAATATGAAAATGAATGGAAGTCCCCATGTTTGAAAACGTGTGTCTGGGAGTAATACTCTTATACCTAATAAAAATTAATTCTTCAATATTCCTTCATACATTCAGAAGGATTCACGAACAATGAAGTAGAGTTACAAGCCCTAATTCTGGATGACATCTATTGGAATAAAAGATTCATTAGTATTTCCCAATGGTGGATGGGGTTTCAATTCATTCAGGATAACATTGTATAAATTAATAAAATCAATCCCATATTTTATTTGTATATTCCTAACACCAGCTGGATGACTCCCATTGTAGATTACCTTCAATGGGGAGAGCTCCCACTAGATAGGGTGAGAAGGGATCCAATATGAATACATGAACTCAAATTCATATAGTATGATGAGAAAAATTGGTAGATGGTCCATTACAAGAAAGGCCTTGAGGGAGTCCTTATTATGTGCATTGATGGAGAAGGGACCAACGTCGTCATGAAATGTGTACATTCAGGAACATTCAGAGCACGTCAATCATCATCCAAGATCTCACAGAAGATTTGATGGCTTGGGTACTATTATCCCACCATGATGAAGGGTTACACCTCATTCACAAAGAACTATCATTCCTGCCATGTTCTTAAAAATTTCATCCACCGTCCCCCGGAGTTACTTCCCACAGAAAAGTACTCCATTCCATTTTCCATAAGGGGAATGGATTTAGTGGGACCATTCAAATAGGTTGGGGAAAGAACCATTGTCTGCTTTGTGAAATCCATCATCAACACTATGTTTGGTGTCCCTCATACAATATTGATGGAAAACGACACCATTTATACTATATTTTATTGAAGAAGCTTTATCTGTAGAATGGTATCAAGGCCAATCCCTCATCCCACTATTATGAAGCATCCAATGCCCATATAGTGGCCTTCAACAATACCCAATCCTATATAGTCTTGAAATGGTAGACCAGGACAAGAAATCATGGAAGGATAAGCACGTCAATGATATATGGTCTAATTGGACCACAACCCCCTCTGCCACTAAAAGATCCCTATACTCATTAGTATACAAGACAAATGTGGCCCTACGATTGAATATAAATTACCATTATTTCATGTGGACATCTATGATCAACTATCCACAGATGAGCAGTACCAAAAATAGTTCGATGAGATAGAGCAGTTAGATGGGAAAAATTGCACACTACACAACATTCGGAACATTACCATAACCTAATTTCACGAGCCTTCAATAATAATGTTCTCCATTGATCATTCCTCAAAGGACAAATGTTGCCGGTCCTTAGAACCCCAATGAAACTCGAAAAGAAACATTCAAATTTGGAACCAAAATGGGAATCACCATATGTTATACATATGCTCTACTCAAATGGATAAAATGTCATGATTTTAATAGATGTAAAACTCACCACAACTCCCACCAATTTTAGTTTCATGATGATATAATTTTATTATTCATATCAAACACTTCTTAGCTGCATGATGTTAAACTATGTAGCACCACCTATGATTATGTTACACAACGAAAAATTATACGGGAATGGTCCTGATTGCAAGATATTTAACAATATGATGAAATAATCTTAACTGGGAGACATTAATCTATGTAGCGAAAAATTCATCCACATTGTATGACCTTAATCAACTTAGTATCTTCATCTTTATCACAAGATATTAGACTGCATGGTGATCATTTTGATCTGTATAAGGACTTGTTTCATATAAATCAGATCTATGTGGCAGAAACCTAAAAATTCCCCCATTTTTAGTATGTGTCAAACCATCACATAGAGGATAACTTATAACTATGTATGGATTGAATCTAATTTATCAATGGTATACCTAGTGATTTATGGATAATAACCCATAGTTCATTCACCATTTATGGTAAACAATTCCCCACTCACTACGTATAGGTTAGACTTTCATGGGTGATCCATTAAAATTCCTAACCGTAAGACATTAACCAATAGGGTGCCTCTAGAACTATGTATTGATTGATTACAATTTATTAATTTTATACGTAGAGACACCATGACCCTACATCTTGGTCAAATCACTACATGAAACAAATTCCCCATCTCTATTCACATGTTATACTTGAATAGTGTGTTTTCTGAACATTGTGTGGCTTGATTTCTACCCTTGTAGGACATGTAGTGACACCCAGATCCTTCATATTGGTCTATCCGCCATTAAAAAAATTCCCCATTCATGTGAATGGGCTCAAATGGAATTGGGAACATGTTTTCAGAACTACAAGTACATTTATTCCTATATAAATGGGTTACATAGGAAAACTCCAAGAGGTTCAATCACAAAACTTCAATCACCTCATCCTTTTTGTGTTGGATAACTGTTGTCTTTCCCGTATGATGTTAAAAAACATAAGATAACAGAGCTACACATGTATTGACTCCCATCCATAAATGGGAAATGTAGTGCCCGCTTGACCCCAAGACGTGGTTATCAACTATATGAAAAAATGTGTCCCCTTTATATAGGCTAGACATGCGCAACGAAATTCATGATTCCTACCTGCATGACATTAATCATCACGGCCAAAGAAGCCCTCACCATAAAGAATTAATCTGTAAGGTATCTTAAGAACTATGTATGTCTTGATTCATGGTATAATGGGTTAAATTGTGACCCTTGAGCCAAAAATCCTAGATCTAGCTACATAGAGTAAAACTAAAAAAATCCCCCCAATCATCTTCATGTGAAATGAAAATAGATGTAGGTGATTTGAAATCTAGACTATTTTACCCATAATGTGTAAAAATATCACACATCCATTTACATACAAATATGATCTATATAGAGGATCTCATACCTTATAACTAATCAAGGATTGGATATTTCTCATGTACCAGCTCATACCCTTTTCATCTATCAAAATATATTCCTCGGGAAACCTTAGATCAGAATAATCACCCACTGGTATCAGAAATGGATGGTCAGTGTCCTGAAGACACCATTGCATGACTACGCACACAATTCCTTGGTGTCTCTTCATATTTTTTTTCCACAACAATTTCAAGTCATCCAAAGGAATATTCCTCCCCGGGAGAGGTTGTTACTACATTTGTATGATCATTGGATCCTAATTCTTGCATCAACCCACCTGACACTAGAAATCGAGGAATCATGGTTTACACCATCTTACCATGCTCATATCTCGGGCATATGAGGAGTATCCTGGCCGAATTATCTATTATTTATGCATGATCCCTTTGATATTTCTTCCCTATAACATGAAATTAAACTATGATTTGAACATCCTTTCCCATGGACATAAAATTACATGGACCTGTAGGAGCTAGATTGTTCACAGTATGTCACCCACATCCCCACCGCACGACATTAAACTACATGGCCAAACAATTTTATTTTCTTTGATCGTATCTTCACAAGGAGTTTGAGAGAAACCCCTGTCACCCCTATTTTATCATACAGAGTAAAGATCATGTGGGTATTGAAATTGTGGTAGGGGATTCCACACAATACTAGGGAGAATCAGTCTACAATGACTAACCCTATAATAATAACATTCAAAATGCATATAATTGTTTTTCCCACTATATTGGGAAACGTAAAGTCCTAACCATATGCCAAAAAACTGCATGGTACCCTAAATATAGATAAAATCACCCCACTCCATGCTTATAAACTAAACTTGTGTATGGAATCTTTTCTTTAGAAACCCGGTTCATCAAAATTGGGCCCTGATCTGATAGGGGAGTAAAAAATGTCCTTCCTCACATATTGGTCAAATATATACGGAGAGAATCCAAATTCCTTAACTAATTATGACCTGCGTGTTTCTGATTTGTCCAAACCAACACTCACTATTTTTCAAACTCTATGACATGAGTGATCTTTTATTTTTATAATCTTTCATGGCCATGAGAAATAGAAGGTAAGTGTCTTTCAGACTCCTTTTTTTACTATGTATACAATTCCCTGATTGCTCTATATATTTTTCCCACCAAAATGGAGTATACACCAAAGGAATCTTCGACCCTAGCAGAGTATTTTTTCGATTTTCATAAGCCAAATGCCTTTAATCCGAATGAAATTTTTCCTGATCCAAGATCCATTGAAAAAATGGATTGCACTCTCCTCGTTATCCATGTCCTGGACATGTCAGAACATCCTGAATTGATTAACTTTCCGGTACATTGGGATTTGATATCAATGTCCAAATTACAAGACATTTAAACTACACGATACATGACACTTGGTATTCACCCATATGATAGGTCACATCAAAAGTATGTTTCCCCTCATGAACTTGCACAATAAATGAATCTACGATAGAATGTTCAACATAATCCCCAACTCATTGATGAATCTTTATCCAAAACAAATATTCGCCATCCATATACGTGAATCAAATCTGAATAGGAATGATCCTTCAAATAACTTTGAACAGATTGATTCTGTTCATTAGGGAATGCATAGTGAAATCTAAATCTCATATATCAGATCTACCAATGAACAAATATTTTTCGTCCCCACCTAGGGAAGGGTCAAACCTACGTTAGTAAACAACCCACATGGATGGGACAAAAACATTCATCCACCAATTCTTGTTATTCCTAGAAATGTTTAAGATGAAATTCCCACTTTTCAGGATTAGGAACCCCTTTTCACACACCATACTCTACATCTATATTGGAATGATCACCATAACAATCTATTTCCATAAAAAATGGATGGTTTTAGTCTTAAGGACATGTTTCTTTGACTATACACACAATACCCTAGTGGATAGTATACGTTTCCCATTAAAATGGACTTTCAACCTAAGGAAGACTCATCATATATTGAGGCTTTTCCTATATTTTTACACCCATATGACATTTACGTGTCTTCTCATTCACCAATTTTAGATCCCATAGAGTATATTTCACATCATTCCCCCCTCATTTCATAGTGGGGATAGAACATTGTTGGCCGAACATTCATGGAAAAAATTGAATTGTTTTCCCCCTCTAGTAAGAGTAAAAAAAACATTAAATCATATGTTTGAAATGTCTTAGTTGTATGAAGATAAACTATACTATTCTCAAGTCCTACTTTAAAAATGTCAAATTCGTACAGGAGTTGTTTATATACCATAACCAATATAAATGCCCCATTATGTTAAGACATTTTTCCCTTAATATTCCACCCATTGTGGCCATCAATACAATATCCAAAATTCAATATGAATTTTTTTGGCTATCGGAAATGGATGGCTACTATTGTATGGACAACATTGTTTGACAATTACTATAATTCCCTGACAACTCTGTATATGATTCCCAAAAAATAGCATGTGCACCAAGGGAAAAATCTTCTTCAGGACAGGCTTATCCCACTTCTGTATTCCTCATGGAATCCATGCCCCATATCATGTACCATATCCAAAATTAAAAATTCATGATCAAGAAAAATTCCTCATCCATGTCTGAATGTTTTCGAGACATTCTCGGCTAATGAGTTATATATTTGGTGTAGTTCCCCATAGGTCATGGTCAATGATGTTTGACCTAAAACATCTATAATGGTATTCTAATTCTCAAAACTATAAAATTTCATTAAAAAAACAAATCACATTCAATTTTGAAAATACTAAAGAGAGACACTTTAGAAATGTTATGTATGAGCTCACTAAACCTATAATACATACATTTTAAGAAAAACATCAAGCTATCAGTAAATCCTTAAGAGACACAAAGCATGTTTGGTCAAAACACCTCAAAGGGTGGCCTACAAAAAAGAACATTTATACCCTATAATCAACACCATAATTGGATTAGTTAATAATTAGGGTAATAAATAAAAAGGAACACTGTTTTATGGATTTCCATGTGACCCTAGAAAGAGTCAAACTGCTCTTGGTGACCCTTCTGCATAGAAAACAATTAGGTCATGATTTGATTATTTTCATTTTACTGGATTATAAATTAAATTTATATCTAGTTTAGATTATGGATTAAAATAGATTTTATCATAAATTATTGATATTAAAGGAAAAAGGAAAATAATTGGTGGTGTTATGTGAATTGGGAGACTTAACTACACTTGTTGAAACATCGATGACCTCAATTTCCATGTTATTGTTTCCACAATGTGAATATGATTCTACTTCATGAATGCACTATCGACTTTTAGGGATGTACAAGGGAACCCATTACACTGGTCCATGCCTAAATGGACTACCATTCTATAAATAACTTCAAGAAGATGAATAACATAAATAGGATTACATGAATAATAATCCTGGGAATGGAGTGATAGCCAGTTGAAAACCCATAAGAACTGGGACCACATTCACTATTCTACCTATAGAAAAAAGTCACAATGGCCTGCTCTAAATTATCAAGACCTATGATATCATTATTCCTTATAGGTGTGACTATTGGTGGAGCAGGATTATCATGCTCAATCAGGGAATCAATTTAAATAGGTGTTCCCTCCATAAGGGTGGGGTCCATCTCAACTTGGGCAGTTGACACCTCATGGCCTAAATCTCTTCCTATATCCTGAGACAATTGGGGATATTTTAAAAATCCATCAATTACTATAAAATTCATCATATCCTTATTCATGGAAGTAGGATCCACACATCTGATTGGGAGAAGAATGTCTAAATGCTCCCCACCCCATCAGGGTAGGGGGATGTTTGATTTGGGGCAGGAAAATTTGAACGGAACCGAATACCCCTGGTCTCTTTAGCTGTTCAGATCTCTCATCCCTGTTCAACAAAGATTTTTGGTGGTCCTTATTATACAATATAAGGAATAGGATCCATAGATGCTTGGGAAAATGCCTCTTCATTACATATTGGTTCTACATAAAAATATGCATGAAATAAATGGTCAATCGTACAAAATAGTTTTATATAACAACCAGATAAAAAATATATGGAAGTTACTTATTATCTCATTTCTATTGTTTTTTTATATATATAGGATTATTTTTTAAATTTCTTGGTATTCCATGGAGACGGATCCCTAACAGGAATATCATGTAGATCTTGAGAAGGTAATTCCCCTGCGGGATATGAAATTACTATTTCCATATGTTCAGTATCACTAAGAGAACAATCCATAGAAAAACCCACATTTTAAGGGATATGTCCCCCACCCGATGTTCCCATGGTGGTGTATGTTAGAGAAATATACATCTCCTGAGACTCATTATTTCCCTATGAATGTGAAATAAGAGTAAACAAAATCGTCAAAATGAAGGAAATTAAAGTCTATATTAGTAAATAGAAATAAATAAAATTCAATATTAATTGGATTCAAGTGTACCACCATCCGTCCAGCCCAATCAGACCATTAAACCCTATCATTCGAAGCATGGAGACATTTTTTTAAATCCTTCTCCATAATGCCGCTACCTTATCTGGATATTCTTATACAGAAATAAATGTATGGGATATGGAATCCCCAAAACCTGGAAGACCAAACCACCCTCCTTAAATAAATTTCCAAATATATTCTTAATAAGATTTAAACCTTAAGTCATCCCCAACCCTCAAGGTTCTTGAAAATGCACCGGTAATGGGGATGGATAGTGTTTAACTATCATCCCGGGGAACCAGACCAGGTTTCATCAGTCGTAATTGCATCTCGGGTGCCTCAATAGCCTTAGGACCCTCAGGAGCGGAATTCTTATGAGGCTCCAAGTTTGGGTGAAGAGATTCTCCCACTCAAACCACATCATGAAAATAATCAATCTCATCATCATATAAAGGGTGATAATCATCATCACCCTCTTATTTAGTTTTTGATCGTAACAAGGAAAGTACTTGATGACAGTATTTACAATGATTGCTCTGAGCACAGATCAAGGATTCAAGGTCCTGAAGTCAACTGCTTACTCTCTCAATCTCATCATCTTAAGAAATTTAATTTGATTATAACAGATAAACAACAATCGTGATGGAAACCTATCTCTCTTGGAAGAACTACCTCATCGAACAAGGGGTATGATCATGAAAATATTTATGATTGTTCAAAATATCATATTGCCTCCAAGCCACTGGGAAGTTAGCATCAGAAGGGATTGGTGGTTGAATCCTAGTGGAATCCTCAATATCTTGTGAGTTCACTCCTCCTAATCTCAATACCTTCCTCAAGTGTTCTTAATAGATAGGATTTTGATAAACATTAACTAGTTGGGAATGTCCTGTATCATCCTTTTTATTCACCTTCCCATTGTCCTTAGATTCATTGGGGGTCATAACAGTGGGAACTACATCTTCCAATTATCCATTCATATATGACTGAGCCTAGGCCTCATCAAAACCTCTTTTAAGAAAGGGTACATAGCTCTTAGAATGTAGAATCTTGACATTGCAATGAGTATCATCTCAAGTAAACATTAGCCACAATAGTCGGTCTATAGTAAGATGTTTTTCCTGACTTGTGCTAATGAGGGTATAGGGACACAAAATCTAGATCCAGTTAAACTAACCACTAAATCTATATGGTGAATATCCTTTCTATATAAGTTCTCCATCAATATGGGAAACCAAAACACATTCTCTATTTGAATAGTAGAAGCATCAGTTGTCAAATTTTTCTGAATCAGCATTCAAAATAGAAATAATAGGGGAAGTTGAAGGATGATAAATGAAGTGGTCATGATAGTTGATTTGATCCATTATCTCTCATTTTATATTTTTTTTTCTGAACTTCTTACATATCCTGGGATGCCTAGCCTGATGGCATACCCCCACTGGTGCTTTGAATGTACGGACGAAGAACAACATGTGCAATTGGTAAGGGATTGATAAATGTGAATCTTTCTATGTGGGCTCATATCCATAACTAGTTGATTTGGAAGGTCCCAATCATCTAATGAGTTTTTTTCCCTCGCTATCATGTCCAAGTAAGCGGTATATTTTTCTTCAAGAATGAACTTTCCAGGTTGATTAATTTTCTCATGTCTAGCTAAGCCACCATGATGAGGTTTGGGACTCTAACACCACTATAGTCTCACATTGGAAGTATCCAACCACTCATAAACATGGACAACAGGCCACCAATAAAAACAAGGTATCCAAGTAATAGATGAGTTCACATCCCCATTCACGGAACTGTCCCTCCTTTGAGGTAGGATAGTAAGAACATTCTCACCATCTAGATTGCCAAGATTCAGAGGAACCTAGGTCTGCACAGATCGAGAACTTGACCACTTATCTCGTAAAATACATTAAACCACATCGTAAAAGAAATTACTTTCTTTGAGAAGGGTTTGAAGTTATTCAAAATATTTTTTTTCATGATGATTAATAGTTTTAGACAAAGGAGGAGTCCATTACTCATTGTCCTAGGTGGAATAAGAAGGTAAGAACTAAGCATACATGTCCCCCAAAAATAAGGAACCCCAAAATAAGATGAACATCCTAGAGACAAATGTCAACCTCCCTATGGCTCAAATGAATGTTATTTCTATCTAAACTCCATATACTTAGATGTTGTGAAGTGGGGGCACTAGTCTGATGATGTTTGGTCTTGAATAACTTTATAGCCTCATATAACCCCAAGTCATATAATTCAACCCATAATTCCTTCAAACTCTTTTGGGCCTAGAATGTTCATCCCCAATGCAAGACAAATTAACCTCCTAATTGATGGTCACACTTCGATGTCCAACCCAGTTGCACATTTCTTTTGTCCCTTCACACAATTATATGGTAGCAACAAACCGTTTCATATGAATTCAACTGTGATTCATCTACAGACCAGGGAGAATAGAACCATAACAACCCAAAATAGGTGTCCTTCTGTATGAATTATTCTCGCAATGAGATAAGGGCCTTATGAAGTGTGCTATTGATTATCCAAGAAGAAGGTTGGTCAACCACACAGTTTTTTAATAAACTACTATTCAAATATAAATATTATGTTTCAAAAGATATTTTTGTGAATTCAAAGATCGTTTCGCAGATCAAAATGTCCATGAAGAGTTCATAGTTAATAGAATACTAAGTACGGTTTGTGGATGATGGATTTCATAAAGGAACTGGTAGGTGGAAGTGAGGAAATTATAGAGAACTATACAGGGAACATTTTGCAAAGAAGTGCACTAAATAAAAAATGCCCCAGGACTCGTATATATAGGTTTGTTCCCCCCAAAGATTCCACAATTATATAACAAACTAATTCAGTTCAAGACAACTTTCTATATCCAATAACCACAACTACATCCTGATTGGATCCCATTACGATGGGCTGACTTGTAGGGTCCTCATAACTCGAAAAAGAGAAGAAAAATACTCCCAAAAATATTTTTTAGTAGTAATACATAGTTTCATTTTCATATTTTAGAATAATTTTGAAGAAATAGATTTTAGAAAAGGACCAAAGTGGTCCACATGCTGATTTCCATGATTGGAATACAGATGGAATTTCCCATGAACCGAACAGTCTGCAGATAACATGAAAACTGAGTTCGCTCAATACATTGTCCATCTAACACTGTATATCATCAAAATAATGAAGAATTACATCGATCCCCCACGAACTACTTCATTGGTGGAATAGAGGTGGATAAATTCAACCCATGAACCACTGCCCCACAAACCACGTCATTCATGAAAATTTGATAGAGAGGTATGGCCATATCACAATCCCTACAGATTCAGTTTGCAGAAAAGGTGAAGTCGGAAACGTCCTCAAAATGCGTCATTAACGGGATTGAGACATTGACTTCCACAGCTGCAAACCACTACCTCACAGAACACAACCCCATGACCCTCTTCCCCACAATCCTCTGTCCAGTGATTCATTCGCTGTCTTGATGATTTCCCCATGGGAATCATCAAATATTTCCTTTTGGCCCACAGATATAGCCTCTTCAGTACTATATAAGAGGCCCCTGAGTGGATATAAGAGAAAAAAATAAGATAGGGAGAGATAGAGGATCAGATTTTTCGAGAGATTGGAGTATACTGATGGAAGAAATTGAAGGAAAACAATTGATTATTTAAGAAATCAAAAACAGTTTCTTGTAGGTATATACAATTTGAGAACCATAATATAGAAGAGTGATATTTATTTAGGAAAAATGTGAACCTAATTGGCCAACCACAGACCATAATCCCTTCACAGATGAACATCCCATGAACTATTCGACTAATTAAACTTATTCAATCTGGTGTACCGAATAGTACATCTCAATGTAGATAAAACCCTACCCTACATAGGATTTGTCAATAGTGATGTACTCCTGTGTCTCATACCACCAAGGTATGTGGACGGAACCCAATGCCACATACCACTTCATTATGCGAACGACATCCAGTTCTACCTACCACTTTGGTGTCGAGGAAACAACCAAATGTTCATACCACCTCAGTACATGGATGGCCCCTCCATCCACATAGAAGTATGCCATGTGGATTGTTCCCTACCCTTCATGAAAAAATATACGTGGAGTTGGGTACCATTGGTCTTTCTACCATTCAGTCCCGATCATGACCTTACATTTCCATCCTATCCTTGGAATCCCCTCCTCTAACAGGTCAACAAATATCATTATAATGCCTATTTTAAAGCCACCGGATCTATATGATAAAACCATTAGGTGCATCAACATGTCCTATTGAGTTTACAAACCCATGGTAAGTGAAGTCTTATGAGTAATACTAGAAAGGTTGTGGACCCCTAGATTGTTTTTAAGTCTACATAAGCATGGTATCCTAGGGCCTAACCAAGGAATACTCATGTGAACATCCCTATTCTAGGGATCAAGGGATATCACCATCTTTTCCATTCAATGAGGTGAAGTGTCATGTAAATGGGATCATGCGTTCCTTTCCTTTTGATGAGAAGCAATGCTTCTCCACTTTTTCGAAAATTGAATTAAGGCACCCCCTTAAGGTGACCTCATACCCATTTTACAAGAGGTGGAACTCCTGGTCCTCTAAAGCTCATCTTAGGAAATGTTTGGATAATTTTCCAAACATGAAAATCTGGGGTATCAACACTAGTAAGAGTCGGCATACTCAAATACCTTCTTCCTCTCTCTTCTATCCATCGCCCCAACCTCTTTCACCATCATCATCCTTTTCTATCAGAGAAGAAATTAAAGTGCGCGGTTTTTTACGTATATGGCCTCCTTTTATTTCTCACACTGATCACGACTCACATGGGCTTAGGGGATAAAGATGATTGTATCATCCACACCATATATCCAGTTGAACTATTATAACATTAATTCCTGATCTAACTATTTTATATAGGTCACCTATTAGAAGTATCAAGCTCAAGGGACATTGTCGTTAAAATTCAGTGAGAATAAGAATTTCCCCTAACTCACTAGGTAATCCTCTTCAGGAATAAACCCCGTTGTGATTATTTCAAGAACAGTCTCATCTACAGTGTAATCACCAACCTTGTCCTCTCAAATGGGAATCTCTAATTTGTGATCCCCAATCATGTCCCCTCATAAATATGCCTCCAATGTAGTATAAACCCCAAAATAAATCAATCCATGAGGCCTTTTGTTACCAACTTACTGGGATATGTGTGATGCCTCCCTAAGGTCCAAACCCAATACCCACATCACACTAGTGTTCACCATGACATGTCCCCAATAGGACCATATCCACCCAGGATACGGTTGACACTCCTTTCATCACAGAATCTAAAGATTGGAAAAGGAGAATATCTGAGCTCAAAGTGATTCATCCTTTGAAAAAAACATCAATAATCGATAAAGGCAGGAACACATGATCAAAACCAACTTCACCGCACAAGTTATATCACTGTCGCACAAGTCCACTTGCACAACGCCCTTGGTCGTGCAAGTGACTTGCGCGACCTAAGTGATAACCGCCCAGTAACCGCCCAGGGCCTTCTTTTGCCTATAAATAGACCCTGTGGGCCCCCCATTCGGGAGGATCTTTTTCCAGAAACTCGGATTGAAGCTCCTGATGCCCAAGTCTCTTCTCAAAGCTTCTGAAACACTTCTAAAGGTAATTTCTTACCTAGAACGGAATATTTAAAGAGAAGAAGGAAGGCCTAAGTGTTGAAACTCATCAACACTTGCGCGTCGCCTTATTCCTTCAATAGAACTCATGCGTCCCTTTTCTGGAAGAACCTCAAGAGGATTCTAAAGGGATTAATAAAGAGTCGCTCAAGTATTTTAATGCTGGTTGAAAATCGCGCAAGTACCCCACATGCCGCGCAGGTATACCTGCGCGACCAATACTTGCGCGCCCACGAAAGACTTGCACGCTTTTCAAGACTTGCGCGCCCCTACCTTTTTGGGTGCCCATCTTGCCCATTTTACCCCTCTTAAGCCATTTCACATTTCCTATTCATGATTCAGACTTCAAGATACTCTTCAAAGCCATTTATGGCATGATTTCTTGATTTGACTTCCTTATCTGAAAGGAATTCTGTGGAATATCTCTCAAAACCTAGTGATTTAAATATCATTATGTCACTAAATATGGAGTGTTCATTCATTCAACCTCATCCTTTAAGATGAGAGAATCCTTAACTTGGGTCTCCTTTTCAGGAATAATCCCCAGTTATAAATCCTTTAATCTGGGCATCTTCCTCAGGAGTAAGCCCCAAATTCTTAAAGTTCCCAAACTTGGTCATCCTCCTTAGGAGTAAGCCCCAAACCTTAATTCCTTAACTTGGGAATCCTTCTTAGGAGTAAGCCCCAAGTCCTCTAATTTTGGGCATACTTCTTAGGAGTAAGCCCCAAGCCTTAATCCCTAACCTGGGTCTCCTTTTCAGGAATAAGACTCAGTTATAATCTTGGGCTTCCTTTTCAGGAGTAAGCCCCAAGTCCCCTAACCTGGGCCTCCTTTTTAGGAGTAAGTCCCATTCATAATTATGGGCATCCTTTTCAGGAGTAAGCCCCAAGTCCCTCAATTTCTCTTAACCAGACCTAATTTACCTTTGATTTGGGTTTCCTTTTCAGGAGTAAAACCCAATCATAAGTCCCCTCCTAACTTGGGCATCCTCCTTAGGAGTAAGCCCCAAGATTAGAGTATTCAAATCTCCATGAAGCACATATACCTTTATGGACCATGTTCATGGATTTCCTCCCTAAAAGTGAATCCTAAACCTTCATCTATCTAGGAAGTCATACATACATAATCCCCAAACCATTTCTTATGATTGAATATTTTCATGGCACAATTGTATAAATTTTACGAATACCTCTTGTTTCTCACACCGAACATGACTCACGTGAGCTTAGAGTGTAAAAGTAATTGTGACATCCTGCTTTGAGCCATCAATCATAAACATCATACCCTTACTCGAACTACGTGGGTTCTAATTCCTTTTCCAAAACAAAGGATACCTAGGTAGCCCATTTATGGGTTCGATCCCAACTTTGAAATAATCCATGTCCTTCTGAATGTCGATAAACTTCAAGTGCCCCACTGAGTGGATTTAAAACCAGCCTGGTCATCATAATGACCAAGAGACGTTTATAAATGTTTCGAAGGATACCATTGACCAAGAATCTCTAAATAGATACAGATGATTCTCTATTGATGAAGAACCTCGAATACATATAAAATATTCTCTAAATTTCTTACATATTTAATCATTGATTGTTAAAATTAAAGGAAAGCTCATTTTATACTTGGTAATGTAATAAGGATTCATGAACATAACTTAAATCTATAAAGAGAGTCCCAGAGTAGACAATAATTCCCCTCAAAAAGGTGTGATGAGTCCGACCTCCCATCCTCTCGACCAATGCAAATTCCTAATCCTCATCAGTCCACAAGATAATGAGCGCCTACCTTTGGAAAGTAGGTCCAAACAGATGTGGAATCATTGGATGTTTCCGGTTCTACGAACAAACCCGCTAGAAACCGATCGGAATGTTTGAATCTCCCGTCCAGGAGGTCATCCCCGAATTCCGTGCGAAACAAAAATGGTGAACCCGACGTGAAACCTTAACCAAGTTAAAGTGATGTTCTTCTTATTTGTTAGGCCCCTTGGGCCAAAAAAGCAATCATTGACATGTGCTCATCCAAAAGATGCAGTGGCCAGATTCATCTTGATTATATCTGTTATATGGAACAGGCAATCTTTTCTCAAGATCTTCGGCAAAATGGATTTTCTTAAATTCACCCATGTGAATACTGCTGCTGTGAACACCTCTACTGTGAGGTCTGCTGCTGTGAAAACCAATGTTGCTACTCCTGCTGGAACGTCGTCCGCTCTGAGGATGACATCACCAACTCAGCGTCTTCAACGCTGGGTTTCTAATGCACTGGTTAAGGAGTACCGTCGCAACGGTACTATCCCAACATTGGAGGCCGCTCGTCAAGCACTCCACGTTAACAACTCTACCTGGTCATCTGGACAATGGCGGCCAGCGATCAAGAAGCAGGCGGTGCTAACAACCGTCTCCAACCGTTTCGGGTCGTTATCCCCGGAACGCAGTTTCCATTCACTCCCTTTCTCTGAGGAAGTGAATGAGCAGGTCCCGCCGGGCCTTAATTCAAAAAGACAGGAGTCCTTCTCGAGGGCTCCCATCAACAATCACCGCCAGACTCGTGCGGTAGTGCGCCCTCAACATGATGAGGGTACCGACTCCAGGCATTCAGCTCAGGTTCCTCGAACCCGAGCAGGCAAGATGAACCGCCAGAGACGGAATCAGGTTAACAATGGGCAGGTTGTCATCCCTGCCATCTCCGGAGAAGTCCACCAACCTAACTTATTGGCAAATAACGAGCAGGCACAATCACCTGTCCATTTTAATTCCACTGTCCAGCAGAATCGTCTGGCAGCATCAAGCCAATCTCGCCAGGCAATTCCGGCAGAGTACTATAGGTAAGAACATACACCTGCTTATATATCATCAGTTTGTCAGCAGGCTCGTCTGACTAAATATGATGGATCTCGTCAACCGCGTTTGGAGAAGTGTAATTAGCAGGCACATACACCTGCTCATACTAATCAAGCCTACCAACAGTCTCGCTTGGTAGCGCACGGAGAAGTCAGTCGGAAAGCCCCGACGATAAACAGTAGGCAGACTCAACTCTCTGCCTCCACACTTGAGTACTATCAGGATTCACTGACAGGAAAAGGAGGAAAGGAGAAGGCACATACACCTACTCCAAACCCGGAATGGACGTATATTCCCGTTCTGGCGGCTGAAGTCACCAAACATATTTTTTCAATGGTGAAAGATCAGAAGAAAACTCCTGCTCATATTCTGGATGCTTTCCAGGATATCATAAAAAATTCAGCATCATCTCAGGGACAGACACATAAATCTATCCCTAGCAGTAGAGTGACACATCAACGATTCACTCCAGAATAGAAACACACATCTGTTCCAGTCCAAGAGGTTTATGGGGCATACTACCCCATATCATACGGACAACCAAGTCAGGCACATACACCTGATTTGAGTGGAGATCGTCAGCCTAACCTGACCATCTTTCCTGATCAGGCACATACACCTGCTCAGAGTAACCACTTTCGTCAACAAGTGGTTTCCAAAGCGAGTAATAAGGCATCTAAGAAAAAGATCCGCCCAGCACTGTCAGGAGATCAAAGGCCAATATGCAACAAGGCCTTGCTCGATGCTAGAGTTATTGAAGCCCTCAGACATTTATCTGTTGGAATTCAAGATTCTACTCCCTCAGTTCCCAATAACGGGAACATTAATTCTGATGGTCTTCAACAGACACTTCCTCGTGAAGTATTGCTTCATGAAAATTTGGCCGATCTTGAAGTTTCTTCTTCAGATGAGAGCCATAGGAACCCTCTGTGTGGTCAGATGACCAAGGATCAAGAGATCCCATCTTTTGTTGTAACCCATTATGGTGGTCCTCCCCATGATGATGAACTTCGCTGCGAAAGTCCTCTCCGCAGTAGTGATTCACATTTCCTGGAAAATACTCCAGTGGATAATGTAGTGCCGAGAAAGCCCTCTTATCTTGAGGCACTTGAAAATGAGAAACCAGTCATGTCTGATGCTTTATCGCTAACAAGTGAAATATATTCTGAATCAAAAGATATCCCAGGGTGTATGTCATTCTCCGAACCACCCCTAAGTCATGCATCTTCTAGTTTGATCAATGATCTCTCTGCCAATCTTGTTGAATCCGATGAAGCAACAAGGAAACGCCAACTCTGGTCAAAACAGGTAGAAGAATTTTCATTTAATGACAAAGAGGAAATGCTGAACATGAGGAAAAAACTGGCAAAAGGTGAGGTACCGGTCATGTTTTGGCCTTTGGCTGACTCCCAGTACGACATTCCAAAGATGTTGACGGATGATGGAATCCATGATATTCGTCTCAACATATGGAAAACTATTTGTCAATTGATGAAGAAGGTATTATCTTATGATGAATATGAAAATCATCTTAAGATAATAGAAGGGCTACAACGTCAGATTGATTTGGCATCTCTATCAGTCTCTCGGTATCCGAAGGCTGAAAAGCAACAGAGAACCCTTCAACGTTCATGCCTTGGCGCACTATGAAAATTGCATCAGTTAATTGCCAATGCTCCATCTGATGTTCATATCACAGGATGGGGTGTTGACGGAGCACTACATTTCACAGTGCTTTCCAGTTAGCAAAGCCCGCCAAAAATGGTCTCATGCAATGTTATTGCCCATGGCCAGCCACAGTCAATGGGCTTTGTTCATAATCAAAGGCTTGCTCAAGAACAGGCTTCGACTAGTTCCTCTCAAAATCAAGCATATAGAGAACAAGTTATTGAATTGCTCCTACATAAAGTAGGTGAGAATATTTCACAAGCCTCTCGTCTGGAGAAAACACCTCATCAAATGACAGAAGTTTCAAAAATCATCCAACGGTCTGTTGAACCAGGTGATAAAAGTGGATACAGGTTAATGCATCCAGCTAATTTCCGAACTAAGATTCGCAAGATCAAGAGATCTTTTAAGAATATCTCAGACATAGCATGTCATGAGCCACCCCAGCTTGTCAGACTAGGGACTTCTCTAAACCAACCCTCAGAGTCAACAAATGGGATTCGAGGAGTTGAGCGGAATCAGCAGGAAGATCCCCAGTTCTCGAGACTGGGGACTCTTTCAAATCATCAATCCCCTCCTCAGAGAATTTCAGTCTTTTCTTGATTGGGGAAGAAGCCACAAGAGGAACGAAGAACCAAATTATCAGGTGATTCCCTCCAAGTTATAGCTCGTCAAGAAGTTCCTAAAAGATTGAATCAAAAAAAGGCAATGTCTCATCAAATACATGAAAGAAGAAAATATCACAGAAATGTTGATAGAAGAGATGTGATGCATTATGCATTAATCAATGTCATCAATTCCATTGTTGCTAATCCACTAGAGGAGCTTCACTCAGGGGACTCAGATGAAGAGCGTCCTGCTCATGAAAAAGTACGCACCGATACAAATGTAGAAGGTGTACGTACACGAAGTCAAAGGATTACTCAGAACCAAGGTAATCCACATCCCTCCCTCCAAAAGGTATCCAACAAAGGGAAGGGAATGAATCAGGTTACATATCCTTCCTCTGAAGAAGGTCAATCGCTCTAATTAGAGCAAAGGTTTTCACGACAGGAGGAAGAAATGAAAGAATTAAGAAGGTTGAATGCAGAACTACTTCAGAGTAGTCTTCTTCTTAAGAATGCTGAAGTCCGACAGACGAAGGAATTTGTTGTAACTACTGAGATGGATCAGAAATATCCTCCTTTATTAGTACACCCTCAGAGGTCTAATCCTACGGGTCAAACCCAACAATGGTTGGCAGCAATACCATCAGTTGTAGCACCAACCACCACGTCTGTCCAAGCTACATTCATTGCACCTACCAGAAACCAAGTTCAACCTGATGCTTCTCAAAAGTTAATAACTACTATTGAGTCATTAATAGCTCGTTTAGAAACTATGGAAGGGAAACGAGCGCAAGTTCAACCAGAAAAGAAAGTTTACCCTGAATGGGTAGATTCAATTTCTCCTCCATCCAGTTTTGGAAACCCTATTTTCCCTACTTTCAATGGATAAGGCGACCCTGAACAACATTTGAAACATTACGTTTCTTGTTGTGATCCTATGATGGGAACTCCAGAGCATCAAGAAGCAGTGAAACTCAGATGTTTCGTGCGAACCTTGCAAGGACCAGCTTTTGTTTGGTATACAAGCTTGAAATCCCGGTCAATCATCGGATGGGAGGATCTTCGTCAAAAATTCCTTCTTCAGTTCAGCTCAACTTTTCCAAAAACGAAAGTTTTCGATCTTACAAAATGCAAGCAAAGTTTGAATGAAAGAGTCTCTGATTTCATTTCTCGTTGGAAGGGATTAACATATTCCCTGAGTTTAGCAATCCCTCAGGAGGAACTATTGCCAATCAGTGTGGCAAATTTACGTGACGAATTACGCACGCCATTGATCCCTGTGAAATACACAAGAGGGTTTCGAGACCTTATTTCAATCGCTCAAAAGATTGATGATTCCCTTATACATGCTAAGGTTAAATCTCGTGTAAATCCATCAGTTCCAGGAAGGAGAATGGGTAAAGCGGAAAGTGCTACAGTTATGCTTAAACAAGCACCTGTACCTATTTCTACTTCAAAATCTTCATCTTCTCGAAGGGCTCCACCTCCTAAACGCCATCAACAAAGGCCGTTTCGTCCAAATGATCAAAGAGATCAACGGAAAAAACAATTTGAGGATTTGATGAGTAAAACATACTCTTTCTGAAGTGAGCAAGTTCCTGGTTACTTCATTTCAGCTCTGGAAAATAATTTGGTTCAATTACCAGTTCCCAAGAGGCCAAACAAGGAAGGAGATGAAGAACGTCCCAATTATTGTCCCTTTCATCAAATGTTGGGGCATCCCATCCAGGAGTGTTTTGTCTTTAAAGACCTCCTGCAAAAGATGGTCGACTTGGGACAAGTCAAATTGAAGGGTTCTTCAGCTCATGTAGCTTGTATTACCACTACAGATCTAGAGGAAGGAGGCGAGTGGCAGGAAGTCAAAAGAAAAACTGCGAAAAAATATGATGATTGGATGGTCAGAAAGACAATCAATCGGACCCATTCCATTTTGCGAACACAATTGAAGAAGCCAATTGTGTCTCCTACAAAAGCTACAGTGAAGCCTCCATCAAAAGACAAATCCTCAAAAGGGCGGCGCAATTCAAAAAAGAAAGAGGAATCAGAAGAAGATGAGTATGTATCGAGGCCTAAGTTGTCTTTGACTCTGGCAGATTTCATGCCATCTACTTCAATGAAACGGGCACCGTCCCACCAAATGGCACAGCCTAAACAGGCTAACCAGGCAGAGTCTTTATCAGACGAAGAGTTAATCTTTGGTTCTGTTAATATGATTCAATTAACAGATCCATATTCCAGTCTTGATGAGCCAGAATTCCCTGTATCAAATAAGGGAATCCGAGGAAGTTCTAGAGGATTAGGATACAGGGGAAGACATGGATCTTTCCGAAGCCACTACTCTAATTCTACCCCTGCTAGCACTGTATATGTAGAAGAAACTCGTGGTAGAGCCCTTCAGCGAGCTCAAAAAGAACAAGCAAGTTCTTCTTCCAATGGCCAACTCAGTTTTGGAATAGTTATTTTGGAAGACCGATTAAAGGTTCCATCTTCTTTATCTCAGCACGTAAATGGATCTAATCAGTCTAATCTTCCAAAACCAAGGATGTTTCCAACATCAATACAAGATGCATCAGCTTCCAAAGCATCTGCTTCCAAGGTACCTACTAAACCGCATATTCCTGTTGGGAAACACAGACCTCTAGATCAAAAGAATGATATATTGAAACATTTGTCCCAAGTACCAGCCAAGTTATCAATTTTGGATTCTTTGAATCTGTCAAAAGATCTTCGGGAAGCACTCATCGAAGCTTTGTCAAGTCCTCAGGAGTTTGAAGCTGAAATTGATGTAGCTGAAGTCTATCACATAGAGAATAATCCTGCAGAATGCCATGCAGTGATATCTTTTACTGATAAAGATGATGATGATGTTGTGCATGGGCACATAAAACCTTTGTACTTATCTGGCAAAGTCAATGGTGTAGATATTCGATGAGCTTTCATTGACAATGGTTCAGGAGTCAACCTCATGCCCATTCGTACACTTCGTCGATTGGGCCTCACGGAATCTGATTTATCTCTTTCTACCATGATGTTACAAGGATATGATAAAAATGAACAAGAACCACTGGGAGAAGTTACACTCTGAACTCAGTTTGGAGATCTTGTATCCAATTCGGATTTCATGATTGTTGATCAAGACTCAGCTTTCAATATCTTGCTTGGAAGACCCTGGCTACATCAGTATGCAGCTATTCCTTTATCTTACCATCAATGTCTCAAATACTGTTTCGATGGTCAAGTTGGAACATTTTATGGTGATAAGGCCCCGTTCAAGACATGTGAGTCTCAATACATTGAGGCGGAATTTTATCACATGAAGGGAAGAGAAAAATCTACAATGAAGAAAATTAACAAAGTTAATGCTCCATATGGTTTGGAGAAAATTCCAATAAATCCATTAACACATGTGAGTACAGATTATGTGTTACCTATCAGTCAAATTGACAAAATAGGCCCAAATCAAAATACTCTTACGGAAAGATCCATAATGTCAATTACGGCAATCGAGCCGGACAACATGGGAGAAATTGGTAACCTACCAAGCAGTGATGAAATCATAATTGGTGACGTTTTCATTTCATCTGCTGAATTCCAACAAGTCTATACTTCTCTAATCAGGCCAGAAGAAGTTATAGCAACACCAGAGGTGAATAATGATGTCGATTCTCAATCCATCATCCCCTCTTTATTTCCCAAAGAAGACCCTTTATCATCAATATGGTCGGAAATGGAAGCTTCTTCTTCAAAATGTGAAAATTTGGACATCTCTTATGATCATGAGAATTTCGTTTTGTCATCTACTTTGCAAGTAGAAATGGAAGAAATAGCACGTGATGAAGAGGAGGAAGAAGATCTTAGAGATGCTCCTCCAGCATTTGAAGAGGGTGTCTCTACCACTGTGGATGAACTCAGAGAAGTAAATCTGGGTACAGAGAAAGATCCACGCCCCACTTTAATTAGTGCGGCCATGACCCTTGAAGAGCAAGAGATGTATATTTCTTTTCTAAAGAAAAATAAATATATTTTTTCTTAGAATTAAATATAAATGCCTGGGCTTGATCCTGATGTTTCTACTCATCATTTGGGTTTACCAAAAGAACGTCGAGGTTTTAAGCAAGCCGCGAGAAGAACACACCCAACCTATGCTTCCAAAATTGAAGCTGAAGTGGATAAGCTGATCAAACCCAACATCGTCATAGAAGTTCAATATCCCAAGTGGTTGGCTAATATTGTCCCTGTAAAGAAGAAGAACGGACAAATTAGGGTTTTCATCAATTTCAGAGATCTTAATCGGTATTGTCCTAAAGATGATTTCCCAGTTCCGATTACAGAACTCTTAATTGATGCGACGACTGGATATGAAGTACTTTCCTTCATGGATGGATATTCCGGATATAATCAGATCCGAATGGCCCCAGAAGATGAGGAATATACAGCCTTCAGAGCTCCTCAAGGTGTGTTTTGTTACCGGGTGATGCCCTTTGGTTTAAAGAATGCAGGTGCAACATATCAACGCGCCATGCATCGTATCTTAAAACCTATTTTAGGGAAGTTTGTTGAATTATATGTAGATTATTTGGTGGTTAAATCCAAACAACGTTCTAATCACTTGGCTGATTTGGAAGTCATATTCCACAAGCTTCGACAACATAATTTGAAGATGAACCCCTTAAAATGTGCATTTGGGGTAACCTTAGGAAAATTCCTCGGCTTTGTTGTACGCCATCATGGTATTGAAGTCGATCCTGAGAAGACTAAATCAATCTTTGGTATGTCACCTCCTCAGAATTTGAAAGATTTAAGAGGACTTCAAGGACACATAGCCTATATTCGGCGTTTCATCGCCAATTTGGCAGGCAAAAGTTTACCCTTTACCAAATTATTGAAGAAAGGAGTCACTTACCAGTGGACTGAAGAATGTCAAGAAGCATTTGATGTTCTCAAGAAATACCTCTTGAGTCCACCAGTACTCATGCCACCTGTTGAGGGTAGACCGCTTATCCTCTATGTGACAGCTCTAGAGCGATCATTGGGTGCCTTTCTCGCTCAAAAGAATGATGCTGGGAATGAAAATAGCCTCTACTATCTCAGTAGAACTATTCTTGAAGCAGAAACCCGGTATTCAAGTATTGAGATGTGCTGCCTGGCATTAATCTTTGCAGTTCAGAAACTGAGACACTACCTGCAACATCACGAGGTCCAATTGGTATCTCGCAATAATCCGCTCAAATTCATCCTTAGTCGTCCAATGCTTACAGGACGTCTAGCATAGTGTGCAGTTATTTTGCAGCAATTCGACATTCAGTATGTGTCTCAAAAGGCAATTAAGGGCCAAGATCTGGCTGATTTCCTAGTTGAACATCCATTAGTGGAAGGCACGTCTTCAGATATTGAACTCCCTGATGAGGAAGTTTTCTCTATTCAAGAGAGTCCTCAAACATGGGAAATGTATTTTGATGGTGCTTCCAGAAGTCCAACATGGAGGAAAATGGAAAATCCTAAATTCAACAATGTTGGTTTAGGAATTGTGATCATTTCTCCAGATAAGGCAGTGTTACCTTATTCCTTTTTATTGTGGGAAGGTGGTACCAATAATGAAGCAGAATACCGTGCTCTCATTACAGGCTTGGAGTTAGCGCTTCAAGCACAAGTGAATCACTTAAAGGTGAAAGGTCATTCAGACCTGGTAATCAAACAAGTCAATGGGGATTATGCCATCAGAAAAGAAGAATTAATCCCTTTGTATGATTAAGTTAGAGAGTTAATGTCGGAATTCCCTTCAGAACTGACATTTTATTATGTCCCAAGATCACAAAATGCTCAAGCTGATGCACTGGATAATATAGACACAGCTTTAGCAGATCCAAATCGGGACGAGACAACCATCAATATTGCCCACCGTCGTGCAATTTCACCTTATGTTCAATCCAGAACAGAGGAAATTAATGAAATTAGTCCCATTCATGAACCGTATGGTCAGACTACAAGATGGATGTCACCTATCAGGGAATACCTTCAAAATGGAACACTTCCACCTGATAGAGCCGAGAAAGAACAAATCCGGCAACGTGTGGTCAATTTTACTCTTTATGATAGCCCAAGCCACCTCAAGAAAATTCTCTACAAACGTAGTTTTGATAGAGTTCTCTTCAGATGTATTGATGGTGAAGAGACAATGGCTATCCTAAAAGAAGTGCATCCAGGAGTCTGTGGTGCCTACCAGTCTGGACATAGACTATCTGATCAAATTCGAAGGCTTGGATACTTTTGGCCTTAAATTATTCAAGATTGTGTTAATTTCACAACGAAGTGTCATTCATGCCAAGTACATGCCAACTTCATTCATCAACCTCCAGAGTTTCTTCATACAGCTAAATACTCGTGGCCATTTTCCACATGGGGAATGGATGTGGTGGGACCTTACCCTTCAGCTACGGCCAAGCAGTTTAAGTACATTCTTACTGCTAATGATTTCTTTTCCAAATGGGCAGAGGCAGTACCTCTCAAAGAAGTCAGTTCTAAATGCATTGTTAGCTTCGTCAAGTCTAACATCATTAATAGATTTGGTGTCCCTCATACCATATTGATGGACAACGGCGCCAACTTCTGTTCTTCTGAGGTGAAGAAATTGTATAAAAAATACAACATTAAATCCAACCATTCATCTCGGTATCATGTGGCGGCCAATGGACAAATAGAAGATTTTAACAAGACTCTTTCAAATATACTGCAAAAGATGGTGGATAAAGATAAGGGGTCCTGGCCTGATAAACTATTTCATGATTTATGGGCTTATCGCACTACCACTCGCAAATCAACGCGGTCAACTCCATATTCATTGGTATATGGAACAGAAGAAGTCTTGCCGATTGAAGTTCAATTGCCCTCACTCAGAATATCCATTTGTGATCAGTTATCTACAGATGAGCAATCCCAAAAGCTATTGAATGAATTGGAACAGTTAGATGAGAAAAGATTGTGCACTTTCCACCACTTGGAAATCTATCAGAATCGAATATCACGAGCTTTTAACAAAAAAGTTCGTCTTCGTTCATTCATTCAGGGGGAATGGGTATTGGTTCTCAGAACACCAATGATAACAGGAAAGAAGCCTCCCAGGCCTGAACCAAAATGGGAAGGACCTTATTCAATACATAAGGTCTACTCCAATGGAGCTTATTCATTAGTCTCAATGGATGGAAAACTCATCACGACTCCAACCAATGCCAGCTTTCTAAAGAAATATTTTGTATAAACACAAAATATGGTCCCCAGAACCAAGACTCTTACAATTGGTTCATACAGAAATGGTCCAGTATGACCTAAAACTGCAACTTCGTCCAACATGACGTTAAACTGTGTCACCTTCAATGTCCCGACAACATGACACTAAACTGTGCGGCACCAGTTTGTCCTTTCTATATGACGTTAAACTATAATGAAATGGTCTAGTATGACCTTAAACTGCAACTTCGTCCAACATGACGTTAAACTATAGGAAATACCCTTACGTCTGGAAAGACGTTAAACTACATAAGCACTTAAAACATCCAGTATGACTTTAAACTGCATCATCATCCACAGTCTATGCATAAGACCTTAAACTATTTTCACATTCGTCCAACATGACGTTAAACTGTAGAAAAGAACGTGTCCCCACAACATGACATTAAACTGTGCAGCACTAGTTTGTCCTTGCTATATGAAGTTAAACTATACAGCAATGGTCCAGTATGACCTTAAACTGAAACTTCATCCCACACGACATTAAACTGTGAAAAAGTTCCCTAAACTGTCCAGCATGACCTTAAACTGCATCATCCCTAGTCCAGGTATATGACCATAAACTATTTTCAAATCCCTTATGTCTAGCAAGACGTTAAACTGTGACGTCCTAACTACATGACGCTAAACTGTATAAAAGTCACTCACGTCCGGAAAGACATTAAACTATATAATCATCAAAGGTCCAGCATGACATTAAACTGCACCATCCACGGTCCATGCATATGACCTTAAACTATTCGCACTTTCGTCCAACATGACATAAATGGCGTGTTATTTTGTCCTTACTGCATGACATTAAACTGCACAGTCCCCCTTTGGTCCAATATGACGTTAAACTATTTTATCCCCATCATCCTAACTACATGACGCTAAACTGTATAGAAAATCCTTGATATGTCCTATATGACATTAAACTGTATTTTGTCTCTGCTACATGACACTAAACTGTGCAGCACCAATAGTCCTAACTGCATGACTTTAAACTGCATAGTCCCTTTATATGTCCTACATGACATTAAACTGTTCATCGTTAAGGTTGTTGTTACCTCTTGTTTCTCACACCGAGTATGACTCACGTGAGCTTAGAGCGAACATCAACCATAACACTCCCTTTAGGCCACTAACCATGTGTAAGTCCCAACAACATTTTTTATTAGATCATTGTCCCCAAGAACAACTTGATCATTAATTCATTCTTTAATTGAACTACATGGACATTGATCCTTGCCCTCCAGGCTAGGTATGTAGGCAACCTCCCAGGGTTCAAGCTCAAAAACAATCTCTTCACATCGGTTCACCACCATCTCATATGATGTTGATTTGTGAAACCGCCCCTAGAATCAGTATTTTTACATTGATTCACTTTCTTCCTTGTTATACGACGTTAAACTATAAAACACTTTTGTATGGTACGACAATAAACTACAATATTCTTTGATCTCCTCACTTGAGAGAGAACTATTATTGACATTGATTTTTCAATCATGTTTCATTTCAAAAAAAAAAACTACGTGCATACATGGTAATGCCAAAATTTTTTTATCTCAGGTTAAACCATTATTGCACTAAAGTCCCCTTTCACCCTTCACATGTACGAACCAAATTTGTTAAAAGGGTAGTTCTATAACTATGTGGGCTTGATTCCCATCTTTATGGGATACATAGGAAGGTTCGAGTATACCTCGAATCCAGCCCCAAGTCTTTTGGACCTAACCCCAAATTTCACTTTCAGCCCCTTGGATGAAAAGTCCTCATGAAAACACACACTGTGTATTCATTATTATGGTCTGAATTCTATGACCCTAAACTAAGATTTCTCATACTTTCGTCCTGTACGATGTTAAACTACATTTCAAGAACTATGTATGGCTTGATTCTCATTCTTATGAGATACGTAGTGAAGTCCAAAATTTCAATTCAGGACCCAACCACAACATGATTATGGTTATCATTGAACTATGTATCTCTATATACATTGGATAATACCCATCTTTGTAACACCCCAAGCTTCTACGGTACGCTTCTCTTTGAATAATGTGATAGCGTGTGTTGTACGCAACACTGAGTTCTAACACACCATAACTAATCAAACTAGCCGTTATGAATAGTAACACCTACTTTTTGAAATTATATATATTTTATATTTGAAAATGGACTTCATTTTTGGATTCGGAATATCGAATTTAGCCTAAGGTGAAATTTTGGTACATTTCGGATAACTTTCATATTTTGATGAATAGTGAAAATTACTAAATTTTAATTAAAAACAACTTTTTTAACCAAAATAATTAATAGTGATAAATTATGAATTTGAGTGGTTTTAAAGTATATTTAGAATATATTTTTACCATTTAATATAATTTTGGTCATTGGACATAATTTTACAATTAAACCGAACATAAACAAGTGTCAATCTTTTGATAGTTATTATCTCTTAAAAACACGCTTTTTGTTTTGACAGCGGGAATTAATTTTAAATTAATTTCTGCCACTTCTGTGTTTTGAATTTAGAAAAATGGATTCCATATTTGGAATCAGGATGTCCAAATTATGTAAATAGGTAACTTTTATTTTTACACATTTTAAATAATTACTGCGGTAAATATTTTATTTACCATGGTTAAAGGGTAAATCCGGTAAATAAGGGTTAAAAAATAATATTATAATAATACAAAATTACCCTAAAACGTGTCCTAACATTATTGGTGGACACATACCCGACCATGATCATCCTTGGGTCAATTTGGGGACCCCATGGAGCCACATGTATGTGGTAGGGACACTTTATATTAATAAAGCTAAAATAAAAATAAAAATGGCATAAGCTTACATCTTTTAGAAGAACAATTTTTACATAGGGTTATACATGTTGGATTTTCGATTATAAATATTCATTAGAAAGCTAAAACGATTTCCTACATAATGATATTTTATTTATAATTTTTAGACATCAAATAATTTAAATTATTAATGACACAATAATGATGCAATGTTTACCTCATTAATAAATCATTTAAATAAATAAGATTATATTGATTAAAATATTATCTAAAACCTGTCCAATTCTTATTGGTTGATGTTATTTAGAATATTAGTCATCTTATCGTCGACCTCAATGATTTTTGGACCATTATAAACCGAATATAATTATATTATAGAGTAATACTTTCACTCATTCCTAAAGAGCCCCTCTTCTCCCTTATAAAAGGAGACCACTTCTACTCATTCCTCACACCTCTCAAGCCACTTGGCTCGTCCAAACTCTGCCCAACTAAGCTCCCCACATCCCTCTACTCCTCCTTGAAGCTTCCCCTTAGGCAGAAAGCATTTCAAGAAGTCCTTTCGTTCCAACCAAAGTGAGTTACCTAAATTAAAAGTAACGATTTCTCTTAAATTATTTTCATTTATTTTGCTTCTTCAACTCCCAAACTCTTTTTATTTACTTTCTTTTGTAACAACACCAGTATCCTCAATATACTAGGATGTTGTTATAAGAAGGATTCAAACTACACATACACAAAACTCCATCTAATGGATGATGAACATAATGTTTCTGTGGATGGAAAACTAACGCCTCACGAAACGATGATTGTTCAAATACATCTTACCGCCTCTCATGGTGGCCATTATGATGGCACTGTAATTAAATATGATATTAATGATATATATTTTATATATAAGCTTCTGTAATTCCATTTTATTTCATACCATTATTCGTTTCATGTTGTATATACATACGATAATTTCATTTGAGGAAGTGCGGACTACCGCCCCCTTAAAATGATATGACTCGTTCATACCACACATGGAATGTATAAAGGATGGTGTTAATGAACTTAAGTAACATATATAAAATATTATATTATACTGGAATAGTAATATACCTATGTATCATTTGGATTCAATTCTTTTAAAATAAAAATTAAATGGAAGTAGCGTTCGTGCGTACGTACGGACTACCGTCTCCACGAACGCGGTGAGATCCATCCTCCATCGTATCCATTCAAGTATTATTCTCATTTTAGGGTTAAAAATAATGTTAATATCATTCTGATTATGAATAAGATTTAATCTATCCATTACAAACATGTCTTACGTAACCAAACATTTAAGAAGAACGAATCGATTATCACCTGAAACGACGATAATACTAAGATATTATTAATAAAGCAATGTTAAAAGATCATATATGATATAATATTAATGTATATGATTGTTTTATAATTTAATAAAAATTATTTCACCATTATACAGGAGGTTAACCGACCCCAACAAAGGAAAAGTACAAGGTAAGGGTTATTTCACAATCTCTTCATTATCTGAGGTTGTTTATACATAATTATCTACTGGGACCTCTTTATCATCCACATCCATGTTTCTTCGAAATGTATTTCAAAACATTTTTACTATTTACAAGAATATGGGTTAAAGTCATTTATACCCTTGTTTGACATTTTATAAGAGGTTTATAAAGGAATCTTTCCGTCGTTTTCAAAACAAGGTCCTTTTAAACCTTTTCGACAGAATTGAGGTAAGAATGTTTTTTTTAACTTATACGGCGGGTGCTGTTATTTTCCACCGTTATAAAATCGTCGAAGCTTTCCATACAAGCTTATAAGAATATTTTCAAAGAAAATGTTTTATTTTATATGGATCTTAAATGATTTCAAAATAAAAGGAGATACTTCTTTAAAAAGAATTTTGATTTCATCTATGTCAACATCCTTTGATGGATTTTAAGATTATTCGAAGTTGATTTATTAGGATACAAAACTTCTATATTGTATTGAAGGTTTTGTGATATGGTTGACTGTGGATGTGCTATTTTTATACCATTCATAGTTTATGGTGAAATTATTGACATTTCTTATGCTAGTTTTAATACGAATGTTTATGTTATGTTTAAACCTTTTCATATGGGAATGCATTGGACTTAATAAGTGACGGGTGGAGCCCGATATAGCTCCTCGATGCATTGGTAGGTCTCATGAGACAAACTAGTGTCTTGGCACAAGGCCTTGACAAAATCTTATTTGTAGTCTTGGCACGAGGCCTTGACTATGTGGTTATGATAGTCTGGCATTATGCATTCCAACATTATGAAAGTGGTTATTGATTTTTGCATGTGATTATTCGATTAGTAGAATATCCATGTGAATAAGTAAATGGCATTATTTTATTTTACTTTTGCCATACCATGTTGAAGTTAAAGTTTAAAAGGCTTTTGTTTTAGTAATGCATTGCCTTAAATGTTTATTCTTATTTATGAAAGTTTCTGCTATATTGTTATCCTTACTGGGCATTTGAGCTCACCCCTTTTCTATGTTTTATTTTTCCCAGGATGTGAAGAAGTAAGTTATGAATGACCTGCAGGGATTTTATGAGGGGTTAATAGTGTGGATTGTGGAAACATTATGTTGTTGTATTAGTTTTTCATTTTATGATGTAATGTAAAACTTATGAATATATCTAGTGTTTCCAAGGCTACTAAACCAATCGGTCTTTCGAGATTTGATCTTTCTTGTGATCATGCCAATGTTACGAAGTAATGCACCGACTCTGGGTAGCTGGGGTTGGGGCGTTACAGTTGGTATAAGAGGAAGTTTAGTACAAACCTTGGAAGCTAGATTTAGATAAACTCTGATTAGAGCACATAGACCTAAGATGAACTTTGAGGATTAGTATAGAAGAACTTCCTAGAATTTTGGTATTGTAGAGATTTTGTGAGTTTTCCAAGCAATACATCCCTGTCTGGATACGAGCAGGTAGAGGCGGCTCTGGCACAGATGTACCTAGGGGTAAAACCCGAAAACACCGCTTTGAGCTAGACTCGAACGGGAACTGGTGCACGACAACGGGCCTTGCTGCACTCTTGGTTACGACACTCCCGGGGGATATGCTTAGGATAACTCTCATTTTATTTACAAATCATTTTGAAGGGATTATGAGTATATACTTCCTCAAAGAAAACATTCTTATGATTATGGATTATATCCATAAATAGTTCAATTTATGTTAAGTGTTTTATAAGTATGGGATTATGTATTTTGATTCATAAACTGATCTAGTTTATGCCATTGTTTAGAAATGGTGCCTAGTGGAAGAAATGGAAACCGTATCAATGCACGCACTCCATGTAGGGATTGCCCTCCTGCTCAAGATAATTATAGTGGGGCTGGTGATGCAACTGGTGCTGATCAGCTAATCACCATACTGGGACAACTTACTCAGGTTATGAATAATAACCTTACCCATATGGAGCACCCTGATCCGCAGCGTGGAGGATCAATGTTAGATCGATTCATGAGGCAAAAACCACCAACGTTCAATGGGAATACAAATCCCTTAGTAGCTGAGCAATGGATATTTTCCCTAGAGAAAATATTTCAGGCTTTGGGGAGCAGTGAAAGGAAAAAGTTATCATGGCAGTTTACCGCCTCACTGGAGATGCTGATCAATGGTGGTCATTGATTCAGAACATGAAGGAAGATGATGAAGTATCAAATATGGAATTGAGGGTGTTCAAAGATCTGTTTTTAGAAAAATACTTCCCTCGCGACCATCGAGCAGATATGGAAAGGCAATTTCTGAGTCTGAGACCAAAGGAGGATGAGAATGTCACAAAGTATGAGGATAACTTTACAAGGTTAGCGAGGTACGCTGGTGATTATATTCGCAACCCAAGAAGTAAGATTGATCGTTTCTTTGATGGGTTAAAACCATTTCTCCGTCGAGCATTAGTCTCACAATCCTTTTCATCGTACGAAGACATTGTCTCATGTGCTATCAAGGCCGAAAAGGAATTCTCTAAGTCTTATGACTTTAAAGCAAAGCAAGAGAAGAAGAGACCTGCTGATCAATCTGGGAATGGAAATAAGGGGAAGAAGGGAAAGGTTGAATATCCATCTTGTGGTAAATGCAGGAAGAAACATCCTGGTACTTGCTTGAAGGGAATGGGAGTCTGTTACAAGTGTGGTGAAAAAGGCCACCAAGCTCATGATTGCAAGGGGAAGAAGGAAGCTACCAACGTTCAGTGCTACAATTGCAGGGAGATGGGGAATTATGCAAATGCATGCCCTAAGCGTCAGGAGAACTTACCTCAGAAAAGGGCAAGGGATCAAGGCCAGGCTTATGCTATCACTACTGCAGAGGTAGAAGCTCCGAAAGATGTGGTGGCAGGTAATTTAATGGTTTCCTCAAGTTTAGAAAATGCATTATTTGATTCTGGATCATCGCATTGTTTCATATCTTCCCAGTTTGCTAAGAAAATTAGATATTTCCAATTTGATTTAATAAGAGAGTTGTCAGTTAAAACTCCTAAGGGAAGTATCGTTGCAACAAAGTTTTGTGAATCAGTCCCCATTAGAGCTCATAAATTTTCTTTATCTGCTGATCTCATCGTCATACCTATGATTGAGTTTGATATAATCCTCGGTATGGACTGGCTTTCAGACTATGATGTGAAGATTTATTGTAAGAAGAAAGAGGTTACGATTCTTGATGATAATGATAAGGAACACCTTATTTTTAGAGCAGAATCGTCACCACCTAATTCTTATTTAGATCCACCCCTAGTAGCTCAACTAAATTCAATTATTGGGGAGGAAGAGAATGAAGTAACTATCGGTGAGGAAAGGAATGTGCAAATAGAGGATGTACCTGTTGTGAAAGAATTTGTAGATGTATTTCCGGAAGATTTACCTGGACATCCTCTAGAACGAGAAGTTGAGTTTTCTATTGATTTGATTCCTGGATCAAGGCCTATATCGAAGACCCCTTATAGAATGGCCACTGTAGAGTTAGTCGAACTAAAGAAACAACTAGTGGAATTGAGTAATAAGGGATTTATTCGCCCTAGTGTTTCTCCATGGGGAGCCCCTGTTCTTTTTGTTAAAAAGAAAGATGGATCTATGAGGTTATGTATCGACTACAGGGAGATCAATGCTATAATGATAAAGAACAAGTATCCCCTACCTCGTATTGATGATTTATTTGACCAACTGCATGGAGCTCAATACTTTTCAAAGATTGACCTTCGATCTGGATACCATCAGTTGTGTGTGAAGAAGGAAGACATTCCGAAGACAGCATTTCGAACCAGGTACGGGCATTACGAGTTTACTGTAATGCCGTTTGGATTGACTAATGCACCCTCTGTATTCATGGATCTAATGAATAGAGTTTTCAAGGAGTATCTTGATGAATTTGTGGTGGTATTTATTTATGATATCTTGGTATACTCCAAAACCTACGAAGATCATGAAAATCACTTGCGCATTATCTTGAAGACTCTGAGGAGGCATGAATTATATGGGAATTTTAGCAAGTGTGAATTCTGGCTTCAGGAGATTTCTTTTCTTGGCCATATTGTCTCTAAAGATGGAATCTCTATTGATCCTTCTAAGACCAAGGCAATCCATGAATGGCCAGCACCTACGAGTATAACTGAGGTACGTAGTTTTATTGGCTTGGCAGGTTATTATCGACGTTTCGTCCAGAATTTTGCCCGATTGGCTAACCCATTAACGAAGCTCACACGTAAAGGGGTTAAATTTGTTTGGACAAAAGAGTGTGAAGAAGGTTTCGAAAAACTGAAGAGAAGATTAGTCAATGCTCCTATATTGACTTTACCATCGGGGAATGATGGGTTCGTTATTTATAGTGATGCATCGAAGAAAGGACTTGGCTGTGTCCTTATGCAGAATGATAGAGTTATTGCCTATGCATCACGACAGTTGAAAATTCATGAACAAAACTATCCTACTCATGATCTCGAGTTAGCAGCAGTGATCTTTGCTTTGAAGATATAGAGGCACTACCTCTATGGTGAAAAATGTGAGATTTATACTGATCACAAGAGTTTGAAGTATATTTTCTCACAAAAAGAACTCAACATGAGGCAAAGGAGATGGCTTGAATTACTCAAGGATTATGATTGTACGATACACTACCACCCGTGGAAAGCAAACAAAGTAGCAGATGCTTTGAGCAGAAAAGACCATGGAGTTCTGAACATGATGAGAATTGAAAGGGATCCAATTTTCATGGATCTAGTGAAGATGGACATGGGAATAACCAGGGAAGGTGAAACATCAATGCTTTTTCAAATGGTTGCCAAACCATCTTTACTAGAAAGGATTAAGAGTTCTCAGACCAATGATGAAGAATTCCAAAAGAAGATTAAAGCTGTGAATGATGGGAGATTGAGAGACTTTGTGTATGAAGATGGAATTTTAAAATTCGGGAAGAGACTTTGTGTTCCCAATATACCTGATCTAAAAAGGGAATTGCTGGATGATGCTCATAGTTCCAATTTCTCTATACACCCTGGGAGCACCAAAATGTATAGAGATTTGAAAGATCATTTTTGGTGGGACAATATGAAGAGGGAGATTTCTGATTTTGTGTCAAGATGTATGGTTTGTCAACAAGTGAAAGCTGGAAGGCAACAGCCTGGAGGAGTCATGCAACCTCTTCCTATACTGGAGTGGAAATGGGACAATATTACGATGGACTTTGTCATGGGGCTACCGAAGACTCCTAGAAGGAATGATGAAATATGGGTTATTGTTTATCATCTTACCAAGTCAGCACATTTTCTTGCTATAAGAGAAGATCTACCCCTGGAACGTCTAGCAAGACTATACATTAATGAAGTTGTGAGACTTCATGGAGTACCCCTATTGATTGTTTCTGATCGTGATCCCCGTTTTACTTCAAGATTTTGGAAAAGTCTTCAGAAATCCCTGGATACTGAACTTCATTTGAGCACTTCTTACCACCCTCAGACAGATGGACAATCAGAACGGACTATTCAAACCTTAGAAGACATGTTGAGATCTTGCTCACTTGACTTTCAGGGTATGTGGGATCAATATTTACCACTAGTAGAATTTTCCTATAACAATAGCTTCCATTCAAGTATTCAGATGGCACCATATGAAGCGTTATATGGAAAGAGATGTCGTACACCAACCTGTTGGGATGACGTTGGTGAAAGAAAACTTGAAGGCCCAGAACTGGTGGAGGAAACGGTGGAAAAGGTGAAGGTAATCCAAAATCACATCAAAGCAGCTCAAAGTAGGCAGAAGAGCTATGCCGATAATGGAAGGAAGGATTTGGAATTTCAAGTCGGTGATCATGTTTTCCTAAAGGTATCTCCGTGGAAGGGAGTCATACGTTTTGGTAAGAAAGGTAAATTGAGTCCCAGGTACATCGGACCTTTCGAAATTCTAGAACGAATTGGGGCTGTAGCTTACCGATTGGCAATGCCGCCAAGTCTCTCCAAAGTTCACGATGTGTTCCACGTATCTCTGTTGAGAAAATACATGCCTGACCCAACGCATGTACTCACCTATGAGGAATTAGAACTGGAACCCGATCTTTCTTATTGCGAAGAGCCCGTCAAGATTCTTGATACAAGAGAACAAGTACTGAGAAACCGGAAGACACGTCTGGTAAAAGTTTTGTGGAGAAATCATAAGATGGAAGAGGCAACGTGGGAACCCGAGGAACTTATGATGAGGAACCACCCGAGTCTTTTTATGCAGTAATACCCTAGAAATTGCGAGGACACAATTATTTGAAGGAGGGGAGAATGTAACACCCCAAGCTTCTACGGTACGCTTCTCTTTGAATAATGTGATAGCGTGTGTTGTACGCAACACCGAGTTCTAACACACCATAACTAATCAAACTAGCCGTTATGAATAGTAACACCTACTTTTTGAAATTATATATATTTTATATTTGAAAATGGACTTCATTTTTGGATTCGGAATATTGAATTTAGCCTAGGGTGAAATTTTGGTACATTTCGGATAACTTTCATATTTTGATGAATAGTGAAAATTACTAAATTTTAATTAAAAACAACTTTTTTAACCAAAATAATTAATAGTGATAAATTATGAATTTGAGTGGTTTTAAAGTATATTTAGAATATATTTTTACCATTTAATATAATGTTGGTCATTGGACATAATTTTACAATTAAACCGAACATAAACAAGTGTCAATCTTTTGATAGTTATTATCTCTTAAAAACACGCTTTTTGTTTTGACAGCGGGAATTAATTTTAAATTAATTTCTGCCACTTCTGTGTTATGAATTTAGAAAAATGGATTTCATATTTGGAATCAGGATGTCCAAATTATGTAAATAGTTAACTTTTATTTTTACACATTTTGAATAATTACTGCGGTAAATATTTTATTTACCATGGTTAAAGGGTAAATCCGGTAAATAAGGGTTAAAAAATAATATTATAATAATACAAAATTACCCTAAAACGTGTCCTAACCTTATTGGTGGACACATACCCGACCATGATCATCCTTGGGTCAATTTGGGGAACCCTTGGAGCCACTTGTATGTGGTAGGGACACTTTATATTAATAAAGCTAAAATAAAAATAAAAATGGCATAAGCTTACATCTTTTAGAAGAACAATTTTTACATAGGGTTATACATGTTGGCTTTTCGATTATAATTATTCATTAGAAAGCTAAAAGGATTTCCTACATAATGATATTTTATTTATAATTTTTAGACATCAAATAATTTAAATTATTAATGACACAATAATGATGCAATGTTTACCTCATTAATAAATCATTTAAATAAATAAGACTATAATGATTAAAATATTATCTAAAACCTGTCCAATTCTTATTGGTTGATGTTATTTAGAATAGTAGTCATCTTATCGTCGACCTCAATGATTTTTGGACCATTATAAACCGAATATAATTATATTATAAAGTAATACTTTCACTCTTTCCTAAAGAGCCCCTCTTCTCCCTTATAAAAGGAGACCACTTCTACTCATTCCTCACACCTCTCAAGCCACTTGGCTCGTCCAAACTCTGACCAACTTAGCTCCCCACATCCCTCTACTCCTCCTTGAAGCTTCCCCTTAGGCAGAAAGCATTTCAAGAAGTCCTTTGGTTCCAACCAAAGTGAGTTACCTAAATTAAAGGTAACTATTTCTCTTAAATTATTTTCATTTATTTTGCTTCTTCAACTCCCAAACTCTTTTTATTTCCTTTCTTTTGTAACAACACCAGTATACTCAATATACTAGGATGTTGTTATAAGAAGGATTCAAACTACACATACACACAACTCCATCTAATGGATGATGAACATAATGTTTCTGTGGATGGCAAACTAACGCCTCACGAAACGATGATTGTTCAAATACATCTTACCGCCTCTCATGGTGGCCATTATGATGGCACTGTAATTAAATATGATATTAATGATATATATTTTATATATAAGCTTCTGTAATTCCATTTTATTTCATACCATTATTCGTTTCATGTTGTATATACATACGATAATTTCATTTGAGGAAGTGCGGACTACCGCCCCCTTAAAATGATATGACTCGTTCATACCACACATGGAACGTATAAAGGATGGTGTTAATGAACTTAAGTAACATATATAAAATATTATATTATACTGGAATAGTAATATACCTATGTATCATTTGGATTCAATTCTTTTAAAATAAAAATTAAATGGAAGTAGCGTTCGTGCGTACGTACGGACTACCGTCTCCAGGAACGTGGTGAGATCCATCCTCCATCGTATCCATTCAAGTCTTATTCTCATTTTAGGGTTAAAAATAATGTTAATATCATTCTGATTATGAATAAGATTTAATCTATCCATTACAAACATGTCTTACGTAACCAAACATTTAAGAAGAACGAATCGATTATCACCTGAAACGACGATAATACTAAGATATTATTAATAAAGCAATGTTAAAAGATCATATATGATATCATATTAATGTATATGATTGTTGTATAATTTAATAACAATTATTTCACCATTATACCGGAGGTTAACCGACCCCAACAAAGGAAAAGTACAAGGTAAGGGTTATTTCACAATCTCTTCATTATCTGAGGTTGTTTATACATAATTATCTACTGGGACCTCTTTATCATCCACATCCATGTTTCTTCGAAATGTATTTCAAAAATTTTTTACTATTTACAAGAATATGGGTTAAAGTCATTTATACCCTTGTTTGACATTTTATAAGAGGTTTATAAAGGAATCTTTCCGTCGTTTTCAAAACAAGGTCCTTTTAAACCTTTTCGACAGAATTGAGGTAAGAATGTTTTTTTTAACTTATACGGCGGGTGCTGTTATTTTCCACCGTTATAAAATCGTCGAAGCTTTCCATACAAGCTTATAAGAATATTTTCAAAGAAAATGTTTAATTTTATATGGATCTTAAATGATTTCAAAATAAAAGGAGATACTTCTTTAAAAAGAATTTTGATTTCATCTATGTCAACATCCTTTGATGGATTTTAAGATTATTTGAAGTTGATTTATTATGATACAAAACTTCTATATTGTATTGAAGGTTTTGTGATATGTTTGACTGTGGATGTGCTATTTTTATACCATTCATAGTTTATGGTGAAATTATTGACATTTCGTATGCTAGTTTTAATACGAATGTTTATGTTATGTTTAAACCTTTTCATATGGGAATGCATTGGACTTAATAAGTGACGGGTGGAGCCCGCTATAGCTCCCCGATGCATCGGTAGGTCTCATGAGACAAACTAGTGTCTTGGCACAAGGCCGTGACAAAATCTTATTTGTAGTCTTGGCACGAGGCCTTGACTATGTGGTTATGATAGTCTGGCATTATGCATTCCAACATTATGAAAGTGGTTATTGATTTTTGCATGTGATTATTCGATTAGTAGAATATCCATGTGAATAAGTAAATGGCATTATTTCATTTTACTTTTGCCATACCATGTTGAAGTTAAAGTTTAAAAGGCTTTTGTTTTAGTAATGCATTGCCTTAAATGTTTATTCTTATTTATAAAAGTTTCCGCTATATTGTTATCCTTACTGGGCATTTGAGCTCACCCCTTTTCTATGTTTTATTTTTCCCAGGATGTGAAGAAGTAAGTTATGAATGACCTGCAGGGATTTTATGAGGGGTTAATAGTGTGGATTGTGGAAACATTATGTTGTTGTATTAGTTTTTCATTTTATGATGTAATGTAAAACTTATGAATATATCTAGTGTTTCCAAGGCTACTAAACCAATCGGTCTTTCGAGATTTGATCATTCTTGTGATCATGCCAATGTTACGAAGTAATGCACCGACTCTGGGTAGCTGGGGTTGGGGCGTTACAATCTTTATGTGTTATAATCCCAACCTTAAATATTTTCAGATCTTCATAACCCTTTTCATGACTTCTAGTCACAAAAATGTCAAAATTCTGAGAATTATTTTTCCTGACTATGCAGCACGTGCCCATAGGTGGCCTTGCATAAACAGTCCAAATAACAGACTTGTCAACCGAAAGATACTATTTATTTTACCATGCAACCAATGCCCTTAGGTGGCCCTGCATAATTCAACCCCCTAACGGGTTTGTTAAATGATGGTAACTTCATTCTTGGGAAGAATGCCTCTTTTGTCCTTATTTGTCTTAAACGAAAGTATGTGGGGATCCGCAAAAAATATCCAACATTAAAATATTTGTCCCATATCCTTTTTCATGATCTGAAAGTATTCCAGTCTATGGTTTCTTCTTCTTCCCTACGTTTGGGTCAGACCTTCGTAGGAGTGATATTCATCCAGTTCTTCGATAATTTTTTCTGGAAATATCTTCTCTATATTCAAGTACCTCTTTCCATACAACAAACTCTATACTTTAGAAAATTTGAATCTCCATAAACTTTCACTGGCTTTCAGCACTAGGAAAGTAAATTTCTGGGAGTTCTTTTGCCTGACTATGCAGCACATGCCCATAGGTGGCCTTGCATAAACAGTCCACATAACAGACTTGTTAGACGAAAGATGCTATTTATTTAACCATGCATCCAATGCCCTTAGGTGGCCCTGCATATTTCAACCCCCTAACGGGTTTTGTTAACTAATAGTAACTTCATTCTTGGAAACTACTTCTTCTAATGCCTTTTAGCTCTTTTTCATATCATTCCTCATATTCAAATATTCTTAAGCCATAGTTTACATTTTTTCTCTCATACTTGAGTATAGTAATATGTTTTCAGATAAATTTTCAAGGAATTGAATCAATTTTAGTACATTTTGGTCAAAGCTATTTCGACCTTAAACATTAGCCCCTTTATGTTCGACATGCATGAATTTAAACTGCCCACATAAGACAAAGGAACTCTGAATAAAAGTCAAGTTCCAGCTCACTAAATATACATTTTTGTATGATTTAGGTAATATTGAGAAATTAAAAGGTTCAAAGTTTTTAGGATTATTTGTAATAATCCTAGTAAAAATCACACTATGCTTACTAGGACCATTGGCTTAAGTAAAATTGAAGTAGGTAATGAAAGAATGCAGGCACAAATGATTGAAGACAAAAGTATTTTTCATTGACACACAAGAGTTAGAAGGACATCCACAGACTGGAGTCTCTTCTCTTTTTCAAGAATTACAAGAGGCGTTCAACATAACACTTCTTTTGATTTATGGCATACCAAGCTTCATCAGCAACCACCTGGAATTCATTCATTCAACTGGATACAAAATGAGATGCAGTGATACCAGCTCTTCTTGGAACAATTGTAAGAGGATGTTCATGAGTGTGGTTTGAGAAAATTTTCTGCTGATCAAACAGTGACTCTTTTTCTATCCAAGAGACTTGGAAGATGGATACATGGATTTGAGAATGGAGCATTGGAAGTAAAGAGCCATTTGGAGAGAGTACTCTTTTCAAATATTTCTCTAATACCATGTTTGTCTTCTCTCCTCCAACCGGTAGTGAAAATCATTTCAGCCCATGGGCTTTCCATTTTCATATCTGCAAGGAAATAACATGGAGGAAGAATTTGAAAGTTCACACCATTGTTGTTGCTCTTAATGCATAGCATAACCGAAATGAAGGAGTAGCAGCGCAGCTGCATTTCAGGTGTATAGTTCTTTGCATCTGGAACATTGACTCCTTTCAGGTGACCATGACCATATAGAGACAGGTAGATGCTATGTGGAAATTTAAGATGATCTTTCTTCAAGTACTTATCCAAATCTGGGAAAGTGTTGTCGCAGATATCATTGTAATCGTGGCCAATGATGTTCATCATGTCATCAATCCACTTGCTAGCCAGTTCATCAGCCATTCCAATTCCCTTGGGAACCACTGAATCTACACAAAAGATGAATAAACTAACTCTTAAATAAGTTTATTTTTCATAAAATTTGTGAAAGAAATTTGAAAAAATGGCTAAGGCATTAAGTCGCGCAAGTCTAAACAATGGCGCGCAAGTATTCGTGTGCCGTGCTAGTTTTTGACGCGCAAGTATAAACCGCGCAAGTACAAATACCTTTACAGTAGTGCGACATCAATGAAAACACTAGAAAACAGAGCAACATGCGCGACTAAGGTGACCTACGCGGCGAGAGCTCGAAGGTATGATGTCCGGAAATCCGGATACTTGTACGGAGGTGAGGCCATGTATTTATAGGCCAGGAGGCCAATCTGCGCACCGGACCCAGAGCGCTTAAGGTCTGCGCGACGAAAACTTCCGCGCCGCCCTCTGTGCACTGAAGACTTACGCGCCTCCCTTTTCCTTTGGATGGATTTGATTTCCTCAGAGTCAAATCCTCATTTCTCTCCGGATCCAACTCTGAGGGGGGACTTTTGTTGACGCTCCTTTCATCACAGAATCTAAAGATCGGAAAAGGGGAATATCTGAGCTCAAAGTGATTCATCCTTTGAAGAAAACATCAAAAACTGACAAAGACAGGAACACATGATCAAAAGCAACTTCACCGCACAAGTTATATCATTGTCGCGCAAGTCCACTTGCACGACGCCCTTGGTCGCGCAAGTGACTTGCGCGACCTAAGTGATAACCGCCCGGTAACCGCCCAGGGCCTTCTTTTGCCTATAAATAGACCCCATGGGCCCCCCATTCGGGAGGATATTTTCCAAGAAACTCGGATTGAAGCTCCCGATGCCCAAGTCTCTTCTCAAATCTTTTGGAACACTTCTAAAGGTAATTTCTTACCTAGAATAGAAGATTTAAAGAGAATAAGGAAGGCCTATGTGTTGAAACTCATCAACACTTGTGCGCCGTCTTATTCCTTCAATAGAACTCGCGCGTCCCTTTTCTGGAAGAACCTCAAGAGGATTCTAAAGGGATTAATAAAGAGTCGCTCAAGTATTTTAATGCTGGTTGAAAATCGCGCAAGTACCCCACATGCCCTGCAGGTATACCAGCGCGACCAATACTTGCGCGCCCACGCAAGACTTGTGCGCCTTTCAAGACTTGAACGCCCCTACCTTTTTGGGTTCCCATCTTGCCCATTTTACCCCTCTTAATCCATTTCACCTTTCCTATTCAAGATTCAGTCTTCTAGATAATATTGAATTCCATTTATGGCATGATTTCATGATTTGACTTCCTTATCTGAAAGGAATTCTGTGGAATATCTCTCAAAACCTAGTGATTTAAATATCCTTATGTGACTAAATATACAGAGTTCATTCATTCAACCTCATCCTTTAAGATGAGAGAATCCTTAACTTGGGTCTCCTTTTCATGAATAATCCCCAGTTATAAATCCTTTAATCTGGGCATCTTCCTCAGGAGTAAGCCCCAAATTCTTATAGTTCCCAAACCTGGGCATCCTCCTCAGGAGTAAGCCCCAAACCATAATTCCTTATCTTGGACATCCTTCTTAGAAGTAAGCCCCAAGTCCTCTAATTTTGGGCATCCTTCTTAGGAGTAAGCCCCAAGCCTTAATCCCTAACCTGGGTCTCCTTTTCAGGAATAAGACCCAGTTATAGTCATGGGATTCCTTTTCTGGAGTAAGCCCCAAGTCCCCTAACCTGGGCCTCCTTTTTAGGAGTAAGTCCCATTCATAATTATGGGAATCCTTTTCAGGAGTAAGCCCCAAGTCCCTTAATTTCTATTAACCAGTCCTAATTTACCTTTGATTTGGGTTTCCTTTTTAGGAGTAAAACTCAATCATAAGTCCCCTCCTAACTGGGGCATCCTCTTTAGGAGTAAGCCCCAAGATTAGAGTATTCAAATCTCCATGAATCACATATACATTTATGGACCCTGTTCATGGATTTTCTCCCTAAAAATGAATCCTAAACCTTCATCTATCTGGGCAGTCATACATATATAAGCCCCAAACCATTTCTTATGATTGCATCTTTTCATGGAACAATTGTCTAAATTTTACTAATACCTCTTGTTTCTCACACCGATCATGAATCACGTGAGATTAGAGTGTAAATTTAATTGTGACATCCTGCTTTGATCCATCAATCATAAACATCATACCCTTACTTGAACTACGTGGGTTCTGATTCCTTTTCCAAAACAAAGGATACGTAGGTAGCCCATTTATGGGTTCGATCCCAACTTTGAAATAATCCATGTCCTTCTGAATGATGATAAACTTCAAGTGCCCCACTGAGTGGCTTTAAAACCAACCTGGTCATCATAATGAACAAGATAATTTTATAAATGTTTCGAAGGATACCATTGACCAAGAATCTCTAAATAGATACAGATGATTCTCTATTGATGTAGAACCTTAAATACATATAAAAGATTCTCTAAATTTCTTACATATTTAATCATTGATTGTTAAAACTAAAGGAATGCTCATTTTATAATTGGTAATGTAATAAAGATTCACGAACATAACTTAAATCTATAAAGAGAGTCCTGGAGTAGACAATAATTCCCCTCAAAAAGGTGTGATAAGTCCGACCTCCCATCCTCTCGACTAATGAATATTCCTAAGCCTCATCAGTCCACAAGATAATGAGTGCCTACCTTTGGAAAGTAGGTCCAAACGGATGTGGAATCATTTGATGTTTCTGGTTCTACAAACAAACCCGCGAGAAACCAATCGGAATGTTTGAATCTCCCGTCCAGGAGGTCATCCCCTAATTCCGTGCGAAACAGATACCATGCCTCTCCTAAGAATCCTGGGCCTCTTTGTTGTGTCTACCACATGAAATATGGACTATGAATCCTCCACCTATATGTCCTTGTCTCATGATGATAAACTATATGGATGGGATCCATTCACATGACTGTAAAATTTGATGTCTCCAATTAAGTGGCATCAAACTATATGGGTTCTGATTCCTCTCAGAAAGATATATATGAATCCCATCTCATGATTTTAATCCTGATATTGAAACAACTTATGTCCCCATGGATGATGATAAAATCTAGAGTGCCTCATCAATGGGATTAAACTAGCATTGTCTCATTAATTATTGATCAATATACATTCATGGTTTATTTTTTATCCCAACGGTTATGGCATCCACCATTTTTTTAACATAACTTTTCATTACATTTTACAAAACCGGGGATCTTTAAGGTTTAGTGTCTTGGAAACCAGGAACCTAAAACATGAAAACATAAAACATTCTACTTAAACACTTGAAAGGATTATCTTTATGTTCATCCTCGGTTCATTAATGCATCTCATAACCTGGGGACATAAATCAAATGAAAGGGTGAGGAGAAGGCCCAATAAGGGAAACAAGGGGAAACATTTAACATGTGAACATGAGATACATCAACAATGTCATGAAAAAGAACTTTAAGGCATGAGAAAGAAGTCATGAGGCATATCATAATAAAAATAAAGTATTTCATTACTTGAAGATGTGGATACAACATTTAATATTGACAATCATTTATGTTTCACCAAGGTCCATCCCCAAGGTGTCATTAAAAATTACCAAGGTTATTCACCACGGTGTCATTAAAAATGGTCATCTCTAGAGATTAAGTCTTTACCCAATGCATTGGAGCGCTATCATGGCGCACCCTTAATTTTACATTATAATCATGTGAGACACATATATAATCATCAATAATTTCATATACAAACCATATAGCATAAAAGAAATGGGTTTCATTTCATAATAATAACGTTTTAAAAACTGCTTTAAAGACATGATCTTTATGTCACTTTAATCCCACGGAAAGGGAATGCGGGTCTCATGTATGTAAATGATAGAATTTAAAATAGAACATTTTGGTATATATGTGAATACCCCTTTAGAATAAATAGAATTTAGTATTCACTTAATAAAAAATGAATTTTATAATAAGAGAGAGACATTTTGGGATGGAAATTCTGTAGTATAACGGCTATGTTACGAGATTTTCGAAAACATTGAAATGAGAGGGGACTTGGGTCACCCACTCATAAATGATCCATTAAACAGTAGGGGGACAGAATATAAAGGATTTAAGTACATGGTAATGAAATTTGAAAGATATACCATATGAAATGAAGAACATGAAAGGAAGGAAAAAATAATATTTCTTTTTTGAAAATTCGGCAGCCTAACGACGTCACTTAAACTTCAAAAAAAATGAATTGACGAGATCAAATAGGGTATCTAATGATATGAACATAGAAGATCAGTATGATAGATATATAGATAATACCACAACATAATAAAAAGTAACTTTAATGACTTGAAATGAAAGTAGAACTTTGAAAAATGAGAAAGTTGATCGAATCCCTTAAAAATTCGGTAGCCTTACAGCGTCTCCTAAACTTCAACGAAAATAAATTGAAGAGATAAAATAGGGTCACTCATCATATAAAAATAAAATATCAGTATGATATATATAGATATCATACCCCATAATAATAAAAATGAACTTGAAATACTTGACATGAAAGTAGATCTTTGAAAAATGATAATGGTGAACGAATCCCTTAAAAATTCGACAGCCTAACGGCGTCACCTAAACTTCAACAGAAATGAATTGACGAGATAAAATAGGGTCTCTAATAATATGAACATAAAAGACTGTTATGATATATATAGAGATCATTCCCCAACATAATAAAATGTTACTTGAAAGACTTGACATGAAAGTAGAACTTTGAAAATTGAGAAGGGTGAACGAATCCCTTAAAAATTCGGCAGCCTAATGGCGTCACCTAAACATCAACAAAAATGAATTGATGATATCAAATAGGTTCTCTCATCATATGAACATAAAATAACAGTATGATAGATATAGATATCATACCCCAACATAATCAAAAGGAACATGAAAGACTTTACATGAAGGTAGATCTTTGAAAAATTGAAAAAGGTGAACGAATCCCTTAAAAATTCAGCAGCCTAACGGCGTCATTTAAACATTCTTAAAATGAATTGATGAGAGAAAGAGGGTTTCTCTCATCATATGAAAATGAAAAGGTCAGTAAGAGTAATATAAAAGAACTTCCTCCAATATATGACCATGGAGCATAAAAGAAATGACATAAAAGAGATTACTTGAAAAGATTGAGAGAGGTAGGATCCCTTACCTTAAACGTATCTCTTAAAACTCGAAGGTTGGGACCTTTAGGGCTTGGGGGAACCTTGGGAGGACTCCTTGGGAAATAATGATACCAGATACTAATTGGGGGAGAGTTGGGAGTGAAAACTAAAGGAGGGAAGGGTGTGTATTTATAGGGAAAGTGAGGGGACAAGGCATTAATGGGCAAGGGACACCTCATTGGTGGTTTTGAAAAAACCATGGCTTGTCCATGATATTGTCCACTTGGGACACCTCATAAATTATCTTACTATTAATAAGTCGACCATATTGATTACATACATAACACATCATTTAATGATGTCAATAAAAACCTATAACTTCAAAACTGTATTTTCACTATTCATTGAAAATTCAACATTCTCAGAAAAATCCCAAAATTTCACCTTAACCAAATATCAATGATCTGATTTCAAAAATGAACTCCATTTTATAAAAATAATTTTCTAAATAATTTTAATTTATTTTTTAAATAAATACACTATTCTCCAAAAATTCATTTTTTTCAGAAAATTCCAAAAAAATTACCTTAGCATAATATTGATGTTCGGAATTCAAAAATAAATTCCATTTTATAGAAATAATTTTCAAAATAGTTTTAATTTAATTTTTAATTAAAAAACACTATTCACCTGAAAATACTAATACTTGACTAATAATTTATGAAACCATTATTTAACCATTTTATTGAATCACATTACATAATCAAGGTTCCTAGATTATATTAATAATTTCTTTAAGTGAGATTACTAATCCATTTGGTCACATTACTAATCCTAAGCATAAAATCACTATTCATAATTTACTATTAATCAAAAATTAATTTGATCTTATTAGACTTTAAATTTCGTACTGAACATAATTGTAGAAGGCCATTTTTTAAAATCATTACACATTTTTTATTATTTAAGGTTTACATAAACATTTTTAAAATATCCTTTCTCTAAAATTCATCAAAAATATGCATACTATATTTATCCAGACATTTGAAAATTCATAAACATCATCATAAGATTAAATAAAATTTTTTATTTAAAACAAAGGATTACACAAGGCAGTTACGGTCTAATTATATAGACCCTTATAACCCGAGTATATGACCTAAGTGTAAGGTGTGCTAAGGTGACAGAATCGGAAGGCGGCTCAACCAACATTTCACGAGTAGTAATATCTATCAGTTTGAACTTCTTGGGAAGGCAATTCTATTCTAGCTTCACACGATGAAGTTTGGCTTGGGTTTGGTTCAGATCAAATCCATTTGGTGCAATCTCTTTCCCAAGTTCCGTTAGATGGGCTTCGATTGGCCCAAGACTTCTAGATGAGGCCATCGAATCTTCATTCTATATTAATTAACCAAGATCACTTGTATTTAGAGACAATAATCGAAACGTTTAGTTTCCACTGGTCAAATTGACCAATGGTCATATAACAGTCAAAACCCAACGGTCTCATTTTAATTATACTCATGTTATCAAATGAAACGATTTTGTTGAGTATAAAAATTTAATAACACACAAAATTAGGAAATAAGATTTATTCAAAATATTTTGTCATTATAATCTTCACCCCTTATGAAATTGCATCCTCGCAATTTTTAAAATTGGGTTTTGAAATTTCATTGAAAGTCCCACATCGGAAAATGAGTCAGTAAAACTATTAATTTAAAATAATGAAAGGAAAGTACAAAGGTCACCCGAGTTAACCCACACTAGGATTCCATGTAAGAAAACATAGACATGGAGGAGAAAACAAAGGGTCAAGTTCTGATGGAGTGTGATAGAAGACATGATTAAGATAAAGTTAACCACAAGAAAATCACAAACATATGATGTGTGTAAACAGTCTTTGATTACCTAGTAGGAACAATAAACAAACAACATTTTTGTTTTACGTTCCTTTTCATAATTTTGAGAAATTCATTTACTATATATAATAAAAAAACAAGGAAATATATTTACCTTCCAGTAGAGTTCCATATTTTAATAAGTTAATACCAAAACTAATCTTTTCTCCAAACGATGAGCATTCAAAAACACTTGGTCTCATCAAAACAGAAGAATAATCTTCTTTAGAGTCACGTAATCCAAAAAAGATTAATTATGAATTTCTTATATCTTTAAACATTATCCCAAAAATAGAAATGTTAAGATAAAACAACTCTTAAAAAAGAATGAATCCCATAGTAAGGGAAACTACATTTAAATCTTCAAAGTTCCATGGTACTACCCAAAGTTCATCATAGTCCATTCCATAAATAACTTTCCTATAAATTCCTAATAATAAACCAAACTATGATTGAAACCCAATTATAAGAACGATCTCATAACATTGTCTTCCAAGATAGACTTTTCGTTCATCTCCAAACAACATCAACTACCCTTATCATATAATAACAAAAGTAACTAACCTAATCACATTTTCCCCAAGATAGGTTAATCATTTCTATATATAACCTAAATTAATATAAGTTCACCTCAAATTCATCGATTCATCAAAATATATGTCAAACTTTACTCCTCAAGGAAAATACCGTAGTAATCTATTTACCTTGATCAAATAGGGTTCCCAAAATAGTGAACATCTTCCAAATTAATAATCATCTTTTAATCCCATAATCACCTTTTTTAACAATAACATCTTCACTACACCAACATGTGGTACATAATAATAGATTTTTTCATGAATGATATAAAATCATCTTAGGTAGTGACTCGATGATCTTAGAAAACATAAAATATATTCTCATAGATCATGAACTAAAATAAAACATGACATAGACAATTATTGTGATGAAGTTACATGCACTTCATTCATCATGAACTATCTCAGCATAGGACATGCATTGTTCCCTTGTCCTCGAATATTGTTGATGCTCATCATTCTTCTCACCCCTTCCAATAGAGAATTTCCTTGGATAATGTCTAACTTCTTCTCATTTACGACATCAAAATGTATAAGGTACATTAAATCGAACCTTATCTGCATTCATCACCTTATCCATTTTTTTAAAGAAATTGGCTACTTTATTCCCTATCTTCCCACACTTAAAACATGTCTCGGTTCCTTTGTGGCATTATCCTTGCTGCCTCTTCCTGCACATTTTGCAAAAAAAGAAATTGGGTCTTCTTTCCCTTATCAACTTTATCAGATGAACATCCTTGATACTTTGTCTTCTTCTTCCTTGATGAATTTGGGCATTCATCTAGGTAGCAATTATTAATTGTGATTTTTGATAGATATTTTGGCATAATAATAATATGTTCAACTTGATCGATCGTCATCTCCGTCACATTAATAGGGCAATCGTCACATTTCCTATCACATTGGTTGTTGGGACATGCTCTTTCATTTCTTGCCATTAACTAAGAAAATAACGTATAATTAGGGGGCTTAAATACTTAGCCAATAATAATGAAAAGGAAACATTAAGAATAGAAGGATAAACTTGTAGAAGAAAAGTATATCATAACTTGTGATCCACTGGGTTTCAATCTAGTTTATCCACGATCATATGTTCTTATGAGAATCTTTATTTTATTTTATCTTTTTTCATTAATAATGGTTCATACAATGCTTATGAATTTACCAAAGCATATCCCCCGGGAGTGTTGTAACAAAGAGTGCAGCAAGGACCATTTTAATGTACCAGGTCCCGTTTGAGTCTCGCTCAACGTGGTGTTTTCAGGTTTTACCCCTATGTACATATGTTCCATAGCCACCTCTACCTGCTGATATCCAGACATGGATTTATTTTCTTAGCAACCCCTTACTCAATACTCACCAAAATACCAGGATGATTTCCCATATTTAAAATTTTATATAGGGTTCTTCCTTGAGTTTTAAAATCCTAATTTCCAAAAATAACTAAACCATCCTTTCATACCAACTATGGAATCCCACCTTTTTATAACATAACTTTTCATTCCATTTTACAAAACCGAGGATCTTTAAGGTTTAGTGTCTTGGAAGCCAGGAACTTGTAACATGAAAACATAAAATATTCTTCTTAAACACTTGAAAGGATTCTTCTTATGTTCATCCCAGTTTCATTACTACATCTCATAAACTAGGGACATACATCAAATGAAAGGGTGAGTAGAAGGCCCATTAAGGGAAACAAGGGGAAGCATTTAACTTGTGTACTTGAGATAGATCAACAATGTCATGAAAAAGAACATTGAGGCATGAGAAAGAAATCATGCGTAATATCATAATAAAAATAATGTATTTCATAACGGGAAGTTTTTGATACAAAATTTAATATTTACAATCATTCCCCTCTCACCAAGGTCTATCCCAAATGTTTCATTAAAAATTACCAAGGTTATTCACCAAGGGGTTGTTAAAAATGATCAGCTCTAGAGATTAAGTCTTTACCCAATGCATTGGAGATCTATCAAGGCGCACCCTTAATTTTCTTTATTATAATGTGAGACACATATATCATCATATATCATTTCATAAACATCCCATATAGCATAAAAGAAATGGGTTTCATTTCATAATCGTAATGTTTTAAAAACTGCTTTAAAGACATGATCTTTATGTCACTTTAAACCCATGAAAAGGGAAAGCGGGTCTCATGTATGTAAATACAAGAATTTAAAATAGAAAATTTTGGTATATATGTGAATACCCATTTAGAATAAAGAGAATTGATTATTCAATTAATAAAAAATGAATTTGATAATAAGGGAGAGACATTTTGAGACTGAAATTCTGCAGCATAACGACTATGTTACGAGGTTTTAAAAAACATTGAAAAGAGAGGGGACATGGGTCACCCACTCATAAATGATTCATAAAACATTAGGGGGACAGAATATAATGGATTTAAGAACATTGTAATGAAATTTGAAAGATATACCATATGAAATGAAGAACATGAACGGAAGACAAAAATAAGATTTCTCTTTTGAAAATTCAGCTGCCTAACTACGTCACTTAAACTTTAAAAAAAAGAATTGAAGAAATAAAATAGCATCTCTCATCATATGAACAAAATAGATCCGTATGATAGATATAGATATAATACCCCAACATAATAAAAAGGAACTTGAAAGACATGACATGAAAGTAGAACTTTGAAAAATGAGAAAGGTGAACGAATCCCTTAAAAACTCGGCAGCCTAACGGCGTCACTTAAACTTCAACAAAAATGAATTGAATAGATCAAATAGGGTATCTAATAATATGAACATAAAATATCTGTATTATATATATAGATATCATACCCCAAATAATAAAAAGTAACTTGTAATACTTTACATTAAAGTAGAACATTGAAAAATGAGGAAGGTGAACGAATCCCTTAAAAATTCGGCAGCCTAACGGCGTCACCTAAAATTCAACAAAATTGAATTAAAGAGATCAAATAGGTTCTATCATAATATGAACATAAAAGATCAATATGATAGATATAGATATAATACCCCAACATAATAAAATGTAACTTGAAAGACTTGACATGGAATTATAACTTTAAAAAATGATAAAGGTGAAAAAAATTCGGTAGCCTAACGGCGTCACCTAAAATTCAACAAAAATGAATTTACGAGATCAAATAGGGCTTCTAATTATATTAAAATAAAATATAAGTATGATATATATAGATATAATAACCCAACAGAATATAAAGGAACTTGAAAGACTTGACATGAAAGTAGAACATTGAAAAAATGAGAAAGGTGAACGAATCCTTTAAAAATTCGGCAGCCTAACGACGACATTTAAACATTCTTGAAATGAATTTATGAGAGAAAGATGGGGTCTCTCATAATATGAACATGATAAAGGAAGTAAGAAGAATATAAAAGAACATCCTCCAGCATTATAGCATAGAGTATAAAATAAATGACATAAAAGAGATTACTTGAAAAGATAGAGAGAGGTAGGCTCCCTTACCTTAAATGTAACTCTTAAAACATGAAGGTTGGGACCTTGAGGGATTGGGGGAACCTTGGGAGGACTCCTTGAGAGGTAATGAGCCCATAGCTTCATTGGGGGAGAGTTGGGAGTGAAAAATAAAGGAGGGAAGGGTTGGTATTTATAGGGAATGTGACGGGACAAGGCATTAATGGCCAAGGGACACCTTATTGGTGGTTTTGGAAAAACCATGGACTAGCCCATGGTATTTGCCACTTGGGACACCTCATACCTTATATTAATATTCATAAGTCGACCATATTGATTACATACTTAACACATCATTTAATAATGTAATTAAACACCCCGTAACATTAAAACTGTATTTTCACTATTCATCGAAAATTCAACTTTCTCAGAAAAATCCCAAAACTTCACCTTATCCAAATATCGATGCTCGGATTTCAAAAATGAACTCCATTTTATAAAAATATTTTTCTAAATATTTATAATTTAATTTTTAAATATATACACTATTCACTGAAAATTCATTTTTTTCAGAAAATTCCACAAAATTACCTTTGCATAATATCGATGTTCTGAATTCAAAAATAAAGTTAAATTTATAATAATATTTTTATAAATATGTTTAATTTAATTTTTAATTAAAAAACACTATTCAACCGTAAATACTAATAATTGACTAATAATTTATGAAAATTTTATTTAACCATTTTATGGAATCACATTACTTAATCAAGGTGCCAAGATTGTATTAATAATTTCTGTAAGTGAGATTACTAATCCATTTTGTAACATTACTAATCATAAGCATAAAATCACTATCCATAATTTACTGTTCATCAAAAATTACGTTGATCTTATTAAACTCTAAATTTCATACTGAACAAAATTGTAGAAGACCATTTTTTGAAAATCATTACATATTTTTAATTATTTAAGGTTTACATAAACATTTTTAAAATATCCTTTCTCCAAAATTCATCAAAAATATGAATACTATATTTATCTGGACATTTGAAAATTCATAAATATCATCATAAGAAGAAATCAAAAGGTTTATTTACAAAAAAAGATTACACAAGGCAGTTACGGTCTCCTTACATAGCCCCTTATAACCCCATAATATGACCTAAGTGTAAGGTGTGCTAAGGTGAGAGAATTTGAGGGTGGCTCAGCCAACATTGCACGAGTAGTAATTTCTATCAGTTTAAACTTCTCGTGAAGGTGATTCCGTTCTAGCTTCACACGATGATGTTTGGCTTGGGTTTGGTCCAAAGCAAAGCCCATTGGTGCGACCTCCTTCCCATGTTCCATTAGATGGGCTTCGATTTTCCCGAGACTACTGGATGAGGACATCAAATCTTCTTTCTATATTAATTAACCAACATCACTTGTATTTAGAGACAATAATCGAAACGTTTAGTTTCCAGCGGTCATATTGACCAATGGTCATATAATAGTCAAATCCCAACGATCTCATTTTAATTATACTCATTTTATCAAATGAAACAGTTTTGATGAGTATAGAAACAAAATAACACACAAAATATTGAAACAAGATTTATTCAAGATTTCGGGTCGTTAAAACTGTATTCTGTAGAAACATGCTCCAGAATAAACTATGGATTCACAAAAATATGAACATTTTTTAAATCTATAAGAGTGTCTCATAGTAGGAAATAATTCCCCCAAAAAATATGTGATGATCCCGACCTCCCATCCTCTTGACCAATAGAGTCATTAAGTGTCATTGACCAAATAGTCCTCTAGCAAGCCCCTGACTTTGGAAATCAGGTCCATTAAAATTGATACAAGGGCTGTTGGGTTTTTATGGCTCCATAAATACACCCATTGGAGACCATCCTATGAAATCATACCTTACATAGTCTAATTTCACACATACCCAACACATTATATTCACCCCCAGAGACCATTAAATTGTGGAAATTCCTTCAAAATATGAGAAGGATACACTGCCCATTCCCCACAAGGACAGACCGAAAACTCACCGATTAGCTAGAGTGTGATGCGAATCGAGTCAAAAAAATTTTAAACCCGAAGCGGAACCCTTCATAAAAATGGACACTTCGTTACTATCCATGGGTCGATTTTTTCAACCACACTCGTATGATGAGAATCGGGTTGAAACATGTATAAAAAGGAAATATCCTAGTCTATTTAATTTATAAAGAAATAATTTAATATGAAGAATAAAATGTGGATGTCATTTCAATAATACAATACGATACATCTATCTATAATAGTTTATCATTTTTTGGAATTGTTGGGTACTATATAAGATTTATTAGTCACTTAAGCAGAATTTCTTTACCCCTATCAAATTTAATCAAAAAAAAACTAACATTATTTTTTACAAATCAAAATTGATAACCACTGATAAATTGAAATAATTTTTAAACATGTCCACCATCATATTCCTGTCGAATTTGAATCATACATTTGATATAATTATTGCAATATCCAATAGAACTGGAAGGGATTTTCTACCAAAAAGGATTGGTAGCATTTGAAAATATATATATCCTATATTGAAAAAACCCTCAACACAACCTTGATCTACTACAAAACAACAATAAATCAGTTTTGGTATATTTTATTAGTTTTTTAAAAATTTCATTCTTCTCTTTTAGGAGGCATGTTGATTATTTATACTAATACTGAATAATTATTATATTTGTTCAAGAAAACTAATGCCGATCCTAGACTGGTATGATTTATATTTTTAGTATAATACATTATTATTAATATTAACAACAATAAGGGTTGTGAAAATATAGTGGAAGACCACATGAGAAGACTACCTCATCCTATCGAGGTAGAACCAGCCATGAAGACTGGCCCAGATGATTCCTTCCATAGAAATAAATTGTACAGCCTCACATCCAAACCATATTATACTGATATAATTAATTTTATAGTCACATCCAAGGTACCATTCTTCTTCTAAAATCACCAAATAGATAAATTAAAATGTGAATCCAAGAAACAAAATTGGGATAAACATTATTTATATATTATGTGGAATGAACAAATAATTAGAATATTTATTATCCCTGAATAAATACATTTTGTACATTGTATTTTTTATATAAATGCATGTTGAAAAAAATTTTGATGTCAAATATATAATAGGAATATTTTTGAAGATGGACTATTATGGCCTACCATTTTTAATAACTCTGGTGATTTTGTTTCAAATAGTCAAAAAATTCCATTTTATTGATATAATTTATAGAATAAATGAAATTCACAGAAAACCATTTGATTTTGTTGAAATATTTAATGTCTATGACCTTGAATTTATTATACCCTTTTATTGGTAATTTGGATTTTCCAATATAATATTATTAACTGACTATATGTCTAAATAGATTGAGTAAAACCCCCCTCAGGATGATGACTCAATAACTGTAATTGAATTACTTATGTCAAACATATTTTGTAGGTTTATAGTAACCCATGATTTGATAAAGGCCCCCAAAACAAATTTCTATAACAAAAATATGGAATCCATCCTAAGAAACTATGGATTTTACCATGATAAATCTACTTCTTACCACCCAAAGACAAATGGACCGGCATTGATTTCCAACATAGAGGTCAAAATTACCCTAAAAACATTACAGAACAACCACAAATACTAGGGTAAGAATGTAAAATTTACAATATGGTTCTATAGATAAACCTATAAACACCATTAGTTATGTCTACATAAAATATTATCTAATGTAAACATTATAACATACCTGTTGATCTGCAGCACAAATCCCACTGGGGAGTCTGATGAGTAAATATGGAATTGATGAAACAAAGGAAATTAAAATTAATACATCATAAAAAATTTGAGATAGGGGAATTTGAGACATTTATACTATATAAGTATAAAAAATCATTCCAAAAGGAGATCCAAAATATGAAATTTCATGATGGAGGAAATGTATTACTATTTTCGTCAAGGATAAAACTCTTCCTGGATCAAATTCCTTTGAAATAGACTAACCTGTATATATTAATTAATACATTCCCTTTTCATGCAGTACATATTAATGTATTTTGTTCATATAAACCATTCAATGGGAACATAAATCATCAAAAATATTATTGAGAGAACTTTTTATCTGATTTTAGAGAGAATTCTAGACCCCCCTGCAACTAAAAATTATGAATTCTCAGGTTTTATATGTCCCTCATTTTTTCCATGATGATTATTTAATTTAATTTTCTTCTTTAATAATTGAATATTGAAATTATAATTGGGACGTATTAGAACCATGTGTGTGGAAAGAGAGATTCTAATATTTTCCAATAAAGAAAACCCTTTTTTTTCTGAAATGTATTGTAATATAAATTGAACTTTTATAAAGTTATTTTTTTTTAATTTTTCACCTCGTTCCTTGAACATCAGAAATACCATTCATATATTAAAATTTTCATGCTAGAGTTTGTGTAATTAATGGGTTCTGATGATAACGATATTTAAATTATTGTTGAGTGAATATTTTCAATTTATTTCTGAATGTTTTAGTTTTGGAATTAAGAGATGGAGTACAAGTGAAAATATTTTGGTGCAATCATCAGATAACCATGAAGTTACTAGGATTTTAAAGATAATAATAGTAACTTGACCTCTCTGAGATAAAAAAATGTAGGGGGGGTAAACTTTAAGGATAATGAGAATATTTATTTGAATGAGGAATACAAATTTGACCATGGGAATTCATAATGGATTAGAGAAATAGGAACTGGGTGGGTTTCTATAATAAAATATATATATATATATATATATATATATATATATATATATCTAAATGAGTTCTTTTCAAAGTGAATTACACATATTTATAGATAACGAAAACAATTTCAAATAAAGGGTCACGCGGAAAAAAGATTCCATTTAAGTGAGTTAAATATTGAACCCAATGAAAGATGGGAAATTGACTTATAACACATTCATTAGGTTGTATCAATAAGTGTAAAATTAATAAATAGGTTAAGAAACATAAGAAAGAGGGATAAATGGAGACCTTTTCTATAAAAATATTCTTCCTCTCAAATAAATTTTGATCAAATCATATCTTAAACAGTGAATAAATTAAAATAATGAATTTAACTGATTCACATATGTAACATATTATTTTACACATTGGAAGAATCTGGGATTTTTATTGACTATTGTTTGTAAATTTAGATATTTTTAGGATTAAAATTGATTCATTATCATTTTAAATAAATTGAATTCAATTATAAATCTCCTATATCATAAAATGTCTACGTGTGGGGATGTGATGTGAGCTGTAAATTGCCATATTTTTATTTTTTTATACCTAAAAAGTTTCCATAATTATTGTTTAATTACTAGGTAATTAGGTTTTTAACGTTCCTAAATTATATCATAATTTGAACTTGGATATAAATTTTTAATTTATTGATAAATAAATACATAGATATAAATTTTGAATAAAATTATATGTTATATTTTTGATTTTAATATATCACTAAGAAATGATGTGATCATTTTATAGGTGGAAAATTTTAGAGTTCAAGAGTGAACACAACATCAATGGTTTTCAATATTACTGTAGGTGCTGAACATATGTTACCTCTATCATGAACCTTATATCTCATGGTAGGAAACGTTACTATGGAATAAGCTTAATATGATCCCTTACCATGGTAACATGACCACCTTACCACATCTTATTTTCACGGTAGGCATGTCTTCTATGAGAACCAACAGCTAACTGTGTGCGATGATTAAAATCCATAAAGTTAATAAGAGATGATTTTGAAAATAATTATATTAAATTTTAAACTATTAAATATTTATGCATACAAACCATGACCTCCTTCTCGAAATACATATTTTTGAAAGGTCATTGATCATGACATTCACAATAAGCATGATTTACCTAGCTTCACCAACCATAACAATCCTCTTCCTTCCCAAAAACTATCAACAGAATGTGATCCTTCTCCATTAATAAATATCATAATCCCTTAGATGCATTTTTTTACATCCATATAATAGGAAATGTTCAAAATAGATGGATATACCACCCCCATTTATGTGCCACCACCCCGAGGAAGAACTGAGATACATCTCCGCAAACAACTCCACCTTCAACATCCACTCCTGAATATGATATGTTGATGCAATAGAGAAACAATATTAGTATATTAATTGGAGTACAATCCTCCCATTTATTCTCCACTTTGACTGAGGGAGAGATATATCCAAGTGAACCATGGGAAAATCCACTATGCCCAGGCCTCTTTAGAGGAAACCCTATTACTCAATACTATAGTAAATTAATGTTCTCCACGTAGACATCAATGCTACATTAGAAATGACCATAAGACCTTGGAATGTTGAAGAAGATGAAGAAATAAAATTTTCCACTATAATTAGTGAAAGAATCCCTACTACTAAATTAAACATTTTTCTGGTATGACCTCGTAGTATGAGTTGAAAATAAAGAACCTGTTTCTTGTGATGCTATGACATCACTACCAATACAACAGTTTTCCAACTTGCTAATTTTAAATCTTACGGGTAAAATAATTATTACCATGTGTTGTAAGAAATATAATGTCCCATAATTCAAATCCAATGCCCACTTTTCTTTACCCACTACTAAATTTGTCATCTTATTCCAACCCCAAAAGGTCAATTCAGATGGACCATGGAAATTATACACACTAAATAACATTCATAAATCATATAAGAATCGCATTCCTCTCACATAGATAGTAGTTTTCCATTTCTTAAAAATAAATTTCATGCAGGAGGAGATAGGGGTCAGATGTTATGAAGTTAAAGAACACATATTAGATAGTCTATATATAAAACTATAGTGTAATTTAGTTTTCTTTTTTAATACTACAATGATGGAAAAATATAACCGTTTTGGTTAATCCGCCTATTGATTATTTATTATATTTCAAAATAATTTTAACTTTATATTTGTTAATAGTATTGATATTATATGATTCTTATGAATTATTACTATTAGTTAAATATAATTACCTGAGCGATTACATACACATTACACTTGGATTATATCCACTAAATGTGATAGCAGACAGTATGGATAAGTCAATGTTAAATAAAAAAATCCAAATATAAGGATAGGAAAGGGAATGGAATTAAAGGGTCATTTTGACTCTTTACCAGAATTGATATAGCTGGATTTATTTTATTATTAGGATTTAATTTATTAGTGGATAATTAAAAATAAATCTAATTATAATTTATCATGTGAGTGATAAGGTAATATAAGGATGGACTATTGCATCATTAATTTGATTTCCAAACCAGCTTATTATTATTTATTTTACTTTTCAAAAAATTAATCCAAAAAATATATTATATACATAGTCAGAACAATTTAGTCTCCATAGACAATATGAGTAACAATTTTACTACATATTTTTCGGGTTTAAAATTTTTCAGTTAAGCACCCTATGACAATATCTCATCATAGTGACTTTTGTGAAAATATTAGGATATAATAATGAATTCAAAAACTATGAATGAATCTAACAAAATTTATTTATATTTAATAATTAGAATTATAAATTTAAAAAATTATGTTTAATTTTGAGTTCTGGGATTTAAATTTTTCAACGCCTATAATATTTTCAAAAAAATGATTATATGTGGTAAATAATTGTTATTTTAATATAATATTTTTTTTTATTTTTATAATTTTATTTTATGAAGTGGTTATCATAATTTGAATAATAATACAAAATATATATTTAAATATCTATTTTTTAGAGATAATTTATTTTTCTTAATGTAAAAAAATCATTTACAATGCTAAAACTAAATTTTGGTAAAATAAAAAAAAATATGGGGAAAAACATAAATCCTTAAACATTATCTCAAAATATATTATTGAGGTTTTCCTAGATTCTTAATTTTTCCCAATCCATATTTCCCATATTTTGTGCCCCATCCCATGAATAGAACACTTTTTATTTCCCAAATGTAGCTCCCAGAAGTTATTAAAGAATACATTGACCAAAACACATCTCCTCACTATACAAGTCCCTACATTTTTTCAAATATATTCCCCAATATCTCTCCAAACATCCAAGTGAAATATTTTGGTTTTTATCACCACAAAAGGGAAACCCAAAAAAGGCTTAATCCAATTTTGAAAGGGTTCATTCCAAAGTGTATGGATGTTAAAACACTTTTAGGGAACTCAATATATAAAGTAAGGCATTCTATCTTAATTTCGTTTTATTTAGTATTGTTTTGTATTATGAACATAGTTTTATATATGATTGTATGTACTTACAATGTGAAATATTTTATTATGATTCTATTTTATTCATGATAATTAATAATCTTTTTTTATGTTTTTTAAAGGTTTATTATTCAATTTTTACCAAATACGTATGGGTTTCCATAATATAATTCCCTTATTGAGCCATATTTTTCATTATGAACATATTTAATGTTATATGGTGTTTATTAAAGCTATTTTCCATTTTATAAAATGCATAAATATTCAATTAATTACAATTATCTTTCTTTTTCATGTTATATCAATAAAAATAAATTGATTTAAATACGTTAAAAGAAGTAACATATTATTAATTAAATTATATTCTATTTTAACATATTATATATTCATAAAATTTTAATTTTTTTATATTTTATATACATAAATATTGATTTATTTTATGATACTTTTACTATATTTATTTTGATAAAAAATTAACTCTTTTTCTATATGTTATGCTCATTAGGGTCAATAGAAATAAAAGTTGTATGTACTTATTTCCTTAGTTTTTCCTCATTGAGATGTATTCCATGTCCACTAATTTTTTCATTTATATTTTATATAATACGAATGAATTAAATTTAATGAATTTTTCATGAAATTGAATGCACTCAAAAATATATTTTACTCTTTTCTGTTCTTGGGCTTTATATTTCAGTGGTAACAAATTTTTAATGTTTTCTTTCCAATATCAATTTCATACAGAGATTATTATGAATAAATATCACTAAGGGAAAAAAAATGTTTCGATGATATATCTAATACCCAAACCATTTTCATCTCCACTGTTTATTATTAGTGTTGTATTCATCACCTCTAAATTTCAATAACCTTGGTAAAACAATTAACCTGATCTTATGCATGTTTGTGAAACCAAACTAAACTCTTCTTTAAAGTTTGGGATCTTATTTCTTTATATCTATATTTATTATTTGTATTTACTTATTGGTGATAAAATTATTCAATAATATCAATTTAAACTACAAAAAATTTCTCTATAAATATGTGATATTAAAAAATTTTCAACATTAGTTATTTATTTTTAATAGATTTAAATTTTCCACTGTCTATCATTTTTGACGCGAGTACATTTTTTTGATCATTATGTTTTCTAAATATTCCATTTCACGTATTTAATTGTTATTTCAAACTATTTTAAATTTATAATGATTTATAAAATAAAGTTATATGTGTTACATTTTTTAAAAAGTGGATATTGGATTTTCTAAAGGAGCTCATAAATTTTAATTAGATATTAATGTATTGTTTTTCTTAAGAGATATTTATTCCATGATTTTAAATATTGTAAAATAATGTTTTGAAAACAATATAATATTTATAGATTAAATTATGAAATTATTTTTTCTATTAAACTGGGGTTTAATTTGTTTTCCCATTCGATGTATTTCATTTTAAATACATAATAATAATGTGTTTTGAATAATTTAAAAAACAAAAGATTTTCTCTCTTTTTTCAAATTTATTTATCCATTAATCATGTAAGGATTTTTTCAAACTATGCCAATATCATTTTATATTAATTGTGTTATACGTTGGTAAAATTTTTATGATACCATCCACCTTCTTTCTCACGACGGATTGTGAAATTTTCATTACATTCATCATGAATATTTTATCTTAAATATCGGTTAACATGGTGATGCATGAGATATAATTGTTTTCATGTTTAGTCAATATAAATTTTTATCTATGATTATTATTTGATTGGTGGGAGTCCAATATAACCGTCCAATATATTTTTATGGATTTAAATCTCATGGGAAAATATAATTTGGCATAAGTGTATATCTATTGGGTAAACTGTGATCACAAATACTATGTGGGTGTGTATCTAAGGAATATATGACCACTAATACTATGTGTTGGTGTGTTTGTGGGAATTAATTCTTATAAAGGTTGTGTGTGACTGTATTTTTCGGTACTTATTCTCATAATGAATATGGTTATTTTCCCTTTTATTTATCTATTCTAATAAAGACTTTATATTAGTGTATTTGTTGTGTTAAATGATTTCAGGGATGTGTGTGATCATATTCTCAGTTATCTATACTCATGAAGACTATTCATGAGTTTTTTATAATCATTTATACATCTATAGACTTTTTATGAGTGTATTTTTGGTTATCTATGAACACAATGATTATGTGTGGTCATAATAATCAATGGATATTTTAACAATTTTATGTTTTCATATACATTTTATTATGAATAAATTTTATTTTATGTTCCTATATTTTTGTCCATGACACATGATTATCATCATATTATTCCACAAAAATATTCAATTATATATTCATGATCATTTGTAATGAAAATTACTTAAATTATTATTTATTAAACACTATCATTATTATATATTTAGTTAGTAACATATTTATTTTGTTCTCATTTTTTTACATATTATTATGATGCAAACCCTAATAAAATATTGATATGTTTTAACATACTATGCTTTTGAGCTCACAAAATTCGTGTGTATCTATTCCCCATGATATGAAAATTTATATAACATAGGATATTTCTATAAGGGGATGTTGTGTGATGGTATTTTGGAGAAACATTCTCCATAAATGTTTCGTACAGTTAATATCATCATAATAATATATGAATTCTTAATATTGTGAGAATATTTCTAATTTATAATGAATAAATTTAAAAAATTAAATATACACGTGTTGTGGTTGGATCGAAATATTATTTTACCAAGCCTATGGTTAAATATTTCATTAGTAGATCTCTATCCATGAGTGGTGGTCTACAATGACTCAACAAATATATGGGGACTCATACAAGTGATTCATTTAATTAAGTAGCATTATTACATTAAACACTATCATAATACCATGTATAATTCATGACTGTTAATTATGGTTCCCTTTTCCCTATTTTTTACACAACACATCAGTTCCACCATATTACTATATCTTGTTCCCATGAAACGAGTTTTCTATTTTCAAATCAAAATAAATATTGTTATTTAATATTTTGTTTTATTATTATTTAGTTATGATATTTTTTTAGTTTTCTTCTTCCTTTTTTCATATTCTATCACAATTTATAAATCTATTGTTTATTTTATAATACATTTACTATTATATTCTTATATTTTTATTTATTTTATTTTAATCATAAATCCCTTCAAAAAAATTGATGATACTTTATATAAGTTTTTTTTATTTCCCATAAATTGTCACTACATATGTTCCTGAAACATGTGAAGTCCAACGACCAAACAACCCATCCAAATTTGACTAATAGAGTCTAGAGGGAGATAAATTTTGTGTATAAGTATCAATGATTTTCCCTACCTTACTACATTGATATCTAAATTATATAAAAATTTGGAGTACACACATATATGATTTCATTATGATTTATGCTCATTCACCTTCACTACAACCACCGGTAGATTGATAACCATAGTTTATTCTTTAAAAATTGATAATCTGAAATATATTTAGATTATAATTTCAAATATTTGTTTATTTGTTTATTCATATTTAGCTAGTTGTTAACAAAATAAATTGACACCTTTGATCTTGAGAAGAAGACATATGTATACTAGAAACCCTTTTTTATTAAGAAATCCTAAAATGAACACTCATATATCATACTACCAAGTAATTTATTTCTTGATGAAACAATTAATTCCATAACCGTTATGATTAAATTATTTCTTCTTATTTTTCATAAATTTTATAACTTAATTATTATATTTATAATTTTTTTTAAAAAATATATTATAATTTTTTCACATTAATGACATATAAAATTTAAATTATAATCATGATAGGATATTAATCCATTTTGGGGAATTATTTATTTCTCCTTGTTTAGGAATCTTAAAACAACTCACCACTTTAGAAAAAATGATTTTAGTTTTTTTTATAAATTGTTGGTATTTTAAATATATATTCTAAAATAATAGTATAAATTTTTTAATCTATTTTTTTAATAATATCCATTTTATGAAAATATAAAATTACATTAATTTACATAAACACATAATATCAATTTTTATGTTCCTGGAAATACAAATTTAAATAAAATGGCTCTTAAGGGAATGTTAATTAATTTTTCCCATAATTTTTATTTTACATTAGCTCATTTAAAATACATCAAAGTCATTAAGTATTAAAATTTATTTATTCAATGAACAATTACATTTGATAATTATTTACTCGGTAATAATCAAATTTATATATAGTTAAAAATATAAGAAGTTGTTATATAATAAAGCAATATGTTTTTTTTGAATATGGTAAAAATAATAAAAGAAAACAATTTCTAATTTTCAAATATTATGTGGAGGGTTAAATTATTATATTAAGTAAAATTAATGTCATAAGTGTGAGGGGTGATATATGAAAGAACTAATTTCAATGATTTATCATGATTATCAATTTTTAGATTATTTATACGTAATGAAATTAAAATTTTTACCATTTCTATAAACTCATTAAATTGTTAGCCTTTTGATTTTTCAAAATCAATTAATGTATTTTTATCATGATTTTAAATATACATGTGAAATTTATGAAAATCATATAGTAAACATCAAAAATAATATGGATTGATCAGTTTAATGAAAATTAATTTTATAAAAGTATAACAGTACTTGTGTGGTAGGGTAAATTTATATGTAGATAAATAGGGGTTTTTTTCAAAAAAAAACGTCAAAAATAAAAGGCAACATATTTTTTAAAGATATTATTTTAGAGGATTAATGATATTCTCTCATATAATCTATTTGTAATTTTTAAATTATTTTTTCTATTTCTTTGATCACATCATAAGTTTCAGTTACTATGTTAAGGTATTTCCATAGGATTGAAAAGGATTATGTGGGGGGAATTCATAATATATGGGGTTTCATTAATGTTGTACTGATTTATATTTCATTTTGTAGTTTATAAAAATTTTTTTTAATATTATTGATAAATTTCTTGAGATATCCTTTAGAGTAGATAAAAAATCCAAAATAGGAATAAATAAAAAATGTTATACGGTATGCATGTTACTTGAAAAATATACTTAGTAAAAAGAGAATAACACTTCAGGATAGAAGGAGGATTCTTGGGGGGGATATACCACTATTATATGAGTTTTTTCATTTTTTATTTTAAATGATTAATTATAATACTTGTTTTCCTAAAGTTAATGGAGTTTTTCATTAGAACATGCAACATTATCTTTCCACCATGAAAAAATATTTAAATCAAAATTATATCTATCAATTTTTAGGATGGTTAAAACTAATGACTGACTTTTAATTAATTTGTGGAATAATTATCCATGTAATAAATAAATTCCAAGGGAGATGATAATTAAAAAATGGAGAATCAAAACTATGTAATGAATTCTTAGTTGTGTACTATCGTATATATTTATATTATCTATCTCACATGGATGGGTGGTTAAGCCAATTGATGGTTAGGTGAGGGTAATAATAAAGTGTTCTATTAAATATTAATATATAATATAGTGTTATTATTTATTCAATTTCTATACAGATAGATAAAGGTCCTAGAGTGGCCTAGTTTTCATAGAAATTGTTTTTTTAATTTCTTATACATCGTTTTTAATGATATGTATTTCAAAAAAAAAATCTAAGGAGGTTTTATAAAACTATGTTTATGATTTTATGAATTTTTAATATATTTATAATAAGACCCATTAAACAATTGATATACACACAAATATTTATATATATAATCTATAATTTCTAAATAAAAAAATAATGATTCAGTAAATTAGATTTATAAAAATTTGATTGCAATGTAAATCATTGAAATTTCTCTTCTCTGATTATTTCATAATTTCTTCCAATTTTTTTATTTCCCATAATTAGAAATAAATAATCATAATTCTTTTTAGTAAAAATTAATTTCAACCATATTTTTAAAAAACAATTCTTAATGGTTGGATAAAAAATATCCTTATACAATCCATTGTTAATACATCTTCGGATTATAAATTTAAAAACATTTAATGAATACTTTTGCGGGATAGACCTGGGGCATATTGGATTCAGAGTTGATATAATATTTAAATTTTTATTTGAAATATCTATAGAATTGATCATTCACATGATATTGTTATTATCCACTCTTAAAAATATGATTGACCTTTTCATCCTTTGGTTTCCATGGGAGATAAAAATATCAAAACATTGGGGAAGGATATTTCTAGATATTTATTTTCAATTACCTTTAGTAAAATGATAGGGGGAAAGAAATAAATATTTTGACATGGTGGGGTTTTGTCGATTGTATAGAATTTACATGCTCACCCATAAATAAAATTAAGGGTTTATTTTTAAAGGCTAGCCAAGGAAACTCCACGAAAACAAAACTTACAACTTATTAAATATAATGATTCATAATTTGAAACTAATTTTTTCCATTATCTAGTAAATATTTAATGTTTCTATTTTTTTAGATGGTAAACGTCCTCAAATCATAAAAACATGATCATAAAACATAGTACAAAATATTGGGGAATGGCAAGGAGGTCTACCCATAGATTATCAAAAATCAAGTAGATTTTTTAGCACTACAATATTACATGAGTCCATCCACCATTATGCGTTTTATCCTAAAATAAAATATAAAATACATCATGATTTTATAGTTATTGTATTTTTTTAACAGTATTAAATTTTCATAAAATCCTTATAAATGTATTTTATTTTCTATTTATATCATATCATCTATAACTACCTATAAACCAATATTGAAAACATCCTTTGGAAATGTTAATATTAACTATCACCACATTATATATCTTATATAGAAACATATAAGAAACTATAAAAACTATAATTTAAATATCCTCAAGTTTTTTATATGATAAATCATAATTTTATATATATAAATTTTATAGAAAAATATAGTACCACTTACAAAACCATGATGTTTCTCTTCCTAGGACACTAGAGTGTTATTAATGATTTTAAAATTCAAAAAACAAAACTGTAAACAATTTTTGGACACTATCAAATCGTCAATACTAATCAACTAAAAAAATATTTTTTTCATTATCTCTATAAGTAGTTATAACTTATACAAGTATGAATAATCATGTAATATCATTGATGATAAAATTAATTAACCTTGAGATATGGTTAATGCCAATATTATATTTTCTTGTCATGTGTTCTATTTTTACATATTTTTTATTGACTATGTTAATCTACACAACATATTTTCTCATCTAACTGTTTTTGCATGTAATTTTCCCCATTGTTAAAAAATTATTGTCTAATATTCCACTATAAGAGGAGGGGGTGAGTTTTAGCCAAAATGGGATAAAATATTTCTCATACCACATAGGACTTCAATTTATCGATCAATTTAATTTTTATTAATTTATAAAAAAAATAGTGGACAATAATATTTAATAAAGATATATAATTAATTAATAAAAATAAATCTATTGAAAATTATACATTTCGTATTAAATATATTTACACCAAAAAAATAAAATGTCAACGAAAAATTGATATAAAATCTAATGTTTAGGATAAAAATAAAAAAACTCCTAAAATATATTATTATATATTTTATCCTAATATATTTACTCATTAAATATTATAATATTCTACATGAGGATATATAGACTCAAATTTTGGTATACTATTTTGACACCCAAAACCTATTCAAATATCAACCTATTAATATGTGACTAGTTATAAATCATGACCATCTTCTACTATATACCCATCAACAGAATATGGTGATATATCCCCAATCACTTCTCTGATATAATACTTTATGTAAATTCTATACCATGACTTCATGAAACAAGCCAGTTTAGGAAAAAAAATTTGTATACCTTAAAATCACATTTACCTCATAGGAGCATACAATATAGGTTTTATTCCATGTCTGTCATTGATCACACACATCAACCAATGTAAAATTAAAAGACAAAAACTAAGTGATATACAATATTACCTCACCAAATTGTAGCTCATAAAACAGAAACATTTGAATTAAAAATTATAATGGTAATATTTCAAACCAATGAGATCATTGAAAAATATAATTTAATATGATCTCAGGGACTCTAGTATCAAATTCACATGATAAATATTACTCTATAAATTTTTATTTCAATATTATGAATGGTTCAGTAAAATAATCAATGGAAAAAATGAGATTATTTATTAGGGTTGCAACCACATCAGCTACGACACTCCATAATGTACTAAATATCAATTCAGTATCTATAATCTAATGACTTGAACTCTTCACTCCATCCCAGAGATACATATTATTTTCAAATTTATATATTAAGTCAAATAAGTTAAATAAATTCGTTTATAATAATTCCAAAAAAACAAAAACTCAAAAAATAATTTCCAAGTCCAATAAATTATTTTTTAAAGAGAATTATTACATTTCAAAACCCCAGATTAGAAGAATATTTTATTGACTAAAAAATATAACTATAAATATCCCCTTTTTAAAATAACCCCAAAAAATTAATAGTTTTAATGAATATAAAATTTGTCTCATTCTTCTATGAATGAGATAACATATTTTTTATTTTAAAAAATAATAATTTCATTTATAATTTTTTTGAATAATGATAATCTCTCATAAAATTTTCTTGATAGTAATAATTTATAATATCACTCCATTAACAAATTTATTTTCATTTATGAACAAAAAAATGGTATTTTTAAGATCCTCATGATTTTGGTACTCTTGATTTAGATTTCGTATGCTTAAAAACATATTCTATCGAACTATAATTTTCAAAACTAGGATATTTTACATTTTAAACTTCTTTAAAAACATATCAATTTTAGAATGGAATCCTTACATCGACATGAAATAGGGTTATGAATAGTTTTTTCTATGAATATTGGTAATATTTAGATAAAATCAGGCCAAGAAAACAATGTAAAATGTTCTCATAATTGATATAATATTCCTTTACATGACTCTTATCAACTAGCCTCACCTTAATCCTAAAAAATACAATTTTAACCCTCTTATTAAAGAATAAAAATTTAATAATAACAACAAAAATATTCATCAAACACTGAAAAGGGTCAATAATAAACAATTTTTATTTATTTAACTCTACATACATCATAGCTGTACATATTTAATCACCCAAGTCATCATATTAAATTTTTTTCCAAATATGTATTAAAATAAAATATACTTAACTACATTTATAATTTTTGGTCGAGTTATTATCAATTGATCTACATCAAAAATTACTCTATCAATATGATTATTACTTAGGATTGATTAATTTCTATTTAAAGGATATATTGATAATCATATATCATGGATGTTATTTCCATTACGTCGACTTCCTTTAATCTAATATATGATATTAAGGATTACTGTACGGTAATTTTCAATATATATGACAAAACGTCCATTAAAATAAATATAGTGGTTTTTAAAAATGAAATCCTTGTGAATATGCTCTGATTATTTTAATTTCACATTTTACTCATTTTAAAAAAACCCAATATTAATCATTTTGGTAAATATTTTTTTTCTATTTTCTGAAAACCTGATAAGACATACTGGTAATACAATAGCATTGAAAATTTCCTTCATAAACATTTATATAATAATATTTAATATTAAATTTCTTAATAAAAAGGAATACATTACTTCTAAATTATAATATTTAATAAAATTTAAGATTCCTTCAATTTAGTTATTTATAAGAGTTCTTACAAAAATCCTGATAAATAAATATTTATTGTTTTATTCCTTATATCGACTAATAATTTTGTTATAGAGTTCTTAGAATCCTAATTTTATACAGAATTTAACTCCACTATAAACCTTTTCTCTCCTATAATTTAATAACTAACCTTCCTTATAATTCTATATATTGAAAATCATGTGATTTTTTAATTTATAAAAATGGGAGGAAATATAAAAAACAGCTCTTATGATTTAAGAGGTTGAAAAAATGTCAAAGAATAACTAATATAATCTTCTAACAAGACATAAAAATAATACATTCCTTTGAAAAATTTCTTTATAGAGGTATATAATAGTTAGTGTGTAGTAACTGTAAAACATGAATTTTTCGGATATTATTAGTAGGATTAGAAAATGACTTATGAAATATATCATTTTTTGTAAATAATAAAATAATCTAGTAGAATTTAACATTAATTTTTAATATTTACTTAGTACCCCCTTCCAATAATGTTGATCTACATTTCAAAAAATGTTGTGTATAAATCATTTATGCCAATTGCATGAAGTATTTTTGTCCCAAAATGATAATGGATATTTTAATTTATATAATCTTCTATGATTACCATGTAAACATTATCATACAAATCTATAAATAAAACATGTCATTCATTTAAGATTTTAGTAGAAAAATTATTATTACCCATGACCTCAGTTTGAACTTCCTCGCATACTTCACTAATTTTATTATGTTTGTTATTAAGTGCTAAATACTAATGGAAATTAAAGATTAATGAAATTTTTTGGAAGAAAACTTATCTAATATTGATAATTTAACCTTTTTTCCATTAAAATGTAACTTGTTAATAATTCCATTTTCATAAGATCCTAAAATAGAACATTTCTTCTACCAGTTTTCATGAAAATTCACTATCTATACACTATATATTCTGGTTTCTTGAAGTCAAACAGACTTCGTAAAAATTTTGAAGCTAAATTTTGGTAAAAAATTATTCATGGGTCTATTAATGCTGTAAAGAGTGATTTAGGATACAAATATTTTCATATAGTTCTATTTTAATGGTTATGATCTATTACAAAGTATAATCTTTATGATATATGAGATATTGAACTCTGTTCAATGAATAATTATTTCTCCAATTACAACCTCTATAAAATATTTTATAAAATGGTGTATATTTCTTTATTAATTAATATATCAAAATTATTACATCCTAGAAGTAAAACATGTTATAGAATATAAATTTTTTTAATAAAAATATCATATAAACTTGTAAAAATTATACATTTTAGAATTAAGCACTATTAATATATTATATTGAATATTAATTTTATGAAATATTTTATCAACTAAATTCTTATAATTAAGATTTGATAAAAATTTCGTTTTTGTATATATCCTATAGGTATTCTATGTAATTTTAAAGGTATTATGTTATACAATTACTTACACTTCATATAATTATTTTCTAATCAATTCATACTGATTATTTATGTTCTAATTATTATATTTTATAGAATTCATATATATATATATATATATATATCTGTGTGTGTCTATGTATTATAATATTGGTAATTCATATTCATATTCTTATAATGTATTATTATCATCTCTATTCAATGTAGGTTAATATTTAGTATTTATATATAATTATGAATGTAATTTTGGGATTTCCTTCCTAATAAATAAATAACTATTATGATGTGTAACTCATTAAAATCATTCCATATTCTAAATATCACCACATTATAAATCACTAATACTCTTTAAAATTCAATCATTACTATCTCTCCTCATATCATTTGTTTTATGTATGATTTTCCTTCCATCCTTATAATTTATTTCCAAAACTCTTTCTGCTTCTTTATCATTTTACAAATATTCTAGTTATCAACTTGTTTCTTTGAATAATTACATATCTCGTATAATATTTACTTGTTATCATTATTAAATTTTTTCATAGAATGTTCATGTTGGAAGATATTGTTATATAATAATGTTCAATTGAATCACTTTATGAGAGAGAACAACTTCACTCTATTGTAAATTTCTTACATTCTATTAATGTTTATATTTATTCATTAAAAATGTTGTAATATATTATGATATATGTTGAAAAAAAAAGTTAGGTAATAGAAAGTTGATGTGAATAGATCACAATTATTTATCTTTTTCTTAAGAACATCACTATTCATATTATTATTATATATTATAATATTCCCAAAAAGAACATAAATATTCATCATTGTTAGAAGATTACTGTAATTTCGTATCATCTTCTAGTATTAACACGCCTCTTATGAATATAATTTATATTCCACATAAGCTAATTGTTTATAATTCCCTACTTATTATAGGTTTTAAGTGTACTTACAACCATTATGTAATATTGAGGCATCACAAATGAGATTCTCTTAGTAGAAAATCGGAAAACATAATGATAGAAAAAAAATATCCCATTATGTCTAATGAGCATTAGATGTTATAAAGTGAATGATTTCCATATTGTTCATATTTAACTCAATTTAAAAAATAATTAAATATAACTATATATTTTAAATATAAATATTGATAGAAATAATTTTAGAAATTATATTTCATTTAATAACACAACTTTTCCTCGTAACTAAATCTATATAATTATTACCATTGAATAATTTTTTGTCATCAAAAAAAATTATTCAACTCTAGTGTCGATATAAACATTCATTATCTTATACCTTTAATATTGACTTTCTTCACCATCATTGATATGTGGTTTACAGGGAATCAAATTCTAAATCATTCTACATGGAATTATATAATACATTGACCTAAACCAGAAGGTCTAATACAGAGATCCAAAATGACTTATGTCTGCCAACCCCTATGGAAGAGGTTACTTACTAGCAGCAACGGTCTAAGGGATGTCAGTGGGGAGACCATACCCACTGTTATCATTATAATACACAAAAAATATAAATAAAATATAAAAAACCCAAGATAACTAGTGGGGAGATGATTATAAAAATGTCATAATAGATAGAATAGAATACTAAAAAATAAATTAATCAGGCTCATAGTGTAGAAATACAAACAAATAATACAGTGAAACTAAATAAATAAATAAACTTCAAATAAATCCTATATAGTCAATACTAATCAAGATACCATCTCCATGCTCCATAACACAATTGTCTGTTATTATTATCCTGAACCATTACCTAGATCTAGAATCTATAAGTCTTCACATTCATTGAAATTCCTATGTATGTTGTGAGAAATAAACCATAAATTAATTAATTACAAGTGTGAATATGTATAAATAGAATATTACATGCAAAAGTAAATTTTGTAAAAAATAATAAACATTAATATTGAACATTAATGTGGTAATCAACCCACCACAAACCTTGGACATACCAACTTCATCTCAATACTAAAAGGACAATTGAAAGATATCTAGTTTTTCAAGAGGTAGAAAAAATCATAGAAAGCATGTTACTCAATATCCTCATGAAATAAACTGAGCATGCTACTTTAAATTCACTAGTAATATAGTAAATGTTAAAAATGGAATCCACTATGCATCATGTATACGCGCTACTCAATATCCACTGGGCATCATGTAAACCTTTGACTCGTAATCCACATGGCCTCAATTTGTTAAGCTCATCAGTCTCAACATGGAATCAGCATACCCCTTCCCTAGGTTAAGTACCTTTTATGTAATCCTCACAGGTCTAGTGAATTATAAAACTAAAGGATAATTATATCATGATGGTGCATATGTTTTGGGTCTAAAAAAATACCTCCAAATTTATGGTAAATAAAAATAATTTGGTTGAGAAGATAAATGATATGTATTACAAGGAATCATTTATATTTGTAGAAACATACAAAAAATGTGATTAAATAAATATGGTATTTGTAGATATGATGAAATAATCACATAAACATGCATGACATATGTATTTCTCACACACCAACATGTGGTCACTATCAATGATGTAAAACAAACAATTCCTCAAGTATCATATCAATGAACCCATAGTATACAACGTCCCTAAATATTAAGAATCATCAAACCTAAATCTCATTAATGGTGTACAAGAATATTAATAAAAGGGTCAGAGATGAAATCATGTGGTGCACCCATTATGATCAAGATCACTTGTACATGTTTCATATTTTATGTTCATGATCAATAAAGAATATATATATAAATATATATATGGAAAATATGCAAGGAGATTCCATTTCATTAATATTAATTCTAGAATCACATAATTCTTGGAGTATTTGCAACAGATTATGTTCCAAAAATTTTCAAAGAAGGGGATTATAATTCCTCATATCTGTTGTAAATTTAATATTATAGAGTTAATTCCTCTTCAATAAATAAAGAGAGCCTTGGGTATAGTAAAATATTATTGATAAACCATTAATACATTATTAGATAAGAGATCCAATATGAAGTCAAATAAGAAGAGAGACTCAATATGAATGATATGTAGTAACATACCTATAAACATCCACCATTCTTGAGATATCATTATCTAATTAAAATGGTCTCATTGACACATTGAAAACAACCAATATTCAAGAAAATACCCAAATATTCATCATTGGTTTTCATATAAATCCATATATTGGAAAAGGACGTGATGGGACTATGATTAATTTCAAGAGAATGTGGTTAGATCAAGAAGATACCTGAATAAATGATTTTACTAAATCATATTCCCTAACTCATGGATAACGAATCATATGGATCTACCGAAATAAATATTTAAATGAGAAAAAATTTCTTGTAATGTAAAAATTGACACTCATGGTTTAATAAGGATTCACATAGATAGATAAATATGTCTAAATTAAAAATAAAGTGATATTAAATTTTATTTTAGTTTTATTTAACTTAGTCACACATATATTTTCACCAAAATTGTCAAACAATTCACTAATTGGGAACCCCTATCTAGGATTCTAGATTGGCCAATCTACTTTGCCAAACAATTTAACATAAAATGCACCAAGTGTAAAATTATTTATAGCTCCTCAAGGAACCCACATGGTTTTATAAAATTATGAGTGTAGCAATATTCCAAATCTATTGTTGGGAGGTGATCTTTCCGCATGAGTTTTTATAAATAGTGAAATTGTTTCCATGCACATTAACGTAGAAATGAAGATGTGAACGTCGCGTAGAAACCAAATGCTAAGTATAAGAAGAAATGAATCTTTATGCTGGATGTAGAAGTTTGGATTTACTTATCTCGCGACCGAAATCTTAATGTATGGTACTCTAAAATATTGTTTTGAGATTCTACAATTTTTAGGGTGTTCAGTGATGCTAGCGAAGGGATCATCCCAATGGTTGTGACCGTAGCTCATTAGTGATGTTGAGTAGTTGTGTGGGGTTAATCCCTCATTATATAGAGTATTTATTACTCATAATTACACCCTAAACCCCATCGGGGAACAAGGGACCTACGCATGACCTACCTATGTGGTACCCCCTTGCGTGACCAAATACCTTCACCCATGGTCTCATATTTTAATATTAATAAGCCCTTGGGGACTCTATTTGTATGGGTGAATTTCCCCGAAGTCCAGTTGTTGTTCTGATCACCCTTGTAATTCTCTCAAGCCCTATGAAACATATATGGTAGTTTCTAATGTGTATAGAGATGGATTAAAATGGGGATAGTGAGACTTGAGTCCATTCAGTGTTAGAAATAGATAGAACTGGTGAAAATTATTTCTCCCAACCAACAGATTTAAAAATACTAGAGTTATTCACCCTTCCACAAACAAGAAATTTCACTACCCACTTTTGGGAATACATATGAAGAACCTTTAATTCATGAGTCAAGTCTCCCCCATGTTTGTTCATCTACGTTTTCCATCCCCTAATGTGTCATTATTTATCCCAAGACAACTTGCGTGGAGCAACCTTCTACGACCCTCCTTGGTTATCTATACCCATTAGCCTACAAGACCCTTTTATGAATCCTCCTTCGAATCCACACACGACAAGGATTCTCCTCCACTAGATCCCTACCATAAAAGAGACCATATTGAAACCTCCACTATGATCTAATGATTTACCAAACAATACAGAAAGGAACATCAAAATGTCTCCCAATTTGATTTTGATTTCTATGGTCAGTGGTTTTGAACACATTTTCTACTAGAGGGTAAGGATCCTAGAGGGGTATATCAATAATAACATAAGGATTTACAAATAAATTTAATATATAATTTATGCATGAAACATTAAGCCTATTCAAAACAAAATGTTGTTATTGTAAGCATGTTGATAAACATAACTTCTTTTCCTATGTGATATGAATTTTAAAAAATGACCATACACGGTTGCGATCAATAAGATATTTAGGGTCCGATGGGATGAAGTTACATTTTTGGGGAATAATAACTTCATCATGGGAATAGTTATATGGACCTTTTGAATAGTAAATCATATTAATAAATAGTTACCACACCCATGAAAGTATAAATAAAATTTAGGATCCTTATCAATAAAACAATGATATAATTATATCATTTTACAGGTAAGTGAGTATTAAAAAATTTATAATTAACAGTTAGTATTATTGTGATTAATAAATAAATAATTAAAATTATTTGATTAATAAATTGATTTAATAGAAAATTAATTTCCATAAAATTAATTTATATATAAATATTTTGTTGTCCTGTGATTTTATGAAAATTTAGTAATACATTTGTCAATTTTTCAGGGTGTTGTAAAATCTTTTTTAATTTTTAAAACTGTATTTTTCGAGTAAATGATTATTCTAATTAAAAAATAAATTTCTTATATTTGAAAATATATTTTCAAAATATGGTTTTCATTTTTGATGTCTACATATCAAAAATTGTTTTCAGTGAATATTTGAGATTTTTTTGAACTACTTCATTTTTTATAGAATTGTAAAATATGGTAATTTACATTATAAATACATTATAAATCAAATACACTATTAATTGAGTCATAAATTATATAAGAAAACTTTTTTCAAAATCACATGAACTTATTAATATATTTAGTCATAGGAATAAAAAATATTGGTTTCCATCTACAAAATAATACAATAATGAATAAAATAATGAGAAATTACCTCTCTTCCCCACTATAAGATAACCTATCTCTCCCTCTTCTCCCCACAATTTCTGTGAATCAATACATTTAAACTTGTTACCCAATAATTTTCCAAATATCTCCCATCCATTTCTAGAATATCATGGTCTCACCCAATGACCAAAATCAATCCCCATAATGAGATTCTCAAGGGGGGATATTCAAGAGGTAAAATCCTATTCAATTTTCTTTTTTTTTAATTTAAATTTAATTCCTTTATTATTCCAACCTCACCTCCTTACTCCCTCTTATTTATTTTAAAAACCAAATCATTGTCAAAAAGGTACGGATTTCAGCCTTTGTGGACTATGAACTTTCATTATCTAATTTATCCCTAAAGTCTTGTCATGATACAATTTTTTTTTGTCTAAAATAGACTATAATGCATCTAATATAACCTTTATTATGTTTTCTGTAAAAAAAATTCATAATATTTACTGATGAATCAAAATGAGTTCGTTATGATCAATTATCCTGGTAATAATATAATCAATTATCACTAAATGTATTATATAACAATTCATTCTCATTCTATATAAAAAAACGTTATATATGACCATTTAATCTTAATAATGTTCATAAATATAATATAAATTAAAATTGGGATAATTATACCCATTCCACATGAACTTCTATACTCATATACTTGTATACTAATCGGGAAAGCCGTAGAAACAAACACTCCGGGGCAATAAAGTTATATTTTATAACACATAAAAAAGGCCATAAAGGGAATTAATAAAATTTTAATTAATAAAATAAATGTATATAATGTTATATGTTTATTAATTAATACATTTAATTTAATTTTCTAGAACATTAATCTCAAGAGAAGAACAAATTCAGACATATGATAAGGGGTTTCTTCCCAATCCTCTATTTTCATTAAGGTTACGCTTTATTCAACTATTAACTTATGTTATTCTTAATATTTTTTATATAAATATTATAAATTATATATATATGGGAAAAAATAATATATCCAGATTATTTGATCATTCCTTTATGGGATAATAATTTTTTTCAAGGTTCCCTTCCCATTTATTCTTGATACGCAAACCCAATTGAAGGGAACATCTCTATTTCTTACAGATTTTCATGTACTATAAATAATATGTTTTAATAAACATTTATTTTTATAAAATCACAACTTTTCTCATGAAAAAAAATAAATTTTTTATTTCTAGTTTTAAAATAAAAATGATGATTACTAAAAATTATTTTTCCAAAAGAACTCTTATTTATAAAGTACAAAGGGTGATTCTCTCGAGAATTACACTATGATTTATTAGAGTATTTCCATATATTTAAACACATCAAGAAAATTTTATGCCTTATTGGGGTTATTATATTATCTTTATAATAAACCATATTTTTTTAAATGGTTTGTGATCAGTTTGATTGTGGATGTGATATCTTGATACCATTCACTATACTACTTATAATAGTTATCAATTATGTTTAAATATTTGGGAGGGTTATATATATTGGATATGCATATTATGTTTATGTTTATCCCCATCAATATGAGGAATGAGTTGGACATAGGAGCTGATGGGAGTATCCCACTATACCCCCCTTATTCAACATTTGGTCTCATGAGACAAAATTTAATTGGGTTTTGTTGGTTGCGTTACCCTAGTATTTTCAGACATCATGGATGATGTCTTGAAACCATTTGTTTAGATGCCCAAAATTTTTAATTACCTCATTATGAAATTAGTAACTGATAAACCATGTGATATTGGACTAGTATAATATCTAGGATTAAGTTTCAATGTCTTTTGATCAATTATATGGCTTTATTTTCACATACTTCATTCCTACCATATTAGAAAAAAAAATTATTTTAAGGGCATGCTTTTTTATTCCCCATGTCGAATGTTTATGTTCAAGATATCTTATACTATAATAATTACACTTACAGTGCTTTTGATCTCACCCCTTTATTATGTTTTATTTTTCCTTAGGATTCCAATTTGAATATTATAATGAATGACTTTCTAGAATAATGTAACGGTTTATGTGTGTTCCCATGGGACTTGAAATGATTTTTTTTCTTTCAATTTATATTCTAAATCATATATTTGTATCTTGTATTAAAATAATAATAATCTAATCAGTCCTTCGGGATTCAACATCCTTGTAGAAATACCAATGTATTAATATAATTAATTGGATCTGAGAAACATAGGTCAGGGTCCGTACCATTGGTATTAGAAGAAGTTTAGTACAATTATTTTAATCTAGATTGAGACAACATATATTAGAGAACAATACCCTAAGATAGACTTTGAGGATAAGCATATAATGACATACTATAATTTTGTAATGGTATATGTTATGTGGATATTCGTAGAAAATATATCCATGACTGGATACTATATGTAGAGGTGGTTCTGGAGTAAATGTACCTAGGAGTAACAACTCTCACTAGGTGTTTTGAGCCTGACTCAGGGTAACCTAGTACACGACAACAAAAATTACTTCACATATGTTTTGACACTAAAGGGGGATATTATTAGGTTAATTCAAATTGTCTCTAGAAACCATTATGGAGGATTTAAATGTAAATATTTTCTTAATGAATACATGCCTATGATTATGAAATTAGTTATTCATAAAATTTCTATTTATGTTTAGTGTTATTATTATTATAAATTATGAATTATGATTCAAAACCCAATTTATTGTATACCAATAATTAAAAATGGTTCCAAGTGGAGGGAATTGAAAAATAATGATCATAGGTATCCCATGTAGGGAATTCCATCCTATGAAAAATAATGATATTGGTTCTGGAGTTGTGACTAGTGCTGAGAAAATTATAACTATATTAGGACAACTGACTTAGGTTATGAACAATAACCTTGCCCATATGAATCATTCTAATCAACTACATAAAAGAGAAATGTTAGATCAATTTATACGACAATGAGCTTTATAATTCAATAAAACTACAAGCCCATTCATATAAGAACAATGGAAAATTTCCAAAGGGAAGATATTTCTTTCATAGAGATGTAAAAAATGGAGAAAATTATCATCAGAGTTTATCATATATCAGGAGATGCAGATCCAATGTTGATGTTAATTATAAACACATAGGTGGAGGAATAAATAGAAGAAATGGAATTGAGGTAATTTAATGAAATGTTCTTAGAAAAATGTTTTCCAAGAGAATAGTGAGAAGTAATGGAGAGGAAACTATGGAGTTTGTGAAAAAGAGTGGATGAAAACGCTGTGAAGTATAAATACAATTATACAAGGCTATAAAGGCATGCTACAGACTATATAGGTAATCTATGTAGAAATATTGATTTATTCCTTGATGGTTTAAAACAATTCCTCTTAAGGGAATGGGTTCCCAATTTTCCAATCATACGAAGATAAATTATCCTATTCAATAAAGAAAGAGAAATAATAATCTAAGTCTTATGACATTAATGAAAATAATGTTAAGAATATAGTGACAATATAAATAATTAAAATTAGAAGAATAAAAAGGGGAGTTTTACAACATGTGATTATTGTGGAAAGGAACACCCAAAAGCCTTCTTAAATAGAAAAGCAGTCTATTACAAATCTGAGTAAGGAGGACAACAATATTTTGATTTCATGGGCAAGAAATAAGAAACCAATGTTGAATGCTTCAATTTTAAATATATGGAACATTATTCCAGTTATTATCCTAACGTTCATGGAAACATTACCTAGTGAATGTCATGTGAGTAAGGAAATGATATGTGATCACAACTACCAAGGTTGAATTTCCAAATGATGTGGTTGAAAGTACATTAATAATTTAATCAAACAAAACCAATAAATTATTTGATTCTATATTGTCACATTCATTAATATCTTCCTAGTTTTCGTAGAAAATTATAAATTTTGAATTTGATTTAAAAAATTATTTTTTAGTAAAAACTCTTAAGGGTAGTATCATTGCAACAAAGTTGTATTTATTAGTCCCCCTTACAAAAAATAAACATGACCTTCATACCCATGATTGTCTTTGAAATAAATATTTGTATGAATTGTCTTTATTTTATAATGAAAATATATATTTCAAGAAGAAGAAATTTATAATTTTTGAGAATGAAAAATAATCCCATATGCTTAGAGTAAAAACCTCATAATTTGATTATTATCTAGATCCACCCCATGTATCCCGAAAAAATAAAATTTTCATGGAGGAAGAGAAAACAATATATTTGGATGAGGAAAGAAATATTTTCGTAGATTATGTACCTATAGTGAAACAATACGTTGATGTATTTCAATATGATTTACCTAGACATCCTCTGGAGCAGGATGTTGAGTTTTCTTTTTATTTAATTCCTGGAGAGATGATTATATAAAAGGTTCCTTTAAAAAGTTCAATAGTGGAATATTTTGAACTAAGGAAACAAAAAGGGTAACTGAGTGATAAATGATTTTTCTACCCTAGTGTTTCTTTATGGGGATACCCTTTTCTCTTTTTCAAGAAGAAATATGGAACCATGAGGCCATGAATTGACTATAGAGAAATTCATGCTATTATAATAAAGAACATGTTTCCCCTAACTCGGATTTGGGATTTATTTTATCAACTTCATGGAACCCAATATTTATCAAAGACAGGAATTTGATCTATAAATTATCAGTTGCATTTACAGAAGGAAGATATTCGATAGACATCATTTAGAACAACTTATGGGCATTATAAGTTTTCAGAAATGTATATTGGACTGATTAATGTACCCTATATTTTCAGAAATCTAATGAATAGAGACATTAAGGAATATATTGATGATTATTTTGTGTTATTTTTTCTAATATCATGGTATAATCCAAAATAAACGAAGATCATGAGAATCAAATGAGGATTATTCTGAAGGCTCCTAGAAGGAAATAGTTATAATGGAAGTTTAGCATGTGTGAATTCAAGATTCAATAATATTCTTTTCATGGTAATGTTTTTTATAAGGATGGAATCTTAGATGGTCCTGCAAATAAAAAGGTAGTCCAGGAATGGCCTATTTCAATTAATATAATTATGTTATTTGGTTTTATTAGTTAAGCATGTTATTATCTGTGTTTTATTCCAAACTTCACCCAAATACCTAACCTATTAACCAAGCTTACCCATAAATTGGTTAAGTTCGTATAAAATTTGAATATGGAGAATGCTTTGAAAAATTGAATAGGAGGATTGTAAATGATTTAATTTTGACTCTACAATCAGAAAATGGATGGATTTGTGATTTATAGTGATGCATAAAAGAATGTACTTGGTTGTGTCCTTATACAAAATGATAGAGTTATTTCATATGCATCAAGAATGTTTTAAACACATGGAAAAACAATCAAACACATGATCTTGAGTTATCAACTATTATATTTTCCAAAAATATCAGGAGACATTATCATTATCATGAATGATGTGAGATATATATAGATCACAAGAACATGAAATATATCTTCACACTGAAAGAAATCAACATGAGGCAAAGGAGATGGTTCGAGCTACTCAAGGATAATGATTGATCCATAAACTACCACCCTGGGATGAAAAATAAGGTGTATGAAGCCTTGAGTAGTGATGGTCATGAATTTCAGAAGAAAATGAAGACTTACAGGGATCTTATATACATGGTTCTAGAAAAAATAAATATAGAAAATATGAAATAAGATGAATCATCGTTACTTTTTCAATTGGTTTTGTAACCATCATGCATAGAAATGATTAAAATTTCTCAGTTAGATGATGATAATCTTCGAAAGGAAAATTTTTTTCTGAATGATGGGATGTCAGAAGACATCTTTTATAAGGACGGAATTTTTAAATTTGGGAGGAGGCTATTTGTTCCCTCTATCCCTAAGCTAAATAAAAGTTATTCAATGATTCTCATAGCCCAAATTTCTATATACATCTTGGTTTCACTATTATGTATAGAGATTTGAAGGAACATTTCTAGTGGGTGAACATGAAGCCTGATATTGATGATTATGTATCGAAATGTTTAGTTTGTCAACAGGTCAAGGATGATTGATTCATTCTAGAGTATTCAAGCAACCTCTTTATATTCTGACATGGTAATAGGATGACATTACTATGTAATTTATGACATGATTAACCACAACACCATGAAAGATTGATTCAACTTGTGTAATTGTAGATAAAAATTCCAAACCTATACATTTACTCACTATAAGAGAATATTTACCACTAGATAGGTTTACAAGAGACTATATTAATGATGTTTTAAGACTTTATGAAGGACCTCTCTCCATTTTTGTGACCACAATTCTCAATTTACATTAAAATAATGTAAAATTGTTCAAAAATCGTTGGATACTGGGATTCAATAGAGTTCTATATATCACCTTTAAACAAACGGGAATTAGGAAAGGAATACCCAAACCTTAGAAGACATGTGGGTATTTCTCCCACTTTATTATCATGGCATGCGGGATTAGTATTTTCCTTTTGTATATTTTTTCTACAACATTAGTTTCTATTATAGTATTCAAATGGAACAATATGAATAATTATATTGAAAAAGATGTCATACAAAAACATGTTGGGATGAATTTGGTAAATTGATGATTGGGGGCCCATAGCTTGTTGAGGAAACAAAAGCCAAGGTAAAGACTTTTCAAACCCAGATTAAGAAGATCAATGTAGGAAAATGTGTTATGTTGATAATATAAGGAAGGATATGAAATTTCAAGTGGGATTTCAAATTTTCATTTAAGTGTCTCCATGGAAGGGTGTTATAATATTTCGGAATAAATGAAAATATAGCCTCAGGTACATTGGTCCTTCTGAAATTCTGGGGAGAATTCGAGGTTTGGATTATACATTGAAAATGCAACCTAGCCTTTATAAGGTACAAAATGTATTCCATATCTTTTCATTAAGGAGGTAAATTCCAGAACCAACAAATCAACTCAAATTTAAAGGAATATAACTATAAATGGGCATTTATTATTTTGAATAGCCTACACATATTTTAAAAAATAGAGAATATGTTTTGAGGAATCAGGGAACTCAGTTCGTAAAGGTACTATGAAAAAATCATAAAATTTAAGAAGTGATGTGGGAGCCTAATGAAGTTGTGATAAATACCAACCCAAATACTTTTTATGAGGTAACATTCAATAAAAATTAGTGGATGAAATTTTTGTAAGGGGGAATAATGTTACACCCAAAGGATTAAGAAATAAATTTAATATTGAATGTAATGCATGCAAAAAATGAGCCTCATCAAACCCAAACACTTCATTATGGTAACCTAGATGTTAAATATAATTTTCTCACCTCTATGATTTGAATTTCAAAAAATAGACAAATACAGATCTAATGAGCAAGATATTTAGGGCCTAATAGGATCATCTTAAATTTTTTGCGAATAGTAACGTGACCTTATGAATAGTAATATGAACCTTATAAATCGTAAAAATGAAAAATGAAAGGTAACCTCAGCCATTAAAGTATAAATAAAATTTTGGCACATTATAAATCAAATAAGGAAATAATTCAATCATCGTATATGTAAATGAATATTATGAAATTAATAATTAGGTATTGGTAATTTTGTGATTAAAATTTTTTTAGTACAATTTTATAATTAATAAATTGATTTTAAATAAAATTAATTTTTATAAAATATTATCATAAAAATGTATTGATTTTTTTCCTTGTAATTTTTGTATAATTTAATAAGGCATTACTTAATTTTTTGGGGGTTATAAAAATTGTTTTTATTTTAGAAAATTATTTTCATAAAATGGAGTTTTTCTAAGTTCTACATGATGATAAATTCTTAGTGTATATTTTTTTGGATTTTTCAAAATCCATGAATTTTTAGTGAATAGTAAAATTCAGTAATTTATAGTATAATTACATTATAAGATAAATAAAAAACTACTTTGTTCATAGTGGATGTATGAACCGAGGGTTATAAATAACATGAATCTATTAATATATTTATTCACAAGATTAAGCACTATTGTCTGTATTGGGGAAAAATTAAAATAATGAATAAAATAATGATAAATTACCACTATCCTACACAATAAAACTACCCATCACCCTACATTCTCTTCTCACCTTATTAGAATTGATCCATGTTAAATTTCATCCTAGTAGCATTTTGAAAGTCCACCCTCGGATCAATAATCTCTTGGTATAATAAAATTCCCAAATATTATTCCATTAAGGGTATTATCAAGGATTACTATTCAAGAGGAAAAGTCATCTTCATTTTTATTTTATTTTCTTTTCAAGTTCTATATTTTATTATTCTCTTCTCACATCCTCTATCGAAATGGGAATAAAAAACCTAGTACCATTTATATAATGGAATCTTATCATGTTAATTGAATAACCATCATCAATCTCTTTATTCCCCCTCATTGATTTTAAAAATGAAATCATCATCGGAGAGGTACCAATTTAAAAATTTAGTGGACGAAAAACTATAGTTCTTTTGTTTTTTCTTAAAGGCTAGTCATGATAAAACTTTTAATCATTAAAAAATAATACAATATATGTATTACAATATTTATTATTTTCTGGATGTAACATATTTACATAATATTAAATGATAAAAAATTATTTCTTTATGATCAATAACCATTGCAATAATGTAAATGATTACCACTAAATGTTTTATCTAGTTATTAATCCTCATACCAAATAACAAAATTTTATGTATAACCATTTTAAATTTTATATGTTCATAAATATCATATAAATAATATTCTTGATAACTATATCGATTCCACATGAAGTTCCATAATCAAATATAGGTATACCAATCGTCAAAACCAAGGAAATGAATGTTCCTGAGAAACAAAATTTTATCTTATAACTAATCAAAAATGATATAAATGAACATAAAAAAATATACTAAATAAAATAAATTTAGATAAGTTTTGAGTTATTAAATTAATGGATCTAATTTAATTATCTAGGATGTTAAGTTCAAATAAAGAACACATTCAGACATATGGTAAGGGTTTTTTTTGGAAACCTCCATTTTCATTCAGGTTATTCTTTATTCCTTTATACACCAATTTTATTCTTCATTATTTTTATATAATTATTCTAAATTATATATATTTTCCCAAATCAGATATATAGATAATTTAAAGTTTTTTAATGTGATAATAGTGTTTTTTAATGTTCATTTCTCATTTCTTCCCAATAGACAAACCTGTTTAGGCCACCTCATTAATGGACGACTATTCATGGTACAATAAAATTCAGATGGACCTAGAAGATGAAGAATCCAAAATGGTTAGAAAACCCCAAGGAGTATTTTTATAGTAGGTAATTCTCTTTGTCTTGAAAAATGCTAGTACCACATGTCAATGTGACATACATCACATCCTAAAACCCTTCATCATAAAGTTTATCAAATGCTACTCTAATAATCTAGTGGTCAAATCGTGACAATGCTCTGGTCACATAGCTGACCTAGAATCCATTTTCATCATGATTTGGCTGCATAATCAGTACATAAACACATGGAAATGTTCTTTCAAGGAAACCATAAGAAAATTATTTTCATTTTTTTATGCCATCATTGCATCGAGGTTGATACTGAGAGGAGTAAATATATTGTTCAAATGTCACCGACTCGAATCCTAAAAGAGTTGTGGGACCTCCAGGAAACATGGCCTAAATCCAGTGCAATATAGACAACCCCATTTGGAAGTGTTTACCCTTAACCAATTTGATAAAGAATGGGGTCACTTATTAGAGGACCAATGACTACCAAGATGTATATAACGCCCTTAAGAAATAACTCTGGAGCCCACCGATATTGATGCCACCAATTAAAGTAAAGCTTCTCATTCTATAGTTAATAGAAAAGGACATATCATTGGGTGCTTTAATCACACAAATTAATTATGATAGGAATGAAAAAAATATTTATTACCTAAGTCAAACCATGATCAACACATAGACTTAATATTCGGGTAATGAGAAGATATATATGAAATTAATCATTTCCTTTCAGAAGTTGAGGAACTACATGAAAATCCATGAGATCCACTTGGTTTCTTGCAATAACCTTCTCAAATTTATCATCTTTCATCCGATGTTGATAATATTTATGGCATGATATGTTGTTATCTTACAATATATTGATATACAATTTATTCCTTATAAAGCAGTGCCGCTCCAATCCTTGGAAGACTTCCTTGTTGAACGCCAATTTGCAGAAGAGATGTAATGAAATACAGAACTAACTGATGAAGATGTATTATTTATTCAAGATATCCACCAATCATGGGAGATTTATTTTTATGGTGCCCTTATAGGTCCAATGTGCAGGTGAATGGAAGGCCATAAACTCAAAAATAATGGATTAGTAACTATTCATATCTCTCTAGAAAAGGCAGTATTGCTGTAATTTTTCCTATAATTATAAGGAGGTACCAACAATGATGTTGAATATCAAGCTGTCATTACAGTTTTCGATTTTTCACTCCATGTACTAGTGAAAAAACCTAGACCTGAAGGGTGGTTTATAATTGATATTCAATTAGATAAATATTTATAATCACATAAAAAGGAATATCTAATTCCCCAATGTGATTATTTCTGGGGGTTAATGGATGATCTCCCCTCAGAGACACCATTGACTCACATACCATGATCGCAAAATGATTATGTAGATTGGTTGTAAAATTGACCTACTCCTTCAGAAGATCCAAATATAGATGATATAATCATTAATATTTTTCATCATCGAATAGTTTCCCCTTTTTTAGATCATAGTAGAGTAGATCAATGAAATCATTCTCATTCCTGATCCATATATCCCTACTATGGGGTGGAAGATGCATATCATAGAAAATTACCAATATGGAATAATTATACTGGATAGGGTCGGAAGTGAGTATATATGAAGACTAGTGGTTAGTTTCATACTTTATGAAGGCTCAAATCATCAAACATTCCGTTAAACCTGAGGTTTTGAAGGATTCAATCTCAGATGCATTGACGGAGATGTGATTTTGGCTATTACGGAATAAGTACATGCAGGATGTTGCGGTTCCAACCAATTAGGGTATAATATTTCTGATCAAATCAGATGACTTGTATTCTTCTGCAATTTAATGATGCAGGATTGAACAAAATTCACTATGAAGTTGCATCCCTACCAAGTGCATGCGAATTTCATTCATCAACCCCTGGAGTTTCTAAATATATATATATACTCTTGTACATTTTCCACATGTTGATTGGATGTTGTCGGACCATATCCACCAACTATGGGTAATCATTTTAAGTGCATCCTAACTACTATAGATTTATTCTCCAAATGGGCTAAGTAAGTACCCCTCAATGAATTCAGAGTGAAAATAATATTTAGTTTTTTCAAATCTAACATCATATCTAGGTTTGGATTCCATAATTCCATTTTAATGGACAATGGCACCAAGTACTATTTTGTTTAGTTGGAGAATCTGTATCAAGAATAAAATTTAAAATCCAACCATTCATCCTGCTATCATGTAGTTGATAATGGATTGATATAGGATTTTCACAAGTCCCTATAAAATATTATGCTCTCGATGGTGGATAAATATAATAAATCTTGTATTGATATGCTCTCAATTTCCTTATGGGATTATTGGACTACTATCTGTCCTACTATGCGAGAAGTTCAACACTAATTAGTGTTTGAAATAAAAGCACTATTTCCAATTGAGGTTTTTTCCATCAATGCATATTTCAATTTGTGTCTAGTTATCTATTCATGAGCAATCCCAAAAATGACCAGATGAGCGGGAATGAAAGGAAAAAATATATATTTCACACCATGCATCATGAGGATTATCAGAAAAGGTTAACACGGGCCATTTACAAGAAGCATTGTCCTCATTCATTCCTCTAAGTATAATTGGTATTGGTTCTTATGAGTTCTTTGATACCAGGAAATAAGCCTCCAAATAATGAGCCAATGTTTGAGGGACCATACTCAATTAATAATTTCTACTCTAGTGGAGCTTATTCCTTGATATTAGTGGATGGGGGGCTAATAGAAACTCCAACCAATGAATAGATCTTGAAGAAGTACTTTGTGTAATCACACAAGTTTGTCTTAGCTGTAGGATGTTAAACTACATAGAACCAATTTTTACAAGGTTTTAAGATGTTGAAATTTTTAGTATTATCATCCTGATTTCAGGATGATAAATTGCATGATATATGGTCCAAGATACATGATGTGAAACTTTATAAAACCAGTTTTCCTCAAAAAATGACATAAAACTATATGGATAATGTGTCCCTTTTTTGACATTAAGATATCCCCAATATACAAGGATTGGAAACTCCTTGTAGTCCCTCAATAGATGAGTATATTCCATGATCAGTGGTCGCTCACCTAATTGAAACTCCTTGGTGGAACTTGAGCCCAAATTCATCATGTTTGTTATATCATACACGCATGGGGAATAATTACAAAGAACAATGTGTATCTTTATTTGTTCCCTATAAATAAATGTAGTGACACTTATGTCTTATCACATGTTTCATCCACAATGTTTTTACATCAGGTTACCTCACATCCTCACTGCAAGATGATAAACTACATAGTTCACCAAGAACTACATATGGCATGATTCGCATTTCAATGAGATATATAGTGATTCCCAAATCTCCATTCTTGGGTATAACAACAAGCATGAAGAAAAAATTTCACATGGATTAGCCACAATGTTTATTTCCTTATGAATAAACCAAATCTATTCTAGGAATTCCTCCAGAACATATTACATGAATCTCATACCATTTTGTGTCTTGATCCCAACCATTATTTAGAAAAATATCAAAAAATTATTGAATCCCCCTTCCTCACATCAAACCACATTGGTCATGGGTCTTTTTCATGAACTATGTGTGGTTTGATTACTACCCCAACAAGATAGGTAGTGACACTCAGATCCCTTATCTCAGGTCAGGCCAAAATATTTTAAAAAAATGTCCCTTCACCTGAGGTGTGAATGAATTAAACCAACACATGGATGATTTTCAATAACTATGTGTGGATTGATTCAAATCCAATTGAAATACATAGTGACACTATTATCTCCAATCCAAGGTTAATACATGAATTTGGATAAGGGAATTCCCCTTCCTATTTCCCTAGCATAAAAGTGATTTGTACAGTGAACATATTTAGGACCTCATGATTTAATCCCAACAACCAGTCAGAATGATACCCAATGTCCCCTCTACCACATCAAAGATTGACTGGTGTGGGAACAAATTTCAAGAAAAACGTCTAGATAGATTCTAATTCTATTGAAATACATAGGGAAACCCAGATCTCATATCATGGGTCCATCTGTGAATAAATCATAAATTTCGTTTACTTTTTATGAATGAATTAGATCTATATAGGGATCTTGTCAAGGATCATGTGTGGCTTTATTCTCTCCCCTAGGGAAATTTTTTTAACATGTAGTGTTTCATTAATTGGACCAAATACAATATTTCCATCTCTTTACATCAGTTCACCTCCATCCATATTGCATGATGTTAAACTGCATGGAATTACAAAAACAATATGTGAATCGATTATAGTACTCTTGGGATATATAGTAAAACTGGGGTTATATCCCTTGGTCCAACCGCAATTATAAATCCCTCACTCGATGTGTATGGATCATACATGCATGGGAAACTTCTTCCAAAATATTGTGTGACTTGATGCTCACTCATATGAGATATTTAGTGACTCTCAGACTCTCAACATTGGTCCCAGAAGCAACATAATGCAAATAAATCCTATTTATTACCATGTGTGAGTCAGATCTATAAGAAAATATTCAAAACATTTTTTATCTTATGTGGGAACTCGGGTTTAATGAAACACCCATTATCCTTAAAATATGAATTCAATCAGGGTGAGGGACCTTTATTTAAGAAATAAATGTGGATTGATTCTCATTTCATTGAGATATGTAGTGACTTCCAGATCTACAATCTTGACCAAAGACCCATTAGTACATAAAAAAGCATATACTCTCCCATGTACAAGTCGGATCTACATGGGGATATCTTATATGAGTTCCCAATTTACACAAAACAATCATATATGTTAGAAGTATGTGTGTCTTGATTCGTGTTCTGATAAGACACATAGTGACACTAAAGATTTACACCCAGCTTTCGGAACAATTTTCCATTTCACATTAGAATCACCCAAGTCCATTCTATTAAATGTTAAACTGTATGAACATGTCTTCTCTAAATGTCTTTAAATAGCATTGTGCCTCTAGAACTAATTATGGCTTCATTCCCATCCAATTGAGATACATAGTGAAGACTAGGTCGTAATCCCTAGCCCCATCAATAGGGTAAAATAAAATTCTACCTCTCTTGAATGAAATTAAAAAGATATATATGATATTTTATATTGGGTTATCTCCTTAGATATCCCATCAAGGAAATAAGAGATTTCCATATTCTACATATGAGTCAGATTTATGTAAGGGAATCTAAATTCATATCCCGTATCGGTCAAAATGCTCCCCTTGGTCATTGTACATTTCCCATTCTGCATGTCATATTCTTAATCGAGAATAATTTCATATCTTAATTATCATTCAACAGCTTCTAGTGGAAGAATGTATAATACCTGAGAGCTCATTTACCTGACTATTCAGGATGTGCTACATTTGTCCAAGCATATGCCTTCCATATAACTGGACTTTCAGCCTAAGGATGCCCCTATTTGACTATGTATGATGCACCCAAGATGTATTTTCATAATATAGCCTCATTAACTGGTTTTTTCTTCTAGCAGTAACTTATCCCTTTTGAGAAACCACTTTTGTACCATTAAACATTGATGATGGAATATTAGAACAAAAAAATCAATAGTTATCCCTTGTATATATTTCCTATATCCTTTCCCCTGACATGAAATTCTTGAAGACCATGGTCTATATACTCCCTATTCACTTTTTAAAAGTAACATGAATAACCTTGGACCATTTCATCATGTATCTTCCATTTTTTGATTATATTGTGGTCTTAGTCATATGACTTAAAACTGCAGGACCCATTCTTTCTACATTTGGTTCATAACTATGTAGAAAAAAAATTCTCCAAATTATTTTGAAATCATGACTTGAAATAACACTTCTGTAACCATTCCCTTTTCTCTGCTGACAAGACTATGTGATTGGGAAAATATGAATCTCCAAAAACAGTCATTAGCTTTTAAAGATAGAATGTTATAATTATTAAGATCTCTTATACCTGACTATATAGTATGTGCCCCAGTTTTCCTTGCATAAGCTTTCCACATAATGGTATTTTCAGCCTATGGATGCTGCTACATTACCATTTATTCTGCTACCTATGTGTCCTTGAATAAAATATCCATCATAATAGGTTCTTTGAACTTGTGGTAACTTTTTTCTTATGGGATACCTCCTCTAATGTCAGAAACTATTATCTATTACCACCCATTGGATACTAAAATATCTAAATTAGAGCCTACCAATTTTTCCTTCAACACCTTAAAATAGTAGAACATATACCAATAGATTAATATGAATTGGAGAATTTTCAAACCATCGATCGAATCTAGAGACCTTAACTTATATCCCCCATAATGTCTATTATGCCTAAATGTAAACTACATAGCCTCTATAATGTACTTGTTTCACAACATTAAACTGAACAACATAATATCTTGGCTTCATGAATTTACACTTCATAGCATAATTTCCTTGGTGTATGACTTTAAATTAAAAACCTCTATAATGTCCTTGTCATATGACTTCAAACTATAAAACCCTCATAATGTCTCAGTTTCATGATTAAAACTGCACAACATAATGTTTTCAAGCCCCATTCAACAAAATAAACTGTCCTTCAGACATAAAATTTATATAGGTCTGGTTTCCCATTCTTGGCATGTGATAGTATGAATAAATTTTTTATTCTCAGTCATCTTTCCTTAGAATAGCCTCCAATTGTGGTCTTGATACAAGAAAATATTAAACATTTTTTGTTCATCCACAATAGAATCTCAGTATTCATTCGAACTGATTTACCTAACTAGGATGTATGTGCCTCCATTGGCCATACAGAAGTCACCCCCATAATGGTAATTTCATCCTAATGATTCAGCTAGTTGAACAAGCAGTATGTTCCCCAGTATCCGTTCCACAAAACATCCCTCATAACATTTTTTTTCAATCAGTGGTAACTTTGTTCTCATGAGAGACCTCCACTATTATCAAATATGATGTTTTGGATTTGGGAACCATATTATCATGGATAAGTTTCTAGTTGGAAGTATCTAATAAATATTAGAGCCTTCCTAGTAACCAATCCTTATTTGGGATTTACACTCAAAATTCATGGTCAAACCTATTCGACCTAAAAACTATACCTTTTATTCTAGTATTCATGACTTTAAACTACACATAAAAAGAGACGCAATACTCACAAGGTTTAAAACCCACAAAGGGAACCTTTGAAAATTGTTGAGTCTCAGCTCACTATACCTAATCTCTATATGGTTTAGAAATTATCATGTACATAAAGTTTAAAGGAAAAATATTATTAGCATAAAAACCAATAAATGGAGGGCTAATAAAAATCGGTGTATTTCTTGCTAAGTATATTTCATATTTATCATAACAAATACATAGGGTGATGACACAAAAGAGACAAATTTTGTAGAGTATTACATATGAACCTCACAATAGTCAAACTATGCTCACTAAACAGCTTGGTTTACATAAAAATAAAATATCCCCAATCCCTATTATTGAAATTATAATTTTATGATATAAAAATGTAATCCTATGGAAATAATTTTTCAAATTATGATTACATGATGAATGTAGCGATGAATAGATGTATGATCACAAACCAAATTATTTTCATTTATAGATCAAAATCATAAGAACATCCAGAAAATGCATACTCCCTATAATATCTTATAAGAGGCTATTAAGATAACTCTAAATCTGTTGATTACCTTCCCAAGCCATGTCATTTCTTATTGAAGAATAGTTAGTTGGCCAACTTCGGTCTCCTTCTCCTAACAAAGTTATTCATTAATAGCCACAATAGTAGTTGACCCTTTTGTTTGGGATTGTCCCAATGATTTTGGGATTCATCCATGGGAAATAATTTTAACATAGAACCTGATTCTATTCCATCTAAATAAATTTATTATAGTGGTTGTCTCTTGCTGACACAATTAAATGTGTTCCATGTGATTTTCCGTAAAATTGAAGAATTAAACCTCACATAGACATCAATCTGATTATGAGAGTAAATACAACATTGTGATGGATAGAGAAGAAAATTGGATTTCCTAATTTGATACCCAAATTGTCATGTATTAGACTCGAGAAGGTCATGGTGTGAGTCTACGTTTTCCATGGATGTTACAGACGGTAGAAAAGGGACTATCCCAAAGGGCTGGGATAATATCCCAACATTGATCTTGAGTAGGGGTGAAGGGCACAACCCCCTAGGTATAGAGAATTTGTTTTTCCAAACTCCCTAAAAACATTGTTGGCATGTAAGATACCTACGTGCGACCTACGTAAACACCACCCACATTCCCAACTAGAAACTATTTCCAATGGTCACATATTTTCCTATAGATAGACCCTTGGTGCCACCATTTTTATAGATTAATTTCCCTAATGGAATATTTCTACATTTATATCTCTGGAACATCGCTCAAGTCCTCTGAAAAACCCATTTTGGTCTCCTAAAACGTGAAGATATCAAATTAAAATGGGATAGTGATAATTAATTCCATTCAATGTTAAAAATAAATAACACTCGACTGAATAATTCACTCAACCCAAATTATTTATGTTGTAAAGAATGATTTTCCCTTCCACAAAAACGAACATGAACTAGTCACTTCTTGGAATACCTATGAAGACCCTTGAAGGATTGAGTCATGTCTCACCCAAGTGTATTCAGTCAGGTTGTTTGTCACCTAAGGTTCCATCAGTTCTCCCAAGCCTACTAGCATAGAGAACCCTTGTGTGACACTCCATTGTTCTCCTTAGCTTTTCATCTTGTGTAGGACTTTACTAAATCATCCTTCAAAGTCAATCATATAAATAATTCTCCTTCGCTGGATCACTTAACTTAAAGGGACCATGTTGAAACCTCCACCAAATCCTTCTGACTTATAAAACCATAGGAAAGGGAATATAAATGTGTCTCTCATTTGGATTTGGATTTCTATTGTCATATATTTACCAAACTTCATCTACCATAGGGTAAAGATCCCAGTGGTGTTTTTATATTTGGATATCTATGGGCACTTGTATCCTTACACCAGGAATAGTGTTGGGGAGTTTCTGATCTCAATTGTTGGGGATATGACTCTATCCATCCTTTCTTAACTCTAAGATCTTAAGCCTCTAGTTTATAGTTGGGATGGTGAGGATTATACTTTCATGTCCCCCTGATATGGAATAGCATCATCCTCACTCGCTACGTGACCAATTTTATGTTAGCCATTCCTGTGTACTCACCTAGTATTTCTCGTTTGTGGTTGTACCTTCTTCTCCTCTCTTCCACATATCCATTGAGTCAGAAAGGGGATGGGTACCTAATCCCTCTCTTCTCACACATTAGCATCTTGGACCTTCATCCTTTAAATTCCACTAACTCTCATCCATTGTAAAGTGATGTGGGGAAGAATCATAGTAGTATACACTTCCTTTATAGACCCACTGTCTTCTATGGTCGCCTCGCCTTCTTCCACTATCTCCCACCTCCTCTTCCATCATCGATGGAAAGAATGTGTGTGATTTGTTGAATCATAAAAATCATATTGTTTCTCACACCGATCATGCCTCATAGGTGATTAGAGATTAGTGTGATCATAAAAGCTGTACAATCCACAAAATGAATTGCACTATGAGACCTCTACATCTAGCCATAACAAGGATACAATGTAAATCAACATAGGTTCCAAGGGAAATGGGCATATTCCTTATGAATAATCCCCAGTCTTAATTTCCTTAATATTGGTGTCCTATTTAGAAGAAAAACCCTGGGTTAAGATCCAGAATCCACATTTCATAAAACTACCCTCATTTTCCCATCATAGGGGATATCCTTCTCAGGTGTAACCCCAAACCTATCATCTCAAAGGTCCAAACTCCCCAATATAGAATACCCATGAGGGACTACATAGATGTGGGTCCTCACAACCGAACAATATGGGCTTTTATTATCATCCATGTGAGATATTTATATAGCCTCCCTAAGGTTCAAACCCACCACCCCAAATCAACCATTCTATCCCTGGCCCATATCCCCTGCATGGTATAATTCAACATGGAAGCCCATATTCCACCTATGTTCCTTGGGTAGATTATGTACAAATCCTACACCAAACAATAACTAGGCACCTTCAGTCTTGATGCTTTTACCACATGAGAGTAAATTGTATACTTAGGTTTTTATCAGATGACCATAAAAGGTGTGATTCTTCATATTAAGTGACACTAAAATATATAGGTTCTAATTCGTTTCATAAGGATATGTCGGAATCCCATCTATGGGTTTGATCCCAACATCATAACAACATATGTCTATCTATATGATGATAAATTCCACACTCGCATCCATCTACCAAGATGACCATAAAATTTAGAGTGCCCCACATCATAGATAGAAATCAATAATCATTTTAATGATGACCAAAAAAACCTCTATGTAATCTATAAAAGGATACCGTCAATAGCGAGACACAGATCTATAAAGATATCTCCATTGATAAATAACCTATAATAAATATATATGATTTTTCTTCCACCTATGTTTATATTTAATTTATAGTATTGAGATAACCCACACCATACTTGGGAATTAATGAAGTATTCATGAACATATATTAAATCTATAAGAGAGTCCTGGAGTAAGAAATAATTCCCCCCAAAAGGGTGTGATGATACTGATCTACCATCTTATAGTCCAATGAATGTTCTGAAGTATTAATATATGAATATAGTAATTCACTAAAACACATGATTACTGCCCCCAAAAATAATAAAATAAACATTAATGATGTATAGATTTCATATAAAGACCCTATCCCCTATAGCATAGAGTATGTTTTTACATTATTTACATTGGCGTTATATACTAGTGGTTCCATCACAAATAGACAAAAAGGATAGTAATCAAGAAAAAATAGATACAAACATGAATATCATAATACATTTTAAAACATAAAATAAAAAAACATATTTTCAATTAGAACAATATAATTCTCCCGAGAATATCATTTCATATCATTCATAGTAATCTTTCTCAAACCATAGGAAAATGGGAATCATAATAAAGGGATGATTCATGATTCTCATTATGGGAATGCATATAGTGGAAGTTTTTGTATGATAAAAAAAATATAAATAATATATACGGAATAAATGATCATAAAATAATACCATATATATAATATCATGATCTTGAAACATAACCATGGATGAAGTAACCATTCAAAAAATCTCATTGACATTAGTAATTGAATTATTAATCATGGAATTCATAATGAATAATATCTGATATGTATTACTGAGGAATCATGACATGATATAATAAATAAATCTATAACTCATTATCTATAATATCCTACATGGTATTATTTATGAGACATATTGATATATAATAGGTTATCTGTAATTTTGGGCCACACATTCCGCATAATAAATCCAATGCATTTTTTATATGAATGATAATTAAAATAGAATCAATAATCTTTAACCACCAATTACGGTCTATATTGACTAATCTTGCATACAACATTCCAATACCTTCTATAGTCAAAATGAACATAACTCATCCAGATATATATTTTTGGATGGTATCATTTGATTATATAGTTAGTAAAGTGTAATATTCATCCAAAGATACAAAAGTTGATAAAAATACATTTTAATGATCACTTTAAATATTTCATGAGGAAAAAACCATTTTAATTTGGAAATACATTCTTTAAAATGTAATAAATTTCACAATATTTGGAAAAATATTTTCTTTTTAATTAATCATTTAATATTGGTGTGGATGATTAAAATAATTTAGTGATAATGATTGTAGTGAATTATATTCTCTCTTATAATGTAGAAGCAAAATTCCTTTCACATTTTCAGTAAATATCCAAATGTGTTCCATTCAAAAAAGGTTAGAAGATTAATTTTATATAAATTTAAATAATTTAAAAAATATGAAATATTATTTTAAAAAATCCAAATATATATATAAATAATCGTATTGAAATCATTTATAATGAAAACATGGACATGGAAGAAAATATTTCTAACTAAATAGGAAATAAAATTTTGTTTTATTGACAATAATTTCATGATAATGATATATACCAAAGAAAAGTTAATGGTAGTATTAATTAAAAATTCTTATTTATAACCAATATAGAATGAAACATATTTGGTTTAGGATAGAATTATCAAATATTTCCCTAATAAGAGACATAACTATATGCAATTTTTAATAATGTTGTCATTATGAGATTCACAATTACCACATGTGTGACATGAATTTCATGTACTTTATATGTATGGTATATTAACACTATATTTTTTATAAATATATAGTATATCTATATGAATACTTATAATAAAATATATGACATCAACCCCCATGAATTAATAATTCATTATTATAATTGTTGTAATTTAGTGTTATGTATCTCAATTATTTGGTATGTTCCAGTTCAATATTTTCATTTATTTTGTATTTACAGTGGTTCAATAATTTTCAGAATTATAATAATTATAAATGAATAAAATATATTCACTAAATAGATATTTTGAATCATTTATTAAAGTTATTGATACATAAATAAATTACACCATTCATGGAAATAATAGTTTGTATATACATATGAATAATGTTTTCCCATTGGGATTCAGGAATAGTATAATAAAAGTAATATAAAAATTAATATTTATATAATAATTATCATATAATTAAGATCATAAATAATGATTATATCAATACATATTAATATTAGTGTAAAATGAAAATGAAATATGAATCACAACGCTCTGTGGATGTGGCAGTCCATATGCGTGCACAAGCGATGTCAACATTTTACAACATATGGAAATATATGAATGATGATATGATTATATAGTTATATAAGAATAAATATATCATAAATATCATATATAATCATTAAAACCATAATACCAAACATCAATTAAATGAAATGAAAAAAATGAATTTTATTGGTATGTGGAGGTGACATTCTCCACATATGCATAAGCGAAAATTTCAATTCACACATGATGGAAAAGAGGGTGAATAAATTCGGTTACATTTTCATAATAAAATTTAAATAATTTTAAGATACCTAATATAATATTTTATTTTGAATTAAAAATATTTATTGAATTTATAAGAATAAATAATTTTTAATGAGGTCCGGTATAATGATTAAAATTCATTAGGTTGGACTCATTTTAAAAAAATTCACAAGGACACATGTAATGTTCTATTAAGAAGTAAATAGCCTATAATTATTGAATATTCATTTTTAAATTATAATTTTTAGGTTTTTATCTATGTATATGGATTTATGTTTTTAAAAAAATTGAAAGGAAGGGTGACATTTTATAAGTGGGTGAGAGGACATACATGTTAATTCTTAAAATATTAATATATAATTATGTCTTATAAAAACCAAATTTATCAAAATGGGAAATGTAAAAATGATAAGATAAGACATAATAGAAATATTCCCTTACAATAGTATTTAAACATTTTTAAACATACACCAATCAATAGATTTGACCACCAAGCTAACGTCGTTGTAACTGTAACCATCGTAACATATTTTTATTATTCATTATGATATAAAATTAACTAAAATCTATTTAATAATAAAAATTATGATTATTACAAATAGAAATTAATTTTATGAAGATAAATTAAAAAAAACCATTTAAAAATAGACTAGAAAAACAAGACAAAAATTAGATTTCCAAAAAACATTTAGTAATAATTATTTTATAATAAAATAAAAAATTTATTAAAATGAAATTAATGGTATTATTAATATCCTAAATCTGTTTATTTTACTTTATAACCCTTTTTGAAAAAAAAAATAAATTTTTAAAGACTATAATGTAAATGAAAATGTTAAAAAAACATAATTATTCACTATTCATCAAAAAATTAAACTATTCAATGAATTTTCAAAAATAACTGTTGGATTATTTTGAAAGGATCATTTCAATAATAATGTTTCATTTTTCATATAATGATTATAAATTCTTTATAAATTATTTATATTATTTTCCCATTAAAATAAATAGAAACAATTTTTGAAGGAAAACGTATTTTTGAAACATATAACGACTCCATTGAAAATTAAAAAAAATTAATTATATAAATATATTATATTTCATATAATGTGTTTAATATCATTCTTCCACCAATTTAAATTTTATAATATTCATTTTTAAATAATAATACTTTTATATAATTACATAGTTCTCTAAAATATCAATGTTGTGTGTTTATACCATGAAAGTTAGGAGTCAAGAAAACCTACTCCTAGGGAAAAAAATAAATATTGTAAAGTATATGACAAGACATCATAGAGTCGGTCAATAAATACGGCTGTAAACCTCACCAAAAAAATCCACATGAACAGGACTACTAGAGTAATCAAGTGACACAAAGGACCAAAAGAAGGTGACTTCATTAATTTCCATTTTTTCAAGAGCATCATCCAATTGATTGGATTAATGGTAAACATGTGTGACATAAATCGAGTGAGATTCAAGAAGCCGAAGGCAATCAGTACATACTGGTAGAATCTTCCCTAGCACATTCCTCGATCGATCTTTCAGAATTTTAACTACAATAGAAGAATCTGATTCTATCCATAAATCATTCCAACCAAAATAAAGTGCATTCCTGATTTCTTTAATCATAGCCTAGAGCTCTACTTTAATGGAGATCCCATTTCCAATAAAATGATAGAATAATCCTTTTACAAACCCCTGAGAAGTACAAAATAAACCACCACATTCAGAGGGCCCAGGAGCACCAGAGGAAGCCCCATCAACATTAGACTTTATCCACTTTGGAAGAGGCGGTATCCATCTGATGTATTTCACCATCAATGGTCTGTTTTCCCTACCATTAATACCAAGAGATCTCAATAGAACAAGATCAGAAACATCATTTCTCATATACCCATTTTGGATATTAGAATCCAAGCAGATGGAGCGATTCATTGTTAAGACACTAGTATGAAAACTCAGCTGGATGTTTTTGAAGAACAGTTCATTTCATGATTTCTAGATGAAGTATACTATAGCCACAGATGCTGCAAAAAAATATCAAGAACTTGCTCAATTACATTATCCATGCCAATGGTCTGCATTAAACCATCAATTGATTGAAAATAAAGGATGCAATGAAAAATATCATATATATAAAACCAAAGCCTACTATCGAGTTTGCATGAAATAATGATATGGGAGATGGTTTCATCTGCCTCTAATCATAAAGAGCAGGCCGGGGTGAGAGATAGCACATTACGTTGCAACTGATCCTGTAGTGGGAGCCTGTTTTTCCATATTCTCTATATAATTAGAGACTATGAAGGGGGAATAAAAGGATTAATGAATCCCAAAACCCAACATGGTTGATGCATTGAGTCACCACAATGAGAATTGTGACATTCCTTTGTGTTGAAAATGCCATTTAGATTGGGCATCCACACCATAATAGCATAATCAATGTAGTAGTACCTCATGACATCCGTGCATAGGTGTCTGGGTGGGATTTTAGTAAGCTATGAATATGCACAAAAATAAAAAATAGAATTTATCTTAAGCGATGATGGAATGAAAATATCAACAGAGATGGGCCTGGATAACCTAGTTGTGGTCCAACAATTTAGATTGGACTACTTACAGACCATCCATTTTGAGTGAGCCATAAGATCAGAATAGGCCTGCTTTAGAGTAGTCCAGATAGAGGATCACATATAATTGACATAACCATTCTGTCATTTTCCACTAAATATAATTGTTAGAAACTCCATTTAGGGGTTAGGACTTGAAATAAGTTTCCAGGCGAACATTTTAATCATAGTGATTTGAAGATCTTGACGTCTTTAATTCCCATACCTCCCATTGGTGTTGGATTAATAAATTATTTCGAGGACACTATAACCAATATTTTCTCATGAATGATCTTGTCCAGATGATGTTTTTAATTCTTCCACTTAACTCTTTAATTAGTGATCTAAGACACATATATATATAAAAGAAATAAACAAACATTGATGTAATATATGAATTTACCACAAAAATTATCCCTACCTGAGGCATATTTTTCTTTTTCTAGATTGAAAATTGATTTGTGATTTTCAGCGCAATATTTTCTAAATGAAATATTTTTTACTCTACCCCAAAAAAGTGGTACTCCAATGAAAAAAAATTGGAGAGAGCACCATTTAACTCCCAACTTCATCGCAATTTTTTCATTGATATAATAACTTTGTCACCAGAGAAATAAATGACAGTCTGCAATTAATAACCTAACATGCGACCTCCTCATAATGCGAGAAAATTCCTTTAATAAAAGATATGGTACCATTTATCACCTTATAAAAAATCAATACATAATTAGCTTAATGTATGTGTAAAGGATCACACAAATCGCTTACAATTTTCATTTGTTGGTACCATCCAAAATTAGAAATATTTGTGAGGTACCAACATAGATAATATTCAGAAATAGAAAACAACATACGAAAAATAGGGTCACCCTACCTAACCCCTATTGAGTATTGAATAAACCCTCAATGATATCCATTGACCATAATATATATCCTTCCACTGGAGAGAATGGATCCAATAATATCAATGAACCTCTGTGAGAAACCATGCATTTTGAGAATAGTAAACATAAATATCCATCTTATAGTATCAAAAGCTTTTGAAATGTAAATTTTTAACACCATATTTCTATCTTTCACCATTCTCTTCATAGAATTAACTCACTTAGAGGAAGTAAAAAAATACAATTTTGTTTGTTTCTCCTTGGTAAAAACCCTAAATGACTCCCAGAGATAATCCCTTTAGCAATTTTACCGAACAGTTGAGCCATAATTTTACTAATGACCTTTAGTATTATATTCCCAATAGTGGTAGGTCTTAAATATTTTATGTCCAAGGCATTATCATATTAAGGAATTAAGGAAAAAAAGTTTGAGTTTATCCCAAAAGGCATATAAGATGATCTAAAAAATCATTCACCGCATTTGTAACATTAGTGTGCACAATATCACAGTAAAACATGAAGAATTTTTTAGTAATTCCATCTGGACCTACAACGCTTTCAATATTCAGCGAGAAGAGGGAATTGTGTATCTCTTTTTCAATATTGATGTTAGCAAGCCTCTTATTATGATCATCATCAATTGAAGGGTCAAATCACTCAATGATCTTTTCAGAATTATCATTTCTAATATCTGGGTACAACTTCGCAAGTAATCTATCACAGCATCAACAATATCATTTTCGGAATAAAAAATATTCCCATCATTGCTAAGGGAATTAAGACTCCTCTTGGACATTTCTACTTGTTAATACAATGATATAGTCTTGAATTCTAGTCTGTTTACTTTAACTACCTAATATTTTATTGATTCTGAACCAGTTTTTCATTAAGAGCCAAGAATTTGTCCAGACTTGAAGCAGCCTATAATTCCTCTGGAGAGAGAACATCATGAGATAGATTAGTATCTTAAATTTATGATAAAGCCTCTCTAATATCACTATCAAGGGATTAGAAGGACTCTTTACTCTATTACATCATCCTTGCCTTAACTAAATTCAGTTTACAACATATAATGTCGGATAAGCTACCCATGTAATCACTTTTCCAGGAATCTAAAACAATCTCTCTTCACTCAAGAATAACAAGATAATCATAATTGAATTTGAAAGGCATAGGGTGTGACCTTACATTTTTCAGATATACATCAAGAAGTATGTGTTTGTGGTCAGAATGTAAATGTGGAAGGGTTTGCCTAGCCAGATCAATCACCCCATTCCTATCATCCACTTGCACAAAGCACCTGTCCAATTTAATCGAATGTCTACCATTAATAGTTTTTCTACTCCAAGTATAGTCAGCACCAGAATTGGGAAACTCAGAAGGACTACATTTATCAATGCAAGTTAAAAAATCAGAGGCTGAAGCATGAAAGAATTAGTCACCAGTTTTTTCATTAGGCCTTAGAACTATGTTAAAATCACCTAGAAGAACCCAACTATTCATAATACTCTCAGAAATATCAACTAAACATCTCCACAAAGCGCTTATTCTTGTGTAAAGATTGATGGAATAAAAAAACATTACCAAAATAGAAAAATTATTTTTTCAACATGAGAGAGTGACATATTGTAAATTAGTCAAAATAGAATTAACAACAACACTGTGACGTTTCAGCAACCACCGAGATTCAAAATTCCTAGTGAATTGATTGCTTTCAATGAGCGAATATCCCATAGAATCCCATTTAAAGGTTCTCCAATTCTAAAACATCAACCATGGATCCCCAATACCAACTAATTCCAGCCTATTGGTCATAATAAGATGTCTAAGGGATCTGACCATGGGAGGATTCTCAATCCCCTAAAAATTCTAGAAGAGAATCTTTATTTTTTGACCAGCGCCTAATGCTAGGACCATCATTAATCTGTTGGACATATTTATCATAGGGAAGAATTCTAGTACAATCAACAATAACTTGTATTTGATCAGAAATTTCTGGTCCAATATCCTCCCCCATCGAGTTTAGCATTGAGAACCTATTAGACGAATCATATTGAATGGGAAACATTCTAGAAGGTAACATTCTTTTTGTAGCCTTCGAAAAATGGACTTGTAAGAATTCCCCTGAGTGAACAGAATTAGAAACAAGATCTGAATCATGACCAAGGATCATTCCAAGGCATGTATCAAGACCTTGAGCCACATGAGGATCTGTTTTAGGACCTATATGATGGCCTTGATTCACATGATTATCTAGATCATTAGCAGGTTCTACATCATGTTCTTCACCAATCACTGCACCAACATGGGGTACAACAAGGGAAATTCCTAGGACATCAGCCCGGTCTGCATCCTGAAAATGTATCCCTTCAATGGGTTCTGCATCATGATCTTCATCAAACATCGTAGTAGCAGCAGAATCAGTAGGGGTAATGATCTTATCTGCATCCTTAAGTTTCTTCCCTTTATTTTCCTTTGAAACATCCCCATTATAAGTGACCATAACTAGAATATATGGGCATCTAGAAGTTTTAATGCCAACATGGCCTCGCATAGGTTCTGTAGAAAATTCATCAATCTCAGTACTGATCCTATCACTATTATCATCATCTTCCTCAAAGAGATTTATATCCATAGGGCCTCCATCACCCACCATACCCCCTTTACAAGAGGCTTTGGATTGATCATTAAGAGCTTCCTTATCAGAGTTGAGATTACAACCATCCTTGAATTTCATTTCCTTGTTCTTGTTATTCATATAGATTTCTTCATCATGGCCTCAAGCCTAACAAAGATTGCAGGTTTTATTTCGTTTGCAAACCTAGAGGGTAAGACCTAAAAAGTGACAATTCAAATAGAATTTAGGATTTCTCTCATAGATTATACCAAGAGTGAGACTGTCATCTTGAATAGTTAATAACATTTCCTCAACTAGAGTGCAATCCATGTCTACCTTAACAATTATTCTCGCATAATGTCAAAGGGTAGGATTATAAGTCTGCTTATCAAGTCGAATGGGGTTTCCAACCGACGAGGAAATGTCCCAAAGAATTTGAGGATGACAATAAAGCTAATTCCGATTACACACATGAATCCAAATTTGTGTTAAGGTATTTTTAATAGTTTTGGGATCAAAATTCAGGTCCAATTCATGGATTTGAAGAAAAACCAGCTTGAAAGGGACTGAGCCAAGACTCCAAGCACACCGATTGAACTCATCTGATGTAAAATAAATTTGGCAGAATCCATGGCCCATTTCTATCATCTTTCATTCAGTAAAACCCCTAATTTTAGTAGTCCTCATCGTGAGCTCACTCAATATACTTGGATTCACCCCTTTGGGGATTACCACTATTGCAATAATTTATTATCTCTATAGCTTAATTAGTTCTTCAAATCCATTCTGATTTATAGAGACATGTGTAACACATAATTTTTGTATAATTCATCCTGATGTTGCAGATTTACAATCAAGAAAAGAGGAATTTCCCACACCTTATATGACTTTCACTCATTAAATTATTTCGTTATAACTCAAACAACTAAGTATACTTATACCTCATCCATTAATAGATTATAATTCTATTTCAACAATATTATGGTTATTCTACGAAACATTGTCTATTTGAGAAGTCTGGTTTTTCAAAAAAAATCAATATGATCCAAAATCTCATTGAGTTTTTCTTAAAAGGAGATATGATTCTTGATAGGTATAGACTATGATTCTAGTATATGATATGAAATATAGTTTACTTCTTTAGATGATATACATGGAACACATTTTAAACTTGACTATGATTTGGTGGAAGTGCCACATGTTAAGCTACCATTCTGTTACGACAAAAATTTATGAAGGGATTGATATATATAAAGATCCAATTTCCATTTTCTCAAATTCTCATAAACATCTAATCAGGATATATTTATAGTAATCCATCTTAACTAACATAAAAATCAATGTTACCATTATGATTTCTAGCAGAACATTTTTTCGAATCCTGACACCATATGATGCTAAATAGATCTAGATCTATTTGGAATTTCATTTGGTAGATCATGTTATAATTGATATAGTTTTCAAATTTCAATCCATAATAGTGAATTTACCAAATTACTTATAAAAATTGACTCATATGCATCCATCCAACCACTTAAGTGAATGTTATTCATGTATGAAAATTCCACTAAAGGATGGTTTAACACTGATCGCCTTTAAAATCCATGGAAAAATCCTTCAAAAGTTCACAATGTGTTTGAAAGATTCTCTTATAGTGAACATATTTTTTTAATTATGACTATTAGTTATAATACATTTTCATGTGTCCAAATCCTACTAATGTATTATCTAGATCACTAAGTAATACATCATATCATAATCAGATAAAATTTATAGTGGTTCTCTATGAAATCATATGACTTCTATAATATATAGCTCTGTTATTTTTTCTGTAGATAGATATCCACTATTGATAATAAAATGATTTAATTTCATATGTATATTAAATAAAACCAATATACCATTGTTGAAATTATATTATTTGAGGTGTTCCATGATAAAATACAATTTCATGTTTTGCTGTTGATATTATAGTATGGATACATGTTTTATCATTTTTATAGACCTCTATCTCTCATCCATAAATTCTTGGAATTCTAGTCATTAGAATATAGACTCAAAAATATCCATTTTTCATGTTATCCCACCAACAATAATGTTTATGATATCAATATATCATTGTACATCATTTATGAATAGTGAATTATGGAATATTATCTTCATCCAATTCATCCTTCATCTACCTTAGTATTTTCATGACTCATACATGGTTCTTAATCATTATTATTCCATATTGATATTGGTTTTCCTCAAATTTATTCCTCACATTCTTCTATAATCCCACATCTTTCGTCCCCCCTTATTTATCCTATGATGGATTGGTGATTCAAATATCATCTATGAGAGTTATGATATGTCCACTGTTATATTATATTCAATACCCATCTTATAAAAATATATAAATATTGGATCAAATGAAATACTCATCATAGAGAGAAAAACCATGGCGTTTCTAACTCAGAGCATAAACCACCTGATTCACCATCCTAAGGTGGTAATATAATGAGAAGTCACAATATATTACCAACTTTAGGCATCTTCTCTTAAAAAATATTAATGTATTTCCTTATAAAAATTCACTCATACTTTGATTGTCAAAATCAAAATAGAGATTACATCTTCAAACCATCAATGTAATAAATCACTTCCAGAAGTTCCAAATCAGGAGTTTGGTAATTTGTATCCTAAATTTTTAATTATAAAAAGGAATAATATATCACCTTGTAATGTTGTCTGAGGATGCTTCACAGTCCCATCATTGATACATCATTATTGATCAAAAACCCTTATTCATTAGATATTATAGTATGAAATAGATTTTTGATCGAGCTTATCTTATTTGGTTTGAAAATTTCATCACATTCATCTTTCCACGAGAATATAACCACCTTCTTTGTCAAATTAAAGATAATATTTGGTAGTCTTGAAAAATATCTCACAAAGATTCAGCTGTATCAAACCAATGAAAACTATGGATCTATGCAAATCTAGTATGTCTGAAGAATTGTTCAATAACCTCTAATATTTATGGATTAATAGATATATGCTAGAAAAAAATTATATGAACCATGAATGAAACATTATAATGTCAAAAAATCATACATGGAAAATTTAGACAACAACTTCTACATACTCAGTTTATTAAATATAGGTCTCCAATGTTATTCATAATCATTATTGTACAATAAATTTGTATTTATTTCATCAATAAATAATAACAATAAATTATCCACATAATCTCTAAAAAATATATTCATCCATAATTATATAATTATAATTGTGAAATATAAAAATAGTTACTATAAATTAACAATGACCATACCAAATAAGGAAGGATGTCTTGGGAATATCCTCCTTCTCAATCTTTGGATAGTGATGTTAAAAAAGAATATCAGCCTTGGAGAAATATAGATCTCTATATAATTGATCAAATAGATCACCGATATAGGTAATAGGATACTTGCTCTTAATATTGAACTTTTTTATCTTAAAGATAATTAATAAAAAGGAACATTAACCAAATTTATTCTTCACAAAAGAACTAATGTACCACATGGAAAAGTACTTAGAAGAAGGAATCCAATATCTATATTACACAATTTTTATTTCTTCAATTCATTCACCATAATCAAGGACATTCAAAATTGTTTTTTTGGAATATGTATTTCACTAGGTATGAGATATATTGAAAACATGACATTAGGATTTAGGGAAAGACATGAAATATAATACAAAAATATATAATAATATTATCTGATAAATAGTAAATTTTCTACATTTATTTACATCTAAACCATTTGAAATGAATAATCACCAAGAATAGGTATAGAAACCCATATGAGTTATGTAATATCCATTGGGTGTCATTGTTCATCCTCACACGGATATCTAATATTTGGTCAATTTAGAATATTTCATATAACATCACTTCCTCAATAATTAAAGTGGATTTTATACTAAAAGACTCAATACATATAAAAAAAATTACATTAAATTAAATTATATAAGAAATAAAAATATTTCCTAGTAGATAGTTCCCATAATAAACTAGTATAAAAGATACATAAACATTAAAGGCTGTCATCCAATCATTAGGAGTAATCATGAGTAATTAAATATCTAATCATTAAGGTTGTGATTAAATACACATATAAATTTCTTCGTTTATAAAATATTAGGTAGAACTCGAATCAAATAAAAAAATTAAATCTATAAGAGGATGAAATGTTTACATTAATACAAGCCTCTAAGAACTTATATTAAGCAATAATAATTAATTATTTTTATTCTTTTCCCCTCGGAATATTCTATGATATGTTCCCTTGATATATGAGGCATATGTGGGAAGAAATATTTTTATCTATAATGTAAGGAACATTTTTTTTATTGTTCCACTTTTACACATAAATTTTTGTTCATGATTAAATTTTTATCAAAAAAACATGAGTACATATTATACCTATAATAAAGTACCATAGTTATAGTGACCCTAAATAAATGCATGAATATTGGATCATTTAGATTAATATTCATCCTATTTAAAAAAATCCTTGAGAATCATAATAGTATAGTATATTTGTATACTATTAAACATATTCTTCTATCAAGATAAAGTATCTTCAATATCTATCTTAATGATCTCCCCCTTTAGTATTACTACTTAAAACTATTCTTCATATCCTAGGGAAAGGAATCATAAGAATAGAATGAGATCAAATTATCAGTAAGGGTAAACAAGGGATATAGGTAATAATAATCATGACCATGACATATTTTGAACATAATCATAACATTAGAAGATCATACCCTGTATATCAGTCATTATTAATGTCATAAATATTGATAGTTTGGAATACATGAATCATAATGGTGATAAATCATTATTAATCAATCATTATATATAAGCTCATGTCATATATGTGGGGCACCATCATCACTATATAAAACCATAACATGTGTCAAGGTTGACTAATAAGGCCATCAATATAGTGGAGTGGGATACACTTGTTTCCAATTTTGGATCATGACACCCATGTTCCACATTATGGATCAAGACACAAATATGTATTTTTTTGTACTTGGACACACCTTTTTAACATTTTGGATCAATACCATCAACTTTTTCCACATTTTATTTCATGAGATAAATCCTTACCAAATAAATGGTTTCTATATATTGGCCCCACCCATCACATAATAAAATCATACATATGTGTACCACATGATCATAAAAATTCATCACATAAAAACCCATGAAATTAATTTGGTATCATATCCCCTTCAACATATAATGACCTATAAAAAATATAATTCTCTCTGAATCATTCCATAATTGAAAAACACATGAAAGGAAGTTGGTTACAGAAGCATTTTATCATGGAATGACTCGTGGAATAGAACCGAGATTCAAAAAAAACATTAAATACTAAACAAAACCATTAATAAAAATAATGATAATGGTTTCATTATATCATATCCATAGTAAATCATAAAAAATTCCAAAAGAGTAATCTTATCTGGAGAAGGATTTAAAAATATAACCTGGGGATTTCTTAAGGAAAACATCCTCTCTTAAAAAATCTCTATTTAATACATAAACAAATATTCAAAACAATTTTATTTGAACAACCCATTGAATTATAAAAACAAATAATGAAAATCACTTAAAATATTTCATGAAGAAAATAACCATTCTTTATATAAATTTATTTATATCATAAATCATTTATAAAATATTTTTCATTCAAAATAACATTGAAAACTTGTTAAGAAGTGTTTAAGACCCATTTTAACCTCATTTTAAAAAATAAAAAAAGATAAAAATATTTTACTCAAAAAATAATATTTTTTTTGAATTTTTTTTAAAACTTGTATTTAATGAAAAAAAAAGTTTTCGACCAAAGAGATAAATAATGTTATATTTACATAATAAAATTTCATATTAGTATTATGTACCATAGAGTGTAATAATGGTCCCAATACTGGAATATATCATGATAAACCATAAGAGAACAAATATAATGAGAATTATTGAGAGATGGGTCACATTATTTCATCAATGGAAGCCTAATAATAAACAATCCATGTAAATGATGAGATTATAGAAATAAGCACTTACCATTTTTGGAAATGTTAAATAAAAATCCACATAAAAGAATAAAAAAACATGAAGCATAAAATATCATGAAAATAATTGTATTGGTGATAAAATAGGTCAAATGGAAGTATATACACCTTGTAAAATAATATAGTCACATATGATGGCATGTGTATAAATAAAGAAAACATGATATAAAATCACATTTCAGATTGGTTAACTTTTGAAACATAAACCCCATTAAAGGGATATAATAGAATGGATTTTTAAATACCCATAAATTTGTTTATTTGAATTATATAATAAATTAATGTTCATTATTTACATCAAATAGAATAAATGATTTGTGATTATGGAAGAAGTATCATGTAAAAAAATCAGACTACAAACCCCCTTACTACTTTAGTATCTTTTCAATCCACATATCCATGAAAGAATGGAATCAATTTAAGATTTTAATATCATTAAATAAATTAAATAACTAATAAAACATTTTAAATTTCAGTATATAAACCACAAAAAAGAAACGATTGGTTTATTTGGCATGTATCTCATAGATATACATAATTGAGATAAGAAACCCCTTACCTTAGGTTTATCCTTTATTTATACACGTTAAAATATCTTATAGAATAAATATAAGTTTATTATAAATATTAAAAAGAACCAAATTCTTAGAAATCAAAGAATATATGTTTTTATTATTACAATATATTACCTGTTTATTATCAATTACAAGTTAATGTTACGTTTCAGGTAAAAACTACACTGTTTTTTGTATTTTATTGACTTATTATTATTGATCCTATTACTTTGGTAATGGTTTAGTTATTTATATAATTTGAAACATTAAATAAATATAATATATATAAATTGTATATTTATTTATAAAAATATATTAAATATATAATTATGAAATGAAATACACAGTTCATGGAGACGGTAAGCCACACGTACGCATGAACGATGTTTCTATTTTGAAATCGTATTCAAAGAAAGAAATTATATTATATATATATGTAGATTATAATATATTATAATTATTATGTATTAAATATAATATATTTTAACTAAATCCATCAATAATACATTCTAGGTAATGTGTCAACAAATCACATCCCTTTGAAGAGGTAGTGGTCCACAAACGACTTTATCATATTCTCATAAAATGGAAATCATTAATGTATGTGTCATATGAGAATTAAATACTTATATTGAATTAATAAATAACATATATATCAAATAACAAAAATAAATCCTCACATTATTTCCAACCATTAGAGGTGGTAATAGAAGAACAAACAATTTCATTTCGCGAGGCCGTAGTCCACCGTACACACGAATGATGATTGTGTATCCCATATGACATATGTGTGTAAGATTGTTGGTATAAATAGTTATATAAAAACATTTCATTATAATTAAAATTTTGAAGTAATTAATTAAAAATTGGATAAAAATAATTTAGGGTCTAAATAAGGAAATAAGGAAAATACCTTGTTGAATGATATTACGAATTCTTTGGGTAATTCTGTTTGTTTCACATCAAAGAAATAACATGGTCTTGTTTCATCCCATAGTGCATCTTATATTATTATAGAAGGTAATTTTGGAGATTATTTAGTCATGTTTGGTATGATGAAAATGTCTTGATAAGTGTGATTAAGTGAGGCTGTGAGTTCCCTTTTATAGTGGAGGAGTAGTGGTATTCTTATAAATATAAAAAGGTAAACAATAGTTAGAGTTATAGATTACATCACGCACCACCAATAATTATAAAAATTTTAGAAAAATGATTATAGGGTATAAATATGTTCATAAAAAGGATTTTGTACATGTTTCAATGGTACTTTACCACTTATGTTAGCACTTAACCACTATGTAAACCTATTTTTCCCTTAATAACTATAATACATTTTAATTAAATTCACAAATATTTTGGGTAAAAAATAATTTTTTCTTATAAAAAATTATGACATATTTTGATTAAAAATATTGATTCTATTTTTCCATATTCTAATCTCATAATCGATATAAAATAATTTAAAAATAATCATTCATACAAGATGAAACACCATGTTTTATATGTGATAATGTTCAAACATTTGAATTGTTTTTATATCCTATTTCAAAGTGAAATTGATTAAAATGACTTAAATTGTGTTAATATATCTTTAATTGATCTAAATATACCTTAAAAACAATTTAAAATATCATTAAAATATATAAATAAATTATATGAAAATGTAGTTTCCAATTAAAATATAGTTTTTTTCAATATTCATTAAAAAATGAAGATTCTTAGAAATTAAATTCACCAAAGTAAATTCTTATATCCCACATTAAAAAATTAAGATTATTTATTGAAATAAAAATCATAAAAATATAAAAAGATATATTTAAAATAATCTCTCCATTAAATGCGTTGTAAATAACTTTTATAAAAAGAGATCTTTTTTATTCATATAATTGGATTTAATCTCATCTTATGCCTATAAAATCAATTGGTTGAGTGCCAATAAACTTTATTGAATATATAATATATAAATTTTATTGAAAAAAGTCCCCAAAATTGATATTTATAATTTATTAATATAAAATTATGTTTTTACATATAGAAATAATTTTCATAGAAAACAAATTTATTTATTTTAAAAATGTTCTTATTTTCATTTCTAACTAATTGACCACCAAAGTAATAATTTTATATACATTTTTCAATAATAATTTCAAAAATTAGTAAATGTTATTTATAACACCCATTACAACGTCTAGGTGGTATCTATAATAATATTTTAAAAATAATTGTAATAATATATTATATTTCTGTAAAACTAGGCCTTGCGTGAAACACAATCTAAAAATGGAAATTGACATTTTGTGTAACATAGGCCAAATTTTTTTTGTGTTTACTGATAGCTAAACTAATTGTTTCATGCACTATAATCATAATATTGTTATGCATATAATGATATCTAAACATAGTGGGTTCATATAAAAAATATATATTCTGGGTGGTTTGAAATGAAAAATATAAAAAACATTAAACTAATTCTAAAAATATATTTCACCAACTCTAAGGGTGTCACATTCTACCCACTTAAAATTAATTTCTCCCATGAAATTGTTTTCGGTTATCAAATGTTAAATACATGATATTTACTTTCTTATAAACCTTCATCGAAAAAATGAATACTAAAACAAACTTTAAAAAGGAAATTTGGAACCACAACTATTGCCCAAGTAACTCATAACTAGTTTCCCATGTTGTAGGACATACGTTGGGAGTTAATATTTGACATGAAAGAGAATGTGAAATAATTATAGAGAGTGATAATAATTTTGGATCACAATTAAGTGAATGATCCATGAAAACATAAGGGCCTCAAAACCATTACCAAATATGATTTTTAAGACCATTGGTTCAGCAGAAACAAATGTATTAAGATACATATTTTTCAAAATTCATTTCCTAGAGATGGGGTGTAATTTTACTTTCTAGTGACAAAAGTAATATACTCCCAGTATTTTATTTCTTTTTATATGAATTATCTATACCTCCGGTTTTTTTATTCTCAATTTCTACTTTATTTATTTCGCTTAGAGATAAAGGTGAATATATCATTTGTGATGTAATTAAAAGTCAGGAGGTAGAATTATAAGTCATTCCATTTTTCTGTAGTTATATTAATATTATAATTATTATGATTAGTTATTAAATAACCATAAATTCTCATATGGTGAGATATTTTTATCATATTAGAAAATTCAATTAATTTTTAATGTAAACATTCCATTTATGTTTATCCTCATAACCCTTCCAAAACCTAAAAAATAAAAAACATTAGAACAAATGACACTAAATTTCTAAAAATGAACATAACACGGTTACCCCATATATCATAATGTATCTATTTTTTAACATAAAAAACATGTGACTTCCTTCATCATTTATTCTCTTAAAACTTGATAATAACATAATTACCATATACCATTACTTAAAACCAAACTTACTTCTTCATTATTTACATAAAAAAATAATTATTTGATATATTACATAAATAAAAAAATAAACATTATCCATGATAATATAGAAATCTTTTCCTTCAAATAATTTTTCATTTACTTGTTAATCAGTGTTATCTAATGTTCTTTATGCATATTAATAATCGATTTATCCAACAGAAACACAATTTTTTCAGCTTCATGTACTAATTAACTATTACCTTCCCATAAAAAACATCACCATTCTATTATATCACTATTATACATCTTCAAATCAATTAAAAATATATATTTCAATCCTTAATGAAAATATTATACCGATAATTATAGTACATTTAATTTTTTATATAACATTATATTTGAATTCTATTACACATAAACATCAACCTTCCATCTTTATTCTAAAACTTTTACTTAAAATTTATCATCATATTCCTTAAAACACCTCAATTATAGTAGGAAATATTTATCAGGTATTAAGGTTCATCAAACTCAACCGAATTGTGGTTCATAGTTTTAGTATAAATAATATTTTTTAAACATCTTATAATATTCCCATTTCATTTTCAGTCTCTTCTTCCTCAGTAGCATAACCAATACTTTTACTACATTGTTTTAATGATATTTCCACCTTGTAAATAAATTTTTATAATTCCTAGACTATTTATATCTGAAACATTTAATTTTATCATTGTTCTTTATAGTTGCCGCTTTTTTCTAATACCATAAAGGATAGTGTGTGAAATAATTATTATAAATAAAAACCACATTATCCCAGAAAACAATTATATGATGTCTAAATCATAAATAATCTTTATTTATTGAGTGAATTATTATCTATTTACTTTTATATTCGTATCAATGTTCTACTCAAATCCATATTGATGGTCAATAATGAGTTTGTGAATTTTCAGAGCATATCCACCAAGAGTGTCAATCTATGTGTGTAATAAGTCTCGTTGGTGGGCACTTTTCCCCGATCAAGTCAATCTCAATACATTGTTTTAATGTTTGTTACACCTATTTACATCTATACTAGAGTCATCAAAACTTATAATATCCAAATTGGGTTGTATTTCTAGGAAATGTATCACTCTATCATTTACCAAAATTCCATGACATTTTTTCTATACATCAACTCATCATCAATCGTATCCCTTGATACATCAATAATAATTTCCTTTGAAATATTCCTAAGGTATCACTATAGTTTTATCCTCCAAGATTGAAAATTTTTACTAAACAATTCCTTTGATACCAACTATATTGAACCATCATGTGGATTACAAAATTTTAGATAAATATTTAACACATTACAAAATTATATTCCTAAAGACTGAAGTAGATTAGTGTCTTTTGAAATATGGGAACATTATATTCTAACTCAGTAAAAAATCTATAATATCTCACTTAAATATCATCTCATTTATTACTCTTACTTAAAACCTTTCATCATAACCTATGGAAAGGAAACCTAATAATGGTTTGATCTCAACTTCTCAATAAGCGTAAAAAGTTGAGATATGTAAGAATAATCCGGATCATAAGGGTACGAGAACATGATCACAAAATTAGAATATAATACCATTATATCTATGATCATAATCAATATTCATGGAATAAATATTTTGTATTCATAATAAATGATTAATAAGGTTGATAAATGATCATAAAATAATCATAAACCAGAAGATCATTTCATATAAATGTGGCTCCATCATGGCTGCATAAAATTATCACATGTTCAAGGTTAACCATAAATACGATCAACATTGTGGATCAGGACACTCATGTTTCCCATTTTGGATAATGGTACACCATTTTCCCATTGTTGATAAAGCTCTATAGATTTTTCCCATTGTATCTCATGAGATATAAATCATTACCCAATGTATTAGTGGGATAAACAGGTCCCACCCATCACATAATGACGTCATATATACCTATGCCACCAGATCATAAAAATTAATCATATCATAACCCATTAAATTAAAATTATATTATAAATATTTAATCATATCATAACCAATAGAAAATATATAGGTTTTAAAATTATTTCATAAAAACTTATTACAGGAAGTGGGTTTCATATGTGTTTTATCATGGAGTAACCAATTTAAGAGAAATGAATATCATAAATAACATGACATCATAAACATAAACCATTTAGGGTAATAATGTGAATGGTGTCTTTATATCATATCCCTAGTGAGAATCATTTTGGTGGATAACTTATATCATTTTATAAAGAAAATGAAAATTTTTTCAAAGAAAATTTAAAAGCATTAAATAAATTCAAATTATTTTTCATTGAAACCCACTGTTAAAAATTCCAAAATTATCTTTAAAAAACATTTAAAACACTTCACGACAAAAAATAAACCTTCTTATTTGAAAAACATTTTTTAAATCATAAAACATTTTGAAAAATGTTTTCTTTGAAAATAACCATGAAAACCAATAAAGATGATTTTGAAACCCATTATAAACACTTTATAAAAAATAAAACATTTTTCAAATTAATTTATGATAAAAAACACAATTTTTTTTTTCTAAAAACCATTGTTTTGAATAAAAAGGATTTCCCGCCAAAGAGAAAAATAATGTAATATTTACTTAAAAGAACTTTCATAATTATTTTATGTAACAGAGAGTAGAAAAGAGTCAAAAATCATGAATATATCAAGAAAATACAATGTATTATAGATATAAAAATAATTCTTGAGATATGGATCATAATATTTTATCAATGCAATCATAATCATAATGAGATTCGATAACTGATGAGATCGTAGCAATAACCTCTTACCATTTTGGGAACAATGAATCTAAATCTACATGAAAGAATAATGTTACATGATTATTAAGATATAATTAAAATTCTTATATTCAGGATATAACTTCTCAAATAGAAGTGTATACACCTCATATAATAAAACTATTTTTTAACTTTCCATGTGTCTCAAAGAAGGAAAATTGCGAAAAAAATTACATTGCTGATTGGGTATCTTTTGAACCATACAGCACATGAAATGTAGATCATAAAATGGATTTTTAGATGAAAATATATTTATTCATTATTATCATAAAATACAATCATGTTCAGTATTTACACCACACAAATTAAATCAATGTTTATTAAGAATATGTCTTGCAAAAATAAAAGTGGGGCTACAAATCCCCTTACCAGTTGACTAACATTTGAATTATTAGATTCATGAAATTGTTGAATGATGTGAAACTTTTAATATAATAAAATAACTGAAATTCATGATATAAAATTTTCTAAGTTATTATATACACCACAAAAAATAATTAATTAGTGGATATGGAATTATTTTATGGATATAAAAAGTGAGATGAAAAAACCCTTACCTTATATATTGACTTTATTAATAAACATGAATCCACATTAATAAAAAAATATAAATTTATTATTAAAATAACAAAGAAACATATTATTATATATAATAATATATGAGTATTTTTTATTACATTATTTTACCATTTTATTAACAATTTAATGTTAAAGATAAGATTTGGGTAATAACTGCATTGCTTTTCAAATTTGTTTTGACATGTTATACTTGATCATCTAATATAGATCAATATTTTAATAATTAAAAAAATCTAAAACATGATATAAATATCTTCTATATTCAATATATAATTATTAATAATAGTTGAAAATTGATATAAATATGAAATGAAATACACTGTTCGTGGAGATGGTAGGTTATACGTAAGTTGGAATAGTGTTTCCATTTTCTTTTAATATTTTAAGAATGAAAGTGAATGAACTAGTTTTTTATATATATAATCATTAAATTAAAATTAATATTTCTTAAAAATAATATAATTTTACTAAACCCATTCTTATTAAATTATATTTAATTTGTGAATGAATTACATTGCTTTGAGGATGTTGTAGTCCACACGTCCACAAACGAAGATATTGTACTCCCATAAAATTGAAATCATGAAGGGATGTGTAATATAATAATTAGATAAGTATAAATACAAATTAAATATTATATATATCATACAAATATAGAAAATAAATCATTATTTCCAACCATGGAAGGTGGGATTGATGGAATGAACGGCATCAGTTTTCATGGCGGTAGTTCGTCGTACACACGAAAGATGATTGTGTATCTCATTTAATTGATTTTTGTGAGATTATTTGTAAAACAATTAATATAAAAACATATCAGTATATTTAGTATAATATTTATATTATTTAATAATGGAATAAAAATAATTTAATGGTTGCAGAATGAAATAAATAAAAAGTTCATGTTAAAGGATGTTACCACTTCTTTGGGAAATTTCATTTGGTGTGCATAGACAAAATAACTTTGCTATATTTATGCACCAAGAGTATATAATATTATCATATTAGGGATTTTTTGATTATTTTTATAGGGTTTTATGATCTAATATTCTTGATAAGGGTGAATAAATTATTGGTTGAGTTCCCCTTTAATGTAGAGGAGGAGCGACATTTAGATATATATATATATATATATATATATATATATATATATAACCATAAACACTATTTGGAGGTACTGATTACAACTATTTCCTCAAATAATTTTAAATATTAAACAAAATGGAATTTAGGGTCTAAATATGGCCATAAAATGCGTTTTTGAAATGTTTCTAGAGTATTTATCCCTTAAATTAACGTTTATCCACTAAGTACACTCGTTTTTATATCAATCAATGTAGCTAATTTCAATTACTTTCACTTATATTTGTTGTTAAAAAATTTATTTGATGTTATTAATAATTAAAAATCATTATTATAATAATAATAAATGGTTCCAAATTAAAATAATAAATGGAATATTTTATTTTAAAAATAGTCCTGCAGACGGAACGAAACAATGTGGTTTTAAAGTGAAGTTGTTCAAAAGATTGAATTGTTTTTATGTAAAATTTCAATGTAATGTTTATTATAATGTCCTAAAGTGTATTAAATTTTTATAATTGATCAAAATATACTTTAAACTCAATTTGAAATATTATTTAACTATATAAACAAATTATATGAAAAAGTATTTTAAAATTAAAATATAGTGTTTTTACTATTTATCAAAAAATTAGACTTCTCAGAAAAATAAAAAAAATAGCCCTATATAAATTTTTATATTATTATTTCTAATATAAAGATTTATTTTCCAAATAAAAATTATAAATGTTTCAAAAATTATACCTAATGTTTGTTCTCCATTTAAAGATAGTAAAATGACTTTTAAAAAATACCACTTTTTATTTATATAATGGGATTTCTACTTTTCTTATGCCTATAAAAACTATTGGATGAGCATAAAAAAATTGATTAAATAATATATAAATTTTATTAAAATTATTCATCAAAAGTGGGTTTTTAATTCATTACGTTAGAATGGTGTTTATACATAGAGAAATAGTTTTCTTCAAAATAGGATTTTCTTTATTTTTAAATAGTTCTTAATTTAATTTCAATATAATTGATAAACATATGTCCCCATTTGTTATATATGTGTAAATAATATTTTCACACTTCAGTTACTATTATAATTAACTTCAATTCAAACATCTAGGTAGAAACAATAATAAAATATTGATAAAAATTGTAATTGTATATTGTAGTTTGGTAAAACATTGACATACATGAAACACAAGCTATCGAAGAAACTCGAAATTGTGTGTAACACCAGACAAAGATATAGTTACATGTATCAACAGTTTATATATGTGTTGCATGTTATGCCAGATTAACGTGGTGTTGTGTATAATGAAATCATAAAATAGTGCATTCCTATAAAACAATATTCAGTGATGTGTGAAATGAAAAATATCAAAAATATTAAATTAATTCAAAACAATCACCAAATATTTTGGGTGTTACAATAGTGACTCCTTAAACAATTATCACATGTTAGAAAATACCAATTTCCATTATTCCCACTTTAAATGTTTTTTTGTATTTTCCTTTTCATCACTTTATTTCCTCCAAATCCTTAAGGAATAGATTTTTCTTTATCTTCCTTGATATAATAAGATAATATATATGAATGTGATGATAATGTTGGGGATACTAGGTCCCTTCAAATGATTGGATTTTGTCCATTAAATAAATATTAAACCATATTCTTTGAATATAATAACTAGGATTTACCTAGCCCTTTCCATTGTAAAAATACTATTCTTATGGTTTTCATGGGGGTGATAGTGGTTTTTGGTGGGGGTTTACAAAAAATTATCATTTCATCAAATATTTTCACCAATATAGTGGCACTGAAATGATATCACACCAAAATAGTGGTACCATTACGGTGGCACATCGAAACTGTGGAACCTTAATGGTGGCTCACTAAATCGGTGGCAATAAAATGGTACCACATTGAAATGGTGGAACCGTAATGTTTCTATCAGTATGTTTCCACATAGAAATTGTGGCACATCAAACAATGTTTCACACTTTACCGAATATCCAGTTTCCCAAGTTAACCCAGTTTCATCCATCTTACATCTTATTTGATGTATACTGATTTTTTATCCTTTCTTGGGTGTTTTTAAGGGATTTTTAAATGATATGTATTATATCATTAATATGATAATCCCGTGGGGGATTAGATATACTCAAAATGCAGGATATTGATCATAATCCCATGTAAATGACTTTTGGAAACTGTTCTTCCTTTAATATAGGATCTGGCTCTTCAAATCTTGGATCTTCCATTCATAGTGTGTTTTGGATTTTCCATTAGTGTAGATAGAGACCTCCTCTCAATACGAGTCATGCACTTGTGCTAGCTCCCCTCCTATGTAGTTTATAGGATTTTTATGCTACTCATCCAATCCCTTGTTCTTGGCGTAAGGAGGGACATCGATCCATTGATCATCCAAGTTGGTTTTTTGTTTGCCTCTCTAAATTTTTTCATCATGTGGGGTGGGATTACTAATGATTCCTTGTAAATAATTGATGAATCATTTTCCTTAACTTCTAAAAATTAAAGGATGTGGAATTTAATTGTAAAAAGATAAAATGACATGTTATAATAATGGGAATGAAATTGAAGATTGGTTGACATTGATCACGTGTTTTATTTGTTATCATTAGTTCATTGATGGTGGTTATGGGTGTAAAACTTCTGAAAATCATGGTCTTTGGTGGTCTTTTTCTATGCATGGGAGATAATTTAAAACTATTATTCTTTCCTTATAAACAATTGGTGTAAATTCAAATCTAGATAATCACATATACTCAGTTAGATAAATTGATTTCGAAGTAATGAAAAACCATATGTGATCACCCATGTTTTTCAAATTGAACTATATTATTGTTTTTAAATGAATATTAATAAATCCTATGTGTTAGGTGTTTATAAGTGTTGTGTTATGTTGGGATTTCTGACATTGTGTGAGTTGCGTGTTTCTGTTTTTGTGGGCACGATTATGGGTATAGGGGCATGAAGGGCAGTTGGTTCTATGAGAATGGTGTGGTATGTATGTTTGGAGTGAGGTGGTTTAATGGTAGTTGTTTTTGGATTGGAAACTGGGGCGGTACATGTTGTGAGTTAGTATCCCAGTCTGAGAGACAGATTGATTATGGAATGGATGGGCTTGTAGGAAGTGGGATTGTTTGTGTTTTTGTTGTGTCATGGTGCGATGTTGGGTGGTAGGACTGCAGTGTGGTTATGAACATAATATTTTTTGGGACTATATCTGGTAATTGTTTGGGTAGCGGGGTTATAGGGAACGGTTGTGAGTGAAGGATTACATGATATAACATTGAATAATTTTAATTGGCAATGGATAATTCAGTGTCTAAGAAGAATGGAGTGTGTGCAGTTGGATTATAGGTTGTATGATATGTGTTTTTTATCAAGATCTTCACCTTCAAAATGGTAGAGGTTTTATGCATGGTGGATTCCTGGTAGTTCTGGAATAAATTAATGTTAATCCCTTAATAAATAAATGGAAAGAGGTTAAATTAAAATGGGTCGGTTTTATTCTTGGAAGTGGGTGTTGTGTGGTTCTCCATATAGGGGTATCAGTAAAAAAGTGATATTGGTGGTCTTGTTTGTTTAGTTATTTGAAACTCATATGTTGGTATTAGTGTTTGATTACATAAATTTTTAAATTGTAGTTTCGTTCTATTTCTATATTCACCCCACCCTTGTTGAGAACCATTTTCTGAACACCCCCATTTCATGGGGGAGGGTGTCTTTTCCAAGATCCTGATGGGATGGATGGCTGGTCACTGACACTCTTACTCACACCCTCTTCAAGTCCTTACCCCTAAATCGTTTCTATGTGGGATATAATGGCTTGAGGCTTACCATAGTCCTATATCCATTGGTCATGTTAGTTTTTTGATGAGATTCCTAGGTGTTTCTGGGGAAGTTTGTTTTTTCCAAGTGTCTTCGAGATGAGGCACATGTGTCTTCGGGTGAGAGGTGTGGTTGTAGTGGACCAGGTGTATGTGGGTGGAATTTTTTGTGGTTTGAGGCCTATGTGTGTGTTGGTAGGTTGTGGAAGTGGTACTACATATGGGGAGAGTAGTAGCATCAAGACGTTAGTCATTGGGGATGAGCAGATAACCAGTGAGAAAGTGGTTTGGGGTACCCATATGTCAATGTGCATATACTACTACAATACTTGACTTGTGTTATTTGGTTAGGGTGCCTTGGTGAGGATGGGATAATTAATATTCCATGGTGTGTGCATTGAGGGTCTACTATTTTCACATAGGGACATTAGTATATTCACCAACATGTTCACAGGAAGCCTAAGTTTTCCTATAGTGCATACTCATATTCTCACCCTATGAATATTAAACTATTATCAGGTTTATAGTAGGGAATTGAGGACTGTTCTAGATATTACTAGCTCAAGAACCTGTATTAGTTGAGGTTGTTTCATGGTCTCTTTCTGTTGGTATTTCACATTGGAATTTTTTTGTACATTTTATCGTCTTTACGTTTGAACATTCATGTGGGGATGTATTCTGGATATACATTTAGTTTTAGTATTTGGATTTTCATTTTAATAGCAATATTATCACTAGATCTTGTAGTTCAAAATGGATAATGCCTTTACTATTATGTGATATTCTATATCCTTGGTTCTATTCACTTCTCTGGGACATATTGAAGGTTGGACATGATGGTCTTTTTCTCTCCTTCTTCTTGAAGAATGAAGGGCATGGAACTTTACTATCCCATCCCTCATCTTGAATAAGGGGGGTCGTGAGAAAATGGTATCAAATGTAGGATTGGGTGTTTAATGAATAAGATGGATTTGGAGTATGCCATAGTGATAATTGCATTGGCTGGTCTAGAAATAGTGTTAGATAACTGTAGGGTGTGAAATAGTCCTAGGAAGACTGACTTGGACACATGATTTTTTGTCCACCATGACTCAATGCAAGGACTCTGGAACTACTAAATTACATAGTGATGCTACACTGTTTGTAGGGTAGAGACCCTAGGAAAGGTACATGGAAAATTATTACTTGTGTTTTTACATGAGTTGGGTGTTTCATGAAATTATATAAAAATTATGAGTTAAAAAAATTAAAAAAAAAATAACACACTACATGTGCATAGGACTTCCTTGTTTACATTATTAGTTATGAATCCTAAACATCATCCATGTGGGCTTCAAGTAGTTCAGGCCTTAAAGGTTGACCTAGTTGATTTTTGGAGGGCCAATCGAGAGGAGGAAGATGAATAGTTGAAGAAGATGCTTCGTGCCTTATAGTGGTAGACTCTAAGAAAGTATGAGGGTAGCATCATAGACACAGAGATGGGGAGTTGGATCGAGTTGCTAGTGATAAATTTCAGCTTTATCTGGGATCTAATAGAGTATTGGGTTCCTCTAGTAGTGAAAATTATTTGAGGAGTGTCATGTAAGTGGTGGAATATATACCTTGGGGATAGGAAGGAGACTGATGTTTTGGGGGATTACTTTGAGAAGGAGTTCTAGGTGGAATTCACTTCTTCCACGATGAAATCCGAGAAGAGATAGGAGCTTCTCTCCCTCCTGTTGAGGAGTATGTCAATAAGGGAACTGGTGATCAAGTTCATGGATCACTTATGCTTCCCACCGAATCTCTTTATGGAGGAGGAGTCATGAGGTAGATGCATAGAGGATTCACTCTGACCTTCTCTCCAGTATGTTATTACTCCCTTTATTCTGCTGACAAACATAGTGGTTTAGAGGATGGCCAAGGTAGTGGAAGGGATGCACTCACTGGGAGGCTTACCATGAGAAGGAAGCCAGCCGAGACTGATGAAAGGGATTGTTGAGTCAATAAGTTTTTCCTTATGAATTTTCCATTCCTTCTTGTTTTGAAAATCTCAAACACCTTATCTTTATCGAAAATTTCTTTTATAAGGAAAATTTCTTTTATAAGGAAAATTGCTTTTATAAGGAAAATCACTTTTATAAGGAAAATCGCATTTATAAGGAAAATTATCCTTATCATATTTTCATTATCTATATCCATATATTTCTTAAGTATAAGAATCGGATTCATTTCTACATTCTCAGAATCGTTTAAAACCTTGATATGAAGCATTCTATTTTAAGCTTCGAATTCTGGTTAAGAACGATAATGAAGTTACACTCCGAATTCTAGATAGGAACTCTAATAAAGTTTCACTCTGAATTCTGGATACGAACTCTCATGAAGTTCTACACCGAAATCTAATGACGAATCCTGATTAAAAATTATCATTATGAATTCTGATGATGAATTTGCATTCCGAATTCTCATTCTGAATTCAATTATTAAATAGAATATGATCATCTTTGCTTTATACACTCCAAATTTATTTAGACTCCGAATATTATTTTTGTTTAGACTCTGATATTTCATTTTTCTTACACTTTTATAATTTGTCTACTTTTTAATATTTGTTCTTACACTCCTAATATTCACTCCGAACATTGTGAGTTAGACTTAAAACGATGTCATACATTCTGTTACACTTGTTTTGTTACAAAATGATGTCGTCTATTCCATTATAAACTTAACATTGGATAAGTTACACGTGTACAGGTCCCTCCGATTTTTAAGGATGATATGACCGTTGGAAAGGAGGCCAACCGAGCCTATAAATAGGTGCTCATTTGAAAGATCTCGATATTGATCATCGACTCATGTGATTACATGATTGAAGTGATTTCTAGAGAGAGGGTCTTTTATTAACTCTCAATGATTTTTGAAACTCCGAATGTTGGTGATTACATTCGAGGACTTCTGGGGATAGGAAGACAAAGGTGCCGACTACCTTGAAGTTCGAGGGCTTATTTGCTGAGGAAGACAGAGGTTCCAACTACCTTGAAGTTGAGGGAATGCGGGGATAACAAGACATATATTCCGATCTTCATATTGATGGATTACCCTGGTGTGGGTAAGACAAACTTTCTTGAAAGTATAAATCAAGGGATCTTTATCCAAGGTTGTTGGATACCCTTCTCATTGGGTTAAAAGACTTATATCTTGTAACTTGTAGTTTTACTACTTGTTTGTCTCCACTGCATACTTTATTATAAGGAAAACATAACTTTCTTATACTTCCTTACTTGTACTCTGTTCCATTTAGATTCTATATGCTTTAAGGTAGAATCTCATATTGTAATCATTAGTTATGTTTCAATTTCGAGATCCATATTTCTGGAACCTAATTTCAGATTCTCTTTCCAGTTTTAAGAAAGTACATAGGACTTGAAGTTTATAACTTCATTCCGTATTCCATGATTACAATTTGTGTTAGAGGTGTTGTGAATTTTTTTAGTTTATCTTTGTTAAACTTAGAACTTTCCGTATCCAAGGAAAAAATAGTTATTCATAATCAACTTTAAAGGTTCGAAAGGAATATTTAAATTATACAATTCACCCCCCTCTTGTATATTGAGCATCTACATCATTATTTTGATCCTACAATTGGTATCAGAGAAAGGTCTCTGAAATACTTGTACTCACGTATATGTTTTTCTTGCTCACTTTTTCGTTCTGAACTTTATCATTATGAACATTGTCATTCCAAACATTGTGGTTACGAACTTTTTCTACTTACTAGTTTGGTTTCCCAAGTTGTTTTAGTATGGAAGGAGTCAATGTTGGTTCTATTGATAATCTAAATCCTACAAGACCACCAATATTTGTTGTTAATGACTATGAGTACTACAGATATCGAATGAAGACTTTTGTTATCAATACTGGAGTGGACAACTTCTTTATGCTTACTAGAGATTATAAAATTCCTGATAAAGAAGTTAGAACTTTCAATAACCAGGAAAAGAAACAGTATCAAATCAATTATAAGGTACGCAATACTTTACTATATTCAATGACCAGAAATATATATAGCCAAATTTCTTCTTGTGAAGTAGCTAATTGTATCTGGAATAAGTTAGAAGTTACACACTTTGGTTCTTCTAAAGTGATTGAGACTAGGAGAGCTATTCTTAGAGTTGAATACCATGGCTTCAATTTTCCTTATGGTGAACCAATTTGTAATGTTCAATAGAGGTTTATGACTATTGTCAACAGTTTATAGTATATGGGAGAGAAGGGTTAGATGATGAAGCACTTGTGGATAAGATAATTGATATTATTCCAAATGAGTGGGTATCCAAAATAATTGCTATAGATGAGAACATGAGGGTCACTCAAATTTCTCTTGATGAGTTATTCAGAACACTTCTCCAACATGAAACCAGAATGAAGAGAGATGCTGACAACCTCAAAAAGAAGAATGGGAATGGTACTGTTGCTTTTACAACAACATAATATCATATGAAATGTAAGACTCCTGAGAGAGTAACTATATCCAAGTCTAAGAAGATGGTTGTTCAATCAGATTCCAGTGAAAGTGAAATCTCATAAAATGAGTTAGCAAATCTTGCTTGAAGGATGAACAAGATAGCTGGCCAGAGAAGTTTCCAATCAATGTATAAGAAAAAGGAAAGGAAATATAGGAAAGATGGAGAAGTCACATGTTATGAATGCAAGAGAGCTGGACATATTAGACAAGATTTCCCTCTACTCAAAAATAAAGAAAGGAAAGAAAGGCATTCAGACAGGAACAGAAAGAAGTATTATAAATCCAAAGCTAAGAAGGTTCAAAAATCAAATGATACCTAGAGTGCCAGTGGTGGTGACTCTTTAGATGAATCTTCTGATTATGAATCTTTAGGACAAGTGAATATTGGTCTTATAGCCAGATTACCTATTGAAATTCATTGCTTTATGGATAAGGTATGAAATGCTGAATCATTGACCAATGCATCTTTAAATTATAATGATAGTAAGTATTATAACTCCTCAGATGAAGAATCCTCTTCTGATGAAGAAAATACTTCACCTACCTATGAAGAAGATTCTAGGTTTTCTGAACTTCTTGAGATTGTGAACTCTAAACTCAATAAGAAACTTGATAAGGAAAACTCTAGAAATTCTATTCTTACAAAAGAGATATCAGATCATTCTAAATACCTTGATAAGAAAAATTCTGATTTTATAAGTATTTCGAAAATTCTTGAGGATGTATGTTCTGAGAAGAACAAACTTTCTAAAGAGTTAGAAAAACTAATTTCTATGAAAAATGTTTTCGAGCCTAGATCTAGTTCTAAATCTGATGATTTTGAAGATGAAAACTGGGTTATCAAACTCAAGTATGAAATTGTTTCCTTGATGAAATGTTTATCAAACTTTACCCATGGTAAGGAAAATTTTGATAAAATGTATTCTGAAATACGACCTTTAAGAAATAAATCCAGACTTGGTTATACTCTGGCAAAACCAATTTTTAGTAACAACTACTTTGTTCCACAAAGTGCCCCATTTTGTACTAAATGTCAAGGTGGTGGTCACTGGGCAAGGAATTGTTCCTTAAACAAAACCCAATCTCTAGGTTTTCATAAACCCTATTTTTCTAAGAAAGTGTGGGTTCCTAAAATTTTGTTTTCTGGAAATTCCGGATCCAAGAAAGTTTGGATTCTGAAAGTCTAATTCTCTTCTTATTTTCAGGGAGATAGGAGAAGTACCAACAACAATACATGGTACATGGATAGTGGATGTTCACGGCACATGACTGGTAAGAAAATGTATTTTGAAACGATTGTCAAAAAGAAAGGAGGAAAGGTACTTTCAGAGATAATGCTAAGGGAGAAATTGTTGGTATTGGTAATATTGTTCATCTAGGAAAAACATTTATTTCAAATGTTTTATTTGTTAAGGTTCTTAAACACAACCTCATTATCATAAGTCAGTTATGTGATGAAGGGTACCTTGTGAATTTTAGGAATGATTTTTTTCTAAAAAGATTTTCTGATGCTCACATTGGTGGATGTAGAATGGATCGAAAAAGTACATCTGGAACTTTTCATTTCTTAGGAGATTCACTAGTTTCTTGGTCTTGAAAGAAGCAACATTCTGTAGCACTCTCCACTGCTGATGCAAAATATGTAGCAGCTGGAAGTTGTTGTGCTCAAGTGTTGTGGATGCAACACACACTCACTGACTATGGATTGAGTTTTACTAAATCTCAAATTTTGTGTGATAACAAAAGTGCCATTTCCCTATTTAAGAACCATTCACATTACTCTCGTGAAAAGAAAATAGATACTAGGCATCACTTTCTTAGGGATCACACACTTAAAGGAGATATCATTCTTCAGTTAATCAGAACGCAAGATCAACTTGCTGATATTTTCACAAAATCTATGCCTTCTGATATATTTTAATACAATAAACAAATGTTAGGAATGATAACTATAATGTAATCATTCTTCATTAACTTCTTGTTGAACTATTCTCCGTACAGTAATAAACTCCTTTTCATAGGGGGAGTACATATTCTTGTAATTTTCTTTATTTTTTAAATGATTTTAAAAAATTTGGTACTGAAATGTTTGGAATGAGACTTTTGTACTAATAATATCGTAGTAATATTTTAGTATTGAGATTTTCACAAGGACATTCTCATACTAAAATTCAAGTAATGAAATTTTTGTACTGAAATCTTTATAATGTTTTTTTGTTTTTTTTTTGTTTTATTCTTTTCGTATTGAGTTTTTCTTACTGAGATTGTTTTTTGTAGTGAGTTTTTCAAACTATGTCTTTTCGTAGTTAATTTTTTTCTTCAAGAAGAATATTACCCATTACGAATAATCCTCCTAAGAAAATCCGAAAGGTATGAATTCATTACTTATGTTTTCATAATCATATTTTACTAGCTGGTGTTTTCTTATATTTTTTTTCGGATTCTATTTTTCTTAAAACCTTGTTTTAATAAAAAAAACTCAAAAGATCGGATTCATGTTTTCTTGAGAATTGGTTTTCAACCATCAGATTAGATGAATGTTTTTTTCAACCGTTAGATGGATTTGGCAGACCAACGGTCAAATTCATTGCCTATTTAAAGGGGACACCAAATGGTCATCCCACATCAGTTTTTCAAGCTCCAGCGTCTCGAAGCTCTGCCTCTCCATTTTACAGCCGTTCCGATCTTTAGCAATCTCTGTTCGGAACTTCCCAGAAGACTTTAGATCCAAATATCTGTGGAAGCAGCTTCTCAAGACATGTCAACCTTCATGCCGATTTATCAGTGGTTAGTATATAGAGAATGGTTGGTTCATCCTGATATCTTCCACAATTATGATTCTCTTATATCAAAGAACATAAAGCTAACATATGGGAAGATGTTGTTGTTTCTAAGCCTGGTAATCAAGATGAAGTATATTCGGAGTTTATTTTATTGTTCTATGAGGAAGTTTCCTTCTTTATGGATGATGGTAGTAATAAATTGTCGTTTAAGTCTTATGGAAAGACTTATAAGCTTTCTTATGCCAAGGCAGCCAGCTTGGTAGGGCTGAAAAATGAAGGAGAAGCCGAGTTAATCGCTCATGTTTTTCCTGATTCAAAGGGAATTTTAGACAAGTAAAAAAGCTTTGAAGGCTCTAGGACTGTCAGATGACAAGGCTCCGAAGATTGCTAGTCTGCCAACAAATTTTTGGATTCTAGAATTATGGGTACAAGGCTTTATCATACAGAGAAAGGGTGACCAATACAGTTTGAAGAAGAGCGAGATCTTTATTCTAGATTTTATGATTAATCTAAGGAAGTTTAATCTGATGAGACACATTCTTATTACCATTGAGAATGTTAAGAAAGGGAATCTGAGAGCTCTGATCGTAATGTTTGTAGATATAATCTCGAAGTTAATAGTTCGGTGCCTTGAGTCTTTCAAGGAGGTTTTCATGTCTAAGCCAAGAGTTTGAAAAATTATGTTGGTGAGTGATGATACCCTTAAAAGGATGAACGTTGCGTTCGACAACAAGACAGGTGAGTTCTTTGATTTTCTAGTTCTAGATGAATCGGTTCTGAATGTTGCTGAACCTGAATCTTCTAAACCATTGAAGAAGTGAAAGTTAAAAGTAGTTAAAGTTGAAGAATAGAATCTTAAAACTAAGGAAGTTCATTCCGCACCTCCAAAACCAAAGAAGAAGAAAGATTACCCTGATGAGGTAGTTTCTAAGTGGAGGGAAGTCAAAGATAAAGAGTGCAAGGGGATCCTCAATTTTTCTTTGACCCTGTGGAGGCTAAGGTCTTGAAGGAAAAGACAGTGGTTGAACTAGAAAAACAAGGGAAAGAAAAATAAACTTAAGAAGAAGATGTCTGAAGCTGAGGCGGTTCAGACATTATTGAAGTTTAATGAGATGGACTCTAGAAACATTCCAGTTCCGAGACCTTTCTCTTTGGAATCTCTACCTGAGACTCCAGGATGAAATTATGTTACTCCGGAGAAGGTAAAAGCTAAGCATGTTGAGGAAGTTGAGCAGTTTGAGAAAGAGGAAGAATAAGTTGCTGAAGGTAGTGGTGAGACTGGAGATCTATTGAAGCAAGTAGAAGATTATAAGGGGACACCGTCGGAACATCTTTCACTCCGAACTTCAGAAGCTGAGTCTTCTAAGATAGTCACTCCAGAGAAGGATGAGGAGAAAGGAGAGCAATAAGTAGCTTAACTTGCAGAGGAATAACATCTTCTATATGATATTGCTCAAATGGAGAATGTAGAGGATGGTGCTCAAAAAGATATTGATGATGAAGACAATGTTGTTCAAGTATCTGATAGTGAAAAAAAACCCCGGAACAGAAATCCATTCTGAAAAAGGAAAATGGAAAGCAACCTGTTGTCGATACCCCGAGCTCAGTGGCTGTAAAGATAAGGGAAGTTGGTGATTCTTCTATGAATAAGGATGTGAAATTTGAAGAATAAATTTCTCCAAGAAAAGTCTCAGATTCGGAGTCATCTTCATTGGGATATGACTTTGTTGTTCAGTCTTTAAAGAAGTTGGTAGGGTCTATTCCGACCTTCTCAAGTATTGAATCAAGATGCCAGATGCTCCAGCATACTTTGAATCAGAAAATAGACTCTGTATCCATGGTTATGGAATAATGTATAGAGATGGAGGCTCAGTTCAAAACTTTTTTTGTCGGCTATGTAGCCCACACAAGTTCTTGTACGAAAATGACTAGTTGGTCGTGGAAAACGGTAGAAGAGATGAGGCTCTTGGATGATTTCCAAGATAATGTTAAAGATGAATTTGAGACAGAAGACAAGAATATAAATGATCATACTTCATCCTTTGATGAAAAGTTGAAAGCTAAGAAGAATTCCCGGATTCAGGAAGACAGAGATCTGAATGGGAAGTTTAATTCTTTTGCTCAAAACTGGAGGAATGAAAGCGATCGTTGGATTGAGGTTGAAGATAATTTGTTAAAGCAAGAACAAATTTTGAAAGCCCAGGAAGAAAATCTTGAAGCTCAGGAAGAAAGGCTTGAATTTCAAAGTGCAAGAATAGTTGTGTTATAGAAGCAAGCTGAAAGAAGACCATAAAGACTTGAAGAAGATAAAGACTATTCTTAACGGTCTCATGTCGAACGAAAAAGATCCAAAATAGACAAATCTGATCTTTTTTTTATCTTAGCCTCCTTGTTTTTGATCTTTCAAACATAATGAAAATCTTTCTTGATCGTTTCTTTTGTTGTTGTTACTAATTTTTTAGGTACTTTTTTATATTTTCCATTCCCTTGAATCGTTTTTGAAAATCACAAAGGGGGAGAAGGAAAACGAACCCTAACAAAGGGGGAAAAGGAAAAAGAACCTTAAAAAAGGGTGAGAAAGAAAAAAAACTCTAATAGTGTTTATCTAAGGGGAAGTTTTTCATTAAAAGAATACATTCTTATTCTTAATGAAATTCGATTCCGGAAATCTAGAATGCGATCCTTAGAGTTTCAAAGCCTAAGGGGGAGTTAGTCGTATTCACCAACATCCATAAGCAAAGGGAGATAAGCTTTATTGTTTTTTCCCTTAGTCTTTCTTTTTCGTAAGGATGTTTGTGCTTTACTAGAAGGGGGAGATTTTAGATTCAATAAGGTTTTCCTTATGACTTTTCCATTCCTTCTTGTTTTGAAAGTCACAAACACCTTATCTTTAAGGAAAATTCCTTTTATATGGAAAATTTCTTTTATAAGGAAAATTTATTTTATAAAGATAATCGCTTTTATAAGGAAAATCGCTTTTATAAGGAAAATTATCCTTATCATATTTTCATTATCTATATCCATATATTTCTTAAGTATAAGAATCAGATTCATTTCTATATTCCCGGAATCATTTAAAACCTTGATATAAAGCATTTTATTTTAAGCTCCGAATTCTGGAGGAGAACTATAATGACTTTCCACTCCGAATTCTGGATACGAACTCTAATAAAGTTCCACTCCTAATTCTGGATATGAAGTCTCATGATGTTTGACACCAAAATCTAATGGCGAATCCTGATTACAAATTCTCATTACGAATTCTGATGACGAAACGTCATTCCAAATTCTCATTCCGAATTCAATTATTAAACATAATCTGATCGTCTTTGCTTTAGACACTTTAATTTTTTAGACTCCAAATATTGTTTTTGTTTAGACTCCGAACTTTCATTTTGCTTATACTTTTATAATTTTTCTACTCTTTAATATTTTTTCTGACACTCCGAACATTTTGAGTTATACGTAAAATGATGTCGTAATTTCTGTTACACTTGTTTTGTTACAAAACAATGTCGGCTATTCTGTTATAAATTAACAGTTGGTTAAGTGACACGTGTACAGGTCCCTCCGATTTTTAAGGAAGATATGACCGTTTGAACGGAGGCCAACCGAGCCTATAAATAGGAGCTCATTTGAAAGAGCTCGATACTGATATTCGACTCATGTGATTACATGCTTGAAGTTATTTCTAGAGAGTGAGGCTCGTATTAACTCTCAATGCTTCGTGCAACTCCGAATGTTGGTGATTACATTCGAGGACTTCCGAGGATAGGAAGATAGAGGTGCGGACTACCTTGAAGTTCGAGGGCTTCCTTGCTGAGGAAGACAGAGGTTCCAACTACCTTGATGTTGAGGGCTTGCGGGGATAGCAAGACAGAGATTATGATCTTCGTATCGAGGGCTTACCCTGGTGTGGGTAAGATAGACTTGCTTGAAAGTATAAATCAAGGGACCTTTATCCAAGGTTGTTGGATACCATTCTCTTTGGGTTAAAATACTTATATCTTGTTACTTGTAGTTTTACTACTTGTTTATTTCCGCTGCATATTGTATTGTAAGGAATATATAACTTTCGTATACTTCCATACTTGTACTCTGTTCTATTTAGATTTTATACGCTTTATGGTATAATCTCATATTGTAATCTTTAGTTAAGTTTCAATTTCCGGATCCATTTTTCTAGAACCTACTTTTGGAATCTCTTTCCAGTTTTAAGCAAGTACATAGGACTTGAAGTTTATAACTTCATTCCTTATTCCATGTATTCAATTGGTGTTATAGGTGTTGTGAATTTGCTTAGTTTAACTTTGTTAAACATAGAACATTCCTTATCGAAGGAAAAAATAGTTATTTGTAATCAACATTAAAGGTTCCAAAGGAATTTTTAAAGTATACAATTAACCCCCCCCCTCTTGTATATTGAGAATCTACATCATTATTTCGATCCTACAGGGATGCCATTCTACAACAGGTCTCCAATGTTAGGGCTGTCAATGTTTCTTCCAATTGGGCATAGGCCTTAGGAGTTCCGGTTTTTATCTCTTGGTCCCCTCCCATTTCTCATGGTCCTGGGATCGAGGTGATTTATCTATAGAGGTTGCGGAAATCTTCGTAACGAGTTCCCAGTTCAAGCATAGTATGGTGGTCATGGGTAGGTTCAACACCCACCCCAGTAGCAGGAATTGTAGGTTAGTCCTTTCTAATAGCAGGGGTAGCGAGCTCCCACTCCACTGAGGGATGATGGTGCGGGATATGGCCGACCACATAGCTCTACTCAAGGACCTCGACCTGGGTGTGTTCTAGGTGGTGGTAGACAACTGAGGGGTAGAGGAGATGGCCATTGATAGTTTCACGTAGCAGGTACAGTAGTTCCTATAGGGCCAAAAGTTGTTTATGGTATGATCAATATTATTAGTAACCTTGCATGTGGTTTGGTTGATTCAAGAGATTAGAAATCCTTTGTTTCACCCAGTCTAGCCAATTCCCTAGGTATAGAAGTATTGAGACTTTATGTGCCTTGGTGTTGAGTACGCCAATTGGAGGTCAAGCCCATCTATTTGATGTTTTTTGGGGAAGTAAAGAGATGATGTGACCGCATTAGTACTATATGGATATTATTACACTATAGATGCATCAATACGGTGTCATCCTAGGCATCGATTCATTGTTTTGTGTTCATGTTGTCATCATCTACTTTTGGATATGGGTCATTTTTTCAGATATAGACGACCATTGTGTATCATTCACTAGAAAGCAGAGTTTTCAAGAAAGTAGCATGAATCAGGATCCACTTCATAATTTATTAGTCGATCTGTCACTAGAATCAAATGACACAAGGATGGATGATGTTCCAGGGGTTTTTAGGGAATTCTTGGATGTCTTCCATGAATTGATTGTGACTCTACCCAATAAATGTGACATTGAGTTTGGGATAGACTTTCAACCTTATGCCTATTTGATTTTGATGGTTCCCTATCTGATGAAGCCTTCTATGTTGAAGGAGTTGGGGATTGAAATTGACGACCTGATGAATAAGGGTTTTATCGAGCCAAATGTCACTATGGGGTGATCCAATATTGTTCAAGAAGAAATCATATGGTTGTATAAGACAATGCATAGTCTATCATAGACTAAATCAATTTATGTCCAAGAACTATTACCCCATCTAATTGATCAACAATCATTTCAAATAAATAAAATAATCAGGTTGGTTCCTTAAGTTCAATTTATGGTCTTTTTATCACTTGTTTATGGTAAAGGGGGACAACATCTTGATGACTATTTCAGGTGCAGGTATGGGAACTTTGAGTTTGTGGTTATGTCGATCGGCGTTACAATCATGCTAGTAGTGTTCATTGTGCCGACGAAATCTATTTTTTGTGATTTCTTAGACAGGTTCATCATCATGTTCATCGAAGAAATCTGGATATACTCAAGATCACAAGGGGAGCACACCAAGCATCTGAGGACAGTCATGGAGGTCCTCCGACACAACTAGATCTACGAAAAATTGTCTAAGTTCATTTTTTGGAAATTATACGTGTACTTCCATGAACATGTGGTGTCCCAAAAGGGGATAGTAGTGGGCCTATCAAAGGTGGAAGTAGTTGCATATTGGTTATCACCTAAGAATGTGGTGGATGTTCTTTGAATTCTGGGTTTGGAAGGCTATTATCAGATGTTCATACCTGACTTCTCTTGAGTTTCAAATTAGTTGATGGCTTTTTCAATAAAATACTACGCATTAATGTGGAGTGAGAAGATTCACAAATCATTTTACTACCTTAAGGAGAAGCTGGTATGTTCCCTAGTGCTTAGGTTTCTAGAAGAAGTGGTGTCTTTCAAGGTGTTTTCTGATGCTTTCAAGATAGGTTTGGGGTGTGTGCTAATCCAGCTATGAGAAGTAATGTCTTATAGGTATAGGAAGGTAAATCCACACGTATGTAACTATGCCACCAATGATCTGGAGCTTTCATTGTTAATGTTGATAATGAAGTTGTGTTGGAATTACATCGTCATAGAGCACATTGTGGTCTTCACATATCACAAGAGCATACAGTATATCTTCTCCCTATTAGACTTGAACACGAAACAATAGTGGTGGATGGAGACTATCCATGACTAGAACTTCAATATGTAATACAATTTAGGAAATGGGAACATGGTGGTTGATTCCTTGAGAATGAATTCAGAGAAGGAGGTAGTTCGGGAATCCATGGATACTTGGAAGGCAATGGGGGGTGACCATTTTATATCTATATGTGAGAGTAGATGGAATTAGAGGCTATCTATTTCAGATGATAGTGCAGTCTACCTTAGTGTGGAAGGTGGAGGGATCTCAATGGGGAGACTCAGTGACTGAATTGATGTGTGGTTGCACTGTCCTGGGTGATGCTATGAATGGATGGACATAGTATTGAAAGAATATAATGATGTGATGTAGGAAATTATTTGTCCCAATAAAAATGCGTCAGTTTGTAGGTTGTGTGTTTCGTAGCTCACCCTTGTAGGTGCATCAAAGAGTCTCTAAGATGTAACAGGGATTATGGGAACGGTTTTGGTGGCTCGGGGTGAAGCGGCCAGTGGTGGAGTTTATGGTAATGTGCTTAGGGTTTCAGTAGGTGAATGCCATGTAATGTGTACCTGAAGGTTTGTTGAATCCCTTATATGTTCTCGAGTGTAACTGAGATGACATCTCTATGGGTGTCATCATAGGATTACCCAGGACACATGGAGGAAGTGATGCTCTTGGGGCAGGAGTGGACCTATTGATGAAATTGGCACACATCCTTGAAATCAAGGAGTCAAGTGCAGTATAGGCATTTGGAATGAGGTGCGTGTACAACATGGTTTTAATATATGGTGTTATAAGAACCATTGTCTCATATTGGGATACAAATTAAATGTCATTATTATGGAGGGGATTATATCATGCTTTTGGGACTCAACTATGTTAAGCACTGGTTTCCACCATTAAATGTGTTGGTAGAAAGAGAGGACTATCTAGACAATGGAGGATATGCTGCATTCATGTGTTCTGGACTTCGGAGTATCGTGGGTATGGAACATTCCTCTTGAAGAGTTTCCATACTATAATAACTATCACTCTAACTTTGGCATGGAACCGTTATAATACTTGTACGGAAGACCTTGTGGTTCAATTTTATGCTCAATAGAAGTTGGGAGGAATGAGTTCATGGCCTAGAGGTAGTGTAGAGAACAATAGGGAAGCTTTAGCTTGTGAGTGAGATGATGATAGAGTATTATGACCTATAAAATTCATATGTCTATCATAGGAGGAGGTCCCTGGAGTTGAGGATTAAGACCATGTTCTATTGAAGGTTTCCTCTTAGTGTGGTCAGTGGAGGATTGATAGAGGAATTCAGCTTTCTGCTAGGTTCATCAGACCTTTCGTGGTGTTGTGATGAGTTGGGGAGGTGGAATTTCATCTAGAATTTACACCATGGTTGGAGAGGATCCACAACTTCTTCCATTTCTCTCAACTTCATCTGTATCTACACGAGGACTCCAATGTCATCTACTCAGGAGAGTTGGATATCGAGGATTACTTAATGTTTGTATTGCGACAAGTAAGAATAGAGGTTCGAAAGGAGAAGTTTCTTTGTGGACATACCATCCCTTTGGTTTGTGTGTTCTAGATGCATGGTGGCCTCTTAGAGAGTACTTCAGAGTGGGAGGCCTATATGCGTGCCCAGTATGCAGAACTATTCTGAGTTTTTTTGACAACCCTACTCATTATTACACACATAAACATGATTTATTAAATAAACCGTACTTGATACAACATATAAGATTGATATGTATAGTGTATTCGGAGCAGAGAAACATTACATAACAACATAGAACATAAATCACACAACATATTTATTGAAAACTTCTTTTATATAACCACAACATTCCCTCGTGCCTAACATTACATGGGATATCTTGAGGACATAAATGAGAAAAGGGTGAGCTATAATGGCCATTTTGGGAGTAAAAAAGTCATACAACGAAGAAAACAATACATGTTAGTCTATAGGAATATCAATAGAGCATAAGAGAAACATTAACATAATGGCATGATATAGCATGATTATCATAACAAGGAAATTGGGCAACATCACTTAACATGGTATTAGTATGTGCCCAGGCTCATTGCACATGGATCACGAGTAAACCTTCATTGCACTTGAATTTGCATGTGTAAATACTCATGGAACTTCATGAATCATGACACAAATCTTTTCATCATGCATTGGATCACTATCTGGGTGCACCCTTTTTAATCATTTCATTCCATGCAAAAGTGTGCCACATAGATCATACAACATGGATTCAATAAACATCATAATTTATTCCACGATAAAGGAAGGTATAATTAATACATCAAACTTCATAATCAATAATTAAATGTGCATAATTTTTAATACCCTTGATAGGGTAAATGGTCATGGTATTCACTAAATAATGATATTGGTTTGGAAATTCATGGTGTAATTTCGTCAGCATTACGACCTGACATAAGAATTCATAAAAATTGATTATGAGAGAGAAAGGTGTGTAAAATCTTATTTACATGAAATTGAATGTAAGGATTTCATATATATACATTTCCAAACATGATTAATGTAATTTATATTCATGATACAAAAGAATTTATTTAATGTAAATGTGGATAGAGAATTTCCTCAGTGAATTTTGGCATGGTAACGGGTGTACATGGGAGGCATTAATGAGAGAGAAAGGAATCACTAATTAATACAAAAAAATAGGTAATTATGGGGGAGGTGAAAAATCATACCCCAAAATTTATAATGGAAAATAAAATGGTATTTCATTATTAAGAATCATCAATAAAATTAGAACGTAAGGAATCCCATACTTGGAAGTGCGATCCCAAAGGCTTGGTAGAGGCTTGAAAGAGGCTTATTGGGAGCTTGGGCACCTTGCTAGGATTATAGAGAGATGAGGGAAGATTTTCGTCGAGTTCCAAAGGTTATGAGTGAAGAGTAAGTGGGAGCATGGTGGGTTTATATATTAAAAGAGAGTGAATTCTTTATTATTGAGGTTTGGGACACCACAAATTAAACTTGTCAAAACCACAAACCAACCCTTGGTTTTTTCCCATCGTTTTTGGAAATGTGGAATATAAAACATTATTTGATAATTACAATTACCCAACATCTTTCAATATTAGAATATCTTATGTGGAGGTGAGTCACACTCTCAAGGAAATCAATTTAAAAAGTTAAAAAGTTTTATAAGTCGTGGAGGGTCCACTAGTGATTTTGAAAATAAATAAAAAAAAATCACATTATTTTAATGGTAAGACATCTATTAACTGAAAATAATGTTTATATAATTTTATTACAACACTCTTGGGTCTATATAATGTCATAAAACACATCATATATTTAAACTGTATTTAATTGTTACCCAAATATTCGACAGTCTCTGAAAATTATGAAAATTTTTACATTGGATAATTTCAACATCTTGATTAAAAAATAATATTCATTTTATCTAAATAATTTTCTAAATATTTGAATTTTTTCTTTTATAATAAATGCGTCATTTATCAAAAATTCCTGAGTTTTGACAAAAATGGCTTTCTATCATTAATAAAAATTTCAATTTTATTCATAAAAATTATACAATCATTTAAATTTAATAATAAGTAATTTAGTAATAATATTATCACTAAAATATTATTTATTTCAAAAATACTTAAATTCATCAATGTATATTTCTTAATTGGATAATATATAAAAATTCTATTTTTTATTTAAAAACTATTTACAAAGTAAAACTAATAGAATGAATGTATATTATATATAACAAATAATGCACATAATCATAGTTATAGGGTCTGGTTACATAACACATTATAACCCCTTCATAATAACGAAGGGTAAGGTGTGTTATAGTGACTCACTCTTGTCATGGGTCTAATAACATCGCTCGGGTGAAAATCTCTATCAACATCCAATTCTCCCATAGGCGGTTCCTCTGAAGCATAAAGTTTTGATGTGTGGCTTGGGAATGGACAAGAGAGAAGCCCAATGACATGAACTCCTTTCCGAGTTTTGAAAAATGGGCTTTATATGGAGCAATTCTACTAGATGATTCTACTGCTTCCTTTGTCTGAGTAAATTGGATTTCATAAATCCCTATATGTGTACTAATCATTTGATCAGTCACAATTCTAAACACTATTTTTAGATCAAAAAACCTAAAACCAAATATGTTCATATGTTATAAAATCATTTTACACAATAAGACATTTTGTTATATCAATAGTAATTTTACTAATAAAAGTTTTGGTTATTACAATTACCCCCTTAAGAAATTTTCCCCTCAAAATTTCTTTTTCCCACAAAAAATCATATGTGGGTAATTTCACCTCATCACTTCATCTGGTTCCCCTAAAGATTTATAAATCTTGTGGTTTCTCCATAACAACATGAAGAGGTTCAATGTATTATTTTATATAACTTGTTCTATATAATCTAAGCTCATTGCAGGCTTCTCTTCATAGGAGAGTTCATTTTCCAATGCTACCACATCTATATTTTGTACATGTGATGGGTCATGTATGTACATCCATAAGAGTGATACATGGAAAAATCATGTATTTGAGATAGGTTTCATGGGTATTCTAATCAATACTCCACTACTCCAATGCGATCAAAGATCCCAAAATGGCTGATGTACCTTGGACTAATAATTCCCTTGTTTTCAAATCACATAACCTACATCCACGATGATATTAATAGGAATACCATGTCTCCAACATCAATATCTAGGTCATATTGATGATTATCATCATATATCATTGCATGACTCTAAGAATATTTAATGTGTTTCTAGATGGACTTATCCTTCTACACGATTTATTCGACCATTTCCGGACCTAGGAGTTTTCTCTTCCCCAATTCATCCCAACATGTTGGTGTTCTCCACCTATTTCAATATATGCATTTATAAGAATCCATTTGGATTCCATAGTGGAAATTTTTATTATAAAATAACTCAACCAAAATAATATGTTGATCCCATCCTCCTTGTAATTCCATTGAGTATGCTCTAAACATGTCTTCATGTGTTTGGATAGTTCCCTCAGATTGGCCATCTGTTTAAGGAAGACAAGCCGTACTAAAGTTCAGCTCAGTATTTAGAGCGTGTTGAATACTCTTCAAAAACATGGAGGTGAATGTTGGATCTCGATCAGATATAATAGATAGTTTTACATCATGCATCCTTACCATGTCTCATATATATATATATATATATATATATATTCCAGTTGATCTAGTGATAAATCCTTTTGAATTGCAAAGAAGTGTGCAGTATTTGTAGGACGATTCACAAAAACCCATATAGCATGCTTTCATTTGGATGTCTTCATAATTTCAATGAAAAATCCCATGGTGATGTTCTCCCATATCCATGATGGTTTGCGTAATGTTTTCATCATCCCCCTAGACTTCTACCTCTCATCCTTCACTTTCCGACATACCAGACACATTGATGTTTACTTAGTGATCTCCTTATTCATGTTATCACTCCAATAATTCTCCCAGAGATCTCAATACATCTTTGTGTTTCCTATGTTAATTGAGAATCTTTAAATATGTGCATCATCCAAGAGTTCATTGTTTAACATTAGATTCGATGGAACACATATTATTCACCCAAATCTCTCAATTGCTTCTCCATTGACATTGAACTATGGGAATTTCAATTTTCTAATAGTTTCCATCTTCTTCTGAATTCCCACATCATCCTTTTTAGCATCCATTAACCATTCAAAAAGAGACATTTGAGAAATATTTTGTGAAAGGATTTATTTTTTTCCCTTATTTATGATTCACATGTCCATATTCATCAAGTATAAGAAAATATTATCATTTTCAATTCTAATAAATGATAAAATTGTTGGTTCCTTTCTACATAAAGCCCCCCAAAACCTTTATATCTTTCATAGGGTTGTAATATATTGACCAATAATTGTTTTTGATCATATCTAACCATTATTTGTTTTGTATCTTCAACTAATTATATGTGAATATATACATGAGGCTTTTCTGATCCATGTATTTTTCACACTTTTCTATAAAGATGAAATGTTGTAAAATTTTCAATGAAACGATCATTATAGCCAACTCCAGTTCATGTGTTAGATATTGTTATTCATGAAAATTAAATTTCATTGAAGCATAGGTAATGAGTTTTACATTTGGCATAAACACACATCCTAGGACCTTCTTTAAAGCATCACCAAATACCATAAAAATTTCTACAATTTTGGGTAGTCTGAGCATGTGTGCAGTGATAAGCCTCCTTTTCAACTCCTTGATGCTCTCTTCACAATCATCACTACAAGAAAACTTCACTCCCGTAAATGATATCCTGGTAAGAGGGTTGGACATTCATTATAAATTTCTCACAAATCACCAAAAATTTGAAACTAACACCTTGAAGCTACAGATATCACTTACCGATGTTGGCCTCATAAATCCCTCAACTGCAGCAATCTTAGAGGGATCCATAGATATCCCATTACCTATGATGATATGATCCAATAAAAAGACCTCCTTCAACCATAACTTGTACTTTTTGTACATTTCATATAACATCTCTTTTCAAAAGGTCTCTAGTACAGTGCTTAGAGGCTCCTTATGCTCTTCCTTTGTTTTGAGTATATTAGAATATCTTCTATAAATACTACCACAAATTTTGTCGATATATTATATAAAGACTCTACTCATCATGTACATTATGATTTATGGGGTATTAGTGAGTCCGAAAGGCATTAAATTTAATTCATAGTGCCCATAACTTGTATGAAAAGCAGTCTTGAAGATATCATCCTTCTCCCTTAATTAGCCCTATCCTGGTTTCAAATCCCCCTTGAAAAATTATTGTTCTCCAGGTAGCTGATTGAAAAATTCATAAATTCAAAGAAGATGATACTTTTTATTTATCATGATTTTGTTGATCTCACGATAATCATTACATAGGCGCAATGAACCATCCTTTTTCTTGATGAAGAGGATGGGTCCACCCCATTGTGAAGAACCTTGTTATATAAACCCTTTATCTTGATTCTCATGTAGTTGTTTCTTCACCTCCCCAATCTCCACCACAACCATTCTATATGAATTCTATGATATTGGAAACTCCTCAGGTATAAGGTCAAATGAGAATTCCACATCCCTTCTAGGGGGATGACCAGGAAATTGATTGGTAAAGACATCAGCGAATTCCCTCTCAAAAATCATTTCTTCGAGGATTATTTTTTCCTTAGACATAATCATATAAGAAATATATTCATGATCGTAGGGTAGAAATATCCACATTTTAGATGATGTATATAAATAATATTTCTCTTCCTCTTTTCACTTGTATGGAATCTGAGGCAGTTTCTCCATATGATGATTAATTTCCCTCTCATGGAAATTTATGTTGCCTCTATATAAGGAAAGTCGATCCATGCTAATAATTCCATAAACTTACCCCATAGGGAGTATTAATATATTCTCCGGGATGTTCAATACACAAATTATGTCCGGGGAGGAGTAATATTCATAGGTCCAAATGATTGCCCCATTTGTCGTACTCACCGATATCTTTACTTCCATGACTTGTGTTGGTGTTTGGATTATTCTACTAAAATTTATGGATACAAAATAATGTGTAGAACTAGAATAAAAAAGTATGTTCTATATTGTTGAATAAATAACTAGAATACCTTCCTCCACTTCATTTTCAGTGTTCACATCATCAGTAGTGATGAACAAAGCTCACCCATACTGCCAAAGAGGTGGTTGGTTGCCTCAAAAAACCCTTGGATTAGGGAACTGATTTTCAAGGTGCCATTGATATTTGCATTTGAAGCAAGGAATAATGTGTTGAGGGTCGAATGGATCATTCCACTCTTCTGTTGCAGTGAAAGGTGTTTCTTATCAGTAGTAAATCACTAGGATCCCATCTCTTACACACCTAAAAAAGTTCCTCATCCACTGCATGAAATTTCTAGGGGTCTAATTTTTGCACCTTTGGAAAGTGGGGTGATGTATTTTCTTTGCACCGTTGGATTTATAAATTAGAAAACCAGAATATAAGTCAGCCTTATGCTTATTCTCCCTTTGATACCCGAGAGATTCTCCGATCTCTGTTTCGAACTTGATGGGACATCAGACAATTTCCTCATATCTATCAATGTCACAGATCACCAGGGCTTTCCATAGGATAGGTTTTATCCCTCCAAAGAAGTGGTCAACCTTGTATATGGGGGTAAAGACCAAGCTGGAGGACTACCATTCATTCCTTGTGATGTTTTCCACACACTCTTTCATGGATTCGTCATATTTGTTTTCTTGAGGGAATGGAAGTTCCTTCCCATTTTATGTCAGAGGGTGTGATGAAAATATTTACCGATTTTTTTGGAAATCCTATCATTATAATGACTCGATCTCTTCTTATGGATTTGTATTTTTGATCAATTTACACCATTTATAGGCTTCACCACCTTATGATAAGTAGCCAGAAGAACCTTCTCTTGTTCATAACAATGAAGGATCAAGAACATCTTTTCAATGGAGTTGATCTATAGTTCGGCAATTGAGGGATCGAATGATCCATTAAAGGTAAGAGGCCTTTGTCCCATTAAGCTCTTGATTGCAACTTGTTCTTTCATAGGGGGTGGGTGAGGGGGTTGAACGTTCCTCTTGACTCATGTTTCTATTCAAAGAATTAGTTAACTGAGAGAGTATCATGAAATATTTCTTGATTCCACCTCCAATTGGATTGTGTATCTCATTAGAATAGGTAACACATTGATCACCACATCAGTTGTTATCACGTGTCCTCATATTATTGGCCATTGGCCAGAATATAAGGCATGTTAGGGGTAACACATAATTCATAATCCAAGGATAAAAAAGGTTGGCTTTCAAATAACTTTAATTTCTTTAACTTATGAATCTATAGGCCTCAATATATGTTATAAAAGATCTACTTCCCAAAATTTACTCTTAGGGAACTTTTTTTATTCCATAATAATGGTTCATAATAATCTTGTGAATTTACTAGTGAATATCCCCTAGGAGTGTTGTAACCAGGAGTGCAGCAAGCCACATTGTCGTGTACCAGGATACCCTCGGTCAAGCCCGAAACTCCTTGTCGATGTTTTCACTCCTTGGTACATCTGTGACAGATCCACCTCTACCTGATCATATCCAGATAGAGATTTATTTTAATGATAGGGAACTTAATCAATACTCACTATATTTTCGGTATGTTTTTATTATACATCATCTTATCTCTATGGATTCACTAAGGTTTTCTAATCCTAATCCCAAAAATAACTAAACATATCCTCTGATATAAACTATAACCACCCTGCTCATTATTACAAAATTAATCATGATTTATTACATAAACATCCATTGATAAAATATATAATATTCAAATTTCTAGTGTCTTTGAGGCTTATGAACATTACATAACATCATAGAACATAAAACAAACAACATCATTATTGTATACTTCCTTTATATAAAAACAACATTCCCTCGTACCAAACATTGAATGGGATAACCTGAGGACATACATGTGAAACAGGTGAGATATAAATCGCAATAAGGGAGTAAAAATGGAATAAAATGAAGGATACAATACATTTTAAGTAATATTATTATCAATGGAGCATGAGAGAAACATGAACATAAAGGCTTGACACAACATAATTATCATGAAATGGAAATGTGGAAACAAAACATAACATGGCATTAGTATGGACCACAAATCATTGCACATGGGGCATCATTAAACCCTAATTGAAATTGGTTTAGCATGAGTATACCATCATTTCATTTGACGTATCATGATACTAATCTTTATCCATCCCATTGGAGAGCTGTCTAGGCGCACTGTTGATAATCATTTCATTTCATGCATAAGTGTTCCACATAGATCATACAACATGAATTCATCAATCATCATAATTTATTCCACCATAAAGGAATGTTTAATTCATACATGAAAAATTATAATCAATAATTAAATGTGAATAATGGTTAATACCCTTGATAGATAAATGGGCATGGTATTCACTACACAATGACATGGCCTTGGAAAATCGCGGTGCAATTTCGGCATCATAACAGCATGACATAATAATTTATAAAACTTTTTAATGATACGTAAAGGGGTTATTCATAATATGTACATTAAATGGAATATAATGGTTTCATATAAATACATGTCCCAAAAAATAAGTAATGTAATTTAGATTCATAATTCTAAATAATTTCTTGAATGTAAAAGAGGTGAGAGTAATTCCTTACAGAATTTATGCATGTTAACGAGTGTACATGGGAGGAATTAATGGAGATAAAGGGGTATCAAATCATTCAAAAATAAATAGGTGATTAATGGGGTGGATAAAAATAATACCCCAATATTTATAATTGAAAATAAAAATCCATAACAGTATTAAGAAACATGGATAAAATGAGAACGGAAGGAATCCCTTAGTTGGAAGTGTGACCACAAAGGCTTAAGAGAGGCTTGAGAGAGGCTTATAGGGAGCTTGGGGAACCATGGGAGGATTATAGAGTGTGAAGGGAAGATGTTAGGATATCTCTAGAGTCATTGAGTGAAGATGATGTGGGATCTTGGGTGGGTTTCTATAGGAAAAGAGAGTGAATTCTTTATTATTTATGTTTGGGACACCAAACATTAAACTAAACAAAACCACAAACCATCCCATGGTTTTTGTCCTCTTTTACGAAGTTCAGTATAAAAAATTATTTTATAAGGAAAATTTTATAACATCTTAAAATATTAGACATTCTTATGTGGAGGTGAGTCATATTCTCAAAAAAATCAATTTAAATAGATAAAATGTTTTATAAGCCTTGGAGGGTCCACTAAAGCATTGTAAAATAAATAAAAAAACACAAAATCGCATTATTTTATTTTTAAACCATTTATTTACCAAATATAATGTTTATAGTATTTTATTATATCACTATTTGTTCATTACGATGTCATAAAACACATTAAATATTGAAACAGTATTTATTTTGTACCAAAAAATTCGACTATCTTAGAAAATTATTTAAAATTAACATTTGGATAATTTCAACATCTTGATTCCAAAAATAATATTTATTTTATCTAAATAATTTTCTAAATATTTGAATTTTTACTTTTAAAATAAAAACTGACATTTATTTATAATTTATGAGTTTTGAAAAAAACGTATCTCAAACAATAATAAAAATTTCAATTGTATTAATAAAAATTATACGATCATTTAAATTTTGATAAAAAATAGTTTAGTAATAATATTTGATTAAAATATTATATAATTAAAAAATCCATTAATTTGTCAAAATAGATTTCTTAATTGAATATTAACTAAGAAAATCCTATTTTTTCTTAAAAAATATTTACAAATTATCACTAATAAAATGAATTGATATTCTCTATAAAAAATAATGCACATATTCTTAGTGCTAGGGTCTTGTTACGTAACCCGTTATAACACCTGCATAAGACTGAAGGGTAAGGTGTGTGATGTTGACAGACTCTTGGGTGGATTGGATAACATTTTTCGGGAGGTAATCTCTATCAAGTCCCACTTCTCTCGTAGGTGGATCCTCTCAAGCTTAACATGTTAAAGCTCGACTAGGGAATGGTCATGAGCGATGACCAATGATGCCACCTTCTTTCTGAGCTCCAACAAATGGGATTCTTATGATGCAATTCTACTAGATGAGGCAATTTCTTTCCTTTTCTATGTAAATTGGATTTGTTAATGGCCTATATTTATACTAATTATGGGATCAGTCACAATTCATAATAGAATTTTAAAATCCAAAAACATAAAACCAAGGAAGTCCATATGTTATATAAAATTTTTAAATAATAATACATTTAATTAGATCATTAGGAATTTTCATTAATAAATTTCATGGTCATTATAGTTTTTCTCTTGTGTTTTTCTTTGTGAATTTATAATTATGTAATGTTTATCCTCATTGTTGTAAGATATGTTGTTTCACTATTCTCTAAATATGTGTGCAGGGTCCTGAATAATCCACACAGGAGATTCTACCCAAATTCCCCAATGAATTGGGGAGAATAATAGAGAAAATTCAAAAGCAAGGAAAAATTGGACCGGTCCGTAGACCGGTCTGAAGATAATGTCGTGTGAGCAGCTCCGCGGAGCACTCCCTTCGTGAACCACTATCATTCGTGAAACGGAGGCGGTGATCCCTCACAGGCGCGAGGCAGGATGGGCGCCGAATCGGTCTATTATTGAGGACCACCCGAGCCATGCACCGCATCAACCGGTTCAAGACACCACCTCTGTCGTTCGTAGGATGGAGGCGGAACCCTCCACGGCTGCGATGCACTCTCTAAGTTCGGTTCGTGGAGGAGAAGCGTTCAATACCCACCATGAATCGGGGATTATACAAGATAGCTATAAACCATGTATTTGGTCATGGGCATCCGCAAAAGGTGACGTGTGGCCACAGATACATCCATTTCCCCACTTTATAAAAGGAGACCGAGGGGAAAGGAGAGGGGATTCAGAGATTCATATTTGGAAGATTCGAAGGCGGGGGAAGAGAAGAGAGATTAGATTCGGGAGGAAGGATTTTGATGGAAGGTTAAGGATTTTGCAAATAGCGAAGTTCCAGTTTGTGAACTACAGCAGGTATAAACCTGGGAACAAACAAATAAGGATCTGAAAACGCATAATAAATTGGTGAACCACAAACCTAAACAACATACAAAAGGAAACCACGAACCATGGCCCCTTCGCAGATGCACTCCCCACAGAGCAGGGGGTTTATGCCTCTTTTCTAATCCACCACACCTTGTAGCACCCTCCTACGTGGGCAAAGCCTCAACCCACGAACCACCGATCGGCACCGCCCTTGGTCGCTGCTTCTCGTGAGGACCCCTATGCGTACACCCCTGGTACACGAGTCAAACCCAAATCCACGAACCACCGTAGTTCGTGTGATGCTCTCCAAACCGCGAAGCACCCTAGATCGCGGGATGCCCCTCAGTCCGCAGAACACCCTGGTTCGCGGACAGCTTCTCCAGCCGCGTAGCACCTTCCTACGTGAAGCGTGCCACCACTCCTTTGTACGTGTGGCCCATCGGAGCCTTCAATGTTTCCATTCCACGAGCCAGATAAAATCCTTCCTATCCTACCCGATCCTCCGCGACCCCCTCATGGGTCTACCCGTCGGCCCCGAGCCGAGGCCTCCACCAGAGCCACCAGATCCGTGTGGTGTAACTTTCAGGTTCATCAACGTGTTGTTTTGAGTTCACAGTCCCATGGTAAATAGAGGTGATGGGGTTTCCCCATCCCTTGACCAGATTTCCCAAACGTTCCTAGATTCACATTCCGATGGTAATGTGGAGTCTTAGCTCGGGAACCCCTTTTCCGCCCCTCTACTTGTTAAGGGATCCTCTGGGAGAGTAAAATACCCATCAGCAAGAAGCCCTCATGCATTGAAAGAGATGATATGGGCACAAGAGAACCCTCTTTCCCTCTCCCGCTATGCTTTGTCGCCCTGGGCCTCCTCAAAGTGTAAACCCCAATATGACACTATGGGCTGCCACATGCGTAAACCCCACTCCACATCTCACAGACGCACCTTTCGCGACGTGATCCTCTGGTCCTTGGTGCTTATTGTTTCTCACACAGAGCATGACTCATGTGGGCTTAGAGTAAGCATCAACCATGAAATCCTCTCATGGGCCTCGTCAGAGTGTAAGCCCCAATCCAGTGTTCTGGGCCTCCTTAGAGTGGAATCCCCACTCAGCAAACTACATGTAATTTGATCCCTACCTCCTAGATAGGGTATGTCATAAGCCTCCACGAGGTTCAAGCCCACTACCCATTGGACCCCCGGTCCATCTTCATGTCATTTCTCTGACACTCATGTGAGCTACGTGGACTTTGATCCCTGCCTCCTAGGAAGGGTACGTAAGAAGCCTCTAAGAGGTTCAATCCCAACAACCAGTCTATCCAATTATCCTCACATCGGTTCACCGCGCTACTCCTAGTGCCGCCTCAAGCAAGTTCCGACTCTTCGGGGTCATTAATCCAACGAGGTATGGTAAAACTCGGTCATAAATGATTCTAAACCCCTGCGTCCAGTTGACCATTACCCACCAAGGATAAATCCATGGATACTATGTTTGGGTATAAACCAAAGATTCGTAAACATATGAATACGTCTTAAATCTATAAGAGAGTCTCGGAACATGCAATAAGTTCACCCCAAAATGGGTTCAATGAGCCCAAATTCCCATCCTATCGACCAATGTGAGTTTTTAAGAGTCACTGGTCACACCATCTAGAAAACGACTGCCTTTGGAAAGCAGGTCCATCCATCATTGGATATGGAACTGTTGGGTGGTTTGAGGCCGAAAACCGAAAACCACGAAACAAAAAATGGTTAACCCGACGTGAATCTTTAACCAAACATGAAGGGTTTAACCTAATCCCACATTGTTCCCCCTTTTACTCACAAGGTGGGCCAAGAAGGGTCATTGAATGCGCATGGGATCATGAGATTCTACTTTGATAGGTTTGCTGCTTATACTTGATAAAATGATTTGTACGTACTACCTTCAGAACTCCCTTCGATCCAATGGCATCACAAAGGTACTCACAAGTGCGCGCTTCCAACAACACAAGGACCAGACATCCTCACCTATGGAGGACCCCGTCACCCACCCAATGTATTAAACACTGGGTCTTGGATGCGCTGATCTGAGAGTACCACGTGAATGGTACTCTCCCAACAGTGGAGGCGGCCATGCACGCCCTCCAATCTACCAGAACTCGCCAATCGCCCGCCCTGTAGTGGCTGCAAAGGTAGTTCCAGACAACCCCTGTTTCTATCTCCAACCGTTTCGGGAGTCAATCCCCCGAACGGGACAATGCGTACCTCCCTTACCTTAGGGAGGCGAATGAGGTCGACGTTGAGGACTCCATCCCCAACGAATGGGGGTTCCGCTCCAAGGCCCCCACTAGCGGACGTCATCGCGGTCATGCTGCGACCCAACATCCTCGTGCCAAGGAGGATGTTTACCAGAGAATTCAGGCCCACTCTCCCCGAGCTCTGGCCTCTTGTACCACCCGATGAGGGCGGCAGACATACAATCGGGGACCAGTCATCACCCTGGTCCCTGAGGAGGAGCTCTGCTGCCCAGCCACAGAGAGGTACCACAAACAGGCACCTACATCTGTTCGCTCCTCCCGAGCCTGCCATCCAGATATGGAAGTATCATACAAGCCAACACGTATCCCCGCCGAGCTCCACCAAGCCTATCGCTCACGTATGACAGAACATACTCTGTATGCACCTCTCCCTTCCCAGGGTTGTGAAACCCACTAGCTTGATGTGGTGGTGACCCAGCGCCTATAGGACCAGCTCCTAGCAGATGCTTCTGATGCCCGCCATCCTGGCATGGTGGCGATCAACAAAGCCCGCCACCCAGAGGTGGCGTCCACTCATAGGCGGGCTCGACTCCCCGCCAACAAAGTCCACTGACATGATATTGTGGGAAGCCAATATATGTAGGGAAATCTCCCTACGGATGCAAGTAAAGTCCGCCACCCCGATGTGGTGGCCCACGAAGAGACAACCCAGTATATCCTAACACAAGGGCAGATTCATTTACCTGCCCCGCCACAGGATAATTGTTAGTACCCACTGACCACTGGAGGACCAGAGTAGGATATTCCTACTCTGATACCATAATGGGCCTTCATACCCGTTCCATCCAAAGATGTCTCTCTACATATCCTGGCAATAATGGAGGAGCAGGTATCGATCCCAGATCATATCTTGAAGACTTTATAGAATGTAATTGCATCGGCGGAAATGGAAAGGACTCGGGCCCCTGATCCCATTTCCCCAATTGAGGCGACTCATCTAAGAGACGAGATAGCTACCTCAGAGCAGATCTGCATCCCTGCTTCTGCCCAGGAGGGTCACTGGCTATATTCCGTGATGCAAGGGCATCCGGATCGAGCAGCTTCACTTGTTCCAACTGGGGGACACCCATCCATCACGGTAGATTCTCCAATGCAAGCATATATCCATGCATAAAGTCAATATGTTCATCAGCTTATCTCGATGGAATCACGGGACCCAATTAGATAGGGACCCAAATGTGAAGTCCATTATCAACAGCAAATGGTCCCGGCTACCCACAAGAATGCACCCCGAACGCGCCGAAGGTAACCATAAAATAATGAGTGGGTTCATGACTCCGCTCTGCTAGAAGCTGGGGTTCCCAATACCGCAAAGCACACATCAAAGGATCGAAACCCTATCCACCCATTACCATATTATGGGAGTGGCAGTAGCAGTTGCAAAGGTCCTCCCTTCAATGTCGCTACCAGCAGCTCTGATGGCCCTCCCTAGAGCACCTGTTGGGGCCTCCCCCGTGGGCATAAAATGATCGATCACAAGAGATCCTCTTTTGATGCGATTCACGGAAACCCTCCACGTGACCAGAAGATTGAGAAGAAAGAAGGTCTTCCAATTTCTATGGTCCACCCTAAAGGTTATCCCAGGGGTATACACTTCAATCACTCTCCATGCAGTGGGACCACAGATTGTGATAGTAGTCCTCACTATCATAGTCGCAACTATGGAGGCCCTCCTCGTAGTGACGTCTCATCACGACAAGAAGGCCCTACCCTTGTCGTGGCCTACCCTGAAGGTCCCCCCCTAGGGGTTACGCTGCAACGGAACTCTATGCAGCCAGGCATCAGATCACGGTGGTAGTCCTCACCACCCTGATAAGAGAGGCCATCCCCATAGAGACGTCGAGCAACGAGAAGGCCCTCCCCTCGGTTCAGTACTTTCTGGAGGCCCTCCCCAGGATGTATCCCACAGATATTCTCCCTGCGGCAGTAGTAATGGTAGTCCTCTCCCTTTCCACAGTAGTAACGGTAGTCCTCGCCATTTCCGCAGTTGTGATGGTATTCCTCACCACCATGGCCGCCATTGTGATGGTCCTCCTCACTTTGGCCCCATGAAACAAGAAGGTCATCCCCTTGTCGCCTTGTGCCCTGAAGGTCCTCCCCAGGATTCACATGGAATGTCAAACCATGATGGTCATCATCACCATGATGGTAGTTGTTGTGAAGGTCCTCCCCAAAATAATTCTACGTAGCCAGAAGGTCCTCCCCTTGCTGCGACATGCCTTGGAGGTCTTCCCCAGGGTGTGCACTACAAAAGTCCTCTATTCAGTGAAGCCTCTAGTAGAAATGGTAGTCCTTTCCATTGCCACAGCTGTGATGGTAGTCCTCGCCACCACGAATTCCATTGCAAAGGTCCCCCCCGCATTGGCCCCATGCAACAAGAAGGTCATCCCCTGGTCATTGTGTGTCCTGAAGTTCCTCCCTACGATGCACATCGAACGTCAATCCATGATGGTCATCCTCACCCTGATGGTGGTTGTTGCGAAGGTCCTCCATGTAACGACGCTACGCATCCAGAAGGTCCTCCCCTTGCTGCGACACGCCTTGGAGGTCCTCCCTGGGTTGTGCACTGCAAATGTCCTCTATGCAGTGAAGCCTAAAGAAGTAATGGTAGTCCTCACCATTTCCGTAGCTGTGATGGTAGTACTCGCCACCACGGTAGACATTGTGGAGGTCCTCCCTGAAGTGACATATCATATCGACAGTAAGGTCATCCTCCTGCCGAATCAAGCACCGAAAGGCCCTCGTTTGCCGAGGAACTCAGAAGGATGGGATCAAGCATGTCAGATTTCCAGTTAGTCGTCGATGACATCCTTCTGCAACCAGGAGATTTTCCAGGGTCGTTCTCATCCTCTAAAACCACCTCAGAATAACCCACATAATGACTCATCACCTACCGGTCCCACTTCCTCTGACCACATTGGCAACGAGCATCTCAGTTGGGCCGACCAGGTAGAGGATTCACTAGTGGTGGAGTATGCCGATATGTTTCACCTGAGGAATCGACTGACTAGGGATGATATACCAGTTATGTTTTGGCCCACATCCACCTCTCTGTACGACATACCAAGAGAGTTGTCAGAAGAATGTGTGCATGGAATCCGCCATAATATTTGGACAACCCTCTCCCGACTGAAATCAATCTTCCTGCCCTATTAAGGGTATGTAGACCATGTCAAGACGATAGGAGACCTCTTGTGTCACATCGTCCTGGAGGCCCGTCCTACGGCGTGGTGACAGTGCACCGAGAGACATAAAGGGAACATGGAGATAGCCTGCCTCCACGTACTACACCAGATGCACCGCCTCATCGGTGATGCTCCAATGGAAGTTCATATCAGGGGGTGGAGAGAACACAGAGTTATGCATTTTACACTGATCCATGCCTAGAAGAACACGTTCAACATGGTGTCATGCAACGTCATCATGTCAAGACACAATCGAGTGGTCCCCCTATTCAGGAAAGGAAATACACCCAACAGAGTCAGACCTTGAGTATGTCCCAGAAGCCTCAGGCCCGGTGGGAAAAAGCCATCCAAGAACTCCTGAATCAGTCCACCGAGAGCATACATCATGCATCTCACCTAATAGAGGCCAATCAACAATATTTTCCTACCTCCCCAGAAGGGACTGTTCCACAGAAGGACTTGGCATCAAATTTGGTTCACCCCTGAATGGGGGCGCGTGAGATCAGGCAAGTCGCGATATCAGTAGACACTACTGCCATCCCGGGTCAACCCCAGCCTATAGAGATGGGGGAATTATGAACAAAAAATTCCACCATAAGACCAATAAAACTGGGAAGAGACTCAACATCCTGGGAACGGAGCCAACCCCAGCCCTCAGGGATGGGGGCATTATTCCCCACTCAACAACAACCTCCCCCATGAGAATCAGTGTTCTCTCATCTGGGGAGGATGGTTAGAAGAGGAGGTTCCCATCATATCTCATCATTTGAATCGGCATCCCCTTCGAGAGGAAGGCGCACCATAAGGTCGCATCAAAGAACTCTCCACGTCATCCTTCTCCAAGAAGTTTGAAGCCAATCCCAGGTCAGGAAGGGGAAGGCTAGAAAAAGACATGGGAGATCATCTGCATATTTGAAAGATGACGTCCCCTCAACCCCGCGATACGCATTCATCAACACCATAGAGGATAACCCCACGGGTGACACCAGAGATGATGCTAATCAGGATAGATCGGGGGACGATGGTTCTGGTCAGGCTCTGACTCACAACAAACCACCAGGTGTGCACACCAAGAACCATAGGGCCTCCCTAAATATGGCCGTCCTTCTAGCCAACCCTCCTCTACCTACCCAGCGAGCTTCCAATAAGGATAAGAATAAGGGACTGGTTCCCCTTAACCCTCCTCCTTCTCTCGACACAAATGATCCACTCACGCTCGAAGAGAGATTTTCTCGACAGGAAGAGGAGATGAAAGAATTGAGGTGGCTTAATGTCGAGCTACTCCAAAGGAACTGCCTTATTGAAAGTGTTTCCCAAGAGGAGCCATATCATGCACTCCCAGCAAGTGCACCTCAAAGTCTAAGGTTTTCCACAGAAAATGAAGCACGATCAGGGCTCTTGTCCAACGAGGCGCCCGACCCGTCCAACTACCTAAACGTAGATTCAGATTAATACCAAGACTTCCCTCAACTCAAGAAGAAACCAGAGCGAGTACACCAGAACCCTCCAAAGGTGCCACAAATGGCACATGCACCCTTGGTGCTGGCCAATCTGGATCCTCAAGCAATGCATTGGGCTACGACTGCACAGGACCGGTCCCAACATGATGTAAACCAGGGTCTCACCAACACCATTGAGGCAATAATAGATCGATTGGAAGCGATGGAAGGTCGACACGCTCCAATAAAACCAGAGTGGAAACCCTACCTAGATTGGGTGACAAACAGACTACCTCCACCCAATTTTGGGAGCCATGTATTCCCCGTATTCAAAGGATCAGGCGATCCAGAGAAGCATTTGATGCACTATGCATCCTATTGAGACTCTATGATGGGGACTCTGGAACAGAAAGAAGCAGTGAAACTCAGATGCTTCATACGGACCTTGCAAGGATCCTCCTTCATCTGGTACATGAGTTTGCCAGCCCAGCCAATAAAGAGCTAGGAGGACCTTCGGCAGCAATTCCTGTTACATTTCAGCTTGACGTTCCCCAAAACAACAGTCAGCGACCTCATGAACTGCAAGTAGAGGGAGGACAAGAGGGTTTCAGATTTAATTGCCATATGGAAAGGTCTGACCTATTCATTGAATATGCCAATGCCTCAAGATGAGATGCTATCCATATGCATCGATAATCTTAGAGATGAGCTGAAAACATCTCTCATACCAGTGTAGTGAACCACTGGCATCCACCATATCTTGGGCATTTCCCAAGGAATTGATGAATCCCTGCAGTGGACTAATTTGAAGTCCCGAATAGCCTCGAAAGATCCTGCGAAATGATCCCCTCGAGCTAAAGCGTCTGCTATCACACTCAAGCCGGCTCCTGGGCCCGCTCCACCGCTTAGGCCTCCACCAAATCGTCAAGGGCCTCCTGCATATCATTGGACGCCTCTACCTAAACGGGATGATCAAGGAGGACCAAAGAGGAACTAGTTTTAGGAAAGAAGGCAACAATTATACTCATTCCGAGATGATCAAGTCCACAACTAATTCATTGCTTCCATTAAATGCAACTTTCTCCGCCTCTCGGGGCCAAAGAAACCTGAAGAAGTCGGCCGCAATGACATTCCAGATTACTAACCCTACCATAGGATGTTGGGCCACAGTATCTGAGAGTTCTTCGTCATCAAAGACCTCCTGCAGAGGATGGTAGACTCCAGACAAGTCGAGCTTGGACCACCCCCAGCACATGTGGCATGTATCTCTACCACCAAATCCGACAAAGAGGAGGGGTGGAAGAAAGTCACCAGCAAGAAGGGGAAGAAATTTGACAACTGGATGACTTGTAAGACTATAAACCGAGCCCAAGGCATACTCCGAGATCAACTACAGCAGCCGGTGATGCCACCAACAGCCTCTGAAGCTGCAGATCCAATAGTATCGACCGCACAACCCTCCACGAGCCGGTCATCCAGGCGTAATCAAAGTAGGAGGAAACAATCGCAATAAGAGAATTCCGAAATAGGGATGAAGTTAGTCCCGACCGTAGAATATTATATGCCCTCTAATTTGGCATCATGGGCACCGACCCACCAAACGACACCATCAGAGACGACCGACCAGGTTGACATGTCAAAGGATGAAGAACCAATCTTTGGTTCCATTAACGCCATCCCTCTTATGGAATCATTCCCTGACGAAGGGTATGGTTATGAACCTGAGTTCTCAGCACAAGGAGCTAGGAGGAGGAATCACAAAGGTAGGGGATACAAGGGGAGATGCAGTCACGGTCGAAACAAGCCCTACGGTTGGACCCTGACCCAAAATGTTAATATTGCAGAAACCCATGGGAGAGCCCTTCAACGGACTCAGCATGAGCAAGACTGCCCCTCCACCTCCACAGGCATCCACTCTGGCCTTGTTGTTCTGTGATACCCAGCAGAGGAGGAGCAAGTGTCTGGCCGCCTAGTGCGCACAAACAGATCGGCCCGGCCATGTCCTCAAAACGTGGGAGCGCCATCACTATCTGACCCCGCGGTCGGCCCCTCCTCATCAAATGCTCATGTCCTTAAAGCACCCTCTAGGACTCCCCTGCCAATGGAGAAGCTTCGGTTGTTGGAGAAGAAATAGGATATCCTTAAGCAGCTGGCATCGGTACCGGACAAGTTGTCAATCCTCGATGCCCTAAGTCTATCAGTAGACCTCAGGGAGGCACTTATAGAAGATTTGATCAGCACCCAAGAGTTTCAAACTGAGGTAGTTGCCGCCGAGATTTACCGGACGGAGACTGGCCCGACTGAATGCCATGCAGTGATTTCCTTCACCGATCAGGATGGAGATTCCATCTTGCAGGGACACATCAGACCACTTATGTGTCTGACACACTGAATGGTATTGAGATCCGGGAATTCTTTATAGACAATGGATCTAATGTTAACCTCCTTCCCCTACGGACACTCCGCAAGTTGAGCTACAGTGAGGACGACCTAATTCCCTCAGCCACAACTCTGTTGGGTTACGACAAGAGTGAGAAGAATCCAATGGGAAAAATCAAGCTAATGACCCACTTTGGTGACCTGGTAGCCTACATGGAATTCTTGGTTGTCCGACAAGGAACAACATTCAATGCCCTCTTAGGAAGGTCGTGGATCCATAATCACTTGGTCGTTCCTTCATCATATCACCAGTGTATCAAGTACGACATCAATGGACAAAGTGTAACATTGCATGCCGACAAGGCCCCTTTCGAGCTCTTCGAGTCACATTACATTGACGCTGAGTTCCATGAGAAAAATAAAAAGAAGCCTGTGGTCGATGGTGTTGACTGGATCCAAGTTCCAAATGTCCTGGAAATGGTCCCCGATGACCCCCTCACAAAGATTGGCAGAGATTATGTCCTTCCCATAAACCATGTTGAGAGTAGGAGACATGCATTCAGATGTCCTCATGACGACAACCACAATGGCCGAGCACGACAATGCAATAACGTCCAACAAATCTCGATTTGGGGATGAATACTCAAGAAGGGATTCCCACGACGCCTCTCCCTCAAACCCTCGAAGGCTCAGATCAGAAACTCTATCCTCGTCAGATCAAGAAGATGAGGTCTTCGGAGAAGAAGAGGTGGATGTTCTTAGGGATGCACCTCCCACATTTGAGGAGGGTATCTCCACCACTGTGGACGAGCTCAAGGAAATAAACTTGGGTACCGTGGAAGATCTGAGGCCCACTATCATTAGTGAAGCCATGTCCCCTGAAGAGCATGCAGTATATAATGCCTTCTTGAGACAACATCGGGATTTTTTTTCACGTAATTACACAGAAATTCTAGGACTCGATCCTGAGGTGGAAACACACCACCTAGGTCTGCCAGAAGACCACCGAAGCTATAAGCAAGATGAGAGATTGACACACCCCTCACATGCTATCAAGATAGAGGCTGAAGTAGATATGCTCATTAAAATAGGCTTCATTCGAGAGGTCCAATACCCCATTTGGTTGGCCAACATCGTCCCTATCAAGAAAAAGAACAAGAAAATCTGCGTCTACATTGACTTCAGAGATCTTAATCGGCATTATCTGTAAGATGACTTACCGGTTCCAATCACTGAGTTGTTAATTGATTCAACGGTCGGGTATGAGGATCTAACCTTCATGGACGACTATTCTGGATATAATCAAATCATGATGGCCTGAGAAGAGGAATAATCCACTACCCTCAGGTCCCCTCAAGGGGTATTATATTACAAGGCCATGCCCTTTGGTATCATGAATGCTGGCGCCAAGTATCATTGTGCCATGCATCCGATCTTTAAATCATTCCTGGGGAAATTTATTGAATGTTACATGGATGACCTAGTGATCAATTCCATACAACACTAGAATCACCTTTCGGACGTTGAGACCTTCTTCAACATGCTCCTAAAGTATAGCATGATGATGAACACATTGAAATGTGCCTTTGGGGTCACCTCAGGGAAATTCCTTGGCTCTGTCATACGCCGTCGGTACATCGAAGTCGACCCTGAGAGGATGAAGGTCATCCTTGGCCTACAACCTCCCCGCAACCTCACTGAGTTGAGGGGATTCCATGGACACCTAGCCTATATTAGGCGGTTCATATCCAACCTGGCAGGAAAATGTTTTCCTTTCACTTGGTTAATGAAGAATGGGGTCACGTACCAATGGTCAGATGATTGCCAAGAGGCGTTCGACAACTTGAAGAAGTACCTCTTATGTCCACCAGTTCTTGTGACCCCAGTTGAAGGAAGACATCTCATCCTGTACGTGACGGCCCGAGAGTGGTCACAGGGAGCCTTCCTCGCGCATAAGAATGACTCCGGCAGAGAAAAAAGTCTCTATTACCTAAGTTGAAACATGATTGATGCTGAGACTCGATACTCAAATATCGAGAAGAACTGTTTGGCCTTGGTATTCACAGTTCAAAACCTGTGACATTATCTAAAGCATCATGAAGTCCATTTGATCACGCGGAGTAACCCGCTCAAGTACATCCTCACTTGCCCGATGCTAACCGGACGCCTATCCCGATGGCGGACATCCTATAGCAGTTCGACATCCGGTTTGTGCCTCAAAAATCCGTCAAGGGCCAGGAATTAGCAGATGTTTTTGCAGAGCACCATTCGATAGGGACCATGGCACTGGACACTGAGCTACCTGATGAAGATATCTTCTCAGTTCAAGAGGAGTTCCCAGTATGGGAAATGTACATTGACGGTGCGTCCCGAAGCCTAACCGGGAAGAGGATGGTGGATCCCAGATTAAACAATGTGGGTCTAGGGATAATACTCATGTCCCCAGAGAAGGAAGTCTTTCCGTATTCCTTCCTCCTATCAGAGGTATGTACGAAAAATGAAGTGGAATATCATGCCCTCATTGCTGGTCTAGAACTCGCACTCCAGGCACAGGTGCAGCACCATAAGGTAAACAGTGACTCGGAGGTGGTCATCAAGAAAGTCATTGGTGACTATGATATTAAAAAGGAGGAGTTGATCCCCCTATTTGACCATGTCTGAAGGTTAATGGAATAATTCTCCAAAGAACCAATAGTAACCTATATTCCCTGGTCTCACAACGCCAAGGCTGATGCATTAGCCAACGCGGCCACAGCCCTAGCTGACCCAGGCTTGGATGAAATGGTTATCAGTATTTCTCACCATCGAATGGTATTGTCGTTTGTTCAAGCTAAGATGGAAGAGATCCACGAAGTCAGTCCTGTCCCCGAGCCATATGCTCATGCTACCGTCTGGATGACACCCAATGTAAACTACCTTCAACGGGGAGAGATTCCATCAGACAGGGCTGAACAAGAGCAAATACGGAGAAGGGCAATCAACTTTTTCCTATACGGTGGATTGGGTCAGCAAGAGGTCCTCTACAAACGAGGCCTTGACGAAGTTCTCCTCGGATGCATTGATGGAGAAAAACTGCAGCTGTCATGACTGTAGTACATGTAGGAGTGTGTGGAGCACATCAACCAGGGACCAAGATTTCCCAAATGGTTCGAAGGCTTGGGTACCACTGGCCCATAGTGGCAAGAGACTGTGAGCGTTTTACCGCCATATTCCACTCATGCCAGATTCATGCCAACTTCATACACCAACCCCTGAAGTTACTTCATAAAGCTATGTACTCTTGGCCGTTTTTGGTCTGGGGGATTGACGTCATGGGACCATATCATGCCGCCACTGCCAAACAGCTAAAGTATATCCTCACTGCAACTGACATCTTTTCCAAATGGGCAGAAGCCATACCCCTCAAGGAAGTCAGGGAAAGAGATATTTCTAGATTTGTGAAGACCAATATCATCATCATATTTGTGTCCCTCATACTATACTGACAGACAATGATACCAATTTCTGCTCTGTTGAATTGGAAAATCTATACCATGAGTATGGTATCAAGGATAACCACTCATCCCGCTACCATGTAGTGGCCAACAGACAGATAGAATCCTTCAACAAAACCCTTTCCAACAACCTCCAGATAATGGTGGAAAAAGATAAGAAGTCATGGATGGATAAACTCCTCCATGCATTGTGGGATTATCAAACTAAAATCTGCACCAATACTCAGGATACCTCATACTCATTGGTGTACGACACAGAGGCGGTCCTGCCCATTGAAATCCAACTACCCACGCTCCGCGTTGCCATATGTGATCATTTGTCCAACGATGAGATATCAGAAAAGCATCTAGGAGAATTGGAACAGCTAGACGAGAAGCGGTTTCACACATTGCACCATCTGGAGGTATATCAGAACCGGATTGCACGGGCCTTCAACAAAAAGGTCCGCCTCCGGTCTTTCTTGGAAGGAGAATTGTTATTGGTCCTCCAGACCCCAATGATACCTGGAATGAAACCTCCAAAGCTGGGGACCAAGTGGGAGGGACCATATGTTTTACACAAGGTCTAATCCAATGGAGAATATGCCCTGATCTACATGGATGGGCAATTCACCATTTCTCCTACCAATGCGAGATTCCTGAAGAAGTATTTTTCATAAAGACCAAGAGCCTCTTTGTCCTAACCACACGACGTTAAACTATATGGACATCGTCCTTACAACACGATGATAAACTGGATGGATAATAAGAGTTATGAATGCCCCTCCCCCCGTGTATGGACCAAACCTACACAGGGTGTAAGCTTCGTCCGAGCGGCATGAAGATAAACTGCCAATCACCCAACAGTCCAAACTCTATGACCATAAACTAAGATTATTTTGTCCATATCGTAGGACGTTAATCTTCACAGACAAAATGATTTAAAAATACCCTCTTCCCCTATGTACGGACCAGACCTGCATGGGGTGTACTTCTTTCAGAGAACTACATGAGGCTTGATTCCAACCCTCGCAGGATACATAGTGACACTAAAATTTCACACCCTAGCCGACCCACCTCAAAAAAAAGGAAAAAAACAAAAAAAAAACAACAAAAAGGATGCTCTTTCCCCCGTGTACGGAACAGACATGCACGAGGTGTATTCACGTCCTCACCGCATGACGTTAAACTACAAGGATTTTAGATAACTACGTATGGCTTGATTCCTACCCTTGTAGGATACGTAGCGACGCCGAGGTCCCCTATCCTGGCCTTTCCACTCCCAAAAAAAAATAAAAAAATGCCCCTTTCCCCTGTGTACGGACCAGACCTGCATCGGGTGTATCATTTTTCAGAGAACTATGTGCGGATTGATTCCTGCGCCTGTAGTATACGTAGTGACAACAGGGTTCCAAGTCCTGGCCCAGCCCCCTGAATAAAAGATAAAAAAATTCCCTTTCCCCCGTGTGAGAACCAGACCGGCACGGGGTGTACTTCCCATCCTTACCGCAAGACGTAAAACTTCATGGATAACAAGATTTAAAAATTCCCCCTTTTCCCTGTGTATAGAGCATACCTGCACGGCGTGTGAACCTTTCCCTCACCGAATGACATTAATCAGCATGTACTTTGTCCTTACCGCATGACGTTAAACTGCATGGGTTTCGTAGCGACCCAACCAAGACACATGACGATACGCGATCGAGATACTCCTTCCACATTTGGATGCATCCTTTCCATACATCAGACTCCACGGCCTGGATAATTATGAATATTCATAACCACTCATGGCCATTGAAGGTGGAAAGTCAACGACCTGGGGACACCTTTGTACGACTATGCATACCATGCCCTCAGCGGCTCTGCATAATGATAGCCCATGGCTCATCCATCAAAGGAAATATTCCCTCAGGAAGTACTCATTCTAGCTCCATACGCCGATCGGCCTCAGAACCCCTGTATCACATCTCCCGATCTAAAATTAATGGGGCAGTGGTTTACAAGTTCATTCCCCTTTTCACATTCAGGTGTTGTCAGGGTGTCCCAATCTAGCTAGCATGTGTGTCTACTGGTGGTTCACATAGGGACCCTGCATCAACAAACATCAAGCCAGGACTAGGCTACTTTGGCTCAATAGACAATTTAAGTGAATATGTTTCTTATATGCTTGGACGCCATTAACCTCATGTGCCGAACTCTGCACTATGAGCAATCACAGATCCTGATAACCACTCATGGCCATCGGAAGTGGAAAGTCATCAACCCGGGGACACCTTTGTACGAAAATGTATACCATGCCCTCAGCGGCTCTACATAATGATAGCCCCTGGCTCGTCCATCAAAGGAAAGACTTCCTTGGACGACACTCTACCTAGCTCTGTACGCTTACCAGCTTCAGAGCCTCCACACCACACCTCCCGATCCATGAAAACTCAAAGTTGCAGTTTACAACCTTCATCCCCCCACATTGTTCTATGTATATCAGAGCATGTTGGCCCAGTTATCCTTCAAGTGACCGCAGCAATAGTCACACAATGGTCTGAGCTCTATAACCATTAAACTAGGATTACTTCATCCTTACCGCAAGAAGTTAAACTACAGGCACACCCCCGCGCACAAAAAAATCAACGCAGGGGGGGCTCTTTGAACCTCAACAAGCAACCAGGGACGGACATCCCTGACATGTCTAGACATTAATTCTTCCAAATGACATACTTCATGGCCTGTATAATTGTGGATCCTCATAACCATTCCGGACCATCGGAAGTGGAAGGTTATGGACCCGTGGACACCTTTGCATGACTATGCATACCATGCCCTCAGCGGCTCTGCATATTGATAGCCCATGCCCCGTATACTAAAGGAAATATTTCCACAGGAGATAATCTTCTTATCCATGTACACTTACCGACCTCAGAGCCCCCATATCGTCTCTCCTAATCCAAGAAGCCACAGAACCACGATTTACCCCAATAAACACCCCTTCCACATCTGGGGCACGTTGAGGTATTCAAGTCCAGTTATATTTTGATAAAGATCATCCTTTGAATAAATTCCCCCCATCCTTACTGCATGACGTTAAACTGCCCAGAAACCTTTAGAAATATCCTCGTCTTTACCGCATGACGTTAAACTGCACGGAATCTGTCCTCGCTGCATGACGTTAAACTACACAGCATCCTTTAAAAATTCCCCTCGTCCTTAACGCATGACACTAAACTAGAAAAAATATGTCCCAACCACATGTGGATAAACTACACGGTCAAACTCGTCATGGGTTCAGGGAGGAACATAGGCTGTTCTCTGTCCTTCAGTGCATGGGTGAGACCAGCACAAGCCACCGTCTTACACTTGCTTGAGAAGGGAATACTTTACATATTCTCAGGAAGTTTGGTCTAGATTTTTCCCCTATATACAGGCACCCTCACAACATACACCAAACTCTGCACTCATAAAAAAAAGCTGAACCCTCTTAAGCCACACCTGGTGGTTCCAAATCTCAACTTCCTTGATGTTTCTTGGCTATTGGGGGAATAAAATCACTGACCTAAGGATGCCTTTCCATGACTATGCATACCATGCCCTCAGCATCTCTACATATTGATCGCCCCTAGCTCGTCTACCTAAGGAATGTTTTCCTTTGGAAATGCTTCCCTCCGTACACCTCTTGGCCTTTGAGCCCCTATGTCCATCCCGGGATTCGAAAACCCTCTAAGCTACAACTTACCAAACTCTTTCACAACCCTTCCTGAATGTGCTGTAACGTCTTTGAAAAATATACAAAGAACCAAGAAAAGTCATTCCATTTTTAAATGATGTCCCAACTGCATGACTTTAAATTGTGTCAAGCCTAAACCATCCCTTACGCTAACTAAATGCGTAGGGAAGTGGTCTCCGGATCACGCTCCTGATCAGTACAAATGTTGCCAGAACCCTTTCAGATGTCACACACCCCTTCTGAGCCACCCTTGGTGGTTTTCATAATTTTCCACGCCACCCATTGTGGTTTCCATGAGACAGGCTTCTATAAAGTCTCATGGCCATCATAATTGGATAGACATTGACCTAAGGACACCATTGTATGACCATGCATACAATGCCCTCGGCGGCTCTTCATATTGATCACCCCTGGCTTGTCTATCAAAGGAAAGTTTTCCGTAGGCAACACCCTTCCTACCTCTGTATTCCAACGGAACTCCCATTCCTTTAGGCATGCCCTGCATGCCGTTCAATGTTAAATACGTTCCCCCCATGTGCATCTGAAAAGTATTTAGGCATCTTTTAATCAGTTGAACCCCATTAGGCCCCTCGCCCCATCATGTTCGGTCAAAGATGTTCGACCTAAAATATCAGTAATGATTGTCTTGATGGTGGGACTATAAACCTCTCCCAGAAGAGAGGCACAAAGCCTGTTAGGCCAAAAACCCGAAAAGGGCGACATAAGAAAAAGCCGGGTTATACCCGCTGGGTCCACACCACATGGGCCCAGGCCAAATTAGGGCATTTAAAAGAAAATACAATACTTTTGTGGGGTTTTCCTACAAAACCCTAGCAATAGTCAGACTCTTCTCTCTAGATCCCATGGTCCAAGAAAAAGTCAGAGCCTGTCACCATCTTTTATTGTTTTCCTGAATTTTAATCAATTCGGATTTAGTGGGTCACCATTTAGGATATAACAATAAAAATTTTGGCAAATAAGAATTGATGTAGATTTCATTACATTCAAAAAGAAAAATAAGGGGGGAGGATGTCCACAAGCTGGGGTCTCTCGTACACAAAAAGGGGTGAGAGGGGTAAGTAAAACAGAAAGTACAGGAGTGTATTTGATAGTCATAAAAGATCCTGACTCTCTCTCTCCACCAGATTGGCAACCATGCGGCAGAGGTCGTTGCAAGACAATTCCAACACGGCCTTCTCCCTGGCTTCATCCTTATCCACCAGACGAGTATAATCCACTGTTTCTTGGAGATCATTGATCCCTTTTCTAGTGGCTTCGATATGACCAGTCACAACTGACAACTGATTCCTTAGCATCGCTGCATGTTCTTCACATTCATGCAACTCAGAGGATAGGACGGTCGCCTGATCTCGAGAGGTTTCCTCCTATTCCCTCAGCGGTTGGAGATGTATCATGGCTTCCTCCAGGTATCGGGTCCCACAATGAGCGACAACCAACTGAGCAAGTTTGTGTTTGCTAGTAGAAGCTTCCTCACAAGCCATGACAACTTGGCAAGCAAGACAATGGAACAGCCGATAGTCAAAGCCACCCGACCCCAAGCCCAGGAAGTGCTATCGATGATCTTCGGTCTTAGTTTCCATCTCACGTAGAGGAGTTTTTGAAACGATCTCGCAAATCCGAGCCCAGGACCACCTATGCACCACCCGGTGGGCCGCAATGACACGGGGATCTTTGGTATCCTCGCTGGATGGAACCGGAACGAAATCTGGAATTGCAACCAGCGCAGGCATGTGCTTGCTAGAATTTGGTTCTAAAACTAGAAAGTTTGGAGCCCTAAACCCTGGTTCAGGATTGGGGATCAAGTTTCTAAGCCCGGTATCGACAGGAAAAACATCCGGGATTGTCTCGCTAGGACCCAAAACCACAGGGTCATCCTCATCCACATCCAAGAAGGATGAATCCGTCTAAACTTTGGCCACCTCAAGGCAGGGAGAAGAAATTCTTCTGAGTCGCTTTGATCGAAGATCCAATAGTCGATCCTACCTTAAAGACGATGAGGAAGCTGTGGTGGATGCAACTGCCACAATACCTCTTGATGTGGGAACCTGCCAGATGGCCTTCCCTAGGACCCCATAAGGATAGTATTTTTCCCACGCCTTTGCATGCTCCATGGAAAGGCCAGTGGCCGCCCCCACAACAGGCAAGGAAATGCTTGCGTCCGATCCCTCACGCATCAGCATCAGCCACCATTGACGAAGTGTGGCAGTATGTAGTCCTCGAACCTGAGGAGGGGGATGGGAAACATGTACTTGCATGCACCCGAACTGGCAAGAAAAGCGATACGGGACATACAGCTCACACAGAGAAACCGCATCGATCTGTGAGGATAGAAATCCGTCCTGTTGAGAGATCATGTAAGAGCTCTCCTCTAGGCTCCCTTTACGATTGTCAACTATGAAACAAGAAGGGGTGGGGTAGGGAGTGAAAGCAAACTGAGATATGTCACTCAGAATCTCGAGGACTTCATCAGAGTCGAGGGATTCCAAGCGAACCCTGACTATATCAAGAAGGGTAGGCCGAAAAGTAGGAAGTGGGATGACCGTGTTGTGAGGTTACTCATAACAACAGCAACGATCCGCTACCCAGCCATATAAAAATTGAAATAGCCCACTCAGATGGATGGGAGAACTACCCTTCTGCATGTGACCCAGCAGTTCATAGATATGAGCCAAAGTGGGCATGACTAAATTCACCAGGAAGCCATCTTCTAGCTCAACCGCCATCATCAAGGTGAAAGCCCTGATGCCAGGATTAATATCCCGATAAGGTAATAGCCACCCACTTAGTAACATAGAAAACAAACCCACCAGCCGGAGCATAGGCGACACACCGGGGCACACCTCGTAACCCCATGAAAGGTAATCACCTGCCTCCAGAACCGCCTAGTAAGAACCTGTAATGGTTCGTGACTGGCGGGAGGGATGAGTTCTGGCACGCTTAATCTTCAGCACAGGACCAGTGGTGTCTAGAAATAACCTTATCCATGTGCTATAGGGAATAAGTGAGTGGGCATGTAAGGCTTGACCCAGTGATTGATCATCCATAACCAACAGTTCTATTGCAAATAAGGCACTTGCTTGATGCCATCTCAGGCGTCAGGTGCAGGCTTATATTCATCATACATTTCACTAATAATCGGGAGTCCTCCCAATTGATGGATATCCCACAGGCTAATGCCGACTTCACAATGGGAAAGGTGGAAAGTATTAGTACTTGAAAACCACTGGCTGAGCAGGTCGGGCAGGATCAGAGATGGTGGGTAAACATCAAATTGGGACACCCACACTTCGGTGTATAAATTGACTGCATCCAGTGATTCAGGAGACTCCCGATAGTGATGATGGACCCAGAAAGCCCAGGACTAGTCATTTAAAAAGAGCCTTCCAAACCAAATATCCCACTGAGGAATCTACCTTGTGGCAGGATCCCTTCGAGCAAGGTTGATAATAGAAGGGTAGTCATTAAAAAGATCTCCCTGAGAGGAGTTGTGGACATGATGATCACTTTGGGTCCAAATAGAGCCTCTCAAAATAAATGTGTCCTTTTAGTCAGAGTCAGAAACTATCTCCCCTGATTGGGTAAGGTTCTCTTGAATATACTTGAACCACGCTTCCATGAAAAGAGAAGGAAGACCTAAGAAAGTGGGGGGAATGAGGACATCGTCTTGAAGACCAAATCCATGAAGTGAAAGCCGATTTGATAATGGGTAATCCAGGAGCTCGGGAGGGAGTAAATCATTCAAGTCTCCATCATCTGGAATGATGGACCGACTAGTGTCCTCTTAGATGTTCTCCGCTCTTCGAATCATGGCTAAACGTCTCCCTGAGGCAATTAAGATGGGCTCAGCAGTAGGCCTAGGTTCCGGGCGAGGGGGAACCATATTTTATCCCTACATTATGAATTCCACGCAAATGGTTAGTCTGGAATAATAAAATCTGGACAGAAATACTACCTGTATGGAAAAATCCCTGAAAAGCCTTCAAGGAGGCCTCAGAGGATGGTTCGTGATGATAGCATTCCGCGAACCAGCCCTTCGCAAAATTAGTCTGTGAAACCATGGCCTGCGGAGCGTTGGCCGGAAACCGCAAACCATGTTTCTCCATGGAATCTCAATCCCGAATTTAGTTGATTATTTTTGGAAGACTCAGACACTTTTAAAAGATAAAGAGATTTTAGTCCGCGGAGCATCAGAACCGCGGATCATTGAAACCACGAAGAAAGTTCCTCTGAAGCCCACCATCACATACTTTTTAATTAGTTAAAAGTAATTTTTCATGGTTGGGAAATTGGTTCGAGGTTGAAGGCGACCACGAAGGAGGTCCATCCATTAAGATTTGCTGTTCAGACCATGTAGCGAACGTCTACCTTTGGAAAGCAGGTCCATCCATTATTGGATGTGGAACCATTGGGTGTTTTGAGGCCGAAAACCAAAAACCACAAAACAATATGGGAAATGTCTAGACTATGGGGTGGAGAGAACATAATCCCTAATATAGAAAAAGTAATTTGGGTTTTATTGAATTCTTACAGGCGAGTCAATGATGCCCAAAGAGGATAGTATATAATCATGGAAGAAGGGGCTCCATAATCCATGTCTATAGATAGTGTGACCATCGTGTTTGAATTTTAGTTTGAGGAAGTGGGGCCTAAGTGTATCTCATGTTTTTCAGTAGATATATCTCAAAGAAGTTTTCTTGGATGTCAATGTTTTCTCTATATCTTTTAAACAACATAAGGTGGTTTGTCACTAAGAGATATCTTGGGGGTGGTTGTATGTACCCCTCTTTCTTCTATGTTTAATTTTAAACTCCTGTTATTAGAATTTTTTGATAGGTATCTAATGTAATAACCAGTATTTACTGAAGATTTTCCATTGTGAAAATTAAATACTTGTGGTGTTTATGGGGGTTGTAGTGGTTTGTTGCGGGGGTTTGCCAAAAAATATCATTTCACAGAATAGTTTCACCAAAACGGTGGCACCGAAACGGTGGAACACCAAAATGGTGGCACCATAATGATGTCACACTAAAATAGTGTCACACCAAATGTTGTCTCCCCCTTTTCAGAATTTCAAATTTCATGAGTTTTTCTAATTTCTCCCCTCTTACGTGTTATTTGACATAAACAACATTTCGAGTCTTCCTTGCGTGTTTAAAGGGTGTTTCAATGGATTATAATTATATCTTTAATATCCTAACATCCTGAGGGATTTGAGATACTCAAACCACGTGATATTGACCATGATCACATAGAGATGTCTTTTGAAAACCATTCTTCATTTAATATAGGATCTGGCTATTTAATGTCGGGATCATCCATTCCTAGTGAGTTTTCTCTTTTAACATGGCCAATTTAGAGCATTCATCCATAGACGAGTCGTGTTCTTGTACTTGAGCCCCTAATTCTTAGTTATTTTGAGTTCCTTACTACTCATGTTATCCCCAATTCTTTTTACAATGAGGTAATTTGATCCTTTGATCATCCAAGTTGAGATTTCTAATAACTCTCTTCATTTTTTCATCATGTAGGGTGGGTTTACTAATTATTCTTTTTGAATAATGGTTGAATCCTTTTAATTTAACATTAATAAATATGTGATGAAGAATATGATGATAAAAAAAAGCATGGCCTATTATAATAATTGGAAAGAAATTGAAGATGGTTTGATGTTGATCACTTGTTTTATTTTATATCATTGGTTATTAAATGGTTTTTAGGCTTGTATACCTTATAAATTCATGGTATTTAGTGGAATTTTTCAATTCACGAGTGACACATTATAACTATTATTGTTTCCATATAAATAGTTGTTATAAATTCTAATATGGCTAATGACATAAACCTTGTTAAATAAAATGAATGCCTCAAGATGAAAACCATTGTGTGATCACCCCAGTTTATCAAAGTGGACTAAATAATAGTGTTTAAAAAATATAAATATATCAGATTTTATAGGTGTGGAAATGTGATGTGTTTTGTTGGGTTTTGTGACATTGTGTGAGTTGTGTAGTGCTGCTGTTGGGAGCAGAGTTATGTGTACAGGGGTAGAAAGGGGATTTGGTTCTGTAAGAAGGGTTTTTTATTTATGTTTGGAGGGGTGGTGGTCGTATTGTATTTATTGTGGGTTTGGTTTCTGGAGTGATACATGAGCTGTGTTGGTATCCTAGTTTGGGACACTGATTGATTATTTAGTATATGGACATGTAGGTAATTTTACTGCCATTGTTTGTGTTGTGGATCTAGAGAGATGTTTGGTGGGAGGAAATTGGTGTGGTTATTAAATTTTTATGCAGTGGGACTGCATATGGAAATTTTTTGGGTAACAGGGTTGTAGTTAATGGTTGTGAGGGAAGGATTTTATGTTATTATGTTGAATAATGGAAGTTTGAAATGGCTGAATGGGTGTCTAAAAATAATGAACTGTGTGAAGTAGGATTGCAGGTTGGTTGATGTGTGTTGGTTCTCGAGATCATCTCCTTCTAAACAGCCGCATGTGTTGTTCTTAGTAGTTGACCGATTGTGCTAGAATAAATTAATGTGAAGACCATAATTAATAAATGGAAAGTGGATAAATAAAATGGGGTTGGGTTAATTCTTGGATGTGGGTGTTGTGAGGTTGTGCATATAGGGGGTGCAACAAAAAGTGGTACAGGTGGGATTTTATGTTTTGGTTATTTGAAACTCGTAGGGTGGGATGAGTGTTTGGTTCCTTATATATATAAATTGTAGTTCCTTGTGATTTATATATTCACCCATATTGAGAACCATATTCCAAAACCCCCCATTTCATAGGGAGTGTGTATTTACAAACATCCCAGTGGGAGGATGGATGGCTGGTTACAAAATTTCTTTCTCACAACCTCTTCTGATGCTTAATGCTCGAACGTATCTGGGTAGGCTTTAATTAATTGAGGTTTATCATAGACTAAAATATTTGGGGTAGGATGGTACTGGATGATAGGCCATGTTTTTTGTGGTCCATGTTTGTTTTCCCATGTGTCTTCGATACAATACCAAGGTCTCTTCAGGTGAAATGTGTTGTTATTATTTCCTAGGTGTCTGTAGGGCAGGATTGTGTGTGGTTTGAAGCCCAACTGTTTTTGGGTTGATTGTAGCAGTGGTACTGCATATGGGATGTGGTGGAATCAAGGAATTAGCTGTTAGTGACATACTGTTAACTAGTGGGAAGGAGGTTTGGGGAACCCATATTTCGATGTGCTTATACAACTAGCTAATGTGACATGTGTTATTTGGTGAACATTCCTTGGTGAAGTTGGGTTGGGTAGTATTCCATGTAAGGTTCTTTAAGGAACTAATATTTTCTCACATGCACATTAGTATGTTCCCCCACTTGTTCATGGGTAGCTTTAGTTTCCCTACTGAGTATACTCATATGCTCACCATATATATATATATAAAACAATTTTTAGGTTTCCAAGAGGAAATTGAGGACGATTTGGGCCTTTACTTGATTAGGAATCAGGATTAGTTGTTTTAGGAGCATAGTCCCTTTCTTTTAGTACATTACGTTGGAGTTTTCTTGTACACTGTATTGGAAATGCTTCTGAACATGCATGTGGTAATGGATTTTGGATTCAATTTTACTTTTAGTATTTTGAGATTCTTGGGATTGACTATATTTTCTCTAGATCTTGTATTACAAATATGGTAATTCCTTCCAAATTATGTTATATTTTATACCCTTGGTGATATTCACTATTCTGGGGCATATTAAAGGTGGGACTCATGGGTCATTCTATCTCTATCATCTTGAGGAAGGAAGGGGTGGCACTTTTCTATCCCTTCCCTCATCATGAAGAAGGCGACTCGTGAAATTGAATTACATACAAATTATTCATGTTTCATTAATAAAATTGTTATTATGGATTTATAATTAATGACATTTCACACATCATATTGTCTAAGTTTTAGGAATTTTCTCTCCTCAAAGTCACATTGTTGATGGGGAAAATATTTTTCCCAAAAATGTTCCTCAAATTACATCCACTCAATTATATTTATTTCTTACACATACTTAGTGTTTTAAATCAACTCTAAACATTGAACTTAAACCATGAGGATATGAAAAAACACCATGAAAAGTTCCGCTATTTAATTATTCCCTAATATATGAAATATATCTTCTTTAAACTTTTCCATTTCCCAGGTACTAATTTATTAGTTGTTCTATTTAATAAAGGAGTTTATTGTTGAATGAAATATATTAACATTATCTCAACCCATTTTTATTAGTAGTTTTTCAAATACAGGAATGGTATATGGTTATATCCTATGTCAGATTCACCAGTATAGTTATAATTGACATAGTTTTAGCTTTTGATCCAATATTATTACGTTAACCAAGAGGGAAATAGTTAAATATATTATATTCATTGATATATTTTAAATTAAATCTACTAGGAACCTCCTATAACCAATTAAATCCACTAGATCTATTATTTATATTAAGAATCATAATTTTTATTTTTGAAACTATTAAAATATTTAACATAAATTGAAATTTTATTAATAATTAATCCCAAAACGATAAGTATAGTTTCTTTGCGAAAATTATCAAATCATACAATTATATGTTAATCATTCATAATGGGATGTATATATATTTGAATTAACCCTCTCATATACCCTTCATGTTTCAAACCATGTTGGTTGTAAGGGCCCATTTATCATGAATTGTATTGATGTTCATGATATACCTAAGAAACTATATTTAGGGTTATAACTCATAAATGTATTGGTTTGAAAACCACAACTAGTTTTAGTATCCAAATATGGATATATTTACTAGGGAAACCACAAAATATCTATATTTAAAAAAACATGTTGATATTATTCTATACAAATACATATCTTCAAATTCTATCATAATATTATGTTCTCTAAAATATGTTTTCCTAAATCATTAACCCCTTATTTCTAATGCACTTAATCATATACTGACTATAAAGACTCTGACCATAGTATCCTAGAGTTAGTGGTTACATTATTACATCTCCACTATATACAATTGAACACCTAATTAATGACCAAAAATTTTAGTTGACAATGTAATATAGACACATACTTGAATATCACATCGTATATGAAAAAATAAAATAAATCACATAATTTTATATGTAGTCATCACTATTATATATATTGAATCATTTCATATAATTTATATTAAACATCATTGGATCCTAGGAAAATTCAAAACATATGAAAAGTTTGATATTAAAATATCTATATGTTAATGGGTATAGTGGAAGGTATCATATAATAAATAATGAATGAATAATCTAACCTGAATAAATGATGATTAATTAATTCCATATAATTAATCAAATGACCTTGATAATTCTCCAATTATGACATTACTATTAATATAATATAATTTATATGAATTTTATATTTTCATTGTAATTAAATGAATAATACAGGACATTTTAAACATATCATTGAGGCATCATGTAAAGAAATCATTAACAATCGATAACGGAATTTACCAAAAGACCTAACATTTTTTCAACATGAGGAAAACCAATTCATTAAGTGGATGTCTAATTTTGGTCCCAACCATCACAAAATAAGTTTAATGAATTTATAATAAAAATAATTGTAAAATTCAATCAACATTCAATACCAACAAATAACATACTATACTAGATGAAAAATCATTCCAAATATTAATACACACCCATTTCAAACTGATCATCAACAATTTAGATAAAGATGTTCAATAGTGTCCTTAGAATATATCCTTAGTAAATCATATGATTCATCAAAAGTTTTTCAAATAAATATAAATAATTTAAAACTATCATTGACATATTTCTGTAGAAAATTACCCTTTTTAATTTAAAATTGCTAAATTTAAATATAAAAAAAATCTGAAATATTAATAAAAAATGATCATTGATACGACTAATGTAAAAAATTAAATTATGATTCAAAACATTGTGTTTCTATTGCTGTAGGAAATTATATTAATGCTACGTATGTTAAATCCAATATTACTTTCACATTTTTGGTAAAAATTCAAAAGTATTTCATTCCAAAAATGATTGGAATATTTTATTTAAGTATTTATAAAGAATGTAAAACATGGGAAAAATGAAATTATTTTTTTCTATAATTTCAAAAACATTTGTAGAAAAGTTATATTTATGAGATTTAGAAGGAAGAAACTATTTTCTTGATTTAGGTGGAAAATAATATGTTTTTCATAAAAACAATTCCCTAATTATATTAAGTACCATAGAGATAAATATTATACTATAATTTGAAAATATAATGGGTAAATGAATGAGAATAAAATAATTCATTTAGTATATAATCATTATTTGATTCAGGAAAAAATACACTATCATAAATAGTTCCAAATAATGAGGAGATCGTGCCATAGAGTGTCACCACATTTCATAAATTAAAAATAATTATTTTTAACCTCCTTCAAAATACATTTAAATTTTATATATTTCTATTCTAGAAAATTATTTATAATTAAAATACCATGTGATTTCCAATTAAAAATTTTCATCATCGATTTATTAATAATTCTTCCTTAAGATAACTGTTACCAGCTTTTAAAAGTCTCGTTTTTCATGTAAATTTTAATCTAATAGTTTTTGTCCTTTAATTATTGTCATGGTTTCATCCTCTCTATTATTTAAATAATGATATCACTATTATATATATTAATTATTTTCATAATTATATTCATAAATGAAAGGTATATATAGAAAAATTAATAGCACTATTCATGGAGAGAGTAGGTCGTACATATGCGTTAATTATTTTCACATTTTCATTGATGGAAAAAATGAATGTTAATTATTAATTTACCTTTAAATAATATAAAATAATTTATATATTTGAAATATATTTATAAAATCTATCCTTATTACCTACAGTGTGTATTGTTTATTTAAAAATGATCACAACACTTGTGGAGGTGATAGTCCACACATATGAATGGTGGTGTTTTCATTTTCCAATAAGAGGAAAGGTAAGAAGAAAATTATGAAATTTTAATTAAATTAGAATTATTATAACATTAAGAAAATATATATATGTTAAATACAATATGATAACCATATATAGATTTTTTTAATTGAAATTTGATTATAACAAGATGTGGTGGTGGAAATCCACAAGTAGGTAGAACTCATACTTTCGCTTCCGATTTGATGGAAAAAGAGAGTTATTAATCTTTTTTACATAATTAAAAATAACGTTTCTAAATTTTAGGATAATTAATATATTAATATATTTTGAATACCATATATTTACATGATGTATAAGAAGATATAATTTGAATGTAGTTGGGTAGGATGACTACAATTTATTTAGATAATCTTTTTATATCATTTTTTGATGACTATTGTAATGGTTTTTAAGAATACCAATAATTCTAATTCGTGGATTTATAATTTTAGAATATAATGTTTTATTATTTTTTAATAATATAACGTTAAATTTGGAGTAAATAATAGAACAAAAGGGTTTTCTTTTGTAAGTGTGGGAAAGGATACTATTGGAATATCATAAATTATTAAAATATAATATTAGCTTACATAATAAAAATTACTCATAATAGATAAAAGATCAATTTTGGTATAAATTTAGCTTGAAATATGTCCATAATTCGATTTATAAAAGATTATTTTCAAAATTATATCCAATAATGTCGATTATCGTCGTAGTAAAGATGTTTTAACAATAACCATCATTACGTATTTTTTAATTTTTACTATTCATTATTTACAAAAAATTGACTTTAACTTATCACATATTATAGATTATTTTAATATAAAATATACATTATGGTTTATTATTTTTAATTAATATATGTGGATTAATTTAGTTTTAAATTAATCCCACAAAATAGGATGAAAAATTTATTTTCTAGGAAAGATATTTTCATATTTAATAAATATTTTATACCAAAATGACACATAAATTTATTCATAATATAATAATTTTATTTTTTATAATATAAATAAATTAAGGTTAGATTTATAGACATTTAATATAAAATGGGAAATTTTAAATTCACAAAATGAAGGATACAAATATTAATAAAAATTAGTATTTTTTCAATTTATTGAAAAATAAAACATTTGTAAAATCATAAAAAGTTCATTATAATATAAATTTTTCATGATTATTTTAAAAACATATTTCATTTCATCAAATAAACAATATAAATATTTCCAAAAATAACTATATTAGTTTCTCAATAAAAAAATTAAGAAAACCCATTTTTGAGGGGAAATGCATTTTTGAAGCATATAATGATTCTTTAAAAAATCAATCATTTTGAATTATTTAAATAATGTATATGTGTCATAATTGGATAAGAATATTTTGTATAAAATTTAATGGATACATTATAATAGTAACATTTAATGAAGATTTTTTAATAGTGTAACATAATTTGATTAATTCATGGTATTGAATGTTTTGAAATCTATCGAACGCTTCAAATTTATTTAATAAGAAATAATTCATTGTATATCAAGGTGTTACATTTGTCGTGAAAGATAAGTAGTTATCAAAATAGTTGTGTGGGGGAGGGGGTAATATTAGAACCCACAATTATTTCAACCATACTGACTTATTCCACTTCAAACTATTCATTAATTATATAATAAAGAACTCATCAAATGACAAATTGGTTCCATTCCTCACATCATAAAGATCCCTTTTAATGAAAATGGGTTTAATTCAAAACATTACATAATATCCAAATAAATAGAGTGGGATAAAAATCATTTTAAAAGTTATTTTTATATGTAAATCATATATAATTCAATCCATAATCATAGAATAATATCTGAGGGAAAAGAAATTAGAATTAAATGATATTTTATAATTTTCTATTCAAATACCTTTCAATAAAAACTATAAAAACATAGAATTTACATTATATATATTATGGGAATATATTTAATTCACCAGTTTCACCAATAAATCATTATTTGGAATATATATAAACTCTATTTAAATAAATTGGATCAAAAATTGGGTATTCATAGTGGAAGGACATTTGAACATAAATTACATTCATACACCAAAAATTACTATGCAAGAAAAAGATTATAATATACATTCAGAAAAAATATAGGGGAATTAAATAAGTCATATTGAGGTTGGATTTGGATGGTTCTATTTGAAGAATATCCTATATCATGTACTATATATATTAAATGACAATAAATTAGATTAAAAATAACTTTTACTAGTTTTATAAACATTACTTTCAAAATATGAAATATCTTTAATCTATATGAATCATTTTAAAAGGGGTGTATAATAAATATAAGAGAAAAATAAATTTTTTAATAATATTTGGAAACAAAAATTTTATTATTCATATACAAAAAAATGGTGGTGGAAAAAAGTGTTTCCATATAAAATGTTAAAAAAATTCTTTTCATATTTCGATGAAAATGACCAACAAAAAATTGTACTAAAATTAATTAAAAATATAAAATAAGTTCATGTAGAATAATGTAACCTTAATAAAGTATTAATGAATATATAAGCCCATTTTAAAAAAGTTTCCTATGAATATTGAGATTATAAAAGGTATAGTACAGTCATATTATAGAAGATGGTATTTTTTCACTAAGATGAATATCTTGTGGTAAAATATGACGCAGAGGGAAATTAAATTTTGTGGGTACATAGAAAATACCATGAATATTTATAGAAAATAATCTGTGGTTTAATAAATAATTCAAAACCATTGATGGATTATATTTTAAAATAAATCTCTATTTAATAACATGAATTTGAAACCCTTATAGTTTGAGTATATTTTTAATCAAAACACCTTCCAACATTGGTATCATTAGAATTGATGTCCGTTTGAAAAATTAAATAGGTATTGGTCTTCAAAATACATGAATTTCATGAATATTGTTAAATAAATTCCTTAGGAATTAATCTTAACATATAGATATACGATGATCCAAAAATTTTAATATGTATTAAGAAATTATATTTGATACACGAAACCCCGCAAAATTTATTCATTCATAGCCGAATGCAATATAACCAGATTTATGATAATCATAACTACCTTAGTAACTAATCTCAAAATATCATGCCATCCTATATCATTTTTTACATTCATTAATAATTGTTATCTATATGAATATTAGCTAGTTATTCTTATTTTTCTTTATCATCTGTGCGTAATTATAACTGTTTTAAACTTATTTTGTAATAGATCTATTGTTATTTATTATTTTCCAAATTTTAATCACAAAAAAATAATAAAAAATACTAAATTTGATATGTAATAATCATTTATAAAAATATAATTTCATTCTATGTGAGTTTTTATTAAAATCAATAATGTTGAAATCAATGACCATAATGTTTCAATGATTTATAACTGATATAAATTGGTATATTATTCGGTTAGATTGATATTAGTTATAGAATTAATAAAATAAAATTAAACTAGTATATAATTATTTAAACAATCTGTTATGAGAAATTACATTCCCATAGTCATTTGTTATATAAATTCATAGCATTGTTTATATATGTGGTTAAAGAAACTGAAAAAAAATCATTTCATACTTAATGGATGATTTTAAGTGGTTTTTTGTAATATAAATATACTGTAATATTAATTATATTATTTTTTGTTAATTATTTTGACAAATCAGAATTAAAATAAATTATAATAACAATATAACCTATAACAAGATACTTCATTATATAATGTAATCATTTTTCCTCTTATTACACATCTTCAGCACTATTTTATTTCTAATTGTTGTATATTACTTCTATTGTTAATTTTTTGTCCCATTCTACATAATAAAAAACTAAAATTATCATTAAAATAATATTTATTAGTTAAATTAATTCTTAGATCAAACCATGAAATGATGTAATGAAATACCGAATGCACTATTAAATGGAGGTAGTGGCCCACTGGAACACATGGAAAATTATTTAAATATTTCATAGAATAGAGAAAAAGAGTATTATAGTATATAATTTATGAAACTAAAATTTCTAATTTATATATTTAATATTTATTATATTCAATATTTTGACTATCTATGTAAGTTGGTAAAGGAAAATAATTCACGATTCTTCCTGTAGGTAGTGTTTGAATGACACTTTTCATTTCCCATAATTGAAAATGGGAATGGTGTTTAATAGTTATTTCCTTGGAATAATAACCTTGAATATATATTTAATACATTTTTTATTATATTTTAATTAGAAAAATATATTTTTAAATGTAATATTTAAAACAAAAAAATTGTAAAATTTGTACTCATGTTGATGACATGGTCATTCCAATGGTGGAAATCATTAGAAATGGGGCACCTAGGATAGTATAGAATGACTAGAATAATAATAAATTATATAAGGATATTAAAAGTATAAATAAGATCATTTTTTAAATAAAAACTATATTTTTTTTGTTTTATTATTTCGTTTGGGGGATACCACTTTTAAACTAGGTGAGAATGGAATTTCTACAAATATTTCAACTTATTATAAAGAAATAACATGTTTTTTGAAATAATGTATATAAAAATATATCCACTAATAGAGGTGATGATGGTATAAGGTAGATATTTCCTCAACTAATCAATTAAAATCACATTCATATCATTTTTAAATGCACATCTCTTATATTTATTACTTTATTATTTTATTTTTTAAAGAGTTACCTATTATTCTCATAACAACATTGTCCATTGTAACTAAAAAACAATGTGGTTCTCAATACATAATATATAACTATATATCATGAATATGAATCAATTTTTATCAAATAATATTTCTTTGTGAAACAAATAAATTTTAACATAAGAAAAATTTACACAAAAAAACCTGTTTTTAGAAAAATGTTTATTTTAAATAATAAAATTTATTTCTATGATAAAATACTCAATTTAATTTATTTTCATGATATAAATTGGTTCATTATAAGTGAAATATATTTTATGGGGATTTCCAATAAATTTGAAGTTAAACGTTACAAATAATTGAATTTAATTACTATAAATATGCAGCAACGAGTTTCTATTAGATAATGTTACATCAGTTCATAGAAATATAATAATAGTTATTATAAATTCAATATATTAAATTTAAAATTAATTGGTTTTCTTAATAAATTATACATTCAATAATAAATTAGTTCTATTCACTTATAGTACATTGTAATAAATTCATATAATTTATAGTTCTCTCAAAAACTATACTTTTCACTATTGATAAAAAATTTCAATTATTTTGGAATATCCAAAAAAATTATGTACAGATAATATTTTTATTCAATAAATAAAAATTATATTCATTTATTTAATTTGATGTTATAAAATTATAAATTTATATTTTATATAAAAATAAAATACATAAATGGAAAAGTAATTTTATTTAAAAATACTCATTGAAAACATTTAGTATCGATAGTGAAATATTATATGTATTTTATTAGTGCACTTAAAATGATATTTGGAAATCTATAGGGGAAGATATACCTAAATATTTGATAATTTTTTCTCTATAAAACAAAGGAAGAGAAGGTGTATGACTCACATGGATAATGTAATATTCAAATGAAAATGTGATCACATGACCATCAGAAGGTCATGCAAATGGGTCAGGTGCATCACCGTATCAGTTATTGGTCATGTGGTGCCCCTATTTCCAGACTAAATGGTCATATTAATGAATCGTGAAATGAATTGTTGATCATGTGAGGGATATCAGGAAATCTCTTCCATGTCATGTGACCTGACAACCGGTGGACACTTGAAATTCATCTTGAACCCATTTATAAAACAAATGGAAAGAAAGGTAGAAGTCACATGCACAGAACATTTATATAGATATTCAAGTGATTTATTCCCACAACTATCCACACCACCCAAATCCCAAAGTGATATATTGAGAATGTCCAACAGAATCGTGGTTCTCTGTCACATCCATTAGGTGAAACATGCCAAATGTCCATTGGATTATACGATTCCCTTTCAGTGTTGTAAGAAAATTCAAGGATTGAATGTTACAATACTCATGTGTCATCAAGATGGCCCTCATAAATTATGTGACACAACAAAGATAAAAAGATTTATTGTTCGAAAAAAATATCACACAATAACATAAGACCTACTTTTCATGTAGAATAAATAATGAAATAAAAGGGGTATAGGGGAAGTCTTCATGTGATGGGAGGATAAACATATATTTACATGAAAATGGTTATACACCCCAAATGAACCCCATTGATAATGTGAATCAACTTTTACAATACAACAAGATCCCTTGAGAGGCCCTAGACATCTCATCTTGATTACAAGGATGTCCCTTTGACAAGGCACCATTTTCTCTTGGATAACCTCAAACAAGTAATCATCAATCACACAAAAGATGTTATATGGGAATCCTAATATTGAGAAGACTCCTAATTTTTTTTTCAAATCCTTGTGAAAGCCCTTTTACAAAAACATTGGTAGCTGAAGTCCAATTGATTGGCCAGGGTCAAGTAATCAAGGTGTTGGAAGAACATTATTGCGGTCCTGAATCATCATGTGGTTCCATGGATAAAACCATGGTAGGATCATGTGAAAATAATGACCTAAAACTCCTAACATAGAATCCATTTTATATTTGACAGATATGTTTCATGAAAAATGTCATATATCTTGGATGAATATTCCTATAAATACTTCCCCCTCAACGTAAAAAATAGTGACAATTGGGTGACTACTATGTGGGATTAGATGAGAGTATTTCTATACATTGACATTCACATAATCAAAAATTTATTCATATAGGTAAAATACATGAGAAGGACTAATGGATGATGATTAATTAATATGTTCTTTTCATTATCACTTTATGGGTCATGCAATGGACTTCTAGCATGAAATTAGGATTATGTGGTGGTTGTCCCGAATGTTGATTGGGTCATGAGGAACATGAACTGAGATAGAAACATAAAAAACTAAATCTAGGGAAAAAATAATGTTTGGAATAAAAAAAATAAAGGATACTAAGATGAAGATGAATATTGTAATTATTATGTGATTCCCCTGACCTATCAGGATCATAAGACATCACTAGAACATGACTCATAAGTCTTGTGACGCTATATAAACATACCATTTGGATTATGGTATGTCCCTTAATAAATATATAACTCCAATGGGTATCTACCTCATTGAGAATCCCCCCATTTCTGGACCATTACAACCATCTAGATCTAAACTCTCCCATAGGATTGTCATTATCCCTCATCTATCAACAGATTAAGGATCCAACTGAGCTATTTGAACTCTATTTAATTTCATAACCAAAATATATTGGATTCCTTTTAGAGGTATATGATACAAATAAAATTTCCCATAAGGTCCTCCCTACTGTGTAAGTCCCACATCAACATTTGATGAGATTGATTATTTGTTGTCCCTTTTTTTACATCGATCGTGGGACACATGGGCTTACGAATCCACAATGATCAAATCATTTGCATCAGGAATATAAATATAAATGGAAACCTTGGTGTTTTATTTAAATTTAGAGGTACGATATTATAGCCCCCAAACAAGTGAATCAACCTTTGGTTATGTCCATCTGGTGGGATCTAACTGTGATGATTATGGTTCCTCTAATAAATAAGAAATTGAGTATTCCATCATAAGGCTAGGGATAAAAAACTACTACCTAAGTTCCCTTATATACATTCATTACTCATATAGTTAAATTAAAAGGGTATAGTGAACTATGTGGTTTTTTATTACTATTATAAATTTGATACATAATACGCCTCGTAAAGCTTCAATCTGAACCCTTGTATATTAATCACCTTCCAGAATGGCATTAAACTCCCGAGTGACTAGTTATTGGTATTAAAAATATATCCATATACCCATTAATATGAAATGGATGTAGCACCTAAGATACAAGAATAATAAATCATTTTTAGACCCCCCATTTCCACATAGAAGGGTTTAACACTTGATAATTTTATAAGGGTAATAGGCCCCGTATCGGGAATAAGAAGAGATTAAGATACATATATTAAATCTATATGAGAGTTGTATAGTAGAAAAAAATCCCCCCCCCTGAAATGTGGAGTGATGATCCCGACCACCCATCCACTCATCCAATGAGAGTTCTTAAGCGTTGTCAGATCTGAAACCATGAAGGACCACCTATCTTTGTAAATTAGGTATGTACGTAGTTATGGATGTGGGAATCATTGAATGTTTTTTTGAAAGGATAAAATGGGTTAATTGATGTCATTAATTGTGAATCACATTCTACCCCAACCCCCTCACAATAACTTTTTGAGATTATCCAAAAAATCTCATTCCCATGAATCAAAAATGTTGATCCTCACATGAATCTCTAAAATAATAAAAATGATTAGCTGAAAAGATGTAATATGGAATCTAATGAAATAAATACATCCTCTCGTAGATAATTCCATGCGAGAAAAATATTTATATGGGTAATAATAATTGTAAATTGTGTCACCCGTGCATATCTAATTGAGTATGTATCATGTCTATTATAGTGCACTGATTGGGGGACTTGTTTATTTTTGTAATCCTAAATACATATATTTATTTTACAAAATACAAAGGTACATGAGATCATGTCTTCATCTAGTGATCTTTATGGAATACAATCTATGGTTACAACCCCTGTAGGTTATAGAACAACCTCACCCACCCAAAACATTCATCATCTAGATAAAAATGAAATTGTTCCAAATTACCACCAGTATGGTACAATCCCAACCCATGTGATAGCACACATGGGTATACTAATGATGAAACTGATGATTTATTATTATTTAATGAATAATACAATGAAACTAGTGGTTCTCATTACCAGTATAAAATTACCTTACTTTTTTTTCCCCAGATCATAAAAATAAAAAAATTAAGTATCCGGGGAAGTAGGATCAGGGAGTCAACTAAAAATTCTTCTCAGTTTTGGAGGCGATGAGGAGGGATCCTATAAAAATTTTCCACCAATTCCATACCATCGGTTCCCCTCATTCAACAATTCAGGGAATTACACTACACATTTTCACCAATTTAGCTCATGAACATTCATCAAGGAATTCACATTGATAAAAAAAAATAAAAGAATAATGGGGAGGTGTATCCTTTACTTGCGTCCACTAATGAATCCCTTGAGAATATTATGGTGGTATCCATTGAGATGGGACATATCCTTGCTCACCCAGATCAAGTCTAAAAGAATATTCAGGTGGCTGGCTTGGGGGAGGTATATATCTCTACCCCCAAGCATAAAACCCATCAATATATTAGAGTTTCTCAATTGGGACACATGTTGGACCAAATACCTTATTCAATTGAAGATATAATCTAGTACATATTGGACACAAAAAATGTGTAGGCCTATATTCATGTGCCCACTTTTCCAAAAATGTCACTCTATTTTGGGAACAACTAAAAAATCCCCCATAATATCATAGAACTATTACAAAAATAGGAAAATGATCATATCTTAAACCCAATAGCCCGGGTAGAACAACACTTTAATTAGCAAGAACAGGTGGTTTCACTAGAGCATGCTCGCATTATTTATACCTTATAGAAAGATTATTAGAATATTCTAGTAATGTAATAGAAACCATACTAGGCCTATATTATCATTCAAAAAAAAGATCCTCCTAGGAGAGTGGAACATGCCTTAGGATAGGAACACAATTCAATTTAAAAATACTGACATCATGAACCAAAGACACAAGACTGGCCTCATATCCCAACTCTTACTGGGACTCGCAATGTGGGAGCATCACATGCCTCGGGATGGACTCATATTCATGTTGAGAAAGACTAGTTGGATATTATACAAGCACTAGATCAGTCTCAAATCCTCATTATAGCTTGGGACCACAAGGTTGGAGTGGAACATGCCTTGGCACTACCACATACTCATATTGGTGAATCTACTTGACATATTCCAACAACTCAAGGAGGCTGGTCTCATATCCCTATTTCTATTGATGAAAAAATTCATCGTTATCCTTCAATAGCAATATAGAATGAGGCTCATATCCCTTATCCTCATATGGAGGCCTGTCAACATACTCCAGTGGGGAATTCAAATTTGGATCTAGCTTAAATACCCACTTCATTTAGGGTCGGCATATTCTAATAATAACCCACTTGAAGTATCATATTATTTTTGATATTAAACATTCTTATTAGCATGGTCTAGTAACTACACAATAGTAAAATCATATTCCCATAGCACCAGAATGTTATTTTAATGTCCTAAACTAGGTCTCCTGGACTCAGTTCTAAAAAATGTTGTGTATATTCTTATAGAAGATAACGAAATACATAAATATTATTTTTACATTATATGACCTTTTTCTAGTCTAGGCTTTAGATAATTAGAAAAATTGTTAAAATTATCAAATTTGTACACAATTAAGCTAATTTAAATTATATGAGCTACATCTTTAAGTGAAGTAATAGTATTATTACTTTATACTAAACTTATGAAAAATATTTTAAAACATGGGACGTTTATTAAACATCCTAGTAATGAGTTTTAAAATGGGTGAATAATAGTTATATATTAAAACAAGTAAAAACATTATATATCATATATACATATATTTGACATATAAAATACATTGTAAATATAATTCAAAAATATATTTTTTTAAATATAACTTTCAAAAATACTCTTAAATTTTTTTTATTTCACTATAAATATATTGTTGGAGAAAATATTTTTTTTATAGTTTAAAATAATAATTGAATGATATTTTAAAACCCTTGTGGTATCTATAAAGCATCACTGGTGAGGAAATATCCTTCTGAGGTTGTGGGTTCACTCCAAATTCCACATTTTCTCATCTCATATAAAAGCATCAATTTTCTTAAAAAATTTTATGATCATCCTTTCTCATAAATAACCTATAAAAACTATTAAATCCTTCAAAAAATGTTTGTGAATTATTTTAAATATAGAGAGTAATTTAAAAACTTCTAATATTTGATAAACTATTTTAATGAGATTTAGGAGAGAAATCATTGTTTGGAAAATATTTTATTTCAATAATAGTTTTAAAATTAAATACATTAAAATTAATACAATTGTCTGTGTTAAAATTCCTGAATTGTAAAATATTCACATAGAATATTTACATGTATACTTGAATGTCATTAATTAGGAAATAAAATTATTTTCCAAGAAAAATAAATCTTTTATGACCAATATATAAGTTATACATTGAATTATATAAAATTGAAATAATTTTAAAAAAATAGCATAAAGATATATAAAAACATTCCTTAAAATATGATATTGAAAAATAATTTTCATAAAAAACATCCCTTACCTAAATTTTTAAACAAGAAAGAACAAAAGTTATTTATTAGTTTCATAAAACACTAATAAAGGGAAGATCTTAATTATTTGGGTCATGAGAACTATGTTAAGGATTATGATATTTTTTATATGTATAATCAATTTTTTTATTTCTATTTAAAAATTAGTAATATATTTATTATTTAGATTTTTTGGGTTTATCACTTTTAATAATCAATTAATATATTTATATATATATAGCATTATACAATATCGAGAGATATTAATTCATTGATGGTTTATGGGGAATTTTATATTTATATTATACTTGAAATCATCCTTTTCAATGATTTGATATCATATAAAGATGAAACCCAACCATGTTAATAGGGTTCACTAAATGTGACTGGTATGTTTATTTATATTTGTTACTCGTTGCTTTTCAAAATTGAAAACAAAATTATTCTATGGTTAAATGTTAAATATGATCGGGGATATAGTTATGAAATGATATTGAACGTGGGAATGGAGAATAACTCTTTGGCATCAAGGGTATTGTTCGACCGAGGAAACGACGTAGAAGATAACCGTGAAATAGGATAGAAAAGATAGATAAAATCAATCGAATGACAAGGATATGATCAATCTAATTGAAATGGTTGAATAGTAACCTAAACTAGTCTACCTCATCAAAAAGATGATTTCATTAAAAAGATATTAAGTAACATGGTGACAACCATCCTCCAAAATCAAAACAAACACAACTTCATCCCAATTGGCTCTCTACCCATGAAATGCACAATTCAACAACCTCTTATATGGGACCACCCTAGATATGGTCAACTATTACCACCCCCTCCTGATGAAGTATACTCCTTGGTACCTTAAGCTATGTTGCCATGTCCAGTTGTACCCCCTTTCATGGCCCATAGTGGTGCAAAGGTCCCTAGAATTATAATTTAGATAAATTTCTAAACTTTGTAAATCTAAAATATATTTAATAAATTTGATTTAGAATTTTTAAACTATGTTTTGGGTTTTCCTATTATGTACAAATGTTAATCTAATTAGATATTTCCAATCTTCACATTTAAATTACCTAGATAAATTTTAATTATTTAAATAGAACTCATCTAATATTAACTAAAATAACAAAAATCTGACCATTATATTTTTATAATGGTAAAATAAATTTACAAATACAAGCTATATAGTTAATTATATAGACCAATATATATCAAATTATATTTTTTTTCTATAAAAATGGATCAATATTTCCTCCTTCCTCTTTTTATTTTTTCAATCCTACTTGTTACCGATTTTCCAATTATGGAAAATTATAGAGAAGTGGGTTAAACTTTTGGCATTATTACATTGATTGGATGTTATCAAATTTTTTTATTAATTCCATTTATAATTTTATTTAATTATATGCAATATTTTATTTTTGAAATTAAGTCATTTCATTATTAATGAATGGTTTTTATCTTGTTTTATTATCTAAAGCCATAATTTTTTTTAGTATTTATAAAAATATTTGCAGTGTTATTTTACCACCCCTTAAAGTAATTAATCCCTAGAAATTCATTCATACATGCACCCTATAATATCTTGTCATGAGTTCCTATAACAAATGCATTACTATTATCATGAAATTTGAATTCAAAAAATTATACTCGAATGATTCATACCTTTACCAAATTCAAATGTTGGAGATTATCATGGAATGCAATGTTTATTCCTATTAGATTGATACCCAAATTATCTCATAGTTATTCCTCTTCTCTTTCCCATATATAAATTGTTTAATTTGGATGATATTGATGTAATCATTGATAAGTTGTTTTTATAGAATTATATTGATAATATTGCTTAGAAAGGCCTTCTTGAACTTGATTCCTATAAGTTAGTCTAACTGACTCATGTTCAAATATTTTGAAGTCATATTTGATTATTTATCTTCTTTTTACTTATAAATTAAAACATAAAAGTTGATACATGTATGTTTCATGGGGGTTCCCTCCTTTAGGTGATTCAAAAAAAACAGATAATCATAGTAGTTGGACAATGTGAAGCATTTTAAAATACCTTCTTGATACATTCCTTGATATATAAAGTAATAAAGTTGAGTATTCAAGATTTCATAATAGATAAATACATATCCTTAAAATAATCATATAATTTCAATGGTGTTTGATATTTTATAAATGCATTTACAAGTAATTTTAATGGGAGGAAAAGGATCTTGCTTAGCTGATCATGATTTTATAATAATCCTAACATTTAACTCATTCTAAAAGGATATTAGAGTTTAAAAATCCATGACTTATTTTTAAATAATTTTTCCTTTAATTTCTTTTCATAATTTGTTTTGGGGGTTTCCCTTACATTATTTGTGTAAATTGTGAGTTTTCATGATTTTGGCCAAACCGTGAGCCCATTTCCAGATTTGAAAACCAATTTTGTTTCCTTTATAACTCATTAATTTTTCAGAATTTTTCTCCCATTAAACATCCATCATGGACTCCCAAAAACTATTAACATCACCATATCTATTTAGATGCTCTAATAATCCATTATCATGGTGGATTTAGGTTTTTATCTAAGGAATTGGGCAAGACCATAAGTTCATTTCTAGTTTTAAAAATAATTTTTTTTACATAATATTATATTCATTTTTTACTTTTAATCTATGATTTCACCCCCACCATAATCCAATAGATCTATGAGCACCTACATATTTGTGTCTCCCTCATTGGAGTTCATTTCCTTCTTGGGTTAGGGAGAAACTTCTTAAGCTTTCTCAAATAGTCCATATTTTAAGAGGTAATTTGTATCCTTAAAAAATAATTAATTTTTCACTTTATTCCCCAATTCCAGTTCTTACATAACCTTATCATCCTTATTCTATCATCACATTCATTTTTTCTATTTGTAAATTCAGATAATTGTGTATTTGGGAAGTTTTATTCAAGATATATCTGGTAAGTGGACTTCCTCTCATTTTCCTCCCATTTTCATAGGGTTTCTTCCAATTTTTATGATGTTATAAAATGTACAAAAACTAGGTTTCATACCTAGAGTTAGAGTTCTTTTTATTTTGGTGAAATTATTTGTATTAGGACTTGATTTCAATTACCTTTTTTGTAGTGATTGTGTGATTGAAGTTTCGGACAACAGTATGATGTTTTTGGCACAAACGGTAGGTGATTCCATGTGTAATAATTTTTGGATGAGTTATTTTTTCTTGATTTATATTTATAGTATGATTCTATTCCATTTTTATTAGTGAAAAATTATATTTGGTATCATTTGTTTAGAGGTGGGTTTTTAAGTGGAATTTTTATGCAAAAATTAATATTTTTGGTGTGTATTCTATGTTATGTTCGTTGGGGTTATTTAAGGAGTCATGGAATTGTTTTATTAAATTATTTAATGTCTTAATATTCTAGTTTGATGTGATATTGGTATGCCTTTTGTCTTAAAAGATGGGTTTTAGATGGATTTTATGTGCAAAACAAGGTTACACTCCTTGGAATTGTGTTGTGAAGGTTGTAAACAATGTTTTGATTTATGCAAGAGCTGCAACTATGTTGTCAAAATATTTTTGTAGGAGTTTATTTCTTAAATGGTCTATTTTAATGTGGAAGGGATGTTATGTGATTTCTATTATAATGGAAATGTTTTTGTAAAATTGTTTAATGGATTTTTTGAAGTGTTAAAGTTCTGTGAATAGTGTTGTGGGCAGTTTTGGCGTGAATATGATTTCCAAAATGAATTTGAATGAAAAATGGGATAATGTGACATCATTTTGGGAATTATGGTGTGTGTGTTACTTGGAAGTGGTATTTTTATGTGAAAATTTTATTTTATGGCTTTTGGAAATTTTTTGACCACAATAGAGAAAACTCGGGTATCTATGCGGGGGGACGTGTACTAGAATGATAGTGATCCCATTGGATATGGCCCCTATTTGACATAATAATTTTGACAATGAAACAACATACTAAAATATGATGATTATGATGTTTGGGGACCACTAGGTTATGGGTATGATTCATACAAGTGTCTCTTATGCACGAGAATGGATATTTGTATGATTACATTCCCCAATTACGAGGTACCTGTGACCTACAATGACCTAGTGCCTATGTTTGTTTTTCAATTCCTAGTGCACATTATATATTTTATACATACCATTGGTATATGGTATGTTTGGCTATATAAATTTATTATCATTTCCATTCAATTTAAAAGTGTTAATTTCTTTTAAATTATCCTACTTGAAATCTGATTCTATTTAAAGTTTCATCTTTTAATGATTATTACTAGCTTTTATTTTTAAAAAACATTACAGGGGTTTTGACTTATAAAGATTATCACATGGAATATTTTTTGGTGTAATCCTACAAGGACCTGGCTCACACCATACATAATCCCTTGGGTGTAAGTTTACTAGGTTATCTTTGTCATAGGTTGGGTAATGCTTTCAGTGCTGGTGGTCTGGGTATCTAGTAGTCCTTCCGAATATAGTATTTTGAAAATGGCTTATGGGTGTTTCCCCTTGTCATGAGGTAGTTCATAGGATCTCCTCTTCGGTTTTTTATTTTCTTATAATCATTATCCATTACTTTTTATTGTGTAACTCAATTTGGAAATTTTGTAATTTATAATTTGGATTGAAACCCCCAGATTTTTTTATTTGATTTTTTTATTGTTTTATGTTTATATACTCGGGTAAAAATTCCAAAATACTATTTCATCATACCTAGGAACTTGTTCCAGCACACGGGGATGGGAACACCCTTCAGGTCTAAAAACAGACTGGGTCTGGTGGCGATTTTGAAGGAGACTATATCTGGTTCGTGACAAAATGGTATCATAGGGTCAAGTTCACTCTCTTGGGTCATGTTATTTGGGGAAGAGTCGAGATAGTATGGAGATAGGGTTGTCCGGACATGGAATTCTGAGTATGAGTAGGATACCTCAGCATCACAACTCATGATGGGATTCATGTCCCCGTGGGAATTCCGGTTTTATCTCAGTCCTTTTATTTTCATGGGACATCGATGATTGGGGAAATTAAAAGCGAGTTGGGTTAATGGTCTCGGTGACCTCGTGGGGCCTACAAAGCCATGTGGATCCGGGGATATTATTCTATAAAACACTTTATGATGGAAAAGTGATTGGAATATGGCCTCCAACCAAATTTCCCAGTTAACTACCAAAACTAGCTTCCTCTCGTATTGTCTTTGGTCCTTTTGTTTTGGAATCATGGAATCATGGTATTAAAATTATAAATAATACGTGATTAAATAATTGTGAACTATTAAAAAATTATTTTTCAGAAAAGTGGAAGTGTATTGATTTCTAAAATGGTGGAAATGAATTTTCAGATCAATTCTCAAATGGTAAATTGTGTAGTTGTAACTCTTTTGAATGTAAGAATTATGTTATAGTGGGTTTTAAAAATCTATTCCAAATAGACATTGCTAAATTATTGAAAAGTTTTTTGAGTTATATAAAGTGTTTTGGGAATTTATGTGTGGGTATTTTAGATAAATTTTGATTTTGTAACTAGTAACCATTTGAAATGTTTTATGAACAAATGGAATATTGTTTAAATAAGAAGAGATGGCTCTTTAAATGGATGGGTGTTAATGAAAGGGAGTTTCTATTCATAAAATTGGGTGTGTTTTGAAATGGGATGAAATATTTTCATATTAATGTATGACTTAATAGTGAGGTTTTATTTGAATGATTAGGGATTTATGAAATTTTTTTTAAGATATAAATTATCTTTTTATTATGTGGTTAGCGGTTTCGATAAAAAGGGGTGTGACGGTTGAATGTTTTGGTATTTGAAAACTAATGGAAAAAATTTGTTTTGACCATTGGTATATCCATGAGCGACCACATTCCTGGGGTTATATTGGATTATGGGTTGTTAATGGCAAGAATAGATGAGTTCTAGTTAGTGGTCTCTTCTGAGAAACATTCAGGAGGCCCTTGTGGTAGATCCCCTCGTGTGTTCGGTTATGAATAGTGATTTTGTTTTGACCAATGGACTAGCATGGATGGGTCTCTGGCTTCTCTTGTTTGATATGGTACCCCCATAAAGATTTAATACATGAATAAAGTGCATGCTATATTTCTTCTCTATCGGAAAGTCCTCTAGTTGATCAATGCAACGAGCCGTTTTCTCAATCATTGGTGCTTGAGTCCACATCATTTCTATTATTGGTTTTGTGGATCCTCTTTTAGTGGGAGAGTTTTCATTGAAGGTTTAAAGAGACCTTATTTCCATAAGACACCTGATTCACCAAAGGTGAAAGTGGTATGGGGTTATTGGTGTAAAATGTTGTCTAAGAGGGTCTCTGGTATTTCATCAGTCTCTCTGAAATTAGGGTTCATGTAAAACAACCAATGTTTGAAATATGGTTAAGAGAGGATGATATGGCCATTTATATAAAATAATTTGTTTTTTGGGACTCAACATAAGGTGCAGACCCATATATTTTTTCTCTCAGTCACAAGGGTCATGTTCGGTGACACCTTGCAGTGTTGTGTGATCATTTGACTGCAAAAGTGAAGGTTGTGAAATATTCTGAGAGTATATGTTTTGATGAAGTGTGACTCCCATTGAAAAATATTGTCATCCTCAGTTTTCAATAATGTGTTTTCATAAGTCATTTCCTCTATCCATGTTTCATCAAATGAAACAAGGGGTGATGTGAGCGCATCTTTTAAGATCATGTTTCGGCAAAATGTCAGGTTTTTGTAATGTGATTTTGAAGTGTGTTGTGTCTCATTTAACTATTTGGGATCACAGTTTAGTAGTTTGTGGCACCGAATAAAGATGTTTCATTTAGGGGTTTCCCAATTTTAGACTACAGGGCTGAGGATGCTTCGATCATCTGAGCTATAGCCATAGGTCCCAGAGAGAAGTTGGCATGTAGTCATGCAAATCCTAGTGGTCATTAAAAACTGTTGTTCTAATTCGCGTCCTCAGTATGAAAAATGGGAACATTTTGAACCTCAACTATGTTCATCTTTCTCCAAATGTTTTCGTTCGATGGAAAGATGTGGAATAATCTCATTTCCACATTATCTCCTAAGTTCATGGTTTTCCCCTTTTGGTTTCCTTAGAGTTTTCAGTTAAAAGTATGAAAATTTGGCTAGGAAGATGGTAGCGCAATGTTTGCACACTGTCAGGAGTAACCATGCACCAACCAAGGAAACAAAACGTTAAGAGAATGTAGATACTGCATGGTCTCCTCCTGTACATGCTTATTTTCCCCATGTAACCATGAAATGTTTCCCCATTGGACAGAATGCTCCTCGTGGTAAGCCCAATGTATCCCAAACTGTGTGAACAAACCATGTGATCATGCCAAATCATTAAATTTTGGGTTCTTATCGTGACGGCCCTTGCTAGTCGGTTAAGGTGGTCAGTTGTTATAGTGGGGAGACCCACTATGGTTCTCAATCAATTTCTCTTGGAAAAGTCTAAAGAAAGTCTACCCCTTATGTCGGGGAGTCTGTTCGGGCCTCCCCCTGTTAGAGTCTCGATTCTCTCTCCAAACATATTGAGGTGCCCCTTATGGTGGGGAGTCTCTGTGTGTCTCCCCATATCAATAACTTGGTTTTATCCCTACTGTTGTCTCGCAATAGGTAGTCTCATTCGGAGTTACATAACCACATAATTTCACCTACCATGAACTTTGGGATTGGAGTGGGGCCAAGAGTTTTTTTAAGCAACGCTATGATTACCTCGTTTGTTTTCATTTTTATTTTCAGGTAAGTTGCTTATGTCTTTTTTAGATAGTGTTTGAGGAGTTTTGATTTGGAATATCGTTTGACTATGCTTGATCATTTTAGGAAGTGGTGTATGTTTTTTTTTGGTAGATTATTCTTTCTATGATTTAAAAATTGAAGGTGATTTTTCCTTTTGGTGGCAGGAAAAACTTTTCAACAGAGTCCATTATATCCTTTCGGCTGGGTTTGGTTTTTTCTTTTAGCCTTGATGTGGCATTCCGAGGGCATAAAATTTTTTGGTGGGGATAATTTTCACATCCATGACTTCTTTAAAAGTTTTTTTTATTGAATTTCCATTATTTCTTTTTTGTGGGGGTTTCCCATTCTTTTTTTGATGAAGGTGTGAGTTTGCATGATTTGGGCCAAACTGTGAGCTTCATTCAAGATTTAAAAACCGATTTATATTTTATTTATAACTCTATTTTTAGAAATTTTTCATCAATTCTACTTCCAAATGACCTCCCCTAACCTATTTAAACCACCATATCGATTTGGACCCTCTATAAATCTATAATCGTGGTGGATTTGGGTTTTTATTTAAGGAATTAGGCCAGCCCGTAAACCCATTTCCAGTTTAAAAAAACATTTACTTAATATCTTATTAATGTTTTACTCTTTATCATTAATTTCATATCCCAATTAGATCCCACTACCCTAGGTGCACACCCATCATTGTTTCTCCCACATTGGAGCTCATTTCCATCACTAATTTGCGCAAAACATCTCAAGAATTCTTAAATCATCCTGACTTGAAGAGGAAATTTTTTCCTTCATAACTCCTTTATTTTTCACGGTTTCCCCCATTAAAATTCCTACATGACCTCACAAAACGTATTATAACCTCTCTTTAATTTTTTTTAAATTTTTGACATTCATATACTAGAGTATTTGGGACGTTTTATTAATTATATATCATGTATGTGGGTTTCCTCTCATGTTCCTCCCATTTTCTTAGGGTTTCTTCAAAATTTATAGAGGTTCTAAAATTTCAAGAAGCTAGGGTTCACACCTAGGGATTGATTTTGTGTAATTTTGGTGAACCCATTTAGATTAGGGCTTGATTTCACTTCCTTGTGCTGCAGCATTGGTGTGATTGGTGTTTCGCACAACGGTTTGAGCATTTGGCCAAATGGTAGGTGATTACATGTGTAAGAATTATTGGATGAATTAGTTTGGATTCATTTCTATTTTATGCATGATTATATAATATTTTTTTGTGCATAAATTATATTTGGTATAATTTGTTAAGTGGTTGGTTTATAAGTGGATCTTCTGTGGAAAAATGAATATTTTTTGTGTGTATTCTATGTTATGATCATTGGTGTTGTTTTACAATTCATGGAATAGTTTTATTAATTAATATTATGGTTTTTGGATCTAGTTTTATGTGATATTGGTATTCAATTGGTCTTCAAATATGTTTTTTATAAGGATTATATGTGATAAACGTGGTTATAATACTTTTAATTGTTTTGTGAAGGTTTTTAATGGTCTCTTGATTTATATAAGAGGTGAAACTATGTTTGAAAAATGATTTCTTAGGATTGTTGTTTTTAAATGGTCTATTTTAATGAGATATGTATGTCATTTTATGTGTAATATCTTGTAAAGGTTTTTTAAAATTTTAAAGTATTTGTTTAAGGGTGAAAAGGATGTGAAACATTTTTTGGGATGCTTTAGCATGATTATGATTTCCAAATGGAATTTGAATGAATAAAGGGATCATGTTACATATGTGGGGGATGTTCAGTGTGTTTGTGTGACATAGATGTGGTATTTTCATGTTCAAATTTTGTTTCATGTCTTGTGGAACTTGGTTGAGAACAAGAGGTAAAACACAGGTATCACGGTATATGGATGTGCAATATTATGCTAGTGATCTCGTGGGATTCATCCCTTTTTTGCATACAACATTTGATGATGAAAACACAAAGTAAACTATGATGATGGTGATGTTGTGGTACCACTAGGTTATGGGTGTGATCCCAACTTATGGATTGTCTTCCTGTAAACAGAATTTTTTTTCTTACTTTCACCGAGTACGATGTACCTAGGACCTACTACGAGCTGGTGCCTGTAGTTGTTTTCCTATTGCGAGTGCTCATTATATATTTTATACTTACTGTCGGAATAAGTTATGTTTTTTTGGAGAAATTAAGTTTATTTTTCATTCGATTTAAAAATGTTAATAACTTTTTAGGAAGCCCACTTGAAAATTGATTTTATTTAATGTTGCATCTTTTAATTATTTTTTCTAGGATTTATTATTTACAAAACATTCAAGCTCTTTGTCTTATAACGATTATCACATGGAATATTTTTGTGGTTGAATCCAACGGGTATTTGTATGAAACCCAACATAAACCTTTGGGTGTAAGTATACATGGTTATCTTTTCCACATGTTGGGTAATGATTTTATTGCTGGTGGTCCAGGTTTCAAGTGGTCCTTCATAATGTGGTGTTTTGGAGATGGATTGTGTGTGTTCTCTCTTGTTGTTAGGTCGTTCATGGGATGTCCTTTTAGGTTATTCTCCATTTTTATAGTCTTTAAACATTGATTTTATTTTTGTAACACAATTCATAAAATTTTTAAAATATAATTTTGATTGAAAAATACACATTTTTTGTAGGATTTCATTATTTTTTTATATCTATAGACTCTGATAAATAATTACAATATTTAATTTTATGATACCTAGGAAATTTTCCCAGCCCATTGGGATAGAGAAAAACTTTTGGGTCTTACAACGCACTTGGTTGGGTGCCCGTTTTGAAGTCGACCAGATCCGGTATGTGACAAGAGTTGTTCATGTCCTTCATCCTTCCATCTGAAATTTACCAAATAATGTATTTTACTAAGAAGGAATATATAACATAAGTAAATGTTATAAAAACCAAAATTATCTAGAAAATTCCTATGATATCAAATTTAGTATAAGGAACCTCCAATTCAAATTTAGTACAAAAAACTTTGTGATCTCTTTATAAAATGTAATTAAAAAGACACTGTACTTTATATAATCTAGGAAATTTTCCATTATTGGGTTTAGAAAATCAAACAATGAATTAATGATTATCGTAGTTATGAAAAATTTTGTTAATTTTATTCACATATGATACTTCCATATATGAATAAAACAAATTTTTAAACTCTACTGTGCCTTTGAAAAATATTTTAAATCATGGTAAGAGAATTAAATTTCCATATAAGGGGTTTTAAGACAATTGAAAAATAAAATTGTTTAAAAATTTTTTAAAACATTTTATATCAAATATATATATATATATATATATTTATTATATAACAAAAATTTCAAATATATTTCAAAAATACTAATCATTTATAAAATCCATTTTAAAAATACCTTTTCAAAACACTTTCCTTTATATTTAAAATTTAATTTCAGAATAATAATTATTTTTTGAATTAAAATTATAATTGAAGATATAATAAAACCATTGTGGAAACATATCAATATCACAATTGGGAAAAATACTTCTAAAGTCACAGGTTTTCTCCTCATTCTTAATTTCCTTATTTCATATACAAGATCCAAATGAAATTTTAAAAAACATTTTTTACTGAAGATCGAGATTTCTCAAAAATAAACAATTAAAACTATTAACTCCATTAAAAAAATACATGAATTATATCTAATGAAAATAATAATTTAAAATATTATAAGCATTGATAAATATTTTTTATAAAATAATTGTGGGAAATCCCTATTTTGATAATATTTTATAACATAAAAATATATAAATAAAAACATTTTAAAATGAAATTAACTTCATTGAGTTCAAATTAATGAAATTTCAAATATACACATAAAATCTGTCTATTTCTAATTGAATGAAATTTTTTGATAAAAAAGTCATTTTTCACACAAAATTATATATTTTATTAACAATATTTAAATCATTGATTTATTGATGAAAAATATAAATAAGTATTCCAAAATTGAAGGAAGATAAATATAAAAATTCATTATAAGATGGTTTGGAATATAATTTTGATAAAAAAATATCAATTACCATAATTTTTTTACAAGATAAAAAAGTATATGGTTATTATTGGAACACACATAGAATGGAAAAATATTTTCTTTCTTGGTTATGAGAAGTATGTAACGGATCCTTTTCTTGTTTATCAGCATAATCCCGCGAACATTACTACGATTAAAAAATATTGATATTGTAAGTAATTCACTCAGCTGTGTTAATAGTGTTTATTAAAAAAAGAAAATGAGAGATATATTTTATATCAATTTCCCAAAAACAAGGATTTTAATGTTGTGATTGGATTTCTTATTGGATATTCATGCAAGATAAATGATACCAAATATGAATAGATATCATATTATTAAAAACTATATGAATATATATATTGCTTATGAATATTGAAATATATCTGCAGAACCAAACAATATCTTGAAGAACATAAATGGTTTTTTATATTTAAGATATTTTTTTGCGGGAGAAATCTCTATCAATTGTATACTTGAAAGCAACTCCTCCAAATGTGGAAGGATGAAAACCAAACATGAAAATATGGTTCTTTAAATGTGATTTATATGATTATTTAAATTATTTTACATTTTGTTTGTCAGCATTAAAAATAAATATTATTGTTTTGTAAAATGGTAAGTACGATATTGTACATAGTTCAAATATCATGTTGACAGTAGCAGTGGAGAAGAACTTGTTGGTGTTAAGGGATTAATTCATCTAAGCTCATTAGGTTAAATATGGCCCCAAAATGGAATCAAAGGCCTAGGTAAAAACAATTTAATAGCCATGATATGATCCATATATTTAAAATGGGTGAACATTATCCTAAAATAGAATCCAACATTAAAACATATGAGTTATTTACTTGATTAATAAGTAATTTGGTGGTAGCCATCCTATAAAATTAAAACAGACACATCACATGGCTTTCACCCAACAATATCTCTACTCAAAATATATGTGGTTCATGTCCAAAACTATTACCCCTACCTATTGTAGTTTTCTCCATGATACCATAAGCTATTTTGGCATACCCATGATGAACCTCATTCCCACATCAGTAGTGGTACAATGGTCCCTATCTTTAAACTTTTTTCCAAATTTTTAAACGACGTAAATATAAAATATATTCTAATTACTTATTTTTGATATATATATAATCAATTTTTGTCTAGTATCTCTATTTACTATGTTTTATTTAATTATATTTTGAAGTCATCAAATATAAATTAACATTACAGTTATTAATTATTTCAAGATGACTCATCTGACATTAACATCCATAAAACAAAAACCAACAGTAATATTTTTATAACAGTCAAGACAAAACATCTATAAATTTTTTTTCAGGGTTATTTTTATATAAAACAACATCTCTCAAATTATATTTCTTGGTATCAAAAAGGTTTCCCTATTTCCCTCTAAATGTTTTTATTTTTTATATCCACCTTGATACTTATTTTATAATTATTATATATTTGAGAAATGTGGGTTACAGTTTTGGAATTATTAAGTTGATCAAAGGTACTCCAATTATATTGTTGATGTTATTAATAAGTTTATGGAATTAGTTACAGGATTCTATATTATAATGAAGTCACGAAAATATTAATGATCTTTCGTTTATTTTGTTTTAAATTTTAATGCCTTATTTTTTTATTTCATTTATAATCCAAGAATGACCTAGGGATTTATAATTATAAGCACATTTTAGAAGCCTTCATGTAGTAGGATCATATCCCTATGAAACCCCTAAAAGATGGTTGGAATATGCCATCCATGACATTGAACAGGGATCATATCCATAATATTCTCAATTAAAGTGTCCTTGAGTCCATTCATGACACACTCTCAACACATCATGGGTCTTTAGACTCTTCATCCTAATCTAATGTAGATTGTTACATTGATAGTCCTTACCAAGGTAGTTTGGATACAGACTCCATGGACACTTCTTCAGAAATCCTCCAAGTTCAAACTCTATATGGTTATATCTCCCTCGGACCAAGAAGTCCTTGACTTTCCTAGAGACATATTTATTGATTGATGCTCAGAAACAAGAAACATTCATTTAGAAAGGTGATTGAAATGCGAGTGTCAATGATATGTAGTTCCACATCAGATATCAGAAACCCTTCTCTATGGTCATCATTTGATCCCGATATAATATTTATGTGTTCTACCTATGTGATGGTGTATAAATATTATGTATATAAATCCAAACTTTATATACTAATAGGTTTACCATGAACAAACCTCCCAAAAATGTTCTGGGTCCTTACACCATCCAACTATTAGATCCCACATGATTTAAAGATGGATTGAATGCCTTACCTACACAAAAATATATGGTAAACACATCAGATATTAAAATATATACTCCTACCATATAAAAGATATGAAGGTCCCCATTATACCATCAATATTTTCTATTTTCATCTAGACATGGCTATTATTACTATGGAATGGGAATTGAAACCGGAAAATCAATGTGAAAATATGTAACATGAGTTCCATCATTACAACACAACTCTTCGACAGATGATCACTGAATCATGTTCATGTATCTATATTCTAGGATGAGAAAATTATAGAGGTCTTCACTTCACCATACACCTAGAACAATATAACTCCACAAATGTAGTGTCTTATAATAACATAGTCTCCAGATTAATGAGGAGACTAGTTTCGATTTTTCCATGTCGGCCACTAGAATGGAATTCCCCAACTTTAAAGATGATAATACATAATTAATGGAGGGAAATCACTGCAAGAATATATCTAAACGGTGTACCTCAATGATATGGAAAATCATTTGATACACAGAAACTGAAGTTACCGTCAACCAAAAAACTTCCAATAATGAAATATTGTCTTCATGTGTTAGTATTTTACACATCTCATACATGATCGCATCTATGCCATATAAAGTATATTTCAACAGTAACTTATGAGGTATTCACCAAGGAAAAACCCAAACCCACCATGATGATGGAATGTTTAAAACATCCTCTACCCATCATATCATCAATCCTAGAGAGGATTCAAAAAATATATATGTAGTAGATGAAATCCAACCCTAAAACACTAAGCTAGGGGAATTTTTATCTCAATCACATTCACTAGGTTTATCATATCTCGAGGGGGTTATTGAGATATCCTTAGAGGTTTCCTATCAACCTAAGCTCCCTGGGATGGGGGAATTTATATATCAATTCTAGTCTCTAACATCAAAAACTATTTGGTAGAAATCATCAATTCCTCACCAAAAGATCAATAAATTCCAATTAAGGATCGAAATAGACACCATCCTATGGGGATGTGGGAATTTTTATTATCATCATTATCATAGAATAATAATTCTTCTCTAGGTTGGGAGGTAAATATTTAATAGATGAAATATCATTTGATCATCCCGCCCCAAGACAAACCTCTACTATTCTATTCCCATTCAAAAATCATGACCACAAACTCCCTCACGGTCAACATGCATAGACAAATGTAGAAGGAACATACAAGAAATGGGAATCAAACCCAATTCGGTACATTTTCCAAAAAGGTCCAATGTTGTCAAGGGTCTTAAAATGATGTTAATACAAGAAGTGAAAAATCACTTTATTGCATTGAGAATAATGGTACAACTACCATTTCATGAATAATTTGTGTTAATTTCATCACCATCAACACAATATATACTGCAGATCAATTCAAAAACTAAAATGGATGGAATATATAAATTATACTGTGAGCAGAATGTGATATGTATGAACCAACTGAGGAATCACACATAAGAAACATGAGAAGGTTCCAAAAACTAGAACCAATGAATATTTTGTTTCCACCCCTAAATTCAAAAAATTATAAGGATAAAGGGAATAAATTTTTGGGACCCCACACATAGCCACTAAGAGCTGCATGGAAGAGAATTTTAAATATTATAATATTAAAATACAGAATCTCATAAAAACTCAATGTAGAAGAGCTCATGATAAACATTCCCTATATGCACCATATTTAGAATGAGGTAAATATGCCTCCTACCATATATCATGAAATAACGTTTCCACCAACAATATCCTAATTTTATCATCATACCATATCCAGATCAAAAGACTGGGTCTACATAAAAGTGTATTTTATAGATGATCATGAGTTCACAATACTACTAGAAATTTTTCTCCCCCTCTAAGGAAATAACTCAACCTCAGCACGAATTGATCATCAGTGTGTGAACAATTGGGGCCACCTCATCATGCTATGTCTACTTCTAATGTAAATGAGGCATCATAGCCATATTACCTCTAGACCTTCTCAATGAAATTTATTCCATGGTTTCATGAATGGAATACTTGAATGGATATGTAAAACTATAAGTAAGGACAAGAATTTATATCATGAATTAGTTGATGAAACATTTCCAATACCAAATTTTTGAAATCATACCTAATCCACCATTGATGACATGATAGATCTAAAAAAACATCTCACACACTTCATGTCCGGATGAATCCCAATGATGGGCCCTCATGATTTGTAGGAGGTGAAAAATATGAGGATATTTATTTAGAATCTGATAGGTCGATACACTATTTCAAACATCATCCTTATTATAAGATCCGTTTCAGGATGGTAAGACCTTCACCATCAATTCCTTTATTAGTCTATCTTTACACTAACGATAACAATGTTTTTTACACGAAAAAACTAAAGGAAGAATGAAAATGAGAGGCTGTATATATTCATAACTAAATAGAAATATTTAACATAATAAATAAAAATACATCTCTAGTGGGAAAAATTTATGGATCTAAACTGTGAAAATATATTGTATTTGGTGCAGACACCCTTGATCCTAATGAAATGTTTAGGATGATTCTTTGAGTCCATAGAAATGTCACAATTTTTAAAAGATCCCATCCAATGGACCGAATATATGTGTTGAATGATGAATTATTTATTTGTGGAAATGGCATTAAAAGATATATATATTCTCATGGTTACCATAAAATCTTTATATGTTCCCATCCAAGCACATTTTCATGTCCAAAATCAGTTATTGACTCTAATCGGGCTACAACAACATCAAATCAACCTCAGCAAAAAACTGAAATTGATCTGGGTAACCTTGGTTTAAAGGAATGGATGAAAAAAATCCAAATCCTCCCAAAATTAGTAGGTCTCCACTTATTTACCTACATATGTAGAAAATAACTTACTCAATATGTCGTAGAATATGAAACCTAGTGAGGTTTTCCTCACTAATCTCCCTAACTGGTGCTCTATCTATAGAATGTTGGGTCACCCCATCCATAATTTTCTAATATTTAAAGAAATCCCCAAATTCATGGTTTATTCTTGTAAGGTGATTTTGAAAAATTACCTAGAATAGGTGTCCTACGTAACTATTTCCCAGTCAAGAGAACTATATGACTCAAAAGACAACATGATGGAAACTAGATTGCAATTGGATAAAACTTCAGATGTGAGTAGATGTTCAGAAACTCGATGATACAAAATTTAGTAACCCAAACCAATTCCAACCTAAGAGCACAGATTCACAAACATATAACGATCCTTTCACCTAGGGAGGTCACATAAAATACTCCCCTCATAGTTTTGTATAATCATTGAACATTGAATAATTTATATGAAAAATATTTGTATCTAGATCCTGCACAATCTCTGACTATTACGACCGTCATTCCTGGAATTTTCGAGGCTTGTTAACTACCCCCAAAAAAAGGAACCATCATAAAATTAATATCTCATTTTTTCTTCTATAAGTGTATTAAACTTGTAAAACCCTTATTCATTGATAAATAATTCTTTTTATATGAGTTCCTTGTACATGATAGGGGAGTCGGAGGCCCAAACCACATGATCTATGGATATATGGGACAACACAGGCATAGTAATACCCAATATAGAGGCCAAATTAGTAAAGAGGATATATATATATAGCTGATACCCATGGTAAAAAACTCTAGTGAGATCAATAGAAACATGGATTCAGTATGATTCTCTCTAGTGGTCTCCCTAGTCCATTTATATAACATGACTCTCTAGTCAGGATTCTATTATCTAATTAGCCTAAAAATGGAGATGGTTGGAGTAACCTTTCCACTTGCATCAGATTCTCCCTCATCCATTGCAAAATCACCAACACCATCTAAAACATAGTCTTGAGATCTTCGACCACATAGTATGTAGAAACCTAACCTTGTAGAGCATTGAACTCTTGAACAAAGTATGACTTTATAGAACAACTAATTATTGTTACAACCCATCTCTCAGTGATAGATATCCACTATCATTTAAAATAATTCTAATTTTCACTTGTTGAATCCCTCTAGAACCAATAGGGGTACTAAATAGTAGCGTTTTTAGGTTAGGATTGTCATTGTTAGTCCATGACATCAGAATTCCATTTCACTATCTCATTTACAGAGAATGTTGAAGAATTTTTCATATAGGGAGACATCCTTCCCCTTTATGTTTTAGGAATGTTTTATAATGTCATTATCTTAATTTCACAAAATAATAATTGTTCTGGGATCAACTGAATACTGATATGTAACCTTCAACAATTGGGATTCAGATTATGGGATTTATTCCTAAATATATTACCATCCAAGGATATTATAAGAGTGGGAAAAGACCTATTTGGAAGATTACGTTCATGGATTTGTTTGGGTATCTCAAATATAACATTGATTTCAGGGTTATCCAGAATCAAACATCATATATGGTCTTTGATAGAAGGCCTTGGTTTCACAAACACATGGCGGTAACTTGAACATTTTATAAATTAATGATATACCCCTTCAATGGGAAAATAAATACACTACATGGTGGTAGTTCCCCTATCGATTCTTTTTAATACATATATGGTAAGGAAATTTTCTACAAACAGAAAGTTAAATAACCAATTGTGGATGGAAATATATTGGTCATAGCCTCAAATATATTAGAGTCAACCCTTATTAATCCCTAGAGTATTCACCCTAGTAACTGTGTGCTACACATAAATATGATTTAGTCAATATAATTAATCCCAAACATCTAGTATCGTTATTTCCTTACAGAGTGTATAAAATAAAACAAATATACCCTAGAATCTCTCTGCAATAAATATAGAAGTATGGGATAAATATATCTCATCCCAAGGACAGTCTCATCTAAAAAGAGATAGATATTCCCTCTTATTCTCTACCATGGCTAAAAATTAACCCATAATAAATGAAGTTCAATAAGAACACTATGCCCTCAAGAAATACCCTCCGATATTTGATGAAGGAATCTCCCCCACCATTAATGAGAAATGGCTAATAATCCTGGGAACATAAGAATAAATGCAACTTACATTGAATAAAATCTATATTCCTCTTAAATATCATGACCTTATTGTCATATTTATAAAGAAATATCAATATGTGTTCAGATGGAATTATAAAAAAATGCCTAAAATCAACATAGAAATGGATACACATCATCAAGGAATACATTATTACCAATGTGGTTTAACAATGGTGGGATGGAGTTGAAACCCCCCCATGATACAACTTTAGTGTAAAAAGATAAAAAATTGATCAAATCTAATTTAGTGTGGGAGGTGAAATACCAATGATGTTTCACCCACATCATCCATCAAAATGAAACAATAGTAAGATTAGGGTCTAAATCAATTTAATATAACTTATTTGGAAATAATCATAGAATTATTTTCCATTTCATATTTCTAAACACTTCAATGATGTAATATCTGTATTATATGTCATTTCCTTCATACATGGGTACTAATGGTATAGTCAAATAATGATTTCCCACGAAGATGTGGAAGTTAGTTCCTTCAAAGAACTATAGAGGGTCTCTTTCCATCAAGTCATAATATTTGGGATAAAAAACATCTTCCATACCAATCAAAAAACTGTGCATCATATCATTAAAACCTTATTTTAAAAAACAGAAAAAATTTATATTGATGAGGTATTCAAATCCCTAGAGTAATGTCACCACCTCACAGATCTTGAAACCATATTCTGTACGATTAAGGTTCATACTTTGATAATGAATCCAATAAATTTCTCCTTTAGGGTTAAATGCATGAAATTTATTAATTTTTATTACATTACTATGGCATTGAGGTGTACCTAGAAGAGACTTGTGAAATCCTCGTAATGCCTCTACCTCCGAATCTCTAAGATCTGAGGAGGTACTTAGGGAACCTCATTTACATTTGGTGTTTCAAATCCAAACTATAACACAAATATCCCCACTTTAGGAAGCTAATAAATAAGCAGGTGACCTACTAATGGTACACATAATACCAATAATCCTTTAAATAGTCTCAATCATTAAATTCGACCTCCGTCGGTCATGATTCCACAAGTGGAGGGAAAACCCCTCATCCTAAATGTGTCCACCAAGTAATGATGACTTTGAACTCTCTCCATGCATTAGAATGATTTTGTAGATGAGAACAGTCTCACTAGCACATCTAAATGATTCTAGGAACTGAGACTTGATATTCTAATATCGAGAAGAACTACATTTATGTCACCTTTATAGTGAAGAAATTGAGTCATTGCTTGATACAACAAAATTACATTGTTCTATCACATCGACCCACTTAAGTACATCCTTGGTCATCCTATGTTTACTAGTTGTTTGACTTAATGGGGTGTCAATTTAATATATTATGAAATCCATTTCGTGTCGTAGAACTCATTAATAAGATAATCCCTTAATTATTTTCTTATAGAATATCCTGACCCATAATGTACCCAATGGGCACCGAACATCCAGTGGTGGAGGTTTTTAATTCCCATAACACTCCTTTAATATGGGAAATGAATTTAGATTATGCCTCCCAAATTCATATCATGAAATAGATGGAAAATATGGAACTCAATTTAGTTGATCTAGGGATTATATTTTTTTCTATAGAGAAATAAAATTTTCCCTATCCTTTCTCATTTTCCAAAGGCTACATGAATAATGAGGAAAAATAACATGCCCTCATTTCTATCTTATAACTGTAATTAAAACTACAAATAGTATACCAAAACATAAAAAAGGATTTTATGATTTTAATAAATCAAATCAATGGAAAATATTCCACAAAAAAAGTAATAATTGTCCCATATCATTATCTATGTTAGAGGATTAACAGAAATATTCTATATTGGAGCCACATTGCACCATTCCCATGATACAAAACACTTGTGTTGATGAACTTCTTAATCCCTTCATAGTATCAGATGATCCAAATATGGGGGAAGTAGTCATCCATAGCATGTTTTGAGGTATGATCACTTCTATCATCACCTATGACATGGAACAAATCCATTAAATCAAAATCCCCCAATGTTGTGATGAACTAATACCCACCCCAAAATGGATGGAACCAAAAATTGATTGTTTCCAAAATGGGATCCAACCAATAGACCAAACCATAAGGGAAAATATTTCATATCGATTAACGATCATTACCCATTAGGATGGACCAAATGGGAAATAATACATCTACATGTGAGGATTTTATAGAATCCACATCAGATTAATAGCATATGGATAGATTTAATCCCTCATTAAAGAAGCACATATAGGCTCTTGTGGGGTCCTAAAATGTAGGACTAGGCTCCACCACTAATTTAAGAGGCTTCGTTGCTACTGGAAAATAATGATACAAAAAATTGTGGAGATTACTAGGATATTTCATGCATTACATATTGATGAAAAATTCATCCATAAACCCCCATAATATATACTTATACATATATATTCCAATACATATTGTGTATGGGTAATTGTTTCTATAGGGACTAATCCTCCTCCAAAGATTAATAAGTTTATGTATATACATAATATTGATGACTTATTTTCCTAAATAACATAGGAAATACCCCTCGAGGAATTTAGGAGAAAAATTCATCAACTTTGTGAAGTCCAATTTCATCACTAGATTTATAGTCCCTCACATGATATTGATGTACAGTGTTACTATTTTATTATCTAATAAAATGAACAAATTTTTCCATGAGTACAAGAACCATTCCAAATATTCATCCATCTATCATGAAGTGATAGATGGAAAAATAGATAAATTAAAACGAAATGTTTCAAATATAACATAAAATATGGTAAATAATAAAAATTTATCCATAATGGACATGAACTCCATGATTTATGTGCCTTTTGTATCATCACACATACTACAATGATAGAAACCCTGTATTAATTTGTGTATGGGACTGTTGTAGTTTTTCCAATATAAATCGAGTTTCCCTCACATAAAATATCTATGTTTAGACAATTTTCACATGATGAAAATCACAAAAGCAATTGGATGAATTGGAACCACTCTATTTGAAAATTGTTTGCCCATAAAATGTCCTAAACTTATATCATAATCGGATAGCATGAGTCTTTGATGAAAAAGTTCATCTCCATTTGATTGTTCAAAGAGAACTAGTATTTTGTCTTAGAACCCGAATGATAATAGGTTAGATACATCTAATTCTAGAACCCAAATATGAATATCCTAAATCATAAATAAGGTACTTTCTAATGTAACCAATCATTAGACGTAATGGATATGGAATGCATCATTCCCCCCACCCCATTGAGTGGTTTCTTATGATATATTTTTCATTTTCATCATCAAAGCCATCATCATCCTAACCCCATGATGTTTAACTATATATAAGATTACCTTCTCACAAGACATTAAATTTTCCAATGCTTCACATATTGACCATAAGACATTAAACTATATAGAAATCATCTAGGTAAAATGATGTTAAATTGTATGGAAGATTCCAGGGAATCAAGACACTAATCTTAATAGTGTTTCCTATTCTGTTCCCATGTTTTTAAACTATACAAATGAGGTCCTAGTGGAAAGAGATTAAACTGTACAATGTTTCACATCTGGATAACATGTCTTTAAACAGTAAAAAATACACCAGACCACATGATGTTAAATTATATAAAAATGGTCTTGGAAGAAATAAAATAAATTATATAATTTTCCATGTCCTAAAATCATGATGCTAACCTAAATGGAAATGTCAAGACTAAATTAAGTTAAAATAAATAGAATATATCCTCAGTACATTACATTAAACTGCATGGGAAGCATCATCACACTAAAAATTCACAACCCAAGAGATATATCTCTATAAAAGGTAAACGAGGTTCCCAAATCCATGTGTGTGACTCAGACCCACATCAGGAGTCTCCCATTAAAGAACAATATGTGGATTGCTTCCTATAATCATAGTATGTGTAGTGATGTATTGATTCAAAATACCAGGTATGTTAATAATAGTTATGTCCTGACCACAAGATATCAAAATGTGTGAAAATTTTCAAGCCTCCTTTTTCATGTCAATATTAATTCATCATTACCACATGATGGAAACCCACATTGTAGAGATCTATACCACTTGATTTTAAACCGCATGGTTTTCCAAGAACTATGGGTGGCTTGATTACATTCATTATGGGATAAGTAGAGATTACCATATATCTATCTTTAGGTATAGTATCATATTTTTTTCATCATTCCATGTCACCCACATCCTTACATCATGAAGATAAACTACATTGTTGATGTCCCAATAGAATGACACTAAACTGTATGGTATTCCAGAACAATGTATGGATAAAGTCTCATTTCAATGAGATGTTTTGGGTTAACTAAATTCTATATCTTTTCCCAACTACTACATGATATAAAAGTCTACTACATGTTCCAATAATTTTATCTATTTTGTGAAAAAAAACCCATTTTCATTACTAGTTTCTCACAATGATCATGGATGACAATGTATTAAGAACATTGGTAAGGAATTCCTCCCACGATCATGAAATGTCAGCTCATAATAGGGTTAACATGGTCATGGATGACATAAAATAAAAGGAACACCACATGTACTTTTTAAATTACATTAAACTACATGTTTTATGTCTCTATCATGACACTAAATTACAAATTAACTCGAACCTCACCTAATAGGACCACAATCCTCGATGTTGGTATCCCACAAAACCATAATTCAAGAACTAGGTGTTTCTTAATTCATATCATCACCGGATATGTAGTGAAGAGAAGATCTATATTTTTCCAATATACAATATTTCATTTTTTCACATCAATTAAATTACATTCTTTATTGATGAAGTTAAATTGGACGGTTTATAAATAACTACTGGTGGATTTATTTATATCATAAAAGTATATGTAATGAATCTCAAATATCCAATCATGCGATCTTTTAAAATAATCAACTAGAATATTGGCCCAATCATATATGGGTAAAACCATTGTGGGGAGTTTCAAATCTAAGAACTATGTGTGGATTGATTCATTTAATCATAGTTTACATATAAATAATTTTCTATCCATTCCTAGATCAAGGTACAATAATAACTAGGAACAGTTCCCCCCTCTATGTATGGGTTAGACCTATATATAAAGTGTCTTCTTCCATAACTACATGTGTATTTATTCCTATCATCACTGGATATGTAGCGATCCCAAATCTGAAATCTTGTGTCTTCCCGTAAAAAAATTCAACCTTCCTTTAGTATAGGTCAAACCTGCATAAGGAAGTTTTCACATCCTTACTGCAAGATTATAACATAAAAGGAAAACATCATTTTCAGGTGAAATCAAACACCATGATAGATATGTCCCCACTACATGATGTTAATATTTTTAGTCCATCACCCATCATAATTCCAAATTAAAGGATCATAAGATCTTAACCACAATGAATTAGAGAATGGGGTGTTGACATCATATTTAAGCACCACGACCCATAAATCACTATTTATGTTCTCAGTGCCTAATGTTTCTCCCAAACATTCATGGAACATGGAAAAGAAGACACATCTTCAAGGGAACCTTTGATTTACTATGCATATATTCACTCTGTTCCAGCATATGAGCCCCTTTCTGTCATCCAAAGCCATCATAACTTTCAAAAATGGATTTCTCATCCATTCATGCCCTGACATCAATATCGCTAAAATAATCATAGTAGAGTTTATTGGTAAATTCATAAAATGATTGAACCATATCACTTCTCATGAATTGGGAACCCTGAGACTCTATTTTATACAATTCCATCTCCCTATTATAAGTATTTTAGAGTTATCTTGACCTTGATTATCATAATTGTGACATTTTTCATCATTATCCTCAAACTATATCTCTGTGCATCGGGAACATAAAATATATGCAGTCGGTGAAAGGATTAGGACCATAAAACTTATCCTTTAACATTCAAAATCACAAGACCCTCAAACATCAAGTAAAAGACGCCTAAAACTTGTCAAACTGAAAATATAAAAAGGGAATCCTGAAAAAAAAATTTGTATCTCCTCACTGAAATCATCATCACTAAAGTTTAGGAACAAGATAAAGAATAATTAAATAAGTAAAACTCTCATATGGACTCCATTGTGGCCATAGTAAATCTCATTTCATTCTCACATGGACCCCTATTATAAGAAAAATGTTAGAGTAATTATTCATCACATATCCTCACCACAATAATATTCACACTAGGTGGAAACACAAACTTTAAGTTGATTGAATTACTCATTAATATAAGGATTTCCCTAAACCACACATCATGATTTTAATTCCCTAAATCATCACAATCCTTCCATGACCCTTCGATTAGATTACCCAACTTCAAGGGACCCTTTGTCTGAATATGAAAGTCTTCCACTAGTTCATGTATATGAGTCTCCAACTATCAAAACAATGAATCATAAGTTGTTAAAATGTATTTATAATCTTTAAGAGAACTTACTTCACCATGGAAGAAATCAATACCTTAGAGTGTTTTGGGTCATCCCCTGGGTGATTTTACTATATCATTACTAATGAATCAGGAACATTGGACATGCTTTTGAACATTCATAACATGAATATTTATGGGGATTCAATATCCTCATAATTATATCAATTTTTCATGTACACTTTCTCAAAGAAGGAGTGACACTCCATTCCCAAACCATTTGATGGAATACACCACGTGATTCAAACCACATGGTGTTTGGCACAATCCTCCCTATAAAAAATATAAATTTTATTAAGGAATAAGAAACTATTCTAGGATATTTTTTCTCTACATACCACATAATTATTCTTTAATTTGAGTGGTCACTAATCATTTAGAATCATTGAATAAAAGATGTGACTCCTCTATTTTTCCATGATACCTATGAAAATTTGTTTTTACCCATCATCTAGAGTTATCCCCACACTGTAATGAATTTTGGTCAACATGATCCCCAACAAGACCATAGTGGAACTCAGATCCTTATTTTGTTTGGGAATCACAATTATTTATTTGTAATTACTTATTCATTAACTCAAACATTTGGGCAATGACCTAGCCAACCCATACTCAAATAGTTTGGGTGGACTCGAATTCGCTAATATTTTTCGATCCACCTATAAAATCTCCAAAATAATTCATAACCCATGTAATAGAGTGTGGAAAACTCTATTTTACCATGCAAATGACACAAAAGGGATTTGAAAAACTATCCATATGTAGCACCTCCTTTCCCTGAAAGGAACTCAAATTTTTGTGAGCCATGGTAACACTATCATAGAAATCATTATCTCCGAGTGTTTTGGGTCATCCCATAAATTTATAACCCATTCAATATTCTAAAATAATGTCATGGGAGTAATAATTTAATCTATATTTCATATTTACATCCTCACCAAGTGCCAATATTCTTCATGGAATACGTCCTTACTACATGACGATAAACTACACAGTATACATACTCACCGCATGATGCTAAACTATGTGGAATATGTCCTTACTACTTGATGTTCAACTATATAGAATATATCATTATAGAATGATGTTAAAATGAATGGTTGAATTCATTTAATCATGATTTTAAACATCATTATCAACATCCTTACTACATTTTGTTAAATTTCAAACAAGATTTCATTACCATAGGATTCTAAAATGAATGGAGAACATTACTTTCAAAATTTTATATTACTATGAACAAATATTATGATCTTTAAGACTCTAAAATAAATGTAATATACTATATAAGATAAAAAATAAAACTAAATCACAAAAATATATTATTTTATATGACTATAAAACATCCATCTAAAAGAGAAAAAATGTTCAGAAATTTGAAAATATGATAAGGGATTCTTTGGAAAAAGTGTTTTATTTTACCAATAGACATGAATTATGTATGATCTAAGGACTATTGAGAACTCATAAAAATGAAAAGGCACCAAACTGTTGAGTACAATATCTCATAAGTGGGTTGATATAGAAAATTAAAGTCTATGTCTACAAATCTATCCCCAATACGAAGCAAAGGAAAAATTAGGGAATGAAAAATAACGATATATAAATCTTGTAGAGAATATCAATTTTTAATATAAAAAACATGTTACACCCATTGAGTCCACTGACTTATAAAAAATATAGATCACTCTCCCTTTGAGGAATAAATAATAGCCCAATTTCCCTTTTGGAATCAAGGTAATCTCAAGACAAATTGAAAATATACATCAATAAGAAATCATTTTTCAATGGAAATTCGTGATAATTTCTGTGGAAAACATTATTGTAATTTTAAACATTCAAATCCAAGTGTCCATGTATATTTAATATTATCAAAAGTATGGGTATCATAATTGATTCATGAAATTCCCAATCAATATAATGATATTCACATCAAGAATTAATGAAAACTTTAAAACCACATATAATGTTTCCAAGATGTGTTCATTTGGAATGTAGAAGTAGGAACCTCTACATATCAGTGTCTCTCCTATAAATAAACAAGTAAAGTAAAATCCATAAAATTATGAGCCCGTCACAACATGCATTCAATTGAATCCTCAAGAATTGAAAAATATTTCTCCAAAGAGGAAAGGAATTGGTGAAAAAGATAATCAGATTATGTTTCTACCTCTTCTATACACAATAGCTCATTCTCCATCATGAAAGAATCAAACCTAGATGTCCCCACCATACCAAGGAGACATTTCTTATATAGTATTGTTTTCTCTGAAATTTTAATTTCATGATGAAACTAAGATATATATTCTTGAATAAATATATTCTCACACTACAAATGGATGATTTTATCCTTACTAATATTGGCCACATTATGGTGAGCTGTACTAAAGGAATTTATTTTTCTCTCTTAGAGATATCACCACCTTCACCCGTGAATGAAGGTAGGTATAATAAAAACCCTCTTAACCAAGGGTACAAAACAAGAGAAACAAATTACCTACCTAATCGTTCAAACCATCAAATGGCCCATAAATATGAAGGTCTAAATCCGACTCTACACTTTCTTCCACATGGAATGATAAAGTGACCCAGACTTTGAACCTTTACACAATCCCATATTGGGTGCATGAATACATATTGGGACTAATCAACTAAGTGATAGAGTTATGATCATGATCTTTGATGATGTGGGAAGTGAGTTGGACTCTACATTGGATTAACCAGTTAAAGAAATCCCCAATGGATAAGGCATCATAGCTCTTGATCTTAAAGGAGAAGACACTACAAAAAAGGCATAAGGGATTATCATTAGGATAGTAGATGGTATGATATCCTCAGTTAACCAATACATATGAATAGTATTGGTAACACAACCTTCTCAGTTGCATTGAAATAAACATAGGTTACCCCATCCCCATCCCTCGATGAGGAGGCCACACACTCTAGTGTTGATTACCTCAGTGGTACCACTAGTGATTTCTCTGAATTCATATGGTATCATCAATATTATAGGATGTAGGATCATAAGAAATTATTGAGATTAGGGCACATTGTGAAACATGTGTCTAGTATCCAAATTATTAATTCACCTTCTACAAAATGCACATTCATCAAACCTATATTTGTAGTATAGTATCAATTGGTATCAATTTTATAAAAGGATATACTTTCCTTTTTTGAATAAAATATAATGATCATTATAATGTCAGAAATAGTCACTAGGCCCAATTGAGTCACTGCTTCATCCATTTCTATTTCATGAATAGCTAGTTCTTGTAATGATGGCTCTGGTAAAACAATAGAATGCTTACTCATATTATCATAAACCAATGAATGTCCCCCCAAAAGGGTTTAGCGAGAACCTATGAATTTAAATGAAACCAAATCTGTTATTATAGTGGTCCAGAATATGATTGGAGTAAAATGAATCACCAACATGAGTATTCTGTGGAAGAGGGTTCTGGTATTTTGAACATCTTCCTTTTACCTTAACTCTATGAGGAAGTGTATTTAGAAGGTTCAAACACTGATGGTTTTATTTTTGGAACCCCAAATAGTGTTGATACTAAGGGTGTTTCTCTATGAATGGTAATTTCAATCATAATCATACTAATTAGATCTAGTAAACCCTCATCACTGGCCCCTTTTTCACCACTCAATTCATCTCCATGATAGTATCCTCAGTAAAATACATTGGGGATAGTTGGAGAGGTATGTCAACTAAAACTTCCTATTATATAAATATAAATAAAAATACCTTAGTACGGTTGAAATAACACCATAGAAATTTGAATAAGGATGAATGATCTACCATGAAACTTATTCAATAGTGGGATAACCATGTTCATCCTGAAAACCTACAAAATACCCAAAAACACAATTTTATTCACTAAAAGGAAAATAGTGTATCGAAAGTTTAATGATTTACATCATTCCATCAAGGTATATGAGTAAGTACTTGACCTATATATGTTATAAATTGAAATTAATTCTTATGTGAGTGGAAACTTGAGTGGATACATCTGAGGGAGACTCTTCCTAACAATTTATTCCCAAAATGTCAGTCATTGAGTTCACTATTCTTCAATTCATACATTATTGAAAAGTGAGATGACATAATAGGGAAGTTCTAGATTTTCTAACAGGAACCACCCTATCTATGGTCCTGCAAGTTGAAATTTCTATTAGAAATGAGAGTATAGGAAAATGACTCACTTACAGAGGTGGTGATTTTGGGGTGGTTGTTTCTCTATAAAAACTACATCCTAGTACTGAAATTCTCATGAAAACTAGTATTTATTTTTTATCCTTTCATATTGAAGAGATTAGTTTCTTAATTCAATATGATCTTATCCAAAGATCAGCATAATTTCAAGATAAAATGAACTCAGAATCACATGAAAATGGTTTACATGAACCTACATGTCCTACATGGTAAAATTCAACTAGTATTGGTGATCCATCATACGATGATTCTAAAATCAAACTTGATTAGTGGGGACATATCATTTGAAAACACCAAAACTGATGTCTAAAATAACATGGCATGTATCTTTCATTGATAAGGATCTAATAAATTCAAGATGAGAGGACACCCTCACACTGTGAAATAACGTAGACCAAAGCCTCAAGTTGACCCACACCGTTGTTAACTACACTACTAGGGGGAAATATCTCATAGGGTTTAAAGGAGAACTGGTTATAATGACATAGGAATTATCTGACATCACAATCCATTATAATGGTGGAACTTACCACACAAATTCACTAATAAAATCCCATGAAATGAACATTGGGGATGTTTTAGAATAATAGGTACTTTTATGCACATGGATGATCCCCATACAACCCCATAATACATGACATGGTCCAAAAATTATTTGGTGGGATATTCCCAAATAAATATTTCACATGTGGTGATACAGATTACCCAAAATTGGAATGGTTATCCCAATGCACTTACCTCTTTCTCTAAAGGTAAACATAATGAAATTGGAGACACCATGTCTGCCTTATTCCATCATCAGGAGAATGTACCCACTTAGTTACACTATAGGAAAATCATCCAACTAGATGGCCAGATAAACATAAGGATTAACATTTCACCCCATATTGGAAAATTTCCCTTCTTTAACTATTGTCTAGTAGGCACCCTCAACACTTGGGAGTCCTTTGTGGGTAAATACATCGAATTCTTAGCCTCCAACACCTAATGTAATTTCCTGATAAATTATTTCTCCCATTTCATGAATGGGACATCCTCCCCAGTAAGAGATTCCTTCTTGATATCCATTTCAAAGAACCTAAACTACTCTTGGGTAAGAGTAGGGTTAATCTCCACATTTTAATGAATATATAGTGGGAGGAAATCATCAGACAACCCCACCCAATGTGAGTATTCAAAAACGTTTCTCCAAGTCTTATAGACTGATACCCACCTATCCATGCATAAGGTGGTATGTGTTTCAATATGGACTCCAGTAACTAAACAAGTCCATCATCAAGTCCTAGATATTATAGGATTGGTTTTATAAGATCTAGAACTCCATATAAATCTCAATATACTTCATCTCTATATAAATTTCATAGGAAATTTAGATTACCCAAATGGTCCAAAGACAATCCATTCTAAAACTCCCCCTATTCGATCTTTCTAGTTGAGAAATCACCCAATCCTACAACTTGTGGAGGGATTCAACATTATGGAATAGTACATGTGGATTATTGGATCAGTTTTATGAAATTTTCCAATCATATAATGTGATAAAAAAATATCATATACTGATTTTTTCATTCCTCTACTCAAATAAAATGGCATATATGGAATTTTTTCACCTGAAAGGTGTTTTGGATTAGTAGAGTCTAAGCAAGAAGTAGGATTAATGGGTGTGATAAAAGGATGGGAGGTTAATTGGTGGGAATAAACCTACATAGTAGTATGAATTATAAGAGATGATATTCCGTATGTTTGACACCAATAAGTTTTATCAATATTATTTGTGATGATTCAACATTATGGAGATATCTGGTAACCATCATTTCAATAATGGAATTATGAAAATCCAAAACTATTATGGAATATTTCATTAAAGGATTATGAGAAATGTGAAAAGAACTTGACTATTTATATGTGAAATAAATAAGTATTTATGATGGGTGAAGAATCCTATAAAAAGACATGAATGACCCCATCAGAATCTTCTGAATCGTATCAACAATGAAAGGATTTGAGATTGCATCACCAAATGTTGTTCTCCTCAACTGAATGAACCTTGGATGTCTTAAAAACTACATGCCCATATAATCTCTCTTCCTTGTGATTGCTCAAAATACATGAAATGGTGTGACCTTGAAATTTTCATGAGATCCACATGGTTTTCAATGTGATCATATGATCAAGCTATTAGATCATGCAAAGCTCCTAATATATCCATATGGCCATAGACCTCTGTCAACGTTCAAGAAATTACCATGAATTGATTCATGATTAGTTTAAACAAGTTGTGGGATAAAGCATCCATGTAGTATGAGCATGAATGGAAATCTAATGAAATTGTCTTATGGTATACTCTTAGGAACATATATTTTGATCACTTCTCATGAAGAGACCATGAGAATGGTATATTGTGGAAAGGTATTACTAAATGATCAATTAATGAAAATGATAGAGAGATCTATGGAAATAAGAAGTTGTAGATGAATTGAGATTCTACATCACCCTCTATTTATTAGTTGATCAAAGGAATGTCAATGATAAATTTGGAGACTAAATGTCACCCAAGAACCCATTTAGAGGAAGCTCTAAGGACTCGAAAGGGAATCCAATTTCATTAGAACTGAGACCTACTCCCTATAAGTATCTCTCCTTCTGAGGATAATTTTTTTATACATTAAAATTTAGTTTTGGAAAATCTATGTGGGAAGAAGTTCACAATGCATGTATATTATTTTCTCCGAAGGAAATAAAGGAGAGGGAAGATGAATCACATATATCACATAATATTCAAAAAGAAACATGATGTAGGGAAACAATCCCTCAAGATATCATTGAAGAATTTTTGAGGTGGTTGTGTTTGTTGACAAAGCAGACCAAGATGTCCAATTTGTTGAAAAAAGGAGTTTTCATAGTGATTTCTTAGGTTCAAGAGATGTTTTTGGTTATCCTTGATTGACAGAAGAGCCCAGAAAAATGAATAGAGGATCTGGAGGAAGTAAAAAATAGAAAATACAAGGTTGTGAAAAATAAAGTGGTGCACGAAATACAGCAATGGAGGTTTTCACACAAGTGGTTTAATGAAATCGGAAGCTCAAAAATTGGGAAAGGCATGAGGTGAGCACAAAATTTGAGTAGTTCACAAAAAATGTTATTGCGTGGAAATTGTGTTTTTATCCAACAAATAGGATTACACACTCGATAATGGGTTTTCCCACAGGGTTGAATTTTCCTACAAATATGAGGTGACAACCTCATTCGAAAGTTCTCATGTCTTAGAGAGTATCCATGCTCTGGTTCCTGAAATTAGAGTATATAAGGGAGTTGTGAAAAAACAAAATTCTTGTGAGTAAAATAATTTCTTCCCCACAATGAAAAGGTTTCATGTAAAAGAATATTGTTTCACGTAAAATAACTGGTTTTGTGTAAAAAAAAATTGCGTGTAAAATAAGTGGTTTTGTGTAAAAGTGGTTTTGCATGAAAATTTAATTTCTTCCAAAAGTTAAAAATTGCGTGCAAGGCAGTGTAGAGGTTGCACGTAAAAAATGGGGTTTCCCGGTACACCTAGTGCAAAGAGGTATTCCTCTGCCTATGAAAGTGGGAAATCCACAGAGAATCTATCAACAGTTAAGGATGCATATTTCTTTAGATTTGATGAAGAGACCTATAGGTTGTTAAACATTGAGTGGATCTTATGGAGAAGTAGCGAGAACAATTCAGTTTAAAGAGGAGTGAGTTTTCATGTCGTGATTGGTTGTAAACCAAAAGGGATAGTGAGTCTTCTTTGAACATTGTAAATAACAGTGCACTTATAGTGGATTTGGTACATCGGCACTTCACCAGTGTATGCTCATTGGACCTATCCTATTGAGGGTAAACCAAGTAAAAAATATAGTGTCTTATGGATGATTTAATTTATGTTTATACTTTACTACGGAAAGAGAGGTAAGAGAGTTTTTTCTAACATAGAAACAAGATCCAAAGGGGAAGAGGTTTATTTATATCATTCCCGGATTAACCCCCCCTATTACAATAATTTGCCTCGTATAACTAACACATGTTCTCATGAGCTTCTTCAAATCAAGTGAATGAGTCTTGTGAATCTCATGATCTCATATTAGTCATGAGAATAACCTTTTAAATGATTCAATGATCTTGTGAAATAGTCCTGAAAAGAACTGATGATCTTGCGGGGAATTCAAGGAAATTATCTCCATGTCATGCGACTTGTGGACTGGTGGACACCTGATTTACACCTATATCACCATTATATAATAAATGTGTTTAAATGTGGAAACCTCATGCAAAGAGAAGTTACATTGATATTCATGTGACATACTACCACCACCCACAAGACATCATAATTCCCCTTGTGATATGTCGAAATTATCATGTGAAAGTGTATTGGAATTCTAGAACCATTATGTAAAGGACACAAACATATTTCTTCAATTATAGGATCACTATTCCATTATACAAAAATATGGAAGGATTACATATTACATTACTCATGAATCCTCTCGAGTCACATCCTTCATCATGTGACACACTATATATGAGGAGAGTTATTGTCCAAAAAAATAGTCACATGAATTCATTAGATCTCTTTCCATTTGAGAATAGTGACTAAATATAAAGGGAATGGGGGAATCATCATGTGAGGGGATGATACACTGATCATCATTTGAAGGGATTTATATTCCCGATGTGAGAAACCTTAATAATGTATATCCCCATTGAAAAGCTATCATTATCTTGTGAGAGGCCCTTGATATATCTGCTTAATCTCAAAGAGGCCCCCTGGGAGCCACCATTGACTCATGAAGGTCGTCAGAAAAATCATCTTAGATCATGTCATATCCTATCCAATGGCACCCAAATCTCGCAATGACACAAGGAAATGTTCATATGACCATGTAAAATATTTTTGAAATGTCATCATGGTTTGGAAAATTTCCATTAATCAGCGGAGTTCCAATAAACATGATGATATAGGAAAATCTCATGTTCAATAATCATCATGGAGGTCCATGGATAAACCCATTAAAGGATAATCCGAATAGAATGATATAAAATCCCATCCATCAAATCTGGATAGTATTTTGGAGATATTATATATGAAATGAGACATATAATAGGTATAGTAATGCCAATAATTGCCTCCCCCTCAACACATAAAACATAAAGGCAACATGTGCGGACTGTTGGATAGGTGTGTGGTGGTGGATTTTTCAAAGAAGTTAGTCACATGAACGTAATGATCATACAAAAGGTTCAATATAAGGGATAACATAGGGGATAATGTTGAATAAATATGAGATTCATTGGATCAAATTACAGTTTATGAAAATGACTTTTGGAATTTTAGTAAGATTATGCGAAGGAGGTTGTGCTTGTTGATTGGGTTATGAAGAACAAAAAATGAGACGACACTGAAAAACAACTGAGATACCAACACAGTAAAGGATAGAATCGAGGAATAAAAATAAGGATGAATATTTCAATAAAAATTTTCTAATCCTCATGTTCATATCATGAAGAATGCAAATCATGCGTCATTACCCGGACATGACACATAAGTCATGTGATATTCCCTGAACACACCATCGGGATTATAGAATTCCACCTTGACATGTCAATATTGTCATGTGATTACCTCCATGAACTCCACCCATGTCTTGTGAAGTCCTTCAGAATCAGTAGATAATTATTTTTGATAAACTCTATACATGGTTCCCAAGTGATGTGGTGGCACTATGAAAAGTCAGCACAATCATTTGATGTCCTTCGGTCTTGTCCTTCTAGCCATGCAACATCATTGAGATATGTCATATGTGTCATGTGGAACCCTCCAGATATGTCTTCCAAGTCATCTAACATCCTCAAAGAATGTCAGGATTTATCATGTTATGTCTTTTAGACATTCAACTCATATCATGATAACTCATTTGGACAAGTCAACTTGATAATTTTACTATCAATATAGATTTATTCTAACATTCAGGAAATGTCTGTACAATCTCAGGGAAATCATAGGGACACTCTATACATGCTAAGATGATAATAAAAACATATCAGAAAAAAATAGGACAAGTCATAGAGAAGTAAAAGGAAATGATAACCTTTTCAAATGGATATATCTAGGCATACACCCAAACCAAACTATGATGATTATGATTCTAACCATAACCCAAATATGTAGGATTCCTTTTTTTAAGTCCCATCCTTAAATGAGAACCCATTTCAATGTAATGACCTCCATGTCTCCAACATTTGAACCCATGGGATCTATTCTATCCCATGGTATTATAATTCTTCATCATCCATCAATAGATAAAACACTAAACTAAACTATGAGAACCCTAAATCTATCCATAACCAATATATGTAAGATTGGATCCAATGTCCTGAGCTCCAATGGGAACCAAATTTGATGTAAGACCATGCGTGTTGCTGAAGTTAGAACCCATGGGATCCAATCTCTCCCATGGGATTATCATTCTTCTTTATCCATTAGTGGAATCAAAGTCCATATAAACTATGAGAACTATGATTCCTTCCATAGCCGAGGTACATAGGATTCCATTCTAAAGCCTAAGATTCTATAGGATCTACATCAATGTTTGTCCCCCATGTCTATAACATTGTTACAATCAAGATCCAATATATCCTATGAGATTATCATTCTTCCTCATCCATCAGAGGATTAGGAAGAAAAAGTAACTATGATAAACCTAATTCCTTCAATAACTATGATATGTAATACACTATCCAAAGGTATGAGATACATATAAAATACTATATAAGGGCATCCCCAGTGTTTAAGTCCCTCATCCACATGCAGTGAGACTAATTACTTATAGACCCTTATTTCACAAATCGAGCATGGATCAAAAGGGTTTATGCATGTAGAATGATCCTATCATTTACAACTTTAGTCTCCCTAGTAAGGTAAACCTGAGTGTGTGAACCCCATTTTGTTGTATGATATAAAATCCTCTATAAAAGTGTATCATCCACGGGGTAGGTCTTGAGGGATTGATCAAACTATGATGACTATAGTTCCTACAATATCTAGGATATGTAGGATTCCTACCAAAGGATAAATCTAAACACCCTATGCCTATATTCCCTAATATATATCCTTTACACAGGATATTAAACACTTCTGGTCTAGGAAACTATGTGGGTTTTTATTCCTGTTAATAACATGATATGTAGGATTCCTCGTAATGATTTAACACCATCCTTGGCATATTAACCACCAACCTAGATGGATGTAAAGTCCAATTATCTTGGTTATTTTTTATTTAAAATATAATAATCTCCCCCATTAATGGGGAATTGATGAAGAACATTAAATACATACACATGGGAATATTAATAGACCTTCTACACTTAGAAGGGTTTAAAACATGGTCACGTTATTATAGTGATGGGTCCCATATTGGAATTAGGAAGAGATTTATGAATATAACTAAAATATCAAAGAGAGTCCTGAATTATGAAATAATCCACCACCCCCCAAAGACGTTGATGAGCCTTACCTCTTATGCTCTTGAAAATTTTGATTTCCTACGCACCATCATGTCTGAAACTCAGAATGACCCCATGCCTTTTGAAAGCAGGTTCATACTCAGTTTGGTATGTGGGAACTATTGGTCATTAAAGTGAAAGGGAACACAGTGAACCAAATAGTAATAATTGTGAATTACATTAAATATAACCTATTGGATTTAAATATCCATTAAAAATTTTAATAATTAAAAATGTATCATTTTAAAAGTTATCATATGATTTTTATAAATATAGGGGTTTGAAAAATATCATTGAAATGCACAATGGAAGTGATGGAATACACTAGTATGATCATACCGTAGGATTATCATTTATCAATGCATAAAAAAGTTATAGCAACACTAGGCTCTTCCCATTACAAATCCCAAGTTTGGATCTAACTACTTCAACACAATTGAGACTATTTACAGGAGAAGATAATGCTCATTGAGATCACAGACCAATCCATATACGCCAAACTACCACATGAAAGTATAATTATTTCCAAATTTACCCTTAATAAATTTTCTAGTGTAATAAAAGGATATATATATTGACAGAAATAATATTAAAATTTATATTATATATAATATTTGATAAATTTTCTATCGTATTATTGTTACATTATAAATGATTTCGATTTGGTATAGTAAAATTGAAATTTTATTTTTGGGTAATATTCAAATTAAATTAAAGATAATATTTTAATGAATTAATTTATTTTTAAAATAAATAATATTTTAATAAAATATCATTTTAGACAATTTTTATGAAATATTCATTATAATATAAATTTTATGAATTCAAATATAATTTTTCTAAGGGATTAAAAATATTATTTAAAAAAACATAATTTATAAATAATGGTTGAAAATTATTTTAATGCTAAAATTCAAATATGTAGAAAATTATTTGTACAATATAAATATTATATTTCATATTAATTATTTCTAAATTACCCAATGGGGAATTTTACATTATTTTTTTAGATAGTAGAATTGTTCGGTAAAATTTAAATATATTATAAATATACATTGTGTATTATGATGTCCTAAATACACAAAAACGATGTAATAAATAAAATAAAGTGTATTCACAAACAAATATATGTTTCCCATCTAAGGTAATTTCATATAATGTTTATTTTATTAAATTTAGAAAGCCTTTATGAATCCACCAAAAGATATAATATTTTTTAATTTTGTAAAATATTTCTTTAATGGTATTAATCACTTCCACATTACAAGGGTAATATTTTAATATTTTCAACCCATGGATATATAAAAAAATTAAAACCATTTTTATTTTTTGGAAAACATGGTAAAACACCATGTTAAGGTTTTTTGTTTTGATTAATTTATTATATAGATTCAAAAACCAATTTTTGAGAAATTATAATGAATTCCCTACTCATTTCCAATATAAATATGTCCACGCATGAATTTATCTTCACTGAAAAATCATAGAGAATGCAATTACTCTTCCCTCATCTCTCTATAGTCCTCCAAAGGTTCCCCTAAGCTCCCTATAAGCACCCATCGGGATTTTAGAATCACACTCCTAAGGTAATGGATCATCCAGAATCCTTTATATTAAAGCACCTATTTTATGATATGCCTCTTAATTTCCATTTTTTATTTTTGGGATATGTTCTTATATATAACCCTTAATTTCTATTGTATATATAAATAATTATATACCCCCTTTAATCTCATTAAAACCTCATATTAACATTTATATTCCATTGTTATGTAGTTGAATATTCAACGTGATTTTCTAAGACAATCAATTGTATCGTGAGTACCCATATCCAATTCCTATCAACAGTTTTTACCATTATGAACTTATACATATTATATTTTACTCTAATGCATTGTGTAATGATTAAGTCTCATGAAATATCTTTTAAGGGGTTATGGAATGAACTTAATTCATCATAGTAGATTGTATATCATTATGTCAATATGTTTATCATTCAACTAAGTTTATAATTACATGTTTAAAGTTGTTTCAAAATTTCCCATTACTTCTTTATGTTATCATTAAATATCATGCCTAAATTTCTTATCTATAATTCTAATACCTTTTTGGTCTCATTTATATTCCTATTCTATAACATTTAATACATTATTCATTTTATTTCTTGTTTATTCCCTTACTGAGCTTTATATTTCCCCCTATCTTATGTGTCCCCAGGTTATCCGATGAAGTTTAAAGTATTATGGAATAATATTATCTTGTTAAGGATGTTTTTAATTGTAGAGATTTATTTTCTATTATATTTTGTTATGAAATTAAAAAAAAATTCTCAATTACACTTGACATATAGATCTTATGGATTTTATTATGTGTAATAAAATTTAATAAATCCTAAATTAATGCGTAACAAACCCAATGGTGGTCAAATTCAGTTGCCCCCACAATCAAACATAGTTCATCTCCAAAACCCCCCATTCTTGAAAAACACATTTATAACTTTTTTAAGACATTAATTTACAAAAGGGTTACTCATGTTAAGGATTTATTATTTAAAACGAATTTTATTGTTTGAATTTGGTGTTAAGTGCAGAGTTATCTAATGAACCTTATGTTTATTTAAAGAAAAAGGTATATAGTTATATCTTGGGACATTACAAAAAGTCTCAATAGTCTCTATGACTATCCTACTGACATGAATGAAAAATACCAATGATAATATACAACAAGAAATCTACAAAAAATACTTATATATATTTCATCGAAAAAAATATATCTGAAACATCCATAGAAGTCCCAATTAACATGATCCATGAAAATGTAAATCAACCACTACTCAGCAAGAGAAACTGAAATTCACTCAACGGATAATGATAATTTAAACCCAAATCAGGGATATATGTTTCTGAACTCACCAATCTAGATTCAAAAAAACTGATAATGACCCAAAATCTAATTATAATTGGTCCTCAACAAAATGATTCAATATTATTATCTTCAAAACCCCAAAAATTGAATGAGACTTTCCACTTCACCTGGAGTCTTGGAAAGGGAGAAGAATAATTGAAAAATGCACCTAAATATGAACACCCTGATTTTACCGAAGACACTTCAAGAAGGCACATTTCACTAAAATGATTAATTGGATAAACTCAGACTTTCTTCAAAAATATCATAAAATAGTCCCAACCCATACAAAGTGATAAAATATAAAAATGGAAAACAATCATGGAAAATAACTTTATATAATATCATTATTTTAAAAACAGCTACATTTTTGAATGAATAAGAATCCATTTTTAAATTTTTTTGATCCTTTAAAAAGACCCAACTATTTAGAAATCATATTATTTTATTTACAATCCCAATTTCAAAAGGTAGTTCTATAATTAGTTTAACTTTTTAAAAAAAATACTAATTCATTTCAAAACATTGAATCCCCCAAAAAATTTCAATGTTCAATCATTACATCATTTCAAATCTACATCATTTAAAATTTTCCAAATACTCACAAAAGGGTTATGTTTTCTTTCAAAATTAATCTCACAAACGTTTTAAATTTAAAATATTTACTAGGATTAATAAAAAACTCAATAAATATGTAACAAATAAAAAATAATAATTTCTAGTAATTAAATTCTGTATTAAAAAATCTTGAATACATACCGTCCATTTTATAATGGATTCGAAAACCCCAAAACCTCTTTTATAAACAATCATCATTGAAATAATTAATAATGAATTCATTTTCCACATTTCCTAATTTTTTTAAATCCATGATTTATGAAATAACAATCACAAAATGGGCATGCCAAAATATCAAACAAAATCTGATCTAAAGGATCAATATATAACAAGAACCAAATAACTCAACCACTGTAACTAGAAATTTTCAATGGTTTGTTTATATAATGAGAAAAATGTGATCCATTAACTTTTATGATATTACCTCATTGTATGAAGCTATATAGGCCTCTAAATAAAAATCTCTATAACATTACCAATATTGCGTGTTTGATCACTATTTTGTTTATTATGTCTTGAAGACCAACTTTATGCTACTGACCTATTAGATATTTACATCTGAAATTCCTTGTATTCTAATTTTTTTACTGGAATAATTTCAATGACTTTTAATAAATCATCAATAGTACATCATGAAAATTCTATTTTTAAAAATACAAACCCCACTACCCATGGTAACATAAAAACCAAAATAGAGGATGATGATCATGAAACACTTCAAAGGAACCAACATAATCCCAATAATAATCCTAAAAAAATCATACAAAAATACTATATATATTAATAGAATATATCAAGAACCCAAGTCCATACATATAATCCTATGCATAGATAAAATTATTAATAAACCATCTTGGGTAGCAATCCGAACCGGCACCCAACCCATCTCACTGCTGGATTGAAGTGTGTTCTCGATCCTCATTTGTTAGAAACGAGTAAATGGGCATGTGTAATTATCATTATAAATAATTGTTCCCACACACATAGAAGAGAAATTGAAAATTAGAAGAAATAAAAAAATATAATCAAACCCGTGGAAATGATAAACATCCATAAAAGGGAATTTTTTTTACAGAACATGTAAAAGTAGATATATAAACATCATAGACTAAAATGACACTAAAATACCCAAAATGAAAGAAGAAAATAGTAGAACAAAAAATGAAACTACACCATAGTTGATACCAGTTTACACATCCCATGCCACCCATCCATCAATCAATGATCTTTTACTAATTAATGCATGTAGTGTTAGGATCCAAGAACCTACATAAAATTAATATAGGAATTATTTATATTACCCAAATGTTCTAGACACACCAAAACTATTCAACCATCCTTAGAAACAAAGTTCTTAAATTACCATATTGAGATTTACCTAATAAAATAGGTGCTTTCAAAATATTTATAAAAAAATCTGGTAGACACACCTCTAACTCATTTCAAAAATGGAATACATTATATAAAATAATATAATAATTTTCATAAATTATTTCACCCATAGGAATGACGGTCATGAGAAGAATTGAACCAATCTAAAATATCATACATACTTCTTTCAAAACATCTCATAAAAAATAATTTAACTCAAAAATGTGAAGGAACAAAATATTTCTTTAAATACTACTAATAAATATAAAAGTATTTTTCATTTTTAAAATTTACCTTCAGAATGTATTTAAAAAATTAATTATAAAGTAAATAAAACACACTCATGGAGAAAACTAAATCACACAAAGGAACCCAAGTATCAATGAAACACATAAACAATTATGGAAATAATAAAATTAACATTGGTAATGAAAATTAATCACTATAAAATACAGTAATTTTTCCATTGATGGACTTAGTCTCATGGGAATCAACCATTGGACATCATAATAGTGAAAAAAACAAGAATCAATGAACCCTAAATGAAAATATTAAAATTTTCTATATCATTTGAAATCCTACAGACATTATATAAATTAATTTACAATATTTTCCTTCATAACATTTCCTAAATCATATTTCATTCTCCAATGACCTAGTATCGTCTAATCCAAATTTATAGGGTATATCCATGAAATATTCTCTAGATATAACACTCTTGCAATCATTTTATTTATCTCATACATTTCACTAACAAAATACCTATTAATCCCTTAAAATCCAAATATTGGCTAGAAAAAATAAATTTTCAAATATATAAAACATAATATATATTAAGTAACTCCCACAAAATCTTAAAAACCTTAAAAAATGAACAAAATAATTAACTAGTAGGCATAATATTCATATAAATTGTAATTAAGATTAAAAAACCCCTCTTGGGATTCAAAGAAAACCATGGGAATCACTATAGTCACATAGTTCTCAAATTGGGTCTCAGATATTTATAAATCCAATTTTTATAATTTTCCAACTGGAATTTCAAAAAATATCTCTACAATCCAAAACATGGTCAGAACATTGGAAAAAAATGTACCTTTAAAACTAATTTTTATATAATAAATTGAAATAAAATTTGGAAATAAAATTTATTCTACTTAAAATGTTAATGACCCACCTGCTATTATGAAATTAAGGTAATTCTCATAAAACTCTTCAAAAAACTAAATTTCAAATTCAAAATTATATCAATCCACCATAATACCAAATTATCAGAATACCAATTAATAAGAAATAAGGTTAATCCATTAATTTTCAAATATAGTCCTTTAAAAATATAACACATTCCCTTATGATTGTTACATTGTCGAACAAACTTTTAACACATTAAAATGAATCTAGAAAATACCCTATATAATCATACCCAAAAATTGGCATGTAGAATTGTCCAAGTAAAATATTTTAAATAAATTGAATTAGATTCCCTGAAATAATTAGTTTTTTCAAATAAATGTTTATAATAAATGATTTCCAAACACATGAACCTTTTAAAAGTACCCACTCTATCATTTGGAGATTTTCTTTAAACAGTATACTACTATTATAAACTAAAAATATATTTTTAAATCATTTATATATTAAAATAAGATTAAAACATATTTATGAAATTAAAAAAAGAATTTGAATATACACATAAAATTTATAGCCTAAATAATAAGGGAATTCAAAATAAACACCAAACAAATTTTATGTAGATCCATACAAAACCCATAATGTTCAATTTATAATGCACAATTAATCAAAGAAATTACCCTACTGACCATTGGAAACCCATATCCCCATTATTCCGACCTCATAAAACCCTAATATGAACACATATAGTAGGTATTCCTTCTGAGACTAAGAAAAAATAAGATATTTAGAAAGGAAAGAATATGAGAGAATAAAAAATAAGGGTTAAATGACAGACCAACATGAAATTGATAAGAATAAATCTTAATGTTGAAGGAAGAAGAAGATTGGAGATCCCCCCACATATACACTATTATGGTCAAGAAAGGGTAATAGAATGAGTGGATAAACAAATAATACCTGGTGGATAAATAAAATTTATTCATTTATATTAAATTATCTTGGGATTCAAATTTTTTCAATATAACATGGAAATACATGAAAAAATTAAATGGGATAAAATTCATATATTGACTATCTGTTTCTTAATCGTACTTAATAGAACAATTAAATTTTAGAAAAACTCTAGACAATTTTCTCAGGGTTTACCTAGACATGTTCTTTCTAAGCAATAATACCTATAACCCATAGAGACTCAAATGTTTCTCATTTTCCATGTATGATTTGTACCTAACTATGATCTACATATGTGTATAGACTGTATACAAAACAAAAATAATAGAAAAAATATTTATAATGTTATCCACAATTTTTCCCCGAATTATGTATTCAAACAATGCTTAGGGGTAAAATTTTCATCTTTTTCATTTTTATGCCAAAACATCTCAGAATCATAAATTTCCCAAATATGGGATAAAATGATATAAATTAAATGGTAACGACGACATGTGGTAGTCCCCAATAACATGTTTAACATAAAAAAATTCCAAATACAAACACCCATTCCTATTAGGGTCACTAATAATATACATGTTCCATATAAGATCATATATTGGTACTGAGCTTTGGATTGAACTAAATAGTTTTATGATTAAGGTATTTAAAATGGATTCATAATAAGAAAACATACCATTAGTAATTTAAGGGGGTATGAAAATATCCATATATTATCATGTATTCACTTTATATAATCTTTTTTATAATGATATATTTTTTACCAATTCATAGAAATAATATAATATTTTCCAAATATATTATTGTATTACATGTTATATATCTCATGAATGTTTTCAATAAAATGAATGTTCAATCCAATTAAATCCATGAATTTCAAAATTAATCGTATACTTAACATATATGAAAATCATTGAAATAAATTTTTAAAATCATATAAAATAAAAGTACCTACAAGAGTAAACATGGTGATACATTTATCTGGCCCAATCCTTTCTTGACAGAATCTAATCCCTCATTTAGTAAGAAGCCATTACCATAGTACCACTAGCCAGAGAGTAATACTTAATATAAGTACAAATTATATAATTATAATATAACATAATATATTTTATTTACAATAAAACCTTTCTATCACATCCATATACAATAATAATTTCACAATTATGGTGGAATATAAATAAATCATGTGCCATATGTAGCATGTACCTACATATATGCATGGTATCCACTAGGTCTATATAATATACATTTGGTTCTAATGAGTACACTCTTGATAAGTATGATTCGACATTTATACAATATTCTAAGCCCCATAAAGTTATCTTACCCTATGACTTAGGAATTTGTGGAGAAAGGGTCGGTGATACACTGTGAACCTCTACAGAATCCATGTTTTACACTATTTATTCTTTAGAGTACATCATTGAGGGAATATATGGCTAATGTCAATAGTACATCCAATCTATGGAGTTTATGTTGAGACTCCCATCATTTTCCACCCATCCTACCATTTTAAATGGATAGGGTGTCAATGAATCGTATACTTCTTAGTCCCTTTAGTATGACAGGTTGATATTTTCTTAAGAATGAATTTCTCAGTTGAATAAAGAAAATGAAAGTCAATGCGATGTTTTTATGAATATGATAAATGTATATTTTACAAGTTATGTAATTCTATAATCCTATTATAGAGGTACAACTTGATGTTTGGTACCCTATCGCATAGATATACAGGTATTTTCAAAATTTCCACCCCCTCATCAAGTGAGATTCAGAACACATTCCACCACACCCTATCTCATAAGGCTGTTGGATTTTTTCAAATTTTCTACAACATCATCAGGTGCATTCTAGAAATCCTAAAGCATCAATAGTTTCCAAAAAATATTTGGTGTGTAAAATTTATGTATTCTAGGGTAGACATAATCAGTATATAGGGCCTATAATCCTTCATCTTCTCACACTAGCCTCATCAAGATCAACACACTACCTCCTAATTCTCAAATTTAGATGTGGGCTCATACCAATATTTGCAGTTGTGAAAAAATGTTTTATTCGTGTTCTAATTTATCAATTTTTGAATGTAAATGGAATGTGTACTCCTTTAAAAATATATAATTCTTAAAATATTTTTCCTATTCTATGGAAAATAATTTTTTCATTCTCTTATGAGTGAAGAATCAGGAATAGTAATATTTTAAAGAATATCTGAATTATTCCTCCATCCTTCTGTGGATAGGAAATATCATTTAGAGGTTTATTTTCTTTATGGATTGGATTCATATGTTGATTAATGAAGGGATATTGGATTTATCAATAACTTAATCTCTTAATAATCCATGTCTATATACATAGAATAATACACTATATTTATTGAGACCTCCTATCCACTCATATCTCAAAGATAGAAATGATAAATTCCATCCCTTTAATAATGTGGATGTTTTTATATATTTTACATTCTTACAGAAGCATAAAAACCTTGATCTTCTAAGGATCAGTATAAATCTAATTGAACCTTTTAAATATCTTCCCAATTATTATCCATACCATATATAATTGGGACATGTAATTTAGGAATGATTCTTCTTCAAAAATTGGCTCCATAATCAGGTAATTGAAGTCTGGTTAGATTTTGAGAATCTTAAGATTTGTACCACATGAATGGGGGATATTAGTACTCCATGACAAGATAAACATGTCATATGTGTCATGTACTAATGATTATAGTTGTATTACATTAACAAAAAAGACATTGTTCTACATTTTACATGAAACTAAACTACATAGAGGTCGATATAGTATGGCTCTAAACTACAAGACATAACCATGGAAATAATCATACGTCCTTAAAACTACAAGAATCCATCATTAATTATCATATGATGATAAATATTATGACATATGATCTAGAATTCAAGACCTTAAAACTCATAATTCAAGATCCTAATCATATGAACTTAAAATATATGATTCTATAGTCTCAAATGTAATAATTTAATCTAAAAATCCAATACATCCACATCATATGACGTAAAACTATTCATATTGATCCCCAATAACTTATGTAACTAACATGGGATTCCTTACATTATAAGAATGGAATTCCTTGTATGGTCAGATGAAATACCCTATGAATTTAACATGATATGCCCCATATATGCAAAAATATATTCAACCTGAGATCATTATGAAACAATTCCCCACTCTTTAGGTTGAAATTAATGTACTTACCAAATGACTATAAGCAACGTGTTAAACATCCTTTTCAAAATATGTTAAACTATATGATTTATCCTCCTTCACATGATTTTAAATAATGTAATTCCATGGGTCCCCATTAAAGATGATGGCTCAATCTTGGATTTTGCCTCTCACTGATCTACATCATAAGACTACATGTTTCATTATTACTGTCTATACATGATAGGTAGTGGTGACTAGATCTCCTTTTATAGGCCCAACCACATATTTACCACTTCCTAAGATGGTTATCACCAACAACTATCCCATAATGCCTCTCTTTATTTCATGTCTATTACTTGATGGTCAACATATCCATCATTCCATAACCCTTGGTCAAATATTTGTGATGTGAAAACTATAGCAACAAATCACCATTTCTACATGACATTAAACTAAATAGAGGTCCATGGAGCATGACCCTGAAAGGGAACAAACCATATTATCCTAGTCAAAAGAAATTTAAATGAATGAAAAAAAACATCCACAGATGATGTTAAAATGAATTATTACCTAACATACTAAGAATGGGATGACTGAGGAAACTAGTTCATGAAGCATCATGTCAAAAATATGGGTTGCCTCTTGTGAGATTATTTTTCCTGAACACTTGGATTATTTTTATGGGATATCACACCTTCTTTATAATTTTCTATAACCTTCATCTTTTTTATGTGGTGTTAAATGGTATGGTTTCATGGAACTACATATGGACTATTCCCTAGCTAAGTGATATACGTATAATGTCTCAAATTCTTCATCATCATTTATGCTCCACATGGTAGAAATGCCTCTATCCAGTCTTCTAATCTCTTATATGTGATAAAAGAAATTGTTTCCACTCCTTTTTTCACACAATGATTATATATTTTTTGGGATTATTTATTTTATTGAAGGCCTCCCACATAGTTAAGGTGTATCATTACATATCCGGATAATTTGGTCTTATATTTAATAAGTTAAAAGAAAAAAAATCTTACAACATGATGTTAAAATACATTGAATTTCAGTCCATCCATGAAGATATCACAATATTAGGTGTTATTCTCCTATCACCCCTAGTTTCATGAACTATGTGTGTATTGATTCTCACCTCTGTGAGATACGTGGATATTCATTGATCCTACATCCTTTCGAAGACACAACGTGATATGAAAATACTCCCAATACTCTCTGTATGATCAAGATCTTCAATGTGTTATTTTACAGATAGGATCTATGTATCCTAGAGTGGGGAATGGGTTTAAGTAGTGATAACATTTTCATGTTTAGTTCATTACTTTTGAAACATCCTTCACTTCCAATTAAATATAAATCAATTTTAAAAAATCAAAATATTCACAGATCCACATGAACATAATAATTTACAAGGTTCATTACCAAAAAGATCAACTAAATCCTTTGTATGGATTGTAAACTATCCAAAAAACGAACAATACCCTAGAAAAGAATTCTTTTGTGAAGATACAAAATGTAGGATATACCCTTATAATTTTGTAGCACTATGTTTAATACAATGGTGGGTGTACTCCATCAAACAAAAATGATCTAACAAAATTTGTGTTACTAGTTACAAAAATTTCACCAGGTACTTCCCAACACATAACTATTATTCCTTGTAAATTTTGACAATATTTTTATTTAAAACAATTATTCAATTTTTTACCTTGTAGTAGGTAAGAAATTATTATGGACATCGTAGTGATACTCAGTCTAGTCACCAGTCTAATTTTCCCATCTTCATTCTATAGTAAGTTATTATAAGCCTCTTTAAATACCATAATAATAATTCTAAAATTCATCTCTACCAGTCTGAAAACACCATTTTGATTTCTTGGTCTAATCTAGAAACTCTAAAAATGATCTACTTTATTCTCCTTTCTGTCTAGAAAACATCATTCGAAATTCGCCATCCAGAATCTCTTTCTCTATAGAACCATTCATTAATCTGTTATCTCTTTACTCATTGATAATAGTACTTGTTTCAAGAAATTATGATGTACTTTTTATTTTTATAGTAGTTCCAAATGTTGAATAGATGAGATTCATAAAATCATTCCTGGTCAACAAAAGATTCACGAATCTTCGAATCTCCTAAAATCATAGCTCTATTTTGGTATTCTTTATTGTTTCTCTACTCTTACTGAACCTTCTAGAACCGTCTCACAATCCCGACTCACATTATATATTCTAAACATCTTTATTTTGATTCTGATTATCACTCTAATTTCCACTTTATGATGAAGATAGAAGATTCTTAATTACATTTCTCCACAACAATTGAAACATATGAAAAAAATTGTACTCACATTATGATTCCCAGAGCCATATAAAATAAAACTGATCATTAAGAGACATCAAAAAATATTTATAATGATAATAAATTGAGAACATTCTACCATAAATATATTATAAAATTAAAAATATTTCTTGGTAATAGTTCTATAATGGCTTCAGAATTCTTTAACATATATTTTATACTAAATCTTCAAGCATTAAGAACCAATTGATAATAAATTCATAACTTATTCACGTTGTTCTTATTTTATAATTTTTATCCAACTGATTGTCTTGAATTCGATGATGTTATCAGTTTTATCCTACATCTGATGGATTTGTCTCTTATTTACACTATTGATCAGTGCCAGCTCATGTCTGATCCTATATGATTCAATTAATTAAAATATATCATATTTATTTTCTCTGGACCCAATAGATAACAAATAAAAGTATCTTGATAAAAATTGATGACTACATTATTTATTGGTTCCTGAATTTCATCCATGTATTAGTATACACAACATTGTTTTCCTTCATCATGGTTCCCAACGTCTCCCGAAACAAATGTTAATTACTTCCATTGATCGGTGGTAAACCACATCTAATGGACTGGTATAGGCTGATTTGACTTCAAAAACATATTATAATTTTTTATTATGATACACACGAAATTATTTATCTGAGGATTAATATATTTTTACTTAATGGTATTATCGAAAACATGCACCTTAATTTACAATCATTTGAAAAAAACATCGCATCCCAAAAAAACTCTATCTCTGGTGATATCACACTAGTAAACTAAAATAATAAATATTGACTTAAACAACATTAAACCTCTATAAAATTCATCTTATATCAAGTATTTCGAATGAATTTAAGTCCAATTAATGTTTTCAACGAATTTTATGACTTTCAATAGGAAGTATAGTAACTTCTAATCCTTCTAAAACTAATTTCATTCCCTTAATATGATTGGCAGTACTAGTTCTCCCCCATTTCATCATAATGATTTCATAACCCATTTATGAGATGATTAAGCATATTTTTTAATTTTAAAATATAAAATAAAATCATCGTATCTTTATTGGAGTTAGGAATTCTATGATATATCTCATAGTTGTGATAAATTTTTTTTTTGGAAGAATGGTTAGTCTGATTAGACATATAATCCAAAACAATCCTAAAACCCCATTGGAAATTCTAATAAATTTTAGTATGATCCCTTAATTAAAATCTTTATCATGATACTCATGTCAATGATCTGAATCTGATTGAATTCCTTGTACACATCCTTCCTTCATCTTGATTACCCATAACTTCTGACTAGGTAAAGTGTTTGATCTCATTATATTTTATTAAAGACTTATTATTTTCGATGATATATTAAAAATAGATACAACCAAAAAATAACTTGAGACTAATATAAATGAGGGTCCATTATAGGTTCTCACCGCTCTATTAAGTCTGTATTCGAAGGAAACTATGTTCTCTCCACATGAATTCTCAATCATTATGGATAATTTTTAAAAAACTCTATGTGGAATTATTACCATTTTTAGGATATATTTAGTGATGTATGTAACATTAATCCTTGTCCCCACCACATGTTCTACCTATCATGTGAAAATTTATTCTCTTCCATTCATCCATCGATTCCCCTTTTTACAGAAGATTTGTTACGAAAATATGAATAAGATATATCACCCACACCATTGGTCAATGATATGTGACCATATTCTATAGTGACCCTTTTTTCCTTATCACATGATGTTAAACTACATGAAATTTGGTCTTAGCCACATGAACAGTATATTCTGTGGTACATAGACTACCTTCCATGACAATAAACTACTCAAGGATGTCACTCGAAAATGATTTTAATCAATAACCATGATTCCCCCATAAATCTTGATCACAAACTACACCTTTTTTATGTTTAAATGATCTGCCATTTATATCACAGTTCATTTCTGTTTCCATAATATTATTCTTAGAACATGATTATATAAACTTTGAATTTTATAAACCTTTTAAACACCACATTATCATCTCAATACAATTTATACCTTCTTATGAAGTAATCATCAATATCTCTGAGTTGATTAATTCTTTTGGTTCTTCCTTCAATAAAAATTTTGGTAGCAAGATTTTGTTGATCTGAAGAGGCCCTTGTAATAAATGATGGTGAATAGCATAGTTATCCATATAACCAATAATGTAACCCCTAGAATGTGTTTTTGGCCAAGAAAAAAGGTACACAAAATCCCTTTTCTCTTTTACCATAGTTAATGTTGTTAATTTACAGACTACTCCATCCAATCTCCATTGACTATATAAGAAATTTTTTTCCATTACTAATGGTTATTATACACCCAGCAATCTCCATCCAAATTCATATATTTTATGAAATGATTTACATTATCGATATTCCTATGTTTAATTGTATCAATAATATTAATGTGTTTCATGACCTCATGCTCTCCAGATGTTATAGGAGATCCTCCAATTGGTCCACCCTACATGACCTTATACTACACTAAATGTAATAGTCTATTAGACTCACCTTCCAAACATACCAGTTAAATATACATAATATCAACCAATATATTGTTATATATACATGAGATTATGAAATGATGTGAATTTCACTTTAATATAAGAATCCCAAACTATTTTAATATTTATATAAAAATTCTCAAGAAAATATTCACATCAGATTAACTTTTCATGGTTACATGTTGTAAAACTGTACAAACGTTTTACTCACAATAAGATGTTAAATAATGTGTATGAAATCCTTTTCACAAGACTTTAAATTATAATATACTATTCTATGATACACAATTTTAATTTATGTATAATGTTCTTTTTCATATGACCCTAAACTATGGAACATCTGAGTCCATGTAGCATGACATTAAACTACATCACACACGGTTCATTCAATACAGCCTATTTACTACATGAGATATAGATACATGTATATATACCTATTATCTTATCCCTGTCTGGAAACTAATGGTATAGTTGAATACTTCATTTTCTAAAATAATTATAGAAATCACGTATTGGATTTTTTCTATGGAGCTTCACATTATTTATATTCCACAAAAGTATGAAAGATAAAATTGAATCTCCCATATGTAATAGTTAAATCTATATAGGGTTCTAATTTCAAGAACTAATTTTTTATTGATTCACATATGTTGGAATATGTATTAATTCCTTTATAATTTACTTTTAGGCCTTTTCCATTATTTTTCACTGATAAAAACCATGTACCTATATGAAATCCAAATCCATATATAGATTCTTGTTTTCATTGAAATTAAAAATTCCCCCAGATATTTTTTTTAGGAATTCAAAAGTGATTTTAATGATTTCACAAGTGGACATTGGTTTCACAAGATTAATATGTCTCATGTGAGATATGTAGATATAGAGATCCATTTTTACTAGAATGACTATGCTTCATTCTTATTCAATGATATAGAACTTATTTTTTGTTTCATGAAAATCAAATTTTATGATCTGAATCTTCAAAGGAAATTCAGAAACATGTCCTCTGTTGTATGAACAAATCTTAGGAATAAAACTACCCTTATAATTTATATAATTCATATATATCTAGGAGTATTTTTAAATAAAAAAACTATGTATGATCTTATTCTCATTATAATAAGATACAATGTCATCATAAGGTTTCCTATCCTAGGATCAGCCTCTATTGTTTTGTACAAGTTTTATTACCTTAAACATTAGCTCTTCTCGGTCCAAATTTCATGAAAATAAATTGAAAATGGTAATATATTCCTGTTATATCCCCTCATGATGTGAATAAGGTCAATATATGATGGAATTACTTTTAGGGTTCCTAATCTATTATTGAATTATAATATTATTCATAAACCCTCTTCATACCTTCTAATGGATGAATCATCATGTTCCTTTAGTCAATTAATCTTCATGTTTCTATCTCACATGGAAATTGTCATATCATGTTTTGATTAATCTTAGGGTACAATGATAGTAAATGATGATTAATAGCATAGTTGTTTCCTAAGCCTATGAAGTAACCCCTAGTAAATGTTTTGGTCTAGGAGGAAAGGTCCTCTTGAACCCCATGAAATTTTCCCATATTAAGGGTGGTGATGGGTATCCTACTCCCAACAATCTCTATTGACTAAGTATGGTATTAGTTTTCTTCCAATATTAATGGTTATTATATACCAACTAGTCTCCAGTTCTATTGGATTCATCCATTAAAATTTAATTATTTTCACACTTGGTAACACACATATTAGAGAAGATTTAAGTACCCTTAATGATAAGAATTCCTATATTTCTCCCACTTTCAAAGAAAAATTATCAAACTGTATTCTTATTCCACTTTCTATTCGTTTTTATCTTTCATTTTGAGATAATTAATCCTTAATATGGGCTTGTCCTTTTCAAAACTCATACCCAACTAGGGTCCAAACTTTATGACCATAAAATGAATGCCTTTGGTCTGAGAACTATGAAATTAAACTAAGTGTTCTCAAATATGGGATTTTATAAACCATTATTGACCTACATATTCATGTAGTGTATTTTAATTCCCTTCCTACATTAAATACTTGACTTAAATGTTGTGAAAAATATGTGTGACCTTAATCCTTATCACTATTTGGTTAAATCTGTGTGTCCTTAAATTCTATCCCTACATTACTCAAGCATGCACAACCTTAAACATACAATGTAAGGATATCTTATACACTATATGTTGAAAACCTACAATGGGAAACTTTAGGAAATGTAGATTCATTTCCAAATGACCATGAACCTTGGAGAGCCTTAGAAAACAAGAACATTTAAAACAAAACAAAAAAAGTAATTACAATTTCTAGTTCAAATAACAATAAAGGAAGTCTTGGATAAAATCCATATCCTTGATCTTTAGGCCTCTAAATAATGAATTTAGAAAAAATAAGGGTAAAATAAAAGGTACAACTATTTTAGGGACCATTATTTTCCCATATATAAAAATGAGCTATCCATGCTACATCCACTTGCCTAGGTAGAAAAATAATAATTAGAGAACATTTATATTTGTCAAGATCCGTGTAAGGATACCTAGACACATCATGAAATTAAATTATATGATGTTGGGTCAACTATTTAAAACATTAAACTATATGGAGTGGCCCATTTAGTGTGTCCAGAAATGTGGCATGAGAGCCAAATCTGGGCAATATAATAATGGAAATTAGGGCCATTTCACATGAGTCATAATCTTAGAAATTATATCCTCTCTCCTTCATATGAACATAATATATTTATGATAATTCATCATTTACATCTACATCAATGAACCTATGTTGAAAATGTTATCCATCTATTTATTATCTTGATCAACATAGAGGACTCATATAACCATGTAAGGATTGATTATCATAAAATGGGATACGTAGAGACGTCAATATATCTTATCTAGAACCATTCTATATATTCCTTTTAACCCAATACCATTTACATATTGGAGTATATTTATGTTCTTATTTCAGGGAATCCATGTCCTGAGATGATCTTTCTAATATAACCATGTTCTACATTACACAGTAATTCATGATTTAATACATAAGATTACACATAATATAACCCAATAGATAATCAATCCTACTGAATATGGGAATTAAATACATTAAATAAAAACATAAAATAAGAAATAAATCTCAATTTTTGAAATATTCCTTAACATGATCACATTGTTCCAACATTCTTAAAACTACATGGGATAACCTGGGGTATTACATAATAAATGGGTGAGATATAATGTTTTGTAAGGGAATAAATAAATAATAACATGAAAAAATAATTAAATTTTATAAGATAGGTTTATAAATGAGACGTAATAGGGGTGAGAATCATAAAAATGAACAATGTCACATGATATATCATGAAAATCATAAAGGTAACATGGGAAATCTGTAAACAAACTTAAACATGGCATCTTATACATTAGTCAATTCAAACTGCAAGAAAATAATTTTGAATATAGTCCCATGATATATTATATTAACTCCCTAATCCATTTAATGAAATATCATGGGTCTAAAACCTTACCCAATTCATTGGAGTGCAATATAAGATTAGGTGCATAAATCATTGTCATTTAATTCACAAGCATAAGGGTGCCGCCTAGATCAAGAAACATGGAATAATTTATCCTCAAATATTATTCCATGATCACAGAGTGTGTAATATATAAATTTATTTCCCAAATAAAATAATTATTGGCCTACAAATTTGATCTGCCGTGATATTAAATGGTTATGTGTATTCATTACACAAATTTTTCTCATGGAAAAACATGGTGACACTTTCGAAGTGTAACTGGGTTGTATAAATGATCATTAGAGGACTTAGTGAGAGTGAATGGGGTATAACATCATTCATAAATCAATTCTAATGTATGTTTGATATGTAATAACGTATAAAAACATTTGGAATTTGAGACAAAAGGAATATGATAATGAAAATACTTGAATAAATATGAAAAAGGGAGGTTCCCTTGCTAAATTTTGGCATCGTAACTGGTGTACATAAATTTTCATGGGAGGGAATAATGAGGGTTAAATGAGAATATACTAATTTATAAATACAAATTAAAATATCTCTAAATTATGAAAAAAATTACAATCATGAAAAACTATAAATTAGGTTACATAAAAATAAATAGGTTCTTGATAAAAAAGGGGAGAATGGGTGATCCCTTACCTTGGGAGGGTGATTCCATATTATTGGGAGGAGATTCTAGAGTTCTCGGGGGAACCTTGTGAGGAATATATTGAGGGTATGGATGAGTAAAAATGTTATAAAATGTTTTATATGAAGATAAATGAGCACTTTTATTGGTTTATATAATAAAACATAGGGGAGTTTTTTATTTATCTCTCAAATATAGGTTTTGGACTCTATATAACAAATTAATCCAAAACACAAACATTAAAAATATTTTTGACCATGGTTTTTTACAAATGGGATTTGTTTTAATTATTATATTATTATAGGGACCTAAATTATTAAATTATTTCCTATTTTTATTTGGACGTGAGTCATGCTCTTAATCAAATTATTTTAAACCTCAAAAATATATTATTGGTTTAAATGGAATCAAAAAATCATTATAAAATCAATAAAATAAACTTTATATTAAATTATTCTAAATGGTAAACATATATTTGGTCATGCATGCAATTTATATTAGTTATTACATCATTGTGTGGTCATTATGATGGACTAATACACACTGTATATTTATGTTGTGTTTAATTTTTACCCAAAAAATAGACTTTCTCAAAAAATTATAAAACATTGACCATAGGATAAATTAAACATTATGATAAAAATAATAATATTCATTTTATGAAAATATTTTTCTATATATAGTAAATTTTCCCTTTAATTTAGAATTGATGTTTATTTATAAATGCTGGATGATCTACAATAATGGGATTTGAACACTTATAAAAATTACATTTGAATTCCTAAAAAATATATGATCATTTATAAATAATAGAAATTCTTTAATAATAATATTTAATTAAAATATTAATTATTTCTAAATACATTAATTAATAAATATAAATGAGTAAATTGAATTTTAATAATACCTAGAGGTATAATTTTTGAATTGTTTTATCAAAATCAAAATCATTTATAATGAAATATAAATAAGATGAATATATATTCATTATTCTAAAAAATATTAATATTTATACTATTATGGTATTGATACATATCTATTTATTACACAAGAAAATTTCTTAAGGTTATAGTGGGAAATGGTGATACTTTCATGCGGTGGTTTGGCATAAGTGGTTTGGTTCATGATCAGGATAATCTTGAACATCTATCCAAAATAAATTTTCTCATACTTAAGTTATTGGATATCAGCTTGGGTTTGAAAAGGTAGAATACCAAGGATGATATATTCCTTGTATGCTTCAATAAATGGGATTCATAGGGTAAAATATGACAGGTTGAGGCCATTAATTCCTTTCTCTGTGTATATTTGATTTATCAAAACATTATATTTTTACTAATCAAATGGTCACATTTCAATGGATATATTATCAACAGTAATGAAGCTTGAATATATTTTAAATATAAAAGGATAAAATAAAAGAAAATAAGTTCATGTTTTATAATATAATAATACATTTAATTAAACCAAAATAGTGATTTTTATTTATAATAGTTTGGGTCATTAAAATATTCCCCCTTTGGAAAAGACTCCATTGATAATTTAATTTCCCACACATAAAAAAGAGGGTAATTTTGTTTCATCACATATTATGGTTCCCATGTTAATAATTAATTTTTGTAGTTTCTAAACATCACTTTTATTAGGTTTGTTTTCTAATTCCATTGAAATGTGTCTCTACAGACTATGAACTTCACCGAATTCTCCTCATATAATTTATCATTCTTCAACAGTACCATCTCTGTATTGACTACATGTGATATTTCTAGAATTTACTTCCTCATTAGGGATATATTAAATATGTCATGTTCTTAATATAGGTTATGTGTGAGTGATAGTCAATATGCCACTAATCGGATGTGATTAAGGATCTCAAAGTGACCAATCTATCTTGGACTATGCTTTCACTTCTTAATGAATATCATTAAATTCTTCCAGGGAGATATATGGATGAATACCATGTCTCCAACATCAAAATATAGGCCTAATTGATGATTTTCATCATAAATCTTATGTCAACTCTAAGGATCCAAGATGTTCTTATAATGTTCTTCACCTTTTCTACCATTTCCTCAACTATTTTTATACCGTTAAATTTTTGTTCCTGAACATCAAGCCATCATGTTGGTTTTAGGAACCTATTTCTATAAATGTATTTATAGGTAGAATTTGGATTATTGAGTGAATGTGATTATTATATCAAAACTAGAACAATGGTAGATGTTGATCCCATCACATCTTAAAGGTAACTGAGAATGCTCTCAATATCTCCTCATGGATCAAGATAGTAAACTCAAATTGGCCATAATTCTGATGGAGATAAGCCATGGTAATGTTAAACATAGTATTTGGATCATGTTGAAGAATATTAAAAAAATTGGATGGAATTCTTGGATCTTGATTAGATACTATCGATAGTGGTATTCGATGTATCCTCACTAACTCTCTAATGTATATCCTTTCATGTTTAATGAGTGAGAAGCCATTTTGATTTTCAACAAAGTGAATAGTCATTATAATATAATCTACCATAACCACTATAGTATTATTTAGTCGTGATTTATTTGGATGACCAAGAAAAATTCTATTGTGACATTTTACCATTTTCATATAGGTGTGGGTAATGGTCGCATCATCCCCTTGTATTATTTCCTTTCTTCCTTAACATATTGATACATATGAAATATTAATTTACATTCCACCGTCTCCTTCTACATATATTCCAACCAATAGTTCACTTTGAGATATCAACACATCTTCTAACTTCCAGGATACATAGATAATGTCAAGCTATGTGCATCATATAACAAGTCCTTTGTTATCTATGGATTTGGCAGTACACATAGTCAAGACCCAAAGCTCAGGACTCCTTCATTAACATTGTACTTTATGGATTACAATTTCATATAGCTTCCAGTTTATTATGAATTCTTACATCATCTTCTTTATAATCCTTTACCTTCTTCATAAGGAATGGTTGAGTAATAAACTTTGAATGGATTGATGACCTTATTTCATTGATGATTCACATGTCCATACTTTCAAGTACAAAAATATTGGATCCATATCAATTAAGTTCAATGATTAAACTATGATATCATTAAAACCTAGATCATCACTAATGTATTCTATTTCTCATTATAGTAGTGGATTTAGAAGTAATAGCCCTTGATCATCTCTAATCATCTTCAGTGGATCATATTCTTATCCTTATATCTAATTATATACATGAGGCTCTTATAGTTCTAATATATTCCATTGTTCTCCCAAAAATTTGATGCCACTATATGTTCTATGTAAAAATCACATTATACCACACTTGATCATGCATTGGGTAGTTCTAAAAATGATCCTTCAATTTCCTTGAGGTATATGCAATCACTTTGTCATTAAAAATTTACACAATTCCCAATAACTTCATTGAAGAATCAATATATACCACAAAATGTTCTCCACATGTTAGTATTGTATGTAAAAATGTAGGGATAAAATTCTGTTTATATTACTTGAGGATCTCTTCAAATTCATTATTCCAAAAAATATATTTACTCCCTTCTGAATTAGATTTGGTAGATTGTTTTACAATCATGATAAATTTGTCACAAATAAAATATAATACCTGGTTAACCTAAAGAATATATAGATTTCTATTATACATGTTAGCCTCAATCATCTTTCTATTGATTCTTTCGTTCAATGGTCTATGTATATCCCAATACATGTGATAATATTCCCCAAGAATGAGACATCCATAAACTATAACTAATATTTTATATACATTTCTTAAATATTATCTTGGTATAGTCTTTAGAAAACTTCATAGATGCTCCTCATTCTCCACTTTGATTTTTTAATATATTATAAGATCATCTCAAAAGACTAATTTTTTTGTGGTTATCTTTAAACTCTCAATTCATCAAGTCCATAATGATTGATGGATTATTAGTGAGTCTAAATGACATTATTATAATGTTATAGTTCATATACCTTATACATAAAATTAGTCTAGGGGATATCCTACTTCATTACACATTCATGATAATATACCAAATTGAGATTAACCTTGGAGAAGTATTGGATTCGAGAAATCAGATTGAATAAGTAATAAGTCTATCATTGATGATATTTTTTCTTTATCATGGTCTTATAGATTTTATGAAATTCTATTCAAAATATAATTTAACCATACTTCTTCAAGGATGGTATATACCATTGAGTCTGTCATTTTATCTAGATAAACATTCTGATAGGTAAATAATATTCATTATAGAGATGTTGATGATAATTTAGATTCATCCTCCACCTTGAATTTGAATAGAATTGGTGGATTATTCAACATATATAGATTTATTTCCTTCTCATGGAAATTTATGTATGTTCTATAATGGTAAAACTAATCCATATCCTTAATTTCATCAAATTCCACTAAAGGGAGTATCATTGTATTCCATAGGAATTTACTTCCACGTGTTTTTACATAAGACAAGTCATATAATTTGGATAATATAATTTCCTAATTTTTTATTCTCATTGATAAATCTACTTCTATGCTTGGTGATGGATTTGAATACTTATACTAAACTAGTGTGATATTAAGGAATTTGTAGAACAAGAATAAAAAACTGTGTTCTCTATTATTCAATGAATAACATATGTACCTTTCACCACTTTGTTGTAGGGATACACTATTTTGTTTTTGATAGAATTATATTACCCTTACTTCCTTGGAGTTTGTTGGTAGTCACTAAAATCCTTTGTATTATTTCATTTGTTTCCAAAGTTATCTCTTTTACTTATAGTTGAGACAATAAACAATGCATTTAGGGTACCATGAACCATTTCTTTTATCAAGAAAATTAGTGGTTTTCTCCTTCCGGAAATAATTGATAGGTTTCCTTCCTTCCCATACCTAAATGATTTCTTTATCTCCCTTATTCAATTTATAGGGTGATTCATTCCTCACTTTTTACAAGTGTAATGTTGAAATTTCATAGTAATGATAGTTTTCCACATATCACTGGTAGAATTAAACTCCACCTTCCACTTATAATACTCATTCTACCATTTAAATTTAATGATCATCATTTATAATTCGAGGGAACATTGGAAAATATTCTCATAGCTATAAAAATCCATGATTACTTGATATTTTCTTTAAATAGGTTTTATTTCAATAAAGAAGCATTCATCCATGATTTCAAGGGTAACTATAAAGTATAAGGCATATCATGAAAGTATTATGATGTTTTCCACGTACACACCATAGAGTAATTATCTATCTATTTTAAGGAAAGTAAATCTCTTCCCATTTTAATTCAAAGAATGCGAGTAAACTATTTATCTTAATACATTTTATAGAATTCTATCCCCCACTTTTCCTTGATCTCTTCCCCATGATTTTTATTCTTTCTCAATGTCCACCACTAATCATATTATCCCTTCATAAAGTAAAAGTTTATTATAACATTATATTAATTAGATCATTTAAGGAGGGATAAGACATTCTTAAGGGATTTAATAAATATTTCCAATATAAATGGATCAAATGATGCATTCAAATTCATAGGCCTTTTTCACAAAAGGGTATCAATTATAGATTGTTCTTTTTTAGGTGGATATGGTCTATCCTAATTTTCTATATTTATAACCTATGTTAGTTGAGAGGTCATTTTAGAATGTTATATGATTCCTTCTCCAATCATTTTGGGAATCTCATTTGGGTTTTCATCAAATTTCCCTTCACATTGGTTGTTTACTTGGTTCCTCCTATTTTCATCCATTATCTTGAATAGTGGGAAAATTAGAGATGATTACTTTTAAATTATTAATAAATAAAAGGTTTATCTATTGAAATTAAATGGATAACTTATAAATTATATGTATTTACTTAACATATGTATTTCTAGGCATCAATCTACATTATCCATGACTTATTTCCAATCATATACTCTTATTTAAATTTTCTATTACTAAATAATGGTTCATAATGAGATTTTATATTTATAAAATCATAACCCCAAAGAGTGTAAAACAAGATTTATGGAAATACCTTTCTTCAATCACTTTCTCCAAATTGAGTGTAGCTCAATGTGGTGTTTTCATGTTTTACTAGTATTTGCATCTGTTCCAGAGCCACATCCACATGAAATATGCAGATTGGGATGTATTTTCTTATAAACCAAAAAATATTTACATTACTAAAATTTAGTTATGTATTTTTATGTTAAGTATTATCCCCATTTCATTCACGATATGTTTCTTATACTAATCCCAAAAATAACTAAACAATCGCTTTATTCCAACTATGACAACACTATTCATTATTACACATTAATTTAGTATTTATCACATAATAACACACATATTATGACCTAGAAGATTGAAAAGTAGAGTTTATTTTAGAATTTTGTACAAAAAATAAAAACATAAATTAAGGAATACATTTCCATCATTGGAAACTCCCTTAACATTCTCAAATTTTACAATGGAGCCAAAAACTAAAAGGGATATGTTGGGGAAAACAAAATAAAGGGGTGATCTAAAAAGGATAATATGGGAATAAAAATGAAATAACATGAAGATAGTATTTAATGTTTAATAATAATCTTTTCAATGAGACCTAGAGTATTTATAATCATAAATATGAATAATGAGGCATGATATATCATGATAACCATAAATGGAACATTGTAAATGTGGAAGAAACATTAAACATGGAATCATAAATATAGGTCAAGGATCACCGCCAAGAAATTTTGAGAGAAAAAGTCCCATGATAGATTATTTTCTCACACTAATCACTTGCATGATGTCTTGTGAGACTAAATCTATACCAAATTCATTGGAGAGAAATATATATTCATGAACACCTATCACTTTAATTTCATTCACATGCATATGTGGGCCACATAGATTATAAAACATGGAATCATTTAACCATAAATTTTATTCCCAAATCAAGGTGTGTGGAATACATACATGTTAGTCCCAAATCAAATATTTATATCTAAATAAAGGATAAAACCCTTGAATATAAATGGGTATGTTTATTCCCAACACAATTGTTTGGTAAGGAATAATGTGGTGAAATTTGGGGAACATAACAGGGTAAAATGTTCAATGGATGGATTAGTAGGAGTGATATGGATATATAGTCAATAAAACAAAAAATATATGGTTAGGGGAATATTTAAAAAGATATAAAAACATTATAAAATGTAGATAAAAGGCATTAGGTGATGATAATACTTCAATAATATGGAAAAAGGGTAGATCCCTTACTAAATTTCAGCATTGTAGTAGGTGTATTGACGAGGGGTATTAATGAGGGTTAAATGGGTATCTCATTATTTAAATATCAAATAGAATGTCTTTGGGATTTTTAATAACATTTTCAAAAATTAAAAAATGGAAATTATGTTACATAACATAAAAGAGGTGATAGATTAAAAATATGATAGTGGGAGTTCCATTAATTTGAGAGGGTGATTCCAAATTCTTGGGAAGAGAATCTTGAGAGCTTGGGGAACATTTGAGAGGACTGTAAATATGGTACTAAAGAGTAATCATGTTATCCAAGGTTTTATTAATGAAATTAAATAAGATCTAAGAAGGTTTTATATATTATTAGAGAGGGGAGTTCTTTATTATTTCCCAAACATATGTTTTGGACTCTACATAAAAAATTAATCAAACCTAAAAAGCATCCCATTTTTTACCCATGGTTTCTACAAAATGGGATTAGATTTAATTATTTCATTAGTACAAGTGCAGAAATTACTAAAATATTACCCTTGGTGATATAGAAGTGAGTATTTCTCTTAATGAGATAATTTTAATAACTTAAAATATATTATAGGTTTTGAAGGATTATAATGGAATTTTAAATTTAATAAAATATAGTTAATATTAAATGTTTTTCAAGGGGGACATATATATGGACTTTTATAGCCTTTATATAGTTTATTAAATCAAATTTTCATCATTATCAAATCATTATACAATCCATATATTTATATCATATTCAATTTTTATGTGCGAATTTGACTATCTGATAAAATTGTGAAAAATTCATAGTAGAATAATTTAATTGTTGTTATTCGATAAATAATATTTATTTAATAAAAATATTTTTTAGTTATATCATTTTAAAATTGAAAAAAATAATCGATTATTATTTATAGATGTGTGGTTTTATTGGCAATAAGGGGTTCCAAACTCTTATTACAATTACAATTTACTTCATAAGAACTATATGATCATTAATAATTAAAATTATATAATCATATTTTGTTGAAATATTATTTATTTCAAAAATCCATTAATTACAAAAAAAAATCTTCCATTAAATTCAATTATTTCACCGAAATACAATTTTTGTATTATTATATCAAAATCAAAATCATTTATAAGGTACAAATATTAATATAAAATATATTAGTTATTATCTAAAATATTGAAATTTATAAAAGTAGGGCATTGATACAATTATCTTTATTATATTGGAAAATACATTAAATGTCTTGTGGGTGAATATGACACTTTCAAGTGGTGGTTCAACATACTATGTTTGGGACATGATCTTATTGAGATTTAACATCTCTTGTAAAGAGTTTCGCTCATACCTATGTTGTTGGATAAAAACATTGGTTTGGTCAAGTGAAAAATCTCAATGATGTTATCTCCCTTACAATATCTAATAAATGTGCTTCATATTGTACAATACTTCTTTATGAGGTCATCACTTTATTTGTTTGTGTCTATTTGATTTATTAAACCCCCTGTAATTATACAAACTATATGATAAGCACTCCCTAGATGTATTGTAAATTGTAATGATCCTTAATGGTCATTAATATCATAAAGGATATAATAAAAACAAATAATTTTATGTCTTTTTCAAAAAAATAACATTTAATTCAACTAAAAATGGAATTTAATTTATTACAGTTTGAGACATTGCATTTTTCTAATAGATAACCTAACTCCATGAAAAGATAATTCATTATGGAATCCGGAAAGTTATCCCTTCTAGAAACCTAGACAACCGATGTTAATTTCCCCTCTTTTTAACATAAAAAAATACATGTTTCTAGATTCACCTTTAGAGATCATCCCATCACTTGTGAGATAGCTTAAAATCCCACTAGATGATTTTGGAAATCATTAAAGATCATTATATTTACCATATAATCATATTCTTTTCATTTGGAATAAATCCAATTAAAAGGGGGAATTTCTGGACTTTAAAAATTATTTCCATGAACATTTCTACAAATACTATGATATTATACTCACATGGAATTCTAGGGGTGTATTTTACTTTGCAGGATTTAGTTTGACTACTTGTAGGGCCCAAACAGACTAACCGATCAAATGTTATGGTTGTTCAAAGATGGGTGTCATTTTATATTGAATAAAGATTAACTAAGTCTATAATAATATTCATATCAAATTGGTCTGACTTCATAGGAAATTTTTCAAACCACATATCTCTTTACACTCTTCTGGAAATACTCATCCCTCAAACATATGTTGTATATGGCCTGAGGTGGTGGATTTTAACACCCCACAAAATGATGTTGGTTGGGGACCAAACCATCATTATATAGCCCCATTATAGAAAATATTACCCTTTCTAGACCCCCATTGCATATCCCCTTGTATATTCTCATTAGCATAACCCCTATTCAATGCTATTTTGTAGAACTCCTTTTTAGATCCCCTTTACAGTACCCTTTTTGTGAGAGTCCTTTGAGAGACTATAATGAAGAACACCTATGAGGTCTCCCACCATCGAGAAGTGTTATAAATGAACCTATTTCTATGCATATGACTATCTTGGTAAATATTTTATTCATTGTGACCTATAAATATCACACCCACTTTTGTAAGGTTGGGTGATAAATTGAGGTTCTATGTGAAACATTAAAGAATGTGTGGAATAGAAGCTCTGGAACGTTAAGCCTGTATGAATTCTCTTGGAATCAGTCATGTAAATTTATTAATTACAAACTAGAGAGGGTCTTTGAGATTAAATATTGTAATGTCCCTCATAAAATTAATCCCCTCAGGTACCATTATAATTACAAATTCTATGTTAGAACCATACCCTTTGTGGTTCAAAGAATCATTTTATGACTTTCGATTTAAAGATGAAATCCACTTTGTGGATCCCCTATGTGGGAACCACTTTGTGAAGATCATATAAATTTATCCCCCTTGTAGAGCCCCTATGAGGGAAACCCTTTGTGAAGATCCTTTGTTGAAATGCCCTTTTAGGATCCCCTATAAATAATCCACTTTTCATATCCACTAAGCGACCATTAGTTGGTTATTTACAGAGCCAGTTTTGGGATCCTATATTTAGAAAATGAAAAACATCTATCCCAATGTGAAAAATTATAGGCATATATCTATATATAGAAAATTATATAAAGGCATATCATTTCACCAAATGGTCTCTGCCATTGGGTCTCCACCCCTACACCCCCGTTGGGGATCAGTATTGGGATCTTCGCTACCATCACTGACCCCCATGAAAAATGGTGAGGAGCACCATGACATTTTGGGGATAAGTCGATGACATTTTTATTAGAATCCTATAAATATCTATCATCCAACTTGAAAAATATATGTGGGTGTATATACTCCTCCTGTGACTCTTAAATCCTCATCACTGGTCTCGTATGATAGGTTTTTAAAAAAATACCTACTCTTTTATAAGTCACACACCAACCATTTTCATACATATTCCCCCTAGTATGACTCACAACATGATGTTAAACTATAGTAAACACTATATGAAAAGTATAGGATTCCTCATGTGACAAAAATGAGAATCCATATGCATGAATAATAATATTACCCCTCCATTGATCATGAGACATCCCCAAGTGTAAAATATGCACATCCTTTTAGGTGTTATCCTAAAAAAACCTATATTAACTTGAGTATATATTCTTCTCATGGTTCAATAATTATGGTCATCCACCTTAGTGTAATCGCCAACCAAACCACTAAATCACAATGAGATGATATACTTCTATTGGTTCTATAAAAAATTTAATCCTCCAAGGTGTAATCCCTATCCAAACCTCAAAATCACTATGAGTTTATATTCTCCACTCAGATCAAGAAATAGGGTCATAATCCACGGTTAATGCCCTAACCAAACCTCTAAATAACTATGAGTTGATATTACCCTCATGGTTCCTGAAATACATAAAACATCCTTGGTGTTATCCCCAAAGAAACTTCCAAGTTACTTTGACTTTATATTCTACTCATGGTTCTAGAAAAATAATAATCCCCCATGGTGTAATCTGTAATCAAACTTTTAAATCACAATGAGTATGGATTTCTCTAAGGGTTCCCAAAAAAATTCATGCCCCTAGGTGTAAACCCCAACCAAACCTCTAAATAATCATGATTTATGATTCTCCTCATTATTCTAGAAATATGGGAATCCTCCTACATGTAATCCCCAAATAAACCCCTAAATCACTTAGAGTTGACGTTCTCCACATGGTTTTAGACATCTAGGAATCATCCTTGGTGTAAGACCCAAACAAACCTCAAAATAACAATGTTTTAAAATTATACGCATTATTATAGAAATATAGGAATACCCCTAGGTATAATCCCCAAATAATCCTCCAAATCACCATGAGTTTAGATTCTACGCACAATTATAGAAACATGGGAATCCTCTTAGGTGTAAGCCCCATCCAACCCACCAAATCACCATTTGTTGAGATTCCCCTCATTGTTCCAAAACATGGAAATCCACCTAGGTGTAATCCCCCAAAAATATTAATCAGTATACATTAATTTTCTCATCATTATTCCAAAAATATTATCTTCCATCTATGTGTATTCCCCAAATAAACCTCAAAATTAAATAGGGTTCATATTATCCTCAAGATTCCAAAAAATATAGGAATCCTCCTAGGTGTAATCCCCATCAAAATGATTAAATTTCCATGAGTTCAGATTCAACTAATGGTTCTAGATACATGGGGATCCTCTTATGAATAATACCCATAAAAATATCCAAATTACAAAGAGTATATATTTTTATCACAGTTCTTGATACTTGGGTTTCTTCTCGAGTGTAATCCCAAATCAAACATTAAAATAACATAGTATGCTCTCATGTGATGTGATTGGTCATCTACGTTCAAGTGATTCTCACATCATGAATGATTCGTGTAGGATTAGATATTTTTGATGACCATACCATCTCCATTGTGAATTTAACTCCTTTATGGGACTCTTATTGAGATATAATTCCAAATCATTTCATAAAATTGTGGGGGATCTTATTCCTGTTCATAGAAGGACATGTATAATTCCTCATTGTGGTCATAACTAAATGTAATTTCTTGGTGAACCATTTCATCAAATGATGTGGTTTTTTATTCTTATATTCATTGGATATATAGTACATCACTTTGAGGTTCAATCCCAAATATATAACACCAACCACATCACTAGATGGAAATAAAATATTGAGAGAACAATCAGGTGAACTTAAACTAATGTATCATAAAATTAAAAACTAAAGTTAGAGAACCTCCAATGATTTTATAATCTTACATAAAACACAAGTTCTTGATCAAATAAATAGTACAAAAGAATCTTGTCGCGCACTAGATTTAGGAAGGATTTATGAATACATATTTAATCTACATTGGATTCCTAGAGTATGAAATAATTCCCCCTAAAAAAATTGTGATGTGACAGACCTTCCATCCTCCAAACCAGTTCATTTTCTAATGGTGTAATTAGAGAACTCTAAGAGACCAACTAGCTTTCAAAAGTAGGTCTAAAATAACTATAAAAGAATCCAGGTGAGAAAATAATATGAAAAAAAAAATTAAGAACTCAATATGAAATTTTGTGCAACTATTAATCCCCCAAAATCAATAATCAGAACCTAACTTTTATTAGAAAAAATGATAAACATAACATGAATGTTTGTGTAACTTGTCAACCCCCACAGTCAATTTTTAGGCCCTATTTCTTTTAAATAGTTAATATTTAAAAAAAATACCTCATGTCTACAAACACATCAAACAAATTTATTGATTTTGAACCAGTATGATAGAGATCTTCCCGGGAGGGAGAGGTAATGTAGACGCAACATGATGGGAACATGATGGGTGAAATCAAAAATAATTTGTGGCTAAAATTGATAAATTCATATATTATAAAATTTTATCTTTTCCCTCTTAATGGGATAATTTTTTTGGACACACATTTGGAAAAACCATGTTCCAACTTTGAACCTCTATTTTCTATGGCACACACCCTAGTATGGTAATGAATCATGGTTTAACGTGATGTGTGAAATTCATGTGATATGTCTGAAATAAATTGTAGAGTCATTAATTGTATTATTCTCTTTCCACAATTTTTCTTTATCATGTGAACCTATGAAGAATGAGTCACACAGTTTGTCTATATGGTTATCCAAAACCATGATCCAATAATACAACCTATGATGTGTTTTTTTTCAAAACACCAACTATATCCACCAAACATCCAAAATAATTTTGATTCCTATAAAAAACCATCCCATGCCTCAAAAAATTTATAGTTAAATTTTTTAGAGACATCCGATAATTTAAATTTCTATTATGAATCATCAATATAAAATTAAAATATTCAAAAATTGAAAATTTGAATTCCTTCTAAATTTTCCATGGTAGAAAAAAAAATTTCTTACAACCTCCCAAAATTAATACTTTTTATACCTCATAAGTATTTTTGAGAATCAACATGAAAAAAATTCAGTACCTTGGTTGTCAACTCTATTCAAATGATCGTATTTCCTTTCATAATTACAAATAAGATTTCAATTCATTTTAAAACATGCAACACATAAAATTATTCAAACCAAAAAATTATCAAAAATGATAAAACATCAACATGATGCATAGTTGATACCAACTAACCATAGGAGTGATCACATTATCATCTCTTTCTTTAACTGGGCATAGATTATTCAAACCATAGGAGCAAACATTAAACAACCAATTCTGAACCATGGAACTTCCACTGAAGTAATTTCCTAAATAAAATACTCCATGAATCCTAATGATTCTCAGGACACCTTTCTCAATTTTAAACACCCATCATGCATGGGAACACTACAATTAGTCCTCAGTTTGATCCATATGGATAAACTCTAATAGACCAAACTCAAGCTGTCCATAAATGATTATCCATGAAAAATATAGATGAACCTTCAATTACACCCATCTCATCCCAATGGAATGCCTCATGAAGTTCCTTATCTACCACATCCAAAAGTTCAAGAGAATTTATGTCATAACTCCTATAATTGAATTCCTTATGAAATTCTCAATTTCTATAGATGATTTTTATCCCAATGATTTATCCCAATTCCAACATCACAAGGAATATACAAATCCTTATGAGAACATGTGCTGAGGTCATAAACATAACATTGCTTACATTTCTAGGTTGAACCATTCTTTATCCATTTTTATCATCATTACACAATAGAAACACTACCACATTTCTAATCTAGCATCAAAAGAGTTTCACATGTTAACATAGGCAGGATGCATGCTTCCAGAATCCACCCCGGCCTATGTGTAAACATGTACATGTAATTTTCCATGAAATATAGAAGTACCTAGTTCCATTTATCCAATAGAATCTGAAATTTAAAATAACTTTTTAATCACCAGTCTCATCCTCACCCAATCCATCTCAAAAGAGGTATACATAGCACTGATCAAAGTATCACTCTAAACACTAAGAGTATCCTTGTCAACTCAATAGAAATAATGATTTCCTGATCCCCACATCCCATAACCCATCCATCTATGGACATAATTAATTTCATGGATAATAACTCATTCACTCTCAGTCACTAATGAAAACATCATAGATCATCCAGTATCATATTCTGAGAATGGTTCCGATAGCATTCACAGAGTTTCAACTCCCAATATTGGTGAGAACCATCAATCAGCTAGTGACACAGAACCCACCATATGGGATACTATATAGAAATCATTGAGTAAAAATCCCAATATTTCTATTCATTAAACCTGAATGAAAAATTTGATAGCTCGGTCAAATTATGATACTCTCTCAGTGTAGTTAAAATTATTTCATGATTTTGGGAATCACTACATCTTCCCTGGGAGTGCAATAAGATTCCATAAATATGAATGTATCACTCTCCCAGAGATATTATCACATAAAATAAGGATATAAATTATATTTACTAAATTAAACACCAAGTTAACAATTTTTTTTGTTATCCTATAACCATAAGATAAAAGTTTTCTACACTCTACGCACAGTTGAACCATCTTATGGTGTGTAATTAATTTCCAAAATTATCCCTCATCCCATGAAACATCAATTAATTTAACCAAAGAACTAGGTTTCTACACCATCAAGAATCATACTCAAATCAATTGATCATTTTACTCTACCAATACACTCACAAAAAACCATATTATACAATTATAATGAAAAACAACCATGAACTAATCTCATAATAATAAGCATGTTCAAAATCCCATACAACATATAGGAAAACCCAAAACTTTCTCCCATGTGTATTCCACCATTAAGGTTGATCTATCCATGATAAATATAACAACATTAACATAAATCTAGAATCACCATTGGAGTTCCTATTAAAACTTGAGTACCTTTCCCATGAACCAATTTAATCCATGACTACCAACATTAAGGATTAATTTCTTAAATTAAAGCATCAAACAGATCACCACGATTTAATAAATCCACATACCTCAATATTCATGATCATCAAGGCCTATATCAATACCCGAAAAATAATGTCCTTTTATCAAAATCCAAAGGTTTCATTATTCATATGACACAAAATGTGAGAATACCCCATGAATAATTCTCTGTGAGAGAATAAAACAAACTCGCTACCTTAAAAGGAAGTTGTAACCCTAGAATAAACCTTCTCATAGGTTTCCATCAATAAAATTGAATCATGAATGAAAGTGTTTGATCTAATCTAAGGGCATATAGTTATCAACATATACCAATTGATCATGTCTCATTACATGGTAAGGATGTATGCCCCCCTGGTTCAAGGTCAATCCTCTCTCTAAGCTCGCATCACTTGGGGATTTTTCCATAGTCCCATCATAGAACAAGGTAACAAATTTTTCCATCAACCCTATTTAGGGGGATAAATATATCATTGTCATAGTAAATTCATAACTATTCATTCTAGGTTCAATCATATTGGTTTTAAATTTGTTTTTTATATTAGAAAACACCCTTTACATAGTAATTGGAATCCCATGTAATTTCAACACATTCATAACTCAAAACTAAGTGTGGGTTCTGATTTTATAAATTTTTTAAGAATCACCATCCATGACTTGACCTACAATGCCTTGATCATATCCAAGTATCCTTCAAAGGGAAAACTCTATTGTAGTTCACATATCAAAAAAAAGGTTAATGAACTGATCCTAACTATGAATATAAATGGTAATACCCCCATCAATTTCTTTGTTAATTATAATAATTTAGGCACCTATCAGTGTCACACAAGTGTATCTAACTACACAATCGTTGATGAAGTTAGGATTCGTAAAATATCATAGAAATTAAGATAGGAAAATTTCATGTAGACTATTACGAATATTTAGTTAACCACACATGAAATGGATACACCCTAAAAGGGTATGTTTAAAGGAATAAACTACTAATACTAACCTATGGGTTCAATATACACAAATAATTGTCTTAATATTCTATTTTATAAAAAACATTCTCATTTTGGTTAAACGGATTTACATTCCATTCTATGTGGGGAAACACTATATAGGTATTTACTAAAATTTAAAATAATTATACCATGTAACAATGACCTACAAGGGGTCCACCCCTTGCGAATAATGTGTTGTATCAAACCACTAGGGTTACTGCACCTCCAGATCATGTGGACCGAGTCATCATCCCCACTATCAAACAATTCTACATAGATTCATATTCCCTAACAACAAAAATAAATATACATAGAAGTCATACTAATTGATTGTAAATACAAAAATAACCTGTATGGTAAAACATAATTTATGTTATTGGAAAAATAAAAAAGTGGTCATTATCTTCATTTTTAAAACCAAACACAGGAATGGTTAAAACATTAAGTACATATGTGAAAAAAATGATTCATGACCGAATACCTCATTTATCTATTGACCTAGATTATAATCAATCACAATAAAATATCCAACAAGCTAAGATCCATAAAATAATCATAAATCATAAAACCCACATCACATGTGCGTCACTAAATGAAAATAAGTTATGCTACATTGGGACCACATATCAAGAATAATAATATTATATCCCCATCATCCAGGTCACTAGAATCAGTCTTCTCAACACAAAAGTATAATATACATCATAGGTTTTTACATGTTCCAAATAATAATGTCATTAATATCTCAATTAATAATATAAAATGAAAAGAATCATTTATGATACAAAATTTTAATTCCATAGACAAGAAAACTCAATAAACAGTAACCGTATTGGTAGGAGACAATTTCTCACACATACCACACCATACACAAGAGGATTCTGACTGGACACTAGGGATTACGGTGTGTTTTTGGGGACACCATTCCCGCGTATCATAGTAAAAAATTTAAATAATCATACATATTCCCTGATTGATAGTAAATATAGTGTAAATTAAATTAATATATATAATGAATAATAAATGTATAATGTATTGAAGACTCAAATGACTGTATCATATATATAACATATGTTGACTAATGGGATGATCATATAAACAAGAGTAAATAAAATAAATAAAAAGGTTATACTTAAAAATACAAAATAAAACACATAATCAATATCCATGTACACATCTGAGCAATCATGTTGGAAAAGTCTTAGGCACCAACCCATATTGTTCTAGCAACCATGTGAATGTCTACTTGTGTACCCTAGTGAAATGATATCCTGAGTTGGGTGTGAGCAAAAAACATAGTTCGGAACCAGAAACATGGTATCATACAAAGATAATAAAATGAATTGTCTATACATGTTAGTAAAATATTAGGAGAACAATAATAATTTTAACTAAAATCATGGAATTACTAAATAAAAATATTCATTACAATGTCAAATAATATAAGGAAATGCGCATGGAATGTGTTCAATTTAGCAGAGAAACAACTGAATAAAATAAATAAAGTAAATCCACATTCAATCGGTGGATATGTAAACCTAATTGACGATAACTACAATACCAAACACTATAAATATCTCTAAAATAGATTTCATAAGGGAATAAAATTTTAAATAATGGTTCATTAGTCTAAACATAAAATATGTGGATATGAAAAGTCAGGTCTCACAAAACTAATTTATTAGGAGGAAGTCCATGACATATAATTTCATAAAATGATGAGTAAAATCAGTTCTAGTGACATTAAAATTAAGGATAATAAATATCAAGTCTAATAAAATTAAAATTATTTATATGTAAATACATATCTATTAGAATTAAAACTAATGAAAAAGAACACCATATCCAATTAAAATCTAGTTAATGAAAGGAATTCCATATTCAAAAAATTTAAAAATATTGATATGGAAATACAATTCTAATAAAATCTAAATTAACAATGAGGAAGAATATATTCAATAATGATTGAATTTTTTAAAAGGAACACCATATAGAGTAATGTCCATATTTATATTGAGTAACACCATGTACAATAATATTGAAATAAATTTGGACTAATATCCAAATCCTAGAAAATATCCATTGGAATACCAATGATAACATAACATCAAATATGGTCCATAGACTAAACACTAGGAAAACATACGGTATTAATATTTTCATCCAATGTAATAGTGTGATGGCATAGAAAAATGATTAAGGTTGTTAAAATTAATAAACCCACCAATACTTCCATTTCTCCTCAGTATTACATGTTTTGTAGGTAATCTAAAGTTACGCAAACTACTATGTCTATAATAACACATAATTCAATTTCTGTAGGTTTTTTATGAGAATGAGGCATGCACTGGGGTCTCATAGGTCAACTCATAGGAGATGAATCTTGTGTGGAATTCTCATGTTCCGCACATTAGAGAAGAAATCCCAAAATCAAGTGATACATCCTAAACCATGAATTGGTCATAATCTCTATGAAATTTACACAATAAAGAATCAACCCATTTTATTTAATATTTAAATATTATGAAATTTAACATGGAAACATAAAAAAATGAAACAAATAGGTAGAGAAGTTAAAATACCATATCAGGTTACACTAATCCTAAGAAGAGTAAAATACATATCATGGTTGTCTGAGTACACAATGCCCCAGTATAAATCATAACATAATACCCTAACTAGAGAAGATAAAAACATAGTAATAAGGAGAAGAGCATAGTAAAGTCTGATAGAGATATATACTTACCTATAGGATTATAATGTATCCGAATGAATTTTATTTAGACCATGAACAATGGATATATCACATTGAGGAAGAGGGTATGTGGAGGGAATTAATGGGGAACTAATGGGTTGAATAATGATCCAAAGTGGGGTAAAACACCTTAAAGGTCAGTGAGGAAATATTCTCATCTTCCCGTTTTTAATGTGCCACATGGATGGTACACATAGTTTGTTATGAAATAAAAAATCATGATACTCTACTATAAACGTCACCCCCCTAGAAATGACAATGATCATGTCTAAACTATCCATGTACCTATGAAAATGGGGACTCAAATTTTCCAATAACCATCCACAAACCGTGAATCCTATACTATAATTTTATAAAAACATATCCACATACTAAACCATGAAAAACTATGTGTTAGTCAGAGTGGAATCTCACGAGGAGAGTGAATTGATTTCGTACTTAAAATTTCTATTAAAAACTGAGTGCTAAGAACCCCCAATTTTGAAATAGCCTAGTTATTTATGGCAGTAGATATATTATTGTTTAGTTGGTCAACATGTTTCTCAAAGGGTGATTAGAACATAGTTGAATCAGTGTAAAACACATCTTCAACAATTTAAACAAGTTTACTTAATTAAACATATACACACACTAACTAGAACAAACAATCAAATTTAATGACATACAGTTTTCTGTTTTTGAAATTATAAGAAAAGAAAAATAAACAAAACAGAGTATTACAAAATATTTTACACAGTGGAGCTAAAAAAGAGGTTTAGTCTCAAGGTGGGACTTAATCCTCTCGAGATTTTGAACACCAGCCACAAAGTAGTTTATATAAATGATAAAATTAATACACAGCCAGTATCGGGCTTTAAAATAGTTTCCAAAAACTGTCCAGGGTTCACTCCCTCTACCATTGTTCTTCATAAAAAACAAACAATACATACCACACACAGTTTCTTCCAAATTACTACGTGGGAAACATAGTGTAAGTGATGTTTGATGTGAATATTTTCAATATCCACCAGTTCAAACATAGAAGACGGTGTGGGTAACATATATACCAGAACAGTTGTTAGAAATGTAAAATAAAATAACACAGTAGATCTAAGATTATAAGATTGAGTTTAGAATGCTCTATGTGTTTTTGGTTAATCTCTTGACTCCTTGGTGTAAAGAAATTGTTGTTTGAGTCTTTCTCTAGAAGTTGTCCTCAAAATATAGTGTCGCAACTACAGGTTCTAGATTTATAGAACTAATTGTTCTGATTCTTGTGTTTATAGAGAGTATATAAAGCATAGTAGGCATCCTTGAATTTTTTCTCCAGAAGTTATCTTCTTGAGACTCTTGGGTTTATAGTGTAAGTGCTCGAATGATTCTTCCTTGAAATCATTTATCTAGTAAGTACTTTCATTCTCAAGAATTCCTATGTTGTTTCATACTTCTTTAGTCCATGGTTTCTTCCTCGGTCTTCTAATTTATATTTGAGATTCGACCATAGGAATAAGTAAACCACGTGTGGTCCTCCTCGTACTTCATATTTTCCCCAGATACAATCTCTTGATATATCTACAATTAGAAATAATTAATGTTAGAAGAATTAAATTTACCAAATATGACCCTTAAAATAATCGTAATAATTTGAAAATGTATAGAAGTGTAAACATCGATAGAATGGTAATGGTAGCCTCTACAACAGTTGGCTTCAATAGTAGGTGTGCATCAGGAGCCTTCATCGGTAGCCTTCAACGGTAGCCTTCATTGGTAGCCATTAACAGTAGCCGTTAGTGTTAGCCTTCCCAACAGTAACCTTTAGTTGTAAGCTTCATTGGTATCCTTCAGTGGTTGCCTTCATTGGAAACTATTGTTGGTATCATTCAACAGTATCCTTCATCGATAGCCTTCAGCAGTAGCCTTTAGCAGCAACCATCCCAACAGTAACCTTCAGGTGTATCCTTCATTGGTGACCTTCATCGTAGACCTTCAACGATGACCTTTCATCGGTGACCTTTCATCATTGACCATTATATCAGTTACCTTTCTATTAGTGACCTTTCTATCGGTGACCTTTCTCTTTGTGACCTTTCTCTCGGTGACCTTTCTATCGGTGACCTTTACATATATGAATTTTTTACTGAAAGATTATATAATAGGACATTCAGATTAAATATACATAGGTATCACAGGATAAAGAGTATAAATATTAATTAAAATTGATTATTCTATATTAGAAACACTATTACCACATAAGTGAAACATGATTTGGAATTATTAGAATTAGTGAGTCAAACAATATCCCCCTTTTTAATAATTAGAAATTATATTAGTAATTTTTTAAAAATGGTTAAGCAAATTTTCTAAAATCATTAGAGGTGTGTATATGTAAAATTGAACTATGTTTATTTTAGATCGTATATATATATGAAACGATTCCAGTTAACATGAAAACATATCCCCCTTTAGGCAATATAAAATTAAAACATAAAACTTATAATCCTTTGTGACTAACAAAAAGACTATAAGTAAAAAAGTAACAAAAGAAAATTTTATTATTATTGAAACATGAATACAAGATACAAAAACTGTACAAAGATTCATTTAATCTAAGACATCCCACATTCAATCCACATCAGATATTTCCAAGGGAGTATTTTCTTTGGAAGCTGAGGAGTCAGGTCCAGAAGATGGCGGAATAGGCCTAGGGATGGCAGTGATCAGTATAGGAGGAGCTGATACAGAGGCATCATTAGACCTATAGTGAGTAGATCTATAAGGAGTCATAGTGGTCAAGCTTCGGATGGCCTATGCTGGTGTCATCATTGGTGTAGTACTGGTAGATCTTCAAGCTGCCAAGGAAGATGTCAAGGCTCGAGGAACAATGATGAGAGTTCAGTCCACATGGAGGAAGGGTAAAATATGATTTATGAAATCCATATTAATTCATACTCATCTTTCAATAGATGATATAAAATCATCTTTATTCTCCATATATTTTTTTAAGGTAGGATTCAGCTCTTTGGGTCTGCTAAATTGATCCTCAAATTCCTGAGTGATAGGTGGGATCCTCAAGTTCTCCAACAAAGGCTTAAGGTTAACATCCATATGATGCATAGTGTACACCCATTTATTGTAGAAATCAAATTTCTCTATGATGGCCTTATGATCTTAATAATCTTCCCCTAGATAATCTCCCACAATTTTATGAATTTCTCTAGTAGTGGAAATGAACTAAGTCATAAAATGAGGGTCTGAGGTACTAACAAAAGACAATTTCATCACTTCTCTAAAAAATCTGAAAGATTCTAGATCAAAATGAGGAGAGGCTATAGAGGAAGTATATTCACACAGAGGTCCTATAGTAAAATCCACTATCTCCTTAAATGATTTTGTTAGCAAACTGATTTTCCTTTTCACATCATCATCTTGGCCACTCACATGTGTATCCATAGACTTCTTAATTTCTTCAAACACAATGACCATCTACTGAAATACACTTTTAACATATCTGAGATCATTTTCCACTTGCACCCTTGAATCCATATAAGAGTATAATCTGGAAATTGACTACTTCATATCTGATTCTGAAAATCCTTCACTTCTTGTAGGAGATTTGAGTGAGAGGTTGAAATAACTCTCTCTAAGGTAGATGCTAAAACTTCTTGATTTGGGGACACTATTCTCTCTATCTCAGTAGATTTATCATCAAAAATACACTTCAAGTATAACTTCATAGATTCAAAGTCATCCTTCTACACATAGTCTCAAGGAAAACAAACAACTGGTTGTACAATAGTATTCTCTGTAATAGAAGGAATTGGAGGACATATGATACGCTGCTCATCATCAGAGTCTCCGTAATCTAAGCCCAAGACCATAAATCCAGGGTCTTCTAATAAATCGTATATCCCATGAGAAACAACAACTGAACATATGGCAATAGTTACCTCAACCTCACATGGGGAATTCTCTTGATCAACCACATTCATCTCTTCGATACAACTTTGATCAAATGGATCAACGTGACGGGCCACTTCCACATCTTGTAAAGAATCTTCAACAACTACCGAAGCAATTATAACTTCAACCAAATAAACAACCTCCTCATCTACACATTCTACCATTTCTGTAGGTCCTATCGTAGGATTGATACTTAGAAATTCTTCTTCACTTTCACCAGCAACTTTCTCAATGTCATCATGACTAGAATCAGTTTCCTCATTATCCTCTATGGTCTATCTAATTTCTATTAAGACAACTTGATCTCATTCTTCCTCACTTGTTTTCTCATCATCACTGTCGCTTATGATAGTATATCTTCTAGGAAGTATTTACGGTGGTCTTGGCTCACCAAAAGTTTCAATATTGGCATAAGGAAGGCCATGATCACATCAGTCATCAACAGAAGAATCCTCTCTAACTTGCATAATAGAAGCCTCTTCTTCTTCATCTGAGTATGCGGGATCCAATTCATTAGGATTCAGACCAGGGTCTCATTTATCCTTAGGCATAGTAGGATGAGTAACTGGGTTAAATTCCTCATATAGATTAGCCTCATTTTTTACCCATATTCATCGTCAAGGGATCCATCTGTTCTTCATAAACTTGAAAATCATCTTGGTGATGCAGAAAGATTCCCTTACAACAACTGTTCCCCCCTTATTTCCCGAAACTCCTTTCACTTTCAACATTAAGGATATCAATATTGCATTAAACAAATAATTGGACCTTGAACTGGGCTTTTTCATATCCATTATTTGAATCATCATATATCTACACAAATTTATCTTTCGTCCATGCTTCAACAGATACAAAAGAAATACATCTTGATATTTGAAGGTTGCAAATTACCCTCTCCTGGGTCTCTAAAAATGCTAAGTAAACATAAAAAATCTACCTATTTTATTCCTCCATTTCAGCAGTAATCATATTCTTAGGGATCAAATTCCCTATCAGTTCATCCAAAGCTTATTCAGAATAGAAGAAGTCACTTGTGGTAGGTACCACTTTTTTGTAGTAATCAAAAATCCCTTCATGTGGAACTCTTAAAATGTCATCCCATTCAAAAGAGGAAAAGCTCACACTTACCCCATTTACCTTTGAAGACATTCTATTCTCATCCTCAGACTTCTCAAACTCTAGAGACTCATAGAACTCCTTTACTAACATCATGTAATAGGGTCCATTGTTATTAGGAAAACATTTGACCCAATCCTAGACTTTAAGTGCCTTCAACACTAGAGACCTACTTGACACCATCCATTCCAAGCATAGTTCCTTCTCAACAATGATTTCACTCTTTGAAAAATGTGGGTTTATTAGCTTTTCCACTACCTAGCATCCACTACTCATCCCAAATCGAGTACTCTTAGGATTTGGTGCATCTCTCTCATCACTGACCAACGCTCTCTTCAGTCTGGCCATTCCAATCTAGAGTAGTTTGAGGGTTTCATTTGAAGGAGAGGTTATAATATTAGGGATAAAAAGGTTTGGGTGAGAGTAGAAGTGGATAGAAATGTTGTTTGTACTTTAATTTTATCATTTTGGGATAGAAAAATAAATCATGTAAATGATATAAGTAATAATAAAAATGTTTCAGATTCTGGCAGAAAAATGTGATGTCTTGGAAAAGTCAACTATCGGAAAGGTGACATTTCTGTGTTTACAATGGTGAGTTTCAAAAAATTGAGGTCCAATGGTGAGGTTCCTAACGGTGTGATCCAATGGTGAGGTTCCTAAGGGCGAGGTCCAACGGTGAGGTTCCTAACGGTGAGGTCCAAAGGTGAGGTTCTTAATTGTGAGATCTAATGGTGAGGTTCCTAATGGCGAGGTCCAATGGTGAGGTTCTTAATAGTGTGGTTCAATGGTGAGGTTCCTAACAGTGAGGTCCAACGGTGGTGTTCCTAACGGCGAGGTCCAATGGTGAGGTTCATAACACTAAGGTCCAACAGTGAGGTTCCTAACCTAATAGTTTATCATACCTAACTCATGTTTGTTTTAATTTAACCTCTTCAAATTAAAAGACTTTGTGAATATATCTCCAAATTGATGTTCAATGCCAATGAATTGAAGAGTGATATCACCTCTTTGATAATGGTCTCTTAAGATGTGATGTCTCATATTAATGTGCTTTGTCCAGGCATGAGATACTGGATTTGTAGAGTTATTAGTAGCACTTGTATTATCATAGTTTATAGATACATGTTTGAATTGATATCCATAGTCTAGTAAAGTGTGTTTCATCCACATAATTTGATCACAATAACTAGCAGTAGCTATATATTCAACTTCGGTAGTAGATAATGCAACAAAATTATGTTTCTTACTACACCATGACACTAGTAACTTGCCCAAAATGTGACGAGTTCGAGAGGTGATCTTTATATCTAACTTTCAACATGAAATTTCTGCATTCGAATAACTTGCTAAATCAAATGATTTCACTCTTGGATAAAATAGTCCTATGATTGTAGAATACATGATATATTTAAAAATCCATTTAACAGAAGTTAAATGACACTCTTTAGGATAGTCTTGAAAATGATCACTCATGCATACACTGAACATAATATCAAGTCTGCTAGAAATAAGAGAGAGAAGACTCCCAATTATAAATTTGTAATTGGTTTGATCCACTAGTTTACCAGTTTCACCAGCATCCGACTTACAGGTGGTACTCATATGTGTATCACTACCTTTATTTCCATACTAGACAAAACATTTCAAATGATCCTTCATATATTTACTCTAATTTAATATAATTCCATTTTTATTTAGAAAATTTGGAAATCGAAGAAAAATTTTATGTTCCCCCATTAAAGTCATTTCAAATTCATCTTGCATCATTTCCGATAAATTAGTACATAAATAAATTTTCGAGGATCCAAAAATAATGTCATCTAAATAAATATTCTCTATTAAAATATCTTTGGAAATTCTTTTAATAAAAAGAGTTGGATCCATTATTCCTTTAGTAAAACCTTTTGAAATAATAAAAGAACTTTGTCTATCATACCAAGCTCTTGGAACTTGTTTTAGACAAAATAGGGCTTTAGAAATATTAAATGCGTGATTTTAAAAATGGGGGGTTTGTAAAACTAGGGGTTGTTCAACATATACAAACTCAACTATATACCCATTTAGAAATCCAATTTTGACATCCATTTGATAAAGATTAAAATTCAGATGAGCGCCATAAGAAAGTAGTATCATAATGTCTTCTAGTCTAGCTATATGTGTAAATGTTTCCCCATATTATATTCCTTCTTCTTGACTATATCATTGTGCAACAAGTCTAGCCTTGTTCTAACTAAGTTTCTAGATTCATCAACGTTATTTCTAAACACCCATTTAGTGCTTATGGTTAAAGTGTCTTATGTATTTACATTAATTCCCAGACCTTGTTTCTTTCAAACTGAATTAATTCATCTTGCAAATATATCACCCAAGATTCATCATTGATTGCATAACTGAAATTTTTAGGTTCATGATGTGAAAGAAAGGCTTGACGTTTATCCTTGTTTCTTAGAGAAGCTGCAGTTTTTGATCCTCTATTTAGATCACATATAATAGCATCTAACATATGATTCTTGAGAGATCTAATAACTCTGGTAAGATTTGGACAAGACTCCTCAAGGTTGTCTATAGGTTCAGATTCCCCAAGATCAGATTATAAAAAATTTCCAGAACTGGTTGTTTTTACTAGGTGTCCACTATCTTAATCTTTAAGGTCCATAATTGATATATCATCTTCATGATATACAACAAAGATTTTGGGTTCAGCTGGAACAGTCTCATAAAATTTGACATGAACTGATTCTTCCACACATTTGGTTCTGTTATTGAACACTTTATAAGCTTTACTAGAGATTGAGTAACCTGGGAAAATTCCTTCATCACACTTTTAATTAAACATGTCAACATTATCCTTAGTGTTAAAGATAAATACTTTGCAACCAAAAATTCAAAATTAATTAAACTTAGGTTTCATATTTTTCTAGATCTCATAAAAGTTATTTATAAGAACAGGTCTAATTAATACTCTATTGATAATGTAACAATCTATATTAAGAGCGTCATCCAAAAAATAGATATGTAGATTATACCCATTTTGCGTAGTTTGAGTAGTCTATTATTGTTTCCTATTTATTCTCTCTAAAACACCATTTTTGTGGTGTTCTAGGAGTAGATAAGCTGTGATTATATCCATTTTGTGAAAACAAAGATTCAAATTCCTGATTTTCAAACTTCTGACCATGATCACTTCTCATGATCTATATTTATGTCCACTAAGATTTTCTACATACTTGGAGTATTTAATGAAGTAAGAACATGCTTCACTTTTGTGAGATAGAAAGTATATTGAATTATATCTTAATAATTCATCTATAAGAACATAAACATAATACTTCCCATTTATTCTTGAAACTCTTGATGGTCCAAACAAATCCATATAGACTAACTAAAGTGGTTGGGAAGTAAAAAATTCTATCTTTGGTTTGAAATAAACTTTGTGTTGTTTTCCTTTTTGACAAGGATTACAAATATTGTTATGAGGGAATTCTAATTTTGGTATGTCTCTAAATAAACTTTTCATAGTTAGTTTCCCAAGTGAGTGCACATTACATTGTCTTAATATTTTGTTCCATAACCAACATTCCATAAAAAATCATTTAAACAAGATACATTTTTCTTAGCTAAATAATTTAAATCAACAGTGTATCCAATTTCATTTCTAAGAGTAGTGAATATTAAATCATTTTTAGAATTAAAAACATTGCATGAGTCATTTTCAAACTAAACATTGAGTCCATCATCACATAACTGAGAGATACTATGTAGATAGTATTTTAACCGATCAACAAAAAATACTTTTGAAATTAATGTAGCATTAGGGTTACCAATTTTTCCTAAGCTGAAAATATTATCATTAAATCTATCACTGAATGGGACATGTCCACCATCCAATTTAATTAGGCTCTTGATGTATGAATAGAATATTTTCATATTTCTTTAACATCCACTTTCCATTTACCATATAGTTTTACCGGAGCTCTTCAAACAATTTTCCTACAAAATAGATTATGTTTAGGGTAACATTGGTACCCAGATTATCATGGGTCCAGAGATGTTAGAAAGTTGAACTTTTTGAGCCCATAACTATCTCACAATTTTCATATAATCAATAAATATGTTTTGAGACATGAACACTTTGTTAGGTCCTTTCTATTTTTTTCAAAAGATGGTCTGGAACTAGAACCATCAGTGAAGTGGCCATATTTTAGAACACATTTATTATTAATAAACCTTCTCTATAATTGTTCATATCCTAGACCAGTTGTATATTTTGATGAAATTTGTTTCCTAAGAAACTGAGTCTAGGTATCTATACCTGTAGTAAACTTCTAGTGATCCTTTTTTAATTGCACATTTGATAATTTAAGTTCAGTATTTTATTTTAATAGCTGAGAACATTTTTTTTCTCAATATCAAGACCAGACTTATAATTAGCATTTAATTCATGTTTCCATTTTAGTAATATATATTTATCCTTGAGTTCATTAATGGTGTCCTGAATCATTTCAGAATAGTCAAATATTTCATACATAGTATTTATTTCATCATTAATTGATTCAACTTAATTTCCAGAATAGTAATCATTGTGTATATGAGAATTGGTTATTACCTCAGATGTATCTGTTCTAAAATAGAGGCTTGCATGTTTTCTCTTCTCAATATAAAAATAGTCAGATCCAGTGGAGAAATTTTCCGAAGCAGTCTAAGTATCTTTCATATCCATTATATATCCCTTTACCTTGTCTTCATATTTCTTTTTAATCTTTAGCTTGGGAAAATTATCCTTCGCATGGACTTTTCGTTTACACCGATATCAGACTATTTAATTTGTGTTGTCATTCAATTTTTTGTCCTTTTTCCACTATCCTTTACTATCATACCTTCCATTATAGTTTGATTTTGTAGAGAACTTCTTCTTACGGTAGAACTTCATTAATCTTTTAGAACGTTGATCCATCTCATCATCACTATCAGAGTCTGAGTCTTCTCTGGTGGAAGTGTCTATAGGAGCTAGAACGTTTTCTTTATCTTTTCTCTTTGAGGTAGCAGTCTTAAATGATATAGATTTATTTCCTAGTTCTTCATCTTTTTCATGATTATCCTTAATATCTTCTTTATACTTCATAAGTTTTCCAATTATTTCCTTCACTAGTAGCTTTCCTATGTCACATGATTCTCAGATAAAAATAGAATTTCCTCTCCATTTTTCAGGTAGGCATCGAGGCAACAGTGTAATCTGGTCCTTGATGTCTATTGGTTTTCCAAGAAGACTCATGGTGTTTACTATTACATTGAACCTAAGATAAATTTTAGATATAAGTTCATCAGGAATCATTATAAAATTATGATATTTAATACTATAAGTATTTTATCTCATTTCTTTAACATTGGTTGGTCCCTCATGAGAAACATCCAAAGTATCCAAAATTTCATATACTGTTTTACAGGAGGATATTATATTGAATTATCCATTAACTATAGAATAGTAACATTCATTCCATGATTTATCATTATTTTTATATGTGTCTTTAGTCTACTGATACCACATGTCCCTAGAAGTAAGAGGCAAAGAATATTGTTCTTCAACTGTGTCCCAAATTTATAGACCCTTTATTTCTAGATACATTTTCATTTTTAATTTCTAATGAGCATAGATATTACAAATAAAGAATGGTGTCATATTAGTAGAAGCATCCTCAACATTGTTATCCATTGTTAATTAGAATTTTAATGAACGGAAAATTCAGATTTTGCAGATAGTTTAAGATCTTTATGATATAACTAATATCACAGTTGAAATTAATTTTAAAACTTGAAAAACAGTTAAGATAGTAGTAATAAATATTTAAATCCCCTGATACCAAATGTTGGTTGAAGTGGAATCTAAAGAGGGGGGGGGGGTGAATTGTGTTCCTTCATAAAATATCAGTTAAAATATTTATACTTAAGACCACATAATTTTGAAACGTCCCAGTTAATTAAGGTAGTAGAGATATAAATGTATCATTGGTCAAATATTTTATCAAAGGGTGATTAGACTGCAGTTGAATCAGTGTAAAACACTTCATTAACTTTTGAAACAAGTTTACTGAATTAAACATATGCACACACTCACCATAACTAACAATCAAAGTCAATTCTAAAGAGTTTTCTGTTTTTGGAATTATAAGCAGTGGAAAAATGAACAAAACATATTATTACAAAATATAGTACACATTAGAGTTAAACAAGTGGTTCAGTCCCAAGATGAGACTTATTCCTCTCTACTTGGTGATCACCTAACACTAATCAGGTTATATAAATGATAAATGTGATAAACATACTGTATCGGGCTTTACAATAGTTTTCACAAACTGTCCAGGGTTCACACCCTCTACCACAGTTCTTCATGGGAAAAACCAAAAATACATACCACACACGGTCTCTTCCTTAGTTATACATGGGAAACAAAGTGTAAGTGATGTTTTATGTGATGATTTTTATTATCCTTCAGTTCAAGCATAGGATACGGTGTGTGTAACAGACATACCCATTCACTTCTTAGAAATTTAAAATAAAAGAACACAATAATGCTATGATTATAATATTGAGTTTAGAAAGCTTTTTGTTTTTTTAGTTCAGCTCTTGAATCCATGGTTTGAATAAATTGCGGTTAGAGTTGTTCCCTAGAAGTTTTCCTCAAAACAGAGTGTCACAACTCCAGGTTCTAGCTTTCAGGAAATGTGTGTTCTACTTCCTATGGTGATCGTGGGTTGATGAATCATAGAAGGAAGCTTTTAATTTGTTCTCCGGAAATGATCTTCTTGATACTCTTTGTTTCATATTGTAAGTTCTCTAATGGTTCTAACTTGATCTTTTTGATCTAGTGAGTATGTTCTTTATCATTCATTCCGATGTTGTTTCACGCTTCTTCAGTCCTTGGTTTCTTCCTCGATCTTCTCTTTTATATTTGAGATACAGAAATAGGAATAAGTAAACCATGTGCGGTACTCCTCATGCTTCATACTTTCCCCAGATAATGTCTATATCTATGTCTACAATCAATATTAATTAAAATCAGAAGCAATAAATTTTCAAAATATTACCATTTAATAATCTAAATAATTTTACAATGTATAGAAGGGTAAGCATCGGTAAACTGGTTACGGTAGCCTACACAACAGTAGGCTTCATTAGTAAGTGTGCATCAGTAGCCTTCATCAATAGCCTTCAATGGCAGCCTTCATTGGTATCCTTCATTGGTAGCCTTCAGCGGTATCCCTATCAATGGTAAACTTCTGCAGTAACATTCTTCGGTAGCCTTCTGCAATAGCCTTTATCAGTATCCTTCATCCGTAGCATTAAATGGTAGCCTTCATCAGTAGCCTTCAACGGTATCCTTCTAAATGATATTCATTAGTGCTAACCTTCATCAGTGATCTTCTTCAGGGACGTTCATCATTTACCATTCATTGGTGACCTTTCATCAGTGATCGTTAATCAGTGACCTTTCTATCAGGGACATTTCTATCGGTGACATTTCTATCGGTGAGCTTTACATAGAAAAATTTTTCACTGTAAGATTAATAATAAAACAGTGAGATTAATGATACATGGGTATCACTGGATAGAGACTATAAATATTAATGAAAAATGATTATTCTATAGTAGAAACATTATTGTCACAAAAATGAATCATGATTTGGGATTATCAAAACAGGTGATTCCAACACTATGGAAACCTAATAAACACCTTTCAAGAATAATACCATATCAAAAAACATTATACAGAGGTATCCCAACCATAAAATTTACAATATGAATCTCTAACAAAAAAGTGACATGTCCCATAATTGAAAATTCAAATTCCTTCTGAATTTCCCAATTCGGTAAACATGGGGTGTCCTAATACTTAACGATGGATTAATATTATTCTAGTCTCTAATACACTCAAAACTCCCCTAGGTAATTTTTCCAAAATATTGATTCCATTCTATTAGATTTTGGTTTTGATTCATCTCCTTCTTCAAACATGATTCTTCCATCTCCTTACCCATCTTAGGTTTTAGTTTCATCATTAACTCTTCATTATCATGGTTCTTTCATCCACCATTCTACCTAATTTGTGGTTTCCACCTTGGAAAATCTCATTTTATGACACCATCTATCATTACCAATAATCATTCATATTTTCCCCTTATTCAATGTTCCTCCCCCATTTTACTTATTTTTAAACAAAAAAATGTGGTATTAGACTTTTGATTGTAGAATGTGTAACTATGATTATCACTTTCAGTTTTTTCATGAGTAGTGTTTTTAGTTATCCCTCATAAATAACATTTTCCTCATTTGAAGTCAGTCTAGAACCCATTTGAGGTTACATTATATTAATGTAGTTTTTTAGAATAATGATGGCGGAGTGAGGGTATAGTGGTTTATTTTCTCCATTATTGAGGTTTTTTGGATTAATTTCATAGGGAATGTGCACTAAAAACTGGATCCCATTTTATCTATGCTAATTTTTTTGGTGTTTTAAATTTTTTTATTATATTTTGTCTTTATTTACCCTTATTTAGTTATGTTATTTTATTAGTTTGGGTATGATGGATCATGTAATTTATACCAGGAAATGATGTAGAGGTTAGACTATTAAAATGGTTGGATTTGGGAAGATGATTGTGTACAAGATATTGTTTGAAAAATTAGTGTTCATGGTATCAGTTATCATTTTTTATCGTTATAATTGTAATTTAATACTTCTTAAAATGTTCAATTACATTTTTTCTCTAGTTGTGGTTTGACTATAGTGTTTGTTTAAGTTTTTAGAGGTATTATTTTATTTATGTTCAGGTTTCATACTCCTTAGGTGTATGATTTTCCATTAGATCATTCTATCCTAGGATTAAGTATTCATTAATGGAGAGTGGAAAGATAGGGAAATGGAATGATGTGTATTTTCATGGACCTTTCCATGATGTTTTTTTATTCCACTATTCATGGTGTTTGTTTCAGTGGTCAAAATATTTTAAAAAAATATTTATAATATGTTGTTTTTTATATGTGTTATTGTTTTATAAGGAATTGGACATTATTGAATCCTTGTAAATCGTAAAATTATTTATAATAGATTATATATATAAATTATATTATTGGTTGTATAATTATCCCAAATGAGAAATAGAGGTCTCCAAATATCGTATACCCATCCAATTCACTTTATCAGTAATGAACATTATACAATAACCATTCATATCATAGGACATGATTCTCTGCTAGAAGAAATAGATGACCATACACCTAGATTAAAAATTGTTGATGATAATAATGAAATAAAATTATTTTATCTGAGTTATAAATAGATACCCAAATGATGTATTCTACCCCTATAATCAACTCAGAACCCATTTACAGATCACACAGACTTATCTGACCTCTAACTAGTTTATTCACTACCTAGGACTATTATAATATAACCACCTTAAGCCTCAAGATGTAGAAAATGGAGGGAGAAAATGGATTATAAAAACCAAATAAAAAATAGAATAAAATAATGTTGAATAAAATAAATCATTAACTTATATGGTAACTAGACTATTTAGAAATGAAATTTATTTAACAGAAAGATATATTTGTTCAACTGCCCAGTTATGAAATATAAAACAACATATATGACTATGATCAACCATATGTGACTTCAAATAACAGACATCATGGAACCACCCTTTAGAATAACCATATCATTATGGAGGAAAATAATTCCAATACCACTTTTATTGAGAAAACATCCAGGGATACTACTCTTAGGGGGACTAAAACTAAAACAGACCACCTATATCATGGGTATTCAAGGGGTTAGTCAGGCACTCAAACTATAAATGACTATACCTATCATGAAATAACCATTGTTTCTTCTAATATTCCTCCTTAATTAAATTATATATTTTATATCTTCCTCCTAATAGAAAACTGATGAAAAAATATAGTTAAAAAAATATAGACATTGAATTGGAACCTATAAATTATGGTTACATAATAAATATATATATATATATATAATGTTTTCTTTATATATCAACTCAACTATTGAATCATATAAATAGATAACATAATTTTTTAATACTTAATAATTTTCATTTATAAGAGAATATGATATGAATAAATAACTAATAATATATTAATTATTAATATATAATAAAAAGATATGTTATCATATTAAAAATTCATATAAATATATTTGTTTCCATTAATTTTATTTTTTTAGTTTAAAATATAGAATATAAATTTTAGGATGTGATTTAATCAATATTAAGGTCATTATTATATTTAACATTTAAATATTATGTTACTATGAGTTTGTTAGATTTTTTATAAAGGATTAAATTTTTGGTGAAAAGTGAAAAAATCCATTTTATAAAAAACCATGAGATTTTTGAGAGCATTAGTACATATGGAAAAATTTAAAATTAATGAAAACATTTTATAAGACATAAAATATATATTTTATATAGGTGTTTATAATTATATAAATATCAGTTTTAATTTATTAACCCATCTTTATCTTTTTATAACATAAGTAATATTTCTAAAAAAATTAAAACATTATACATATATTTGTTTTAAATTAATTTTTAATACTTTACTAATCTTATTATTAAATAATGGATTTCAAAATTATTGTTAATATTTTTTAATTATAGAAGAAGTGATATTTAATTTTTTGACATTAAAGATAGATTACTTTGGTATATAATAGTTACTGTGATGAAAGATATAATGGAGAAAGTAAAACCAAAAAAGTGAAAATAACCTCTAACGTGATTAAATTGTATGTTCAATTGTGTGTTAAATTACATATCGACCAATTATCACCCCACATTCAAATTGATTACAATATTGGAATCATTTAACATGTAATATAGTTTTTTCACATTCTATTATTACAAAATATCCCCTCTAATCCATTATAATGGGAACCCTTGTCCACATCACATACCCACTCATTGCTAATCGATAGTATTTTCTTACCAAAGTCACACCTCATCACCCTCCACAACATATAGAATCATTCTCCATGAAAAACAAACATAGGAATCTTACAATGTTACTCAAGGGATATAATCCAAGTAGGAAATGAAATATTCACTCTCTGTCTTTCACAAATAATCGCTTTCTTTTCCCACCACATTGAGATATTATCCCATTATATTATAATTATATTAATATTACTAAAATATTGAAATAATATTATGATGATAATATATTAATTAACTAAAATATCTTTAATGAATTTGGTTTTTACCTACAAGTCTTTGGAATATTTCTAATAATATCTTAAATGTCAGCAGACGAGTAGACGTAGGATTCTGGGGCATGGACAACCTCATCAAGGAGATATTAAAAATACTAAATCTTTTTTTTCATTCACACAATGTTTCTCTTGAAAAAGAAGGAATAAAAACTAAGGGTAGTCTCAGATTATAAATTTTATACCATAGATAAGATTAGAATGTTGTGTTTACCCTTGGCGTAATATAAAATTTTTTAGTTCTAGGTTTTCAGTTAGGGTGACTCTACGATGGGAATTCAAAAGGTAGTTATGTATTTTAATTAAAAAAATATTACTCCATTAATACCATTTTGTGTGTGCAGAAATATGATAAGTTCAACCATATCCCTCTCCCATTTGGTCAAGGGGTGAAACTAAGACCAACCAAAGAAACGAGGTATTGTTGATATACATTTATGGTGCTGAACATCATCAGATTGGGGAGGAGCATGATCCAGACATTGTTCTACACCTGAAGATTTTTTGTTTCATCATTGAAGTAGGAATACTGAGTTATGATCCAAATCCCCCTTTTTATGAATTTTTTCGATTTTCTAGAGCCCCATAATGACTCCAAGAGATCCCTTCTTAGTGTATCTATATGTTTTCGGGAAAACCGAGGTGATTTTGATGACTCATATGGTGATTCCCATTAGGATTCCTATCTACACGGTGAATAGACTAGTGACACACACAATTGTTTCTAACAATTTTGGGAATATAACGTGTTAGGACTGCACTTCATGTATCAGGGTCACACTTCAGGTAGTGAACCCATGTCATGTGTCCAGAAGACATGTCAAGGGTATTCATGTTACAATACATCGTTGTGTGAAAATACATGGGTGAAATACATGGTTAAGGGGTGCCGGACATTGGTATGGGAAAATGACATGGCCAAGAGGTCATTTATTCTAGAGACACTATATTATTATTTTAAACATTATTTGAACCACATATAAAATTTTAATATTTTTAAATTGATTTCATAAAATAAATTAGCATGTCAAAAATATTTTAAAAGGAAAATTTTATTTCTAGGTATTTACAAAAAAATTAATTTGGTAAAAACTATATTATTGGAGTATATGATAAAATTATAAAAGTAAATTTTTTAAAAGTAAACAACTTTTATCATCATAAAAAAAATTATTTATTTTGTGGTTAGGGGTATATCTTCCCCATATTACCACATACACCAATTTTATCTACTACTGGAACCATTCTCTACTGAGTAATTTGTTTAGTTTTATATTATTATGAAAGTGGTCCTCCTTTGGATTATAAAAAGAATCCTTCAACACATCACATAACTTATATGTCCATAGAGTTATGCATGGCCAAAAATCCACTTAGTATTCTTCTCATAACCCTAACCAAGTCGTTATATCCTACATACTTCCAAAAGGATGAGAATAAGATCTTTATGTTGTTACTGATGTGATATCATCAAAAAAAGAAATGTAATATTCTAAAGTGATATATCATTAATAATATCATTTTCCCAGCTCTTTATGTTTTTTTCTATAATACCTTATTAAAATTATTATTAATAATATATAGAAATTATTTTTGGAGGATAAAGTATGCAATAGATAACAAATAATTTATCTTAGGAAAATGAAAATTTTGTCATGCATATATGCACTCTAAATCCTCCATGACTTATATGTTTGATCATTATTCACATAGATTCATGTATTTTTAGATGAATAATTAATTGTTAAAAATGAAATTTTATTTATGATTATAACTCTAATATCATCATACCATTTTCTTCTTTGTTTCAATTATATAGAAAATGAACATGTCACATGTTCATACATGTGGACTACCACCACCCTGAGATGATGTACATAAATATCCATAACAACCACACATTTTGAACATAAAAATATACATATAAATTATGAAATTAATTTTTATGAAACAATTAATATTCTAGAAATGAAATATTAGAAATTCTATATTTTATATTCAAAATAATTTTTTTAATAAATTTAATCACCCAAAATTAACATATTGGTTTATATTTTCTATCATATATAAATTTTATAACACTGAATATAAATGTAAAAATATTATACAAATACATACACCAGTAAAAAAATTATTATGAAGTTATTATAAAACACCATTAAGCATTGGAAATATACCAAAGAGTGTTAAAAAGAAGATGATCAAACCACCTCAAGTAAAATATATATATATATTAACTATATAATAAATAAATATAAAATGATAAGAAATATATCATACAAAATTACATACAAATTAATAATATTCTTGGGAATGTTTTTAATAAACATTATATGGTTATTCACGGAGATAAGTGCATTTATAGAGAAAATCAGTACAAGAGTAAGGGTTTCATTAACAAAATTTTTTATTCATTTAGTCCTAACATTAATTAATTGTATATATCCTTAAATATTTTCAAGATAAATCCATTTAATTGAATTATATTCTATTCTTTATTTTTTATTAGGTGAAATTAGTCTTCATCATCAATAACAACTTCTTATATAAAATAATATCAAATATATAAGTACAAATTCTGCAACAATAACACTAATTATTACTAATTGTTTCTTTTTCTTCCATGGATAGGTTTTTGATACCAAAAGTAAATTATTTAGAGTAAAAAATATATATTATTTCTTTTATTTCAATTATTTTTTCCTCTAATATTTTATAATAGTAATTTATTTCAATGTTTCTTTGTATTGGCTTTTCAGTAAACATCCTAAAAATATTTATGATGAAATTTAATTTCATTATACTATTCATTAGATTTATTGGGGTGATTTTTTTTCATGAATTATTAATTATTTTACAGAATTTATAATAACGTTTTTTAATGTATTCCATTACCATATAAATTTTGTTTGATCAAAGTAATTAGTACATCATCTTCTATAACAATGAAACAAATGATTTGAGAGGACATGATTATTTAATATTCTATTTTTCTTGTGAGGGATACAACTCATCAAGTTATTTTTTTATCACCCTACACATGTTTTTATAATGTGATTAACTTTTGGATGGCAGAAATTTTATATAATGTCACTTATTATGTTAATTGTATGTGATTTGTTTTAAATGATTATGAAATCAATTCTTTTCCCAAGGGATCCTTATGATATCATTATGGTTGATTTTAATTGGAATTTATATTTATGGTTGAATATGGGTGGTGTAATATATCACCTATAAATTTATTATATTTTTTTATATATCAAGATATTTTCAGGATTGGATTTAATTGTTTTATTCACATTGTCAAGGATATAATGGGCTTACTCACATTTTCTGGCACGGACTTAATGAAATTGTTCGTATTGGTGAAGGAATAATGGATTTTCTCAAAATAGTTTTCTTATTCTTAAAATTATGCCACATTTATATGATCTTTATCATGTAATCATACATTTAGTGTATTATGTTTTTAATATATCATATTTCATTATTAAGAAATTTTTTTAATATATTCCAGACTTTCATATCATGATAATTTGTTATAAGATTATTGATAAAGATATAAATCCATGTCATAAGTATTAATCTTTCTTAATAATCATGTAATAATATTTTGTTTCTTTATAATTTTTTATGATTATCATAATTGGTATAATGTTATTTTAATGTGATATCTTTTTTCATCCTCCTGTTCTCCTTCATGTTTGCAATCGGGAACCTTTTGACATATTTTTCTTTAATGAGCATCTAAGATCACTACATTCATAAGGATCCATTCCTGAGGTATACAAGATAATTAAATCATATTAGATCTCTATAAAATGGTCTAGAGGAGAATTATTTTGTAGAAAAGTATGAAAGTGTCATAAAATAATATACTTACATAGCTATTTTCCGAGATAATAAAGCTTCGGGTCTATGGATTATGTAATAGTTTTTTAGATGTAATATTTAAATAATGAGGATAATATATTATTCATTTAATATTTAGCATTATTCTCTTTCTCCCATAAATATAAATCATTTTTTATACCACTCAATAAGTTAATAAGCACTACTGAACGTATAAAAAAGATGGTATGTGTCTTCGAAGGATGCCTCCTAGTAGTTCGAAATCTTAGATTTTGTGATACCTAAAATCCGTCAAAATTTTACCTACACTATAATGAACATAGATATATCCACAATAAATATGTTCTAAACTAGTCATGAATCCTATTAATCACCTTAGGATTCATCTACACAGATAAGTACATATTCAAATTAAATGTGGTTAAAACATATTATATCCCTGGGAAAAGTGACTCCTCTAAACACCAAGATATACATCATATATCCAGAAACTGATTAGGGGTCAGTATAAAAGAATCAGTTAATCATATCTTGAGTATCCATAAACATGGGATATTATTATAAAGAAATATTAATCCTTAAATACTTTCAATGATAGTCATTAGTGATTGAAACTCATTAAAAAGATACATTATAAATTTTCACAATGAACAATCACCTCCCTTCACAACTATAGATATAAGGTCAACTACTACTAGAATTATCCTGATATCTAAATAATTTCCAATGAACCTCCACACATATCCTATTTTTTGATCAATACTACTCGAATATCATGGTTTACATGATATAACCCTATCTCCAGGGTCGACATTCTCACCTCATACTTATCCAAACACTAATACAAGACCTCACTCAGCATCTTCTCTATAGTTTATCCTTCTATGATGGGTTAAAACACTATAATTAGATCATTCAATCCAGTAGAAATACATCAAACTAAACCAAATTTGGATGATAACCATACGATATATCTATAGTACTGAACCATACACTTAATCCTAATAGTATGAAATTAACGTAATCAAGTTAATTTATTTATATTCATTAAGTTTCTCTAAAATCACCTTCTTTCAGATATAAATTCATCTATGAACGATGAATGTACAATGTATGTTTTGTATATTTCAATTCACACAGATTATGTTGGAAATTACAAAATATCATGGTCCATGCTTCAGATAATTGGTCTTATAATAATCCTTTTTCATATCTGATCTCTCTAGATCACTATAGTGATCAATGACATTTAAAAATTTTATTACAGGAGTTGTAAACAACATTTATCCAATGTGTACATACAAAATATCATTAGTCCTATTTTATTTGAAATACTAGGATCATAGTACATAAAAATGAAATTAAAAAATGAAATCCATGTTTTATTATTCATAATGATATCCTCAGTCAATGGTTTCACCTAAAAAAATATTGGATAATCTAGGGAATACACAAAATAATGTTGTACGAACAAAAGGCATGTGATGGAATAAATATGTTAAGGAAAATAATTTGTGAGTAAATGGTCACACATGATATAATAAAAGTGAAGGAACACTAGTAATCACATGGAAAAATACCATAAATTGAATAGTATAATAATATCATAGAAATATAGGAAATGTTGTAACAACACATAACAAGACATAAACATAAATCAAGGATAAATTCCAAGATAATATTACATGGTTGAAAAATCCCTATAATGGATCATTTTAATCCCCAATCTGATACATAATGTTTCATCAGATAAAATATTTACCCAACTCATCATATTTATATCCAGGAGAACCAATTATATCATATATGTTCCCAAGTCTTCCAAAAAAGAAAATAAATATTCTAGCATAAAAATAAAAATTATGCCTTCAAATAGATTTTTGTATTTTAGAAATGAATTTAGGTCATTTATTCCATGATCAATGTAAGGTAGAATAATCTAGGTATATATTTAAGAGAAATATATACCTAATTTTGAGAGTGATTGGTCATAACAGGAAAAAACAATGTTTTAGAGAGATCTCTTACCTTGAGTCTAACACGTCATATAAATTAATTATCATCATAAATAATATACTTATATGAATTATTTAATTTTTTTACAATCCTTTTTGGTTGTTATAATTCATGTTATACTAAATCAATTATTCATTTGGGTTTTTATTGAGGGTTTTGATGATATTCATCTCTTATATCAAAAATGACTTCAGCGGGCTGGTTATAGTGCAATATATTATTAATTAATGATATCTATAATAATATTAATGACATAATTAATATTTTTATACTTGAATTATACTTTTAACACCAAACATGAATAATTATTTATAAAATTTGACTCATTTACAATCTTGTATATGGTAGGTCGTATATACGGATGAGTAACATATCATTTTTTCAATGATCATGATGGAATGAAGGTAAGTGTTATTTTATATTTCAAAATTGATCAGATATAAAATATATAATATTTTATTTTAATATGTATATATACTAACATTTTTATTCTATAGTGATAAAATAATCACATCGCTTCATACATGTGGTAATCCACATGTGTGCATGAATGATGTTATCAGATTTTAATGAATGGAAATGTAAGAGAATATATGTTATATGATGTAACTTGTAAAACCATTTTAAAAAAATGAGTAACCGGATAGGTTTTTCCACATTGCCTCCAATACACCTCGCTATAATCGAGAGGCATCCAACTAGGAGTGAGGTTCTATATAAGATGTTATAGTTTGGAGACTATACCCTCATGATCAAAGTGTATCACAATGTTACGGTATAATAATAATAATTTTAAATAGTATAATAAATGAATTTTAGAAGAATAAAATATGTAGTCATAATAAATATTTTGAAGCATAATCAATATTTTATTTTAAATGATAATCATATAAGGATTCTATACAAAAGTGGACTAAAAACAAAGTAATATATATCATATTATACAAAATAAAAAACTATATTCAGTTGCATAATTAGAATAGTCTTGATCCTATTCCCACCTGACTTCTCTCAAAATACCAGATAAGGCATCCATTACTAGATGATTTATTTTTACCTAAATATAACCAATAATTCTGTTTATGTTCCAATCAGTAGCCTGAAAAGCGTGTTAGATATACTCATTAGGGCACCACCAATGGCATCTCAAGCAATAAAAGTTTTTCTTTTAAGATTACATTTTTCTAAGTAATAACAAATTTAATTGAATAATCAAATAAATCGCATCATATTGGGTTTCTCGTCAGATTCCCAATGGACGCTACCTCCTTCGACCTCAGTCGTAAGACTATTAATAGTTGTCACCTTACACACATATATATAGGTATCTATGTAAATAATACATGTGGAAATACTTGTGCATAAATATATATGTGAAATAATATTTAGGGACTACGTTTTATGCCTAAAAATCTCAACATTATTATATGGGGCTTGATGATACACATGGAATAGATGCTAAGAAGGATGTGTAATAAGGATATTATATAAATAATTTTTAGAAGGAATAAAAACAGGTTCTTATACTTCCTGACAACATCAAATCATTTCATTAATTAGATTCATGATCCTTCTAATGACTTTTATATAAAGGAATCTAGGTATCTCTCATTGTTCACCATAAATACCCATCACTATAGGAGTCCTTCGAAGTTGTTCCACAAATTGAACCAATGTATTAATTATGAAAAGGTAAAAAAATGAAAAATTGAGCCTTTACATGTTTTTCCACATAGTTAATAAAGTATATCTCAGGGAAAGGTATTGTAGTAGTAACTGATGATCCCATCTTAGGTAACCAATATGAAACTAGCTATCACTCGTGTGTATTATTAAGGAACCCTCCTTGTGAGCCCATCCAAATTTTTATATAAAGAACACTTATATCACTATCAGTGTGTTATAATTAATTTATAAGATTCTAATTATTGTTCACAATGATCCCGTCTGAGTTATACTAAATAGGGACTCTCGAATCACCCTCGGGATTATATAAAGTATGGTTATTAAAATTGTTAAACTCCCCATTTAAAAACTCATTTATCATGGTCAGGATAATTTATTTATTTAGTTTAATTAATTATTCAATAATAGGGTAAATGAACTTATATGGGGCCTACAATTTTGAATTTTATTTAACTCAAATTACATATCATTTTCAAAGGACAAAAATGGGGGTTCAAAACCTATTGGGTGGAGGAACTGTAAAAGCACTATTGTGGCACCGTAGCTGTGGTGGAACTCTATAATGAAGAAACTATAGTATTGTAATACACTATAGAAAAAATTTTAGCGGTAAAAGCATTGTAGCAGGTACGGTAGCATACCGGGTACTATAGGAGTACTATTCTCTGATTGGCCTTAGTGGTAAAATTATGGGCCTTATGGGCCATATAATGGGATTTAATTCCCACTGGGCCCATCATACATCTAATGGGTCTCCTCGACCCAAAAAATATGTCATTATTTATTAAAAATAGAACTTTTTACTAATTTAATTTCCTGGCATAAGGATCTAGTACATTAAAAGAAACACACACTGAGAGGTGGCTTGCATGGAGGTGGCCATCCAATGACATTGATTTATTGGATTATCATACAACTATAAGCAGGGAAATGTCAATTAATTTTTCTAATTTAATATTTGGGTGGTTGTAGGGATGGGCTAGAACATGGAATAATGGTACATGATAAAATCATTGAGAAAATAAAGAAAAATAGCTATACCACATAAGTTATCATGGTAGAACTACTTATATATTTTTTCATCCTCTAATTTGGGAAGGAATGATATAAATTTTTGAAATATATAAATTCTAAAAAATATTTCCATTTAGCTCACATATAAATAGAGAATAATATAGTGATATTAACAATTAAAGGAAGTAAATTTATTGAATCTCATACAAGTACACTTCCAATGTGATAGATGGAGATTTAAAAAAAAATCTCATATGGAGGATTCAATTCAAACTCGATGGAGAGGGATGAGGGTTCTCTGCATGTGATTGGATGTTAGAGAAAAATAGTGGGGTAATATGGGTTTTATGTTCTAATATATAAAAGTAAAAATGACATTTTTAACCGAAAATTTAAGGGGTTAATGGTTCTGATGAATGAGATTCCAAACCGTTGACCTATACTAGTTAGTGTCAGTATGGGTGTGGCTCTGGGCCACGGTTTGGAAAAATTGTGTGATCCCCTCCAGTTTACCGCCGGACAATGCATGGTCATAAAACTTGTGCGGCATGGATTAAACCAACTATTAAACACTCTTTATTTCACTATTTCGCCATGAAAGGTTTAATCACATGGTTATAATTAGCAATTATCTATTCGTGAATATTTTCCCCCTTAAAAAATTATACGCTTTTGGATACAAATGAGCTTTGGTTTCCCCTTATATGACCAAAAGATTAATTATCACATAATTAGATTGAAATGAATGTTTTAAACTGAAAATCCATGTTCTAATACATCAATATAAAATATGAGTTCTTATAATATCCCCACTACAAAACAACATGTCCTCGAGTTTCCCTTTTCCTAGTGGTAATGTTTCAATTGAAGAAACTTTTTCCATTGAGCCCGAACATAGGTCACTGCCTCCAATATATTTTCTATTACATTAATAGCCTACCATAGAAACAACACTAGAGGAACTAAGCACACTTTGAGAGCCTCAATAATATAACCTATAACAACCTTAAGGTTTTCCATAAAAGAAGAATCAACATCTAACTCAACCTCAACAGGATGAAAGATATGAGACTGGTATTAAAAATAATAAAGAAGCTATGATACATGGAATAAATTTTTAATTTACTTGTACCTTTTAGAAAGAGAAATATGGATTCATACCAGTACAACTCGCCTGTAATGCCCCGACCCCAATTACCCAGAGTCGGTGCATTATTACATAACATTGGCATGATCACAAAAGATCAATTCTCGAAAGACCGATTAGTTTAGTAGCCTTGGAATCACTAGATATATTCTTAAGTCTTTCATTAAATCATAAAGTGAAAATAACTACATCAAAATCTTGTCTTTATATCCCCTCATATATTCCCTGCAGGTCATTCATAAATTACTTCTTCACATCCTGGAAAAAATGTAAAACATTGAAAGGGGTGAGCTCAGATGCTCGGTAAGGATAACAATATAGTGAAAGCATTCAAAAATAAACATAAACATTTAAGGAAATGTATAACTAAAACAAAAGCCTTTTAAACTTGAACTTCGACATAATATGGAAAAGATAAAACGAAATAATTCCATTTACTTATTCACATGTATATTCTACTAGTCCAATAATCCCATGAAATATCAATAACCACTTTCATAATGAAGGAATGCATAATTCCAAACTGTCATAACCACATATTCAAGGCCTCATGCCAAGGCTACAAATAAGATTTTTTCAAGGCCTTATGCCAGGACACTAGTTTGTCTTAGGAGACCTACCGATGCATCGAGGAGCTATAGTGGGCTCCACCCGTCACTTATTAAGTCCAATGCATTCCTCATATGAACATGTTTAAACATAACACAAACATTTGTATTAAAACTAGCATACAAAAGTTCAATACGTTCTCCATATACCATGAATGGTATAAAAATAAAACTTCCACAGTCAAACATATCAGAAAACCTTCAATACAATATGGAATTTTTGTATCATAATAAATAAACTTCAAATAAACTTAAAATCCATCAGAGGATGTTGACATAGATGAGATCAAAACTATTTGAGAGAAATATGTCTTTTTTGAAGTCATTTAAAAGTAACATAATTATAAAAGAAAACTTTTTCTTATAATCTTTTGATGGAAGCTTCGACAATTTTATAATGGCGGAAAATAGCCTCTCCCACCGTAGATGTTAAAAATACATTCTTACCTTAATTTTGTCGAAATGGTTAAAAAGGACCATGTTTGGAAAACGATGGAAAGATTACTTTAGAAACATGCTATAAAAAGTCAAACAAGGGTATAAATGACTTTAAACCATATTATGTAAAATAGTAATAATTTTTTGAAATACATTTTTATGAAACATTGATGTGGATGATAAAGAGGTCCCCATGGATAATTACGTATAAACAACCTCGGATAATGAAGAGATTGCGAAATAAAATATTACCTTGTAATTTTACTTGGTTGAGGGTAGGTTAAACTCTTGTATAATGGTGAAATAATAGTTATTAAATTATACAAGAATCGTATACATTAATATGATATCATATAAGACCTTTTAACATTGCTTTTTTAATAATATCTTTGTCTTATCATCGTTTCGGGTGTTAACTTACTCCTTTTTTTAAATGTTTTGTTACATAAGCCGTGTTTGTTATGGATAGGTTGTATCTTATTCATGTACAGAATGATATTTAGTCTATAAAAATTATTTTTAATAATCAAATGAAATTTAGTCTTGAATGGATATGATGGGAAATGAATCTCATCGCGTTTGTGGAAACGGTAGTCCGTACGTACGCACGAGCGACAATATAAATCTTTTGATATTAAAATAATATATACTTGGATGTTATATCATATATACAGAATCATTATCATGTTATATTTATTATTTACATTAATTATACATCTTTATCATACCCACCCAAATAATAATGTATTGAATAGCAATTACACCACGAGCTGGATATGGTAAGTCGTACGTATGCATGTATGGTGACATGTCATTCAACAGATGGGTAGAATACTGAATATGGTTGTACCATATTTATAATAACATCACAGTATATAGGAGATGCTGTAGTTATTATTTTAGAATTTAAATAACAAAGAATGAAGAAGTTGAAGAAGAAATGAACTTGAAAGAGGGTGGTGAAAATATTACTTCTTCTTCGGGTTCTTCCTTTTGATTTGATCAAATGGGCTCCATAGGATGGCTTTTTTATCAAACTAAGGCCCCTAGGTTTAATTGAGGTAAGTTTAGAGAATATTTGGGTAGGGTTTGGTCTAGCCAAAATTATTTTAAGGTGTGAAATATTGTTTATAAGTGGTGTCCTTTTATAAGTGGGAGGAGGGGCTCTTTAGGAAAAATCTTAAAGTATTATTTTATAATAAATTCATATTCGGTTTCTAAAGGATCCAAAGTGGATTATTCAAAGTATAAGGTGGGTATGGGTCGAATTATTTTCAATAAAAATATTTTAGACAGGTTTGGGTCATTATATTAACCTTATATTTTACTTTTAACTCTTAGTTAATTAGTTTTACACTTACCATGCCACTTTGTATTTTTATATTATATAGTTAATACACATACTATATACATCCAAGATACCCCCAAGTGGTCCATTAATAAAACACCAACCATAATATAAGTCTTTTTTCATGATCCTTCGATTTTTAAGAATTTAATATCAATTAATAATATAATATTTGTTTTTAAAACAGTATTATGTCAATTTTGACACTATTGGGTATTTTGTTTTTGATAAATTCATAACAACATTGTTACTTTGAAATAAATTCTTATAACGAATATTAATATTTCATATTAACCTAGAAAATTTGTTTAATTCATAAAAAGTCTAAAATTAAATTTAATTTTATATTTATAATATAAATTATTTTAATATTTCATTAATTAGGTAATTACTGCATCACAATTGTGTCATAAATAAATTAAATTATTTAAAGTCAAAAAATTATAAATAAAATACCATTATGTATGAAATCATATTATATTTCTAATGAATATTTATAATCGAATTTATCTTATGTATAACCCTATATGAAAAATGTTTTAGTTATTAAACATTTATTTTAACTCTTTTAACTCTTCTTTGAATTAAATAATAATAAATGTCCTAATCTAATCCAAGTGGACCTCAATGATATGATTATATTCCTAAGGTTGTTTTTGGTCGATGTACCCTTGTAAAATAGAATTAGGACATGTGTTAGGGTAATATTAATAATATTTTTACCCTTAATTACGCTATTTACTTTTAACCGTGGTAAATAAAAGTAAAAAGTTACTATTCACCAAAAATTATATTTACCATATTGAAAAACATTTTACTCCTTCATATTAACCGTGTCTCTTGGATTTTTTAAAATTCACTCAGAGAATCGGTAAAATTATGTTTTACGTGAATTTCATAATTCTCCTAGGAGGTGGGTAAAAGACGGTGAAAAGTTCAATAAGATTTTTATATATCTAAAATTATTCTAAATTAACTCAAATGAATTACATTGAACTTATATAGGTATTATATATCTATTTTGACCTTAATTAAAATTAAATAAAATAAATAATTATTTAAATAAAAATTCGTTTTTAAACTATAACTTAGTGTTTTTTCACTACTCATCAACAATTGAATGTTTTCAGAAAAATACCAAAAATTCACCCTAGGATAATTTCAATATTCCAAATATAAATATGAAGTCAATTTTGAAAGATAAAATTTATAAAATTTAAAAAATTGGGTATTAATATTCATATCGGCTATTTTGATTAGTTGTGGTGTGTGTTAAAACTTGAAGTTGCGTACAACACACGCTACTGTATTATTCAAAGGGAAGCGTATCATGGAAGCTTGGGTGTTACATCGCCAAAAGATCCAAAAGACCAATATAATGAAGAAATATAATTCTCTATCATTGTATCCATCTATAAATTATCCTATGGGAAACAAACAATAATACAATATATCCCACCAAAAAATCTAGAGGTCAGAAGCTGCTAATAGACAATGACATCGAGATAGATTGGGGTCTATCCATAAAATTCATTATAGTATTAACCTATAAAAATATATCCTAAATGTGAAAATGTACAAGTAGCACTACATTTCCTTCATCGTTATAGCATAGGGGTGAATGACATGGGCTAATGTGTAGGACCTCATTTGGATCCATCTGAGTAATTTATTGAATTATGTTATTATATGAAAATTCTTCAAGTTGTAGAATTGTATCCCAAAAACCACCAAATTTTGGAACTCATGACCATATATTTTCCTTAAAAACATGTATTGTAACCGGGGATTTCTTTTAGATCTATGGGAAAAAGGATTTACCCAACATCACTTGTGTACCAACAGCCTTCTTCAACAACTACAAAATCCCTAATGTAAACCAATTGTACATGTTGGATACAATAGAATGAGTAATACCATGAAGGCTTATAATTTTTTCAAAATATATCCTTCCAGTATTATCCTTATAAAATTTATCTCTGATATGTAAAAAATGGGTTCCCTTCATTAGCATTTTGTTGATCACCCACAGAGTATCACTGCCTCAATTTGACCTGGGTAAACCCTCCACAGATTCCATGTTTAAATTTTTTTTATTTTCATTCCGAAATGTATGAAGGATATAAAATATCAATAAACTGGTAGTGATCTACCTTTGACTACTAACAGGTGGAACACTGATTAAAAAACAATCATATCTACTCTCATATTGGGGAACCAATACTAGTGTTGAATATCATGGAACATTATGGTAACCCAAGGATGCACTACCAAGGAGGAAGAATGATATTCTTACATCAACTCCTCTTTATTTTCAATGGCTACCTATATAATGCCATGAAGTGGAAAGATCTCATCCTCGCTAATAACACAACCATGCAGTGGGTCCGCACTAGAAGTTTTCTATTGTAGAATCAATCCCTCATGGTCTAATTTCTACCACATCATCAATATATCCATAATTTAATAGGTCTCCACTAAATATGTTAAAATATTTTTTATTTCAAACTCTTTATCCCCCATGTGAATCTCAAGAAATGGATCCATCTCCTTCTACTCACTATGGGCCTTCGTAATTTCATGTGTCTGAGTCTTAAAGCTTATAGAATCAACAATGGCATTTTCATTACTAGGCATATAATTACCCTCAAAGTCAACTGATTATAGGGATTTTACCCACTTGATTCAAGTCATACCATGTAATAATTGTTTGAAGGATTTTTTGGCCTATATACACCAGAATCCTCTCTCCATGTAGGTAGTATTTACAACACTACAATGCATGTACCATGGATTCCAAATCATGATCATGCATTGCATAATTATTGACATGATGCAACAATTACGAAGACCTTTATTCCACATCGTGATCTCCCTTCAGTAGAATTACCCATATCTTATTACATGATGCATCACAATAAACAATATTTCTTCTATCCAACTATGGTAGAATCAATATTAGTGCAGATATAAATCTTCACTTCTATTCTGGAAATGATAAATTACATGATTCAATCCTTGTATAGTTGACCGCACACTCATCCAATTCCATAATAGGTGCTGCTAGTCATGAAAAGTCATAAATAAAATGAATTTAATATCCATATATCCCAAATAAACTCTATATGCCTATGTTATTCTTGTGATGCTCCCATGTTACTATAGGTCTAAACTTATTTAGGTCAACATACACTCATTGTGAGATGTTGTGATTCATGATGTGTACAATTTCAATATGAAATGTTTATTTTTAATGCATCAAATTTTTTGTGCTCTCTCATTGTGTTATGTATGGGATTAATATGTTTTTAATGGATTTATTGAGTACAAGAATAAACCAATATTTTTTAAATATTGACTACCAAAAATGAATACAAATATGGGAGGATAACTCAATTCATTAGATCTATGAAGACCATTAGTGAGATTATTAGACCTAGTGATTGATCAAACACTCATGGAAGTCAAATTTACTGAGGAATATTTGACATGGTATGTCTAATGGCATAACACACACATGGTGATTTCATGAACTAAAATCAATATTTAAGAGAATCCAAGCTCCTCAGAGCTTGTCAAAGATCTCATCTAAGTCATGTAGTGGATACAAATTTGTTACAATAATCAAGTTCAACTGAGGGTAATCAATGTAAAGATTGAGGGTATCATCTTATTTCATAGAGAAGATAACAATTGATCCCTATTGATATGTACGTGTTCATATTAACCCTTGTCATCTAAATACAATAGTGGATTCATTTGGTCCTACAACTCAGTAGGTGTCATCCTTTTAAGAGACACTGGGTATGCTCTTAACACTAGCTTGATAAAGGACTACACCTTTCTTATAGGAGGTAACCTATAAAATTCACTATGGAATAAATCCATGAAATGATATAACACATGAGATAATTCTATAATTTTCATTTCCTATTCACTCACAAAAAGGATATCAATTTAGTTTGTTACTCCAACCAACCCATGATGTTCTGGTCCCTTACATCATGCCTGAACATCCCATTCATTCTTGTGAATATAATTTCTTCCCTTGAGGGATGTGAAGGACATCATTTTGTTAATGAAAAAAATATGATAGTGTTAAGATACAAACCATTCTATTTTGATTATGAGTATAAAACCCATTAATTTGAGGATAAAATGATTCCAGGTAAAAAAGATGTCCACCTATCTCAATGGTGCGTTCAATACATCATCGTAAACTCCCAAATTGGATCCCCAAAGGTTTGTTGATATTCATTATTCAAAACAAGTAATATATTTCTACACATATATATTAAAATATTTCTATAGATATATATAATTGATGTTAAGATACTATTACAATGAACAAATGTACCAATGTAGTGTCTACTAGAATAGTACCGTGAATTACAAAAGGCTTAAGAAATTATTCTATAGGAGTTTACTTAACTCTATAGATATGGAGTGATCTATGGCCTTGAGATACAACCAGGCTACCATTGGAAGGACTTACCTTCTATAACTATATATCAAAATACTAGAAACCTCAGTAATATCCACCTATTCAACGTGGATGGTTGGTAGTAGAAAAGATTCATACCTAATGTGGAGCTTTTAATCCTACACCTGAACTCATAGTCAGTGTAAATCCCTTCCCTAGAGTCACTTGGGGAAAAGTTCAGTGAAAACATTGAAGGATACTAATATTTCCTCATGATTAGTACTGAATTATGACCTTCATACACTATGGATTCTTGAAGATGGACCTACCCCACTAGTGAAAAACCACATAAACCTAATCTTATGTCATCTAACTAGAAATTCACTATGATAAGACTCAGAGTGACCTCTGCTAACAATAGTTGAAACACCTCCCAGTATCAATGCTAAAACACCTTGGACCTCACAACTAGATTCCCTTGGGCTCTGTTAAGTTATGATGGTTGGGTTCAATATCATAGAAATTGTGGTCAGCCAAATGAAATTCACATGTGATCAGATGTCATATGCAACCCGATCCCCAAAACATTTCATTAAGGTCAAATCATCACCAACAAGTGTCAATGGGAAATGTGAATTCTTTGTGAAAAAATATTAATAATCCATAATATATATAGAACCATTTTTTAGTTGTTTATAATATCAATAAAATTCCACACATATGGTCTATTTTATGATGTATTCATATAAGGATATTGGTAATTATGCTCATCCCATACCCTAGTAATGATTATCTTAGGTGATCACAGCCTATCATCACTAAGAAAAATCATGAAGCACATGTATCATGAGGTTGAACCTTCTCTATAGGCATATAAAAATGGAAAATGAATTATAACATGTCATCTATCCAATAATTAGTAGATGGAGGTCAATCGTCCCATGAAAAGGAACGTTGGTGATGTTACTAGAACATTCGCATAAACTCTACCATAGTGGGGGTAGTTTATGGTATTCCCCATATAGAATTTATAAATATTATCATTCAATTTAATAACATATAATAAAAACCTAGATTACTAATATTAGGTGGTTCCTTAGGTGGAACGATTTGAGGCAATAATGGTGGATTACGGCCCCAACCTCTAGATAATGATCATACCCACCTCTCTAGCACATGATAATAAAATGTATTAGTGGAAGAGCACTCTAAATTCTATGTGGAAATATTAGATAAGGTTTAAAAATATATAGTATAAAAGAAAATTGAATATTATATATACACACCATCCTACATAATATTCACATTTCTCTTCCATCTCTTAATGAAAGGCTTATATTTTAAAGTAGATCATGGAAGTCACAAGAGACACTGCCTACTTCCCACTTCAAGGGTCAGGCTAGGTTTGAGGTCTTACCTCACATAGTAGTGGTCCCATTAAATATTTTTTCAATTTAATGATATAGAGTAAATAACCCTTCATGTTTAAATTGGAATTCACATTTAGTTGTAAACATTATATTTGGAAATTTTGATTAATTTATGTTTTAAATCATTCATATGTGTATATATATATCTTAGTTGATATAGATGAGTCATAATTCCTAATTTATAAATTTATAAGCTTTATAATTTTTAATTATAACTTCATGTTACTATGAAATGACCCATAAATTAGGGATCAATATGTAATAAGTCTTATACAAGATTTTATTTGAGGTATTATGATTACAAATTTTAATAATTATATAATTAATAAATTAAAATTAGTATCTATATAAACATATCATCTAATGTTTGATTTCATGTGACCAATGATCCATGGATCACATGTGGAATAATTTTTTAATTAAGGTTATACCATCCTTTTATATGGCTAAAATATTTTTAGGATGATAGAGATGCTTTAAATTATATAATTATTCTTTCCCTATAAGAAACATTTACATATTTTCAAATTCCATAGTCATGCACCTACTAATATTCATCATGAATTGTATAAAATAATATAAATATTTCATGTCATATTCTTGACATCTGAATCCTTTTTGAGAATATGTCCCTCATGGATTCCTCTCGGTATGTTTTGGTTGTAATTGTGTTTGATGACAAAGTCGGATAATTGCGAATAAGTGCCAGACGCAGACCATGTATGGTAACAGTTCATGGGGTGAAAACAGTTTGTGAAGAAGTCATGTAGTGAATGGAATGCTTATGGTACATGGGATTGCTTATTGTTCGTGGAAATTAGGAGGCGATTTGGGAAGATTTTAAGGCCATCGTTTTTGAAAATGTGATGATGATTTGGGCTATCGTTATAGAAGAAACGTTATATGTTGATTGTGTAGGGAAGAATGATTCATTGGAAAACTAGTATGTGGTGAAGGACATACCATATTTAATATATTGGTAATTTAGGATTAGATGATTCAGTGGACCTATTTTTATATATAAGGAGAGTTAATACCGTAATTATGAAGAGCGATTTTCATAAGAAAATATATTTTCTCCTATAAATCAGCAAATTATGAAGGTGGTTCACGAGGAAGGAATTGGAAAAGGGTTTAGCAGTTTGAGGAAGAAATTTTGGGAATGGGTGTTTATGGAGAACTGTAGTCTACAAAGGAATAAGGTAATCTACGAAATAAGAAATCTATAGAAGAAGGAATTCCGCAAAAGTGGAAGTGGTACGCAGAAGTAGTATGTAGAAGTAGTATGTAGAAGTGGTATGGGAAGTCGATATGTAGAAGAAGTATGAAGAGGCAATACATGGAGAGGGTATGCATAGAAGGTACCCAAAGGCGGTATGTGGAGGTTGTATTCAGAGGTGGTATGTGGAGGCGATACGTGACGATAGAATAGTTGGTGGTTCACGAAATTGTTGTTCTACGAAGCATACCCACTATTTGGTTCACAAAATCGGAAAGGTGGTCTGTTTATGACATAAAGAATATTTAAATATTACTAAAATAATTTGAAAAATGAATATCTGATAACCTAACTGTATGTGGAAAAGTGTATTTCTTCTATTGGTGAAAAAGGGACTTTAATAGAGCATCTACCTACATATTTTGATGTGTTATTTCATGAAAACAAAGGGAACTACAAGTCCATGAATAGTGAGTGGATCCCATTAAATATTAGTGATATAATGAAGAGGAATATGGTGATCATTCCAACTAATAGTGATACAGAGGAAGGGACATTTTGAGTGACCCATGGGAATGGAGTGAGCATACACCTTGTAAATGCAATGAGCCTGGGCATATAGGATCTAACACAAACATTGTAATTTGTAGTTATATTTTGTGTATTTTTTACATCAACACATCAAAATTCTATGCTCCATGAAGTTAAACTTGTGTCTAATTCATGATTTCATTTATATTCATATATTTCTATGGGAAAAAATAGACGTGTTTTTTGTTTAATGGTGAAATTGGATTTTAAGGGGGATTAGTTTTAATCTATCATTCCCTAATTCACCCCCCAATGGTAATTTACCTAGTCAACCGAATAAACCTCATGTGCCAATAATGATACATGACCAATACCCCCATGACTAATAAGTACAAAGGGAAAATAGTTAATATTAATTACTTTAATTAAAAACAAATCTTGTGTATTTCCCAATTGTTAAATAAATATAATTCTAGTAAACAATATCTCAAAAAAAATACCTTCTTAGGTAATTTTTTGTTTCCTTATATGTACAATACAATAAAAAAATCTCAAAAAAAATAACTTCTACCAAATTCATAGTGATAAATCCAATAAAAAAAATAGTAAGACAGATGGAAACAATTTCTATGTTATCATTTGAACCATATGGGACATTGTACAAAATATTATCCAAATATGGTTGGCCCCCTAGCCTCATTAATTCATCCCCATATGCTATAGGTTATCAACTATTATTGAGGCTTTATAAAGGGAGAGTGGGGATACTACACCCTCAAGATAAGAGTGTATAAAAATGGTATATTATAATAGTATGAAGAGGAAAAATTATAAAAAATGAACTATGGAATCATAAACCGTCCAAAAATAAATAAGAGGGAGAATCCAAAATAATATCAGACACAAAAGGATAATCATGTAATGTTTTCATAAAAAAGGAACTAAAGTGTATGCATATACATTATAATATAAAATATTTAATAAAAAAATCATAAAATATTATAACTAGAATCAATGGAATAAGCATGGTATTCAACCCCCATTCCAAATCCTAGAACATGAGATGAGGTATCTGAAGAAGGATAATTTGTCTTCTCACTACATGCTTCTGAAAATTCTATTTTAGTACTAGTAAAAAGCTGGAAAAGTTTCTAAGATATAATATATATCCCACCATTGATGAGGTATATAATTATCTAGTCTATGTATATAAAATTAATAGTGTATAGGTAATAATAAATGAATAATAGTGAATAAATATATCCCATCATACTAACGAACACTTCTTGATTTAGGCAATGTAAAATTTCAGTGAATAGATGTCACCCGAAATGTATATATATGTATGTATATATATTAATCATATGCATATATACATTTATTCTCATATATATAGATTCTTAATAGTGTTTAGGACATGTTATTTATTCATAAGGCATCTATTCAATTTTATAATGGGTTCCGGATACTAATGGAATATATGGTACAAAGGTAGTGTAACTCGGATATAATATAAGTACATAATTGTGATAATCCATGAATGTTCTTATATTTGGGATTAATGTAAAATAATTTAATCTGGCTTCATAAACCCATAGAATGCATTACATAAAATGGGACCCCAGTATCACTTCAGGTACAATATAAAAACTCGTCACCATAGGCGTTATTACATGAAATTCTTTATAAATAACCTTTGTATCCCACATAGTATGGTATAAAAGATGAACTTATAATCCCATATATGGTTCTCCATATTGGGACCATTTAGTATCTCATGGAATTAATGTATAATTTCCTACTAATCCCTTCCTAGTCAATTAACTAGGGAACTAGGTATCGATGATGGGAAGCATAGAGGTATATACCAAGGGATCCCATCCATAGTGTTATTTGAAGAACCCATTAATTTCTCTTATCATGATAAAATTCACTTATATGCTTCCAAATCTTATTATTATTAGACCCATCCATGTAATTACAAATTAGGACACCTGTATCACACCTGTTATTATGTAAAGGACGATCATTGATAGAAATAAACTCACTATTAAAATAACACATTAAAAATAGTTTATCCAAAGTATCTATTAAGGGTAATTCAAGATATGAAAAGAATATCATGGTACCATACAGAAGGAATGCCATATTTCATTTGGTTCAAATAAAATTACATATCATTTATAAGGGACAACACAACAAACAAAAATAATTTTTTTAAATTAATTTAAAGGCATTAGGATAAAGGTGGTTAAAGGATACACATAAAAATCAGAATCTATGATAAATGTATTCATCCTTGAATATTGATGTATGGGTTTATATGAATACACTATTCATGAAAATATAAATTCAATTATTTAATTTAATATTTTTGGGGTGTTGCAAAGAATGTCTGATGTGCAGAACAACACCACATGATAAGGCATCAAGACATTAGGGGAAAAGAACTAGAACACCTACCTTTTCATGGTAGTGCTCCCATCCGTATTTTTTTCCCTTGAATTTTGTGTTGAATTATAATAAATAGATGAAATTGAAAATTTCCATGAAATTAATGAATTCTATCTCACACCAGAATAACCCTGAAGATAGATATGTAAATTATGACGTTAAGGAGAGTGATCGATGTTCTTATTGACATGATTTCAACATGATATTTGTTGGTAAAAATGGATCTTGTATGGAGGATTAACTTAAATGAATAAGGTTATGTAGGAGGGATCTCCTCATGAGGCTGAATAATGGAGAAAATAAAATGGGGGAGATATATTTTAGGATTGTAAGATAATAGTTAAAAACATTAATTTTACCCAACTATTAATGGGGCACAAAATTTGTTTTTACAGTTTACTAAACTATGTACCTAACTATGAAACTATACTATTTATGTGGAACATGGTCTAAAACCATGGGATCATGGTTTAGATAAACTAAGAGACCACCCTCCAGCTTACTATAGGACCTCACTTGGATATGCGGCCTCTGGGGTATGCTTTAGACAAACCATGCACCCCTTTGAAATTAACTAAATCACCACACATGGTTGAGTCACCTGGCTTCCACTACCCATGAACTAAACATGTGGCTTAAGACATCCCATAATTTGGAGTTTTGGGATCTGAACGAGACCCATATTCTTTTGAACATCCCTCAATACTTTCTAGAATATTAATTGAATAAAATATAAAGTACAAAATTAAAAAACAAAGGTTCCATACCATAAGATAAATTTTGGGTTATTATATATTAATTTTTGAAAATGATTGATTTTTTATGAATACCATATATAAACATTTAATAAATAAACTTAAATATCCATAATAGTAGATAGTGGAGACAAATAACATTGCATTGTTATGTGGTTATCTGTCGTACACATGGACTATGGCTTTGATTCCCATTTGATAGAAAAGTAGATAGATATAGGTTATTCCATTAACATATTAAAAACTAATTTATTGTGATATTTTAATTTTTTTTATATAATCATGGTTATATAATATGTTATGTAGGTGGAACACTAAATAAAAAACACATAGTTTAGAATGATACCTCTTCTTCTGACAACCTCATTTGTTTTGAACCAAAATCATTCCTATTAAGGATATCTAATAAAAAGAATTATAATATGTTTTAAGGGAATTAAAGAAGATATTTGGTTAGGGTTTTTATATCCAAATGTATTTTTAGGTTATAAAAAATTAGGAGAGTAGGTTCACAATTCTAATTTAGAATTAGTGGCATTTTTGTAAATATCCTATACTATTCAATAATGGGAAGTCACTTTCAAAGTAATCCTCACAAAAATATATAAATAATTTATTAGAGGGAAGATACGGTATTGAAACACATCCAAAAATAAAAAGAAATATCTTTTACACATGTTATTCACTCTACATCGATGGTTACTCACTTTACCATTTCATTTTTCAAAAATAATAACTTTTTTTTACCTTGGTATGTTTTCCATTAATCCTAAATATAAGAATTGTATACATTAGATAATGTGGACCCAATAATTAGAAATATTGTACCTTGTTTATGAAATAAAATTCATGTGGGTTGGATTTTGTTTCTTAACACAAGCACATGTATCACAGAAACCCCTTTTTTAAAAATAACAGGTAAAATTAATTTCATTTTTTCTATTTTAACTATCCTTTATTACAATAAATTAAGATGTAAATACCAAAAAATATAAATTAATATGAATAAAAATATTTAATACATTTTTTATATTCAATTCATTAATGTGGCATAATTAAAATTAATTTTAAACCCAGAAATTGCCACCAAAACGATTTTTCTAGTAAAACATTTTTCATGCTATAGATGAACTTATATTAACTATATAAATATAAATGGTCAATATATTAATTATAATTCATATAAATATATATAATATATTAATTTCATTTAGATATTTCATTTTTTGGTTATTTTATTTAATTAAAATTGATAAACTTTATACACTTAAAAATAATTTGGGGAAAATCATATTTTCACGCATAAAAATAAACTTATAACAAAATAATGAGAATTTATTATGAAAATTAAATTAAATTTATTATTAGAAATAAAATTGTTTATATTTCACTATAATACCAAATAAAAAATGTAATGGGATTCTTTTATTTCATGATTTTGTAAAAATAAATGACAGTATTTGACAAATCGGTACTTGTCGTTGTTCACTAGAAAATCAATAAATAATTAAAATAATAACAATTTCACCCTCTTTTATTTTTAATGAATGGATTTTTAAAATTATTTTCATTTTATAAAATTAATTTAAAATATTTCAAAAAATTAGGGAAAATATTTTACCATAAAAATGAGAAAAGTCATTTTTGATAAAATTTTATTTTTGGAAGAATTTAATGTCTTTATTATAAATTAAGTCCTTATATCCTAGGAATTTAAAAAAAATTAAGTTTTTTAAGAAACTAATATATATCATATATTGAATCAAACCCTATTCATACACTCTAACTTAATAGTTAGGTAATAACGGTCATATTTTAGTAATCATTATTTTTTTTTGGCTTAGTATTGTGTGTCATATATGCTATTGATAATAGTTATGTTTCTTTAAATTTCCCATTTTATGATTTTACCCCCATAAGGTGATTTATCACTAAACGATCCATATTAAAAGCAAGGTTAAATCATTTGTGGTTGTTTCTACTTTATCAATTCATCTGGTTCCAAGGTTTCCTCTTTTTCTTTATTGTTCTACCCAAATACATTGATGAGGTGAGTGCTGTTATTTCTTAAAATATTATATATATTGTAAATAATATTCACTAGTTACTCATAAGAGTAATAATTTTCTGACTATACCTCCACTTAATATAGTACATGTGCGGGATCTATTGTGAAAAACCTCAATAGTGTTAAATGGAATAATTCATGTACTAGAGAAATGGTTATTGGGAGATCTAGATGATAATATATAGCTTCATGGAAATAAAGGTCTGATGTACCCTATTATAGATTTCCATTTTTTCAAAATCTCAAGACATTCATCCATATAGATATGTTTAGAAATAATTTATCCTTAATATAAAACTTCATGTACCTGGAAGAGTATCAACATATCGTTTCGGTTAACTCTGAGAAGTTCTAATGTGTTTTTGAATGGCCTTGACCTTTTTAACCATTTCCTCATCCATTTTAGGTACCAAAAATATTACACTCAACAAAATATTACCAAAAAAAGGTGACGTAATGTTTTCCCCATAAATGGATTCATACGGGGAAATTTGGATGCTTGATTAAATGTTATTCTAATACAGTAACACAACAGAAAGTACATGTTAACCCTATCTTCCATTGAAGTCCGTCGTGTATGCTATCAATGTTACTTGTAGTTACTAAATAATCCACTTTTATGTCCCTTCATTTTTGGTATAATAATTCATACTGATATTAATTTTGGTATTTTAAGTATGTTGGTGTTTCATCTTTAACATGTAAGTAATTATTTTATCATTTTCAAATTCAATTCATTGTGTAAATCCATATATCCTTGCCACCTATCCAATATATGTCATTTTAATTTAATTGAGTGATAATTCCTCTCAAATTTAAATGAAACGAGAAGTATTTATAAGATGATCCACCATAACTTGTATAAAATTACTTCTCATCCTGACATTGGAAGACTGGTGAAAAATTCTGGGGTGGTGTTTTCTTTCTTACATAAGTGTATGGGTAGTGGTTCCACCCTTAACTTATACATTTTCTTTTCTATCTTCATTTTCCGACAAACCAAACACATTGACGTATAATCCATGATATCCTTCTTTATGTTGTCGAATTAATAGTACTCTTTATGATCTAAAAACAAATTTGTGCTCAACAACTCTTTATTTATCTCTGTATTTTATGGAAACCATTTTCCTGACAAAAATCATAAAACTCCTTGTCCATCAATTTTTAACTCTAGGGATTCCCCATTTCTTAAATTTTTTACATTCATAAAAATTTCAACATAATACTTTTTTGTATCCAATATCGTATCTAGGAGGGAAGATTGAGAAATAATTTGAGAAAGTAATGATAATGTTCTTTACTTCAAGAGTCCCATGCGCATAATTTTCATCTCTATAAATATTGGACCCTTCTCATCTCTCATTATTTATGATATTACAATATCCTCTCTATATTTAAGATGTTCTACTTTTTTTCCTTCCTAGAATGGAAATGGATTGGGCACTACCGGTCCTTGATTAGATTGAACCACCATCACTGGATCATATTAATCATCTGATGTGAGAATATATATTTTAGGCTCTCATGAACCATGCATATTTCACACTTCTCTATTTATATAAAATACCACTATATTTTAAACACATATATCACTTTATTCAATCTTTCATAATGTATTAGATATTCGAGTTCCTGAATGTTCAACTTTCTTGAGACATAGGCTATCATATTAACATTATCAATCAGTTCACATAACAATAACTTCTTTGAAAAATATATATATTCCATGAAACATTTCCCACTTGTGGGTAGTGTGGGGACTACTACAATGATAAGAATATTTTTCATCTCCTAATATATCACTTCACATTCACTGGTCCAAAAAAAATATTAACACCTTTGCAGTTATCTTGGATAATAGGATTCACAGTTGTGATAAGTTTCTCACAAGTCAATGGTATGATCTTTATATTCTATGGAATCTATGGATCTCTGTTACAGATGTCATTCTCAACCACTCCCCAATGGCCATTTTCATGGAATTCTCCACATAGATAACATTTTTAGAAAAAATATTAAAAAATAATGATACTTATTTAGTCCAGAACATGAAATTGTGTCAATTTTCATATAGATTCTCTTTTCTTAATGTCGTTATCATAGTATTTAAATGATTACCCTTCTCCAAGTTGAATTTATATTATATTAGAATATCATCTATATTTTCTATGAAAATATATTGATGTAATATATATAGAATCATTTCATTATATCCATAATTTTTTAGCATTGTTGTGTCCAACAAGAATAACTATACACTCATAGTGTCCACACCATATCCAAAATGTATTTCTTGGAATATCATTCTTATCCACTTATAATTAGTGATATCCTGGATAAAGTTACACCATAGAGAAATATTTCCCCCACATAGGAAACTAAATAGGTTACAATTTTTTGTATTGGAGTACTTTTTATTTATTTTAATTTTTTTAGAGTTCATGGTAATCGGAGTAGAGGTTCATTGACCATTGTTTCCTTTTAAAGAAGACAAACAATGGATCCCTATAGCGAATCACTAGGATGTATAAAAACCTATTTTTTAACATATTTCTTTTTATTTTTTAGATGTTCTATCTTAATGGTTGTAATTATATAAAGAATGTATGATATATGTAGAGATACACACATAATATTGATTGAGGAATCATCCTATCAATAAAAAAATACTATTAAACCCATTGGGGAATAAATCCGTACACTCCCTCCCAATTGGGATTTTTACAAAATTGGTCTCTCATTTTTCTAAATCATTTTGATAATATATGATTGAGAAAAAGGAAATAAAATACTTGTTTTATTAGAATATTTTGGAGGAGATTCATCCTACTACATACAGTTGTACAACATAAGAGGATGATTTAGTACATAACGGGTGATCTCCTTATCTCGATAATTAATGTATTATTTACATAAGGAAAACAAATATATTCCCAGTATAGTATCAAACTCTACAAAAATAATCCATATGCAATTTTCTATATGATTTAGTCTTCCGAAATTGACTAGGGAGGATTTGTATTCTTATTATGAAACAATTGATATTTATTCTATTTTCCCATATAATAAAACCTGATGTTTTGAGGGGGTGTTTCAATAGTTCTACTAAACTAGATGGAAATTAAATAATTGATAAAACAAAAATAAAATTTTATGTTAAATATTATTTAATTAATAACTAGCATACCCATCACATCATCATTGTTAGGATCCAATATAAACCCCAACCATTGAATAATGATAATTCTTGATGATAAAGTTAATTGTCTTGTTATGTAAGATGGTTATATAACATAATCACATCCTTGGTATTATTTATTTGTATTTAATCATATGAATATGAATTTTTACCATTTCTAATAAAGTTTTTGATCAGCGATCACATGATTAGTATAAATATAGGTCTTTAACAAATCCAATTTACTCATACACAAGAAGTTATTTCCTCATCCAATAGAATTGCTCAAAACAAATCTCATTTGTTTAATCAAATAAATGAGGTATCATCATAGGGCTTCACTCATGACGATGCCCAAGGTGAGCATCAATCAGATAATCTTCAGTAGAATGGCCTATGGGGGAAGTGGATGTTAATAGAGATTAGTATCCGAGCGATGTTTTCTGACCCTCCCCAAGAGCCTGCCACCATCGCACACCTTAGCCTTCTATATTATACAGGACATATAAGGGTTTATGTAACAAGACCTTAAAATTATTATTATGTACATTTTGTTTTTATAGAGAATATTAATACATTTTATTATTGTTACCTTGTAAATATTTTTTAAAACAAAAATTGGATTATTAATTAATAATCAATTAAGAAATTTATTTTGATGATTTATTGGATTTTTGAATTAAATAATATTTTTATGAAATTTTATTACTAAATTACTTTTTATTAAATATAAATTAATTTATAATTTTTATGTAACATCCCGAGATTTTATGAAAAATATTCTTATAATTTCATTAATGTCTTGTGCGGTATGCTACACCAAGATTACCTTGCACCATACGCAACACCATATTAGCTTGCAGTATACGCAACACTATTCTTGGATCGTGTTACACACAATTTTGATAATAGTTATTCTACGCAAAATTGAGTATATATATATATATTCAATGTATAAATGAAATATGGTTGGATTCTGTTATATGAAACAACGAAGGATTCTTGCACAACACACAACCCAGACTTGGCTTGCATTACATGCAATCACGACCTTCCTCGATAGCGTGTGTTGTACGCAATACCGGGTTTTACGAAACAACGATATATTATTATAATATTATTATGAACTAGCCGTTATAAATAGAAGTAACTAAATTTTGAATTTTATAACATTATTATTCATCTTACACATTTTCTAGAACATGGTATAAGATCAAAATAAATATTTCGGGTAAAATAAGTATTTTTAAAAAAATGCAGTTTTGTCACCTTTAGATGGCACACCCACTTTAAATCTAGTTTTTGACAAGTTTATAAGTTCAATTTTACAAAATAAAATTCTTCTTTTTAATCAGGATATAAAACATCACATTGAATGAAGTTTTTATATTTTTCTGAAAACATTCATATTTTAATGAATAGTAAAAACACGCTATATTTTAATTAAAAACAACTTTTTTCATCGTATTAGTTTATATGGTTAAATTATAATATTGAATGGTTTAAAGTATAAATTGAATATATATTTACCATTTAATATAATTTATGTCATTAGCATTGATTTTACCTTGAATCCGTAGGATACATCAATTCAATCTTTTGTAATGTTTTAAACAAAAACCCATTTTCTTTCGACAACAGGATTAATTTTAATTTAATTTCTGCAACTTTTGTGTATTGAATTTGGAAAAATGGATTCCATATTTATAATCGGTGGGTCCAAACTATGTTAATAATCTACTTTTTATTTTTGGGCATTATGAATAGTAACTACGGTAATTTTTATTTACAATAGTTAAAGGTAAAGCGAGTAATTAAGGATAAATATAAGATTATAAAATTACCATAACACATGAAAAAATACTATTGGATGGATACAAGTCGACCCATATCACCTAAGGGTCAGATTAGATTCATTTTATGGAAATTTGACCATGAAAATAATTTAATTATTATTAAAACCAAAGAAAGTTACAACATGCCAATCTCTTAAATCTTATAAGTATAATAATTTTAATTTAGTGATAAACATCATAAAACATCGAACATTAATAGTATACAGAATTCTAATAAAAGTATCTACATCATGACAATTTATTTAGAATTTTTAGGGATTAAATCATTTTCATTAATGGTGATACATTAATGATGCAGAAATTATTTATTTAGTGAAAAATCAATAATATAGTATTTATTGAAATATTAATACATATCAAAAGGCCCAAAAATCTGAAAAAAACTTATTATTAGTGTATATATAAATCCTAATCATCCACTGGCCTAATTTTGGACCATTTGGATCCTTATTAAGATGATTATGACGCTTATATTATTTTATTTTAAATGATGCCAAAGTTGTCACCTTCATAATTTAATAAATATAACAATTTAACTATTGTGATTTGAAGATTATAAATTATATTAAAAGTATTATTGTGAGAGGTAATAGATTTATCTTCATTATAGAATTTTCGTTTTAATTTTTATGCAAAAAATATGTATATTAAATAATTATACAAAAATGTTGTAGTAATTATTTTATTAAGAGATAAACCAAATAAATGGTTTTAAAAATAATAAAATAAATATTATATGAACTATTTAATGTTCTACACTACTTTTCAAGATACATATGACCTTTTATGAATCTTTTAAATCTTTTAGTTCTAACATATCTTTTGTATATATTTTATTTGAATTCAAATAAATGAATACTGTCAAAATTGAAACTATTGTTATTTTATAAAAATAACATATTATAAAATTGATTAAAAATCACAAAAATATTTAATAATTATAAATTTAAATTTATATGGTATAAAAGGTTATTAAGTATCCAATTATGGACAATCCACAACAAATAAGTAATTATTTTTTATAATTTAAAATTTAGAATGTTATTACCACAAATAAACTTAAATTGATTAAATAAGGATAAATCAAGTTGATAATGTTGAAAATAAATTCCTAACATGTCTAAATTTTATTGTATGATGGTATTAAAATACTATATCATCTAATATTTTAATATGAGTCATTTGGAGTGGTTTTTAAGTGGGGTTAGATTTATTATAAATTAATGTTTTTAAGATTTGCAAAGGTGCCCCTCTCCTCCCTTATAAAAGGGCACCTCCTCCCTCCCTTCCTCACACAAATTTGAGCCTTCAAGATCGGCCAAACCCTAAAACATTCTCTTCTCCACTTCCCTAGAAACATCCTAGAGGTCCCGGTCTTCTTCAAAGACCAATTTTAGTGCCCTAAGTGGAGGTCTCAAAGAGGCGCTTCAAAAAAGAGGTAATGTCTGTTACCGATTCTTTCAACTTTATTTCTTCTTATACTTCTTATTCTTTAGTTGTTTAATTATGAAATAATAACATCAGTATCACTCATATACTGATATGTTATTATAATAATGAAACAACCCTATTTCACCATCTATCCATCCTACAGAAAACGAAATCACTGTGCGTGCGTGCGCACGGAATACCGTCTCCACGCCGTGGTGTAATTTGTTTTTCCAACACCACCTTAATTGGATGGGAATAATGGTGTAAAGAAAAACTATACACAGTTATTATAACATTATACTGATTATGATATATTGCATCATCCTAGCCAATTCAATTCAATAATTATGGGAATGATATCATCGCTCATGCATACGTACGGACTACCGTCTCCACGACGTGATGAGATTCATTCTCCAAGTTAACCATTTATGAATGATTATAAAGTATATATAAGCAATAATAATGAAACATAAGACATTAAAAATCTACTGTATTTATGTAAATATATATATATGTATGTCATCTACTTAATTCCATTCAACTCAATAAAGAAACGAAAACAGCGTTCATGTGTACGTACGACCTACCGTCTCCATGAACGGTTTATTTCTTTCCATTTATCGATCTACTATATATATGTATATTCTGAATATATATTATATATAAATCATTTTTTATATTCTGAAATTAAGTAATCATGATCAATTTAATCATATGAATAATTACAAGTCAAAACACAGACGACAAATAAAACGATTTTACCAAAAACACTCTTTAACATGAAATTTACAAAAGAACGGGTAATATAAAGTCATAAGTAAACCATATATGATATCATAACAATTAATATGATTCTGTAATAAGTCAATGACATTATTTAAATCATTATACAGAGGTTCGGATACATACAAAGCATATCGGACATAAGGTAAGGGATAATTTTTCAAATCTCATTTTTATCCGAGATTGCTTATTCGTTAGTATTTACTGGGATTATTTCTATCATCCATGTCCATGTTTTATAAAAGTTTTTTCATGTATTTTTAAAGTCATTTTTACCCATTTTTTGACTTTTACTACATGGAAGTTATGGAATATTTCTATTACGAGGTACTTTTGGACTTTTCCAGTAAAAGTACGAGAATAATGTTTTTTTAACTTATATGGCACGAACAAATTTTTACGGATTTATAAAGCCTTATTTGCATGAAGCTTCCTTAAAATGATTTCATGAATATTTTCAACAAAATCTATTCCTTTTAAAATAGCATGACGTTTTGTGAAAAGTAATTCATTTTGAAGAATTAAGTATATTTTCCTCAAGAATTCATTTCAGATGTTTTATCATAACCACTCTCCATCTAAGATGAAATTATTTCATATGTGTATGTTTTAAGTTTAATGTCTCTATAATTTACATGGTTCAATTTTCTTATGATGAAATGTCCGTTTATTTTATATGGATTATGAAATGATGGGATGATGTTTATGAAACCCATTTTATTCTTTGGGTTATGATGAATGTTTTAATTTTATTTTGTGGCACATGTAAAAATTATTTCATTATGAGATGGGTGGGACCTATATATCCCTCTAATTAATTGGGTAAAGATTTATATCTCATGAGATATACATGGCTGGAATGACAAGTTAAACCAGTTCAGTAATACAGGACTGGAACGAGGAGTGAACTCGATTCAGAAGGGGACTTTGTCCACTAAGATGGTCTTGGCAGCAATGCCTTGGATACTATGGATATCATATCATGTGCTTAATGGTTTCCACAATTACATGTTTTATTCCCATGCTATTTTATCATTATTGATGTTTCTTTATGATCTATGTCGTACGTACTTCTATGTTTTATGTCATTGCTAAAGCTTTTGATGTTTAAACATTATGTTCATGTTTTTAAGTTCAAATGTATATAGTATGTTTTATTTAATCCATTCTTACCCTTAAAAAGCATTTGTGCTCACCCCTTTTATGTTTTCTTTTCCCTAGGATATAAAGAAAGGTTTTAGGTAAGAAAAAGGGGGAAGATCTTTACTAGGAGATGTTGAAGATCTTTCACCATGATTAGAAGATTTTACTCTGAGTTTCCAAATACACTAAACTATTACGATCCTTGTGTGTCTCTTTCTGTTATGTATTATTTATTATGCAAAATTAATGTAATGTCCATGTATGTCAAGCTTCAGGTCTCTATAGTTGGTATCAAAGGAAAGGTTTAGTCAACCTTTGTAAACTAGGATGAGAAAACGTTTGTGAGATCCCTAGAGATATTTTAAGGTATGTCTAGGGATGTCCCTAAGGATAAGTATACGTATAGGATATAGTCCTAGAACTATGGTAACGATCTTATAATTTAACCTAAGATGTTAGATATTGATGTTACTCCCCCTTTTCTATTTTGTTTTCCCTAGCATGATTTTTAACTCTCACGCTATTAATTTTGGGTTTTAGAAAATGGCTGGAAACAGGAATATTCACAATAATGGAGGATATGACAGACAATGGAATGATATTATTTTTGAGAAACCAAATGAAATGGTATTTGGAGGTCCAAACATCATTATTATGCCGAATCAGCAATCTCATAATATGATCAATAAACTCAAATTTGGTAAGTTTCCTAACTCGGCTAATAATAGAAAGATGGAGTTTCATGATGATCATAGAGGAAAGAATGTTCAATTTACCCTATGTAAATCATGTGTGAAGAGGCATCAAGGAGAATGATTCAAAGGAACTGGAAGATGCTTTGGGTGTGGAAAAGAAGGACAAAAAGCCAGTAAGTGCAAAGGAAAACTTTCAGTTAACACCATGGATGAGGATAATGGTATTGCTATGACATCAACAATGGTTAAATGTTTTAAATGTGGAATGTACGGGCATTATGAAAACCAATTCCCTAAGGGAAAGTCTCATGAAGAGAATCTGTATGGTCGTATGGGAAATATTTATGTTGTTGATGATGAAGAGACTACAAATGATATGTGAGATGAAAGAATTGTTGACTCTCGATCAATGGTTTAATAAGGTAGTGTAATGATTACATGTTTACCAAGTGTAATGTTGTATAAGTAATCTCATGGTACTATGGAATAAATAGACATCTAAGGATTGTTACACTATGGTCTTTCGTTGAGTTTTGAAAGTGTATGATTAATGGTACCAGTATCGATGAAAGGTTATTCAGATATTTTTGGAATGTAGATGATATGCGCATAATGAAGGGAGAAGGAGAAAATTAAATGTTTGATAGTATTCATGAGCTCATGACTGATATAAGGAGAATGTTATATCATGGTTTGAGTATATAGAATTTTTGGATTTTGGTATGTGGAAAGAGTTAACTTTTGAAAGCATTCATGTTTTCACTAAGGTTTAATGGGTATTCATTTTTCAAGAGAATATATGATTAAGGTATTCACATGATTGGAATGTGACCAACAAGATATATGGGGGATAAATGATGGTATTCACAAGCTTGGTTGATGACATTTCAAGTAATCATTTTCTTTATACTATGAGCTTGGACGGAAATATTTTAGATAAGTCTAAAGATTGGAATGGATTATGTTGGACATAAGTTAGTATTGTTTAAGGATAGAAATTTTTTTGGTATTATTGATGGGATGTTATAGTAATGTAATTTTAGAAAAAGGCAACCTGCAAGACGGGCGACAACCCATCGCGTCGGACAAGGCTGTGGGAATCGAAACCACAACTGAAGTGTGACTGGCCTTTATTGCCTTCCACTGGCCTACAGGAAGTTCCTGTTTAGTAGAAACTAGTTTTATTATATTAAGCAGTATGATATATGAAGTATAAGTCCATTTTAGGAACCATATATGATTAATCTCACTATAAATGGACTTATGTATTTTTGGTAACTTTTATAAACTTTTGTTTAAGACAAAATGTAATGACCCATCATTCTATCAGATTAGCTACTAACACTTCACGAATGACAAATTCAACTTCATTTCATTAAGAGATGAAGTGGAAATTGTCCAAAGAACGAACAATAGTGAGACTGTACCAAAATCACGAAAGTATTTCTTCTATTTCCAATTTCATCATCATTAGGTAAATGATCGTGAAAACCAATACTTTTGTCCTATTGCCCTTATATTTGATGAATCATATGGTACCTTAGAACATCACAAATCTATGGCTTTTTGATTGATGGATTTTTCATATCCATATTCTCTACCACTCTCCATCAGAACTTGATGGTTATATTTTTCTTCCATATCCATATTTTCACCTATGTTATCTTACGTGGAATCACAGTGATGAGTTAATTTGGGTAACTGTTACATTTCATACTTTAGTTTTTTAATGCAATGTTTTGGTATTCCTTTTTATGATGTGGGTTTCTATTAAACAATCTTTCGAGTAGTAAACCATTTATAACCACAACGAATTTCGAGGGAGAAATTCATTTTAAGGGGGGTAAAATATAACACCCTGAGCTTTTATGAAAAAAATTCTTTTAATTTCATTAATGTCTTCTATTTTATGATACACCATGACTACCTTGCGCCATACGCAACACGGTATTGGCATGCAGTATACGCAACACTATTCTTGGATCGTGTTACACACAATTTTAATAATAGTTATTCTATGAACCATTGAGTATATATATATATATTCAATGTATAAATGGAATATGGTTGGATTCTGTTATATGAAACAACGAAGGATTCTTGCACAACACACAACCCTGACTTGGCTTGCATTACACACAATCGTGACCTTCCTCGATAGCGTGTGTTGTACGCAATACCGGGTTTTACGAAACAACGATATATTATTATAATATTATTATAAACTAGCCATTATGAATAGTATTAACTAAATTTTTAATTTTATAACATTATTATTCATCTTACACATTTTCTAGAACATGGTATAAGAACAAAATAAATTTTTCGGGTAAAATATGTATTTTTCAAAAAATGCAGTTTTGACGCCTTTAGATGGTACACCCACATTAAATCTAGTTTTTGGCATATTTATAAGTTCAATTTTAAAAAATAAACTTCTTCTTTTGAATAAGGATATAAAACTTTACATTGGATAAAATTTTGATATTTTTCTGAAAACTTTCATATTTTAATGAATAGTAAAAACATGATATTTTTAATTAAAAATAACTTTTTTCATAGTATTAGTTTATATGGTTAAATTATAATATAAAATGTTTTAAAGTATAAATATAATATATTTTTACCATTTAATATAATTTATTTCATTAGCATTGATTTTACCTTGAATCCGTAGGTTAAATCAATTCAATCTTTTGCAATGTTTTAAACAAAAACCCGTTTTCTTTCGACAACGGGATTAATTTTAGTTTAATTTCTGCAACTTTTGTGTATTGAATTTGGAAAAATTGATTCCATATTTGTAATCAGTGGGTCCAAATTATTTTAATAATCTATGTTTTATTTTTTGTCATTATGAATAGTAACTACGGTAAATTTTATTTACCTTAGTTAATGGTAAAACGGGTAATTAAGGGTAAATATAAGATTATAAAATTATCCTAACACATTCCAAAATACTATTGGATGGATAAAAGTAGACCCATATCACCTAAGGGTCGAATTAGATTCATTTTATGTACTTTTAACCATGAAAATAATTTAATTATTTTTAAAACCAAAGAAACTGACAACATGTCACTCTCTTAAATCATATAAGTATAATAATTTTAATTTAGTGATAAACATCATAAAACATCGAACATGATTATTATCCAGAAATATAATAACATTATCTACATCATGATAATTTACGTAGAATTTTTTGGGATTAAATAATTGCCATTAATGGTGATACATTAATGATGCAGAAATTATTTATTTATTGGAAAATCAATAATATAGTTTTTATTGAAATCGTAATACATATCAAAAGGCCCAAAAATCTGACAAAAACTTAATATTAGTGTATATATAAACCCTAATCATCCACGAGACAAAATTTGGACCATTTGGATCCTTATGTAGATGATTATGACACTTATATTAGTTTATTTTAAATGATTCCAAAGTTGTCACCTTCATAATTTAACAAATATAAAAATTTAACTATTGGGATTTTAATATGATAAATTTGAGTAAAATTATTATTGTAAAACTTAATACATTTATATTAATTATAGGATTTTATTTTTAATTTTTATGCAACAAATAAGTATATTAAATAATTATACCAAAATGTTGTAGTAATTATTTTATTAAGAGATAAACCAAATAAATGGTTTTAAAAATTATAAAATAAAAAATATATGAACTATTTAATGTTCTCCACTAATTTTCTAGATACCTATAACCTTTTATGAATATATTAAAGCTTTTATTTCGAACATATATTCTTTATATATTTTATTTAAATTCTAATAAATAAATAGTGTCAAAATTGACACTACTGTTATTTTATGAAAATAACATATTATAAAATTGTTTAAAAATCACAGAAATATTTAAAAATTATAAATTTAAATTTATATGGTATAAAATTTCATAAAGTATCCAATTATGGACAATTCAAAACAAATAAGTAATTATTTGTTATAATTTAAAATTTATAATGTTATTACCACAAATAAAATTAAATCGATTAAATAAGGATAAATCAAGTTGATAATGTTGAAAATAAATTCCTAACATGTCTAAATTTTATTGGTTGTTGATATTACAACCCTATCTCATCTAATATTTGAATATGAGTCATTTTTTGAGGTTTTTAAGTGGGTTTAGATTTATTATAAATTAATATATTTAAGATTTCCAAAGGTGCCTCTCTCCTCCCTTATAAAAGAGAACCTCCTCCCTCCCTTCCACACACCAATTTTAGCCTTCAAGCTCGGCCAACCCCTGCCAAATTTCCTTCTCCACTTCCCTATAAACACCATATAGGTCCTGTTATTCTTCGAAGACCAATTTTAGTGCCCTAAGTGGAGGTATCAAAGAGGCGATTCAAAGAAGAGGTAATGTCCGTTACCGATTCTTTCAACTTTATTTCTTCTTCTACTTCTTCTTATTTAGTTGTTTAATTAAGAAATAATAACATCAGTATCACTAATATAATGATATGTTATTATATGTATGAAACAACCCTATTTCACCATCTATACATCCTATGGAAAACGAAATCACCGCGCGTGCGTACGTACGGAATACCGTCTCCACGTCGTGGTGTATTTTGTTTTTCCAACACCACCTTACTTGGATGGGTATAATGGTGTAAAGAATAACTAAACATAGTTATTATAACATTATACTGATTATGATATATTGTATCATCCTATCCAAATCAATTCAATAATTATCGGAACGATATCATCGCTCATGCGTACGTACGGACTACCGTCTCCACGACGCGATGATATTCATTCTCCAAGTTAACCATTTAAGAATGATTATAAAGTATATATAATAAATAATAATGAAATATATGACATTAAAAAGCTACTGGATTTATGTATATATATATATATATATATTTGTATGTCATCTACTTAATTCCATTCAACTCAATAAGGAAACGAAAACAGCATTCGCGCGTACGTATAGCCTACCGTCTCCATGAACGGTGTATTTCTTTCCATTTATCGATCTAATATATATATGTATATTCTGAATATATATTATATATAAATCATGTTTTATGTAATGGGATTAAGTAATCATGATCTATGTAATCATATGAATAATTACAAGTCAAAACACGGACGACAAATGAAACGATTTTACTCAAAACACTCTTTAACATGGAATTTACAAAAGAACGGGTAATATAAAGTCATATGTAAACCATTTATGATATCATAAAAATGAATATTATTCTTTAATAATTCAATGACATTATTTAAATCCTTATACAGGAGGTTCGGATACATACGAAGCATATCAGACATAAGGTAAGGGATAATTTTGCAAATCTCATTTTTATCCGAGATTGCTTATTCGTCAGTATTTACTGGGGTTATTTCTATCATCCATTTCCATGTTTTATAAAAGTTTTTTCATGTATGTTTAAAGTACTTTTTATCAATTTTTTAATTTTACTACATGGAATGTATGGAATATTTCTATTACGAGGTACTTATTGACTTTTCTGGTAAAAGTACGAGAAGAATGTTTTTTTAACTTATAGAGCACGAACAGATTTTTATGGTTTTATAAAGCCTTATTTTCATGATGCTTCCTTCAAAATATTTCATGACTATTTTCAACAAAATATATTTCTTTAAAGATAGCATGAAATTTTGGGAAAAGAAATTGATTTTGAAGAAGAAATGATATTTTCCTCAAGAATTCATTTCAAATGTTTTATCAAAACCATTTTCCATCTAAGATGAAATTATTTCATATGTGTATGTTTTAAGTTTAATGTCTCTATAATTTATATGGTTCAATTTTCTTATGATGAAATTTACGTTTTTTTTATGTGGATTATGAAATGATGGGATGATGTTTATGAAACCCATTTTATTCGTTGGGTTATGATGAATGTTTTAAGTTTATTTTGTGGCACTATTAAGAATGATTACATTATGAGATGGGTGGGACCTATATATCCCACCAATGCATTGGGTAAAGATTTATATCTCATGAGATAGACATGGATGGAATGGAAAGTTAAACCGGTTCAGTAATACAGGACTGGAACGAGAAGTGAACTTGATTCAGAAAGGGACTTTGTCCACTAAGATGTTCTTGGAAGCAATGCCTTGTCTACTATGGAAATCATATCATGTGCTTAATGGTTTCCACATTTACATGTCTTATTCCCATGCTATTTTATCATTATTAATGTTTCTTTATGATCTATGCCTTACGTACTTTCATGTTTTAGGTCATTGCTCAAGATTTTTATGTTTAAACATTATGTTCATTTTTTTATGTTCAAATGTATATAGTATGTTTTATTTTATCCATGCTTACCCTTACTGAGAATTTGAGCTCACCCCTTTTATGTTTTCACTTCCCCAGGATATTTGGAATGGTTTTAGGTAAGAAAAAAATGGATAATATCTTTACTGGGAGATGTTGATGATATTTCACCACGATTAGAAGATTTTACTCCGAGTTTCCAAAGACACTAAACTATTACGATCCTTGTGTGTCTGTTTCTGTTACGTATTAAGTATTCCGAAAAAGTAATGTAATGTCCATGTACGTCAAGCTTCGGGTCTCTATAGTTGGTATGAGAGGAAAGGTTTAGTCAACCTTTGGAAACTAGGATGCGAAAACTTTAGTGAGATCCCTAGAGATATTTCTGAGGTATGTCTAAGGATGTCCCTAAGGATAAGTATATGTATAGGATATAGTCCTAGAACTATGGTAACAATCTTATAATTTAACCTAAGATGTTAGATATTGAGGTTACTCCCCCTTTACTATGTTGTTTTCCATAGCATGATTTTTTCCTCTCACAATATTCTTTTTGGGTTTTAGAAAATGGCTGGAAACAGGAATATTCATGATAATGGAGGATATGATGGACAATGGAATGATATTCATCTTGAGAAACCAAATGAAATGGTATTTGGAAGTCCAAACATCATTATTATTCCGAATCAGAAATCTCATAATATGATCAATAAACTCAAATTTGGTAGGTTTCCTAACTCGACTAATAAGAGAAATATAGAGTTTCATGATGATCATAGAGGAATGAAAGTTCAATTTCCCCTATGTAAATCATGTGGGATGAGGAATCAAGGAGAATGCTTCAAAGGAACTGCAAGATTCTTTGCGTGTGGAAAAGAAGGACACAAAGCCAGTAAGTGCAAAGGAAAACTTTCAGTTAACACCATGGATGAGGATAATGGTATTTCTACGACATCAAAAATGGTTAAATGTTTTAAATGTGGAATGTAAGGGCATTATGCACACCAATTCCCTAAGGGAATGTCTCATGAAGAGAATTTGTATGGTCGTATGGGAAGTATTTATGTTGATGATGATGAATAGACTACAAATGATATGTGAGATGAAAGAATTGTTGAAGCTCGGTCAATGGTTTAATAAGGTAGTGGAATGATTATATGTTTACCAAGTGTGATGTTGTATAAGTAATCTCATGGTACTATGGAATCAAGAGACGTCTAAGGATTGTTACGCTGTGGTCTTTCCTTGAGTTTTGAAAGTGTATGATTAATGGTACCAGTATCCATGAAAGGTTATTCAGATATTTTTGGAATGTATATGATATTCACATAATAAATGGATAAGGAGAAAATTAAATGTTTGATAGTATTCATGAGCTCATGACTGATATAAGGAGAAGGTTATATCATGGTTTGAGTATATAGAATTTTTGGATTTTGGTATGTGGAAAGAGTTAACTTTTGACAGCATTCATGTTTTCACTAAGGTTTAATGGGTATTCTTTTTTCAAGAGAATATATGATTAAGGTATTCACTTGATTGGAATGTGACCAACAAGATATATGGGGGATAAATGATGGTATTCACATTCTTGGTTGATGCCATTTCAAGTAATCATTTTATTTATACTATGAGCTTGGACCGAATTATTTTAGATAAGTCTAAAGATTGGAATGGATTATGTTGGACATAATTTAGTATTTTTTAAGGATAGAACGTTTTTTCGATATTATTGATGGGATGTTATAGTAATGTAGTTTTAGAAAAAGGACAACCTGCTGGACGGGCGACAACCCATCTCGTCAGACAAGGCTGTGGGAATCGAACCCACAAATGAAGTGCGACGGGCCTTTATCGCCTACCACTGGCATACAAGAAGTCCCTGTTTAGTAGAAACTAGTTTTATTATATTACGCAGTATGATATATGAAGTATAAGTCCATTTTAGGAACCATATATGATTAATATCACTATAGATGGACTTATGTATTTTTGATAACCTTTATAACCTTTTGTTTATGATAGAATGTAATGACCCATCGTTCTATCACATGAGCTACTAACACTTCACGAATGACAAATTCAACTTCATTTCTTTAAGAGATGAAGTGGAAATTGTCCAAAGAACGAACAACAGTGTAACTGTACCAAAATCACGAAAGTATTTCTTCTATTTCCAATTTCATCAACTTTAGGGAGATGATCTTGAAAACCAAAAATGTTGTCCTATTGCCCTTATATCTGATGAATCAGATGGTACCTTATATCATCACAAATCTATGGCTTTGTTATTGATGGATTTTTCATAGCCATGTTCTCTACCACTCTCCATCAGAACGTGATGGTTAGATTTTTCTTCCATATCCATATTTTCACATATGTTCTCCTACGTGGAAACCCAATGATGAGTTAATTTGGGTAACTGTTACATTTCATACTTGAGTTTTTAATGTTAAGTTTTTGTATTCCTTTTTACAATGTGGGTTTCTATTAAACAAGCTTTCGAGTAGTAAACCATTTATAACCCCCAACAAATTTCGAGGGAGAAATTCATTTTAAGGGGGGTATAATGTAACACCCTGAGATTTTAGGAAAAATATTCTTTTAATTTCATTAAATTCTTCTATTGTATGCTACACCAAGATTACCTTGTGCCATACGCAACACCGTATTAGCTTGTAGTATACACAACACTATTCTTGGATTGTGTTACACACATTTTTTATAATAGTTATTCTACTCAACATTGAGTATATATATATATATATACTCAATGTATAAATGAAATATGGTTGGATTCTGTTATATGAAAAAACAAAGTATTCTTGCACAACACACAATCCTGACTTGGCTTGCATTACACGCAATCGCGATCTTCCTCGATAGCGTGTGTTGTACGCAATACCGGGTTTTACGAAACAATGATATATTATTATAATATTATTATGAACTAGCCATTATGAATAGTATTACCTAAATTTTAAATTTTAAAACATTATTATTCATTTTACACATTTTCTAGAACATGGAATAATAACAAAATAAATTTTTCGGGTAAAATAATTATTTTTCAAGAAATGCAGTTTTTCTGCCTTTAGATGGCACACCCACTTTAAATCTAGTTTTTGACATGTTTATAAGTTCAATTTTACAAAATAAACATCTTATTTTGAATCAATATATAAAACTTTACATTTGATAAAGTTTTGATATTTTTTTGAAAACATTCATATTTTAATGAATAGTAAAAACACGCAATATGTTAATTAAAAACAACTTTTTTCACCGTGTTAGTTTATATGGTTAAATTATAATATTGAATGGTTTTAAAGTATAAATAGAATATATTTTTACCATTTAATATAATGTATGTCACTAGTATTGATTTTACTTTGAATCCGTAGGTTCAATCAATTCAATCTTTTGCAATGTTTTAAACATAAACCCATTTTCTTTCGACAACAGGATTAATTTTAATTTAATTTCTTCAACTTTTGTGTATTTAATTTGGGAAAATTGATTCCATATTTGGAATCAGTGGGTCCAAATTATTTTAATAATATACTTTTTATTTTTGGGCATTATGAATAGTAACTACGGTAAATTTTATTTACCATAGTTAAAGATAAAACGGGTAATTAAGGGTAAATATAAGATTATAAAATTACACTAACACATTCCAATATGCTATTGGATGGATAAAAGACGACCCATATCACCTAAGGGCCGGATTAGATTCATTTTATGGTCTTTTAACCATGAAAATAATTTAATTATTATTAAAACCAATGAAAGTGACAACATGTCACTCTCTTAAATCATATAAGTATAATAATTTTAATTTAGTGATAAACATCATAAAACTTCAAAAATGAATAGTATACAGAAATATAATAAAATTATCTACTTCATGATAATTTATTTATAATTTTTAGGGATTAAATAATTGTCATTAATGGTGAAACATTAATGATGCAGAAATTATTTATTTAGTGAAAAATCAATAATATTGTTTTTATTGAAATACAAATACATATCCAAAGCCCCAAAAATCTGAAAAAAAAACTTATTATTAGTGTATATATAAACCCTAATCATCCACCAGCAGAATTGTGGACCATTTGGATCCTTATTAGGATGATTATGACACTTATATTATTTTATTTTAAATGATGTCAAAGTTGTCACCTTCATAATTTAATAAATATAACAATTTAACTATTGTGATTTTAAGATGATAAATTCGAGTAAAAGTATTATTATGAAAGTTAATAGATTTATCTTCATTATAGGATTTTATTTTTAAATTTTATGCAACAAATTAGTATATTAAATATATTATACAAAAATGTTGTAGTAATTATTTTATTAAGAGATAAACCAAATAAATGGTTTTAAAAATAATTAAATAAATATTATATGAACTATTTAATTTTATCCACTAATTTTATAGATACATATGACCTCTTATTAATATATTAATGCTTTTAGTTCGAACATATCTTCTGTATATATGTTATTTAAATTCAAATAAATGAATAGTGTCAAAATTGGCCCTATTGTTATTTTATAAAAATAACATATTATAAAACTGTTTAAAAATCACAAAAATATTTAAAAATTTAAATTTCAATTTATATGGTATAAAAGTTTATAAAGTATCCAATTATGGACAATTCACAACAAATAAGTAATTATATGTTATAATTTAAAATTTAGAATGTTATTACCACAAATAAAATTATATTGATTAAATAAGGATAAATCAAGTTGATAATGTTGGAAATAAATTCCTAACATGTCTAAATTTTATTGGTTGATGAGATTACAACCCTATATCATCTAATATTTTAATATGAGTCATTTTTTGAGGTTTTTAAGTGGTTTTAGATTTATTATAAATTAATATTTTTAAGATTTCCAAAGGTGCCCCTCTCCTCCCTTATAAAAGGGCACCTCCTCCCTCCATTCCTCACACTAATTTGATCCTTCATGCTCGGCCAACCCCTGCCAAATTCTCTTCTCCACTTTTCTAGAAACATCCTAGAGGACCTGGTCTTCTTCAAATACCAATTTAAGTGCCCTAAGTGGAGGTCTCAAAGAGGCGCTTCAAAAAGGAGGTAATGTCTGTTACCGATTCTTTCAACATTATTTCTTCTTCTACTTATTCTTCTTTAGTTGATTCATTATTAAATAGTAACATCAGTATCACTCATATAATGATATGTTATTATAAGTATGAAACAACCCTATTTCACCATCTATCCATCCTACGGAAAACGAAATCACCGCGCGTGCGTACGTAAGGAATACCATCTCCACGCCGTGGTGTAATTTGTTTTTCCAACACCACCGTAATTGGATGGGTATAATGGTGTAAAGAATAACTATACACAGTTATTATTATATTATACTTATTATGATATATTGTATCATCCTATCTAATTAAATTCAATAATTATGGGAACGATATCATCGCTCGTGCGTACGTACGGACTACCGTCACCACGATGCGATGAGATTCATCCTCCAAGTTAACCATTTAAGAATGATTATAAAGTATATATAAGAAATAATAATGAAATATATGACATTACAAAGATACTGTATTTATGTGTATATATATATGTATGTCATCTACTTAATTCCATTCAACTCAATAAGGAAACGAAAAAAACGTTCATGCGTACGTACGACCTACCGTCTCCATGAATGGTGTATTTATTTCCAGTTATCGATCCACTATATATATATGTATATTCTAAATATATATTATATATAAATAAGGTTTTATATTCTTGAATTAATTAATCATGATATAAGTAATCATATGAATAATTACAAGTCAAAACACGGACGGCAAATGAAACGATTTTACCCGAAACACTCTTTAACATGGAATTTACAAATGAACGAGTAATATAAAGTCATAAGTAAACCATATATGATATCATAACAACGAATTTGATTCTTTAATAATTCAATGACATTATTAAAATCATTATACAGGAGGTTCGGATACATACGAAGCATATCAGACATAAGGTAAGGGATAATGTTGCAAATCTCATTTTTATCCGAGATTTCTTATTCGTCAGTATTTACTGGGGTTATTTCTATCATCCATTTCCATGTTTTATAAAAGTGTTTTCATGTATTTTTAATGTCATTTTTACCCATTTTTGACTTTTACTACATTGAATGTATGGAATCTTTCTATTACAAGGTACTTTTTGACTTTTTCGGCAAAAGTACAAGAAGAATGTTTTTTTACTTATACGGAACGAACAGATTTTAACAGTTTTATAAAGCCTTATTTGCATGAAGATTCCTTCAAAATATTTCATGACTATTTTTAACAAAATCTCTTCAGTTTAAAATATCATGACATTTTGTGAAAAGAAATTGATTTTGAAGAAGAAAGGGTATTTGCCTCAAGAATTAATTTCAAATGTTTTAACAAAACCATTTTCCATCTAAGATGAGTTTATTTCATATGTGTATGTTTTAAGATTAATGTCTCTATAATTTACATGGTTCAATTTTATTATGATTAAATATCTGTTTGTTTTATATGGATTATGAAATGATGGGATGATGTTTATGAAACCCATTTTATTCTTTGGGTTATAATGAATGTTTTAAGTTTATTTTGTGTCACAAGTAAGAATGATTTCATTATGAGATGGGTGGGACCTATATATCCCTTCAATGCATTGGGTGAAGATTCATATCTCATGAGATAGACATGGTTGGAACGGAAAATTAAACCGGTTCAGTAATACAGGACTGGAATGAGGAGTGAAATCGATTCAGAAAGGGACTTTGTCCACTAAGATGGTCTTGGCAGCAATTCCATGGCTACTATGAAAATAATATCATGTGATTAATGGTTTCCACTATTACATGTATTATTCCCATTCTATTTTATCATTATTAATGCTTCTTTATGATCTATGCCTTACGTACTTCCATGTTTTATGTCATTGCTCAGGCTTTTGATGTTTAAACATTATGATCATGTCTTTAAGTTCAAATGTATATAGTATGTTTTATTTTATCCATGCTCACCCTTACTGAGCATTTGAGCTCACCCCTTTTATGTTTTCTTTTCCCCAGGATATAAATAATGGTTTTAGGTAAGAAAAATGGGGAAGATCTTTACTGGGAGATGTTGAAGATCTTTCACCACGATTAGAAGATTTTACTATGAGTTTCCAATGAAACTAAACTATTATGATCCTTGTGTGTCTGTTTCCGTTGTGTATTAAGTATTACGCAAAAGTAATGTAATTTCCATGTACGTCAAGCTTCGGGTCTCTACAGTTGGTATCAGAGGAAAGGTTTAGTCATCCTTTGGAAACTAGGATGCGAAAACGTTAGTGAGATCCCTGAAGATATTTCTAAGGTATGTCTAGGGATGTCCCTAAGGATAAGTATACGTATAGGATATAGTCCTAGAACTATGGTAACGATATTATAATTTAACCTAAGATGTTAGATATTGAGGTTACTCCCCCTATACAATGTTGTTTTCCCTAGCATGATTTTTTCCTCTCACACTATTCTATTTGGGTTTTAGAAAATGGATGGAAACAAGAATATTCATGATAATGGAGGATATGACGGACAATGGAATGATATTCTTCTTGAGAAACCAAATTAAATGGGATTTGGAAGTCCAAACATCATTATTATTCTGAATCAGCAATCTCATAATATGATCAATAAACTCAAATTTGGTAAGTTTCCTAACTCGGTAAATAAGAGAAAGATGGAGTTTCATGATGATCATAGAGGAAAGAAAGTTCAATTTCCCCTATTTAAATCATGTGGGAAGAGGAATCAAGGAGAATGTTTCAAAGGAACTGGAAGATTCTTTGGGTGTGGAAAAGAAGGACACAAATCCAGTAAGTGCAATGGAAAACTTTCAGTTATCACCATGGATGAGGATAATGGTATTTCTACGACATCAACAATGGTTAAATGTTTTAAATGTGGAATGTACGGACATTATTCACACCAATGCCCAAAGGAAAAGTCTCCTGAAGAGAATTTGTATTGTCATATGGGAAGTATTTATGTTGATGATAATTAATAAACTTCAAATGATATGTGAAATGAAAGAATTGTTGAAGCTCGGTCAATGGTTTAATAAGGTAGTGGAATGATTACATGTTTTCCAAGTGTGATGTTGTATAAGTAATCTCATGGTACTATGGAATAAAGAGACATCTAAGGATTGTTACACTGTGTTCTTTCCTTGAGTTTTGATAGTGTATGATTAATGGTACCAGTATCCATGAAAGGTTATTCAGATATTTTTGGAATGTGGATGATATGCGCATAATGAAGGGATAAGGAGAAAATTAAATGTTTGATAGTATTCATGAGCTCATGACTAATATAACGAGAAGGTTATATCATGGTTTGAGTATATAGAATTTTTGGATTTTGGTATGTGGAAAGAGTTAACTTTTGACAACATTCATGTTTTTACTAAGGTTTAATGGGTATTCATTTTTCAAGAGAATATATGATTAAGGTATTCACTTGATTGGAATGTGCCAACAAGATATATGGGGGATAAATGATGGTATTCACATGCTTGGTTTATGACATTTCAAGTAATCATTTTCTTTATACTATGAGCTTGCATCGAATTATTTTAGATAAGTCTAAAGATTGGAATGGATTATGTTGGACATAAGTTAGAATTTTTTAAGGATATAACTTTTTTTCGATATTATTGATGGGATGTTATAGTAATGTAGTTTTAGAAAAAGGACAACCTACTGGACGGGCGATAGCCCATCTCGTTGGACAAGGCTGTGGGAATCGAACCCACAAACAAAGTGCGACTGGACTTTACTGCCCACCACTGGCATACAGGAAGTCCCTGTTTAGTAGAAACTAGTTTTATTATATTAAGAAGTATGATATATGAAGTATAAGTCCATTTTACGAACCATATATGATTAATCTCACTATAGATGGACTTATGTATTTTTAATAACTTTTATAACTTTTTGTTTAAGACAGAATGTAATGACCCATCATTCTATCACATGAGCTACTAACACTTCACGAATGACAAATTCAACTTCATTTCATTAAGAGATAAAGTGGAAATTGTCCAAAGAACGAACAACAGTGAGACTGTACCAAAATCACGAAAGTATTTCTTCTATTTCCAATTTCTTCAACTTTAGGGAGATGATCTTGAAAGCCAAAAATGTTGTCCTATTGCCCTTATATTTGATGAATAAGATGGTACCTTAGATCATCACAAATCTATGGCTTTGTGATTGATGGCTTTTTCATAGCCATGTTCTCTACCACTCTCCATCAGAACATGATGGTTAGATTTTTCTTCCATATCCATATTTTATCCTATGTTCTCCTACGTGGAAACCCAGTGATGAGTTAATTTGGGTAACTGTTACATTTAATACTTTAGTTTTTAATGTTATGTTTTGGCATTCCTTTTTACGATGTGGGTTTCTATTAAACAAACTTTCGAGTAGTAAACCATTTATAACCCCAACAAATTTCAGGGGAGAAATTCATTTTAATGGGGGGTAGAATGTAACACCCTGAGATTTTATGAAAAATATTCTTTTAATTTCATTAATTTCTTCTGTTGTATGCTACACCAAGATTACCTTACGCCATACGCAACGCCGTATTTTCTTGCAGTATACGCAACACTATTCCTGGATCGTGTTACACACAATTTTGATAATAGTTATTCTACGCATCATTGAGTATATATATATATATTCAATGTATAAATGAAATAAGGTTGGATTCTGTTATATGAAAAAACAAAGGATTCGTGCACAACACACAACCCTGACTTGGCTTGCATTACACGCAATCGCGACCTTCCTCGATAGCGTGTGTTGTACGCAATACCATGTTTTACGAAACAACGATATATTATTATAATATTATTATGAACTAGCCATAATGAATAGTATTAACTAAATTTTAAATTTTATAACATTATTATTCATTTTACACATTTTCTAGAACATGGTATAAGAACAAAATAAATGTTTCGGGTAAAATAAGTATTTTTTAAGAAATGCAGTTTTGCCGCCTTTAGATGACACACCCACTTTAAATCTAAATTTTGAAATGTTTATAAATTCAATTTTACAAAATAAACATCTTCTTTTGAATCAATATATAAAACTTTACATTGGATAATGTTTTGATATTTTTCTGAAAACTTTCGTATTTTAATTAATAGTAAAACACGCAATATGTTAATTAAAAACAACTTTTTTCATCGTATTAGTTTATATGGTTAAATTATAATATTGAATGGTTTTAAAGTATAAATAAAATATATTTTTACCATTTAATATAATGTATGTCATTAGTATTGATTTTACCTTGAATCTGTAGGTTCAATCAATTCAATCTTTTGCAATGTTTTAAACAAAAAACCGTTTTCTTTCGACAACATGATTAATTTTAATTTAATTTCTGAAACTTTTGTGTATTGAATTTGGAAAAATTTATTCCATATTTGGAATCAGTGGGTCAAAATTATGTTAATAATCTACATTTTATTTTTGGGCATTATGAATAGTAACTACGGTAAATTTTATTTACCATAGTTAAAGGTAAAACGGGTAATTAAGGGTAAATATAAGATTATAAAATTACACTAACACATGCCAAAATGCTATTGGATGGATAAAAGTCGACCCATATCACCTAAGGGTCGGATTAGATTAATTTTATGGACTTTTAACCATGAAAACAATTTAATTATTATTAAAACCAAAGAAAGTGACAACTTGTCACTCTCTTAAATCTTATAAGTATAATAATTTTTATTTAGTGATAAACATCATAAAACTTCAAACATGAATAGTATACATAAATATAATAAAATTATCTACTTCATGATAATTTATTTAGAATTTTTAGGGATTAAATAATTGTCATTAATGGTGAAACATTAATGATGCAGAAATTATTTATTTAGTGAAAAATCAATAATATTGTTTTTATTTAAATACTAATACATATCAAAAGCCACAAAAATCTGAAACTAAACTTATTATTATTGTATATATGAACCCTAATCATCCACTGGCCGAATGTTGACCATTTGGATCCTTATTAAGATCATTAGGACACTTATATTATTTTATTTTAAATGATGTCAAAGTTGTCACCTTCATAATTTAATAAATATAACACTTTAACTATTGTGATTTTAAGATGATAAATTCGAGTAAAAGTATTATTCTGAAAGTTAATAGATTTATCTTCATTATAGGATTTTATTTTTAATTTTTATGAAACAAATTAGTATATTAAATATATTATACAAAAATGTTGTAGTAATTATTTTATTAAGAGATAAACCAAATAAATGGTTTTAAAAATAATTAAATAAATATTATATGAACTATTTAATTTTCTCCACTAATTTTATAGATACATATGACCTCTTATTAATATATTAATGCTTTTAGTTCGAACATATCTTCTGTATATATCTTATTTAAATTCAAATAAATGAATAGTGTCAAAATTGACCCTATTGTTATTTTATAAAAATAACATATTATAAAATTGTTTAAAAATCTCAAAAATATTTAAAAATTATAAATTTCAATTTATATGGTATAAAATGTTATAAAGTATCCAATTTTGGAAAATCCACAACAAATAAGTAATTAAATGTTAGAATTTAAAATTTTGAATGTTATTACGAAAAATAAAATTAAATTGATAAAATAAAGATAAATCAAGTTGATAATGTTGAAAATAAATTCCTAACATGTCTAAATTTTATTGGTTGATGATATTACAACTCTATATAATCTAATATTTGAATATGAGTCATTTTTGGAGGTTTTTAAGTGGTGTTAGATTTATTATAAATTAATATTTTTAAGATTTCCAAAGGTGCCCCTCTCCTCCCTTATAATAGGGCACCTCCTCCCTCCCTTCCTCACACTAATTTGAGCCTTCAATCACGGCCAACCCCTGAAAAATTCTCTCCTACACTTTACTAGAAACATCCTAGAGGACCTGGTCTTCTTCAAAGACAAATTTTAGTGCCCTATGTGGAGGTCTCAAAGAGGCGCTTCAAAGAAGAGGTAATGTCTGTTACCGATTCTTTCAACTTTATTTCTTCTTCTACTTATTCTTATTTAGTTGTTTCATTATTAAATAATAACACCAGTATCACTAATATACATATATGATATTATAAGTATGAAACAACCCTATTTCACTATCTCTCCATCCTATGGAAAACGAAATCACCGCGCGTGCGTATATACGGAATACCGTCTCCACGCCGTGGTGTAATTTGTTTTTCCAACACCACCTTAATTGGATGGGTATAATGGCATAAAGAATAACTATACACAGTTATTATAAAATTACACTTATTATGATATATTTTATCATCCTATCCAATTCAATTCAATAATTATGGGAACGATATCATCACTCGTGCGTACGTACGAACTACCGTCTCCACGACGCGATGAGATTCATTCTCCAAGTTAACCATTTAAGAATGATTATAAAGTATATATAAGAAATAATAATGAAATATATGACATTAAAAAGCTACAGTATTTAACTGTGTATATATATGTAGGTCATCTACTTAATTCCATTCAACTCAATAAGGAAACGAAAACAGCGTTGATGCGTACGTATGGCCTACCGTCTCCATGAACGGTGTATTTATTTACATTTATAGATCCACTATATATATATGTATATTCTGAATATATATTATATATAAATCATGTTTTATATTATGTAATTAAGTAATCATGATATAAGTAATCATATGAATAATTACAAGTCAAAACACGGACGACAAATGAAACGATTTTACCCAAAACACTCTTAAACATGGAATTTTCAAAAGAACGGGTAATATAAAGTCATAAGTAAACCATAAATGATATAATAACAATGAATATCATTCTGTAATAAGTCAGTGACATTATTTAAATCATTATACAGGAGGTTCGGATACATACAAATCATATCGGACATAAGGTAAGGGATAATTTTGCAAATCTCATTTTTATCTGAGATTTCTTATTCATCAGTATTTACTGGGGTTATTTCTATCATCCAAGTCCATGTTTTATAAAAGTTTTTTCATGTATGTTTAAAGTCCTTTTTACCCATTTTTTACTTTTAATAGATGGAATGTATGAAATCTTTCTATTACGAGGTACTTTTTGACTTTTCTGGCAAAAGTACGAGAAGAATGTTTTTTTTTACTTATAAGGAACGAACAGATTTTTATAGTTTTATGAAGCCTTATTTGCATGAAGCTTACATAAAAATATTTCATGACTATTTTCAAAAAAATCTCTTCCTTTTAAAATATTATGACATTTTGTGAAAATAAATTGATTTTGAATAAGAAAGGATATTTTCCTCAATAATTAATTTCAAATGTTTTATCAAAACCATTTCCCATCTAAGATGAGTTTATTTCATATGTGTATGTTTTAAGTTTAGTGTCTCAATAATTTACATGGTTCACTTTTATTATGATGAAATATCCATTTGTTTTATATGGATTATAAAATTATGGGATGATGTTTATGAAACCCAATTTTTTCTTTGGGTTATAATGAATGTTTTAAGTTTATTTTGTGGCACAAGTAAGAATGATTTCATTATGAGATGGGTGGGACCTATATATCCTTCCAATTAATTGGGTGAAGATTTATATCTCATGATATAGACATGGCTGGAACGGAAAGTTAAACCGGTTCAGTAATACATGACTGGAACGAGGAGTGAACTCGATTAAAAAAGGGACTTTGTCCACTAAGATGGTCTTGACAGCAATGCCTTGGCTACTATGGAAATCATATCATGTGCTTAATGGTTTCTACAATTACATGTTTTATTCCCATGCTATTTTATCATTCTTAATGTTTCTTTATGATCTATGCCTTACGTACTTCCATGTTTTATGTCATTGCTCAAGCTTTTGATGTTTAAACATTATGTTCATGTTTTTAAGTTCAAATTTATATATTATGTTTTATTTTATCCATGCTTACCCTTACTGAGCATTTGAGCTCACCCCTTTTATGTTTTCATTTCCCCAGGATATAAAAAAAGGTTTTAGGTAAGAAAAAAAAGGGGAAGATCTTTACTGGGAGATTTTGAAGATCTTTCACCACGATTAGAAGATTTTACTCTGAGTTTCCAATGAAACTAAACTATTACGATCCTTGTGTGTCTGTTTCCGTTATGTATTAAGTATTCCACAAAAGTAATGTAATTTCCATGTACGTCAAACTTCGGGTCTCTATAGTTGGTATCAGAGTAAAGGTTTAGTCAACCTTTGGAAACTAGGATGCGAAAACGTTAGTGAGATCCCTAAAGATATTTCTAAGGTATGTCTAGGGATGTCCCTATGGATAAGTATACATATAGAATATAGTCCTAGAACTATGGTAACAATCTTATAATTTAACCTAAGATGTTAGATATTGAGGTTACTCCCCCTATACAATGTTGTTTTCCCTAGCATGATTTTTGCTTCTCACACTATTCTTTTTGGGTTTTAGAAAATGGCTGGAAACCGGAATATTCATGATAATAGAGGATATGACGGACAATGGAATGATTTTCTTCTTGAGAAACCAAATGAAATGAATTTGGAAGTCCAAACATCATTATTATGCTGAATCAGCAATCTTATAATATGATCAATAAACTCATATTTGGTAAGTTTCCTAACTCGGCTAATAAGAGAAAGATGGTGTTTCATGATGATCATAGAGGAAAGAAAGTTCAATTTCCCCTATTTAAATCATGTGGGAAGAGGCATCAAGGAGAATGTTTCAAAGGAACTGGAAGATCCTTTGGGTGTAGAATAGAAGGACACAAATCCAGTAAGTGCAAAGGAAAACTTTCAGTTAACAACCTGGATGAGGATAATAGTATTTCTACAACATCAACAATGGTTAAATGTTTTAAATGTGGAATGTATGGGCATTATGAAAACCAATTCCCAAAGGGAAAGTCTCATGAATAGAATATGTATGGTCGTATGGGAAGTATTTATGTTGATGATGATGATGAGACTACAAATGATATGTGAGATGAAAGAATTGTTGAAGCTCGGTCAATGGTTTAATAAGGTAGTTGAATGATTACATGTTTACCAAGTGTAATGTTGTATAAGTAATCTCATGGTACTACGGAATAAAGAGACATATAAGGATTGTTACACTGTGGTCTTACCTTGAGTTTTGAAAGTGTAAGATTAATGGTACCAGTATCCATGAAAGGTTATTCAGATATTTTTTGAATGTAGATGATATGCGCGTAATGAGGGATAAGGAGAAAATTGAAAGTTTGATAGTATTCATGAGCTCATTACTGATATAAGGAGAACGTTATATCATGGTTTGAGTATATAGAATTTTTGGATTTTGGAATGTGGAAAGAGTTAACTTTTGACAGCATTTATGTTTTCACTAAGGTTTAATGGGTATTCATATTTCAAGAGAATATATGATTAAGGTATTCAAATGATTGGAATGTGACCAACATGATATATGGGGGATAAATGTTGGTATTCACAGGCTAGGTTGATGACATTTCATGTAATCATTTTCTTTATACTATGAGCTTGGACCGAAGTATTTTAGATAAGTCTAAAGAATGGAATGGATTATGTTGGACATAAGTTAGTATTGTTTAAGGATAGAACGTTTTTTAGATATTATTGATGGGATGTTATAGTAATTTAGTTTTAGAAAAATGTCAACCTGCAGGATGGGCGACAGCCCATCGCGTCGGACAAGGCTGTGGGAATCGAACTCACAACCGAAGTCCGACTGTCCTTTATCGCCTACCACTGGCCTACAGTAAGTCCCTGTTTAGTAGAAACTAGTTTTATTATATTAAGCATTATGATATATGAAGTATAAGTCAATTTTAAGAACCATATATGATCAATCTCACTATAGATGGACTTATGTATTTTTGATAACTTTTATAACCTTTTGTTTAAGACAGAATGTAATGACCCATCATTCTATCACATGAGCTACTAACACTTCACGAATGACAAATTCAACTTCATTTCTTTAAGAGATTAAGTGGAAATTATCCAAAGAACGAACAACAGTGAGACTATACCAAAACCACGAAAGTATTTATTCTATTTCCAATTTCATCAACTTTAGGGAAATGATATTGAAGACCAAAAATGTTGTCCTATTTCCCTTATAACTGATGAATCAGATGGTACCTTAGATCATCGCAAATCTATGGCTTTGTGATTGATGGATTTTTCATAGCCATGTTCTCTACCACTCTCTATCAGAACATGATGGTTAGATTTTTCTTCCATATCCATATTTTCACCTATGTTCTCCTACGTGGAAACACAGTGATGAGTTAATTTGGGTAACTGTTACATTTCATACTTTAGTTTTTAATGCCATGTTTTGGTATTTCTTTTTACGATGTGGGTTTCTATTAAACAAACTTTCTAGTAGTAAACCATTTATAACCCCAACGAATTTCGAGGGTGAAATTTATTTTAAGGGGGGTAGAATGTAACACCCTGAGATTTTATGAAAAATATTCTTTTAATTTCATTAATGTCTTGTGTTGTATGCTACACCAAGATTACCTTGTGCCATACACAACACTGTATTAGCTTGCAGTATACGCAACACTATTCTTGGATTGTGTTACACACAATTTTGATAATAGTTATTCTACACAACATTGAGTATATATATATATATATATATTCAATGTATAAATGAAAAATGGTTGGATTCTGTTATATGAAACAATGAATGATTCCTTCACAACACGCAACCCTAACATGGCTTGCATTACACGCAATCGCGACCTTCCTCGATAGCATGTGTTGTACGCAATACTGGGTTTTACGAAACAACGATATATTATTATAATATTATTATGAACTAGCCGTTATGAATAGTATTAACTAAATTTTGAATTTTATAACATTATTATTAATCTTACACATTTTCTAGAACATGGTATAAGAACAAAATAAATTTTTCGGGTAAAATAAGTATTTATAAAAAAATGCAGTTTTGCCGCCTTTAGATGGCACACCCACTTAATATATAGTTTTTTACATGTTTATAGGTTCAATTTTACAAAATACACTTCTTATTTTGAATCAGGATATAAAACTTTACATTGGATAAGGTTTTGATATTTTTCCGAAAACATTCATATTTTAATGAATAGTAAAAACACGCTATATTTTAATTAAAAACAACTTTTTTCATCGTATTATTTTATATGATTAAATTATAATATTGAATGGTTTTAAACTATAAATAGAATATATTTTTACCATTTAATATAATGTATTTCATTAGCATTGATTTTACCTTGAATCTGTAGGTTAAATCAATTCAATCTTTTACAATGTTTTAATCAAAAACCCGTTTTCTTTCGACAATGGGAATAATTTTAATTTAATTTCTGTAACTTTTGTGTATTGAATTTTGAAAAATGGATTCCATAATTGGTTATTCCAAAGGTGCCCCTCTCCTCCCTTATAAAAGGGCACCTCCTCCCTCTCTTCCTCACACCACTTTGAGCCTTCAATCTCGGCCATCCCCGACCAACTTCTTTTCTCCACTTCCCTAGAAACATCCTAGAGGTCCTAGTCTTCTTCAAAGACCAATTTTAGTGCCCTAAGTGGAGGACTCAAAGAGGTGCTTCAAATAAGTGGTAATGTCTGTTACTGATTCTTTCAACTTTATTTCTTCTTCCAATTCTCCTTCTAAGGTTGTTTCATTATGAATTAAAAACATCAGTATCACTCATATAATGATATGTTATTATAAGTATGAAACAACCCTATTTCCCCATCTATCCATCCTACGGAAAATGAAATCATCGTGCGTGTGTACGTACGGAATACCGTCTCCACATCGTGGAGTAATCTATTTTCCACCAGCACCTTACATGGATGGGTATAATGGTGTAAATAATAACTATATATGATTATTGTAAAGTAATATTGATTATGAAATAGTATACATACACTCCAATACAATTCCACGATCATGAGAAAGATATCATCGCTCGTGCGTACGTACGGACTACTGTCTCTACGACGCGATGAGATTCATTCTCCACGTTAACCATTCATGAATGATTATAAAGTATATATAATAAGTAATCATGAAATATATGAAATAATAATGATATTGGATTTATGTGTGTATATATATATATGTCATCTAATTAATTCCATTCAACTCAATAAGGAAACGAAAACAGCGTTCATGCGTACGTACAGCCTACCGTCTCCATGAACAGTGTATTTCTTTCCATTTACTGATCTATTATATATATGTATATTCTGAATATATATTATATATAAATAATGTTTTATATTCTGTAATTAAGTAATCATGATCTAAGTAATCATATGAATAATTACAAGTCAAAACACGGAAGACAAATAAAACGGTTTTATCCAAAACACTCTTTAACATGGAATTTACAAAAGAACGGGTAAAATAAAGTCATAAGTGAACCATATATGATATAATAACAATTATTATGATTCTGGAATAATTCAATAACATTATTTAAATCATTATACAAGAGGTTCAGACACTTACGAAGCAAATCAGACCTAAGGTAAGGGAAATATCACAATCTCATTTTTATCCGAGGTTGTATATACTTTGGTATTTACTGGGGTGTATTTTATCATCCACATCCATGATTCCCCAATATTTAATATTTATTTCCTTCTGCAATATATTAAATCTAATTTTACCCTTCGGTTAGTTTTTAGTGAAACCTGGTATTTCGTATAACACACGCTAACGGGGAAGGTCATGATTGCGTGTAATGCAAGCCAAGTTAGGGTTGTGTGTAGTGCACGGCTCCTTTGTTGTTGCGTATTACAAAATACATTGAATATATATATATATATATACTCAATGTTTCATAGAATAACTACTATCAATAATACATGAAATTTTGTGTAACACGATCCAAGAATAGTGTTGCGTATACTGCAAGCTGATACAGTGTTGCGTATAGCGCAAGATAATCTTGGTGTAGCGTAAAACAGAAGATATGAGAGAAATTAAATAGAATATATCTTATAAAATCTCGGTTTGTTACATTCTACCCCCCTTAAAATGAATTTCTCCCTCAAAATTCATCGGGGTTAGACATGGTTTTCTACAAGAAAGTTTCTTTAATTGAAACCCACTTCGTAAAATGAAATACCAAAACATAACATTAAAAACTAATGTATGAAACGTAATTGATATGGAAGAGAAATATAACCATCATGTTCTGATGGAGAGTGGTAGAGAACATGGCTATGAAAACACCAATAGTCACAAAGCCATAAATTTGTGATGATCTAAGGTAGCATCTGCTTTATCAAATATAAGGGCACTAGGACAACATTTTTGGTTTTCAAGATCATTTCTCTAAAGTTGAAGAATTTTAATTAGAAGAAATACTTACTTTATTTCGATATAATCTCACCTTTGTTCATGCCTTGAACAATTACCACTTCATCTCTTAAAGAAATGAAGTTGAATTTTTCATTCGTGAAGTGTTAGCAGATCATGTGATAGAATGATGGGTCATTCCATCCGCCTTAATCAAAAGGTTAGCAATAGTTATATACATAAGTACATATATTGTATATCATTCCAAAAATGGACTTATACTTCCTATATCATACCACTTAATAAAATAAAACTTGTTTATACTAACCAGTGACTTCCTGTAGGCTAGTGGTAGGCGATAAAGGCCAATCGCACTTCGGTTGTGGGTTCGATTCCCACAGCCTTGTCCGACGCGATGGGTTGTCACTCGTCCTGCAGGTTTTCCTTTTTCTAAAACTACATTACTATAACATCCCATCAATAATATCGAAAAAAGTTCTATCCTTAAACAATACTAACTTATGTCCAACATAATCTTTTCCAATCTTTAGGCTTATCCAAAATATTGTTGTCCAATCTCATATTATAGTGAAAACGATTACCAAATAGTTCATACAACAAGCATGTTAATACCATCGTTGATCCCAATATATCATGAGATGTGCCTTTTTGGTCACATTCCAAACATTCGAAGGCATTAATCATGAATTATCTTGAAAAATGATTACCCATTAAACCTTATTGAAAACATGAATGCTGTTAAATGTTAACACTTTCCACATACCAAAATCCTCAAAATTCTATATACTCAAACCATGATATCACTTAGTCCTTATATAAATCATGATCTCATGAATACAATCAAACATCTCATTATCTTCGTATCCCTTCATTATGCGCATATCATCTGCTTTCCAAAATATTTTAATCACTTTTCATGCTTACCAGTACCATAAAATTATTGAAAACCACAATAGACTAATGAAAAAATATTCTAATACACCATAAAAGTACCTCAACAACATTATTCTTGAATACCAATACATAAACACTTCAATCCATCCTCTTTATTGATTATCCTGGAATAAGTCCTTCCTTGATTTAGAAGTAACTTTTTAGGTCAGGGCATTGAGTTGGGTAATGTCCATGTTCTCCACAAATAATACATTGAACTCTATAACAGTCTGTCACTCTATGACCCTTTTCTCCACACAGATAACATCAGTCCCTCCATTTGAGGTATTCCTCAAGGTTCTTCTTCCATTCTTTAGAAATCTCAATCTTCCTTTCTTTATGCTCCTCAACATGCGAACATGCATAGTAGTCTATCTTCCTCTTATTTGATGAATTAGTCATACCACTAAATTTCACCTTGTTAATCAGATATTGTGATGACTGATTCGGCATAATCACAATATTTTTCTCTCTAGGAATTACACAATTTTTTTTCTCATAGTCACCAATTTGTCCATTGGATTAAATGTTAACTGAATTCCTTCTGGTTCCCTCCATTGACTAAAACACAAAAAGAATTATGTGAGAGGAAAAGATCATGCTTGGGAAAAAACATAGTAAAGGGGGTGTACCCTCAATATCTAACATCTTAGGTTAAATTATAAGATCGTTACCTTAGTTCTAGGACTATATCCTATACATATACTTATCCTTAGGGACATCCCATGACATACATTAGAAATATCTCTAGGGATCTCACTAATGTTTTCGCATCCTAGTTTCCAAAGGCTGACTAATCCTTTCCTCTAATACCAACTATAGGGACCCGAAGCTTGACGTACATGGACCTTACATTACTTTTGTGGAATACTTAATACATAACAAAAACAGACACACAAGGACCGTAATAGTTTAGTGTCTTTGGATACTTGGAACGTAATCTTCTAATCATTCTGAAAGATCTTCAACATCTCCCATAAAGATATTCCCTCTTTTTTTCTTACCGAAAACCTTTCTTTATATCCTGGGGAAAAGAAAACATAAAAAGGGTGAGCTCAAATGCTCAGTAATTGTAAGCATGGATAAAATAAAACATACCATATACATTTGAACTTAAAAACATGAACATAATGTTTAAACATCAAAATCATGAGCAATGACATAAAACATGGAAGTACATAAGACATAGATCATAATGGAACATAAATCATGATAAAATAGCATGGGAATAAAACAAGTAATTGTGGTATCCATTAATCACATGTAATGATTTCCATAGTAGCCAAGGAATTGCTGCCAATATCTTCTTAGTGGACAAAGTCCCTTTCTGAATCGAGTTCACTCCTCGTTTCAGTCCTGTAACACTGAAGCGGATTAACTTACTGTAACAACCCAATATTTTATGAAAAATATTATTTTTAATTTCATTAATGTCATGTGTTGTACACTACACCAAAAGTAGAATGCACAACACACATCCTTGACTTTCGTTGTATTACACGCAATCACGACCTTCCTCGATAGCGTGTGTAGTATGCAATACCGAGTTTCACTAAACAACAATATGCTATTAAAATATTATTAAAACTAGCTGTTATGAATAGTAATAACCAACTTTTAAAATTTTAGAAATTTTAGCTCTCAAAATGGACTTCATTTTTGGATTCGGAGTATCGAATTTAGCCTAAGGTGAAATTTTGGTACTTTTCGGATAACTTTCATATTCTGATGAATAGTGAAAATTACTAAATTTTAATTAAAAACAACATTTTTAATCGAAATAATTAATAGTGATAAATTATTAATTTGAGTGGTTTTAAAGTATATTTAGAATATATTTTTACAATTCAATACAATTTTGGTCATTGGATGTAATTTCACATTTACACCAGACATAAACAAGTGTTAATCTTTTGATAGTTATTATCTCTTAAAAACACGCTATTTGTTGTGACAGCGAAAATCAATTATAAAATTAATTAATGCAACTTATATGTTGGGAATTTTGTAAAATAGAAATCATTTTTGAATTCGGAATATCAATTATAGTTTAGGGTGAAATTTTGGCATTTTTCTGAAAAACATCAATTTTTGATGAATAGTGAAACTACTAAGTGGTAGTTAAAAAAATTAATTTTTTTCATAAATATTAATTTTACCGCTTCTGTGAATTGAATTTCAAAAATCCGAGAGACACGGTTGATGTCAGTAAGTAAAATGTGGTTCAATGAGATGAAAATAATTTTTGGTGAATAGTAACTTTTTACTTTTATTTACCACGGTTAAAAGTAAATAGGGTAATTAAGGGTAAAAATGATATTAATATTACCCTAACACATGTCCTAATCCTATTGGACAAGTGTATCTCGACTAAAAACAACCTTAAGTGTAAAATATTATCATTTAGGCCCACTTGGATTAGATTAGGACATTTATTATTATTTAATTCAAAGAAGAGTTAAAAGAGTTAAAATCAAAGATTATTTACTATAACATTTTTAATATAGGGTTATACATAATATAATTTCGACTATAAATATTAATTAGAAAGCTAAAAAGCATTCCTACATAATGGTAGTTTATTTGTAATTTTTATACTTTAAATAATTTAATTTATTTATGACACAACGATGATGCAGTAATTACCTTTTTAAGAAAATATTAACATAATTGATGTTATAAATGCCCAAATAAATGTAATTTGAGACTTCTTATGACTTAAACTAATTTTCTAGGATAATATGACATGTTATTGTTTATTTAAGTAACTTGTTTCGAACTTATCATTCTGTTAAAAATTTCATAAAAATCATGTACCAAATAGTGTCAAAATTGACATAAATTAGTTTTTAAAACAAATATTATATTATTAATTGTTATTTAATTTCTAAAAATCTACGGTTCGGCCAAATAACATAGATAAGGATATATATATTAATAATAAACAACTTGGGGTTCGTTTGGCATGTTATATTAGGTGTATTAACCATATTGTGTAAGAAAACAAAAAGTCACGGTAAAAGGTAAATTAGTTAACTTAGAGTTTAATCTAATTGATAAGGTTAAAATAATAACCTAAAATTGTCTAAATCCTATTGGTTGACAGGATTGCGACCCATCACCACTTTACCTTCGAAATAGGACCCTTTGGAACCATTATAAACCGATTTTGACTTTAATATAAAATAATATTTTGAGATATTCCTATGGTGCCCCTCTCCTCCCGTATAAAAGGGAACCTCCTCCCCCTCCTCCTCACACCAATTTTTGCACTCAAGCTCGGCCAACCCCTGCCGAAATCCCTTCTCCACTTCTATAGAATAATCCTAGAGGTCCTGGTCCTCTTCAAAGACCAATCTTTGTTCCCTAAGTGGAGGATTCAAAGAGGCGTTTCATAGAAGAGGTAATATCCATTACCAATCTTTTCAATTTCTTTCTTCTTCAACTTCTTATTCCTTAGTTGTTTCATGATAAAGTAATAACATCAGTATTAATTACATACTGATATGTTATTATAAATATGAAACAACCCTAATTCACCTTCTATCCATCCTACGGAAAAATGAAATCACCGCGCGTGCGTAAGTACGGAATACCGTCTCCACGCCGTGGTGTAATCTATTTTCCACCATCACCTTACAAGGATGAGTATAATGGTGTAATGAGTAACTATATATGATTATTATAAATTGATATTGATACTGAAATAGTATAAATACACTTAAATACAATTCCACGATCATGGGAACAATATCATCGCTCGTGCGTACGTACGGAATACCATCTCCACGATGTGATGCGACTCGTTCTACATGATCATCATTACATAGTAATTATATAAATGAATTGAATGAATAAATATGATATATGTTACACTAATACCATTCTGGATATAAGGTATCTATAACCTTAAAAGAATAATAAGAATTTATTCGGAAAAACACGCATAAGAACAAAAGGAAATAATGACCCGAGTAACAAGTAACAATGAAATATTACTAATAAGAAGCTAAGAATTTGACCATATATGATATCATATCAGTATTTATGATTCTGGAATAAGTAAATAACATTATTTAAACCATTATACAGGAGATTTGGACACGTACAAATCAAATCGGACCTAAGGTAAGGGAAAATATCACAATCAAATTTTTCTCCGAGATTGTTTATACTTTGGTATTTACTGGGGTGTATTTTATCATCCACATCCATGTTTCATAAATATGTGATATTATTTCAATCCACCTACAATTTTTTAAATCCATTTTACCCTTCGGCGAGTTTTTAGTAAAGGATATGAAATGAATCTTTTGTCGTTTTTCGTACGAGGTACTTTTTGACTTTTCCGACAAAATTACGAGAAGAATGTTTTTTAACTTATACGGCATGAACGGATTTTTAAAACATTATTTCCAAGAAGCTTCCTTTACAAGTTTTCAAGTTTATTTTTAATCAACTTATTTTAGTTTAAAGTCGTATGACATGTTAAGAAAGGAAAAATGTTTTTGAAGAAGAAAGGATATTTTCCTCAAGGATGAAGTTCAATTGTTTTATCAAAATTATTTTACATCTAATATAATATAGGGTTCTGTTTCTATCCCTATTATTACATGGATTTGATTATGTTGTGATGGAAATATTTTTATGATTTCCTTTATCTTATATGAATTTTTTTTATGATGTCATGTTGTTTAAGAATCCCATTTTTATTACATGGGTTATGCAATGATGTATGATTTATGATTTTGTGGCACACATAATAATGTTATCATTATGAGATGGGTGGGACCTATATATCCCTCCAATGCATTGGGTAAAGATTTTATATCTCATGAGATAGACATGGCTGGAACGGTAGGTTATACCAGTTCAGTGAAACAGGACTGAAACGAGGGTGACTCGGTTCAGAAAGCGACTTTTTCCACTAAGATAGTCTTGGCAATGAGTCTTGACAAACAAGAAATGATTCTCTATGATTATGTGTGAATGCCACAAAGTTTCATGTTTTATGTTATGATTATTGGGATTTTAATTCACTATTATGATTTATCCCATGTTATTAAATTATGCTCTCTTTTTTAGGTTATGATTTCCAAAAGTTATGTTCTTATGAATATGATGTGATTGATTTTTCTTTTGTTTACACTTACTGAGCATTTGAGCTCAGCCTTTTATGTTTTCTTTTCCCCAGGATATAAAGAAAGGTTTTAGGTAAAAAAAGGGGAAGATCTTTATGGGAGATATTGAAGAGCTTTCACCACGATTAGAAGATTACTTTCCGAGTTTCCAAAGACACTAAACTATTATTATCCTTGTGTGTGTTTTTTTTTGTTATGTACTATGTATTAGGCAAAAGTAATGTAATGTTCATGTACGTTAAGCTCCGGGTCTCTACAGTTGGTATCAGAGGAAAGGTTTAGTCAAACTTTGGAAACTAGGATGCGAAAACGTTAGTGAGATCCCTAGAGATATTTCTAAGGTATGTCTAGAGATGTCCCTAAGGTTAAGTATACGTATAGGTTATAGTACTAGAATTACTCTAACGATCATAGAATTACACCTAAGATGTCAGATATTGAAGGTACTCCCCCTTTATTATGTTGTTTTCCCTAGCATGATTTTTGCCTCTCACACTATTCTTTTTGGGTTTTAGACGATGGATGGAACCCGAAGGAACCGTGTTGATCAATGCAATGGACAATGCAATGATTTCCCTCATGAAAAAACAAATGTTATTGGAGATGGAGTGAAAAATCTTATTTCTATACTTACACAAGCTATGAATCAATCTGGACTTCCAAATGAGCAGAGAAGGGAACAATATTCTATTGAGTCCTTCATGAGGCAACGTCCACCTTATTTTAGTGGGTATTCCAATCCACTTGTTGTTGAACAATGGATCAGTACCATTGAAAATATATTTTATGTTCTTCAATGTTCTAAACATGATAAAGTCATCTTAGCAGTATATCGTTTGGAAGGTGAAGAGGATCAATGGTGGAATCTTATCAAGAATACGAGGCAAAGAGATGAAATTGATTCCATGGAATGGGACGAGTTCAAGAACTTGTTTTTCAGTAAGTACTTCCCTCGTATTCTTCGAACAAAGAAGGAAAATGAGTTTCCTGAGCTGAAACAGAAGGATGATGAATCTGTTGGTATATACGAAGCGAATTTTACAAGACTTGCAAGGTATGCATCTGGCATTATCATCCAACCTAAAAGTTAAGTTGATCGATTTTTCAGTGGATTAAAACCAAGTCTTCGAAGGGAATTAGCTATAAGAGACTTCAGTAGCTATGAAGAAATTATGCGTTGTTCTATCAAGGTAGAAATGGAAGTTGGTGTTACATATCCATCTCATGGTTTTGACAAGAAACGAAAGATGGAGTTCAAGGAGAAATCTCAGAATAATGGTGAAAAGAAAATGAGTGTTTCCTTATGCTCAAAGTGTGGAAATAAGCACGGTGAAGATTGTCTTAAAGGGACTAGAAAATGTTTTACGTTTGGAAAAGAAGGTCATCGAGCAGCTGAGTGTCGAAGTAATGGAAAAAGGGTTTCTAATGATGTGAACAAAGCAAACACTGTAGAGAACGCACCACCAACACTTCAATGTTTCAAGTGCAAGGAAATGGGGAATTATGCTAATAAATGCCCTAATCCAATGGTTAGTGATGATCAACATGAGAAACCGCTTAAGGCAAAGGAAAAAGGGAAGTCACATGCGATCACTATTGGCGATGTTGAATATGACAATGATGTGGTGGAATGATTAAGTGTTTATGTAATGGGATTCCAAAATAATGTTGTATCATAAAGTATTGGAATATTTATGTATTGGTCTAATGTGGTATGCAAAGTGATTGAGATATTTTTGGAAATAAGATGATATGCACATAATGAAGGGAAAACGAGAAAACGAAATGTTTAACAGTATTCATGCTCCCATGATTGATATAAGGACTAAGTGATATCATGGTTTGAGTATATAGAATTTTGAGGATTTTGGTATGTGGAAAGTGTTAACTTTTAACTGCATTCATGTTTTCACCAAGGGTATTCAAGAGAATACATGATTAAGGACATTTAATGTTTGGAATGTGACCAACAAAACATATCTTATGATATATGGGGATCAATGATGGTATTAAATCTCTGGTAATCGTTTTCACTATGAGAGTGGACTACAGTATTATGGATAACCCTACAGATTGGAATGGATTATGTTGGACATAAGTTAGTATTGTTTAAGGATAGATGTTTTTTCGATATTATTGATTGGATGTTATAGTAATATAGTTTTAGAAAAAGGACAACCTGCAGGATGGGAGACAACCCATCGCGTCGGACAAGGCTGTGGGAATCGAACCCACAACCGAAGTGGGACTGGCCTTTATCGCCTACCACTGGCCTACAGGAAGTCCCTATAAGGCCCCAGCCTTAAACCTTACTTAATCTTGAGTTATTACAATATTACACATTGAGGATCTTTTCAGGTTTAGAGTTTTAGAGAATTAGATCATGAAACTTGCATTACATTCCACATTTAAACAAAGTGGTTACATAAAAGACAGTATTCATTCTTCCCATCAACAGATACATATTTAAAATATAACATGGATTCATTCTTGACACATCCTTGACACTATCATCACATCATGTACCTGTCCCTTGACCTGTGAAAAACATTTCAAAAAACTTGGGATGAGCATAAAAAGCTCAGTAAGAGTTATAAAAATATGTAAAGGAAACATGAGTTCATATATACATTAGAATGAAATCACACTTTACCCATAAAACATACGCATATCAAATCATGAATAAATCATATAAAACATAAGACATAAAGGTAACTTGAGGAATTCATAACATTCTTACGTAGAGAGTAACCCTCTTGGTTACGTTTGGAATACCCATCACAGTATATTCCCAAAATCTCTTCGGAGAAACCTTAACATTTCACTCCTTCGCGTTTCCCAATGCATTGGAGAGCTATATCGGGATCACCCGCCATTAGTTTATCACGGAACCACCCATTTTCTTAACAATGCCCAAGAACCATAACATAAATGTGTCACATAAAACATGCATAAAGTAAACATAACATTTCCACATTTCAATCATAATATAACATTTTAGTATATTGAAATAATGAATCAATTCAAAAAGAAACCATTTCCAAAACCATTTAAAACATTTAATAAAGAGATTTTTGAATCAAAGTGTCCCATAACAAAAAATTTAAACCACTAATATACATATAAATAAATCCTTAAAAACATTTTGAAAATATGGATATTAATAAGAACAAATAATTAAAACATTTAAAACGATATTTTGGTCAAAGAGGTTTTACCAAAATTAGAGGCACTTGAATACAATAATTGAGGAATAACATTTAGTCAGAACATTATAATATCATGAGAATAAATGGATTCATGATATAATACTCCAAAGGACAGTATATACACCATATAAGAGTGAATTGGTGCATAACAACAATGAACCCTCAATAGAAATGTCAAATGTAATGAAATCCCTTATAAACAAGGTATCCTTAAATTAAGGACAAATCAATCTCAAAAATATGTGTGAAAAATATAAATACACCCAATATAAGTGTATATTAAGTGTAAAACAATAAAATGACATTCACACATATTCAATGGATGACATATTCAATGACTACATGTTGAACCCAAAGAAATCGAAATTGGGTTAAAAAGTTCCCTTGACAGCCTAACGACATCACATCAAAATGAGTTGATGAGAGATAAAAAGTTTATCTCATCACTTGGACATAAAATTTACATCAATAAGGATATATGAGAACATATCCCAACATAACAATATGTAAATTAAAAGACCCAACAAAAGAAGTCTTTTTAAAAAAGAGGAGGGTGAAAGGTTCCCTTACCGACTTGGGTATCTTTCAAAACATACACCCCATGAAAGAAGGACAATAGATAATTGATGTAAATACTCATAAATAAAAGTATATTACACAAAGAGTAGAATAATGGGCAGTACATACACCACTCAATGGAATTTGTGGCAAATGTAGCATAAATCTCACGGGAATAAAAGTGAGATGAAAAATCCCTTACGAAAATTCGGCAGCCTAACAGCGCCACTCAAAACTTCCAAAATGGATTGATGAGAGGAAATAGGGTCTCTCGTCATATGAACATAATACGTATAGTATGAGTAATATAAAATAACATCCCAATCATATGAAATATGAGCTTAAAAGGAATGACATAAAAGAGTGTACTTAAAAAGAAAGAGAGGTGTAGGATCCCTTACCTCGGGTCCGACTTGACTCGATCGTTCTTTAACGTCCTGAATAATAAACTTGAGTTAATTTATACTTGCTTAAAAACCTTTTCGAAGTTAATTATTCCTTTTATATCAATTATTGACATTTATAAACATTATGTAATCATTTAAGTTAATAATTTTCATTTTGTCGGAATTTGGTTCTTAAGTCGAAAGTGGACTTCTTACAATTACATGTTGTTCGTGTGGTCAAAGGTTATTTATATCCAGAATGATATTCCTGATTTGGATAGAATATATATTATATATATCCAGCATATACATGTATTTATAATATTACATAATCATTTAGAGGTAAGAAATGAATTGCACCGTTCATGGAGACGGTAAGCCGTACGTACGCATGAACGCTACTTTCATTTCATTTTCATATTAATGGAATTAAAACTAAATGAGAGGTATGTATATTTTAATTCCAGAATTATATTAATCATTTAGATATATCATTCATTATATATATCAATTATATTCATTTACTTTTAATAGTACATTACATTTGGGGATAAGAAATGAAATGCACCGTTCATGGAGATGGTAAGCCGTACGTACGCATGAACGCTACTTTCATTTCTATATCATACTTTAATGGAAAGAAATAATAATGATATAGAGGTATATAATAATTCCAGTATAACATCATATATAATAACATTAAATCCATCCTTTATACGTCCCACGTATGGCATTAACGAATCACATCACTTTGAGGGGGCGATAGTCCGTACTTCCTAAAATGAAGATATCGTGTATACCCAAAATGGAAGCCATAAAGGAAAGACACAAATAAAAAATACAGAAGAATAAGTAAAAAATAAAAATATAATATATCATATATGAATATAGTGACATCTTAATGGAAACCTTTGAAGGTGTTAAGAGAATGTTGAACAATCATCGTTTCGGGAGGCAAAAATTCGCCATCCACGGAAATCGTATGTTCTTTAACCATTTGATGTAGTTGTGTGAGAGTGTAGTGCGAATAAATCTTTTAACAACATCCTAGTATATTGAATATACTGTTTTTGTTACAAAAGAAATAAATAAAAAGAGTTTAGTGGTTTGGAGAAGCAAAATAAAACAAATGAACATGAGAGAATGAATTACCTTTAAAAGTTTAACTCCTTTTGATTTGAGCCTAAAGGATTACTTTGAAAGGATTCTGCCCAAAGGGAATCCTCTAGGATGAGGAGAGGGATTTTGAGAGAGTAAATGGGCAGGGGTTGGCTGAGCCAAAGGCTTGAGGAGTGTGTGAAATGAGGTAGAGGTGGGGGCCTTTTATAATAGGAGAGGAAGGGAAATTTTGGAAAGTATGAAATATTACTTTATTTGAAAACACATTTCGGTTTTAAAAGGTCCCACATTGATATAATTCGTGGATGAGGGGATAAGGCTTAGAAATCCACTCATCCAATAAGTTTTTTACATGTGTAGTTCATAGATATTACATTATCATTCCATTTTATTTAAATGGTCAAATAATGATGTCATCGCTGCATCATTATGATGTCATAAATAATTTAATTTATTTAATGTCTAAATATTATAAAAAAAATTACTATGATGTAGGAAATCTTTTTAGATTTTCAATTACTATTTATAACAAAACATCTGACTTGTATAACCCCACATAAAAATTGTTTTAGTAAAACATATCATGTTTGTGTCATTTTTACGTTTACATTAAATAAAAAGTTATTTATGTCATTTCCCAACCAAAGTGGATCCATGGGGTCCCCAAGTTGACCCACGGCTTGTCCTGGTCGGCCATGACACAACCAATGAGGGCAAGACATGTTTCAAGCTCATCTCATTTTATTAAATCTTTATTTTTACCTTAAACTACACTAATTACCACTAATCGCGATTAAAAACTTAATAAGTTACTATTCACCAAAAAATTATTTTAATCTCATTGAACCACATTTTACTTCTTAATGACAACCATGTATTTCGGATTTTTGAAAATCAAAACACAATGATGGAAAAATTTCATCTTAACGGAAAATCAGTTTTTATAAGTACCACATAGTGGTTTCACTATTCATCAAAAATTGAAGTTTTTCAGAAAAATCCCAAATATTCACCCTAAGCTATATTTGATATTCTGAATTCAAAAATGAAGCCCGTTTTACAAAATTCAAAACATATAAGTCACATTAATTAATTTAATAATTAATTCCCGTTGTCATGACAAATAGAGTGTTTTTATGAAACAATAAGTATCAAAAGATTGACACTAGTTTAAGTCCGATTTCAAAGTGAAATTAATTCCAACGAACACTATTGGATTTAATGGTAAAAATATTTTTTAATTTCACTTTAATACCAATTAAAAAGATAATATAATCATATAAATAAATTATATTAAAAAGTGGTTTTGAATTAAAATACAACATTTTACACTATTCATTAAAAAAATGAACTTTATCGGAAAGATACCAAAAATTTACACAAAGTAAATTTTGATATCCCGATTCTTAATAAGAGTTTTATTTGGTCCAAAAGAATGTTTAAGAGTGAACAAAACTATATTTAATGATGGTTCCACATCAAAAGGTGATAAGTGAACCTTTAGTGAAAACTAGGGCATATACGCCTAAAATTGAATTCTTTCTGTATTTTAATCCTCTATCCTTTATTGGATAAATGTAAAAACCTTTAAAAACATATATAATCATATTTTAGTTATTTATATCCATTACCACCATAAACACGGCTACATGTTAACTACCATTTAAAATAATATTATTTTATTATTAGAGTGCAATGTAAGATTCCCAAGAAACTCGTTGTTGTGTGTTGGGTACGCCATCGAACATAGCGTCCCCTTTAAAGTCATATCAATATTTTATTCACAAATATGGATAAATATGAAAATGTCATATTCTTTATTTACCTGGGGTGTTACATCCTTCCCCCCTTTTGGGAATTACGTCCTTGCAATTTTTAAAATTGGGCTTGGAAACATCCTTGAAAGTCCCACATCGGAACAAGAGTCGGTAAAACAATCACTTTAAAATAAATAAAGATAAGTACAGAGGTCACCCGAGTTAACCCATACTAGGATTCCATATAGTAAAACATGGACATGGAGGAGAAAACATAGGGTCATGTTCTGATGGACAGTGATAGAAAACATGTTTAGGAGAAAGTTAACAATAAGAAAATCACAAACTTGTGATGGGTTAAACGGTATTCGATTCCCCAGTAGGGAAAGTTAACAGACAAAATTTTTGTTTTAAGTTACATTCTGTTGATGAATTTATTCTTAAGGAAACATAATCACTTATCATGTTGACTTTCATCTTTTACTTGATTCCATATTCAAACTCATATTTTTTTCCAAAAGGCGAGTATTGAGGGAGACTTGTTCGCATTAAGAGTACTATAATCAACTTCTAGAGAATCACCTAATCCAAAAGAGATAACTATATACATCCCATGTCTTTAGGCTTTAACCAAAACAAAAACCAAAAAGGTTAGTACAAGGTCAGATAATCCAGAAAAGGATAACCCATTAAAAAGAAAATCCATGCTTAATCTCCAAAATTTGTCCAACAAAACCCAAAGTTCAAAGAGGACCATTAGATAAACAATTTTTCCATAAAATTCTTCAAAGTAAACCAATCTAAGATGGAAACCCAAATGTTTCAAGGATTTAGTCACATAGTCTTGCAAGTTAAATCGTAACACTTATCTCCAAACAACATCAATCGCTCCTAAAGTCTCACATTGAAAAGTAATTATCCTAATCACATATCCTCCATGATAGGTTAATCATTTTCATAAATAACCCAAAATCAACTTACTCTTAATTCATAAAATCATATAACTAAAAAGAATCAGTCAAAATAACCAGGGACTTCACGTAGTCTAGTGCTAGGCAATAAATACCAGTCGCACTTTGGTTGTGGGTTCGATTCCCGCAGCTTTGTCCGACGCGACGGGTAGTCACACAGTCTATGTGTTGTCCTTTTTCCAAAACTATATAATTCTCAAATCATTCCCCAAAAAGGGATAAAATCATCAAAAATAACCATAACATAATTTAACCTGAATTTTATGTCATGCCTTTCACTTCAATCATAACATATAGTAACCCATAATTACCTCAAAAGTAAGGATCATATAAACCCAAATGGTTCTTTATAACTATGTCCACAAAATAAAAGATAACTATTACTTGGATAAAATTTGACTATATTAAACATCAGGGTTACACATAATATAAAAAGTCTTCTAATGTAACCCCATCATCAAAAGAGACTTAATACTCTTAAGAATTTCACCATAACTCTTGAAGCCCTTATGTGTTGACATCTTACTCATTCAACATTCTTCATGATCCATTATCCATTCCTTTCCAACTTATTCCGAAATACCTCTTTCCTACAAACAAAATCATGAATCATATCCTAATATTCCAAAATAGGAAAACAATATTCATGAAATAGTACATACCTTTGATTGGTCATTGTCAGTTTCTTCATCCTCAATCGGAATGGCATTAGGTATAGGTAAATGAATATTGGTACACTCTTGGTGACCCCATTCACGAAACTTCTTCATAGGACATGTGTTTGCATAATGACCATGCACACCACATTTAAAACATTCAATTGATCCCTCAGAAAGATCTTTTTTCCCTTTCCTCGAGTCAACTGGATGCTTCCTTTTTCCATGTAAGGTTCTTGCTTTATGACCTTCATTTCCACATCTATAGCATATTTATGTCCCTTTGAAACATTTTCCTAGGTGTTTCTTTCCACATCTTTGACACATAGGTTTTTGAACACACTTAACATTATGATTATTACCTGTACTTCCGTAGGGATTTGTTTCTTGCATATATAATGCCTTAGAGAAATCTCCAAGGTTTAGGTGGTCAATAATGACTCCATATAGTTGGTTGAGGATAATCACAAGAGTTCTCATTGCAGCTCCCATATCATTCCGTTACATTCTCAAAAAACTGTCACAGTTTCCTTCACATCCACTGTTACTTTGGTGCCTGCTAGATCCAGCCATTTACTAATACCAAAAAGGTCAGTGTGAGTATATCAACAAAACCATCATGTACTAATGAGTAAGATAATCAATAAGATATACTTACTAATTAACTTTATCTAAAACTAAGACTCTTTCTGAAATCCTAACCATTATGGTAATTGTCACTTATGCTTAAAGAATACCCTAACCTCTAAAGTTATCTAAACCGACCTTTGATACCAACTATAAGGCCCCAGCCTTAAACCTTACATAATCTTGAGTTATTACAAGATTACACATTGAGGATCTTTTCAGGTTTAGATTTTTAGATAATTAGATCATGAAACTTGCATTACATTCCACATTTAAACAAAGTGGTTACATAAAAGACAGTATTCATTCTTCCCATCAACAGAAACATATTTAAAATATAACAAGGATTATTTCTTGGCACATCCTTGACACTATCATCACATCATGTACCCTTCCCTTGACTTGTGAAAAACATTTCAAAAAACTAGGGATGAGCAAAAAAAGCTGAGTAAGAGTTATAAAAATATGGAAAGGAAACCTGAGTTCATATATACATTATAATGAAATCACACTTTACCCATAAAACATAGGCATATCAAATCATGAATAAATCATAGAAAACATAAGACATAAAGGTAACTTGAGGCATTCATACCATTCTTACGTAGGGAGTAACCCTCTTGGTTGCGTTTGTAATTCCTATCACAGTATATTCCCTAAATCTCTTCGGAGAAAACTTAACGTTTCACTCCTTCGCGTTACCCAATGCAATGGAGAGCTATATCGGGCTCACCCGCCCTTAGTTTATCACGGAACCACCCGTTTTCATAACAATGCCCAAGAACCATAACATAAATGTGTCACATAAAACATTCATAAAGGAGACATAACATTTCCACATTTCAATCACAATATAAAATTTTAGTATATTGAAATAATGAATCCATTCAAAAAGAACCCATTTCCAAAACCATTTAAAACATTTAATAAAGAGATTTTTGAATCAAAGTTTCCTATAACAAAAATTTTAAACCACTAATATCCATATAAATAAATACATAAAAACATTTTGAAAACATGGATATTAATAAGAACAAATAATTAGAACATTTAAAACGATATTTTGGTTAAAGGGGTTTTACCAAAATTAGAGGCACTTGAATAAAATAATTGAGGAATAACATTTAGTCAGAACTTTATAATATCATGAGAATAAATGGATTCATGATATAATACTCCAAAGTACAGTATATACACCATATAAGAGTGAATTAGTGCATAACAACAATGAACCCTCAATAGAAATGTCAAATGTAATGAAATCCCTTATAAACAAGGTATCCTTAAATTAAGGACAAATCAATCTCAAAAATATGTGTGACAAAAATAAATACACCCAATATAAGTGGATATTAAGTGTAAAACAATAAAAGTTCATTCACACATATTCAATGGATGACATATTCAATGACTACATGTTGAACCCAAAGAAATCGAAATTGGGTTAAAAAGTTCCCTTGACAGCCTAACAGCATCACATCAAAATGAGTTGATGAGAGATAAAAAGTGTATCTCATCACTTGGACATAAAATTTACATCAATAAGGATATATGAGAACATATCCCAACATAAAAATATGTAAATTAAAAGACCCAACAAAAGAAGTCTTTTTAAAAAAGAGGAGGGTGAAAGGTTCCCTTACCGACTTGGGTATCTTTCAAAACATACACCCCATGAAAGAAGGACAATAGATAATTGATGTAAATACTCATAAATGAATTTATATTACACAAAGAGTAGAATAATGGGCAGTACATACACCACTCAATGGGATTTGTGGAAAATGTAGCATAAATCTCACAGGAATAAAAGTGAGATGAAAAATCCCTTACGAAAATTCGGCAGCCTAACGGCGCCACTCAAAACTTCTAAAATGGATTGATGAGAGGAAATAGGGTCTCTCATCATATGAACATAATAGGTTCAGTAGGATTAATATAAAATAACATCCCAATCATAATAAATATGATATTAAAAGGAATGAAATAAAAGATTGTACTTAAAAAGAAAGAGAGGTGTAGGATCCCTTACCTCGGGTCTGACTTGACTCGATCATTCTTTAACGTCCTTAAAAATAAACTTGAGTTAATTTCTACTTGCTTAAAAACCTTTTCCAAGTTAATTATTCCTTTTATATCAATTATTGACATGTTATAAACATTATGTAATCATTTAAGTTAATAATGTTCATTTTGTCGGTATTTGGTTCTTAAGTCGAAAGGGGACTTCTTACAATTACATGTTGTTCGTGTGGTCAAAGGTTATTTATATCCAGAATGAAATTCCTGATTTGGATATCATATATATTATATATATCCAGCATATACATGTATTTATAATATTACATAATCATTTAGAGGTAAGAAATGAAATGCACCGTTCATGGAGATGGTAAGCCGTACGTACGCATGAACGCTACTTTCATTTCTTTGTCATATTAATGGAATTAAAACTAAATGAAAGGTATGTATATTTTAATTCCAGAAATATATTCATCATTTAGATATATCATTCATTATATATATCAATTATATACATGTACTTTTAATAGTACATTACATTTGGGGATAAGAAATGAAATGCACCGTTCATGGAGACGGTAAGCCGTACGTACGCATGAACTCTACTTTCATTTCTATCTCATAATTTAATGGAAAGAAATTATAATGATATAGAGGTATATAATATTTCCAGTATAACATCATATATAATAACATTAAATCACTCCTTTATACGTCCCACATATGGCATTAACGAATCACATCACTTTGAGGGGGCGGTAGTCCGCACTTCCTAAAATGAAAATATCGCGTATACCCAAAATGGAAGCCATAAAGGTAAGACACAAATGAAAAAATACAGAAGCATAAGTAAAACATATAAATATAATATATCATATATGAATATAGTGACATCTTAATGGCCACCTTTGAAGGTGTTATGAGAATGTTGAACAATCATCGTTTCTGGAGGCAGAAATTCGCCATCCATGGAAACCGTATGTTCTTTAACCATTTGATGTAGTTGTGTGAGAGTGTAGCTCGAATAAATATTATAAAAACATACTAGTATATTGAAGATACTGGTGTTGTTACAAAAGAAATAAATAAAAAGAGTTTAGGGGGTTGGAGAAGCAAAATAAAACAAATGAACATGAGAGAATGAATTACCTTTAAAAGTTTAACTTCTTTTGATTTGAGCCTAAAGGATTCCTTTAAAAGGATTCTGCCCAAAGGGAATCCTCTAGGACGAGGAGACGGATGTGGAGAGAGTAAATGGGCAGGGGTTGGACGAACCAAAGGCTTTAGGAGTGTGTGAAATGAGGTAGAGGTGGGGGCCTTTTATAAGAGGAGAGGAGGGGCACTTTTGGAAAGTAAGAAATATTACTTTATTTGAAAATGTGTTTCGGTTTTAAAAGGTCCCATATTGATATAGTTCGTGGATAAGGGGATAAGGCTTCGAAATACACTCATCCAATAAGTTTTGGACATGTGTAGTTCAAATATTTTACATTATCTTTCCATTTTATTTAAATCGTCAGATAATGATGTCATCGCTGCATCATTATGATGTCATAAATAATTTAATTTATTTAATGTCTAAAAATTATAAAAAAATTACTATGATGTAGGAAATCTTTTTAGAATTCCAATTACTATTTATAACAAAAACTCTGACTTTTATAACCCCACTTAAAATTTTTTTAGTAAAACATATCATGTTTGTGTCATTTTTACTTTTACATTAAATAAAAAGTTATTTATGTCATTTCCCAACCAATGTGGATCCATGGGGTCCCCAAGTTGACCCATGGCTTGTCTTGGTCGGCCATGACACAACCAATGAGGGCAAGACATGTGTCAAGCTCATCTCATTTTATTAAAGCATTATTTTTACCTTAAACTACACTAATTACCACTAATCGCGATTAAAAACTTAATAAGTTACTATTCACCAAAAAATTATTTTAATCTCATTGATCCACATTTTACTTCTTAATGACAACCATGTATTTCGGATTTTTGAAAATAAAAACACAATGATGGAAAAATTTCATTTAAATGGAAAATCAGTTTTTATAAGTACCACTTAGTGGTTTCACTATTCATCAAAAATTGATGTTTTTCAGAAAAATCCCAAAAATTCACCCTAAGATATATTTGATATTCTGAATTCAAAAATGATGTCCGTTTTAAAAAATTCAAAACATATAAGTCACATTAATTAATTTAATAATTAATTCCCACTGTCATGACAAATAGCGTGTTTTTATTAAACAATACCTATCAAAAGATTGAAACTAGTTTAAGTCTGATTTCAAAGTGAAATTAATTCCAACAACCACTATTGGATTTAATGGTAAAAATATTTTCTAATTTCACTTTAAAACCAATTCAAAAGATAATATAATCATATAAATAAATTATATTAAAAATTGGTTTTGAATTAAAATACAAAAGTTTACACTATTCATTAAAAAATGAACTTTATCGGAAAGATACCAAAAAATTACACAAAGTAAATTTTGATGTCCCGATTCTTAATAAGAGTTTTATTTGGTCCAAAAGAATGTTTAAGAGTGAACAAAACTATATTTAATAATGGTTCAACATCAAAAGGTGATAAGTGAACCTTTAGTGAAAACTAGGGCATATACGCCTAAAATTGAATTCTTTCCGTATTTTAATCATCTATCCTTTATTAGATAAATGTAAAAACATTTAAAAACATATATAATCATATTTTAGTTATTTCTATCCATTCCCACCATTACAACGGCTACATGTTAACTACCATTTAAAATAATATTATTTTATTATTAGAATGCAACGTAAGATTCCCAAGAAACTCGTTGTTGCGTGTTGGGTACGCCATCGAGCATAGCGTCCCCTTTAAAGTCATATCAATATTTTATTCACAAATATGGATAAATATGAAAATGTCATATTCTTTATTTACCTGGGGTGTTACAGTCCCTGTTTAGTAGAAACTAGTTTTATTATATTAAGCAGTATGATATATGAAGTATAAGTCCATTTTAGGAACCATATATGATTAATCTCACTATAGATCGACTTATGTATATAATTTTTGCTAACCTTTTGTTTGAGATAGATGGAATGACCCGTCATTCTATCACATGATCTGCTAACACTTCACGAATAACAAATTCAACTTCATTTATTTAAGAGATGAAGTGGAAATTGTTCAAGGCACGAACAACAGTGAGATTGTACCAAAATAAAGTAAGTATTTATTCTAATTCAAAATATTCAACTTTAGGGAAATGATCTTTAAAACCAAAAATGTTGTCCTAGTTCCCTTATATCCGATTAATCAGATGGTACCCTAGATCGTCACAAATTTATGGCTTTGTTATTTCTGTCTTTTCCATAGCCATGTTCTCTACCACTCTCCATCAGAACATGATGGTTATATTTCTCTTCCATATCCATATTTTCACCTATGCGGAAACCCAGTGATTAGTTTATTTGGGCAACCGTTATGTTTAATACTTTCGTTTTTAAAGATTGGTTTTGTTATTCCTTTTTACGATGTGGGTTTCTATTAACGAAACTTTTGAATAGTAAACCATTTATAAACCCGATGAATTTTGAGGGTGAAATTCATTTTAAGGGGGGTAGAATGTAACAGCCCAAGATTTTATGAAAAATATTATTTTTAATTTCATTAATGTCTTCTGTTGTACGCTACACCAAAAGGATCTTGAACAACACGCATCCTTGGCTTGCCTTGTATTACACGCAATCACGACCTTCCTCGATAGCATGTGTAGTATGCAATACCGAGTTTCACTAAACAATGATATGCTATTAAATTATTATTAAAACTAGCCATTATGAATAGTAATAACCACCTTTTAAAATTTTAGAAATTTTAGCTCTCAAAATGGACTTCATTTTTGGATTCGGAGTATCGAATTTAGCCTAAGGTGAAATTTTGGTACTTTTCGGATAACTTTCATATTCTGATGAATAGTGAAAATTACTAAATTTTAATTAAAAACATCTTTTTTAATCGAAATAATTATTAGTGATAAATTATTAATTTGAGTGGTTTTAAAGTATATTTAGAATATATTTTTACAATTCAATACAATGTTGGTCATTGGATGTAATATCATATTTACACCAGACATAAACAAGTGTTAATCTTTTGATAGTTATTATCTCTTAAAAACACGTTATTTGTTGTGACAGCGGAAATTAATTATAAAATTAATTAATGCAACTTATATTTTGGGAATTTTGTAAAATAGAAATCAATTTTTAATTCGGAATATCAATTGTAGTTTAGGGTGAAATTTTGGCATTTTTCTGAAAAACTTCAATTTTTGATGAATAGTGAAACTACTAAGTGGTAGTTAAAAAAATTAATTTTTTCATAAATCTTAATTTTACCTCTTCTGTGAATGGAATTTCAAAAATCCGAGAGACACGGTTGATGTCAGTAAGTAAAATTTGGTTCAATGAGATGAAAATAATTTTTGATGAATAGTAACTTTTTACTTTTATTTACCACGGTTAAAAGTAAATAGGGTAATTAAGGGTAAAAATGATATTAATATTACCCTAACACATGTCCTAATCCTATTGTACAAGTGTATATCGACCAAAAACAACCTTAAGTGTAAAATATTATCATTTAGGCCCACATGGATTAGATTAGGACATTTATTATTATTTAATTCAAAGAAGAGTTAAAAGAGTTAAAATCAAAGTTTATTTACTAAAACATTTTTAATATGGGGTTATACATAATATAATTTCGACTATAAATATTCATTAGAAAGATAAAACGATTTCCTACATAATGGTATTTTATTTGTAATTTTTATACTTTAAATAATTTAATTTATTTATGACACAACGATGATGCAGTAATTACCTTTTTAAGAAAATATTTACATAATTGATGTTATAAATGCCCAAATAAATGTAATTTGAGACTTTTTATGACTTACAATAATTTTCTAGGTTACTATGACATGTTATTGTCGATTTAAGTAACTTTTTTTGAACCTATCATTCTGTTAAAAATTTCATAAAAATCATGTACCAAATAGTGTCAAAATTGACATAAATTAGTTTTTAAAACAAATATTATATTATTAATTGTTATTTAATTTCTAAAAATCTAAGGATTGGCCAACTCACTTAGATAAGGATATATATATTAATAATAAACAACTTGGGGTTCGTTTGTCATGTTATAGTAAGTGTATTAACCATATAGTGTAAGAAAACAAAAAGTCACGGTAAAAGTTAAATTAGTTAACTTATAGTTAAATCTAATTGATAAGGTTAAAATAATAATCTAAACTTGTCTAAATCCTATTGGTTGATAGTATTTCGACCCATCCCCACTTTACCTTCGAAATAAGACCCTTTGGAACCATTATAAACCGATTTTGACTTTAATATAAAATACTATTTTGAGATATTCCTAAGGTGCCCCTCTCCTCCCTTATAAAAGGGTACCCTCCTCCCCCTCCTCCTCACACCAATTTAAGCACTCAAGCTCGCCCAAACCCTGCCAAAATCCCTTCTCCACTTCCCTAGAATAATCCTAGAGGTACTGGTCTTCTTCAAAGACCAATCTTATTCCCTAAGTGGTGGATTCAAAGAGGCGTTTCAAAGAAGAGGTAATATCCATTACCAATCTTTTCAATTTCTTTCTTCTTCAACTTATTCTTCTTTAGTTGTTTCATGATAAAGTAATAACATCAGTATTACTTACATAATGATATGTTATTATAAATATGAAACAACCCTAATTCACCTTTTATCCATCCTACGGAAAAATGAAATCACCGCGCGTGCGTACGTACGGAATACCGTCTCCACGCCGTGATGTAATCTATTTTCCACCATCACCTTAAAGGGATGGGTATAATGGTGTAATGAGTAACTATATATGATTATTATAAAGTGATATTGATACTGAAATAGTATAAATACACTTAAATACAATTCCACGATCATGGGAACAATATCATCGCTCGTGCGTACATACGGAATACCGTCTCCACGATGTGATGTGACTCGTTCTACATGATCATCATTACATAGTAATTATATAAATGAATTGAATGAATAAATATGATATATGTTACACTAATACCATTCTGGATATAAGGTATCTATAACCTTAAAATAAGAATAATAATTTATTTGGCAAAACACGCATAGAACAAAAGGTAATAAAGACCCGGGTAACAAGTAACAATGAAATATTACTAATAAGAAGATAAGAATATGAACATATATGATATCATATCAGTATGTATGATTCTGGAATAAGTCAATAACATTATTTAAACCATTATACAGGAGGTTCGGACACGTACAAAGCAAATCGGATCTAAGGTAATGGAAAATATCACAATCTCATTTTTATCCGAGATTGTTTATACTTTGGTATTTACTAGGGTGTATTTTATCATCCACATCCATGTTTCATAAATATGTGATATTATTTCAATCCACCTACAATTGTTTAAATCTATTTTTACCCTTCGGTGAGTTTTTAGTAAATGATAAGAAATGAATCTTTTGTCGTTTTTCGTACGAGGTACTTTTTGACTTTTCCGACAAAAGTACAAGAAGAATGTTTTTTTAACTTATACAGCATGAACGGATTTTTAAAAAATTATTTCCAAGAAGCTTCCTTTACAAGTTTTCAAGTTTATTTTTAATTAAATTCTTTTAGTTTAAAGTCGTATGACATGTTAAGAAAGGAAAAATGTTTTTGAAGAAGAAAGGATATTTTCCTCAAGAATGAAGTTCAATTGTTTTATCAAAATTATTTTCCATCTAAGATAATATAGGGTTCTGTTTCTATCCCTATTATTACATGGATTTGATTATGTTGTGATGGAAATATTTTTATGAATTCCTTTATCTTATATGAATTGTTTTATGATTTCATGTTGTTTAAGAATCCCATTTTTATTACATGGGTTATGCAATGATGTATGATTTATGATTTTGTGGAACACATAAGAATGGTATCATTATGAGATGGGTGGGACCTATATCTCCCTCCAATGCATTGGGTAAAGATTTTATATCTCATGAGATAGACATGGCTGGAACGGTAGGTTATACCAGTTCAGTGAAACAGGAATGAAACGAGGGTGACTCGGTTCAGAAAGGGACTTTGTCCACTAAGATAGTCTTTGCAATGAGTCTTGACTAACAAGAAATGATTCTCTATGATTATGTGTGAATGCCACAAAGTTTCATGTTTTAATTTATGATTATTGGGATTTCATTTCACTAGTATGATTTATCCCATGTTATGAAATTATGCTCTCTTTTGCAGGTAAAGATTTCCAAAAGTTATGTTCTTATGAATATGATGTGATTGATTTTTCTTTTGTTTACCCTTACTGATCATTTGAGCTCACCCTTTTATGTTCTCTTTTCCATAGGATATAAATAAAGGTTTTAGGTAAAAAAAGGGGAAGATCTTTTTGGGAGATATTGAGGATCTTTCACCACAATTAGAAGATTACGTTCCGAGTTTCCAAAGACAATAAACTATTACGATCCTTGTGTGTGTGTTTTTTTGTTATGTACTATGTATTCCGCAAAAGTAATGTAATGTTCATGTACGTTAAGCTTCAGGTCTCTACACTTACCATTCCAGCCATGTCTATCTCATGAGATATAAATCTTTACCCAATGCATCGGAGGGATATATAGGTCCCACCCAAATCATAATGAAATCATTTTTACTTGTGCCACAAAATAAAGATACATCATTCATAAAACCCCAATAAATAAAATGGGTTTCATAAACATCATCCCATCATCACATAATCCATATAAAAGAAATGTATATCATTTCATAATAAGATAATTGAAACCATGTAAATCATAGAGACATTATACTTGAAACATACACAGATGAAATAATTTCATCTTAGATGAAAAATGGTTTTGATAAAACACTTGAAATGAATTCTTGAGGAAAATATCCTTTTTTCTTCAAAATCATTTTATTTTCAAAAAATATCATGCAATTTTAAAATAAAAGGATTTTGTTTAAAATGTTCATGAAATATTTTGGACTAACCTTCATGAAAACAAGGCTTTATAAAACCATAAAAATCCGTTCGTGCCGTACATGTTAAAAAAATCATTCTTCTCGTACTTTTGTCAGAAAGTCAAAAAGTACCTCATAATGTAAACAAAAGAAATATTCCTTACATACCATGTAGTAAAAGTCAAGAATGGGTAAAAATTAATTTAAACATACATGAAAAAACTTTTATTAAACATGGACATGGATGATAGAAATAACCCCAGTAAATACTTACGAATAATCAATCTCGGATAAAAATGAGATTTAAAAAATTATCCCTTACCTTAGGTTCAATATGCTTCGTACATATCAGAAACCCCTGTATAATGATTTAAATAATGTTATTGACTTATTAGAGAATCATATTAATTGTTATGATATCATATATGGTTCACTTATGACTTTATATTACCCGTTCTTTTGTAAATTCCATGTTAAAGAGTGTTTTGGGTAAAATCGTTTCATTTTTCGTCCGTGGTTTGACTTGTAATTATTCATGTGATTAATTAAATCATGTTTACTTACATCCAGAATGTAAAACATGATTTATATATAATATATATTTAGAATATACATATATATAATATATCGATAAATGGAAAGAAACACACCGTTCATGGAGACGGTAGGTCGTACGTACGCATGAACGCTGTTTTCGTTTCCTTATTGAATTGAATGGAATTAAGTAGATGACATGCATATATATATACATAAATCCAGTATCATTTTTATGTCATATATTTCATTACTACTTATTATATATACTTTATAATCATTCATGAATGGTTAATCATTGAGAATGAATCTCATCGCATCGCGGAGACGGTAGTCCGTACGTATGCACAAGCGATGATATCATTCCCATGATCGTGGAATTGTATTGAAGTGTATGTATAATATTTCAGAGTCAATATCACTTTACAATAATCATATATAATCATTATTTACACCATTATACCCATTCAAGTAATGTGTTGGTGGAAAATAGATTACACCACGGCGTGGAGACGGTATTTCGTACGTACGCACGCGCGGTGATTTCGTTTTCCGTAGGATGGATAGATGGTGAAATAGGGTTGTTTCATAATTATAATTACATATCCGTATATGACTGATACTGATGTTATTACTTCATAATTAAACAACTAAACAAGAAGAAGTAGATGAAGAAATAAAGTTGAAAGAATCGGTAACGGACATTACCTCTTCTTTGAAGCGCCTCTTTGGGACCTCCTCTTTGGGCACTAAAATTGGGCTTTGAAGAAGACCAAGACCTCTAGGATGTTTACAGGGAAGTGTAGAAGAGACTTTGTCAGGTTTTGTCCAATCTCTAAGGCTCAATGTGGTTTAAGGAAGAGAGGGAGGTGGTGCCCTTTTATAAGGGCGGAGAGGGGCACCTTTGGAAATCATACAAATATTAATTTATAATACATCTAACCCCACTTAAAAACCTCCAAAAATGACTCATATTAGAATAATAGATGATATAGGGTTGTAATCTCATCAACCAATAAAATTTAGACATGATATGAAATTATTTTAAACATTATCAACATGATTTATCCTTACTTAATCAATTTAATTTTATTTGTGGTAATAACATTATAAATTTTCAATTATAACAAATAATTACTTATTTGTTGTTAATTTTCCATAATTGGATAATTTATAACCTTTTGGACCATATAAATATAAATTTATAATTTTTATATATTTTTTTAATTTTTAAACAATTTTATAAAAAGTTATTTTTATAAAAAAACAATTGTGTCAATTTTGACACTATTCATTTATATGAATTTAAATAAATTATATAGAGAATATATGTTCGAACTAAAAGCTTTAATAGATTCATAAAATTTAATATTTATCTATAAAATTAGTTGCGAACATTAAATAGTTAATATAATATTTATTTTATTATTTCTAAAACCATTTATTTGGTTTATCTCTTAATAAAATAATTACTACATCATTTTTGTATAATTATTTAATATAATTATTTGTTGCATAAAAATTAAAAATAAACTCCCATGATGAAGATAAATCTATTACCTTTCACAATGATACTTTTACTAGAATTTATCATCTTAAAATAACAATATTTAAATTGTTATATTAATTAAATTATGAAGGTGTCAACTTTGGAATCATTTAAAATAAAATAATATAAGTGTCATAATAACTTTTATAAGACTCAAAACGGTTATATATTAGGTCATTGGATGATTATGGTATATATATACACTACCAGTAAGTTATGGTCAGGTTTTTGGGCCTTTTAAAGGGTATTATTATTTCAATAAAAACTATATTACTAATTTTTCACTTAATAAATAATTTCTACATCATTAATTTATCACCATTAATGACAGTTATATAATCCCTAAAAACCCAAAATAAATAGTCATAATGTAGATAAGTTTGGTATCTTTCTAGAGACTATTCATTTTCTATGTTTTATGATGATTATCACTAAATTAAAATTATTATACTTAAAACATTTAAGAGAGTAACATGTTGTCACTTTCTTTGGTTTTAATAATAATTAAATTATTTTCATGGTCAAAATTCCATAAAATGATTCTAATCCAACCCTTATGTGATATGGGTCTACCTTCAGCCGTCCAATAGAATTTTTTCATGTGTTAGGGTAATTTTATAATATTATATTTACCCTTAATTACCTGATTTATCTCTAACTATGGTAAATAAAATTTATCGTAGTTACTATTCATAATTCACAAAAATAAAAAGTAGCCTATTCACATAATTTGGACCCACTGACTCCAAATATGGAATCCATTTTTTAAAATTAAATACACAGAAGATGCAGAAATTAAATTAAAATTAATCCCGTTGTCGAATGAAAACGGGTTTTTGTTTTAAAACATTGCAAAAGATTGAATTGATTTAACCTACGAATTCAATGTAAAATCAATGATAATGACATACATTATATTAAATAGTAAAAATATATTCTATTTATACTTTAAAACCATTCAATATTATAATTTAACCACAAAAGTTATTATGATGAAAAAAGTTGTTTTTAATTAAAATATATCGTGTTTTAACTATTCATTAAAATATGAAAGTTATCAGAATAATATGAAAAATTTATCCGAGGTAAATTTTTATATCCTTATTCCAAATAATAATTTTATTTTGTAATATTTAACTTATAAAAATGTCAAAAACTAGATTTAATGTGGGTGTTCCATCAAAAGGCGGCAAAACTGCATTTTTTGAAAAATACTTATTTTACCCGAGAAATATATTTTGTTCTTATTACATATTCTAGAAAATGTGTAAGATGAATAATAATGTTATAAAATTAAAAATTTTAATTAATACTATTCATAACGGCTAGTTTATAATAATATATTGTTGTTTAGTAAAACCCGGTATTGCGTACAACACACGCTATCGAGGAAGGTCGTGATTGCATGTAATGCAAGCCAAGTTAGGGTTGCGTGTAGTGAACGACTCCTTTGTTGTTGCATATAACAAAATATATTGAATATATATATATATATACTCAATGTTTCCTAGAATAACTACTATCAATCAAACATGAAATTGTGTGTAACACGATCCAAGAATAGTGTTGCGTATACTGCAAGCTAATACGGTGTTGCGTATAGCGCAAGATAATCTTGGTGTAGCGTACAATAGAAGATATGAAAGAAATTAAAAAGAATATATCAAATAAAACCTCGGTTTGTTACATTCTACCCCCCTTAAAATGAATTTCACCCTCGAAATTTGTCGTGGTTAGACATGGTTTTCTACATGAAATTTTCTTTAATTGAAACCCACTTCTGAAAATGAAATACCAAAACATAACTTTAAAAACAAATGTATGAAATGTAATGGATATGGAAGAGAAATCTAACCATCATGTTCTGATGGAGAGTGGTAGAGAACATGGCAATGAAAACACCAACAATCACAAAGCCATAAATTTGCGATGATCTAACGTAGCATCTGATTTATCAGATATAAGGGCACTATGACAACATTTTTGGTTTTCAAGATCATTTCTCTAAAGTTGAAGAATTTCAATTAGAAGAAATACTTACTTTATTTTGATATAATCTCACCCTTGTTCATTCCTTGAACAATTTCCACTTTATCTCTTAAATAAATGAAGTTGAATTTTCCATTTGTGAAGTGTTATCAGATCATGTGATAGAATGATGGGTCATTCCATATGTCTTAATAAAAAGGTTAGAAATAGATATATACATAAGTCCATCTATTGTATATCATTCCAAAAATGGACTTATACTTCATATATCATACCACTTAATAAAATAAAACTAGTTTATACTAACCAGGGACTTCCTGTAGGCTAGTGGTAGGCGATAAAGGCCAGTCTCACTTCGGTTGTGGGTTTGATTCCCACAGCCTTGTCCAACGCGATAGGTTGTCTCTCGTCCTGCAGGTTTTCCTTTTTGTAAAACTACATTACTATAACATCCCATCAATAATACCGAAAACACTTCTATCCTTAAACAATACTAACTTATGTCCAACATAATCTTTTCCAATCTTTAGGATTATCCAAAATACTATTGTACAATCTCATATTATAGTGAAAACGATTACCAAAGAGTTCATATAACAAGCATGTTAATACCATCATTGATCCCCATATATCATGAGATATGTCTTTTTGGTTACATTCCAAACATCCGAAGGCCTTAAAAATGTATTCTCTTAAAAAATGAATACCCATTAAACCTTATTGAAAACATAAATATTGTTAAAAGTTAACAGTTTCCACATACCAAAATCCTCAAAATTCTATATACTCAAACCATGATATCACTTAGTCCTTATATCAATAATGATCTCATGAATATAATCAAACATCTCATTATCTTCGTATCCCTTCATTATTCGCATATCATCTGCTTTCCAAAATATTTTAATCACTTTTCATGGTTACTGGTACCATAAAATTATTGAAAACCACAATAGACTAATACAAAAATATTCTAATACATCATAAAAGTACCGCAAAAACACTATTCTTGAATAACAATACATAAACACTTCAATCCATCCTCTTTAATGATTGTCCTGGAATAAGTCCTTCCTTGATTTAGAAGTAACTTTTTAGGTCAGGGCATTGAGTTGGGTAATGCCCATGTTCTCCACAAATAATACATTGAACTCCATAACAGTCTTTCTCTCTATGACCCTTTTCTCCACACAGATAACATCGGTCCCTCCATTTGAGGTATTCCTCGAGGTTCTTCATCCCTTATTTTGAAATCTCAATCTTCCTTTCATTATGCTCCTCAACATGCGAAAATACATAATAGTCTATCTTCCTCTTATTTGATGAATTAGGCATACCACTGAATTTCACCTTGTTAATCATATATCGCGATGACTGATTCGTCATAATCACAGTATCATTCTCTCTAGGCATTACACAATTTTGTTTCTCATAGTCACCAATTTTTCCATTGGATTCAATGTTAACCGAATTCCTTCAGGTTCCCTCCATTGACTAGAACACAAAAAGAATTCTCTGAGAGGAAAAGATCAAGCTAAGGAAAACAACATAGTAAAGGGGATGTGCCCTCAATATCTAACATCTTGGGTTAAATTATAAGATCGTTACCTTAGTTCTATGACTATATCCTATACGTATACTTATCCTTAGGGACATCACTAGACATAGCATAGAAATATCTCTAGGGATATCACTAATGTTTTCGCATCCTAGTTTCCAAAGGTTGACTAAACCTCCCTTTGATACCAACTATAGAGACCCGAAGCTTGACGTACATGGACATTACATTACTTTTGCGAAATACGTAATACATAACACAAACAGACACAAAAGGACCGTAATAGTTTAGTGTCTCTGGAAACTTGGAACATAATCTTCTAATCATGGTGAAAGATCTTTAACATCTCCCATAAAGATCTTCCCCCTTTTTTTCTTACCGAAAACCTTTCTTTATATCCTCTTCTTTGAAGTGCCTCTTTGAGACCTCCTCTTAGGGAACTAAAATTGGTCTTTGAAGAAGACCAAGACCTCTAGGATGTTTCTAGGGAAGTGTAGAAGAGAATTTGGCAGGGTTTGGCCGATCTTGAAGGCTCAAAGTGGTTTGAGTAAGAGAGGTAGGAGGTGACTTTTTATAAGGGAGGAGAGGGACACCTTTGGAAATCATAAAAATATTAATTTATAATAAATCTAACCCAACTTAAAAACCTCCAAAAATGACACATATTAGAATAATATATGATATAGGGTTGTAATCTCATCAACCAATAAAATTTAGATGTGTTATGAAATTATTTTAAACATTATCAACTTGATTTATCCTTACTTAATCAATTTAAATTTATTTGTGGTAATAACATTCTAAATTTTAAATTATAACAAATAATTACTTATTTTTTGTTAATTGTCCATAATTGGATACTTTATAAAATTTTAGACCATATAAATTTAAATTTATAATTTTATATATTTTTTTGATTTTTAAACAATTTTATAATATGTTATTTTTATAAAATAACAATAGTGTCAATTTTGACACTATTAATTTTTATGAATTTAAATAAAATATATAGAGAATATATGTTCGAACTAAAGAGTTAATAGATTCATAAAATTTCATATGTTTCTAGAAAATTAGTTGAGCACATTAAATAGTTCATATAATATTTATTTTATTATTTTTAAATCCATTTATTTGGTTTATCTCTTAATAAAATAATTACTACATCATTTTTGTATAATAATTTAATATACATATTTGTTGCATAAAAATTACAAATAAAATCATATGATGAAGATATATCTATTACCTTTCACAATAATACTTTTACTCGAATTTATCATCTTAAAATAACAATATTTAAAAAGTTATATTTATTAAATTTTGAACGTGACAACTTTGGCATCATTTAAAATAAAATAATATAAGTGTCATAGTCACTTTTAAAAGACTCAAAACAGTTATATATTAGGTCATTGGACACTTATGGTATATATATACACTACCAATAAGTTATGTTCAGGTTTTTGGGCCTTTTAATGGGTATTATTATTTCAATAAAAACTATATTACATATTTTTCACATAATAAATAATTTATGCATCATTAATGTATCACCATTAATGACAATTATTTAATCCATAAAAATTTTAAATAAATTATCATGATGTATATAATTTTATTATATTTCTTTATAATATTCATTTTCGAAGTTTTATGATGTTTATCACTAAATTAAAATTATTATACTTATAAGATTTAAGAGAGTGACATGTTGTCACTTTCTTTGGTTTTAATAATAATTAAATTCTTTTCATGGTCAAAACTCCATAAAATAAATCTAATCCAACCCTTAGGTGATATGGATCTACCTTTAGCCATCCAATAGAATTTTTTCATGTGTTAGTGTAATTTTATGATATTATATTTACCCTTAATTACCCGATTTACCTTTAACTATGGTAAATAAAATTTACCGTTGTTACTATTCATAATTCCCAAAAATAAAAAGTAGCCTATTAACATAATTTGGACCCACTGATTCCAAATATGGAATCCATTTTTTCAAATTCAATACACAGAAGTTTCAGAAATTAAATTAAAATTAATCCTGTTGTCGAATGAAAACGGGTTTTTTGTTTTAAAACATTGCAAAATGATAATAAATCTATCCCCACATAAAAACCTCCAAAAATGACTCATATTCAAATTTTAGTTGAGATAGGGTTGTAATCTCATCAACCAATAAAATTTATACATGTTAGGAATTTATTTTCAACATTATCAGCTTAATTTATCCTTATTTAATCAATTTTATTTTATTTGTGGTAATAACATTCTAAATTTTAAATTATAACAAATAATTTCTTATTTTTTGTGAATTGTCCATAATTGGATACTTTATTAGATTTTATACCATATAAATTTAAATATATAATAATTAAATATTTTTGTGATTTTTAAACATTTTTATAATATGTTATTTTTATAAAATAACAATAGTGTCAATTTTGACACTATTCATTTATTTGAATTTAAATAAAATATATACAGAAGATATGTTCAAACTAAAAGATTTAATAGATTCATAAAAGGTCATGTGTATCTATAAAATTAGTGGAGAACATTAAATAGTTCATATAATATTTATTTTATTATTTTTAAAACCATTTATTTGGTTTATCTCTTAATAAAATAATTACTACAACATTTTTTTATAATTATTTAATATACTTATTTGTTGTATAAAAATTAAAAATAAAATCCTATAATGTATATAGTTCTATTACCTTTCACAATAATACTTTTACTCGAAATTATCATCTTAAAATCACAATAGTTAAATTGTTATATTTATTAAATTATGAAGGTGACAACTTTGGCATCATTTAAAATAAAATAATATAACTGCCATAATCATCTTAATAAGGATCCAAATGGACCAAAATTCGGCTGGTGGATGATTAGGGTTTATATATACACTAATAATAAGTTTGTTTCAGATTTTAGGTCCTTTTAATATGTATTAATATTTCAGTAAAAACTATATTATTAATTTTTCACTAAATAAATAATTTCTGCATCATTAATGTATCACCATTAATGACAATTATTTAATCCCTAAAAATTCTAAATAAATTATCATGATGTAGATAAATTTATTAGATTTCTGGATACTATTCATTTTCCAAGTTTTATTATGTTTATCACTAAATTAAAATTATTATACTTATAAGATTTAAGAGATTGACATGTTGTAACTTTCTTTGGTTTTAATAATAATTAAATTATTTTCATGGTCAAAAGTCCATAAAATGAATCTAATCTGACCCTTAGGTGATATGGGTCTACTTTCATCCAACAAATAGTATTTTGGCATATTTTAGGGTAATTTTATAATCTTATATTTACAATTAATTACCTTTTTTACCTTTAACTATGGTAAATAAAATTGACCGTATTTACTATTCATAATGCCCAAAAATAAAAAATAGATTATTAACATAATTTGGACCCACTGATTCCAAATATGGAATCCAATTTTCCAAATTCAATACACAACAGTTGCCAAAATTAAATTAAAATTAATCCTGTTGTAGAAAGAAAACGGGTTTTTGTTTAAAACATTTCAAAAGATTGAATTGATTTAACCTACGGATTCAAGGTAAAATCAATGATAATGATATACATTATATTAAATGGTAAAAATATATTCTATTTATGCTTTAAAACCATTAAATATTATAATTTACCCATATAAACTAATACGAGGAAAAAAGTTGTTTTTAATTAAAATATAGTGTGTTTTTACTATTCATTAAAATAAGAATGTTTTCAAAAAATATCAAAACTTTATCCAATGTAAAGTTTTATATCCTGATTCAATAGAAGAAGTTTATTTTGTAAAATTGAACTTATAAACATGTCAAAAACTATATTTAAAGTGGTTGTGCCATCTAAATGCGGCAAAATTGCATTTTTTGAAAAATAATTATTTTACCCGAAAAATTTATTTTGTTCTTATACCATGTTCTAGAAAATGTGTAAGAAAAATAATAATGTTATAAAATTAGAATTTTAGTTAATACTATTCATAAATTATAGTTCATAATAATATTATATTAATATATCATTGTTTCGTAAACCCGATATTGCTTACAACACACGTTATCGAGGAAGGTCGTGATTGCGTGTAATGCAAGCGAAGTCAGGGTTGCGTGTTGTACAAGAATACTTCGTTGTTTCATATAACAGAATCCAACCATATTTCATTTATAAATTGAATATATATATATATATATATACTCAATATTGTGTAGATTAACTATTATCAAAATTGTGTGTAACACGATCCAAGAATAGTGTTGCGTATACTGCAGGTTAATACGCTGTTGCGTATGGCGCAAGGTAATCATGGTGTAGCATACAACACAAGACATTAATTAAATTAAAATAATATTTTTCATAAAATCTCTGGGTGTTACATTCTACCCCCCTTAAAATGAATTTTTCCCTCGAAATTCGTTGGGGTTATAAATGGTTTACTACTCGAAAGTTTGTTTAATAGAAACCCACATCGTAAAAAGGAATACCAAAACATGGAATTAAAAACTAAAGTATGAAATGTAACAGTTTCCCAAATTAACTCATCATTGGTTTTCCACGTAGGAGAACATAGGTGAAAATATGGATATGAAAGAAAAATATAACCATCAAGTTCTGATGGAGAGTGGAAGAGAACATGGCTATGAAAAAGCCATCAATCACAAAGCTATTTATGTGTGATAATATAAGGTACCATCTGATTCATCGGATATAAGGGAACTAGGACAACCTTTTTGGTTTTCAATATCATTTCCCTAAAGTTGATGAATTAAAAGAAATACTTGCATGATTTTGGTACAATCTCACTGTTGATCATGAATTGAACAATTTCCACTTACTTCCTTAATTAAATGAGGTTGAATTTGTTATTCGTGATGTGTTAGCGGATCATGTGATAGAATGATGGGTCATTCCATCTCTTTGAAACAAAAGGTTAGAAAAAGTTATAAGTCCATCATAGGGTTAGATTAATCGTATATAGTTTCAAAAATGAACTTATACTTCATATATCATACCGCTTAATAAAATATAACTAGTTTCTACTAACCAGGGACTTCCTGTAGGCCAGTGGTAGGTGATAAAGGCCAGTCGCACTTCGGTTGTGGGTTTGATTCCCACATCCTTGTCCGACGCGATGGGCTTTCGCCCGTCCTGCAGGTTGTCCTTTTTCTAAAACTATATTACTATAACATCCCATCAATAATATCGAAAAAACCTATATCCTTAAACAATACTAACTAATGTCCAACATAATCCATTCCAATCATTAGGGTTATCCATAATACTTCAGTTCACTCTCACAATATAGTGAAAACGATTACCAAAGATTTAATACCATCTTTGATCCCCATATATCATAAGATATGTCTTGTTGGTCACATTCCAAACATTTGAAGGCTTTAATCATGTATTCTCTTGAAAAATGAATACCCATTGAACCTTAGTTAAAACATGAATGCAGTTAAAATTTAACACTTTCCACATACCAAAATCCTCAAAATTCTACATACTCAAACCATGATATCACTTAGTCCTTATATCAATCATGATCTCATGAATACAATCAAACATCTCATTATCTTCTTATTCATTCATTATGCGTATATCATCTACTTTACAAAAATATCCGAATAAACATCCATGGTTACTGGTACCATTCAACATATACTTTCAAATACTTTTAGGAAATACAATAGTGTAACAATCCTTAGATGATTCTTTATTCCATAGTACCATTAACTATACAACAAAACTCTCGATAAACATACAATCATTCCACTACCTTCTAAAACAACTGACTGAGCTTAAACACTTCTTTCAGCTCATATATCATTTGTAGTCTCCTCACCATCATCCACATAAATACTACCCATATGACCATGCTGATTCTCTTCATGAGATTTTCCATTAGGGCATTGGTTTGCATAATACCCTTACATTCCACATTTAAAACATCTAATCATTGTTAATGTCGAAGCAATACCATTATCCTCATCCATGGTGTTAACTGAAAGTTTTCCTTTGCACTTACTAGATTTGTGTCCTTCTTTTCCACACCCAAAGCATCTTCCAGTTCCTTTGAAACATTATCCTTGATGCCTCTTCCCAGATGATTTACATAGGGCAAATTTAACTTTCTTTCCTCTATGATCATCATGAAACTCCATCATTCTCTTATTAGCCGAGTTAGGAAACTTACCAAATTTGAGTTTATTGATCATATTATGAGATTGATGATTCGGCATAATAATGATTTTTGGACTTCCAAATCCCATTTCATTTGGTTTCTCAAGAATAATATCATTCCATTGTCCGTCATATCCTCCATTATCGTGAATATTCTTGTTTCAAGCCATTTTCTAAAACCCAAAAAGAATAGTGTGAGAGGAAAACAAATGCTAGGGAAAACAACATAGTAAAGGGGGAGTAACCTCAATATCTAACATATTAGGTTAAATTATAAGATCGTTACCATAGTTCTAGGACTATATCCTATAAGTATACTTATCCTTAGGGACATCCCCAGACATACATTAGAAATATCTCTAGGGATCTCACTAACGTTTTCACATCCTAGTTTCCATAGGTTGACTAAACCTTTCCTCTGATACCAACTATAGAGACCCGAAGCTTGACGTACATGGACATTACATTACTTTAGCTGAATACTTCGTACATAACAAAAACAGACACACAAGGACTATAATAGTTTAGTGTCTTTGGAAACTTGGAATGTAATCTTCTAATCGTGGTGAAAGATCTTCAACATCTCCCATAAAGATCTTCCCCTTATTTTCTTACCTAAAACCTTTCTTTATAACCTGGGGAAAAGAAAACATAAAAAGGGTGAGCTCAAATGCTCAGTAATGTTAATCATGGATAAAATAAAACATACCACATACATTTGAACTTAAAAACATGAACATAATGTTTAAACATCAAAAGCTTGAGAAATGACATAAAACATGGAAGAATGTAAGGAATAGATCTTAAAGAAACATTAAGAATGATAAAATAGCATGAGAATAAAACATGTAATTGGGGAAACCATTAAGCACATGATATTATTTCCATAGTAGCCAAGGCATCACTGCCAAGACCATCTTAGAGGACAAAGTCTCTTTCTGAATCGAGTTCACTCCTCGTTCCAGTCCTGTATTACTGAACCGGTTTAACTTTACATTCCAGCCATGTCTATCTCATGAGATATAAATCATTACCCAATGCATTAGAGGGAGATATAGGTCCCACCCATCTCATAATGAAATCATTCTTACTTGTGCCACAAAATAAACATACATCATTCATAAAAAACCAATAAATAAAATGAGTTTCATAAACTTCATCCCATCATCACATAATCCATATAAAAGAAATGGATATCATTTCATAATAAGAAATGTGAAACCATATAAATCGTAGAGACATTATACATGAAACATACACATATGAAATAATGTTATCTTAGATGAAAAATGGTTTTTGATAAAACACTTGAAATGAATTCTTGAGAAAAATATTCTTTCTTCTTCAAAATAATTTTCTTTTCAGAAAATGCCATGAAATTTTTAAAAGAATTGGATTTTGTTTAAAATAGACATTAAATCATTTGGAGTATGCTTCATGAATATAAGGCTTTATAAAACCGTAAAAATCCTTTCATGTCGTATATGTTAAAAAACATTCTTCTCGTAGTTTTGTCGGAAAAGTAAAAAAAAAAGTACCTCGTAACGTAAACAAAAGAAGGATTCCTTACATACCATGTAGTAAAAGTCAAAAAAGGGTAAAAAGGACTTTAAACATACATGAATAAACTTTTATAAAACATGGACATGGATGATAGCAATGACCCCAGTAAATACTTACGAATAAGCAATCTCGGATAAAAATGAGATTTGAACAATTTTCCCTTACATTAGGTCTGATATGCTTCGTACGTATCCGAACCTCCAGTATAATGATTTAAATAATGTTATTGACTTATTACAGAATAATATTAATTGTTATGATATCATATATGGTTCACTTATGACTTTATATTACCCGTTATTTTGTAAATTCCATGTTAAAGGGCGTTTTGGGTTAAATCGTTTCATTTGTCGTCCGTGTTTTGACTTGTAATTATTCATATGATTACTTAGATCATGATTACTGAAATCCAGAATTTAAAACATGATTTATATATAATATATATTCAGAATATACATATATATAATAGATCGATAAATGGAAATAAATACACCATTCATGGAGACGGTAGGCCGTACGTACGCATGAACGTTGCTTTCGTTTCCTCAATGAATTGAATGGAATCAATTGGATGACATACATATATATACATACATAATTATAGTATCATTATTATGTCATATATTTCATGATTACTTATTATATATACTTTATAATCATTTATGAATGGTTAATCATTGAGAATGAATCTCATCGCGTCATGGAGACGGTATTCCGTACTTATGCACGAGCGATGATATCGTTCCCATGATCATGGAATTTTATTGGAGTGTATGTATACTATTTCAAAATCAATATAAATTTACAATAATCATATATATTTATTATTTACAATATTATACCCATCCACATAAGGTGTTGGTGAAAAATATATTACACCACGGCGTGGAGACGGTATTCCGTACGTACGCACGCGCGGTGATTTCGTTTTCCGTAGGATGGATAGATGGTGAAATAGGGTTGTTTCATACTTATAATAACATGTCAGTATATGCATGATACTGATGTTATTACTTCATAATTATATAACCTAATAAGAATACGTGGAAGGAGAAATAAAGGTGAACGATTCGGTAACGGAAATTACCTCTTCTTTGAAGCGCCTCTTTGAGACCTCCACTTAGGGTACTAAAATTGGTCTTTGAAGAAGAAAAGGACCTCTAGGATGTTTATAGGGAATTGGAGAAGAGAATTTGGCAGGGGTTGTCCGAGCTTGAAGACTCAAAGTGGTGTGTGGAAGAGAGGGAGGAGGTGCCTTTTTATAAGGGAGGAGAGGGGCACCTTTGAATTCTTAAAAATATTAATTTATAAAAAATATAAAAAAACTTAAAAACCTACAAAAATTACTCATATTTGAATATTAGATGATATAGGGTTGTAATATCAACAAAATATAAAATTTAGACATGTTTGGATCTTATTTTAAACCTTATCATTTTGATTTATCCTTATTTAATCTATTTAAGTTTATTTGTGGTAATAAAATTATAAATTTTAAATTATAACAAATAATTATTTATTTGTTGTGATTTTTCCATAATTTTTTACTTTATAACAGTATTGACCATATAATGTTAAATTTATAAATTTTAAATAGTTTTGTGATTTTTAAACAATTTTATAATATGATATTTTTATAAAATAACAATAGTGTCAATTTTGAAACTATTCAATTACTTGAATTTAAATAAAATATATACAAAAGATATGTTCAAAATAAATGCTTTAAAAGATTCAAAAAAGGTCATATGTATCTATAAAATTATTGTATCACATTAAATAGTTCATATAATATTTATTTTATTACTTTTAAAACCATTTATTTGTTTTATCTCTTAATAAAATAATTACTACAACATTTTTGTATAATAATTTAATATACTTCTTTGTTGCATAAAAATTAAAAATAAAATCCTATGATTAATCTAAATCTATTACCTTTCACAATAAAACTTTTACTCGAATTTATCATCTTAAAATCATAATATTTAAATTTTTATATTTATTAAATTATGAAGGTGAAAACTTTGGCATCATATAAAATAAAATAATATAAGTGTCATAATCACTTTTATAAGGCTCCAAATGGTTATTTATTAGGTCATTGGATGATTAAGGTGTATCGATAAACTTAAAATAAGTTTTGGTCAGGTTTTTTGGCCTTTTAATGGGTATTATTATTTAAATAAAAACTATATTACTTATTTCCCACTTAATAAATATTTTTTCAGTCATTAATGTATCACCATTAATGACAATTATATAATCCCTAAAAATTATAAATAAATTATCATGATGTAGATAAGTTTATTAGATTTCTAAAGACAATTCATGTTCGAAGTTTTATGATGTTTATCACTAAATTTAAATTATTATACTTATAATATTTAAGAGAGTGACATGTTGTCACTTTCTTTGGTTTTAATAATAATTAAATTATTTTCATGGTCAAAAGTCCATAAAATGAACCTAATTTGACCCTTAGGTTATATGTCTCTACTTTTAGCCATCCAATAGAATTTTTTCATGTGTTAAGGTAATTTTATAATATTATATTTACCCTTAATTACTCGATTTACCTTTAACTATGGTAAATAAACTTTACCGTAGTTACTATTTATAATTCCCAAAAATAAAAAGTAGCTTATTAACATAATTTGTACCCACTGATTCCAAATATGGAATCCAGTTTTCCTAATTCAATACAGAAATGTTTCAGAAATTAAATCAAAATTAATCCCGTTGTCGAAAGAAAACGGGTTTTTCTTTAAAACATTACAAAAGATTGAATTGATTTAACATACGAATTTAATGTAAAATCAATGATAATGACATACATTATATTAAATGGTAAAAATATATTCTATATATACTTTAAAACCATTCAATATTATAATTTAACCATATAAATTATTGCGATGAAAAAAAGTTTCTTTTAATTAAAATATAGTGTGTTTTTACTATTCATCAAAATATGAAAGTTACCAGAATAATATGAAAAATTTATCCAAAGTAAATTTTTATTTCTTGATTCCAGAGAAGATTTTTATTTTGTCAAATTGAACTTATAAACATGTAAAAAATTAGATTTAAATTGGGTGTGCCATCAAAAGGCAGCAAAACTGCATTTTTTTAAAAATACTTATTTTACCCGAAAAAATTATTTTGTTCTTATACCATGTTCTAGAAAATATATAAGATGAATAATAATTTTATAAAATTAAAAATTTATTTAATAATATTCATAATGGCTAATTCATAAAAATATTATAATTATATATCGTTGTTTAGTAAAACCCGGTATTGCGTACAACACACGCTATCGAGGAAGGTCGTCATTGCGTGTAATGCAAGCCAAGTCAGGGTTGCGTGTTGTGCAAGAATCCTTCGTTGTTTTGTATAATAGAATCCAAACCTATTTAATTTATACATTGAATATATATATATATACTCAATGTTGCGTAGAATAACTATTATCAAAATTGTGTGTAACACAATCCAAGAATAGTGTTGCGTATACTGCAAGCTATTATGGTGTTGTGTATAGCGCAAGGTAATCATGGTGTAGCACAAGACATTAATGAAATTAAAAGAATATTTTTCATAAAATCTTGGGGTGTTACATTCTACCCCCCTTAAAATGAATTTCGCACTCGAAATTCGTCGGGGTTATAAATGGTTTACTACTCGAATGTTTGTTTAATAGAAACACACATCGTAAAAAGGAATACCAAAAAATGGCTTTAAAAACTAAAGTATGAAATGTAACGGTTACCCAAATTAACACATCACTGGGTTTCCACGTAGGAGAACATAGGTGAAAATATGGATATGGAAGAAAAATCTAACCATCAAGTTCTGATGGAGAGTGGTAGAGAACATGGCTATGAAAAATCCAACAATCACAAAGCTATTGATTTGTGATGATCTAAGGTAGCATCTGATTCATCGGATATAAGGGAACTAGGACAAAATTTTTGGTTTTCATTATCATTTCCCTAAAGTTGATGAATTAAAAGAAATAATTTCATGATTTTGGTACAATCTCACTATTGTTCGTGAATTGAACAATTTCCACTTCATCCCTTAAAGAAATGAGGTTGAATTTGTTATTCGGTATGTTTTAGCAGATCATGTGATAGAATGATGGGTCATTCCATCTCTTTCAAACAAAAGGTTAGAAAAAGTAATAAGTCCATCTTATGGTAATATTAATTGTATATGGTTCAAAAAATGAACTTATACTTCATATATCATACCGCTTAATTAAATAAAACTCGTTTCTACTAACCAGGGACTTCCTATAGGCCAATGGTAGGCGATAAAGGCCAGTCGCACTTCGGTTGTGGGTTCGATTCCCACAGCCTTGTCCGACGCAATGGGCTATCACCCATCCTACAGGTTGTCCTTTTTCTAAATCTATATTACTATAACATCCCATCAATAATATCTAAAAAAACTTCTATCCTTAAACACTACTAGATTATGTCCAACATAATCCATTCAAATCATTAGGCTTATCCATAATACTACAGTCCACTCTCATAATATAGTGAAAACGATTACTAGAGATTTAATACCATCGTTGATCCCCATATATCATATGATATGTCTTGTTGGTCACATTCCAAACATTCGAAGGCCTTAATCATGTATTCTCTTGAAAAATGAATACCCATTGAACCTTATGGAAAACATGATTGCAGTTAAAAGTTAACACTTTCCACATACCAAAATCCTCAAAATTCTATATACTCAAACCATGATATCACTTAGTCCTTATATCAATCATGATCTCATGAATACAATCAAACATCTCATTATCTTCTTATTCCTTCATTATGCGTATATCATCTACTTTACAAAAATATCTGAATAACCTTCCATGGTTACTGGTGCCATTCAGTATATACTTTCAAATACTTTTAGGAAAAACAACAGTGTAACAATCCTTAGATGATTATTTATTCCACAGTACCATTAACTATACAACATAACTCTCGAAAGACATACAATCATTCTACTACGTTCTAAAACAACTGACTGAGCTTCAACACTACTTTCAGTTCATATATCATTTGTAGTCTCCTCATCATAATCCACATAAATACTACCCATATGACCATGCTGATTCTCTTCATGAGATTTTCCATTAGGGCATTGGTTTCCATAACTCCCGTAATTCCACGTTTAAAACATCAAATCATTGTTTATGTTGTAGCAATACCATTATCCTTGTCCATGGTGTTAACTGAACCTTTTCCTTTGCCCTTATTTTCTTTGTGTCATTATTTTCCAAACCCAAAGCATATTCCAGTTCCTTTGAAACAATCTCGCTGATGCCTCTTCCTACATGATTTACATGAGTGAAATTGAACTTTCTTTCCTCTATGATCATCATGAAACTCCATTTTTCCCTTATTATCTGAGTCAGGAAACTTACCAAAGTTGATATTATTGATCATATTATGAGATTACTAATTATGCATAATAAATATGTTTGGACTTCTAGATACCGTTTCATTTGGTTTCTCATGAAGAATATCTTTCCATTGTTTGTCATATCCTCCATTATCGTGAATCTTCCTATTTCCAGCCATTTTCTAAAACCCAAAAAGAATAGTGTGAGAGGCAAAAATCATTCTAGGGAAAACAACATAATAAATGGGGAGTACCTTCAATATCTAACATCTTAGGTTTAATTCTAAGATCGTTACCATATTTCTAGGACTATAACCTATACATATACTAATCCTTAGGGACATCCCTATACATACCTTAGAAATATCTCTAGGATGCGAAAATGTTAGTGAGATCCCTAGAGATATTTCTAAGGTATGTCTAGGGATTTCCCTAAGGATAAGTATACGTATAGGATATAGTCCTTGAACTATGGTAACGATCTTATAATTTAACCTAAGATGTTAGATATTGAGGTTACTCCCCCTTTACTATGTTGTTTTCCCTAGCATGATTTTTTCCTCTCACAATATTCTTTTTGGGTTTTAGAAAATGGCTGGAAATAGGAATATTCATGATAATGGAGGATATGGTGGACAATGGAATGATATTCTTCTTGAGAAACCAAATGAAATGGGATTTGGAAGTCCAAACATCATTATTATGCCGAATCGGCAATCTCACAATATGATCAATAAACTCAAATTTGGTAAGTTTCCTAACTCGGCTAATAAGAGAAAGATGGAGTTTCATGATGATCATAGAGGAATGAATGTAAAATTTCCCATTTGTAAATCATGTGGGAGGAGGCATCAAGGAGAATGTTTCAATGGAACTGGAAGATTATTTGGGTGTGGAAAAGAAGGACACAAATCCAGTAAGTGCAAAGGAAAACTCTCAGTTAACACCATGGATGAGGATAATGGTATTGCTACGACATCAACAATGGTTAAATGTTTTAAATGTTGAATGTACGGGAATTTTGCAAACCAATTCCCTAAGGAAAAGTCTTGTGAAGAGAATATATATGGTCGTATGGGAATTATTTATTTTGATGATGATGAAGAGACTACAAATGATATGTGAGATGAATGAATTGTTGAAGCTCGGTCAATGGTTTAATAAGGTAGTGGAATGATTACATGTTTACCAAGTGTAATGTTGTATAAGTAATATCATGTTACTATAGAATAAAGAGACATCTAAGGATTGTTACACTGTGGTCTTTCCTTGAGTTTTGAAAGTGTATGATTAATGGTACCAGTATCCATGAAAGGTTATTCATATATTTTTGGAATGTATATGATATGCGAATAATGAAGGGATAAGGAGAAAATTAAATGTTTGATAGTATTCATGAGCTCATGACTGATATAAGGAGAAGGTTATATCATGGTTTGAGTATATAGAATATTTGGATTTTGGTATGTGGAAAGAGTTAACATTTGATAGCATTCATGTTTCCACTAAGGTTTAATGGGTATTCATTTTTCAAGAAAATATATGATTAAGGTATTCACATGATTGGAATGTGACCAACAAGATATATGGGGGATACATGATTGTCTTCACATGCTTGGTTGATGTCATTTCAAGTAATCATTTTCTTTATACTATGAGCTTAGACCGAAGTATTTTAGATAAGTCTAAAGATTGGAATGGATTATGTTGGACATAAGTTAGTATTGTTTAAGGATAGAACTTTTTTTCAATATTATTGATGGGATGTTATAGTAATGTAGTTTTAGAAAAAGGAAAACCTGTAGGACGGGTGATAGCCCATCGTGTCGGACAAGGCTGTGGGAATCGAACCCACAACCGAAGTGCGACTGGCCTTTATCACCTACCACTGGCCTACAGGAAGTCCCTGTTTAGTAGAAACTAGTTTTATTATATTAAGCATTATGATATATGAAGTATAAGTCCATTTTAGGAACCATATATCATTAATCTCACTATAGATGGACTTATGTATTTTTTATAACTTTTAAAAGCTTTTGTTTAAAACAGATTGCAATGACCCGTCATTCTATCACATGAGCTAATAACACTTCACGAATGACAAATTCAACTTCATTTCATTAAGAGATGAAGTGGAAATTGTCCAATGAACGAACAATAGTGAGACTATACCAAAATAACGAAAGTATTTCTTCTATTTCCAATTTCATCCACTTTAGGGAAATGATCTTGAAAACCAAAAGTGTTGTCATATTGCCCTTATATCTGATGAATCAGATGGTACCTTAGATCATCACAAATCTATGTCTTTTTGATTGATGGATTTTTCATATCCATGTTCTCTACCGCTCTCCATCAGAACTTGATGGTAAGATTTTTCTTCCATATCCATATTTTCACCTATGTTCTCCTACGTCGAAACCCAGTGATATGTTAATTTGGGAAACTATTATATTTAATACTTTAGTTTTTAATTCCAAGTTTTGGTATTCCTTTTTATGATATGGGTTTCTATTAAACAAAACTTTCAAGTAGTAAACCATTTATAACCCCAACGAATTTCGAAGGCGAAATTCATTTTAAGGGGGGTAGAATGTAACACCCCGAGATTTTATGAAAAATATTTTTTTAATTTCATTAATGTCTTGTGTTGTATGCTACACTAATATTACCTTGTGCCATACGCAACAACGTATTAGCTTGCAGTATACGCAACACTATTCATGGATCGTGTTACACACAATTTTGATAATAGTTATTCTACGAAACATTGAGTATATATATATATATTCAATGTATAAATGAAATATGGTTGGATTCTGTTATATGAATCAACAAAGGATTCTTGCACAACATGCAACCCTGAATTGGCTTGCATTACATGCAATCGTGACCTTTCTCGATAGTGTGTGTTGTACGCAATACCAGGTTTTACAAAACAACGATATATTATTATTATATTATTATGAACTAGTCGTTATGAATAGTATTAACTAAAATTTGAATTTTATAACATTATTATTCATCTTACACATTTTCTAGAACATGGTATAAGAATAAAATAAATTTTTCGGGTAAAATAAGTATTTTTCAAAAAATGCAGTTTTGTCGCCTTTAGATGGCACACCAACATTAAATATAGTTTTTAACATGTTTATAAGTTCAATTTTACAAAATAAAATTCTTCTATTGAATCAGTATATAAAACTTTACATTGGATAATGTTTTGATATTTTTCTGAAAACATTCCTATTTTAATGAATAGTAAAAATACGCTATATTTTAATTAAAAACAAATTTTTTCATCGTATTAGTTTATATGGTTAAATTATAATATTTAGTGGTTTTAAAGTATAAATAGAATATATTTTTACAATTTAATATAATGTCTGTCATCAGCATTGATTTTACCTTGAATCTGTAGGTTAAATCAGTTAAATCTTTTGCAATGTTTTAAACTAAAACCCATTTTCTTTCGACAACGGGATTAATTTTAATTTCATTTCTTCAACTTTTGTGTATTGAATTTGGAAAAATGGATTCCATATTTGGAATCAGTGGGTCCAAATTATGTTAATAATCTACTTGTTATTTTTGGGCATTATGAATAGTAACTACGGTAAATTTTATTTACCATAGTTAAAGGTAAAACGGGTAATTAAGGGTAAATATAATATTATAAAATTACCCTAACACATGAAAAAATACTATTGGATGGATACAGGTCGACCCATATCACCTAAGGGTCGGATTAGATTCATTTTATGGACTTTTGACCATGAAAATAATTTAATTATTATTAAAACCAAAGAAAGTGACAATATGTCACTCTCTTAAATCTTATAAGTATAATAATTTTAATTTAGTGATAAACATCATAAAACATAGAACATGAATAGTATCCAGAAATCTAATAAAAGTATCTACATCATGATAATTTATTTATAATTTTTAGGGATTAAATAATTGTCATTAACGGTGATACATTAATGATGCAGAAATTATTTATTTATTGAAAAATCAATAATATAGTTTTTATTGAAATATTAATACATATCAAAAGGCCCAAAAATCTGAAAAAACTTATTATTAGTGTATATATAAACCCTAATTATCCACTAGACTAATTTTGGATCATTTGTATCCTTATTAAGATGATTATGACACTTATTTTATTTTATTTTAAATGATGCCAAAGTTGTCACCTTCATAATTTAATAAATATAACAATTTAACTATCATGATTTTAAGATGATAAATTAGAGTAAAAGTATTATTGTGAAATTTAATAGAAAAATATTCATTATAGGATTTTATTTTTAATTTTTATGCAACAAATAAGTATATTGAATAATTATACAAAAATGTTGTAGTAATTATTTTATTAATAGATAAACCAAATAAATGGTTTTAAAAATAATAAAATAAATATTATATGAACTATTTAATGTTCTCAACTAATTTTCTAGATACATATGACCTTTTATTAATCTATTAAATCTTTTATTTCTAACATTTGTTCTTTATATATTTTATTTAAATTCAAATAAATGAATAGCGTCAAAATTGACACTATTGTTATTTTATAAAAATAACATATCATAAAATTGTTTAAAAATCACAAAAATATTTAAAAATTATAAATTTAAATTTATATGGTATAAAATGTTATAAAGTATCCAATTATGGAAAATTTACAACAAATAAGTAATTATTTATTATAATTTAAAATTTAGAATGTTATTACAACAAATAAAATTAAATTGATTAAATAAGGATAAATCAAGTTGATAATGTTGAAAGTAAATTCCTAACATGTCTAAACATTATTTTTTGATGATATTAAAACCATATATCATCTAATATTCGAATATGAGTCATTTGTTTTAGGTTTTTAAGTGGGTTTAGATTTATTATAAATTAATATTTTTAAGATTTACAAAGGGGCCCCTCTCCTCCCTTATAAAATGACACCTCCTCCTTCCCTTCCTCACACCAATTTGAGCATTCATGCTCGGCCAACCCCTGCCAAATTCTCTTCTCCATTTCCCTAGAAACATCCTAGAGGTCCTGGTCTTCTTCAAAGACCAATTTTAGTGCCCTAAGTGGAGGTCTCAAAGAGGCGCTTCAAAGAAGAGGTAATGTCCGTTTCCGATTCTTTCAACTTTATTTCCTCTTCTACTTCTTCTTCTTTAGTTGTTTCATTATGAAATAATAACATAAGTAGCACTCATATACTAATATGTTATTATATGTATGAAACAACCCTATTTCACCATCTATCCATCCTACGGAAAACGACATCACCGCGCGTGCGTACGTACGGAATACCGTCTCCACGCCGTGGTGTAATTTGTTTTTCCAACACCACCTTACACGGATGGGTATAATGGTGTAAAGAATAACTATAAATAGTTATTATAACATTATACTGATTATGATATATTGTATCATCCCATCCAATTAAATTAAATAATTATGGGAATGATTTCATCGCTCGTGCGTACGTACGGACTACCGTCTCCACGACGCGATGAGATTCATTCTCCAAGTTAACCATTTAAGAATGATTATAAAGTATATATAAGAAATAATAATGAAATATATGAAATTAAAAAGCTACTGGATTTATCTATATATATATATATATATCATCTAATTAATTCCATTCAACTCAATAAGGAAACGAAAACAGCGTTCAGACGTACGTACGGCCTACCGTCTCCATGAACGGTGTATTTATTTCCATTTATCGATCTACTATATATATGTATATTATGAATATATATTATATATAAATCATGTTTTATATTCTTGAATTATTTAATCATGATCTAAGTAATCATATGAATAATTACAAGTCAAAACACGGACGACAAATGAAACGATTTTACCCAAAACACTCTGTAACATGGAATTTACAAAAGAACGGGTAATATAAAGTCATAAGTAAACCATATATGATATCATAACAATAAATATGATTCTGTAATCAGTCAATGACATCATTTAAATCATTATACAGGAGGTTCGGATACATACGATGCATATCGGACATAAGGTAAGGGATAATTTTGCAAATCTCATTTTTATCCGAGATTTCTTATTCGTCAGTATTTACTGGGGTTATTTTTATCATCCATGTCCATGTTTTATAAAAGTGTTTTAAGGTATGTTTAAAGTCCTTTTTACCCATTTTTGACTTTTACTACATGGAATGTATGGAATCTTTCTATTATGAGGTACTTTTTGACTTTTCCGGTAAAAGTACGAGAAGAATGTTTTTTAACTTATACGGCACGAATAGATTTTTACAGTTTTATAAAGCCTTATTTGCATGAAGCTTCCTTCAAAAGATTTCATGTCTGTTTTCAACAAAATCTCTTCCTTTTAAAATAGCATGATGTTTTTTGAAAAGAATTTGATTTTGAAGAAGAAAGGATATTTTCCTCAAATATTCATTTCAAATGTTTTATCAAAACCATTTTCCATCTAAGATGAAATTATTTCATATGTGTATGTTTTAAGTTTAATGTCTCTATAATTTACATGGTTCACTTTTCTTATGATGAAATGTCCGTCTGTTTTATATGGATTATGAAATGATGGGATGATGTTTATGAAACCCATTTTATTCTTTGGGTTAAGATGAATGTTTTAAGTTTATTTTGTGGCACAAGTAAGAATGATTTCATTATGATATGGTTGGGACCTATATATCCCTCCAATTAATTGGGTAAAGATTTATATCTCATGAGATAGACATGGCTGGAATGGAAAGTTAAACTGGTTCTGTAATACAGGACTGGAACGAGAAGTGAACTCGATTCAAAAAGGGACTTTGTCCACTAAGATGGTCTTGGCAGCAATGCCTTGGCTACTATGTAAATCATATCATGTGATTAATGGTTGCCACAATTACATGTTTTATTGCCATGCTATTTTATCATTCTTAATGTTTCTGTATGATCTATGGCTTACGTACTTCCATGTTTTATCTTATTTCTCAAGATTTTGATGTTTAAACATTATGTTCATGTTTTTAAGTTCAAATGTATATAGTATGTTTTATTTTATCCATTCTTACCCTTACGGAGCATTTGAGCTCACCCCTTTTATGTTTTATTTTCCATAGGATATAAAGAAAGGTTTTAGGTAAGAAACAAAATGGGAAGATCTTTACTAGGAGATGTTGAAGATCCTTCACCACGATTAGAAGATTTTACTCTGAGTTTCCAAAGACACTAAACTATTATGATCCTTGTATGTCTGTTTCTGTTATGTATTAAGTATTTCTCAAAAGCAATGTATTGTCCATGTATGTCATGCTTCGGGTCTCTATAGTTGCTATCAGAGGAATGGTTTAGTCAACCTTTGAAAACTAGGATGCGAAAACATTAGTGAGATCCCTAGAGATATTTCTAAGGTATGTCTAGGGATGCCCATAAGGATAAGTATACGTATAGGATATAGTCCTATAACTACGGTAACGATCATAGAATTTAACCTAAGATGTTAGATATTGAGGATACTCCCCCTTTACTATGTTGTTTTCCCTAGCATGATTTTTTCCTCTCACACTATTCTTTTTGGGTTTTAGAAAATGGCTGGAAACAGGAAGATTCATGACAATGGAGGATATAATAGACAATGGAATGATTATCTTCATGAGAAACCAAATGAAACGGGATCTGGAAGTCCAAACATTGTTATTATATCTAATTAGCAATCTCATAATATGATCAATAATCTCAACTTTGGTAAGTTTCCTGACTCAGATAATAAGAGAAAGATGTAGTTTCATGATGATCATAGAGGAAAGAAAGTTCAATTTCCCTCATGTAAATCATGTGGGAAGAGGTATCATGGAGATTTTTTCAAAGGAACTGGAAGATGCTTTGGGTGTGGAAAAGAAGGACACAAAGCTAGTAATTGAAAAGGAAAAGGTTTAGTTAACACCATGGACAAGGATAATGGTATTGCTACGACATCAACAATGATTAGATGTTTTAAATGTGGAATGTATGGGCATTATTCAAACCAATTCCCTAATGGAAAATCTCATGAAGAGAATCAGCATGGTCATATGGGTAGTATTTATGTGGATGATGATGAGGAGACTACACATGATATATGAGCTGAAGGAAGTGTTGAAGCTTAGCCAGTTAGTGGAATGATTGTATGTTTATTGAGATTTATGTTGTATAGTTAATGGTACTATGGAATAAAGAATAATATAAGTATTGTTACTCTATTGTTTTTCCTAAAAGTATTTGAAAGTATATGTTGAATGGTACTAGTTAGAATGGAAGGTTATTCAGATATTTTTGTAAAGTAGATGATATGCACATAATGAAGGAATAAGAAGATAATGAGATGGTTGATTGTATTCATGAGCTCATTATTGATATAAGGACTAAGTGATATCATGGATTAAGTATATTGAATTTTGAGGATTTTGGTATGTGGAAAGTGTTAACTTTTAACTACATTCATGTTTTTACTAAGGTTCAATGGGTATTAATTTTTCAATAGAATACATGATTAAGGCCTTGAAATGTTTGGAATGTGACCAACAAGACATATCTTATGATATAAGGGGATCAACGATGGTATTAAATCTCTAGTAATCATTTTCACTATATTATGATAGTGGACAGCAGTCTTATGGATAAGCCTAAAGATTGGAATGGATTATGTTGGACATAAGTTAGTATTGGTTAAGGATAGAAGTTTTTTTGATATTATTGATGGGATGTTATAGTAATATAGTTTTAGAAAAAGGACAACCTGCAGGACGGGCGACATCCCATCGCGTCAGACAAGGCTGTGGGAATTGAACCCACAACCGAAGTGTGACTGGCCTTTATCTCCTACCACTGGCCTACAGGAAGTCCCTGGTTAGTAGAAACTAGTTTTATTTTATTAAGTGGTATGATATATGAAGTATCACTAGTGCAGAAAACATTTTTACGTTGGTTATTTTTAATTTTTTACGTCGGTTTCTAGCCGACGTTAATACGTGAGACGTTATAAATAAGGTTTTTCACGTCGGTTATTTAAAAACCGACGTCAAAAATATAAAATCGCGATGTTTATCACGTCAGTTATTTTAGAACCGGTGTGATAAAGGGCCTGGAGAATGGTTTATCACATCGGTTATTTTAGAACCGACATGATAAAGGGCTTGGAGAATGGTTTCTCACGTCGGTTATTGAATAACCAACGTGATAAACGGCCTGGACAATGGTTTATCACATTTGTTCTTAAACAACCGACGTGATAAACAGGGGAGAGGGGGTTTATCACTTCAGTTCATGAGGGCAATTTATCACGTCAGTTCTATAGGAACCGACGTGATAAACTAGGCTGAGCGTGGTTTATCATGTCAGTTCATATAAAACCGATGTGAAAAACTGGGGGAGGGGGGTTTATCACGTCGGTTATTATATAACCGTCGTGATAAACCGGAGGGAGGCGGTTTATCACGTCGGTTAGCCAATAACCGACGTGATAAACCATTGTTCAGGCCGTTTAGCACGTCGGTTATTCAATAACCGACGTGATAAACCATTCTCCAGGCCCTATATCACGTCGGTTATTGAATAACCGACGTGATAAACCATTCTTATAGCCCTTTATCATGTCAGTTATTTAATAACCGGTGTGATAAACGATTCTCTAGGACTTTTATCACGTCGGTTATTCAATAACTGACGTGATAAACCATTCAGCAGACCTTTTATCACAAAGGTTATTAAATAACCGACGTGATAATCTATTTTCCAGGCATTTTATCACGTCGGTTATTAAATAACCGACGTGATAAACCAAAATTTTTTTCTAAACAGAATGCAGTGATCTTCTCTCCACCATAATCAACCAGAAAACAAATCAAGAAATCGTACCACAAAAACAGAAGTACATCAAAATTAAGCATGTACATAGATAACATATAAAACTTACCCACTAGACATCATCCACCCTCATTTATACCCCATGGACAGCCCTCCCCCACCCCGTTGGAGCCCTCACCATCATGTATACCCCCTGGACAGACCTCCCCCACCCCATTGGAGCCCTCACCCTCATGTATACCCCTTGGACAACCCTCCCCCACCCCATTGGAGCCCCCACCACACTCCTGGACTGCCCCCGACCCCCGGACACCCACAAACACCCCTCGACAACCCCCCACCCGCCTGAACAGCACCTCCTCACCCCCTCACCCCACTTGACAGCACCCACCACACCCCTGGACAGCCCCAAACACCCCTGGAAAACCCCCCACCCCTGGACAGCACACCCACACCCCTGGACCAGCTTCCCACACCCCTGGACATCCCTTCCACCCCCCAGGATTGTCCCCCCACCCCACCGGACAACCCTCCCAGACCGCTGGACACCCCCAACCCCACTGAACACACCCCCACACCCTTGGAACCCCTCCCCCACAGACCCCAATCCATACCTGAAGATCCATCAAAAGTCGACCAAAACAAGAAGTAGAGAAAAATTAAACATTCACTTTTATAACATTCAAAACTTACACTGTCAACTTAAAAAAAACTAAATCAAACCTAAACAACTACCAAATACACAATTAAAACGACAATATTCAAAATTACATTTTACATTACAAACAACTAAAATTCAATCAAACCTGTAAAATAATTTGACCACTCCACTTGTACGTGTTTGATGTCTTCAGCAGTATAGGTTTGAGGGTCATCAAAAAGCTACAAATGAAAAAGAATATAGTTAACGTGAATAATGAATAAACCAAATTGAAATATTATGGAAAAGTATAAGAGGAAATCGTACCAGGTCAAAATTCACAACTGTCCCAGTTGTTATTATTTCATACATAAATCTTAACATATAATATCCGCATTCGATGAGGCCTTGTTGTTCATGACAATTCTGTTTTGAATGAGTGTAAATTCAATATATTATTTTTATGTAATAAATCAAAAAGTACAAATTATAAATGGAAATTTACCTTCGCATTTACATATTTGATCTTTGCATTTCTTTTCTTTGTGTTTTTTCGAAAGTACACCCATACACTGATAGAAAATAATACGAATGGGGTAAATTTAAAATTCATTATAACATATAAAACTATTGAGAAATTGAAACTTACTTTTCCAATATATTCTTAAAAATTTCCCGCACATCACCATGAACAGAGCATATCCAATAAAGAGCTTTCTCCCTTGGGAAAAAAATCCCTAACATCCAATGATCACTGATAAAAGGAAATTTAATGTTAGTGGTTTTTTATTTTAAAAGATAATTAACTATTTGAGAGAAATGTGTTTCATACCTCTCAAAAAAAGGCATCATCCAACATTGTCTGATTATATTCTTTTCAAATCATTCAGCAATATAAACCATTCTTTGTTCCTCAGTCAATGCACATGCTTTAGGGGAAATCAATTGCAGGTCAATGAATCTATATACTTATGTCAGTTCATTCCTCTCACAAATTTTATAAATATACCTAATACAAAACATATATAAGTATACATTTTTAATACATATAACGTAGGGAAAAGGTGTTAAGAATTACATGGGAAAAATTTTCACCATGTTGATGCCCAACTTATCTCTAGTAATAAGCTCCATGATATCATATTTTGTAATCCCCACACTTATTTCACGTCCACAAACATGAGATTCCATTTGAAACTCATAAAAACCCAACAATAAATGTGAATATCTTGACAATCTGTCAAGACCACTGGAATCTGTATCTGATGTCATATCATGTTGTCTTTTTTGTTGTCTATACAGTATTTCTTTACCTTTGAAGTATTCCTGTGAAAAAAATTGAGAAATATAGTAGTTTTAAAATGATAAAACAACTTTAATAAAAAAATAAAATAAAAGATATAGCATTCATACCTCTATGGTAATGATTCGAAGAAGTCTGGATGGCCAAACTAAAAAATGGCCGATACTCTGTCCAATTGTCGCCACCTCATCTGTAGGTATTGGTACCCTAGCTGATCTATCTATAATATCCTGTACAGTGACCCTCTGATTCTATACCTCTAATTGTTGATGATGAACAATATCTCTTATACAATATACCAACATGTATGCTACTATATGATGTTGAGAATCATCAACACACAACTCGCAATATGTAGGAAGTTGCGGCGGAGGTGTAGGATAAAAAATGGGGTCAGCAGGCTAAGGTGGGGGAGTGGGAGCTACTGGCGGAGGTGGAGGATAAATAATGGGGTCTGCAGGGGGAGGTGGAGGAGTGGGAGCTGCAGTCTGAAATTGTCTTTGCATTTCTGCAAACATAGACTGCACCGACTCTCTAATATTGTCTTCCATCATTGAATTAATATTTTGAACTTCATCCTCCAAGGATTCTATATTTTTTATAAACCCCCTCAATGTTAGAAGTTGAAGAACATGGAAACACTTTTGGTACCGATACACCTGCCGGATATCCTCTTACACGACCTGGATGTTCGGGCCTTCCCAATGCTGCAAATAAAATATCTTCCCTCCCAGTAGCTGTAAATGTCCCCTCTGAACTCTAATCCTCAAGAGAGTCCTGTATTAATTAATTGAACATTTTTGTAATGATTGAAACTTATATGCAGAAAAAGTTAACTTAAATAAATTAAATAGATATTTTACAATCCTCTCAGCTACGATTGTTGATTCTTCCGAAAGATTTTTCCCTTTTTTTCCCTTCCGAGCTCTCTTCCATTTTTCATGTCTAGATGGAGGGGATGGAGGGGCCACCTCTCCAGATCTTGAAGACTCAACTCTTAGTTGTTGAAATTTTTCCACCATCATTTTTTCTTCCAATAATGTATACCCTCTCCAAGATAAACTATGAGGGTATACATTTTTAGATTGGATCTCCTAATGAGCTTTCCTTGTTTGCTGTAATTTAAGAATAAGAAATCATTAACAAAACATTAATAAAATCATTTATATAAGAAAGTTTATAAAAGTTTACATTTCCCTTACCAGAAATGACTCTTTTTTTCTACTTTCAAAAAATTGTCTCCATGTGTCTTCATCTATAAAAGGATATATACGACATGGATTGTCATGACTCCTATGGCCATAAATGAAATCATATGAGAGGGTTGATTTGAAATCCCTCCATCTCCTGGTATCCAATGATAAGCATTTCTTCCTGAATCCTCCAGTGTCAAGAATATCAAATGTCATCTGATAAAGAAGAGGTTAAACATATTATATATACTAGAAACATTAAAATAATGGTCAAACAATGACAAAAGATCTTACCAAAATCATCTCCAACAACTGATAGATAATCACTTTATCCACACCTCTCCAATAATCATACAGAATGCTTACTTTGGTCTTAGCCTGAGTTGCAACAATACTGTTAAAATCATTGGCATTCGGACCTCTAGGAATATCATCATCATCAAACTCAACTACTATCCTCTGATCCTGTGTACGGGCAAGTGATAATTTTGGTAAACGTGTGCACCCACGTTTACTAACCATTGAACTCTTTGTCGTAATAGGAGCTTATGAATGTTCATCCCCAGTGGTATGACCAGCAATATGCTCCTCTCCAGAATCATGTGGTTGATCATCTGAATGATCTGTCAATATCCTTCAAATCAAAAAAACAAACGTCAGTTCACAAATATAAAAATTCAAATATTTTAATACTATTGTAATCAGAAAATAGAAAAGTGTACTAAGTTACATAATAGTAAACATTGGTAATATGGTTAGCATGTTAAACAATGGTAAAGATGGCAAAGATAGTCAAGATGGTCCTGATGGTAAAAATGGTAAAAATGGTAAACCTCGTAAACATTGTAAACATGGTAAAGTAATTGTCAGTGAACATATATACAAATTCAAATATTTTAATACTACTGTAATAAGAAAATAGAAAAGTGTACTAAGTTAAATAATAGTAAACATTGGTAATATGGTAAGCATGTTAAACAATGGTAATGATGGCAAAGATGGTCAAGATGGTCAATATGGTAAAAATGGTAAAAATGGTAAACCTGGTAAACATTGTAAACATGGTAAAGTAATTGTCAGTGAATAAAAATAAGCATTTTAGAATTCATGTAATGGTTATAAAAATGATAAATTAAACTAAAAAAACTTAAAACAAACAAAAACATATAATTATTTTATTTTAAAACATGTTTTAATAAATAAAAAACATACAATATCTAACATTTATAGAAAAAATAAATGTAAACAATAAATAAACATATGTTACCAGTAATTTTAGGAATGTACAGATGGATTGCTTTCCCAAATTCCTTCGTCGTGATCGTTCCTTATGGCACAAACAATGTCTTCAACATGATCGTCATTATGTTCTGTTAATATTTCCATGGAAGTAGGGATCTCACATAAATCAGCATATTCATCAAGTTCATCCTCACCAACATATTGTTTTTTCCCTTGTAAAACAACAGCCCACTGCATATCTGATTGATCCACTACATAAAAAAATTTTTTTGCATGTGTTTCCATTATAAAAGAATCAGCTGTGTCTTCTAATCTATTCAGATTAACAAGTGTCATTCCAAATTCATCGTGTCTGACACTGTTGTTACCATTAAACCATTTACAGTTAAAAACGGGAACTTTAATTTTAAAGTAATCAACCTCCCATATGTCTTCAATCACTATATAATATGCATTTGATGCAGAAATTGGGTTTTTTTCCTTAGCACTCGAAAAATGCACTGCTTTTGCAAACACCAATACACCACTATTCTGAACTGCACTCCTGTTGTCCTGAGCTTTTGTATGAAATGTATAACCATTAATGTCATAACCAGACCATGTTATCACATTTAAACATGGACCACCCACTATCCATTTTAATGTCTCTGATACGTCTGATCTACCAAGCAAAGTCTTTTTAATCAATGACAAAAAAGTTTTGTTGTGCTCATTCAAAATCCACATTTCTTTCTTCTTTGGATGACATTGTTTCAACTCATTAATATGCACTGTGATATACGGTTGAGCATCAGATATGTTATTCAAGATCTATGATTCTAACTTCTTCATCTGTTCAGATGACAATGATTTAACTTTCAAGCCACGAATCCCCTTTCCCTCATTATTAACTCGTTCATGGCGAGATGGAGGCAAACCTATGTGTTGCGCCACAGCCATGTAGCTCGTACAAAACTCTGCTACCTCCTCATAAATATACTTTTCAATAATGGAGGATTCAGGTCGATATATATTTTTCACATACCCCTTTAATATTTTCAAATACCTTTCAAAAGGATACATCCAACGAAGATATACAGGTCCACAAATCTTTATTTCTCGAACCATATGAATCATTAAATTCACCTTTATATCAAAAAAAAGTTGGAGGAAAATACATTTCCAAAGGACAATGTATAAAAATTGCATCCTTTTCCAAAATGTTCAAAGAATTCACATCAATCGCCTTGTTACAAATTGAATTGAAAAAATAACACAACTTCATTATAGTCTTTCTGAAACGAATGGGCAATATTCCACGCAATGCAACTGGTAGAATTTGTTGCATCATGACGTGACAATCATGTGATTTCATACCTATCAACTTCATGTCCTTCAATGAGGCAAAAAGTTTTTACATTTGAAGAATAACCTTGATGCACATTGGTATCATGAAGACACTGACATAAGCTAATTTTCTCCCTCTTCGATAATGTATGACAAGCCGGGGGAAGAAATGTTCATCTTCCTTTAGAAGTGGGAGCTAACTCCAAACGTATTCCCATTGATAATAAGTCTAATATTGCATTCAATCCATATTTAGTCTTTCCTTTAATATCTAACAATGTTACAATCAATTAATCACAGATATTCTTCTCCACGTGCATGACATCAATATTATGATTAACTTCATGATACCTCCAATATGGTAGCTCAAAAAAAATTGACCTTTTCTTCCAAATATATCTATCATTACCAGATTTCTGTGTGTTTCCCAATGTCACGTCAAGGTTTTTCACCCTCTCAAAATACAGATCAGGGGATAATGGTTTTGGAGCAGTATCAAATTCTTGTGAGCCATTGAATGCATTTTTTAGTCTTCTATAAGGGTGTTCCATTGGAAAAAACTTTTGATGACCCATGTACACTGTTTTCCTCCCATGATGCAATTGACAATAGGACGTCTGTTGTTCGCAAATTTGACATGCTTTATGACCTTTAACTCTGTATCCAGACAAATTTCTATACGATGGGAAGTCATTTATAGTGAACAGAAGCACTGCATGCAGTTGAAAATATTCCATTTTATAAGAATCATACACCCTAATACCATCATCCCATAACAGTTTCAAATCATCAATCAACGGTGACAAGTAAACATCAATATCATTACCGGGTTGCTTTGGACCAGAGATCATTGTACTCAACATGACATATTTGCGCTTCATACAAACTTCAGGAGAGAGGTTGTAAATTACCAATAAAACATGCCATGAACTATGTGTGCTACTGAGTGTTCGGTATGGATTCATTCCATCTGTGCACAACCCTAGTCTGAGATTTCTAATTTCATTTCCAAATGTAGAATACTGTGCATCGATTTTCTTCCATTGTGGACAATCAGCTGGATGACATATTTTTTCCATCACATACCCGCTCTTCAGCATGCCATCTTAACCTTTTTGCATCATGTGAATTAGAAAATAAACGTTTGAAACGATTAATTATAGGAAGATACCAAAATACCTTTGTAGGGAGCTTTGTAATCTCTACATCACCCTGTGATTTTTCGTTCACCTTATACCATGATGTCCCAAATTTTGGACACTCTGACAGAAATTCATATTCCTTCCTATATATAATGCAGTCATTCGGACAGGCATGTATTTTCTTGTATCCCAATACCATCAAGCATAATATTTTCTTGGATTTGTAATGTGAATCTGGAAGATCGTTATCTTTTGGAAGAATGTCTATCATCAATTGTAGCAGCTCTGTAAAACTTCTGTCACTCCATCCATGCTTCGCCTTTAGGTTAATCAATCTTAACACCACCGACAAAACCATAAAATCTGTACAAACGGGATATAATGGTTTTTCAACATCACCATATAGATGTGCAACTGTCAGTTCTATCTCAATTTGTTCTGCTACAATATCGCGAATCATTTCTTCAATTTCATCGGAGTTACCATCTTGCGAATCATCATCATCAGTGACATTCCGTCCAGTTTCACCATGCCAAATCCAAGGGTTGTAACTCGGATTAAAACCAAGACATATCAGATGCTCTTTTATCTCTCTACTTTTCAACTTCTTCGTATTCAAACATTTCAGGCATGGACAGAAAAAAATGTCACTACATGGAACATTTCATTTTGAAAATTCCATAAAGGCATCAACACCTTCCTCAAATTCATTTCTCATTCGATGTGCTATAATCCAACTTCGACTCAATATTACCTATAACAAATATCAACAAAAAATATATATTTTTAATATAATACAAATACATGTTTATATGAAAAAAATCATAATTTGAATGTAAAACAATTTAAAATATAAAACAAATCTATAGGTATTTAAAAAAATATGCTAGAATATTATTTTTAAAACAAAATATAGTTAGATATAAAAGTTTTAAATTTCATTGAATCAAAGAAAACCATGATTCCTACATAGATTAATATTGATTTTGGTTTTGATGTTTTAATATATTAGATAAACAACCTATTTTAAATGGCGTACAGACCTTGATATTGGTCTTTATCACCCTTCGGTGTGACTGGAAAAAAGTGGTCTACCAGCATGTTATTATTTTATCAGCAATTCACTCATTCTTGTTTCTGATGATCGTTAATTGCATTGGCAGGCTGAGAGGGCCGCCCAGCGCATCCAACACTGGTCTTCTCAGAATAACAATAGTCCCACTGATTCGGTTTAATCCTTTATTTCTTCTTTTTAATCCCATGTATCATATCTTGTGGGGATTTGATTTTGTACTTGGCCTTCAGCTTTAACGGTTATCAATCAAAATAAAACTAGACTAAAAACTCTGTTTATTTTAGGTTTTCAAAATCCAAAAACGAAAACAAAACAACCATGGACAAAAACTAAATTCCAATTACAGGAAACATGTTCAGAAATTCTAAACACCAAGAATTAACAAATATCAATAACAATAGTGAACAGCCTGGAAATTACAAGACTAAATATGTATATGTATATGATTAACAATAATAATGTGTTTTATATTCTCATGTGAATGTTCTAAATGATATGGTAATTCATATGGTTTAATATCATTGGTAACATGTTTTCGATTCCATTGAGACATAGGTGTGAGAGCCATTGATAATGGAGTAGTGGCCTAATCTCAATCTAGGTCCAACATCCTCAACATATTATTCTAGGGGTATAATTTAGTATGGTTTGTGTTATTTTAACACCACTATATTTATTATAGGTTATTAAATCAAATTATTTTGATTAACTTTTTTTTATTCATCCTTGTATTATTATTTTTTTACTTTTTAGGATATTATAGTTTTATATTCTTATTCATGGTTGGAACATGGTTAGTGAATACCATGAGGTTCTACCTAGGAAACATTTTACATTTGTTTACAAATATAATGGAGGAAATATATTTTGTACAAACCATACTTATTTATCATGAAATCACACAACATGATGCATATGCATTTTTTAGGGTTGGTTCTAGGTTTTCCATACTGTGTGGTTAAACCATGGTACTCCTCCAATATCATATAATGTGGATCACATTTATTATTTTAATTTATAAAAAAACAATCCAAGATATGATATAAAAAGTAATTATTATTTATTTTCCTTTTAAGTAACGATGCCCGTCTTTTTTATCTCTTTATTCATCTAGTTTAATGTTCCCTCAACATAGTCTGTTATATCAACAAAATAGTCTGTTATATCAACAAAAAATTCCACGAGATTCAAATAACCATTTGGAATAACAAAATACAAATAACCATTTTCAATACAAATAACCATTTTCAATACAAATAACCATTTGCAAAAACAAAATACAAATAACAATTTGTAAATAACCATTTGCAATAACAAAAAATTCCATGAGATTCAAAAACGAACGAAAAGCACATCAAGAATCGAAACAAAAACGAACGAAATAAATTCGTGGAAGGCTTACTTGAATGTTGCGAGTTGAGATGATAGATCCGAGAGGAGTGAAGAAGATAAAAAATGAAGACAAATTGAGTTTAATGCAGGTTGATCGACGAGCCGATTAGGGTTTACCGCGCGAGAGAAACGAGCCGGCGGACTGTCAATCAAAAAATCGTCAATGACAGTCCACGGGATTTTATTTTTTTAAAAGTTTTATAATGTCAGTTATTATATAACCGACATTTTAAATTATTTTTTAAATTTATAACGTTGGTTATTTTAAAACCGACGTAAAAAACGAGATATCTACACGTTTTTTCCGTCGGTTATTTTATAAATGCCGTAAAAAACCCCCCGGGCTTTGGTTTGTTACGTCAGTTATTTGGAAACCGACGTAAAAAAACCTGATATCTACACGTTTTTTACGTCGGTTTTTTTATAACCGACATAAAAAACCAAAGCCCGGTGGGTTTTTTACGTCCGTTATTTGGAAACCGACATAAAAAACACGATATTGACGCGTTTTTTACGTCGGTTATCTAATAAACGATGTAAAAAACCAAAGCCCGGACACGTTTTTTACGTCGGTTATTTTATAACCGACGTAAAAAACCCCCACGCTTTGTTTTTTACTTCGGTTATTTGATAACCGACGTAAAAACGCCTCGATATCGGGTTTTTTATGTCGTTTTCCAAATAACCGACGTAAAAAAACCCCCCGCATTGGTTTTTTACGTCGGCTATGAGATAAGCGACGTAAAAACACAACAGGCGCGATTTGTAACGTCGGTTATTAAAATAACCGACGTTAAAAATCTACTCGCCGCATTTTTACGTCGGTTATATATAACCAACGTAAAAAATGGTGACGTAAAAAATGATTTCTGCACTAGTGTATAAGTTCATTTTTGGAACCATATACAATTAATCTAACCATAAGATGGACTTATAACTTTTGCTAACCTTTGTTTGAAAGAGATGGAATGACCCATCATTCTATCACGTGATCTTTTAAAACATCACGAATAAAAAATTCACCCTCATTTCATTAAGGGATGAAGTGGAAATTGTTCAATTCATGAACAACAGTGAGATTGTACCAAAATCATGAAAGTATTTATTTTAATTAATCTACTTTAGGGAAATGATCTTGAAAACCAAAAATGTTTTCCTAGTTCCCTTATATCCGATAAATCAGATGGTACCTTAGATCATCACAAATCAATAGCTTTGTGATTTTTGGCTTTTTCATAGCCATGTTCTCTACCACTCTCCATCAGAACATGAGGGTTATATTTTTCTTCCATATCCATATTTTCACCTATGTTATCCTACGTGGAAACCTAGTGATGAGTTAATCTTGGTAACCTTTACATTTCATACTTTAGTTTTTAATGCCATGTTTTGGTATTCCTTTTTATGATGTGGGTTTCTATTAAACAAACTTTCAAGTAGTAAACCATTTATAACCCTGATGAATTTCGAGGGAGAAATTCATTTTAAGGGGGGTAGAATGTAACACCCCTAGATTTTATGAAAAATATTCTTTTAATTTCATTAATTTCTTATGTTGTATGCTACACCATGATTACCTTGCACTATACGCAACACTGTATTAGCTTGCAGAATACGCAACACTATTCTTGGATCTTGTTACACACAATTTTGATAATAGTTATTCTATGCAACATTGAGTATATATATATATATATATATTCAATGTATAAATGAAATATGGTTGTATTCTGTTATACGAAACAATGAAGGATTCTTGCACAACATGAAACCCTAACTTGTCTTTCATTACACGCAATCGCGACCTTCCTCGTTAGCGTGTGTTGTACGCAATACCAGGTTTTACTAAACAATGATATATTATTATAATATTATTATGAACAAGATGTTATGAATAGTATTAAATAAATTTTGAACTTTATAACTCTATTATTCATCTTAGTCATTTTCTAGAACATGGTATAAGAACAAAGTAAATTTTCGGGTAAAATAAGTATTTTTCAAAAAATGCAGTTTTGTCGCCTTTTGATGGTGCACCCACTTTAAATCTAGTTTTTGACATGTTTATAAGTTTAATTTTACAAAATAAAATTCTTCTTTGGAATCAAGAAATAAAAATTTACTTTGGATAAATTTTTCATATTATTCTGGTAACTTTTATATTTTGATGAATAGTAAAAACACGCTATATTTTAATTAAAAACAACTTTTTTCATCGCAATAATTTATATGGTTAAATTATAATATTTAATGGTTTTAAAGTATAAATAGAATATATTTTTACCATTTAATATAATTTATGTCATTATCAATGATTTTACATTAAATTCGTAGGTTAAATCAATTCAATCTTTTGCAATGTTTTAAAGAAAAAACCTGTTTTCTTTCGACAACGGGATTAATTTTAATTTAATTTCTGTAACTTTTGTGTATTTAATTTGGAAAAATTGATTCAATATTTAGAATCAGTGGGTCCAAATTATGTTAATAAGCTACTTTTTATTTTTGGGAATTATGAATAGTAACTACGGTAAATTTTATTTACTATAGTTAAAGGTAAATCAGGTAATTAAGGGTAAATATAATATTATAAAATTTCCCTAACACATGCCGAAATTATATTGGATGTCTGAAAGTATACCCATATAACCTAAGGGTCGGATTAGATTCATTTTATGTACTTTTGACCATGAAAATAATTTAATTATTATTAAATCCAAAGAAAGTGACAACATGTCACTCTCTTAAATATTATAAGTATAATAATTTTAATTTAGTGATAAACATCATAAAACTTCAAACATGAATATTCTACAGAAATATAATAACATTATATACATCATGATAATTTATTTAGAATTTTTAGGGATTAAATAATTGTCATTAATGGTGATACATTAATGATACAGAAATTATTTATTAAGTGGGAAATAAGTAATACAGTTTTTATTGAAATACTAATTCCCATTAAAAGGCCCACAAACCTGACAAAAACTTATTGGTAGTGTATCTATACACCTTAATCATCCAATGACCTAATATATAACCGTTTGAAGCCTTATAAAAGTGATTATGACACTTATATTATTTTATTTTAAATGATGCCAATGTTGTCACCTTCATAATCTAATAAATATAACAATTTAAATATTGATATTTTAATATCATAAATTCTAGTAAAAGTATTATTGTGAACTTTAATAGATTTATCTGCATCATAGGATTTTATTTTAAATTTTTATGCAAAAAATCAGTATATTAAATAATTATTCAAAAATGTTGTAGTTATTATTTTATTAAGAGATAAACCAAATAAATGGTTCTAAAAATAATAAAATAAATATTATATGAACTATTTAATGTGATTAACTAATTTTATAGATACATATGAATTTTTATGAATCTATTAAAGCTTTTAGTTCGAAAATATCCTCAGTATATATTTTATTTAAATTCAAATAAATGAATAGTGTCAAAATTGACACTATTGTTATTTTATAAAAATAAAAAATTATAAAATTGTTTAAAAATCACAAAAATATTTAAAATTTATAATTTTAACTTTATATGGTCAATAATGTTATAAAGTAAACAATTATGGAAAATTCACAACAAATAAGTAATTATTTGTTATAATTTAAAATTTATTAGTTTATTACCACAAATAAACTTAAATAGATTAAATAAGGATAAATAAAAATGATAAGGTTTAAAATAAGATCCAAACATGTCTAAATTTGATTGGTTGATGATATTACAACCCTATACCATCTAATATTCGAATATGAGTCATTTTTGGAGGTTTTTAAGTGGGGATAGATTTTCTATAAATTAATATTTTTGAGAATTCCAAAGGTGCCCCTCTCCTCCCTTATAAAAAGGCACCTCCTCCCTCTCTTCCACACACCACTTTGAGCCTTCAAGCTCGGCCAAACCCTGACAAATTCTCTTATCCAATTCCCTAGAAACATCTTATAGGTCCTGGTATTCTTAAAAGAAAAATTTTAGTAACCTAATAGGAGGTCTCAAAGAGGCGCTTCAAAGAAGAGGTAATTTCCGTTACCGAATCTTTCACCTTTATTTCTTCTTCCACATCTTACTCTTAGGTTGTTTCCTTATGAAGTAATAAAATTAGTATCACTCATATACTGATATGTAATTATATGTATGAAACAACCCTATTTCACCATTTATCCATCCTACGGAAAATGAAATCATCGCGCGTGCGTACGTACGGAATACCGTCTCCACGCCGTGGTGTAATGTATTTTACACCATCACCTTACATGGATGGGTATACTGGTGTAAATAATGACTATATATGATTATTGTAAATTGATACTGATTCTTAAATAACATACATACACTCCAATACAATTCCACGATCACGGGAATGATATCATCGCTCGTGCGTACGTACGAACTACCGTCTCCACGAATGCGATGAGATTCATTTTCCATGATTAACCATTCAAGAATGATTATAAAGTTTATATAATTAATAATAATGAAATATATGGATTAATAATGCTACTATATTTATTTATATATATATATATATGTCATCTATTTAATTTCATTCAACTCAATAAGGAAACGAAAACAACGTTTATGCATACGTACGGCCTACCGTCTCCATGAACGGTGTATTTCTTTCCATTTATCTATCTATTATATATATGTATATTCTTAATATATATTATATATAAATCATATTTTATATTATTTAATTAAGTAATCATGATCTAAGTAATCATATGAATAATTACAAGTCAAAACACGGACGACAAATGAAACGATTTTAACCAAAACGCTCTTTAACAAGGAATTTACAAAAGAACGGGTAATATAATGTCATAAGTGAACCATATATGATATCATAACAATGAATATGATTATGTAATAAGTCAATAACATTATTTAAATCATTATACAGGAGGTTCGGACACTTACGAAGCAAACCGGACCTAAGGTAAGGGATAATTATTCCAATCTCATTCTTATCCGAGATTGTTTACTCGTAAGTATTTACTGGGGGTTATGTTATTTATCCATGTCCATTTGCACTCAAAATGTATTCATAAAATGTTTACATATCAGTATATGAGTAATACGGATGTTATTACTTCATAATGAAACAACTAAAGAAGAAGAAATAGAAGAAGAAATAAAGATGAAAGAATCGGTAATGGACATTACCTCTTCTTTGAAGTGCTTCTTTGAGACCTCCTTTTAGGGCACTAAAATTGATCATTGAAGAAGACCAGGACCTCTAGGATGTTTCTAGGGAAGTGTAGAGGAGAAATTGTCAGGGGTTGGCCGATCTTGAAGGCTCAATGTGGTGTGAGGAAGAGAGGGAGGAGGTGCTCTTTTATAAGGGAGGAGAGGGGCACCTTTGGAATAACTAAAACTATTATTTTATTATAAAGTCAAATTCGGTTTTTAATAGCTCCAAATTGATATATTTTTAAGATAAGGTGGGTAAGGGTCGAAATACTTTTATCCAATAGAATTTATGCAAGTTTAGGTTCCTATTTTAACCTTATCATTTAGATTTATCATTAAGTTAAATAATTTTACTTTTACCGTGTCTTCTTGTGTTCTTATACTATAATGTTAATAAACTTACTATAAGCAGCTAAACGAATCACAAGTTGTTTATTATTAATATAAATAACCGTATCTAAGTCATTTGGCCGAAACATATATTTTTAGGAATAAAATAATAATTAATAATATAATATTTGTTTTAAAAACTATTTTATGTCAATTTTGACACTATTTAGTAATTGATTTTTTTGAAAATCATAACAGAATGATTAGTTCGAAAAAAGTTAATTAAATCAATAATCACATGTCATATTAGCCTATAAAATTAGTGTAATTCATAAAAAGTCTTATATTATATTTATTTGGGTATTTATAACATCAATTATGTCAATATTTCATTAATAAGATAATTACTGCATCATCATTGTGTCATAAATAAATTAACTTAGATAAAGTACAAAAATTACAAATAAAATAGAATTATGTAGGAAATAGTTTTATATTTCTAATGAATATTTATAGTCGAATTTATCTTATGTATAACCCTATATTAAAAATGATTTAGTTATTAAACATTGATTTTAACATTTTTAACCCTTTTTTAAATAAATTAATATTAAATGTCCTAATCCAATACAAGTGGGCCTAAATCGTCGTATGTTATTCCTAAGGTTGTTTTTGGTCAAATTGCACTTATCCAATAGAGTTAGGACATTTTTTAGGGAAATAATAACAACATTTTTACCCTTAATTACCCTATTTACTTTTAACTGTGGTAAATAAAAGTAAAAAAGTTACTATTCACCGAAAATTATTTTCATCTCATTGAACCAAATTTTACTTACTAAAATCAACCGTGTATCTCAAAAATTTTAAATTCCACTCACAGAAGTGGTAAAATTATGTTTTATGAAAAATTCAGTTTTTTAACTACCACTTGGTGGTTTCACTATTCATCAAAAATTGAAAGTTTTCAGAAAAATACCAAAATTTCACCCTAGGCTAATTTCGATATTACAAATCCAAAAATGAAGTCAATTTTGAATAATAAAATTTACAAAATTTCAAAAATTGGTTATTACTATTCATAATGACTAGTTTTAATAATATTTTAAAAGCATATCGTTGTTTAGTGAAACTCGGAATTGCGTACGATGCAAGATATAGAGGAAGGTAGCGATTGCGTGTAAAGAAAGCAAACCAAGTGTTGTGTGTAGTGAAAGATTCTTTTGATGATAACATAAAAGTCTTGGGTGTTACATTCTACCCCCCTTAAAATAAATTTCGCCCTCGAAATTCGTCACTTTGTAACAAACAAATGAGGATACCTCTCCCTCATCATATCCTCAAGCTCCCATGTAGCTTCTTCTAATTGGTGGTTCCTTCATAAAACATTCACCAATCGAGTGGTCTTGTTTCGTAGGACTTTTTCGCTATGATCCAGAATCTCTATCAGCTGTTCTCCATAAGAAAGTTCTTGCTCCAGTGGTACTACTTCTGAGCTGAGTACATGTGAAGGATCAGGTATGTACTTTCTCAGGAGAGATACATGGAACACATCGTGAACTTGAGAGGGATTCGGTGGAAGCCCCAATCGGTAAGATACCTTCCCAACATGATCCAGTATTTCGAAAGGACCGATATATCTAGGGCTCAACTTCCCCTTCTTTCCAAATCTCATGACCCTCTTCCAGGGAGATATTCATAAGAACACTTTATCACCCACCTCAAACTCTAGGTCTTTTCTTTGTCGGCATAACTTTTCTGTCGACTATGAGCTGCTCTTATGGGTTGTTGAATAGATCGGACCTTTTCTGCCATCTCATCAACAAGATCAGGTCCTAATAGCTTTCTTTCCCCAACTTCATCCCATCATTTTGGAGTCCTGCATTTCTTTCCATAGAGAGCTTCAAAAAGAGCCATCCAAATACTAGAGTGAAAGCTAGTATTATAAGAAAATTCCACCAAATCTAGGTGTTGATCCCAACCACCTTGGAAATCTATAGAGCAGGCTCTCAACATATCTTATAGAGTTTGAATTGTTCTCTCAGACAGAACGTCTGTCTGAGGATGATAAGTAGTGCTGAAACTCAACTCTGTATCCAGAGTATGCTGAAGACTTCACCAGAACTTTGAGGTAAACCTCGGATCCCGATTAGATATAATAGAAAGTGGTACTCCATGCAATCTTACCACATCCTTCACATATATCCTAGCAAGCGGATCTACATAGAAATCCTCTCTAATAGCGATGAAGTGTGCATACTTTGTAATATTATCAACTATGACCCAAATAGCATTATTTCATTTGGATGTTTTAGGAAGTCCTGTGACAAAGTCCATAGTGATGTTTTCCCATTTTCATTCGTTTATGGGTAATGGTTGTAACATCCCCTTAGACTTCTGTCTCTCTGCTTTAACTTGCTGACAAACCAATCATCGAGAGACATATTCAACAACATCTCTTTTCATGCCATCCCACCAGAAGTACTCTTTCATGTCCCTAAACATCTTCATGCTTCTAGGATGAATAGAGAATGAAGAACTATGAGCCTCATCCAGCAGCACCTTCTTTAATTCGGGGATGGGAGGAACACAAACCCGATTCCTGAACTATATTATCCCATCACAATCAAGGTTGAATTCAGGAACATTTCTCACCTTCTTTTGTAACTCAACATCTTCTTTCTGTGCCTCTTTAATCTTCACAAGTATAAATGGTTGAACATTCATTTGAGAAAGATACGGTTTTTCCCCTTTCATTATAATTCCAAGATCCATCCTTTGTAAATCCATAAATATTGGATCTTTTGTGATCCTCATCATGGATAAACTGGCATGGTCTTGTCGACTAAATGCATCTGCCACCTTGTTTGCTTTCCCCGGGTGGTAATGAATTGAGCAGTCATAATTCTTAATCTGCTCCAACCATCTTCTTTGGCGCATATTCAGCTCCTTTTTTGTGAAAATATACTTTAATATTTTATGATCAGTATAAATTTCATACCTTTCTCCATAAAGATAATGCCACTAAATCTTTAATGCAAAGATTACCACAGCTAACTCCAAATCACGAGTTGGGTAATTTTGATCATGTATTTTCAACTGTCGTGAGGCATAATCTATCACCATATCATTTGGATAAGAACAGACCCCAATCCCTTCTTGGATGCATCACTGTAGATCACAAACCTTTCTCTACTACAAGGCAGTGTGAGCACAGGTGCACTGGATAACCTTCTTTTCAACTCCTTGAAATTCTCTTCACATTCCTCCGTCCAGACAAACTTAACTCCTTTCTGATTCAACTTGGTGAGTGGATTAGATAATCGTGAAAAATCTTTCACAAAACGTCGATAATATCAATCCAAACCAAGAAAAATTCGGATCTCAGTTACTGTTGTTGGTCTCGACCATTGTTCGATAACCTCTATATCTTTCTTCTTAACAAACAGAACAAGTGCTCCCCAAGGTGACGCACTAGGGCGTATGAACCCCTTATCAAGATTCTCTTGGAATTGCTTCTTCAATTCTTGCAACTCAATTGTGTCCATTCTATAAGGTGTTTTTGAAATAGTCAAAGCACCCGATACGAGTTCTATTGAAAACTAAACTTCATGATTTGGTGGAAGACCCAGCAATTCCTCCAGAAAGACATCGTAAAACTCCCGTACAATGGGCATATTCTTAATCATGAGTTTCTCACCAACCATTTGAGATAAATAACCTTCATTTAGTGGAATCAAGACCCATAAGATGGAAGAAATTTCCACTGTAAGGTTATGTTCATCCTTGCATCGATATACGATCATAGGTTGATCTGGAATATGAAATGTGACATCCCTTCATTGGAAATTGATATGAGCTCCATGTAGAGAAAGCCAATCCATGCCAAGAATCACACCAAATTCCACTATAGGAAGGATCCCAAGATTTGCAGGAAGCAGTTTCCCAGAAACTTCAATTGGAGAAGAATTATAAACTTTTGATGTGAATGTTGTGACATTAGGGGTTGTCACAACTAACTCAACATCTAATTGTTGAGGTAATAGGGTGAAACCCTTAGAAAATTATTCAGAAATAAAGGAGTGGGTGCATCCAGAATCAAATAAAACATTTGCTACATTAGAGTGGATGGTAACTGTACATTTCACCACATCGTTATCGTACTCCACATCGCTGATAGAAATTGCATGTGACTTTCCTTTGACTTTAGCCTTAAGAGTTTGTTGACATAGACCATCATCATCAACCCATGGATTTGGGCATTGATTGGCATAATGCCCCATCTCCTTTCACTTGAAACATTGAAGTGTAGTAGGTTCATTCTGTGTATCCCTTCCTTTGTTTGCATCATTAGACATCTTCTTCCCATCATTGCGGCATTCAAATTCCCTATCACCTTCCTTTCCACATTTGAATCATTTACTTATCCCTTTAAGACAACTCCCTCCATGTTTCTTTCCACACTATGAGGATAAGGTAAATCTTATCTTTTTTTCAGTGTGCTCTTTAGATTTTCCTTTGAATTCTATTTTCCTCTTCTTATCAAACCCATATGACTGATGGGTTACTCCAATCTCCATCTCAATTTGGAGATCACATCGAACGATTTCCTCATAGCTATTGAAGTCCCTTATGGCTAACGCCCTTTGAAGACATGGTTTTAAGCCACTAAAGAATCGATCGATTTTACTCTCAGGTTGGATAATAATACCATAAGTGTACCGTGCAAGTCTTGTAAAATTTTCTTTATAGGTACCAACAGATTCATCGTCCTTTTGCTTCAGTTGAAGAAACTCTTTCTCCATCTTTTTTCAGAGAATACGAGGGAAGTACTTATTGAAAAATATGTTCTTGAACTCGTCCCATTACATGGACTCAATTTCATATCTTTGCCTCATATTCTTGATAAGATTCCACCATTGATCAACATCACCTTACAAATGATACACTGCTAAGATGACTTTATAATGTTCAGAACATTGAAGAACTAAAAATATCTTTTAAGTATTACTGATCCATTGTTTAGAAACTAATGGATCAGTAGACCCGCTGAATGAAGGTGGACGCTGCCTCATGAAGGATTCAACAAAATTTTGCTCCTTCCTTTGCTCGTTTGGAAGTCCTGCATGATTCATAGCTTGAGAAAGTTGTGTGAGCATGGATACAAGATTTTTCCTTCCAGATCCCATAACGTTTGGTTGCTCAGGGGGACAATCATTGCATTGCCTGTCGCATTCCGCATTAACACGGTTCCTTCGGGTTAGAGCCATTGGCTAAAACCAGGAAGAATAGTGTGAGTAATACTAATTATAATAGGAAAACCAGATAATCAAGAATAAAATTTCACACTTAAGGTCTTATCCTAGGTTATTCATGGCCATTTCTAAAACTCTAAGATTCTATTCTATGCTTAGACTTATCCTTAGGGTTCTTACTAAGGATTTCATATCATAGTTTCGAAAGGTTGACTATACCTTTCCTCTAATACCAACTGTAGAGACCCGAAGCTTGACATACATGGAAATTACATTACTTTTTCGGAATACTTAATACATAACAGAAACAGAAACACAAGGATCATAATAGTTTAGTGTCTTTGGAAACTCGGAGTAAAATCTTCTAATCGTGGTGAAAGATCTTCAACATCTCCCAGTAAAGATCTTCCCCTTTTTTTTCTTACCTAAAACATTTCTTTATATCCTGGGGAAAATAAAACATAAAAGGGGTGAGCTCAAATGCACATTAAGGGTAAGCATGGACAAAATAAAACATACTATATACATTTGAACATAAAAACATGAACATAATGTTTAAACATCAAAAGCTTGAGCAATGACATAAAACATGGAAGTACGTAAGGCATAGATCATAAAGAAACATTATGAATGATAAAATAGCATGGGAATAAAACATTTAATTGTAAAAACCATTAAGCACATGATATTATTTCCATATTAGCCAAGGCATTGCTGCCAAGACCATCTTAGTGGACAAAGTCCCTTTCTAAATCGAGTTCACTCCTCATTCCAGTCCTGTATTACTGAACCGGTTTAACATTCTGTTCCAGCCATGTCTATCTCATGAGATATAAATCATTACCCAATGCATTGGAGAGATATATAGGTCCCACGCATCTCATAATGAAATCATTCTTACTTGTTCAATAAAATAATCTTAAAACATTCATCATAACCCAAAGAATAGAATGGGTTTCATAAACATCATACCATCATTTCAAAATACATATAAAAAACGGACATTTCATCATAAGAAAAGTAAACCATTTAAATTATAGTGACATTAAACTTAAAACATACACATATGACATAATTTCATCTTATATGGTAAATGGTTTTGATAAAACATTTGAAATGAATTCTTGAGAAAAATATCATTTCTTCTTCAAAATCAATTTCTTTTCACAAAACGTCATGCTTTTTTAAAAGGAAGATATTTTTTTGAAAATAGTCATGAAATATTTTGAAGGAAGCTTCATGCAAATAAGGCTTTATAAAACTGTAAAAATTTGTTCGTGCCATAGAAGTTAAAAAAACATTCTTCTCGTACTTTTACTGGAAAAGTCAAAAAGTACCTCATAATAGAAAGGTTCCATACATTCCATGTAGTAGAATTCAAAAATGGGTAAAAATGAATTTAAACACACATGAAAACACTTTTATAAAACATGGACATGGATGATAGAAATAACCCCAGTAAATACTGAAAAATAAGCAATCTCAGATAAAAATGAGATTTGCAAAATTAGCCCTTACCTTATGTCCGATATGCTTCCTATGTATCCGAAACTCTTGTATAATGATTTAAATAATGTCATTGACTTATTACAGAATCATATTCATTGTTATGATATCATATATGGTTTACTTATGACTTTATATTACACGTTCTTTTTGTAAATTCCAAGTTAAAGAGTGTTTTGGGTAAAATCGTTTCATTTGTCGTCGGTGTTTTGACTTGTAATTATTCATATGATTACGTAGATCATGATTACTTAATTATAGAATATAAAATATGATTTATATATAATATATATTCAGAATATACATATATATAGTAGATCGATAAATGGAAAGAAATACACCGTTCATGGAGACGGTAGGCTGTACGTACGTATGAACGATGTTTTCGTTTCCTTATTGAGTTGAATAGAATTAAGTAGATGACATACATATATATATATATACATAAATACAGTAGCTTTTTAATGACATATATTTCATTATTATTACTTATATATACTTTATAATCATTCTTAAATGGTTAACTTGGAGAATGAATCCCATCGCGTCATGGATACGGTAGTCCGTACGTACGCACGAGTGATGATATCATTCCCATAATTATTGAATTGAATTGGATAAGATGATACAATATATAATAATCATTATTATGTTATAATAACTTTGTATACTTATTCTTTACACCATTATACCCATCCATGTAAGGTGGTGTTGGAAAAACAAATTACACCACGGCGTGGAGACGGTATTCCGTACGTATGCACGCGCAGTGATTTCGTTTTCCGTAGGATGGATAGATGGTGAAATAGGGTTGTTTCATACTTATAATAACATATCAGTATATGATTGATACTGATGTTATTATTTCATAATGAAACAACTAAAGAAGAAGAAGTTGAAGAAGAAATAAAGTTGAAAGAATCGGTAACGAACATTACCTCTTCTTTGAAGCGCCTCTTTGAGACCTCCACTTAGGGCACTAAAATTGGTCTTTGAAGAAGACCAGGACCTCTAGGATGTTTCTAGGGAAGTGGAGAAGAGAATATGGCAGGGTTTGGCCGAGCTTGAAGGCTCAAATTGGTGTGAGGAAGGGAGTGAGGAGGTTCCCTTTTATAAGGGAGGAGAGGGGCACCTTTGGAAATCTTAAAACTATTAATTTATAATAAATCTAACCCCACTTAAAAACCACCAAAAATGACTCATATTCGAATATTAGATGAGATATGGTTGTAATATCATCAACCAATAAAATTTAGACATGTTAGGAATTTATTTGCAACATTATCAACTTGATTTATCCTTATTTAATCAATTTAATTTTATTTGTGATAATAACATTCTAAATTTTAAATACAACAATAATTACTTATTTGTTGTGAATTTTCCATAATTGTATACTTTATAAAATTTTATACAATATAAATTTAAATTTTTAATTTTTAATTTTTTTTGTGATTTTTAAACAATTTTATAATATGTTAGTTTTATAAAATAACAATAGTGTCAATTTTGACACTATTCATTTATTTGAATTTAAATAAAATATATACAGAAGATATGTTCGAACTAGAATATTTAATAGATTCATAAAAGGTCATATGTGTCTAGAAAATTGGTGGATAACATTAAATGGTTCATATAATATTTATTTTATTATTTTTAAAACCATTTATTTGGTTTACCTCTTAATAAAATAATTACTACAACATTTGTGTATAATTATTTAATATGCTTATTTATTGCATAAAAATTAAAAATAAAATCTTATAATGAATATAGATATATTAAATTTCACAATAATACTTTTACTCGAATTTATCATCTTAAAATCACAATAGTTAAATTTTTATATTTATTAAATTATAAAGGTGACAACTTTGGAATCATTTAAAATAAAATAATAAAAGTGTCATAATCATCTTAATAAGGATCCAAATGGTCCAAACATCGGCCGGTGGATGATTAGGGTTTATATATACACTAATAATAAGTTTTTTTCAGATTTTTGTGTCTTTTGATATGTATTAATACTTCAATAAAAAACTATATTATTGATTTTTCACTAAATAAATAATTTCTGCATCATTAATGTATCACCATTAATGACAATTATTTAATCCCTAAAAATTCTAAATAAATTATCATGATGTAGATAATTTTATTAGATTTCTGGATACTATTCATGTTTGATGTTTTATGATGTTTATCACTAAATTAAAATTATTATACTTATAAGATTTAAGAGAGTGACATGTTGTCACTTTCTTTGGTTTTAATAAAAATTAAATTATTTTCATGTCAAAAGTCCATAAAATGAATCTAATCCAACTCTTAGATTATATGGGTCGACTTTTATCCATCCAAATTTTTTTTCCATGTGTTAGGGTAATTTTATAATCTTATATTTACCCTTAATTACCCGTTTTACTTTTAACTATGGCAAATAAAATTTACCGTAGTTACTGTTCATAATGCACAAAAATAAAAAGTAGATTATTAACATAATTTGGACCCATGGATTCCAAATATGGAATCCATTTTTCCAAATTCAATACACAAAAGTTGCTGAAATTAAATTAAAGTTAATCCCGTTGTTGAAAGAAAACGAGTTTTTGTTTAAAACATTGCAAAAGATTAAATTGATTTAACCTACGGATTCAAGGTAAAATCAATGCTAATGACATACATTATATTAAATGGTAAAAATATATTCTATTTATACTTTAAAACCATTCAGAATTATAATTTAACCATATAAAATAATATGATAAAAATAGTTGTTTTTAATTAAAATATAGCGTGTTTTTACAATTCATTAAAATATGAAAGTTTTCAGAAAAATATCAAAACTTTATCCAATGTAATGTTTTATCTCCTGATTCAAAAGAAGAAGTTTATTTTGTAAAATTTAACTTATAAACATGTCAAAAACTAGATTTAAAGTGGGTGTGCCATCTAAAGGCGGCAAAACTGCATTTTTTTGAAAAATACTTATTTTACCCAAAAAATTTATTTTGTTCTTATAACATGTTCTAGAAAATTTGTAAGATGAATAATAATGTTATAAAATTCAAAATTTAGTTAATAATATTCATAACATATAGTTCATAATAATATTATAATAATATATCGTCGTTTCGTAAAACCTGGTATTGAGTACAACACACTCTATCGACGAAGGTCATGATTGCGTGTAATGTAAGCCAAGTCAGGGTTGCGTGTTGTGAAAGAATCCTTCAATGTTTCATATAATAGAATCCAACCATATTTCAATTATACATTGAATATATATATATATATATATATATATATATACTCAATGTTGCGTAGAATAACTATTATCAAAATTGTGTGTAACACGATCCAAGAATAGTGTTGCGTATACTGCATGCTAATACGGTGTTGCGTATGGCACAAGGTAATCTTGGTGTAGCATACAACACAAGACATTAATGAAATTAAAAGAATATTTTTCATAAAATCTTTGGGTGTTACATTCTACCCCCCTTAAAATGAATTTCACCCTCGAAATTTGTTGGGGTTATAAATGGTTTACTACTCGAAAGATTGTTTAATAGAAACCCACATCATAAAAAGGAATACCAAAACATGACATTAAAAACTAAAGTATGAAATGTAACAGTTACCGAAATTAACTCATCATTGGGTTTCTATGTAGGAGAACACAGGTGGAAATACAAATATGGAAGAAAAATCTAACCATCAAGTTGTGATGGAGAGTGGTAGAGAACATGGCTATAAAAAATCCATCAATCACAAAGCCATAGATTTGTGATAATCTAAGGTACCATCTGATTCATCAGATATAAGGGCAATAGGACAACATTTTTGGTTTTCAAGATCATTTCCCTAAAGTTGATGAAATTGGAAATATAAGAAATACTTTCGTGATTTTGGTACAGTCTCACTATTGTTCATTTTTTGGACAATTTCCACTTCATCTCTTAAAGAAATGAAGTTGAATTTGTCATTCGTGGAGTGTTAGTAGCTCATGTGATAGAATGATGGGTCATTACATTCTGTCTTAAACAAAAGGTTATAAAAGTTATCAAAAATACATAAGTCCGTCTATAGTGAGATTAATCATATATGGTTCCTAAAATGGACTTATACTTCATATATCATACTGCTTAATATAATAAAACTAGTTTCTACTAAACAGGGACTTTCTGTAGGCCAGTTTTAGGCAATAAAGGCCAGTCGCACTTCGGTTGTGGGTTCGATTCCCACAGCCTTGTCCGACACGATGGGCTGTTGCCCATCCTGCAGGTTTTCCTTTTTCTAAAACTACATTACTATAACATCCCATCAATAATTTCAAAAAGAAGTTCTATCCTTAAACAATACTAACTTATGTCCAACATAATCCATTCTAATCTTTAGACATATCTAAAATACTTCGGTCCATTATCATAGTTTAAAAAAATGATTACTTGAAATTTCATCAACCAAGCATGTGAATACCATCATTTATCCCCCCTATATCTTGTTGGTCACATTCCAATCATGTGAATACCTTAATCATATATTCTCTTGAAAAATGAATACCCATTAAACCTTAGTGAAAACATGAATGCTGTCAAAATTAAACTCTTTCCACATACAAAAATCCAAAAATTCTATATACTCAAACCGTGACATAACCTTCTCCTTATATCAGTCATGATCTCATTAATACTATTAAACATTTAATTTTCTCCTAATCCCTTCATTATGCGCATATCATCTACATTCCAAAAATATCTGAATAACCTTTCATGGATACTGGTACCATTAATCATACACTTTCAAAACTCAAGGAAAGACCACAGTGTAACAATCCTTAGATGTCTCTTTATTCCATAGTACCATGAGATTACTTATACAACATTACACTTGGTAAACATGTAATCATTCCACTACCTTATTAAACCATTGACCGAGCTTCAACAATTATTTCATATCACATATCATTTGTAGTCTCTGCATCATCATCAATATAAATACTTCCCATACGACCATACAGATTCTCTTCACGAGACTTTCCCTTAGGGAATTGGTTTGCATAATGCCCGTACATTCCACATTTAAAACATTTAACCATTGTTGATGTCGTAGCAATACCATTATCCTCATCCATGGTGTTAACTGAAAGTTTTCCTTTGGACTTACTGGCTTTGTGTCCTTCTTTTCCACACCCAAAGAATCTTCAAGTTCCTTTGAAACATTCTCCTTGATGCCTCTTCCAACATGATTTACATAGGGTAAATTGAACTTTCTTTCCTCTATGATCATCATGAAACTCAATCTTTCTCTTATTAGTCAAGTTAGGAAACTTACCAAATTTGAGTTTATTGATCATATTATGAGATTGCTGATTCAGCATAATAATGATGTTTGGAATTCCAAATCCCATTTCATTTGTTTTCTCAAGAAGAATATCATTCCATTGTCCGTCATATCCTCCATTATCGTGAATATTCCTGTTTCCAGCCATTTTCTAAAACCCAAAAAGAATAGTGTGAGAGACAAAAATCATGCTAGGGAAAACAACATAGTAAAGGGGGAGTAACCTCAATATCTAACATCTTAGGTTAAATTATAAGATCGTTACCATATTTCTAGGACTATATCCTATACGTATACTTATCCGTAGGGACATCCCTAGACATACCTTAGAAATATCTCTAGGGATCTCACTAACGTTTTCGCATCCTAGTTTCCAAAGGATGACTAAACCTTTCCTCTGATACCAACTGTAGAGACCCAAAGCTTGACGTACATGGACATTACATTACTTTAGCGGAATACATAGTACATAACAAAAACAGACACACAAGGACCGTAATAGTTTAGTGCCTTTGGAAACTTGGAACATAATCTTCTAATCGTGGTGAAAGATCTTCAACATCTCCCATAATGATCTTCCCCTTTTTTGCTTACCTGAAACCTTTCTTTATATCCTGGGGAAAAGAAAACATGAAAAAGGGTGAGCTCAAATTCTCAGTAAGGGTAACCATGGATAAAATAAAACATACCATATACATTTGAACATAAAAACATGAACATAATGTTTAAACATCAAAAGCTTGAGAAATGACATAAAACATGGAAGTGCGTAAGGCATATATCATAAAGAAATATTAAGAATGATAAAATAGCATGGGAATAAAACATGTAATTGTGGAAACCATTAATCAAATGATATTATTTCCATAGTAGCCAAGGCATCGCTGCCAAGACCATCTTAGTGGAAAAAGTCCCTTTCGGAATCGAGTTCACTCCTCGTTCCAGTCCTGTATTACTGAACCAGTTTAACTTTTCATTCAAGCCATGTCTATCTCATGAGATATATATCTTTACCCAATGCATTGGAGGGAGATATAGGTCCCACCCATCTCATAATAAAATCATTCTTACTTGTGCCACAAAATAAACATACATCATTTATAAAAACCCAATAAATAAAATGGGTTTCATAAACATCATCCCATCATTATATAATACATATAAAAGAAATGGATATCATTTCATAATAAGAAAATTGAAACCATGTAAATCATAGATACATTATACTTGAAACATACACATATGAAATATTGTTATCTTAGATGAAAACTTGTTTTTGATAAAACACTTGAAATGAATTCTTGAGGAAAATATCCTTTCTTCTTCAAAATCATTTTCTTTTCAGAAAATTCCATGCAATTTTTAAAATAATAGGATTTTGTTTAAAATAGTCATGAAATATTTTGGAGGAAGCTTCATGAGAATAAGGCTTTATAAAACCATAAAAATCCTTTCATGCCGTATACGTTAAAAAACATTCTTCTCGTACTTTTGTCAGAAAAGTAAAAAAAGTAACTAGTAACATAAACAAAAGAATGATTCCTTACATACCATGTAGTAAAAGTAAAAAAGGGGTAAAAAGGACTTTAAACATAAATAAATACACTTTTATAAAACATGGACATGGATGATAGAAATAACCCCAGTAAATACTTACGAATAAGCAATCTCGGATAAAAATTAGATTTGCACAATTTTCCCTTACCTTTGGTCCGATATGCTTTGTATGTATCCGAACCTCCTGTATAATGATTTAAATAATGTCATTGACTTATTACAGAATCCTATTCATTGTTATGATGTCATATATGGTTTACTTATGACTTTATATTACCCGTTCTTTTGTAAATTCCATGTTAAATAGTGTTTTGGGTAAAATCGTTTCATTTGTCATCTGTGTTTTGACTTGTGATTATTCATGTGATTACTTAGATCATGATTAAATAATTCCATAATATAAAACATGATTTATATATAATATATATTCAGAATATACATATATATTTTAGATCGATAAATGGAAAGAAAGACACCGTTCATGGAGATGGTAGGCCGTATGTACGTATGAACGCTGTTTTCATTTCCTTATTGAGTTGAATGGAATTAAGTAGATGACATACACATATATATATACATAAATACAGTAGCTTTTTAGTGTCATATATTTCATTATTATTGCTTATATATAGTTTATAATCATTCTTAAATAGTTAACATGGAGAATGAATCTCATCGCGTCGTGGAGATGGTAGTTCGTACGTACGCACGAGCGATGATATCGTTCCCATAATTATTGAATTGAATTGGATAGGATGATACAATATATCATAATCAGTATAATTTTATAATAACTGTGTATTGTTATTCTTTACACCATTATACCCATCCATGTAAGGTGGTGTTGGAAAAACAAATTACATCACAGCGTGGACACGGTATTCCGTACGTACGCATGCGCGGTGATTTCGTTTTTCGTAGGATGGATAGATGATGAAATAGGGTTGTTTCATACTTATAATAACATATCATTATATGAGTGATACTGATGGTGTTATTTCATAATGAAACAACTAAAGAAGAAGAAGTAGAAGAAGAAATAAAGTTGAAGGAATCGGTAACGGACATTACCTCTTCTTCGAAGCACCTCTTTGAGACCTCTAATTAGGGCACTAAATTTGGTCTTTGAAGAAGACCTGGACCTCTATAATGTTTCTAGGGAAGTGTAGAAGAGAATTTGTCAGGGTTTGGACGAGCATGAAGGCTCAAATTGGTGTGAGGAAGGGAGGGAGGATGTGCCCTTTTATAAGGGAGGAGAGGGGCACCTTTGGAAATCTTAAAAATATTAATTTATAATAAATATAACCCCATTGAAAACATCGAAAAATTACTCATATTACAATATTAGATGATATAGGGTTGTAATCTCATCAACCAAAAAATTTTAGACATGTTAGGAATTTATTTTAAACATTATCAACTTTATTTATCCTTATTTAATCATTTTAATTTTATTTGTGGTAATAACATTCTAAATTTTAAATTATAACAAATAATTACTTATTTGTTGTGAATTGTCCATAATTGGATACTTTATAACTTTTTATACCATACAAATTTAAATTTGTAATTTTTAAATATTTTTTGTGATTTTTAAACAATTTTATAATATGTTATTTTTATAAAATAACAATAGTGTCAATTTTGACACTATTCATTTATTTGAATTTAAATAAAATATATACAGAAGATATGTTCCAACTAAAATCTTTAATAGATTCATAAAAGGTCATATGTATCTAGAAAAGTAGTGGAGAACATTAAATAGTTCATATAATATTTATTTTATTATTTTTAAAACCATTTATTTGGTTTGTCTCTTAATAAAATAATTACTACAACATTTTTGTATAATTATTTAATATACTTATTTGTTGCATACAAATTAAAAATAAAATCCTATAATGAAGCTAAATCTATTACCTTTTACAATAATACTTTTAATCTTAAAATCACTATAGATAAAGTGTTATATTTATTAGATTATGAAGGTGACAACTTTGGCATCATTTAAAATAAAATAATATAAGTGTCATAATCATCTTAATAAGGATCCAAATGGTCCGAAATTTGGCACGTGGATGATTAGGTTTTATATATACACTAATTATAAGTTTTTTTCAGATTTGTGGGCCTTTTTATATGTAATAATATTTCAATAAAAACTATATTATTGATTTTCCACTAAATAAAAAATTTCTGCATCATTAATGTATCACCATTACTGAAAATTATTTACTCCCTAAAAATTCTAAATAAATTATCATGATGTTGATAATTTTATTATATTTCTGTATACTATTAATGTTTGAAGTTTTATGATGTTTATCACTAAATTAAAATTATTTTACTTATAAGATTTAAGAGAGTGACATGTTGTCACTTTCTTTGGTTTTAATAATAATTAAATTATTTTCATGGTCAAAAGTCCATAAAATGAATCTAATCCGACCCTTAGATGATATGGGTCGACTTTTATCCATCCAATAATATTTTTTAATGTGTTAGGGTAATTTTATAATCTTATATTTACCCTTAATTACCAGTTTTACCTTTAATTATGGTAAATAAAATTTACCGTAGTTACTATTCATAATGCCCAAAAATAATAAGTAGATTGTTAAAAAACTTTTGACCCACTTATTCCAAATATGGAATCCATTTTTTCAAATTCAATACAAAAAAGTTGCAGAAATTGAATTAAAATTAATCCCATTGTCGAAAGAAAATGGGGTTTTGATTAAAACATTGCAAAAGATTGAATTGATTTAACCTACAGATTTAAGGTAAAATCAATGCTAATGACATAAATTATATTAAATGGTAAAAATATATTCTATTTATACTTTAAAACCATTCAATATTATAATTTAACCATATAAACTAATATGATAAAAAAGTAGTTTTTAATTAAAATATAGCGTGTTTTTACTATTCATTAAAATATGAAAGTTTTCAGAAAAATATCAAAACATTATCCAATGTAAAGTTTTATATCCTGATTCAAAAGAAGAAGTTTATTTTGTAAAATTGAACTTATATACATGTCAAAAACTAGATTTAAAGTGGGTGTGCCATCTAAAGGCGGCAAAACTACATTTTTTGAAAAATACTTATTTTTCCCGAAAAAATTATTTTGTTCTTATACCATGTTCTAGAAAATGTGTATGATGAATACTAATGTTATAAAATTCAAAATTTAGTTAATACTATTAATAACGGCTAGTTCATAATAATATTATAATAATATATCACTGTTTCGTAAAACCCAGTATTGCGTACAACACACGCTATCAAGGAAGGTCGCGATTGCGTGTAATGCAAGCCAAGTCAGGGTTGCGTGTTGTGAAAGAATCCTTCGTTGTTTCATATAACAGAATCCAACCATATTTAATTTATACATTGAATATATATATATATATATATATACTCAATGTTGCGTAGAATAACTATTATCAAAATTGTGTGTAACACGATCCATGAATAGTGTTGCGTATACTGCAAGATAATACGGTGTTGCGTATGGCACAAGGTAATATTGGTGTAGCATACAACACAAGACATTAATGAAATTAAAAGAATAATTTTCATAAAATCTTGGGGTGTTACATTCTACCCCCCTTAAAATGAATTTCTCCCTCGAAATTCGTTGGGGTTATAAATGGTTTACTACTCGAATGTTTGTTTAATAGAAACTCACATCGTAAAAAGGAATACCAAAACTTGGAATAAAAAACTAAAGTATGAAATGTAACAGTTACCCAAATTAACTCATCACTGGGTTTCCACGTAGGAGAATATAGGTGAAAATATGGATATGGAAGAAAAATATAACCATCAAGTTCTGATGGAGAGTGGTTGAGAACATGGCTATGAAAAATACATCAATCAAAAAGCCATATATTTGTGATGATCTATGGTACCATCTGATTCATCAGATATAAGGGAAATAGGACAACATTTTTGGTTTTCAAGATCATTTCCCTAAAGTTGATGAATTAAAAGAAATACTTGCATGATTTTAGTACAATCTCACTTTTGTTTGTGAATTGAACAATTTCCACTTCATCCCTTAATGAAATAAGGTTGATTTTTTTATTCCTGATGTGTTAGCAGATCATGTGATAGAATGATGGGTCATTCCATCTCTTTCAAACAAAAGGTTAGAAAAAGTTATAAGTCCATCTTATGGTTAGATTAATCATATATGGTTCCAAAAATGAACTTATACTTCATATATCATACCACTTAATAAAATAAAACTAGTTTCTACTAACCAGGGACTTCCTGTAGGACAGTGGTAGGCGATAAAGGCCAGTCGCACTTCGGTTGTGGGTTCGATTCCCACGGCCTTGTCCGACGCGATGGGCTGTCGCCCGTCCTACAGGTTGTCCTTTTTCTAAAACTATATTACTATAACATCCCATCAATAATATCGAAAAAACTTCTATCCTTAAACAATACTAACTTATGTCCAACATAATCCATTCCAATCTTTAGGCTTATCCATAATACTGCAGTCCACTCTCATAATATAGTGAAAACTATTACCAGAGATTTAATACCATCGTTGATCCCCATATATCATAAGAAATGTCTTTTTGGTGACATTCCAAACATTCGAAGGCCTTAATCATGTATTCTCTTGAAAAATGAATACCCATTGAACCTTAGTGAAAACATGAATGCAGTTAGATTTCTCTTCCATATCCATATTTTCACCTATGTTGAAACCTTGTGATTAGTTTATTTGGGTAACCATTACGTTTCATACTTTTGTTTCTAAAGATTGGTTTTGGTATTCCTTTTTACGAAGTGAGTTTCTATTAAATAAACTATCAAGTAGTAAACCATTTATAACCCTGATGAATTTCGAGGGAGAAATTAATTTTAAGGGGGGTAGAATGTAACACCCCGAGATTTTATGAAAAATATTCTTTTTAATTAAATTAATATCTTGTGTTGTATGATACACCAAAAGGAGCTTGCACAACACGCATCCTTGAATTGCCTCTCATTACACGCAATCGCGACCTTTCTCGATAGCATGTGTAGTACGCAATACCGAGTTTCACTAAACAACGATATGCTATTAAAATATTATTAAAACTAGCCGTTATGAATAGTAATAACCACTTTTTAAAATTTTGTAAATTTTATTTTTCAAAATGGACTTCATTTTTGGATTCGGAATATCAAAATTAGCTTACAGTAAAATTTTGGTACTTTTCGGAGAACTTTCATATTATGATGAATAGTGAAAATTACTAAATTTTAATCAAAAACAACATTTTTAATCAAAATAATTAATATTGATAAATTATTAATTTTATTATTTTTAATGAATACTTAGAATTATTTTTTACAATTTAATACAATGTTGGTCATTGGATGTAATTTTACATTTAAACCAGACATAAACAAGTGTCAATCTTTTGATAGTTATTATCTCTTAAGAACACGCTATTTGTTTTGAAGACGGTAATTAATTTTTAAATTAATTAATGAAACTGATATTTTTTGAATTTGGTAAAATAGACATCATTTTTGAGTTCATAATATCAAATATAGCTTAGGCCTAATTTTTGTTATTTTTCTGGAAACTTTATTTTTTTGATGAATAGTAAAACCACTAAGTGGTAGTTAAAAAAATGAATTTTTCATAAAACTTAATTTTACCACTTTTGTGACTAGAATTGAAAAAAATCCGAGAGACACGGTTGATGTCAGTAAGTAAAATGTGGTTCAATGAGATGAAAATAATTTTTGGTGAATAGTAACTTTTTACTTTTTTTACCACGGTTAAAAGTAAATAGGATAATTAAGGGTAAAAATGATATTATTATTACCCTAACACATGTCATAATTCTATTGGATAAGTGTAATTCGACGAAAAACAACCTTAGGAATAAAATATGACCATTTAGGCCAACTTGAATTAGATTAGGACATTTATTATTATTTAATTCAAAGAAGAGTTAAAAGAGTTAAAATCAAAGTTTATTTACTAAAACATTTTTAATATACGGTTATACATAAGATAAATTCGATTGTAAATATTTATTTGAAATATAATAAAATTTCATACATAATGATATTTTATTTATATTTTTTAGACATTAAATAATTTAATTTATTAATGACACAATGATGATGCAGTAATTACCATAATAGTGAAACAATTAGAATAAATGATATTATAAATACCCAAATAAATATACTTTGAGACTTTTTATGAATTAAAATAATTTTATATGTTACTATGACATGTTAGGATTGATTTAATTAACTTTGGTCCAAGTAATCATTATGTTATGAGTTTGAAAAAAATCAACTATTGAATAGTGTCAAAATTGACATAAAATAGTTTTTAAAACAAATATTATATTATTGATTGTTATATTATTTATAAAAATCTATGGTTCGGCCACTATACTTATATCATAATAGGTGTATCATTAATGGACCACTTGGGGGTCTCTTGGATGTATATGGTATGTTTATTAACTATATAATATAAAAATACAAAGTGACATGGTAAATGTCCATCTAAATAACTAAGAGTTAAAACTAAACGATAAGGTTAATATAATGACCTAAACTTGTCTAACTTCTATTGGATGGGAGGATTGCGACCCATCCCCGCCTTAGATTAGAGATAACTCAATTTGGAGATATTAAAAACTGAATATGACTTTATAATAAAATAATAATTTTAGGTTTTCCAAAGGTGCCCCTCTCCTCCCTTATAAAAGGGCACCTCCTCCCTCTCTTCCTCACACCACATTGAGTCTTCAAGCTCTGCCAAAACCTGAAAAATTCCCTTCTCCACTTCCCTAGAAACATCCTAGATGTCCTGGTCTTCTTCAAAGACCAATCTTAGTGCCCTAATAAGAGGACTCAAATAGGCGCTTCAAAGAAGAGGTAATGTCCGTTACCGATTCTTTCATCTTTATTTCTTCTTACACTTCTTCTTTTTAGGTTGTTTCATTATAAAGTAATAACATCAGTATCACTAATATAATTATATGTTATTATAAGTAGGAAACAACCCTATTTCACCATCTATCCATCCTACGGAAAATGAAATCACCGTGTGTGCGTACGTACAGAATACCGTCTCCACGCCGTGGTGTAATCTATTTTCCGCCACCACCTAACTTGGATGGGTATAATGGTGTACATAATAACTATATATGATTATTGTAAAGTTATATTGATTCTAAAATAGTAAACCTACACTCTAATAAAATTCCATGATCATGAGAATGATATCATCGCTCGTGCGTACTTAAGGACTACTGTCTCCAGGACGCGATGAGATTCATTCTCCACATTAACCATTCATGAATGATTATAAAGTTTATATAATAAGTAATCATGAAATATATGACATAATAATGATACTGGATTTATGTGTATTAATATGTATGTCATCTACTTAATTCCATTCAACTCAATAAGGAAACGAAAACAGCGTTCATGCGTACGTAAGGCCTACCGTCTCCTTGAACGGTGTATTTCTCTCCATTTTCTGATCTATTATATATATGTATATTATGAATATATATTATATATAAATCATTTTTTATATTCTGGAATTAATTAATCATGATCTAAGTAATCATATGAATAATTACAAGTCAAAAGACAGACGACAAATGAAACGATTTTACCCAAAACGCTCTTTAACATGGAATTTACAAAAGAACGTGTAATATAAAGCCATAAGTGAACCATATATGATATCATAACAATGAGTAAGATTCTGGAGTAAGTAAATGACATTATGTAAATCATTATATAGGAGTTTTGGACACTTACGAAGAAAATCAGACCCAAGGTAAGTGAAATATCACAATCTCATTTTTATCCGAGATTGTTTATTCTTCAGAAATTATTGGGGTGTATTTTATCATCCACATCCATGTTTCCTAAATATGTAATATTATTTCCATCCACCAATAATTGTTTAAATCCAATTTTACACTTTGGTGAGTTTTTAGTAAAGGATATGAAAGGAATCTTTTGTCATTTTTCATACGAGGTACTTTTTGACTTTTCCGACAAAAGTACGAGAAGAATGTTTTTTTGAACTTATACAGCATGAAATGATTTTTACAGTTTTATAAAACCATATTTTAATGAAGCTTCCTCAAAAATATTACATAACTATTTTCATGAAATTCATTTTCTTTTAAAAATTCATGACATTTTTTGAAAAGAAAATGATTTTAAAGAAGAAAAGATATTTTCCTCAATAATTCATTTCAAGTGTTTTATCAAAACCATTTTCCATATAAAATGAAATTATTTCATATGTGTATGTTTTAAGTATAATTTCTCTTTTATTTACATGGTTTCACTTTTCTTATTATGAAATTATATCCATTTCTTTTATATGGATTATGTTATGATGGGATGATGTTTATGAAACCCATTTTATTCGTTGGGTTATTATTAATGATGTATGTTTATTTTGTGGCATAACTAAGAATGATTTAATTATGGGATGGGTGGGACCTATATCTCCCTCTAGTGAATTGGGTAAAGATTTTATATCTCATGAGATAGAAATGGCTGGAACGGTAAGTTAATCCGGTTCAGTGTTACAGGACTGAAACAAGGAGTGAACTCGATTTAGAAAGGGACTTTTTCCACTAAGATGGTCTTGGCAGCAATTCCTTGGCTACTATAGAAATCATGACATGTGCCGAATGGTTTCCACAATTACATGTTTTACTCCCATGCTATTTTATCATGATTAATTTTTCTTTATGATATATGTCTTACGTACTTCAATGTTTTATGTCATTGCTCAAGCTTTTAAACATTATGTTCATGTTTTTAAGCTCAAATGTATATGATTTGTTTTATTTTATCCATTCTTACCCTTACTGAGCATTTGATCTCACCCTTTATATGTTTTCTTTTCCCCATGATATAAAGAAAGCATTTAGGTAAGAAAACAAAAAGGGGAATATAGATATGGGAGATGTTGAAGATATTTCAAGAGGATTAGATGTTTACTATGTTGTTTTCCCTAGCATGATTTTTTCCTCTCACACTATTCTTTTTGGGTTTTAGAAAATGGCTAGAAACAGGAATATTCACGATAATGGAGGATATGACGGACAATGTAATGATATTCGTCTTGAGAAACCAAATGAAATGGGATTTGGAAGTCCAAACATCATTATTATTCCGAATCAGCAATCTCATAATATGATCAATAAACTAAAATTTGGTAAGTTTCTTAACTCGGCTATTAAGAGAAAGATGGAGTTTCATGATGATCCTAGAGGAAAGAAATTTCAATTTCCCGTATGTAAATCATGTGGGAAGAGGAATCAAGGAGAATGTTTCAAAGGAACTGGAAGATGCTTTGGGTGTGGAAAAGGACACAAATCCAGTAAGTGCAAAGGAAAACTTTCAGTTAACACCATGGATGAGGATAATGGTATTGCTACGACATCAAAAATGGTTAAATGTTTTAAATGTGGAATGTACAGGCATTATGCTAACAAATGACCTAAGGGAAAGTCTCATGAAGAGAATCTCTATGGTCGTATGGGAAGTATTTATTTTTATGATGATGAAGAGACTACAAATGATATGTGAGATGAAATAATTGTTGAAGCTCGGTCAATCGTTTAATAAGGTAGTGGAATGATAACAAGTTTACCAAGTGTAGTTTTGTATAAGTAATCTCATGGTACTATGGAATAAAGAGACATATAAGGATTGTTACACTGTGGTATTTCTTTGAGTTTTTAAAGTGTATGATAAATGGTACCAGTATCCATGAAATGTTATTCAGATATTTTTGGAATGTAGATGATATGCGCATAATGAAGGGATAATGAGAAAATTAAATGTTTGATAGTATTTATGAGCTCATGAATGATATAAGGAGAAGGTTATATCATGGTTTGAGTATATAGAATTTTTGGATTTTGGTATGTGGAAAGATTTAACTTTTGACAGCATTCATGTTTTCACTAAGGTTTAATGGGTATTCATTTTTCAAGAAAATATATGATTAAGGTATTCACAAGATTGGAATGTGACCAACAAGATATATTGGGGATAAATGATGGTATTCACATACTTGGTTGATGAAATTTCAATTAATCATTTTCTTTATACTATGATCTTAGACCGAAGTATTTTAGATAAGTCTAAAGATTGGAATGGATTATGTTGGACATAAGTTAGTATTGTATAAGGATTAAACTTTTTTCGATATTTTTGATGGGATGTTATATTAATGTAGTTTTAGAAAAAGGACAACCTGCAGGATGGGTGACAACCCATCGCGTCAGACAAGGCTATGGGAATCGAACCCACAACCGAATTGCGACTGGCCTTTATCGCCTACCACAGGCCTACAGGAAGTCCCTATTTCGTAGAAACTAGTTTTATTATATTAAGCAGTATGATATATGAAGTATGAGTCCATTTTAGGAACCATATATGATTAATCTCACTATAGATGGACTTATGTATTTTTGATAACTTTTATAACCTTTAGTTTAATACAGAATGTAATGACCCATCATTCTATCACATGAGCTACTAACACTTCACGAATGACAAATTCAACTTCATTTCTTTAAGATATAAAGTGGAAATTGTCCAAAGAACGAACAACAGTGAGACTGTACCAAAATCACGAAAGTATTTATTTTATTTCCAATTTCATCAACATTAGGTAAATGATCTTGAAAAGAAAAAATGTTGTCATATTTCCCATATATCTGATGAATCAGATGGTACCTTAGATCATCACAAATCTATGGCTTTGTGATTGATGGCTTTTTCATAGCCATGTTCTCTACCACTCTCCATAAGAACTTGATGGTTATATTTTTCTTCCATATCCATATTTTCACCTATGTTCTCCTATGTGGAAACCCAGTGATGAGTTATTTTGGGTAACTTTTACATTTTATACTTTTGTTTTTAATGCCACGTTTTGGTATTCCTTTTTATGATGTGGGTTTCTATTAAACAAACTTTCAAGTAGTAAACCATTTATAACCCCAACGAATTTCGAGGGAAAAATTCATTTTAAGGGGGGTAGAATGTAACACCCCGATATTTTATGAAAAATATTCTTTTAATTTCATTAATGCTATGTGTTGTATTCTACACCAATATTACCTTGCGCCATACGCAACACCGTATTAGCTTGCAGTATACGCAACACTATTCTTGGATCGTGTTACACACAATTTTGATTATAGTTATTCTACGAAACATTGAGCATATATATATATATATTCAATGTATAAATGAAATATGGTTGGATTGTGTTATATGAAATGACGAAGGATTCTTGCACAACACGCAACCCTGACTTGGATTGCATTACACGCAATCACGACCTTCCTCGATAGCGTGTGTTGTACTCAATACTGGGTTTTATGAAACAACGATATATTATTATAATATTATTATGAACAAGACGTTATGAATAGTATTAAATAAATTTTGAATTTTATAACATTATTATTTATGTTACACCTTTTCTAGAACATGGTATAAGAACAAAATAAATTTTTCGGGTAAAATAAGTATTTTTCAAAAAATGCAGTTTTGCTGCCTTTAGATGGCACACCCACTTGAAATATAGTTTTTGACATGTTTATAAGTTCAATTTTACAAAATAAACTTCTTCTTTTGAATCAGGATATAAAACTTTACATTGGATAAAGTTTTTATATTTTTATGAAAACTTTCATATTTTAATGAATAGTAAAAACACGCTATATTTTAATTAAAAACAACTTTTTTCATCGTATTATTTTATATGGTTAAATTATAATATTTAATGGTTTTAATGTATAAATAGAATATATTTTTACCATTTAATATAATTTATGTTATTAGCATTGATTTCACCTCGAATCAGTAGGTTAAATCAATTCAATCTTTTGCAATGTTTTAAACAAAAACATGTTTTCTTTCGACAATGGGATTGATTTTAATTTAATTTCTGAAAATTTTTTGTATTGAATTTGGAAAAATTGATTCCATATTTGGAATCAGTGGGTCAAAATTATGTTAATAATCTACTTTTTATTTTTGGGCATTATGAATAGTAACTACGGTAAATTTTATTTAGCATAGTTAAAGGTAAAACGGGTAATTAAGGGTAAATATAAGATTATAAAATTACCCTAACACATGCCAAAATACTATTTAATTGATAAAAGTCGAACCATATCACCTAAGGGTCGTATTAGATTCATTTTATGGACTTTTGACCATGATAATAATTTAATTATTATTAAAACCAAAGAAAGTGACAACATGTCACTCTCTTAAATCTTATAAGTATAATAATTTTCATTTTGTGATAAACATTATAAAACTTCGAACATGAATAGTATCCAAAAATCAAATAACATTATCTACATAATGGTAGTTTATTCATAATTTTTAGGGATTAAATAATTGTCATTAATGGTGATACATTAATGATGCAGAAATTATTTATTTAGTGAAAAATCAATAATATAGTTTTTATTGAAATATTAATACATATCAAAACGCCCAAAAATCTGAAAAAAACTTATTATTAGTGTATATATAATCCCTAATCATCCACCGGACAAATTGTGGACCATTTGGATCCTTATTAAGATGATTATGACACTTCTGTTATTTTATTTTAAATGATGCCAAAGTTGTCACCTTCATAATTAAATAAATATAACAATTTAACTATTGTGATTTTAAGATTCTAAATTCGAGTAAAAGAATTATTCTGAAAGGTACTATATTTATCATCATTATAGGATTTTAGTTTTAATTTTTATGCAAAAAATAAGTATATTAATTAATTATATAAAAATGGTGTAGTAATTATTTTATTAAGAGATAAACCAAATAATTGGTTTTAAAAATAATATAATAAATATTATATAAACTATTTAATGTTCTCCAATAATTTTATAGATACATATGTCCTTTTATTAATCTATTGAAACTTTTAGTTCAAACATATCTTCTGTATATATTTTATTTAAATTCAAATAAATGAATAGTGTCAAAATTGACACTATTGTTATTTTATAAAAATAACATTATATAAAATTGATTAAAAATCCCAAAAATATTTACAAATTATAAATTGAAATTTATATTGTATAAAATGTTATAGAGTATTCAATTATGGACAATTAACAACAAATAAGTAATTATTTTTTATAATTTAAAATTTAGAATGTTATTACCACAAATAAAATTAAATTGATTAAATAAGGATAAATCAAGTTGATAATGTTTCAAATAAATTCCTAATATGTCTAAATTTTATTGGTTGATGTTCGTACAACCCTATCGCATATAATATTATAATATGAGTCATTTTTGGAGGTTTTTAAGTGGAGTAAGATCTATTATAAATTAATATTTTCAAGATTTCCAAAGGTTCCCCTCTCCTCCCATATAAAAGGGAACCTCCTCCCTCCCTTACTCACACCAATTTGAGCCTTCAATCTCGGCCAACCCCTGCCAAATTATCTTCTCCACTTCCCTAGAAACATCCTAGAGGTCCTGGTCTTCTTCAAAGACCAAATTTAGTGCCCTAAGTGGAGGTCTCAAAGAGGCGCTTCAAAGAAGAGGTAATGTCCATTACCGATTCTTCCAACTTTATTTCTTCTTCTACTTCTTCGTCTTTAGTTGTTTAATTATGAAATAATAACATCAGTATCACTCATGTACTTATATGTTTTTATAAGTATGAAACAACCCTATTTCACCATCTATCCCTCCTATGGAAAATGAAATCACTGCCCGTGCGTACGTACGGAATACCGTCTCCACGCCGTGGTGTAATTTGTTTTTCCAACACCACCTTACTTGGATGGGTATAATGGTTTAAAGAATAACAATACGTAGTTATTATAACATTATACTGATTATTATATATTTTATCATCCTATCCAATTCAATTCAATAATTATGAGAACGATATCATCGCTCATGCGTACGTACGGACTACCGTCTCCACGACGCGATGCGATTCATTCTCCAAGTTAACCATTTATGATTGATTATAAAGTATATATAAGAAATAATAATTAAATATATGACATTAAAAAGCTACTGGATTTATGTATATATATATATGAATGTCATCTACTTAAGTCCATTCAACTTAATAAGGAAACGAAAACAGCGTTCATGCGTACGTACGGCCTACTGTCTCCATGAACGGTGTATTTCTCTCCATTTATCGATCTACTATATATATGTATATTCTGAATATATATTATATATAAATCATGTCTTATATTCTGTAATTAAGTAATCATTATCTAAGTAATCATATTAATAATTACAAGTCAAAACACGGATGACAAATGAAACGATTTTACCCAAAACACTCTTTAACATGGAATTTACAAAAGAACTGGTAATATAAAGTCATAAGTAAACCATATATGATATAATAACAATGAATATGATTCTTTAATAAGTCAATGACATTATTTAAATCATTATATAGGAGGTTTAGATACATATGAAGCATATCAGACATAAGGTAAGGGATAATTTTGCAAATCTCATTTTTATCCGAGATTGCTTATTCGTCAGTATTTATTGGGGTTATTTCTACCATCCATGTCCATTTTTTTATAAAAGTGTTTTAATGTATGTTTAATTTAATTTTTACCCATTTTTTGACTTTTACTACATGGCATGTATGGAATATTTCTATTACGAGGTACTTTTTGACTTTTTCGGTAAAAGTACAAGAAGAATGTTTTTTTAACTTATACTGCACGAACAGATTTTTACGGTTTTATAAGCCTTATTTGCATGAAGCTTCCTTCAAAAGATTTCATGAATATTTTCAACAAAATATCTTCCTTTTAAAATAGCATGACATTTTTTGAAAAGAATTTGATTTTGAAGAAGAATGGATATTTTCCTCAGGAATTCATTTCAAATGTTTTATCAAAACCTTTTTCCATCTAAGATGAAATTATTTCATATGTGTATGTTTTAAATTTAATGTCTCTATAATTTACATGGTTCACTTTTATGATGATGAAATGTCCGTTTGTTTTATATGGATTATGAAATGATGGGATGATGTTTATGAAACCCATTTTATTCTTTGGGTTATGATGAATGTTTTATGTTTATTTTGTGGCACAAGTAAGAATGATTTCATTATGAGATGGGTGGGACCTCTATATCCCTCCAATGAATTGGGTAAAGATTTATATCTCATGAGATAGACATGGCTGGAACTACAAGTTAAACCGGTTCAGTAATACAGTACTGGAACGAGGAGTGAACTCAAATCAGAAAGGGACTTTGTCCACTAAGAAGGTCTTGGAAGCAATGCCTTGGATACTATGGAAATCATATAATGTTATTAATGGTTTCCACAATTAAATGTTTTATTCCCATGCTATTTTATCATTATTAATGTTTCTTTATGATCTATACCTTACGTACTTCCATGTTTTATGTCATTGCTCAAGCTTTTGATGTTTAAACATTATGTTCATGTTTTTAAGTTCAACTGTATATAGAATTTTTTATTTTATCCATTCTTACCATTAATGAGCATTTGAGTTCACCCCTTTTATGTTTTATTTTCCCCAGGATATAAAGAAAAGTTTTAGGTAAGAAAAAAAGCGGAAGATCTTTACTGGGAGATGTTGAAGATCTTTCACCACGATTAGAAGATTTTACTCCAAGTTTCTAAAGACACTAAACTATTACGATCCTTGTGTCTCTGTTTCTGTTATGTATTAATTATTCCGCAAAAGTAATGTAATGTCCATGTACGTCAACATCTCCCCTAAAGATCATGGTGAATGATCTTCAACATCTCCCATAAAGACCTTCCTTTTTTTCCTACAACCTTTCTTTATATCCTGGGAAAAAGAAAACATAAAAGGGTGAGCTCAAATGCTTCTTAAGGGTAAACATAAGAAATATCAATCACATCATATACATAAGAACATAACTTTTGGAAATCTTAACCTGCAAAAGAAATCATAATTTCATAACATGGGATAAATCATAATAGTGAAATGTAATCCCAATAATCATAACATAAAACATGAAACTTTGTGTAATACACACATAATCATAGAGAATAATTTCTTATTAGTCAAGAATCATTGCCAAGACAATCTTAGTGGACAAAGTCCATTTCTGAACCGAGTTCACTCCTCGGTTCAGTCCTGTTTCACTGAACCGGTTTAACCTGCCATTCCAGCCATGTCTATCTCATGAGATATAAAATCTTTTCCCAATTCATTGGATGGAGATATAGGTCCCACCCATCTCATAATGATACCATTCTTATGTGTGCCACAAAATCATAAACCATACATCATAGCATAACCCATGAAATAAAAATGGTAATCTTAAACATCGTGACATCATAAAAAAATTCATATAAGATAATGGAATTCATAAAAATAATTCCATCACAACATAATCAAATCAATGTAATAATATGGATGTAAACAGAACCCTTTATTATCTTAGATGGAAAATAATTTTGATAAAACACTTGAACTTCATTCTTGAGGAAAATATCCCTTCTACTTCAAAAACACTTTTCCTTTCTTAACATGTCATACAATTCTAAACTAAAAGAAGTTGATTAAAAATAAACTTGAAATTTTTTAAAGTAATATTCTTGGAAATAATGTTTTAAAAATCCATTCATGTCTTATAAGTTAAAAAAACATTCTTCTCGTACTTTTGTCGGAAAAGTCAAAAAGTACCTCGTACGAAAAACGACAAAAGATTCCTTTCATATCTTTTACTAAAAACTCAATGAAGGGTAAAATTTGATTTAAACAATTGTAGGTGGATGGAAATAATATTACATATTGAGGAAACATGGATGTGGACGATAAAATACACCCCAGTAAATTTTAAAGTATAAACAATCTCGGATAAAAATGAGATTGTGATATTTTCCCTAACCTTAGGTCCGATTTTCTTCATAAGTGTCCGAACCTCATGTATAATGATTTAAATAATGTCATTTACATATTCAATAATCATACTCATTGTTATGATATCATATATGGTTCACTAATGACTTTATTTTACCTGTTATTTTGTAAATTCCATGTTAAAGAGTGTTTTGGGTAAAATCGTTTCATTTGTCGTCAGTGTTTTGACTTCTAATTATTCATATGATTACATAGATCATGATTACATATTTCCAGAATATAAAAACATGATTTATATATAATATATATTCAGAATATACATATATATAATAGATCAGTAAATGGAATGAAATACACTGTTCAGGGAGACAGTAGGCTGTACGTACGCGTGAACGCTGTTTTCGTTTCCTTATTGAGTTGAATGGAATTAAGTAGATGACATACATATATATACACATAAATCCATTATCATTATTATTTCATATATTTCATGATTACTTATTATATATACTTTATAATCATTCATGAATGGTTAACGTGGATAATGAATCTCATCACGTCGTGGAGACGGTAGTCTGTACATACGCACGAGTGATGATATCGTTATCATGGTCGTGGAATTGTATTGGAGTGTATGTATACTATTTCAGAATCAATATCACTTTACAATAATAATATATAGTTATTATTTACATCATTATACCCATCCCAGTATGGTGGTGGTGGAAAATAGATTACACCACGGCGTGGAAATGGTATTCCGTACGTACGCACGCGCGGTGATTTCGTTTTCCGTAGGATGGATAGATGGTGAAATAGGGTTGTATCAAACATATAATAACATATCAGTATTTTATTGATACTGATGTTATTACTGCATAATGAAACAACCCAAGAAGAATAAGTGGAAGAAGAAATAAATTTGAAAGAATCGGTAACGGACATCACCTCTTCTTTGAAGTGCCTCTTTGAGATCTCCTTTTAGGGCATTAAAATTGGTCTTTGAGGAAGACCGGAACCTCTAGGATGTTTCTAGGGAAGTGGAGAAGATAATTTGGCAGGGTTTTGCCGAGGTTGAAGGCTCAAAGTGGTGTGAGGAAGAGAGGGAGGAGGTTCCCTTTTATAAGGGAGGAGAGGGGCTCTTTTGGAAAAACAAAAAATATTATTTTATTATAAAGCCAAATTCGGTTTTAAAAAGCTCCAAATTGATTTATTTCGAAGCTAAGGTGGGTCTGGGTCTCAATACTCTGATCAAATAGAATTTATACAAGTTTAGGTTCATATTTTAACCATATCATTTATATTTTACTTTAAGTTAGATAATTTTACTTTTACCGTGTCTTTTTGTGTTCTTACACTATAAGGTTATTAATCTTACTATAAGAAGCCAAACGAACCCCAAGTTGTTTATTTTTAATATATATAACCTTATCTAAGTAATTTTTCCGAACCAGATATTTTTAGGAATAAAATAACAATTAATAATATAATATTTTTTTTAAAAACTATTTAATGTCAACTTTGACACTATTTAGTAATTTATTTTTGTGAAACTCATAAAAGAATGATTAGTTCGAAAACAGTTAATTAAATGAATAATAACATGTCATAGTAACCTAGAAAATTAGTGGAATTTAAAAAAGTATCAAATTACATTTATTTGGGTATTTATAACATCAATTATATCAATATTTCATTAATAAGATAATTACTACATCATCTTTGTGTCATAAATAAATTAACTTATTTAAAGTATAAATATTATAAATAAAATATCAGTATGTAGCTAATATTTTTATATTTCTAATGAATGTTTATAGTCGAATTTATCTTATTTATAACCCTATATTAAAAATGATTTACTTATTAAACTTTGATTTTAACTATTTTGACCCTTCTTTAAATAAATTAATAATAAATGTCCTAATCTAGTCCAAGTGGGCCTAAATGGTCATATGTTATTCCTAAGGTTGTTTTTGGTCGAATTACACTTATCCAATAGAATTAGGACATGTGTTATGGTAATAATAATATCATTTTTACCCTTAATTACCCTATTTACTTTTAACCATGGTAAAAAAGTAAAAAGTTGCGATTCACCAAAAATTATTTTCATCTCATTGAACCACATTTTACTTACTGACATCAACCGTGTCTCTAAAATTTTTGAAATTACACTCACAGAAAAGGTAAAATTATGTTTTATGAAAAATTCATTTTTTAACTACCACTTAGTGGTTTCACTATTCATCAAAAAATTTATGTTTCCAGAAACATACCAAAAATTAGGCCTAAGCTATATTTGATATTATGAATTCAAAAATGATTTCTATTTTACCAAATTCAAAACATATCATTTTCATTAATTAATTTAAAAAATAATTCCCGTCATCAAAACAAATAGTGTGTTCTTAAGAGATAATAACTATCAAAAGATTGACAGTTGTTTATGTCTGGTTTAAATGTGAAATTACATCCAATAACCAACATTGTATTAAATTGTAAAAATATATTCTAAATATACTTTAAAACCACTCAAATTAATAATTTATCACTATTAATTATTTCTATTAAAAAGGTTGTTTTTAATGAAAATTTAGAAATTTTCACTATTCATCAGAAAATGATAGTTAGCCGAAGAGTACCAAAATTTCAGCCTAACCTAATTTCAATATTCCGAAACAAAAAATGAAGTCCATTTTGAAAAATAAAATTTACAAAATTTCAATAAGTTGTTATTAATATTCATAACGACTAGTTTTAATAATATTTTAATAGCATATTGTTGTTTAGTGAAACTCAGTATTGCATACTACACAAACTGTCGAGGAAGGTCGTGATTGCGTGTAATGAAAGGCAAGTCAAGGATGCATTTTGTGCAAGCTCCTTTTGGTGTAGCATAAAACACAAGACATTAATGAAATTAAAAAGTATAATTTTCATAAAATCTCGGGGTGTTACATTCTACCCCCCTTAAAATGAATTTCACCCTCGAAATTCGTCGGGGTTATAAATGGTTTACAACTTGAAAGTTTCATTAATAGAAACCCATTTTGTAAAAAGGAATACCAAAACCAATTTTTTTTAAAAAAGTATGAAACGTAACGGTTACCCAAATAAACTAATCACTGGGTTTCCACATAGGTGAAAATATAGATATGGAATAGAAATCTAACCATCATGTTCTGATGGAGAGTGGTAGAGAACATGGCTATAGAAAATCCAGCAATCACAAAGCCATAAATTTGTGACGATCTAAGGTACCATCTGATTCATCAGATATGAGAGCACTAGGAAAAAAATTTTGGTTTTCATGATCATTTCCCTAAATTTGAAGAATTTGAATTAGAATAAATACTTACGTTATTATGGTACAATCCCATTGTTGTTCGTGCCTTGAAGAATTTCCACTTTGTCTCTTAAAGAAATGAAGTTGAATTTGTTATTCATGAAGTGTTAGCAGATCATGTGATAGAATGACGGGTCATTCCATTTTTCTCAAACAAAAGGTTAACAAAAGTTATTAAATATACATAAGTCGGTCTATAGTTAGATTAATCATATGTGGTTCCTAAAATGGACTTATACTTATTATATCATAATAAAACTAGTTTCTACTAAACAGGGACTTCCTGTAGGCTAGTGGTAGGCGATAAAGGCCAGTCGCACTTCAGTTGTGGGTTCGATTGCCACAGCCTTGTCCGACGTGATGGGTTGTCGCCCATCCCGTAGGTTGTCCTTTTTCTAAATCTATATTACTATAACATCCCATCAATAATATCGATAAAATTTCTCTCCTAACTTATGTCTAACATAATCCATTCCAATCTTTAGGCTTATCTAAAATACTTCGGTCCAAGATCTTAGTATAAAGAAAATGATTGCTTGAAATGTCACATAACAATCACGTGAATGCCATCATTTAGCCCCCATATATCATAAGATATATCTTGTTGGTCAAATTACAAACATGTGAATACCTTAATCATGTATTCTTTTGAAGAATGAATACCCATTAATTGAACCATAGTGAAAACATGAATGCATTCAAAAGTTTACTCTTTCCACATACCAAAATCCAAAAATTCTATATACTCAAACCATGATATAACCTTCTCTTTATATCAGTCATGAGATCATGAATACGGTAAAACATTTCATTTTCTCGTTTTCCATTCATTATGCCCATATAATCGTTTTTTCCAAAAATATCTCAATCACATTATATGGTTACCGGTACCATTGAAAACCATAATAGACCAATACATAAATATTCCAATATTCCACGATACTATATACAACATTATTTTGAAATCGCATTACATAAACACTTAATCATTCCACCACATTGTTGTCATATTCAACATCGCCAATAGTGATCATATGTGACTTCCCTTTGTCCTTTCCCTTAAGTGGTTGCTCATGTCGATCATCACTGACCCTTGGATTAGGGAATTTATTAGCATAATGCCCCATTTCCTTGCACTTGAAGCATTGAAGTGTTGGTGGTGCGTTCTCTGCAGTATTTTCTTTATTCACATCATTAGAAACCCTTTTTCCATTACTTCGACACTCAGCTGCTCGATGACCTTCTTTTCCACGCTTAAAAAATTTTCTAGTCCCTTTAAGACAATCTCCACCATGCTTCTTTCCACACTTTGAGCATAAGGAAACATTCATCTTCTTTTCACCATTATTCTGAGATTTCTCCTTGAACTCCATCTTTCGTTTTTGTCAAAACTATGAGATGGATAAGTAAAACAAACTTCCATTTCTACCTTGATAGCACAACGCACAATTTCATTATAGCTTCTGAGGTCTCTTATAACTAATGCCCTTCGAAGATTTGGTTTTAAGCCACTGAAGAATCGATCAACTTTACTTTCAGGTTGGATGATAAATCCATATGCATACCTTGCACGCCTTGTAAAATTCGCTTCGTATATACCAACAGATTCATCATCCTTTTGCTTTAGTTCAAGAAACTCCTTCTCCATCTTTGTTCGAAGAATACGAGGGAAGTACTTATTGAAAAATAAGTTCTTGAACTCGTCCCATTCCATGGACTCAATTTCATCTCTTGGCCTCGTATTCTTGATAAGATTACACCATTGATCAACATCAACTTCCAAACAATACACTGTTAAGATGACTTTATCATGTTCAGAACATTGAAGACCTAAAAATATCTTTTCAGTAGTATTGATCCATTGTTCAGCAATAAGTGGATTAGAAGACCCACTGAAAGAAGGTGGACGTTGCCTCATGAAGGACTCAATAGAATATTGTTCCCTTCTCTGCTCATTTGGAAGTCCATAATGATTCATAGCTTGTGTAAGTATAGCAATAAGATTTTTCACTCCATCTCCCATAACATTTGTTTGTTCAGGAGGACAATCATTGCATTGTCCATTACATTGATCAACACGGTTCCTTTGGGTTCCATCCATCGTCTAAAACCCAAAAAGAATAGTGTGAGAGGTAAAAAACACACAAGGGAAAACAATATAATAAATGGAGATTAACTTCAATATCTATCATCTTAGGTTTAATTCTAAGATGGTTAGCGCAATTCTATGACTATAACGTATACTCAACCTTAGGGACATCCCTAGACATACCTTAGAAATATCTCTATGGATCTCACTAATTTTCTCGCATCCTAGTTTCCAAAGGTTGACTAAACCATTCCTCGAATACCAACTGTAGATACCCTAATCTTGACGTACATGGACACTACATTACTTTTGCGGAATACTTAGTACATAACAAAAACACACACACAAGGACTGTAATAGTTTAGTGTCTTTGGAAACTCGGAATATAATCTTCTAATCATGCTGAAAGATCATCAATATCTCCCATAAAGATCTTCCTTTTTTTACCTAAACCCTTTCTTTATATCCTGGGGGAAAAGAAAACATAAAAGGGTGAGCTCAAATGCTCAGTAAGGGTAAACAAAAGAAATATCAATCACATCATTTACATAAGAACATAACTTTTGGAAATCTTAACCTATAAACGAAATCAAAATTTCATAACATGGGATAAATCATAATAGTGAAATATAATCCCAATAATCATAAAATAAAACGTGAAACTTTGTGTCATATACACATAATCATAGAGAATCATTTCTTATTAGTCAAGACTCATTGCCAAGACTATCTTAGTGGACAAAGTCCATTTCTGAACCGAGTTCACTCCTCGTTTCAGTCCTATTTCACTGAACCGGTTTAACCTGCCATTCCAGCCATTTCTATATCATTAGATATAAAATCTTTACCCATTGCATTTGAGGGAGATATAGGTCCCACCCATCTTATAATGATACCATTATTATGTTTTCCACAAAGTCATAAAACATACATCATTGCATAACCCATGAAATAAAAATGGGAATCTTAAACATCGTGACATCATAAAATAATTCATATAAGATAAAGTAATTCATAAAAATAATTCCATCACAACATAATCAAATCAATGTAATAATAGGGATAGAAAAAGAACCCTTTATTATCTTAGATGGAAAATATTTTTGATAAAACACTTGAACTCCATTCTTGAGGAAAATATCATTTCTGCTTCAAAAACCCTTTTCCTTTCGTAACATTTCATAAAATTCTAAACTAAAAGAATTTGATTAAAAATAAACTTGAAAACTTTTAAAGTAATATTCTTGGAAATAATGTTTTAAAAATCCATTCATTCCGTATAAGATAAAAAACATTCTTCTCATACTTTTGTCGGAAAAGTCAATAAGTACCTCGTACGAAAAACGAAAAAAGATTCATTTCATATATTTTACTAAAAACTCACCGAAGGGTAAAATTGGATTTAAACAATTTTAGGTGGATGGAAATAATATTACATATTGAGGAAACATGGTTGTGGATGATAAAATACACCCCAGTAAATTTCAAAGTATAATCAATCTCGGATAAAAATGAGATTGTGATATTTTTTCTTTACCTTAGGTCCGATTTGCTTTGTCAGTGTCTGAACCTTTTGTATAATGATTTAAATAATGTCATTGACATATTCCAGAATCATACTCATTGTTATGATATCATATATGGTTCACTTATGACTTTATTTTACCCGTTCTTTTGTAAATTCCATGTTAAAGACCGTTTTGGGTAAAATCGTTTCATTTGTCGTCCGTGTTTGGACTTGTAATTATTCATATGATTACTTAGATCATGATTACTTAATTCCAGAATATAAAACAAGATTTATATATAATATATATTCAGAATATACATATATATAATAGATCAGTAAATGGAAAGAAATACACTGTTCATGGAGACGGTAGGCCGTACGTACGCATGAACGCTGTTTTCGTTTCCTTATTGAGTTGAATGGAATTAAGTAGATGACATACATATATATACACATAAATCCAGTATCATTATTATGTCATATATTTCATTATTACTTATTATATATACTTTATAATCATTCATTAATGGTTAATGTGAAGAATGAATCTCATCACGTCGTGGAGACGGTAGTCCGTACGTACGCACGAGGGATGATATCATTCTCATGATCGTGGAATTGTATTGGAGTGTATGTATACTATTTCAGAATCAATATCACTTTACAAAAATCATATACAGTTATTATGTACACCATTATACCCATCCAAGTAATGTGGTGGTAGAAAATAGATTACACCACGGCGTGGAGACGGTATTACGTACGTACGCACGCGCGGTGATTTCATTTTCCGTAGGATGGATAGATGGTGAAATAGGGTTGTTTCATACATATAATAACATATCAGTATATGATTTATACTGATTTCATTACTTCATAATGAAACAACCTAATAAGAAGAAGTGGAAGAAGAAATAAAGTTGAAAGAATCGTTAACATACATTACTTCTTCTTTGAAGCGCCTCTTTGAGATCTCCTTTTAGGGCAATAAAATTGGTCTTTGAGGAAAACCAGAACCTCTAGGATGTTTATAGGGATGTGTAGAAGATAATTTGGAAGGGGTTGGCCGAGATTGAAGGCTCAAAGTGGTGTGAGGAAGAGAGGGAGGAGGTGCGCTTTTATAAGGGAGGAAAGGGGCTCTTTTGTAAAAACAAAAAATATTATTTTATTATAAAGCCAAATTCGGTTATAAATAGCTCCAAATTGATTTATTTCAAAGATAAGGTTGGTATGGGTCAAAATAATCTCATCCAATAGAATTTAGACAATTTTAGGTTCCTATTTTAACCTTATCATTTATATTTAACTTTAAGTTAGATAATTTTACTTTTACCGTGCCTTTTTGTGTTCTTACACTATAAGGTTAATAATCTTACTATAAGAAGCCAAAAAAACCCCAAGTTGTTTATTATTAATATATATAACCTTACCTAAGTCATTTTTCTGAACCGTATATTTTTAGAAACAAAATGACAATTAATAATATAATATTTGTTTTAAAAACTATTTTATGTCAATTTTGACACTATTTAGTAATTGATTTTTGTGAAACTCATAATAGAATGATTATTTCGAAAAAAGTTATTTAAATCAATAATAACTTGTAATTGTAACCTAAAAAATTAGTGGAATTCATAAAAAGTGTCAAATTAAATTTATTTGGGTATTTATAACATCAATTATGTCAATATTTCATTAATAAGATAATTATTACATCATCACTGTGTCATAAATAAATTAACTTATTTAAAGTCTAAATATTAAAAATAAAATATAATTATATAGGAAATCTTTCTAGATTTATAATTAATATTTATAGTCGAATTTATCTTATGTATAACCCTATATTAAAAATGATTTACTTATTAAACTTTGATTTTAACTATTTAACCCTTCTTTAAATAAATTAATAATAAATGTCTTAATCTAATAAAAGTGGCCCTATATGGTCATATTTTATTCCTAAGGTTGTTTTTGGTTGAATTACACTTATCCAATAGAATTAAGACATGTTTTAGGGTAATAATAATATCATTTTACCCTTAATTACCCTATTTACTTTTAACCGTGGTAAAAAAAGTAAAAAGTTACTATTCAAAAAAAGTTATTTTCATCTCATTGAACCACATTTTACTTACTGACATCAAGCATGTCTCTCAGATTTTTTGAAATTCCACTCACAGAAGTCGTAAAATTATGTTTTATGAAAAAATTATTTTTTTAACTACCACTTAGTGGTTTCACTATTCATAAAAAATGAAAGTTTCTAGAAAAATACCAAAAATTAGGCCTAAGCTATATTTGATATTATGAATTCAAAAATGATGTCTATTTTACCAAATTCAAAACATATCAGTTGCATTAATTAATTTAAAAATTAATTCTCGTCGTCAAAACAAATAGCGTGTTCTTAAGAGATAATAACTATCAAAAGATTGACAGTTGTTTCTATCCGGTTTAAATGTGAAATTACATTCAATAACCAACATTGTATTAAATTGTAAAAATATATTATAAATATAATTTATAACCACTAAAATTAATAATTTATCACTATTAATTATTTCTATTAAAAAGGTTTTTTTAAATAAAATATTGAAATTTTCACTATTCATCATAAAATGAAAGTTAGCCGAAAAGTACCCAAAATTTCACCCTAAGCTAATTTCAATATTCTTTTAATTTCATTAATGTCTTTTGTTGTATGCTACACCAAAATTACCTTGCACCATACGCCACACCGTATTAGATTGAAGTATACGCAACACTATTCTTGGATCGTGTTACACACAATTTTGTTAATAGTTATTCTACGCAACATTGAGTATATATATATATATATTTTTTCAATTTATAAATGAAATATGGTTGGATTCTGTTATATGAAACAAAAAAGGATTCTTGCACAACACGCAACCCTGACTTGGCTTACATTACACGCAATCACGACCTTCCTCGATAATGTGTGTTGTACGTAATACCGGGTTTTACGAAACAACGATATATTATTATAATATTATTATGAACTTTCCTTTATGAATAGTATTAACTAAATTTTGAATTTTATAACATTATTATTCATCTTACACATTTTCTAGAACATGGTATAAGAACAAAATAAATGTTTAGGGTAAAATAAGTATTTTTCAAAAAATGCAGTTTTGTCGCCTTTAGATGACACACCCACTTTAAATCTAGTTTTTGACATGTTTATAAGTTCAATTTTACAAAATAAACTTCTTCATTTGAATCAGGATATAAAACTTTACATTGGATAATGTTTTGATATTTTTCTGAAAACATTCATATTTTAATGAATAGTAAAAACACGCTATATTTTAATTAAAAACAACTTTTTTCATCGTATTAGTTTATATTGGTAAATAATAATATTGAATGGTTTTAAAGTATAAATAGAATATATTTTTACCATTTTATATAATGTATTTCATTAGCATTGATTTTACCTTGAATCCGTAGGTTAAATCATTTCAATCTTTTGCAATGTCTTAACCAAAAACCCGTTTTCTTTCGACAACGGGATTAATTTTAATTTAATTTCTGAAACTTTTGTGTATTGAATTCGGAAAAATGGATTCCATATTTGGAATCAGTGGATCCAAATTATGTTAATAATCTACTTTTTATTTTTGGGTATTATGAATAGTAACTACGGTAAATTTTATTTACCATAGTTAAAGGTAAAACGAGTAATTATGGGTAAATATAATATTATAAAATTACCTTAACACATGCCAAAATACTATTGGATGGATACAAGTAGACCCATATCACCTAAGGGTTGGATTAGATTCATTTTATGGTCTTTTGACCATGAAAATAATTTAATTATTATTAAAACCAAAGAAAGTTACCACATGTCACTCTCTTAAATCTTATAAGTATAATAATTTTAATTTAGTAATAAACATCATAAAACTTCAAACATGAATATTATCCAGAAATCTAATAGTATTATCTAAATAATGATAATTTATTTAGAATTTTTAGGGATTAAATAATTGTCATTAATGGTGATACATTAATGATGCAGAAATTATTTATTTAGTGAAAAATCAATAATATAGTTTTTATTGAAATATTAATGCATATAAAAAGGCCCAAAATCTAATCAAAACTTGTTATTAGTGTATATATAAACACTAATCATCCACCGGCCGAATTTCGGTCCATTGTGATCCTTATTACGATGATTAGGACACTTATATTATTTTATTTTAAATGATGCCAAAGTTGTCACCTTCATAATTTAATAAATATAACAATTTAACTATTGTGATTTTAATATTATAAATTCTAGTAAAATTATTATTGTGAAAGGTAATAGAATTATCTTCATTATAGGATTTTATTTTTAATTTTTATGCAAAAAATAATTATATTAAATAATTATACAAAAAATGTTGTAGTAATTATTTTATTAAGAGATAAACTAAATAAATGGTTTTACAAATAATAAAATAAATACTATATGAACTATTTAATGTTCTCCACTAATTTTATAGATACATATGACCTTTTAGGAATCTATTAAATCTTTTAGTTACAACATATCTTCTGTATATATTTTATTTAAATTCAAATAAATGAATAGTGTCAAAATTGACACTATTGTTATTTTATAAAAATAACATATTATAAAATTGTTTAAAAATCACAAAAATATTTAAAAATTATAAATTTAAATTTACATGGTATAAAATGTTATAAAGTATCCAATTATGGAAAATTCACAACAAATAAGTAATTAGTTTTTTATAATTTAAAATTTAGAATATTATTACCACAAATAAAATTAAATTGATTAAATAAGGATAAATCATGTTGATAATGTTGAAAATAAATTCCTAACATGTCTAAATTTTGTTTTTTGATGAGATTAAATCCCTATCTCATATAATATTTGAATATGAGTCATTTTTGGAGGTTTTTAAGTGGGGTTAGATTTATTATAAATTAATAATTTTAAGATTTCCAAAGGTGCCCCTCTCCTCCCTTATATAAGGGCACCTCCTCCCTCCATTCCTCACAACAATTGGAGCCTTCCAGCTCATCCAACCCCTGCCAAATTCTCTTCTCAATTTCCCTAGAAACATCCTAGAGGTCTTGTTCGTCTTCAAAGACCAATTTTAGTGCCCTATGTGGAGGTCTCAAAGAGGCGCTTTAAAGAAGAGGTAATGTCCATTACCGATTCTTTCAACTTTATTTCTTCTTCTACGTCTTCTTCTTTAGTTGTGTCATTATGAAATAATAACATCAGTATCACTCATATACTGATATGTTATTATAAGTATCAAAGAACCATATTTCACCATCTATCCATCCTACGGAAAATGAAATCAGCGAGCGTGCGTACGTACGGAATACCGTCTCCACGCCATGGTGTAATTTGTTTTTCCAACACCACCTTACTTGGATGGGTATAATGTTTTAAATAATAACTATACATAGTTATTATGACATTATACTGATTATGATATATTGTATCATCCAATCCAATTCAATTCAGTAATTATGGGAACGATATCATCTCTCGTGTGTACGTACGGACTACCGTCTCCACGACGCGATGAGATTCATTCTCCAAGTTAACCATTTAAGAATGATTATAAAGTATATATAAGAAATAATAATTAAATACATGACTTTAGAAAGATACTGGATTTATGTATATATATATATGTGTGTGTGTCATCTACTTAATTCCATTCAACTCAATACGGAAAGGAAAACAGCGTTCATGCGTACGTACGGCCTACCGTCTCCATGAACGGTGTATTTCTTTCCATTTATCGATCTACTATATAAATTTATATTCTGAATATATAATATATTTAAATCATGTTTTATATTCTAGAATTATGTAATCATGATCTATTAATCATATGAATAATTAAAAGTCAAAACACGGAAGACAAATGGAACGATTTTACCCAAAACACTCTTTAACAAGGAATTTACAAAAGAACGAGTAATATAAAGTCATAAGTAAACCATATATGATATCATAACAATGAATATGATTCTTTAATAAGTCAATGACATTATTTAAATCATTATACAGGAGGTTTTGATACATATGAAGCATATCAGACATAAGGTAAGGGATGATTTTTCAAATCTCATTTTTATCCGAGATTGCTTATTCATCAGAATTTACTGGGGTTATTTATATCATCCATGTACATGTTTTATAAAAGTTTTTTCATGTATGTTTAATGTCCTTTTTACCCATTTTTGACTTTTACTACAAGGAATGTATGGAATATTTCTATTACGAGCTACTTTTTGACTTTTCCGGTAAAAGTACAAGAAGAATGTTTTTTTAACTTATACGGCACGAAAAGATTTTTACAGTTTTATAAAGCCTTATTTGAATGAATATTACATCAAAATATTTCAGGACTATTTTCAACAAAATCTCTTCCTTTTAAAATAGCATGACGTTTTGTGAAAAAAAAAATTGATTTTGAAGAAGAAAGGATATTTTCCTCAAGAATTCATTTCAAATGTTTTATCAAAACCATTTTCCATATAAGATGAAATTATTTCATATGTGTATGTTTTAAGTTTAATGTCTCTATAATTTACATTGTTCACTTTTCTTATGATGAAATGTCCATTTGTTTTATATGGATTATAAAATGATGGGATGATGTTTATGAAACCCATTTTATTCTTTGGGTTATGATGAATGTTTTAAGTTTATTTTCTGGCACAAGTAAGAATGATTTAATTATTAGATGGGTGGAACCTATATATCCCTCCAATGCATTGGGTAAAGATTTATATCTGAGGAGATAGACATGGCTGGAACGGAAAGTTAAACTAGTTCAGTAATACGGGACTGGAACGAGTAGTGAACTCGATTCCGAAAGGGACTTTGTCCACTAATATGGTCTTGGCAGAAATGCCTTGGCTACTATGGAAACCATATCATGTGCTTAATGGTTGCCAAAATTACATATTTTATTCCCATGCTATTTTATCATTATTAATGTTTCTTTATGATCTATGCCTTCTGTACTTCCATGTTTTATGTCATTGCTCATGCTTTTGATGTTTAAACATCATGTTCATGTTTTTAAGTTCAAATGTATATAGTATGTTTTATTTTATCCATGCATACCTTTACTCAGCATTTGTTCTCAACCCTTTTATGTTTTCTTTTCCCCAGGATATAAAGAAAGGTTTTAGGTAAGAAAAAAAGGGTAAGATCTTTACTGGGAGGTGTTGAAGATCTTTCACCACGATTAGAAGATTTTACTCTGAGTTTCCAAAGACACTAAACTATTACGATCCTTGTGTCTCTATTTCTATTATGTATTAAGTATTCCGAAAAAGTAATGTAATGTCCATGTACGTCAAGATTTGGGTCTCTACAGATGGTATCAGAAGAAAGGTTTAGTCAACCATTGGAAACTAGGATGCGAAAATGTTAGTGAGATCCCTAGAGATATTTCTATGGTATGTCTAGGGATGTACCTAAGGATAAGTATACGTATAGGATATAGTCCTAGAACTATGGTAAAGATCTTATAATTTAAACTAAGATGTTAGATATTGAGGTTACTCCCCCTTTACTATGTTGTTTTCCCTAGCATGATTTTTTCCTCAAACACTATTCTTTTTGGGTTTTAGAATGTGGCTGGAAACATGTATATTCACGATAATGGAGGATATGACGGACAATGGAATGATATTCTTCTTGAGAAACCAAATGAAATGGGATTTGGAAGTCCAAACATCATTATTATGCCGAATCAGCAATCTCATAATATGATCAGTAAACACAAATTTGGTAAGTTTCCTAACTCAGCAAATAAGAGAAAGATAGAGTTTCATGATGATCATAGAGGAAAGAAAGTTCAATTTCCCCTATGTAAATCATGTGGGAAGAGGAATCAAAGAGAATGTTTTAAAGGAACTGGAAGATGATTTGGGTGTGGAAAAGAAGGACACAAATCCAATAAGTGCAAAGGTAAACTTTTAGTTAACACCATGTATGAGGATAATGGTATTGCTATGACATCAACAATGCTTAAATGTTTTAAATGTGGAATGTACGGTCATTCTGCAAACCAAGGCCCTAAAGGAAAGTCTCCTGAAGAGAATCTGTATGGTCGTATGGGATGTATTTATGTTGATGATGATTAAGAGACTACAAATGATATGTGAGATGAAAGAATTTTTGAAGATCGATCAATGGTTTAAAAATGTAGTGGAATGGTTACATGTTTACCAAGTGTAATGTTGTATAAGAAATCTCATGGTACTTTGAAATAAAGAGACATCTAAGGATTGTTACACTGTGGTCTTTCATTGAGTTTTGAAAGTGTATGATTAATGGTACTAGTATCCATGAAAGGTTATTCAGATATTTTTGGAATGTAGATGATATGCGCATAATGAAGGGATATGGAGAAAATTAAATGTTTGATAGTATTCATGAGCTCATGATTGATATAAGGAGAAGGTAATATCATGGTTTGAGTATATATAATTTTTGGATTTTGGTATGTGGATAGAGTTAACTTTTGATATCATTCATGTTTTCACTAAGGTTTAATGGGTATTCATTTTTCAAGATAATATATGATTAAGGTATTCACATGATTGGAATGTGACCAACAAGATATATGGGGGATAAATGATGGTATTCACATGTTTGGTTGATGCAATTTCAAGTAATCATTTTCTTTATACAATGAGCTTGGACCGAAGTATTTTAGATAAGTCTAATGATTGGAATGGATTATGTTGGACATAAGTTAGTATTGTTTAAGGATAGAACTTTTTTTCAATATTATTGATGGGATGTTACAGTAATGTAGTTTTAGAAAAAGGAGAACCTACGGGACGAGCGACAACCCATCACGTCGGACAAGGATGTGGGAATCAAACCCACAACCGAAGTGCAACTGGCCTTTATCGCCTACCACTGGCCTACAGGAAGTCCCTGTTTAGTAGAAACTAGTTTTATTATATTAATCAGTATGATATATGAATTATAAGTCCATTTTAGGAACCATATATGATTAATCTCACTATATATGGACTTATGTATTTTTGATAACTTCTATATCCTTTTTTTAAGACAAAATATAATGACCCACCATTCTATCACATGAGCTACTAACACTTCACGAATGACAAATTCAACTTCATTTCTTTAAGAGTTGAAGTGGAAATTTTCCAAAGGACAAACAATAGTGAGATTGTACCAAAGTCACGAAAGTATTTCTTCTATTTCCAATTTCCTCAACTTTAGGGAAATGATATTGAAAACCAAAAATGTTGTCATATTGCCCTTATATATGATGAATCAGATGGTACCTTTGATCATCGAAAATCTATGGCTTTTTGATTGATGGCTTTTTCATAGCCATGTTCTCTACCACTCTCCATCAGAACTTGATGGTTAGATTTTTCTTCCATATCCATATTTTCACATATGTTCTCCTACATGGAAACCCAGTGATGAGTTAATTTGGGTAACTGTTACATTTCATACTTTAGTATTTAATGCCAAGTTTTGGTATTTCTTTTTACGATGTGGGTTTCTATTAAACAAAATTTCGAGTAGTAAACCATTTATAACCCCAACGAATTTCAAGGGTGAAATTCATTTAAAGGGAGGGTAGAATGTAACACCCCGAGATTTTATGAAAAATATTCTTTTAATTTTATTAATGTCTTGTGATGTATGCTACACCAAGATTACCTTGCACCATACGTAACACCGTATTAGCTTACAGTATACCCAACACTATTCTTGGATCATGTTACACACAATTTTGATAATAGTTATTCTATGCAACATTGAGTATATATATATATATTCAATGTATAAATGAAATATGGTTGGATTCTGTTATATGAAACAACGAAGGATTCTTGCACAACACGCAACCCTGACTTGGTTTGCATTACAGGAAATCGCGACCTTCCTCGATAGCTTGTGTTGTACGGAATACCGGGTTTTACGAAGCAACGACATATTATTATAATATAATTATGAACTAGCCTTTATGAATAGTATTATTTAAATTTTGAATTTTATAAAATTAATATTCATCTTACTCATTTTCTAGATCATGGTATAAGAACAAAATAAATTTTTAGGGTAAAATTAGTATTTTTCAAAAAATGCAGTTTTGCCGCCTTTAGATGGAACACCCACTTTAAATCCAGTATTTGACATGTTTATAAGATTAATTTTACAAAATAAACTTCTTATTTTGAATCAGGATATAAAACTTTACATTGGATAATGTTTGGATATTTTTCTGAAAACTTTCTTATTTTAATGAATAGTAAAAACACGCTATATTTTAATTAAAAACAACTTTTTTCATCGTATTAGTTTATATTGTTAAATTATAATATTGAACGGTTTTAAAGTATAAATAGAATATATTTTTACCATTTAATATAATTTATGTCATTATCATTGATTTTTCCTTGAATCCGTAGGTTAAATCAATTCAATCTTTTGCAATGTTTTAAACAAAAACTCATTTTCTTTCAACAACGAGATTAATTTTAATTTCATTTCTACAACTTTTGTGTATTGAATTTGGAAAAATTTATTCAATATTTAAAATCAGTGGTTCCAAATTATGTTAATAATCTACTTTTTATTTTTGTGCATTATGAATAGTAACTACGGTAAATTTTATTTACCATAGTTAAAGGTAAAATGGGTAATTAAGGGTAAATATAAGATTATAAAATTACCCTAACACATGCCAAAATACTATTGGATGGATAAAAGTCGACCCATATCACCTAAGGGTTGGATTAGATTAATTTTAAGGACCTTTGACCATGAAAATAATTTAATTATTACTAAAACCAACGAAAGTGACAACATGTCACTCTATTAAATCTTATAAGTATAATACTTTTAATTTAGTGATAAACATCATAAAACTTCAAAAATGAATAGTATCCAGAAAGCTAATAAAATTATCTATATCATTATAATTTATTTAGAATTTTTAGGGATTAAATAATTGTCATTAGTGGTGATACATTAATGATTCAGAAATTATTTATTTATTGAAAAATCAATAATATAGTTTTCATTGAAATATTAATACATATAAAAAAGCCAAAAAATCTGAACAAAACTTATTATTAGTGTATATATAAACCCTAATCATCCACTGGCCGAATTGTGGACCATTTGGATCCTTATTAAGATGATTATGACAATTATAATATTTTATTTTAAATGATACCAGAGTTGTCACCTTCATAATTTAATAGATATAACAATTTAAATATTGTGATTTTAAGATGATAAATTCGAGTTAAATTATTATTGTGAAAGTTAATAGATTTATCTTATTTATAGGATTTTATTTTTAATTTTTATGCAACAAATAAGTATATTAAATAATTATAAAAAATGTTTTAGTAATATTTTTATTAATAGATAAACCAAATAAATGGTCTTAAAAATAATAAAATAAATATTATATGAACTATTTAATGTTCTACACTAATTTTCTAGATACATATGACCTTTTATAAATCTGTTAAAGATTTTATTTCGAACATATATTCTGTATATATTATATTTAAATTCAAATAAATGAATAGTGTCAAAATTGACACTATTGTAATTTTATAGAAATAACATATTATAAAATTGTTTAAAAATCACAAAAATATTTAAAAATTATAATTTTAAATTTATATGGTATAAAATGTTATAGAGTATCCAATTATGGACAATTAACAACACATAAGTAAATATTTGTTATAATTTAAAATTTAGAATGTTATTACCACAAATAAAATTAAATTGATTAAATAAGGATAAATCAAGTTGATAATATTGAAAATAAATTCCTAACATGTCTAAATTTTATTGGTTGATGCGATTAAAATCCTATATCATCTAATATTCGAATATTAGTCATTTTTTGAGGTTTTTAAGTGGGTTTAGATTTATTATAAATTAATATTTTTAAGATTTCCAAAGGTGCCCCTCTCCTCTCTTATAAAAGGGCACCTCCTCCCTCCCTTCCTCACACCAATTTGAGCCTTCAAGCTCGGCCAAACCCTGCCAAATTCTCTTCTCCACTTCCCTAGAAACATCTTAGAGGTCATGTTCCTCTTCAAAGACCAATTTTAGTGCCCTAAGTGGAGGTCTCAAAGAGGCGCTTCAAAGAAGAGGAGGTTCGGATACATACGAAGAATATCAGACATAAGGTAAGGGATAATTTTGCAAATCTCATTTTTATCTGAGATTTCTTATTCATCAGTATTTAATATGGTTATTTCTATCATCCATGTCCATGTTTTATAAAAGTGTTTTCATGTATGATTAAAGTCATTTTTACCCATTTTTGACTTTTACTACATGGAATGTATGGAATCTTTCTATTAAGAGGTACTTTTTAACTTTTCTGGTAAAAGTACGAGAAGAATGTTTTTTAACTTATACGGCACGAACAGATTTTTACGGTTTTATAAAGCCTTATTTTCATGAAGCTTCCTTCAAAAGATTTCATGAATATTTTCAACAAAATATCTTCCTTTTAAAATAGCATGATGTTTTGTGAAAAGAAATTGATTTTGAAGAAGAAAGGATATTTTTCTCAAGAATTCATTTCAAATGTTTTATCAAAACCATTTTCCATCTAAGATGAAATTATTTCATATGTGTATTATTTAAGTTTAATGTTTCTATAATTTACATGGTTAACATTTCTTATGATGAAATGTACGTTTGTTTTATATGGATTATGAAATGATGGGATGAAGTTTATGAAACACATTTTATTATTTGGGTTAGGATGAATGTTTTAAGTTTATTTGGTGCCACAAGTAAGAATTATTTCATTATGAGATGGGTGGGACCTATATATCCCTCCAATTCATTGGGTAAAAATTTATATCTCATGAGATATAAATGGCTGGAATGGCAAGTTAAACCGGTTCAGTAATACAGGACTGGAATGAGGAGTGAACTCGATTCAGAAAGGGACTTTGTCCACTAAGATGGTCTTGGCAGCAATTCCTTGGCTACTATGGAAATCATATCATGTGCTTAATGGTTTCCACAATTACATGTTTTATTCCCATGCTATTTTATCATTCTTAATGTTTCTTTATGATCTATGCCTTACGTACTTCCATGTTTTATGTCATTGCTCAATCTTTTGATGTTTAAACATTATGTTCATGTTTTTAAGTTCAAATGTATATAATATGTTTTATTTTATCCGTGATTACCCTTACTGAGCATTTGAGCTCACCCCTTTTATGTTTTCTTTTCCCCAGGATATGAAGAATGGTTTTAGGTAAGAAAAAAAGGGGATGATCTTTACTGGGAGATGTTGAAGATCATTCACCGTGATTAGAAAATTGTACTTTGAGTTTCCAAAGACACTAAACTATAACGATCCTTGTGTGTTTGTTTCTGTTATGTATTAAGTATTCCGCAAAAGTAATTGACTGTCCATGTACGTCAAGCTTCGGGTCTCTCCAGTTGGTATCGGAGGAAAGGTTTAGTCAACCTTTGGAAACTAGGATGCAAAAACGTTAGTGAGATCCCTAGAGATATTTCTAAGGTATGTCTAGGGATGTCCCAAAGGATAACTATACGTATAGGATATAGTCCTAGAACTATGGTAACGATCTTATAATTTAACCTAAGATGTTAGATATTGAGGTTACTCCCCCTTTACTATGTTGTTTTCCCTAGCATGATTTTTGCCTCTCACACTATTCTTTTTGGGTTTTAGGAAATGGCTGGAAACAGGAATATTCATGATAATGGAGGATATGACGGACAATGGAATGAACTACTTCTTTAGAAACCAAATGAAATGGTATTTGGAAGTCCAAACATCATTATTATGCTGATTCAGAAATCTCATAATATGATCAATAAACTCAAATTTGGTAAGTTTCCTAACTCGTCTAATAAGAGAAATATGGAGTTTCATGATGATCATAGAGGAAAGAAAGTTCAATTTCCCCTATGTAAATCATGTGGGAAGAGTCATCAAGGAGAATGTTTCAAAGGAACTGGAAGATGCTTTGGATGTAGAAAAGAAGGACACAAATCCAGTAAGTGCAAAGGAAAACATTCAGTTAGCACCATGGATGAGGATAATAGTATTTCTACGACATAAACAATGGTTAAATGTTTTAAATGTGGAATGTACTGGCATTATGCAAACCAATTCCCTTACAGAAAGTCTCATGAAGAGAAACTTTATGGTCGTATGGGAAGTATTTATGTTGATGATGATGAAGATACTACAAATGATATGTGAGATGAAAGAATTGTTGATGCTCGGTCAATGGTTTAATAAGGTAGTGGAATGATTACATGTTTACCAATTGTAATGTTGTATAAGTAATCTCATGGTACTATGGAATAAAGATACATCTAAGGATTGTTACACTGTGGTCTTTCCTTGAGTTTTGAAAGTGTATGATTAATGGTACCAGTATCCATGAAAGGTTATTCAGATATTTTTAGAATGTAGATGATATGGCATAATGAACGGACAAGGAGAAAATTAAATGTTTGATAATATTCATGAGCTCATGACTGATATAAGGAGAAGGTTATATCGTGGTTTGAGTATATAGAATTTTTGGATTTTGGTATGTGGAAAGACTTAACTTTTGACAGCATTCATGTTTTCACTAAGGTTTAATGGGTATTCATTTTTCAAGATAATATATGATTAAGGTAGTCACATGATTGTAATGTGACCAACAAGATATATGGGGGATAAATGATGGTAGTCACATGCTTGTTTGATGACATTTCATGTAAATAATTTTCTTTATACTATGATCTTGGACCGAAGTATTTTAGATAAGTCTAAAGATTGGAATGGATTATGTTGGACATAAGATAGTATTGTTTAGGGATAGAACTTTTTTTTGATATTATTGATGGGATGTTATAGTAATGTAGTTTTAGAAAAAAGAAAACCTACAGGACGGGCGACAACCCATCGCGTCGGACAAGGCTGTGGGAATCGAACCCACAACCGAAGTGCGACTGGCCTTTATCGCCTACCACTGGCCTACAGGAAGTCCCTGTTTAGTAGAAACTAGTTTTATTATATTAAGCAGTATGATATATGTAGTATAAGTCCATTTTAGGAACCATATATGATTAATCTCACTATAGATGGAATTATGTATTTTTGATAACTTTTATAACCTTTTGTTTAAGACAGAATGTAATGACCCATCATTCTATCACATGAGATTCTAACACTTTCCGAATGACAAATTCAACTTCATTTCTTTAAGAGATGATGTGGAAATTGTCCAAAGAACGAACAACAGTGAGGCTGTACCAAAATCACGAAAGTATTTCTTCTATTTCCAATTTCATCAACTTTAGGGAAATGATCTTGAAAACCAAAAATGTTGTCCTATTGCCCTTATATCTGATGAATCAGATGGTACATTAGATCATCACAAATCTATGGCTTTGTGATTGATGGATTTTTCATAGCCATGTTCTATGCCACTCTCCATCAGAACCTGGTGGTTAGATTTTTCTTTCATATCCATATTTTCACCTATGTTCTCCTACGTGGAAACCCAGTGATGAGTTAATTTGGGTAACTGTTATATTTCATTCTTTAGTTTTTAATTCCATGTTTTGGTATTCCTTTTTACGATGTGGGTTTCTATTAAACAAACTTTCGAGTAGTAAACCATTTATAACCCCAACGAATTTCGAGGGCGAAATTTATTTTAAGGGGGGTAGAATGTAACACCCCGAGATTTTATGAAACATATTATTTTAATTTTATTAATGTCTTGTGTTGTATGCTACACCAAGATTACCTTGCACCATACGCAACACCGTATTAGCTTGCAGTATACGCAACACTATTCTTGGATCTTGTTACAAACAATTTTGATAATAGTTATTCTACGCAACATTGAGTATATATATATATATATATTCAATGTATAAATGAAATATGATTGTATTATTTTATATGAAACAACGAAGGATTCATCCACAACACGCAACCCAGACTTGGCCTGCATTACACGCAATCGCGACCTTCCTCGATAGCATGTGTTGTAGGCAATACTGGGTTTTAGGAAACAACGATATATTATTATAATATTATTATGAACTAGCCATTATGAATAGTATTAACTAAATTTTGAATTTTATAACATTATTATTCATCTTACACATTTTCTAGAACATGTAATAATAACAAAATAAATTTTTCGGGTAAAATAAATATTTTTCAAAAAATGCAGTTTTGCCGCCTTTAGATGGCACACCCACTTTAAATATAGTTTTTGACATGTTTATAAGTTCAATTTTACAAAATAAACTTATTCTTTTGAATAATGATATAAAACATTACATTGGATAATGTTTTGATATTTTTCTGAAAACTTTCATATTTTAATGAATTGTAAAAACACACTATATTTTAATTAAAAAAACCTTTTTCATCATATTAGTTTATATGGTTAAATTATAATATTGAATGGGTTTAAAGTATAAATATAATTTTTTTTTACCATTTAATATAATGTATGTCATTAGCATTTATTTTACCTTGAATCCGTAGGTTAAATCAATTCAATCTTTTGCAATGTTTTAAACAAAAACACGTTTTCTTTTGACGATGGGATTAATTTTAATTTAATTTCTGCAACTTTTTTGTATTGAATTTGCAAAAATGGATTCCATATTTGGAATCAGTGGGTCCAATTTATTTTAATAATCTACTTTTTATTTTTGGGCATGATGAATAATAACTACGGTAAATTTTATTTACCATAGTTAATGGTAAAACGGGTAATTAAGGGTAAATATAAGATTATAAAATTACCCTAACACATGCCAAAATAATATTGGATGGATACACGTTGACCCATATCACCTAAGGGTCGTATTAGATTCATTTTATGAACTTTTAACCATAAAAATAATTTAATTATTATTAAAACCAAAGATGGTGACAACATGTCACTCTCTTAAATCTTATAAGTATAATAATTTTAATTTAGTGATAAACATAATAAAACTTCAAAAATGAATAGTATAAAGAAATCTAATAAAATTATCTACATAATGATAATTTATTTAGAATTTTTAGGGATTAAATAATTTTCATTAATGGGGATACATTAATGATGCACAAATTATTTATTTATTGAAAAATCAATAATATAGTTTTTATTGAAATATTAATACATATCAAAAGGCCCAAAAATCTGAACAAAACTTATAATTAGTGTATATATAAATCCTAAGAATCCACTGGCCGAATTTTGGACCGTTTGGATCCTTATTAAGATGATTATGACACTTATATTATTTTATTTTAAATGATGCCAAAGTTGTCACATTCATAATTTAATAAATATAACAATTTAACTATTGTGATTTTAAGATGATAAATTAGAGTAAAAGTATTATTGTGAAATTTAATATATTTATCTTCATTATAGTTTTTTAGTTTTAGTTATTATGAAAAAATAGGTATATTAAATAATTATACAAAAACGTTGTAGTAATTATTTTATTAAGAGATAAACCAAATAAATGGTTTTAAAAATAACAAAATAAATATTATATGAACTATTTAATGTTCTCCACTACTTTTCTAGATACATATGACCTTTTATTAATCTATTAGAGATTTTAGTTCGAACATATCTTCTGTATATATTTTATTTAAATTCAAATAAATGAATAGTGTCAAAATTGACACTATTGTTATTTTATAGAAATAACATATTATAAAATTGTTTAAAAATCACAAAAATATTTAAAAATTATAAATTTATATTTATATGGTATCAAATGTTATAAAGTATCCAATTATGGACAATTCACAACAAATACGTAAATATTTGTTATAATTTAAAATTTAGAATGTTATTTTCACAAATAAAATTGAATTGATTAAATAAGGATAAATCGAGTTGATAATGTTGAAAATAAATTCATAACATGTCTAAATTTTATTGGATGATGAGATTACAACCCTATCTCATCTAATATTCTAATATGAGTAATTTTTGGAGGTTTTTAAGTGGGGTTATATTTATTATAAATTAGTATTTTTAAGATTTCAAAAGGTGCCCCTCTCCTCCCTTATAAAAGGGCACCTCCTCCCTCCCTTCCTCACACCAATTTGAGCCTTCAAGCTCGGCCATCCCCTACCAAATTATCTTCTCCACTTCCCTAGGAACATCCTAGAGGTCCTGGTCTTCTTCAAAGACAAATTTTAGTTCCCTAAGTGGAGGTCTCAGAGAGGCGCTTCAAAGAAGAGGAGGTTCGGATACATACGGAGCATATCAGACATAAGGTAAGGGATAATTTTGCAAATCTCATTTTTATCTGAGATTGATTATTCTTCAGTTTTTTCTGGGGTTATTTCTATCATCAATGTCTATGTTTTATAAAAGTGTTTTCATGTATGTTTAAATTCCTTTTTACACATTTTTGACTTTTACTACATGGCATGTATGGAATCTTTCTATTACGATGTACTTTTTTGACTTTTCTAGTAAAAGTACGAGAAGAATGTTTTTTTTAACTTATACGGCACGAACAGATTCTTATGTGTGCCAAAAAATCATATACCATACATCATAGCATAACCTATGAAATAAAAATGGGTATCTTAAACATCGTGACAACATAAAACAATTCATATAAGATAAAGGATTTCATAAAAATAATTTCATCACAACATAATCAAATCAATGTAATAATAGATAGAGAAATAGAACCCTTTATTATCTTAGATGGAAAATAATTTTTATAAAACACTTCAACTCCATTCTTAAGGAAAATATCCTTTCTACTTCAAAAACAGTTTTCCTTTCTTAACATGTCATAAAATTCTAAACTAAAAGAAGTAGATTAAAAATAAACTTGAAAACTTTTAAAGTAAGCTTCTTGGAAATAATGTTTTAAAAATACATTCATGCTGTATATGTAAAAAAAACATTCTTCTCGTACTTTAGTCAGAAAAGTCAAAAATTACCTCGTACGAAAAACGACAAAAGATTCCTTTCATATGTTTTACTAAAAACTCCCAGAAGGGTAAAATTGGATTTAATCAATTGTAGGTCGATGGAAATAATATTACATATTTAGGAAACATGGATTTGGATGATAAAATACACCCCAGTAAATTTCAAATTATAAACAATCTCGGATAAAAATGAGATTTTGATATTTTCCCTTACCTTAGGTCTGATTTTCTTCGTAAGTTTCTGAACCTCCTGTATAATGATTTAAATAATTCCATTGACTTATTCTAGAATCATAATCATTGTTATGTTATCATTTATGGTTCACTTATGACTTTATTTTACCCGTTCTTTTGTAAATTCCATGCTAAAGAGTGTTTTGGGTAAAATCGTTTCATTTGTCGTCCTTGTTTTGACTTGTAATTATTCATATGATTACTTAGATCATGATTACATAATTCCAGAATATAAAACATGATTTATATATAATATATATTCAGAATATACATATATATAATAGATCAGTAAATGGAAAGAAATACACCGTTCATGGAGACAGTAGGTCGTACGTACGCATGGATGCTGGTTTCATTTCCTTGTTGAGTTGAATAGAATTAAGTAGATGACATACATATATATACACATAAATCTAGTATCATTATTATTTAATATATTTCATGATTACTTATTATATATACTTTATAATCATTGATGAATGGTTAACGTGGACAATGAATCTCATCACGTTGTGGAGACGGTAGTCCATACGTACGCACGAGCGATGATATCGTTCTCATGATCGTGGAATTGTATTGGTGTGTATGTATACTATTTCAGAATCAATATCACATTACAATAATAAAATATAGTTATTATGTACACCATTATACCCATCCAAGTAAGGTGGTGGTGGAAAACAGATTACACCACGGCGTGGAGACGGTATTCTGTACGTATGCACGCGCGGTGATTTCGTTTTCCATAGGATAGATAGATGGTGAAATAGGGTTGTTTCATACTTATAATAAAATATAAGTATATGATTTATACTGATGTTATTACTTCATAATGAAACAAACTAAGAAGAATAAGTGGAAGAAGAAATAAAGTTGAAAGAATCGGTAACGAACATTACCTCTTCTTTGAAGCGCCTCTTTGAGATCTCCTTTTAGGGAAATAAATTTGGTCTTTGAGGAAGACCAGAACCTCTAGGATGTTTCTAGGGAAGTGTAGAAGAGAATTTGGTAGGGGTCGGCCGATTTTGAATGCTCAAAGTGTTGTGAGGACGAGAGGGAGGAGGTGCCCTTTTATAAGGGAGGAGAGGGGCTCTTTTGGAAAAACTGAAAATATTATTTTGTTATAAATCCAAATTCAGTTTTAAATAGCTCAAAATTGATTTATTTATAAGATAAGGTGGGTATGGGTCGAAATCATCTCATCCAATATAATTTATACAAGTTTAGGTTCCTATTTTATCCTTATCATTTATATTTAACTTTAAGTTAGATAATTTTACTTTTACCGTGTCTTTTTGTCTTCATACACTATAAGGTTAATAATCTTACTATAAGAAGCCAAAAGAACCCCAAGTTGTATATTATTAATATATATAACCTTATATAAGTCATTTGGCCGAATATTAGACTTTCAGTAATAAAATAACAATTAATAATATAATATTTGTTTTAAAAACTATTTTATGACAATTTTGACACTATTTTGTAATTCATTTTTGTGAAACTCATAACAGAATGATTAGTTCTAAAACAGTTAATTAAGTCAATAATAACATGTCATATTAACCTATAAAATTAGTGGAATTTATATAAAGTCTCAAATTACATTTATTTGGGTATTTATAACATCAATTATGTCAATATTTCATTAATAAGATAATTAATACATCATATTGGTGTCATAAATAAATTAACTTATTTAAAGTCTAAAAATTACAAATAAAATATAATTATGTAGGAAATCTTTTTAGATTTCTAATGAATATTTATAATTGAATTTATCCTATGTATAAACCAATATTAAAAATGATTTACTTATTAAACATTGATTTTAACTATTTTAACCCTTCTTTAAATAAATTAATAATAAATGTCCTAATCTAATCCATGTGAGCCTAAATGGTCATATTTTATTCCTAATGTTGTTTTTGGTCGAATTAAACTTATCCAATAGGATTAGGACATGTGTTAGGGTAATAATAATATCATTTTAACCCTTAAGTACCCTATTTACTTTTAACCGTGGTAAAAAAGTAAAAAGTTCCTATTCACCAAAAATTATTTTCATTTCATTGAACCAAATTTATCTTACTGACATCAACCGTGTCTCTCGGATTTTTGAAATTCTACTCATAGAAGCGGTAAAATTAAGTTTTATGAAAAATTCATTTTTTTAACTACCACTTAGTGGTTTCACAATTCATCAAAAAATGAAAGTTTCCAGAAAAATACCAAAAATTAGTCCTAAGCTATATTTTATATTATGAATTCCAGAATGATGTCTATTTTACCAAATTCAAAACATATCAGTTGAATTAATTAATTTAAAAATTAATTCTCGACGTCAAGACAAATAGCGTTTTCTTAAGAGATAATAATTATCAAAAGATTGACAGTTGTTTATGTTTGGTTTAAATGTGAAATTACATCCAATAACCATCATTGTGTTAAATTTTAAAAATATATTCTAAATATACTTTAAAACCACTAAAATTAATAATTTATCACTATTAATTATTTCTATTAAAAAGGTTGTTTTTAATTAAAATTTAGAAATTTTCACTATTCATCAGAAAATGAAAGTTAGCCGAAAAGTACCAAAATTTCACCCTAAGCTAATTTCAATATTACGAATCCAAAAATGAAGTCCATATTGAAAAATAAAATATAGAAAATTTCAAAAAGTGGATATTACTATTCATAACGACTAGTTTTAATAATATTTTAATAACATATCGTTGTTTAGTGAAACTCGGTATTACGTACTAAACACGCTATCGAGGAAGGTCGTGATTGCATGTAATGAAAGGAAAGTCAAGGATATGTGTTGTGCAAGCTCCATTTGGTGTAGCGTACAACACAAGACATTAATGAAATTAAAAAAATATTTTTCATAAAATCTCGGGGTGTTACATTCTACCCCCCTTAAAATGAATTTCTCCCTCGAAATTTGTCGGGGTTATAAATGGTTTACTACTCGAAAGTTTATTTAATAGAAACCCACATCTTAAAAAGGAATACCAAATCCAATCTTTAAAAAGAAAAGTATGAAACGTAACAGTTACCCAAATAAACTAATCACTGGGTTCCCACATAGGTGAAAATATGGATATGGAAGAGAAATCTAACCATCATGTTCTGATAGAGAGTGGTAGAGAACATGGCTATGAAAAAACCAACAATCACAAAGCCATAGATTTGTGATGATCTAAGGTACCATCTGATTCATCGGATATAAGGTCCCTAAGACAACATTTTTGGTTTTCAAGATCATTTCCTTATATTTGATGAATTAAATGAAATACTTACAAGATTTTGGTACAATATCACTGTAGTTTGTGAATTGAATGATTTCCACTTCATCCCTTAAAGAAATAAAAATGAATTTGTTATTAATGATGTGTTAATAGATCATGCGATAGAATGATGGGTTATTCCATATGTTTCAAACAAAAGGTTAGCAAAAGTTATCTAATATACATAAGTCCATCTATGGTGAGGAGAATCGTATACGATTCCAAAAATGAACTTATACTTCATAAGTCATGCTGCATAATAAAATAAAACTAGTTTCTAATAACCAGGGACTTCCTGTAGGCCAGTTGTATGCGATAAACTCTAGTCGCACTTCGGTTGTGGGTTCGATTCCCACAGCCTTGTCTAACGCGATGGGATGTCGCCCGTCCTGCAGGTTGTCCTTTTTCTAAAACTACATTACTATAACATCCCATCAATAATATCGAAAAAAAGTTCTATCCTTAAAGAATACAAACTTATGTCCAACATAATCCATTCTAATCTTTAGACTTATCTAAAATACTTCGGTCCAAGCTCATAGTATAAAGAAAATGATTACTTGAAATGTCATCAACCAAGCATGTGAATACCATCATTTATCCCCATATATTTTGTTGGTCACATTCCAATCATGTGAATACCGTAATCATATATTCTCTTGAAAAATGAATACGCATTAAACCATAGTGAAAACATGAATACTGTCAAAAGTTAACTCTTTCCACATACCAAAATCCAAAAATTCTATATACTCAAACCATGATATAACCTTCTCCTTATATCAGTCATGAGCTCATGAATACTATTAAACATTTAATTTTCTCCTTATCCCTACATTATGTACATATCATATACATTCCAAAAATATCTAAATAACCTTTCATGGATACTAGTACCATTAATCATACACTTTCAAAACTCAAGGAAAGACCACAGTGTAACAATCCTTAGATGTCTCATTATTCCATAGTACCATGAGATTACTTATACAACATTACACTTGGTAAACATAAAATCATTCCACTACCTTATTAAACCATTGAATGAGCTTCAACAATTCATTCATCTCACATATCATTTGTAGTCTCTTCATCATCAACAACATAAATACTTCCCATACGACCATACAGATTCTCTTCATGAGACTTTCCCTTAGAGCATTGGTTTGCATAATGCCTGTACATTCCACATTTAAAACATTTAACCATTGTTGATGTCGTAGAAATACCATTATCCTCATCCATGGTGTTAACTGAATGTTTTCCTTTTCACTTACTGGCTTTGTGTCCTTCTTTTACACACCCAAAGCATCTTCCAGTTCCTTTGAAACAATCTCCCTGATGCCTCTTCCCACATGATTTACATGAGGGAAATTGAACTTTCTTTCCTCTATGATCATCATGAAACTCCATATTTCTCTTATTATCTGAGTAGGGAAACTTACCAATGTTGAGATTATTGATCATATTATGAGATTTCTTATTTGGCATAATAACGATTTTGGACTTCCAAATCCCATTTAATTTGGTTGCTCATGAATAATATCATTCCATTGTCCGTTATATCCTCCATGATCGTGAATCTTCCTGTTTCCAGCCATTTTCTAAAACCCAAAAAGAATAGTGTGAGAGGCAAAAATCATGCTAGGGAAAACAACATAGTATAGGGGGAGTACCCTCAATATCTAACATCTTAGGTTAAATTCTAAAATCGTTAGCGCAATTCGAGGACTATAACCTATACATATACTTAACCTTAGAGACATCCCTATACATACCTTAGAAATATCTCTAGGGATCTCACTATCATTTTCACATCCTAGTTTCCAAAGGTTGACTAAACCTTTCCTCTGAAAAAACTGTAGAGACCAGAAACTTAACGTATATGGACATTACATTACTTTTTCGGAATACTTAGTACATAACAAAAACACCCACACAAGGATCGTAATAGTTTAGTGTCTTTGGAAACTCGAAATATAATCTTCTAATCATGGTGAAAGATCTTCAACATCTCCCATAAAGATCTTCTTTTGTTTTTACCTAAAACCTTTCTTTATATCCTAGGGAAAAAAAGAAAAGGGTGAGATCAAATGCTCAGTATGGGTAAACAAAATAAATGTCAACCACATCATATACATAAGAACATAACTTTTGGAAGTCTTAACCTGCAAAAGAAATCATAATTTCATAACATGGGATAAATCATAGTAGTGAAATGTAATCCCAATAATCATAACTTAAAACATGAAACTCTGTGGCATACACACATAATCATAGAGAATCATTTCTTATTAGTCAAGACTTGTTTCCAAGACTATCTCAGTGGACAAAGTCCATTTCTGAACTGATTTCACTCCTCGTTTCAGTCCTGTTTCAGTGAACCGGTTTAACCTGCCATTCCAGCCATGTCTATCTCATGAGATACAAAATCATTACCCAGTGCATTGGAGGGAGATATAGGTCCCACCCATCTCATAATGATACCATTCTTATGTGTGCCACAAAATCATAAATCATACATCATTGCATAACCCATGTAATAAAAATGGGAATCATAAACATCGTGACATCATAAAACAATTCATATAATATAAAGGAATTCATAAATATATTTCCATCACAACATAATCAAATCAATTTAATAATTGGGATAGAAACATAACCCTTTATTATCTTAGATGGAAAATAATTTTTATAAAACACTTGAACTCCATTCTTGAGGAAAATATCCTTTCTACTTCAAAAACACTTTTCATTTATTAACAAGTCATACAATTATAAACTAAAATAAGTTGATTAAAAATAAAATTGTAAAATTTTAAAGGAATCTTCTTAGAAATAATATTTTAAAAATCCATTCATGCCGTATAATTTAAAAAAACATTCTTCGTACTTTTATCGGAAATGTCAAAAATTACCTTGTAAAAAAACAACAAAAGATTCCTTTCATATCGTTTACTAAAAACTCACTGAAGGTTAAAATTGGATTTAAACTATTGTAGAAGGATATAAATATTACATATTGAGGAAAAATGGATGTGGATGATAAAATACATCCCAGTAAATACCAAAGTATAAACAATCTCCGATAAAAATGAGATTGTGATATTTCCCTTACCTTAGATCCGATTTGCTTTGTAAGTGTCTGAACCTCCTGTATAATGATTTAAATAATGCTATTGACTTATTCCAGAATCATACTCATTGTTATGATATCTTATATGGTTCACTTATGACTTTATTTTACCCGTTCTTTGGTAAATTCCATGTTAAAGAGCGTTTTGTGTAAAACAGTTTTATTTGTCTTCCGTGTTTTGACTTGTAATTATTCATATAATTACTTAGATCATGATTACTTAATTCCAGAATATAAAACATTATTTATATATAATATATATTCAGAATATACGTATATATAATAGATCAGTAAATGTAAAGAAATACAACATTCATGGAGACGGTAGGTCGTACGTAGGCATGAAGGCTATTTTCGTTTCCTTATTGAGTCGAATGGAATTAAGTAGATGAAATATATATATATACACATAAATAAAGTATCATTATTATGTCATATATTTAATGATTACTTATTATATATACTTTATAATCATTCAATAATGGTTAACGTGGAGAATGAATCTCATCGCGTCGTGGAGACGGTAGTCCGTACGTATGCACGAGCGATGATATCATTCTCATGATCGTGGAATTGTATTGGAGTGTATGTATACTATTTCATAATCAATATTACTTTACAATAATCATATATAGTTATTATTGACACCAGTATACCCATCCATGTAAGGTGGTGGTGGAAAATAGATTACACCATGGCGTGGAAACGGTATTCCGTACGTATGCACGCGCAGTGATTTCGTTTTCCGTAGGATGGATAGATGGTGAAATAAGGTTGTTTCATACTTATAATAACGTATAAGTATATGAGTGATACTGATGTTATTACTTCATAATGAAACAACCTAATAAGAATAAGTGTAAGAAGAAATAAAGTTGAAAGAATCAGTAACGGACATTACCTCTTCATTGAAGCGCCTCTTTGATTCCTCATATTAGGATACTAAAATTGGTCTTTGAAGAAGACCAGGACCTCTAGGATGTTTCTAGGGAGTGGAGAAGAGAAGTTGGCAGGGGTGGTCCGATCTTTAAGGCTCAATGTGGTGTGAGGAAGATAGGGAGGAGGTGCCCTTTTATAAGGAAGGAGAGTGGCACCTTTGGAATAACTAAATATATTATTTTATTATAAAGCCAAATTCGGTTTTAAATAGCTCCAAATTGATTTATTTTGAATAAAAGGTTTTTATGGGTCTAAATCCTCTTATCCAATAGAATTTAGACAAGTTTATGTTCCTATTTTAACCTTATCATTTAGATTTAACATTAAGTTAAATAATTTTACTTTTACCGTGTCCTTTTGTGTTCTTACACTATAAGGTTAATAATCTTACTATAACAAGCCAAACAAACCCCAAGTTGTTTATTATTAATACATATAACCTTATATAAGTCATTTGGATGAATCTTATATTTTTAGGAATAAAATAACAATTTGTAATATAAGAGTTGTTTTAAAAACTATTTTATGTCTATTTTGACTCTATTTAGTAATTGGTTTTTGTGAAAATCATAACAGAATGATTAGTTCGAACACAGTTAATTAAATCAACAATAAAATGTGTTAGTAACCTAGAAAATTAGTGGAATTCATAAAATGTCTCAAATTACATTTATTTGGGTATTTATAACATCAATTATGTCAATATTTCATTAATAAGATAATTACTGCATCATCTTTGTGTCAAAAATAAATTAACTTATTTAAAGTATAAAAATTAAAATTAAACTATAATTATGTAGGAATTTGTTTTAGATTTCTAATGAATATTTATAGTCTAATTTATCTTATTAATAACCCTATATTAAAAATGATTTACTTATTAAAATTTGATTTTAAATATTTTAACCCTTCTTTAAATAAATTAATAATAAATGTCCTAATCTAATCCAAGTGAGCCTAAATTTTCATATTTTATTCCTAAGGTTGTTTTTGGTCGAATTGAACTTATCCAATAGAATAAGGACATGTATTAGGGTAATAATAATTTCATTTTTACCCTTAATTATCATATTTACTTTTAACCGTGGTAAATAAAAGTAAAAACTTATTATTCACCAAAAATTATTTTGATCTCATTGAACCAAATTTTACTTAATGACATCAACCGTGTCTCTAAAATTTTTTAAATTCCCCTCATAGAAGCGGTAAAATTAAGTTTTATGAAAAATTCATTTTTTTAACTACCACTTAGTGGTTTCACTATTCATCAAAAAATGACAGTTTCGAGAAAAATACAAAAAATAGGCTTAAGCTATATTTGATATTATGAACTGAAAAATGATGTCTATTTTATCAAATTCAAAAAATATCAGTTGAATTACTTAATTTAAAAATTAATTCCCGTCATCAAAACAAATAGCGTGTTCTTAAGAGATAATACCTATCAAAAGATTGACAATTGTTTATGTCTGGTTTAAATGTGAAATTACATCCATTGACCAACATTGTATTAAATTGTAAAAATATATTGTAAATATACATTAAAACCACTCAAATTAAGAATTTGTCACTATTAATTATTTCAATTAAAAAGGTTGTTTTTAATTAAAATTTAGTAATTTTCACTATTCATCAGAAAATGAAAGTTGTCCGAAAAGTACCAAAATTTCACCCTAAGCTAATTTCGATATTCGGAATCCAAAAATGAAGTCCATTTTGAAAACTAAAATTTACAAAATTTCAAAAAGTGGTTATATGAAACAACGAAGGATTCTTGCACAACACACAACCCTGACTTGGCTTGCATTACATGCAATCACGACCTTCCTCGATAGCATGTGTTGTACACAATACCGAGTTTTACGAAACAACGATATATTATTATAATATTATTATGAACCAGCCTTTATGAATATTATTAACTAAATTTTGAATTTTATAACATTATTATTCATCTTATACATTTTCTAGAACATGGTATAAGAACTAAATAAATTTTTCGGGTAAAATAAGTATTTTTTAAAAAATGCAGTTTTGCCGCCTTTAGATGACACACCCACTTTAAATCTAGTTTTTGAAATTTATATATGTTCAATTTAACCAAATAACCTTCTTCTTTTGAATCAGGATATAAAACATTACATTGGATAAAGTTTTGATATTTTTCTGAAAACTTTCATATTTTAATGAACAGTAAAAACACGCTATATTTAAATTAAAAACAACTTTTTTCATCGTATTAGTTTATATGGTTAAATTATAATATTTAATGGTTTTAAAGTATAAATAGAATATATTTTTACCATTTCATATAATATATGTCATTAGCATTGATTTTACCTTGAATCCGTAGGTTAAATCAATTCAATCTTTTGCAATGTTTTAAACAAAAACCTGTTTTCTTTCGACAATGGGATTAATTATAATTTAATTTCTTTAACTTTTTTGTATTGAATTTGGAAAAATGGATTCAATATTTGGAATCAGTGAGTCCAAATTACGTTAATAATCTACTTTTTATTTTTGGGCATTATGAATAGTAACTACGGTAAATTTTATTTACCATAGTTAAAGGTAAAACGGGTAATTAAGGGTAAATATAAGATTATAAAATTACCCTAACACATGCCAAAATACTATCGGATGGATAAAGGTCGACCCATATCACCTAAGGGTCAGATTAGATTCATTTTATGGACTTTTGACCATGAAAATAATTTAATTATTATTAAAACCAAAGAAAGTGACAACATGTCACTCTCTTAAATCTTATAAGTATAATAATTTTAATTTAGTGATAAACATCATAAAACATCGAACATGAATAGTATCCAGACATATAATAAAATTATCTACATCATGATAATTTATTTAGAATTTTTAGGGATTAAATAATTGTCATTAATGGTGATACATTAATAATGCAGAAATTATTTATTTAGTGAAAAATAAATAATATAGTTTTTATTGAAATCTTAATACATATAAAAAGGCCCAAAAATCAGAACAAAACTTATTATTAGTGTATATTAAACCCTAATCATACACTGGCCTAATTTTGGACCATTGGGATCCTTATTAAGATGATTATGACACTTATATTATTTTATTTTAAATGATTTCAAAGTTGTCACCTTCATAATTTAATAAATATAACAATTTAACTATTGTGATTTTAAGATGATAAATTCGAGTAAAAGTATTACAGTGAAAGGTAATAGATTTCTATTAATTATAGGATTTTATTTCTAATTTTTATGCAACAAATAAGTATATTAAATAATTATACAATAATGTTGTAGTAATTATTTTATTAAGAGATAAACCACATAAATGGTTTTAAAAATAATAAAATAAATATTATATGAACTATTTAATGTTCTCCACTAATTTTATACATACATATTACCTTTTATGAATCTATATAATCTTTTAGTTCGAACATATCTTCTGTATATATTTTATTTAAATTCAAATAAATTAATAGTGTCAGAATTGACACTATTGTTATTTTATAAAAATAACATATTATAAAATTGTTTAAAAATAACAAAAAAATTTAAAAAATTATAAATTTAGATTTATATAGTATAAAATGTTATAAATTATCCAATTATGGACAATTCACAACAAATAATGAATTATTTGTTATAATTTAAAATTTAGAATGTTATTACCACAAGTAAAATTAAATTGATTAAATAAGGATAAATCAAGTAGATAATGTTGAAAATAAATTCCTAACATGTATAAATTTTATTGTTTGATGCGATTAAAACCCTATATCATCTAATATTAAAATATGAGTCATTGTTTAAGGTTTTTATGTGGGGTTAGATTTATTATAAATTAATATTTTTAAGATTTCCAAAGGTGCCCCTCTCATCCCTTATAAAAGGGAACCTCCTCCATCCCTTCGTCACACCAATTTGAGCCTTCAAGCTCGGAAAACACCTGCCAAATTCTCTTCTCCACTTCCCTAGATACATCCTAGAGGTCCTGGTATTCTTCAAAGACCAATTTTAGTGCCCTAAGTGGAGGTATCAAAGAGGCGCTTCAAAGAAGAGGTAATGTCCGTTACCGATTCTTTCAACTTTATTTCCTCTTCAACTTCTTCTTCATTAGTTGTTTCATTATGAAATAATAACATCAGTATGGCTAATATACTGATATGTTATTATATGTATGAAACAACCCTATTTCACCATCTATACATCCTACGGAAAACGAAATCACAGCGCGTGCGTACGTACGGAATACCGTCTCCACGCCGTGGTGCAATTTGTTTTTCCAACACCACCTTATTTGGATGGGTATAATGGTGTAAAGAATAACTATACACTGTTATTATAACATTATAATGATTATGATATATTGTATCATCCTATCCAATTCAATTCAATAATTATGGGAACAATATCATCGCTCGTGTGTACGTACGGACTACCGTCTCCATGACGCGATGAGATTCATTCTCCAAGTTAACCATTTAAGAATGATTATAAAGTATATATAAGAAATAATAATGAAATATATGACATCACAAAGCTACTGGATTTTTGTATATATATATATATGTATGTCATCTACTTAATTCCATTCAACTCAATACGGAAACGAAAACAGCGTTCATGCGTACATACGACCTACCGTCTCCATGAACGGTGTATTTCTTTCCATTTATCAATCTAATATATATTTGTATATTCTGAATATATATTATATATAAATCATGTTTTATATTCTTAAATTAACTAATCGTGATCTACGTAATCATATGAATAATTACAAGTCAAAACACGGACGACAAATGAAACAATTTTACCCAAAACACTCTTTAACATGGAATTTACAAAAGAACGGGTAATATAAAGTCATAAGTAAACCATAAATGATATCATAACAATGAATATGATTCTTTCATAAGTCAATGACATTATTTAAATCATTATATAGGAGATTTGTATACATACGGAGCATATCAGACATAAGGTAAGGGATAATTTTGCAAATCTCATTTTTATCTGAGATTTCTTATTCGTTAGTATTTACTGGGGTTATTTCTATCATCATTGTCCATTTTTTATAAAATTTCTTTCATGTATGTTTCAATTCCTTTTTACCCATTTTTTAATTTTACTACATGGCATGTATGGAATCTTTCTATTACGATGTACTTTTTGACTTTTCCGGTAAATGTATGAGAAGAATGTTTTTCAACTTATTCGACATGAACAAATATTTACGGTTTTATAAAGCCATATTTGCATGAAAGCTTCCTTCAAAATATTTCATGACTATTTTCAACAAAATATCTTCCTTTTAAAATAGCATGACGTTTTTTGAAAAGAAATTGATTTTGAAGAAGAAAGGATATTTTCCTTAAGAATTCATTTCAAATGTTTTATCAAAACCATTTTCCATATAAGATGAAATTATTTCATATGTGTATGTTTTAAGTTTAATGTCTTTATAAATTACATGGTTCACTTTTCTTATGATGAAATGCATGTTTGTTTTATATGGATTATGAAATGATGCGATGATGTTTATGAAACCCCTTTTATTCTTTGGGTTATGATGAATGTTTTATGTTTATTTTGTGGAACAAGTAATAATGATTTAATTATGAGATGAGTGGGACCTATATATATTTCCAATTCATTGGGTAATGATTTATATCTCATGAGATAGACATGGCTGGAATGGCAAGATAAACCGGTTCAGTAATACAGGACTAGAATGAGGAGAGAACCCGATACAGAAAGGGACTTTGTCCACTATGTTGGTCTTGGCAGCAATGCCTTGGCTACTATGGAAATCATATCATGTGATTAATGGTTGCCACAATTACATGTTTTATTCCCATGCTATTTTATCATTCTTAATGTTCCTTTATGATCTATGCCTTACGTACTTCCATGTTTTTTGTCATTGCTCAAGCTTTTGATGTTTAAACATTATGTTCATGTTTTTAAATTCAAATATATATAGTATGTTTTATTTTATCCATGATTACCCTTACTGAGCATTTGAGCTCACCCCTTTTATGTTTTCGTTTCCCCAGGATATAATGAAAGGTTTTAGGTAAGAAAAAAAGGGGAAGATCTTTACTGGGAGATGTTGAAGATCTTTCACCATGATTAGAAGATTTTACTCCAAGTTTCCAAAGACACTAAACTATTACGATCCTTGTGTCTTTGTTTCTATTATGTATTAAGTATTCCGAAAAAGTAATGTAATGTCCATGTACGTCAAGCTTCGGGTATCTACAGTTGGTATTAGAGGAAAGGTTTAGTCAACCTTTGGAAACTAGGATGCGAAAACGTTAGTGAGATCCCTAGAGATATTTCTATGGTATGTCTAGGGATGTCCCTAAGGTTAAGTATACGTATAGGATATAGTCCTAGAACTATGGTAACGATCTTATAATTTAACCTAAGATGTTAGATATTGAGGTTACTCCCCCTTTAATTTGTTGTTTTCCCTAGCATGATTTTTTCCTCTCACACTATTCTTTTTGGGTTTTAGAAAATGGCTGGAAATAGGAATATTCACGATAATAGAGCATATGACCGACCATGGAATGATATTCTTCTTCAGAAACTAAATGAAATTGGATTTGGAAGTCCAAAAATAATTATTATGCCGAATCATAAATCTCGTAATATGATCAATAAACTCAAATTTTGTAAGTTTCCTAACTCGGCTAATAAGAGAAAGATGGAGTTTCATGATGATCATAGAGGAAAGAAAGTTCAATTTCCCCTATGTAAATCGTGTGGGAAGAGGCATCAAGGAGAATGTTTCAAAGGAACTGGATGATGGTTTGGGTGTGAAAAAGAAGGACACAAAGCCATTAAGTGAAAAGTAAAACTTTCATTTAACACCATGGATGAGGATAATGGTATTGCTACGACATCAACATGGTTAAATGTTTTAAATGTGGAATGTAAGGGCATTATGCAAACCAATGCCCTAAGGGAATGTCTCATGAAGAGAATCTGTATGGTCGTATGGGAAGTATTTATGTTGATGATGATGAAGAGACTACAAATGATATGTGAGACGAAAGAATTGTTGAAGCTCGGTCAATGGTTTAATAAGGTAGTGGAATGATTACATGTTTACCATGTGTAATGTTGTATAATTAATCTCATGGTACTACGGAATAAAGAGACATCTAAGGATTGTTACACTATGGCCTTTCCTTGAGTTTTGAAAGTGTATGATTAATGGTACCAGTATCCATGAAGGGTTATTCAGATATTTTTGTAATGTAGATGATATGCGCATAATGAAGGGATATGGAGAAAATTAAATGTTTGATAGTATTCATGAGCTCATGACTGATATAAGGAGAAGGTTATATCATGGTTTGAGTATATTGAATTTTTGGATTTTGGTATGTGGAAAGAGTTAACTTTTGACAGTATTCATGTTTTCACTATGGTTTAATGGGTATTCATTTTTCAAGTGAATATATGATTAAGGTATTCACATGATTGGAATGTGACCAACAAGATATATGGGGGATAAATGATGGAATTCACATGCTTGGTTGATGACATTTCAAGTAATCATTTTCTTTATACTATGAGCTTAGACCGAAGTATTTTAGATAAGTCTAAAGATTGGAATGGATTATGTTGGACATAAGTTAGTATTGTTTAAGGATAGAACTCATTTTCGATATTATTTATGGGATGTTATAGTAATGTAGTTTTAGAAAAAGGACAACCTGCAGGACGGGCGACAGCCCATCGTGTCGGACAAGGCTGTGGCAATCGAACCCACAACCGAAGTGCGACTGGCCTTTATTGCCTACCACTGGCCTACAGGAAGTCCCTGTTTATTTCAAACTAGTTTTATTATATTAAGATGTATGATATATGAAGTATAAGTCCATTTTAGGAACCCTATATGATTAAACTCACTATAGATAGACTTATGTATTTTTGATAACTTTTATATCCTTTTGTTTAAGACAGAATGTAATGACCCATCATTCTATCACATGAGCTACTAACACTACACGAATGACAAATTCAACTTCATTTCATTAAGAGGTGAAGTGGAAATTATCCAAAGAACGAACAACAGTGAGACTGTACAAAAATCACGAAAGTATTTCTTCTATTTTCAATTTCATCAACATTAGGGAAATAATCTTGAAAACCAAAATTGTTGTCCTATTTCCCTTATATCTGATGAATCAGATGGTACCTTATATCATCACAAATCTATGGCTTTGTGATTGATGGCTTTTTCATAGCCATGTTCTCTACCACTCTCCATCAGAACTTGATGGTTCGATTTTTCTTCCATATCCATATTTTCACCTATGTTCTCCTACGTGAAAACCCAGTGATTAGTTAATTTGGGTAACTGTTACATTTCATACTTTAGTTTTTAATGCCATATTTTGGTATTCCTTTTTACGACGTGGGTTTCTATTCAACAAACTTTCGAGTAGTAAACCATTTATAACCCCAACGAATTTCGAGAGCGAAATTCATTTTAAGGGGGGTAGAATGTAACACCCCGAGATTTTATGAAAAATATTCTTTTAATTTATTTAATTTCTTGTGAGGTATGCTACACCAAGATTACCTTGTGCCATACGGAACACTGTATTAGCTTGCAGTATACGCAACACTATTCTTGGATCGTGTTACACACAATTTTGATAATAGTTATTCTATGCAACATTGAGTATATATATATATATTCCATGTATAAATGAAATATGGTTGGATTCTTTTATATGAAACAACGAAGGATTCTTGCACAACATGCAACCCTGACTTGGCTTGAATTATACGCAATCGCGACCTTCCTCAATATCGTGTGTTGTACGCAATATCGGGTTTTACGAAACAATGATATATTATTATAATATTATAATGAACTAGCCGTTATGAATAGTATTAAATAAATTTTGAATTTTATAACATTATTATTAATCTTACACATTTTCAAGAACATGGTATAAGAACAAAATAAATATTTCGGGTAATATAAGTATTTTTCAAAAAATGCAGTTTTGCCGCCTTTAGATGGCACACCAACATTAAATCTACCTTTTGGCATGTTTATAAGTTCAATTTTACAAAATAAACGTTTTCTTTTGAATCAAGATATAATACTTTACATTGGATAATGTTTTGATATTTTTCTGAAAACATTCATATTTTAATGAATAGTAAAAACACGCTATATTTTAATTAAAAACAACTTTTTTCATTGTATTAATTTATATGGTTAAATTATAATTTTTAATGGTTTTAAAGTATAAATAGAATATATTTTTACCATTTAATATAATATATGTCATTAACATTGATTTTACCTTGAATCCGTAGGTTAAATCAATTCAATCTTTTGCAATGTTTTAAACAAAAACCCGTTTTCTTTCGACAACGGGGTTAATTTTAATTTAATTTCTGTAACTTTTGTGTATTGAATTTGGAAAAATGGATTCCATATTTGGAATCAGTGGGTAAAAATTATGTTAATAATCTACTTTTTATTTTTGGTCATTATGAATAGTAACTACGGTAAATTTTATTTACCATAGTTAATGGTAAAATGGGTAATTAAGGGTAAATAGAGTATTATAAAATTACCCTAACACATGAAAAAATACTACTGTATCGATAAAAGTTGACCCATATCACCTAAGGGTCTGATTAGATTCATTTTATGGACTTTTGACCATGAAAATAATTTAATTATTATTAAAACCAAAGAAACTGACAACATGTCACTCTCTTAAATCTTATAAGTATAAAAATTTAAATTTAGTGATAAACATCATAAAACATCGAAAATGAATAGTATCCAGAAAGCTAATAAACCTATCTACATCATGATAATTTATTTTGAATTTTTAGGGATTAAATAATTATCATTAATGGTGATACATTAATGATGCAGAAATTATTTATTTAGTGAAAAATCAATAATGTAGTTTTTATTGAAATATTAATACATATAAAAAGGTCCAAAAATCGTCATAAAACTTATTATTAGTGTATATATAAACCCTAATCATCCACTATTCTATTTTTTGACCATTTGGATCCATATTAATATGATTATGACACTTATATTATTTTATTTTAAATGATGCCAAAGTTGTCTCGTTCATAATTTAATAAATATAACAATTTAACTATTGTGATTTTAAGATGATAAATTCAGTAAAAGTATTATTGTAAAAGGTAATATATTTATATTCATTATAGAATTTTATTTTTTATTTTTACGCAACAAATAAGTATATTAAATTATTATACAAAAATGTTGTAGTTATTATTTGATTAAGAGATAAACCAAATAAATGGTTTTAAAAATAATAAAATAAATATTATATGAACTATATAATGTTCTACACTAATTTTTTAGATACATATGACCTTTTATGAATCTATTAAAGCATTTAGTTCGAACATATATTATGTAAATATTTTATTTTAATTCAAATAAATTAATAGTGTCAAAATTGACACTATTGTTATTTTATAAATATAACATATTATAAAATTGTTTAAAAATCACAAAAATATTTAAAAATTATAAATTTAAATTTACATGGTACAAAATGTTATAAAGTATCCAATTATGGAAAATATACAACAAATAAAAAATTATTTGTTATAATTTAAAATTTAGAATGTTATTACCACAAATAAAATTAAATTGATTAAATAAGGATAAATCAAGTTGATAATGTTGAAAATAAATTCCTAACATGTCTAAATTTTATTTGATGATGCGATTACAACCCTATATCATCTTATATTCGAATATGATTCATTTGTGGAGGGTTTTAAGTGGGGTTATATTTATTATAAATTAATATTTTTAAGATTTCCAAAGGTGCCCCTCTCCTCCCTTATAAAAGGGCACCTCCTCCCTCCCTTCCTCACACCAATTTGAGCCTTCCAGCTCTGCCAACCCCTACCAAATTCTCTTATCCACTTCCCTAGAAACATCCTAGAGGTCATGGTTATCTTCAAAGACCAATTTTAGTGCCCTATGTGGAGGTCTCAAAGTGGCGCTTCAAAGAAGAGGTAATGTCCGTTACTGATTCTTTCAACTTTATTTTTTCTTCTACTTCTTCTTCTTTAGTTGTTTCATTATTAAATAATAACATCTATATCACTCATATACTAATATGTTATTATATGTATGAAACAACCCTATTTCACCATCTATCCATCCTATGGAAAACGAAATCACCGCGCGTGCGTACGTACGGAATACCGTCTCCACGCCATGGTGTAATTTGTTTTTCCAACACCACCTTACTTGGATGGGTATAATGGTGTAAAGAATAACTATACGCAGTTATTATAACATTATACTAAAAATGATATATTTTATCAACCTATCCAACTCAATTCAATAATTATGGGAACGATATCATCGCTCGTGCGTACGTACGGACTACCGTCTCCACGACGCGATGAGATTCATTCTCCAAGTTAACCAATTAAAAATGATTATAAAGTATATATCATAAATAATAATGAAATATATGACATTAAAAATATACATGATTTATGTATATATATATGTATGTCATCTACTTAATTCCATTCAACTCAATAAGGAAACGAAAACAACATTCATGCGTACGTACGGCCTACCGTCTCCATGAACGGTGTATTTCTTTCCATTTATCGATCTACTATATATATGTATATTTTCAATATATATTATATATAAATAATGTTTTATATTATGGAATTAAGTAATCATGATCTAAGTAATCATATGAATAATAACAAGTCAAAACACAGATGACAAATGAAACGATTTTTCCCAAAACACTCTTTAACATGGAATTTACAAAAGAACGGGTAATATAAAGTCATAAGTAAACCATATATGATATCATAACAATGAATATGATTTTTTAATAAGTAAATTACATTATTTAAATCATTATACAGGAGGTTCAGATACATACGAAGCATATCGGACATAAGGTAAGGGATAATTTTTCAAATCTCATTTTTATCTGAGATTGCTTATTCGTCAGTATTTAATGGGGTTATTTCTATCATCCATGTCCAAGTTTTATAAAAGTGTTTTAATTTATGTTTAAATCCCTTTTTACACATTTTTGACTTTTAATAAATGGCATGTATGGAATCTTTCTATTACGAGGTACTTTTTGACTTTTCCAGTAAAAGTACGAGAAGAATGTTTTTTTAACTTATACGGCACGAACATATTTTTACGGTTTTATAAGCCTTATTTGAATGAAGATTCCTTCAAAATATTTCATGAATATTTTCAACAAAATCTATTCCTTTTAAAATAGAATAACGTTTTGTGAAAAGAAATTGATTTTGAAGATGAAAGGATATTTTCTTCAAGAACTCATTTCAAATGTTTTATCAAAACCATTTTCCATCTAAATGAAATTATTTCATATGTGTATGTTTTAAGTTTAATGTATCTATTATTTACATGGTTCACTTTTCTTATGATGAAATGTTCATTTGTTTTATATGGATTTTGAAATTAAGGGATGATGTTTATGAAACCCATTTTATTCTTTGGATTATGATGAATGTTTTCAGTTTATTTTGTGGCACATGTAAGAATGATTTCATTTTGAGATGGGTGGGACCTGTATATCCCTACAATGCATTGGGTAAAGATTTAAATCTCTTGAGATAGACATGGCTGGAACGGTAAGTTAAACCAGTTCAGTAATACAGGACTGGAATGAGGAGTGAACGCGATTCATAAAGGGACTTTGTCCACTACGATGGTCTTGGCAGCAATGCCTTGGCTACTATGGAAATCATATCATGTGCTTAATGGTTTCCACAATTACATGTTTTATTCCCATGCTATTTTATCATTATTAATGTTTCCTTATGATCTATGCCTTACGTACTTCCTTGTTTTATGTCATTTCTCATGATTTTGATGTTTAAACATTATGTTCATGTTTTTAAGTTCAAATGTATATAGTATGTTTTATTTTATCCATGCTTACCCTTACTGAGCATTTGAGCTCACCATTTTTATGTTTTATTTTCCCCAGGATATAATGAAAGGTTTTAGGTAATAAAAAAAGGGGAAGATCTTTACTGGAAGATTTTGAAGATGTTTCACCACGATTAGAAGATTTTACTCCAAGTTTCCAAAGACACTAAACTATTACGATCCTTGTGTGTCTGTTTATGTTATGTATTAAGTATTCCGAAAAAGTAATGTAATTTCCATACGCAACACTGTATTATTTGAAGGAGGTGATAATGTAACACCCCAAGCATCCATGGTACGCTTCTCTTTGAATAATGTGATAGCGTGTGTTGTACGCAACACCGAGTTCTAACACCCCATAACCAATCAAACTAGCCATTATGAATAGTAATACCTACTTTTTGAAATTATATATATTTTATTTTTTAAAATGGACTTCATTTTTGGATTCGGAATATCGAATTTAGCTTGAGAGAAATTTTTGTACTTTTCGGATAACTTTAATATTTTGATGAATAGTGAAAATTACTGAATTTTAATTAAAAACAACTTTTTTAATCAAAATAATTAATAGTGATAAATTATGAATTTGAGTGGTTTTAAAGTATATATAGAATATATTTTTACCATTTAATACAATTTTGGTCATTGGACATAATTTCACAATTAAACCGAACATAAACAAGTATCAATCTTTTGATTGTTATTATATCTTAGAAACAAGCTTTTTGTTTTAACAGCGGGAATTAATTTTAAATTAAATTCGGCCACTTCTGTGTTTTGAATTTGGAAAAATGGATTCCATATTTGGAATCAGGATGTTCAAATTGTGTAAATAGGTATCTTTTATTTTTAGACATTTTGAATAATTACTGCGGTAAATATTTTATTTACCATGGTTAAGGGTAAATCCTGTAAATAAGTGTTAACATATAATATTATAATAATACTAAATTACCCTAAACCATGTCCAAGATTTATTGGTTGATATATGTTCGACCATAGGATTCTTTGGGTCGATTTTGGGACCCCATGGAGCCACTTGTAGGTGATAGGGACACTTTATTTTCATTAAGTTAAAATAAGTACAAAAATGACACAAGCATACATCTTTTAACAAAACAATTTTTACATGGGGTTATATATGTTGGATTTTAGACTATAAATATTAATTAGAAAGATAAAACGATTTCCTACATAATTAAAGTTTATTTATAATTTTTAGAGATTACATAATTTAATTTATTTATGACGCAATGATGATGCAGTAATTAACATAATAGTGAAATTTTAAAATAATTGATATTATAAATACACAAATAAATATAATATGAGACTTTTAATTAATTAAAAGAATTTTCTAGGATATTATGACATATTAGGATTTCTTCAATTAACATTTTTCGAAGTAATCATTCTGTTATGAGTTTTACAAAAATCAATTATTGAATAGTGTCAAATTGACATAAAAGAGTTTTTTAAAAACAATATTATATTATTAATTGATATTAAATTCCTAAAAATCTAAGGTTTGGTGAAGAGACTTATATCATGATAGGTTCATCATTAATGGACCTCTTGGGGGTCTCTTGGATGTATATGGTAAGTTTATTTACCATATAATATAAACATAAAAAGAGACATTGTAAAAGTGAAACTAATTAACTAAGAGTTCATACTTAAAGATAAGGTTAATATAATGACCCAAACCTGTCTAAATTCTACTGGTTGAGTGTTTTTCTACCCATACCCATCGTAACATTTTAATAATCAACTTTGGAGTCATTAGAAACCGAATAAGAATTTATTATAAATTAATATTTCTAGCTTTTCCAAGGGTGCCCCTCACCCCTCTTATAAAAGGGCACTCCTCCTTCTCATTTCTTCACACCTTCAAAGCCTTTTGGTTCAGCCCAACTCTGCCCAAATACTCTCGCAACGTCCCTAAATACAACCTAGAGGCCTTAGTTTGATCATAAATCCATCCTATGGATCCCTTTTGATCAAATCAAAAGGAAGAACCCGAAGAAGAGGTAATGATTTCACCACCCTTTTCCAAGTTCCTTTCTTCTTCCACTTCTTCTTCCTTTGTTATTACCATTCTAAAATAATAACTCCATTATAATATATAAAATATGATGTTATTATAAATATGGTACAACCATATTCAGTATTCTATCCACCCTTTGAATAACATGTCACCATACGTGCGTACGTACGACTTACCGCCTCCACGTCGTGGTGTAATTGTTATTCAATATATTATTATTTGGATGGGTATAATAATGATGTGTAACTCATGTAAATAATAAATATAACATTTTAATTATTCGTTATATATGATATACCATCCATTTATATATTATTTTAATATCAAAAGAATGATATTTTTGCTCGTGCGTACGTACGGACTACCGTCTCCACGAATGCGATGAGATTCATTCTCCATCGTATCCATTCAAGTATAATTATCATTTGATTATTTAAAAATAATGTATAAGGACTTGATATCATTCTGTGTATGAATAATATACAACTTATCCATGAAAAACATGTCTTATGTAACAAAACATATAAAAGAAAACGAGTAAGTTAACATCCGAAATGACAATAATATTAAGATATTATTAACAAAGAAATGTTAAAAGATAATATATGATATCATATGATTCTATATGATTCTTGTATAATTTAATAACAATTATTTCACTATTATATAGGAGTTTAACCTACCCCAACCAAGGAAAAGTACAAGGTAAGGGTTATTTCACAATCTCTTCATTATCTGAGATTGTTTATACGTAATAATCTACTGGGATCTCTTTATCATCCACATCCATGTTTCTTAAAATTGAATTTCAAAACATTTTTTCTACTTACTAGAATATGGTTTAAAGTCATTTATACCCTTGTTTGACTTTTTATAAGAGTTTTATAAAGGAATCTTTCTGTCGTTTTCCAAACAAGGTGCTTTTTATCCTTTTCGACAGAATTATGGTAAGAATGTTTTTTTAACTTATACAGCAGGTGCAGTTATTTTCCACCGTTATAAAATCGTCGAAGCCTCCCTTACAAGCTTATAAGAAAATTTTCAAAGAAAATGTTTTATTTTATAAATATATGACTCTTAAATGATTTCAAAATAGAAAGAGATATTTCTCTAAAAAGAGTTTTGATTTCATCTATGTCAACATCCTTTGAGTGATTTTACGCTTATTTGAAGTTGATTTATTATGATAAAAAACTTCTATATTGTATTGAAGTTTTTGTGATATGTTTGACTGTGGATGTGCTATTTTTATACCATTCATATTTTATGGTGAAAGTATTGACATTCCATATGCTAGTTTTAATACGAAATTTTATGTTATGTTTAAACCTTTTCATATGGGAATGCATTGGACTTAATATGTGACGGGTGGAGCCTGCTATAGCTCCTCGATGCATCAGTAGGTATCAGGAGACAAATTAGTGTCTTCGCACAAGGCCTTGGAAAAATCTTATTTGTATTCTTGGCATGAGGCCTTGGCTATGTGGTTATGATAGTCTGGCATTATGCATTCCATCATTATGAAAGTTTTTATTGATATTGCACGTGATTATTCGATTAGTAGAATATCCATGTGAATAAGTAAATGGAATTATTTAATTTTACTTTTTCCATACTATGTTGAAGTTCAAGTTTAAAAGGATTTTGTTTTAGTTATACATTGCCTTACATGTTTATTCTTATTTATGAAAGTTTTCGCTATATTGTTATCCTTACTGGGCATTTTATCTCACCCCTTTTCTACATTTTATTTTTCCCAGGAAGTGAAGAAGTAAATTATGAATGACCTGCAGGGATATTATGTGGGGATATGAGTGTGGAATATGGAGACAATATTTTGTTGTAGTAGTTTTTTCACTTTATGATGTAATGTAATACTTATGAATATATCTAGTGTTTCCAAGCCTACTAAACAAATCGGTCTTTCGATATTTGATCTTTCTTGTGATCATGCCAATGTTATGTAATAATGCACCGACACTAGGTGATATGGGTCTCTACATTTTATATATACAATTTTAATTTTTATTAATATTTTAATGAATTTTTTATCAAAACCCAGGCATTTTTGATAAATGTAGATTTTTATTTTAAAAGTGATAAATCACATATTTAGATAACTATTTAGATAAAATTAATATTATTTTTGGATTTTGGATTTCAAAATTATCTGACGGTGAATTTTTCACAATTCTCCGCGACAGTCGAATTGTTTGGTAAAAATTAAATAACATTTAAATATATAATGTGTTTTATGACATCATAATGACCCAGTAGTAAAGTAATAAAATAATATAAATGGTAATTTCTATCTATATATATTTTAACTTTAAAATAATTTTATTTTATGTTTGGTTTATTTTACATAGCTTTAGTGGATCTTCCAAGACTTATAAAACATTTTAAAAGTTTAAAATGACTTCCTTGAGAGTGTGACTCGCCACCACATAATAAAGCCTAATATTTTAAGAATTTAGGCCATTGTACCTATTAAAAAAGGTTTCTCACTCCCCTTTGAAAAAAACCATATGAAAAAACCATGGGATTGTTTTCGGTTTTGATAAATTTAATGTGTAGTGTCAAAAACATAAATAATAAATAATTCCATCTCCTTTTCAATGTAAACCCACCAAATCTCCCACTTATCTTCACTAAAAACCCATTGATCATGTCCCTACCATGGCCTCCTCTCTCTAAATCCTCCTAAGGTTCCCCAAGCTCCCTATACGCCTATCTCAATCCTATCCCAAGCATTTGGGATCACACTTCCATGTAATGGATTTCTTACATTCTCATTTTTCCCCAAATTACATTAAGTTGTAATACCCTTTTATTTTCATTTAAAAATATTGGGGTATGATTTATCAGATACCCAATAATTACGTCCTAATTTTTGAGTGATGAGATCCCCCTTTCGCTATCATTAATTCTCTTCATGTACATCTGTTAGCATGCCGAAATTCTGTAAGGGATATATCTCTCCTCATTTACATTCAAGCAATTTGTTTATATTATGTATCTAAATTCCATTACATATGTTGGGATATTATGTACCATGAACCCCTTCACTTCAACACTACATTTTTTATTATACATGAAAACCCATTATCACATGGTTATAACATACAAAACAAGATTAGGGTGGCCTAAAATAATAAAGGCCAATCTGGTCCCCGCTAATCAAATTCACTACCTCCAAATTCATTTGAAGAGAAATAGAAAAACAAAAAATGTAGTTACCTTGATTATCCACTTCCATGGACACCATAGACATCATGTTATCAGCTAATTTATTAGATTCACACCATGTATGTATAAACTAAATGTTGTTCCACCACCCCCTTACTATCCATTTCAAGTGAAAATGACAAGAGACACTTTTCTCTCTCATCAACCAATTTTATGATCTCTATTTGTCCTCATTATGCTGCCGATGTTATACCATAATTTCCATGAAAAAAACATTTTGTAAGTGAATACCATAAAAATTTATGTAATAATGGTATTCACCATTATTCACGTGAAATAGTTTCTTGAGGACTTATATTTAGGTATTCTTCATATCTTATTTGTGGAATAAGTTATTATGCTTAATGAATCCATTTTGTGTGATCTATGTGGAACACATAAGAATGAAATGAAATGATTAAGAACAGATTCCCTGATTGGGCTCCAATGCATTGGGTAAAGATTAGTATCATGATACGTCATGTGAAATGAGGATTTACAAATGCTCCATGTGCAATGATGATAGTCTTATACCAATACCTTGTTAAGTGTTGTTTCCACATTTCCATGTTATTATAATCATGTTATATCATGACTTTATGTTCATGTTTCTGTTATTCTCCATTGATATCCCAATTTCCAAAAATGTACTGTATTCTTTATGTTATGTCGTGTTCCCTACCTTACTGGGATTTATATCTCACCCTTTTCTTATGCATGTCCTTAGGTTATCCCATGAAATAAAATGTATGATGGAATTTGTGTAGTCATCTAAAAAAGTTTTCAATAAAAATGTGTATTTCATGTTGTAAGTGGTTATGTAATGTTCCTAATTCGGAAAGAAACTATACCTCTTGATCTTCTATGTTGTATCAAGTGGAGGTTTTATGTAATAAAATATTTTTATGTGAAAATTAAATAGAAGGGATGTTACAGTTTGTATTAAAGTATAGGTTTACTTATTTTTTGAGATTATGATTAGAAACCCCTAGTGAAACCCTTAGAGATATAACTAAGTATAATAAAAACATCCCAATGTTTTGGTGAGTACTGATAAAGTGGAATGTTAAGAAAATACATCCATGTCTGGATATGAGTAGGTAGAGGTGGATCTAACACTAAAATATCTAGTGGTAAACACCCAAAAACACCACTTTGATCTAGACTCTAATTGGAACTAGTGACCAAAAATGGGCCTTGTTTCACTCTTGGTTACAAAATATCCTGGGTATCTGCATTGTTAAATTCTTATTCTTAGTATAAACAATTGTTAAGGAAATAAAAAATGCCCATAAGAATATGTGTCGGAAAATAGATCATGGATAACATAGATTGAAGCCTATAAATTCATAAGATAAGGAAATAAATGTAATATATAAGTCATATTTTTTTCTTTGGATTACCCTTTATATGTTACCCATAACTTTCCTTTCATTCCATCCAATGGATGCTAATAGGAGGACTATGGCTATCAACTGATGTGAATACAAGTGTGATGATTGTTTTAATTAGATGACCAATCCCATGGGAGCATGAATTGTAAACATTGTCATGATACTCTCTCAATTAAATCATGTTTTGAATAGAAACTTGGGTCAAGATGAACGTTCACCCCCCCCCCCCCACCCGGTAATAAAGAACAAGTATCATTTGAAAGCTTCATGAGACAAAGGCCTCATACTTTTAATTTATCACCTGATCCATTAATTTCCAAAAAATTGAGCAAATCCATTGAAAATATCTTATCCATACTTCAATGTTCTAAACAAGAGAAGTATCTTCTGGCTGCATATCATATGGAGGGTGAAGCCAATAAATTGTGGACATTGATAAAAAATACGAATCCTGAGGAGGAGATAATAGTGTTGGAAATGAAGGATTACCAGAATAGTTTTTCTGGTAAATATTTTCCTGCACCCTCTGACATAATATTGAAAGGGACTTTCATTTATTAAAGAAAAAAAGACAACGAATACATTGGTACGAATGAGTAAAATTTTAAAAGGAATGCACGATACAACTCTGGATTTTTCGTTACCACCGAATGAATGGTTGACCACTCTATTGGTGGGCTAAAACCTAGCTCTAGAAAGCCCTATGATCCATGACTTCAAGAGGTATGAGTAAATTTTCTTATGTGCCCTTAAGGTTGAAATGGAAATTGGAGAATCTTAGGGGTATCATGGGGATACAAAGAATATGGTGGAGTTTAATTCTGGTGGTCTGATGGATAAATCCAATGGTGATAATAAAATCTATCACCCCACTTGCCAATAGCGCAGAAATAAGTACCATAGAAATTACCTGGAAGGGATGAGGAAATTCATTAGGTGTGGAAGAGAAGGGAACCTAACCATTAACTGTTGACATGAAAAACCCACCACTTTAATAGATGAGAGTGATTCTCCATTCTACTCTCAACTCATTGTTCATTGATTCAACAGCAATGAACCAATTCTCATTACAAACCAGTTCCCTAAACCATGGGTTTCCGGAGGGAACCAATAACCTCTAAGGTAGAAAGGGTGGGCTTTTTCAATCACTACCACTGAAGTGAACCCCAATAATGAAGTGATGATAGAAATTAGAGTTATTCATCAATGAATAGATAATGAACAATTTTATTATAGTTCTACGCATTCTTTTATATCCTGAAAATTTAGTTGAACAGCCCCAACACCATGACAAATCATGGATGTAGAGATATTGGTGAAAACTTTAAATGGGTAAATCATTACATCCCTTGAATATAACTCCTCAACTGTCACAATATTTGGATTGAACATCCTGAATAATGTCTTCATACACACTCTGGTGGAATTTTATGCAATTCTTGGCATGTATTGGCTATCTCTATATAAATCCAACATAAATTTTCGTGAGAGGGAAATAACTCTAAATATGGAAAGTCGACCCCTGATATTTTACAATTGAAAGGAGAATGATGAATATTATTTAGCCAAATCATCTCAAGAAAGGTTATTATTCCCCTCTAAGACCACATATCTTTCTCAGATGATTGAGTCTAATTAAGCAACCATCCCTGAATACATGCCTATTTTGAGGGAATTTTCCGAATTGTTTCCCAAGTAATTGTATGATCTTCCTCCTAGAAGAGATGTTTATTATCAGATGATCTTATATTTGCATCATTTCCAATATCCAATACTTTGTATATAATTGATGTTGTGGAGCCTGAGCAGTGAAAGAAATAACTATAGGAGAATCCGGATAAAGGATTTATACACCCATGTGCATCACAATGGGGTGAACTAGTCCTCTTCATTAAGAAGAAGGATGGGTCAATCTGCCTTTGCATTGATTTTCGTGAGATCAATAAATCATGATAATGAACAAGTATCTACTACCATGAATTGATCACTTGTTCGATTAGCTACGTGGAGCACAATACTTCTCTAAGGTGGATTTCTGGTCGGAATGTTGCCAAGTAAGGGTAAAGATTGAGGATATCCTCAAGACTACTTTTCATACAAGGTATGGGAACTATGAATTCGTATTAATTCCTTTGGAACACACTAATTCTCCAGGAATCATCATGGACTTGAATAATTTAGTCTTTAGATATTAACATGAAAAATTTGTGGTGGCCATTATACACGATATTTTAATATACTTAAAAACCCAGGAAAAGCATGAGGATCATCTAAGCACTATACTTGAGACCTTGGAAAAGGAGAAACTTTATGAAATGTACATCATGTGTGAGTTCTAGTTGAAGTAGGTCTCATTCTTGGGCCATATCATCACAAGAAATGGGATATATGTGGATCCCTCCCAGATAGCTGCAACTGAGGGATGTCCAAGTCCAACATCAGTAATATATATCCAGAGCTTCATGGGGTTATCTGGATGTTATCACTGATTTGTTAGAAATTTCTCACGATTTTCCAACCCTCTTACCAAGATAACTCAGAAGGGAGTAATGTTTTCTTGGAGTGACGAATGATAATAGAACTTTATTGAGTGTAAAAGTAGGCACATCGTTGCGTGTGTTCTCACACTACCCATAGGTGGAGAAATTTATGTGGTATTAATTGATGCTTCAAATATACGAATGGGAAGTGCATGATGAAAAATGACAATGTCATTGCCTATGGTTCAAGGCAATTGAACGTTCATGAACAAAACTATCGAACACATGATCTGGAGTTGGCTGCTGTAATATTCAGTTTCGCAATTTGGTGACATTGCCTCTTTGGGGAGAAGTGTGAAATATATAAGGACCACAAAACCCTCAAATATTTATTCACACATAAATAGTTTAAGATTCTCCAATGAATATGGTAATATCTAATAAATGAAAATAAGTACTCAATCTATTACCACCCTGGGAAAGAGAACAAGGTATAAGACACTCTAATTAGAAAGGACCCATCGATTCTGTCACTAATGATAATTGAAAAGGATCCAATATTATTGGATAAATATGGACATGGAAATCATAAATAAGGGTACATCATCAATACTTTCACAAATGATTGCTCAACCGTCACTTTTGGAAAGGATAAAGGATGCTCCAAAGGATGATGTGGGAATTCAGAAGAAAGTGGAAACTATCATAAAAGGGAAATCCTCAATGTTCAATGTTAATGATTAAGGAGTTGTGATATTTGGGACACAACTATGTGTTTAATAAAATCTGAAGTTAAATAATGAAATTTTTTATGATTCACATAGTTACAATTTCTCCATTCAACTAGAAAACACAAATATGTATCGAGATCTCCAAGAGCATTATTGGTGGGAAATCATTAAGAAGGAGATTGCTGAGTATATATGAAAGTGTCTGGTATGTCAGCAAGTCAAGTATGGGAGGCATATATCTAATGGGATGATGAAACCATTACCCATACCATAATGGAAATGAGAGAACATCCACATGGACTTTTTCATCGGACATCCGACGACATCCAAATGAAACAATGCTATCTGGATTGTTGTGGATCATCCTTCAAAGACTGCACAATTCATTGAAATATGATATGATTTCTCATTAAATATACTAGTATATATATATATATATCATATATTAGGTAAGGATTCAATGGATCACCACTATTTATTGTATCTGATCGAGATCCATGATTTACCTCTATGTTCTAGAAGAGTATTCAACATGATCTGAATGCTGAGATGAACTTCAGTACAACTTATCATCCTCGTGCTGATGTTCAATCTGAGCAGACTATCCACACACTCAGGGACATGTTGAGGGTAGGCTCAATGGACTTCCAAGGAATATTTTATTAACATTTCCCCTTGTTTGAGTTCTCTTACAATGCTAATTTATAGTCATGCATCCCAGTGGAACCTTATAAAGCCCTGTATAAGAAGAGGTGCATGTCATGACCCATTCCCCGGGGCCCATGTCATGACTACCCCAAGCCGGCCTTCCATAGGCCAGGGGTTGGCGACAAGAACAAAATGTTATATGCCTGAAAAAAGATAAATCATTGTCTCTAAACATGCAAACACACAGTCTATGAATACAATGAGAACAACCCAATTAGTAAAACTACAGCTGTAAAAATATGTGTACTGAAAGAAAAAAAGGTGAGTACTATGTAAAGGGGGCTGGAATACAAGGACAACTAAAAATTAAAACATCAATAGAAAAACATCTCTCAAAATCATATTTAATGGTTTCAAACTAATGGGTAGGTACAGCTCACAGTCAGCTGTGATTGTGGCTCATCACATCTAAAGGTCCACCTCCGAACACTCTCCAGTCCTGGCTCCCAATCATCAGCAAAAGTATTCTGTCCTCTACACCAGACACAACAAGGTACGGGAAAATCCCATACATAGGTGAGTATAACAATACTCAGTTGGGACCCCGAGACCCCCGAAGGTATCCAAGAGTTCCACATTGTAAAAACCAAAAAGCAAGACATCAATCCCAAAGAACGTAGCAATAGTCTGCTCACACCAGGTATACAACTCAGATATCAGGAATATATTTTATTAGTCTAAAGCTATATCATCTTATTCCTTTTATAAGTACGACAAAAAATTCCCAAAGAAGTGGTTCTGATATTTGTCCACTCTTGGACATAAGTCGCTCTTCCACGATGGGCCACTATAAGGTTGTTCCTCATCGGGTCACACTACTATTGATCCACACTGGGTCACTAGAATGCTGATTAACCAAAGGGTTATTGGATTACCGATCCACACAGGGTTGATAAATGCTGATGCACATTGGGTTGTTAGATGCTAATCCCCACAGGGTCTCTAGATGCTGATCCTTGACGAGCCACAATAAAAATGATCTTTGTTGGGTAGCTATGATGCTTATCCACTCAGGGTCGATGTGATGTTGATCCACATAGGGTCTCTACATCAAAGACAGCCAGCCACATGATTCCTCAAACCTGGTGTGCTCGAGTTCTGTAGAATCTTCTCATCCAGATATGGATCATACCTTGTCCCCCATTAAGCTCTACGAATGAGTAACCCAAAAAACCGCCATGTCATAATAGTTCCAACGTGACATACAGTGCATCAATCTGACACCCGGTCAGTGATTTATAAGAATTTTAGTACCGAGGTCCCAATTGGATTAAGGTTCGATCCAACCCAGCTATAATCCAACATTCTCCAATGATTGAGTGATGTATATCCAAAGTACCGGTTAACTCCAAGGATCCTAGCGCCATAGATAGTTCGTCAAATGTGTCTATGGATTTCATGTTACAACATTTTAAGTGAAATTGGGCTCGGATGGGTCTGGGTCCAGTCTGACCCAGCCAGACCAACCCCACCTAACCCGACCCAGCTTGAATAGGCTTGGGCCGCAGTTTAGCCCAGCCCATAGGGGGTGCGGCCTAGCCCGCATGTGGGGAATCGCCTGGCTCGCAGGGGGAACCACCCGGCCCGAAGTGGGGGTGCAACCCGGCCTGCAGGGAGGCGAAACCTAGCCCACAGGGGGGAACAGGCCAGCCCATAGGGGGGCACAACACAGCCCGCTGGAGGGAATGGGGCCCACCCTACCTGGCATAGGGGGTGGGTAATGCTCCCCCTTTCTCTCGAATGGATAAGACATTAGGTAAATGAAGCAGATACGCCACATGGCACAGCCTGGTCGTCGTGAGACCCGTAGGGGGCAGGGTCTGCCTTTGCTGCCGCTTCAATCTACAACCGTCTCCAGCAGCACTCGAAGACATGCCTCTCCGCCTCTGCAACCAGCCGATGCAGGCCGCCCTACTCGAACACCGTGGTTGAAAATCCACATCCTCCTCCACCTACGGCGCATGATGGGGCACCACACCACCTTCACGGCCTGCCTGTGTCAGCAGCTCTAGTGACCGTCGCAGCATAGTGTAGTGGCCTCGTCTTGCGGCGCACAATGGCGAGCTACCTCCACCAGGACCAGCCGGTGCCTTCTACCACCATCACCTGTTAGCACTGTTCTCCAACGCTGTCGCACCAATGACGCACCATCGGTCTTCCATGAGCCATAGGGTGAGCTCCGGTGGTCCATTATTCAATCTGATCACACCTACAGACTCCCCAAGCCATCTTCTTTGCTGCTAGACCCTCAGTTTTGCGTTCTTTCCAACCCAAAAAATCACCCGTGTAGAATGCAAAGTTAAAACAAGTGGAAGGGCACCAGAACTTTTTCGTTTGGCCTATTCCCTCCACGTTATCATCTTAATCAATGGAGAAGATAAAATATTCAATAACTATTGAAATTAAAACAAGGTAAAATGAAACCCCATGAGTTGATGGAGAGCATCCTGCAAATGTGGGTGGGTCATTGTTCATCGATCCCGAATCATGCCTCTAACAATGTCTCTCCAACGAAGTTATTTGTTTCATGCTTCATGGATCCCTTCTTTGTCAAGGGTCTCCTCCAAACTCATCGTCTCCTAAACTAAAATGAGAGATAAGAGTGGGGAGTTATCCACAAAATCACTAAATTAGGTGTGGTTCATTAATTTTTTCTATTAATGAATCTCTTTAATTTCATATAGGGTGGTTTCATATTATTGAGTAACCGGGCATTTACAGTCCTCCATTAAATTCCCCTACACCCTTTGTGGTCCCCACCACCAAAACATAATGATAGGTGGAAGATATTTAAAATAAATTCGATTTATTTTAGTAATCATTCAATGAAACTGAAAAAACCTACTTCCTCTATCAACCCACTACGATCGAGGTTAAGGGTCCTTTCAGCGAATCTTGGAGCTTTGAGTTTCATGGTTCCCTCGGATATCAATTCCGAGCATTGGATCAAAAGTTAGTATTTCTCACTCTCACATTTACTGAATGTACCTTAATAATGTTTAAAATTCCATTCTGGGCACACTGGGAATCAGAATCAAATGCCTTCAGATTTTTCATCCTCAAAATTGTTCTATATAATAAAAAACATTACATAGAAAATCCGGGTCTTTACAGTGCAGACTGATGGAATGATGGGATGATGTTGGAGAGAAGAAATGCTTAGGTCCGGAAATGGTAGATGAAATGGTGGAGAAGGTTAAGGTCATCCCAAAACACATTAAATCTACTCAAAATTGATAAAAGAGTTATCGTGATAATAATCGACGAGACCTAGAGTTTGGTGTCAGAGCCATAGTATTCCTCTGCGTATCATTGTGGAAGAGAGCTAAGCTATTTGAGAAGAAGGGAAAGATTAGTCCAAGGTAAATTGTCCCTTTTTATATCCTTGATCACATTGGAGTAGTGGCATATCGACTAGGACTCCCAAAAAACCTATCTCATGTTCCTGATGTATTCTATGTGTCACTCCTGAGGAAGTAAATCTCTGACCCATTACATGTACTCAATCTAGAGTTGGTTTCATGGGATAATAAAATATTCTATGAAGACAAGCTGGGGAAGCTCTTAGATCGTAGGAAAGTAGTTCTAGGATATAAGACAATGCCCCGTCAAGGTGTTGTAGGGAAACCAGAAGTTTAAGGAAGCAGTGTGAGAATTAAATGAAGCGATAAAGTAGAGTTACCTACATATGTTTAGTGTGGGAAAAGAAATTTAGGGAAATTTTTTTTAAGGGGTGAATATTTTAATTACCCAAACATTTATTATTAAAAAATCATCTTGATCGAATTAAATGTCTTGATTTGTAAGATGGTTTTATAACATAAACATAACCTTGGTTTTATGTTTTTGGATTTTAAAATACCGTTAAGAATTTCAATCGTTGTAATTATAGCCATAAGAATTGATCACATGATTATTATAAATATATGGCTTTAACAAATTCAATTTACATAGATAAAGGAAGTGATGGCCTCATCCTATACAATTTCTCCATATGAATCCTATTTTTCAGAACTCGATAAGGAGGTAGGGTCATTGAACTTCGCTCTTGACCAAGCCCAATCCTTGCTTTAACACAATAAGATTGAGTGGAACCGCCTATGGGTTAAGTGGAAGTAAATAGAGATTACCACCCAAGCTATGTTATCTGAGCCTCCCCAAAAGTCTTTCCCCACTGCACACCATTCCATTCGGTCTTATGAAGGTGTTGTAAGGTGTTATGTCATAATACTCTAGGACTATGATTACGTACATTATGTTTGTATATATAATATACATTCATTTTATTATTGTTACTTTGTTAGTAGTTTTTAAAGAAAAAATATCATTATTAGTTAATATTCAATTATGAAATATTTTTTAATGAATTAATGTATTTTTAAATTAAATAATAATTTAATTAAATATTTTTAATAAATTACGTTTTATTAAATATAAATGATCGTATGATTTTTATGAATACAATTGTATTTTTATTAAGATTTGAATGTTGTTTTTATCAAAACCCATGAATTTTCGATAAATGTCAATTTTTTTAAAAAATTTACAATTAAAATATTATGAAAATTATGTAGATAAAATTAATATTTTATTTGGATTCAGGACATCTAAAGTATCTAACGGGTAATTTTTGATAATTTTCGGTGCCAGTCGATTTTTTGGGTAAAAATAAATACCGTTAAATATATAATGTGTTTTATGACATCATAATGACCCTATAGTGATGTAATAAAGTTTTAAAAATGAGATATTATGAAAATATATTTTTTAAATTTAAAATAAAGTGATTTCAGGTTTGTTTGATTTATATTACAAAGCCGTAGTGGACCATCTAAACCATATAAAACATTTTAACATTTTAAAATCATTTCCTTGAGAGTGTGACTCACCCACACAAAAGAAAGTCTAATAATTTATGAAGATATCCCATCACCCTTATAAAATAATGTTTTCCACTCCCCTTTGGAAAAACCCATTGGAAAAAACCATGGTATTTTTTTTGCGGTTTTGGTTAGTTTAACGTGTGGTGTCCAAAACCCACATAATAAAGAATCCCCTCGCTTTTCCAATAAAAACCCCTCCCCCCAACCTCCCACTTCTCTTCAATCAAACCCCTTTTATCAGGTTCCTAAATTTCCCTAATCTCTCCAAAATTATACCAAGGCACCCCATTCTCCCTACAAGCCTCTCTCAAGCCTCTCCCAAACCTTTGGGATCACACTTCCATGTAAGGGATTTCTTCTTTTCCCATTTTAGTCGAAATTTCATTACGTTGTTATACCCTTTTATATTCAATTAAAAATGATGTGGTATGATTTCAAACCTCCCCCATACTAACCTCCTTATGTTATAATGATGATAGACCCATTTCTCTCTCAATAATGCCTCTCATGTACATTTGTTACCATGTTGAAATTCAGTAAGGGATTTCTCTCTCCTCATTTACATTCAAGAAATTATTTTATATTATGCATCTAAATTCCATTACATATGTTGGGGTATTATGTTCCATGACCCCCTTACTATCCATTTCATGTATAAATTTTGACATATTCATTTCCCTCTCATCAAACCATTTTTTGATTTCTATTTGACGTCATTATGCTGCCGAAGTTAAACCAAGATTACCATGCCAAATTCATCATGTAAGTAAATACCATACCCATTTCACTATCAATTTTATTCACCATTATTCATGTGAATTTTTTTATTGAGGGCTTACATTTATGAATTTGACACCTATTATTCTTTGAATAAATTATAATTTTTAATGAATCCATGTTATGTGATCTATGTGGCACACTTATGCCTGAAACGAAATGATTAATAGAGGTGCACCCTGATAGTGCTCCAATGCATTGGGTAAATATTAGTGTCATGATAAATCAGGTGAAATGAGGGTTTACTCATGCCCCATTTTCAATGATCCTTGGATCATTCTAATACCAGTTTTAAGTTTTTTTTTACATTTATAAGTTATGATAATCATTCTATATCGCGCCTTTATGTTGATGGTTCCCTTATGCTCAATTTATATTCCTTTTTCCTAACATGTATAGTATTCTTCATGTTATTCCTTATTTAAACCATTACTGATCTTTATTGATCACCATTTTCTTAGGCATGTCCTCAGTTTATCCCATGCAATTCTATGTACGAAGGAATGTGTGTAGTCATGTAAAAGAAGATTTCCATAAAGACATGTATTTCATGTGTTAAGTTGTTATGTAAGGTTCCTAATCCCCCAAAACACTATAACCATTGATCTTTTATGTTTTATCAAGTGAATGTTTTATCTAATAAAATATTTTTATGTATGAAATAAAAATAAGGGTTGTTATATCCAACATAGCACTAGTGAAGGCATATGCATATCATTTCTCTCTGGGCCATGTAGGTTGGTATCATTAATTACCTCTAAGAATTTTTTTCGTAGGGAATTGTATTTCAAAATTAATGTTTTATATACTATTAAAATATTTCAACGGATGATAATTTTTTATCAGAACCTTCTTTCCCCCTACAACATTTGTGGTGTTATTCATTTCCCGTCTACAAAATTTATATGGCTTCTCATCATTGACATGTTTGAAAAATCATTTAATTTCCACTGTTCTTTTTCCAATGCCATTTTCATAAGGGAATTGTATTTTCATTCCACCATGGAATTTATCTATTGATATTATAAATGAAAAGACCATTTTACAATTTTTTGAATCGAATAACATATTCCTAATAAGTGAAATCGATATGCATATAATCTTTTCGGGAACAATGGATAATATCGTAACAGATTTCAAACTACCAAATCACTAATTCATTCTTTATAAATTAATTTAATCTACTTTATAAAAGTCCCACTTTACATTCATTGTGAATAAAAAACTATGCAGGCATTCCATGAAATAATATATAATTTTTCCTTATATGCCACAAAAAACCCATCGTCCTCTATATTCATTTGAAGGAACATCATGTCTATTTTGAGATAGATATTTTAGTGAAAATACCTATAGTAACATATTTTAACGATGTCTTCCCATTCCATAGAATCAATATCCTTTTTGGATATTATTTTATTTTAGTTTCCACCAATGATAAGCTTCCCCCTAAGTATGATAAATATATATTACAAAATTCACTATCTCAAATCATTAAACGGTAGAGAATATCAATTCTATATATTTAATCCATAGTTTCATGATGATTGGATTAGATGATCAATTTATGGTTGGAGGAATTTTTCCTTTATAAGACTTGAGTGTAAGTTTTACTTTCTTATGACGAGGATGGAGTTTCACATCATTTACGTTATTATCCAGAACATGAGCTTGTTGGACAATACTACAATGAAGTTATCAACTCCTACTCTCTTAAGATTTCATATATCATTATGGTAGTCAAAAAATTTCCAATAACATTGGTTGTTGGAAAATGATCTCCTGTTTACCACCATTAAATAAAAAGACTAAAAAAAGATTAAAATTCAATAACATAGAAAATTGAAACATATAAAAAAAAGAATAACTAAAAAATGATAAATATATCCTAACTTATGATTATTAATATTCTAATCAATATTATCCATGGTAATAAATATTTTTAGGTTTTATAACTTAAAATTTCTTCATGTCCATCATACTAATTCATAAAGTTCTAATAAATTTTCTAAACATATACCACATGAGTGTTAATCCAGGTGTACAACAAGGACACATTTTCATACACTTGGTGAAGAACGATTCAAAGCCCAATATTCCCTATTTAGATTTATTACACCATGCTAAAAAAATTCATACCCACATACACATATAGTATTGATATAGTTATTGAATTTAATATAAATAACTCACTACAAAAATCACAAAAATTCAAGCACATTTTATTACACAATGAATTATCCCTATAGATCTCACTAAATTATTATAGTCATTCTCTAATAAATTAATAGAAATTTCTATTTTTGCAACTATATAAATCCAACCCTTTTACTAATATTTTTACAATATTATTTATCATAAACATCCAATATGATCTACCCAATGATCATTAGTCCTAGTGTAATTAGAAGATTAGGATCATAATACATTTGAAGGAAACTAATACATGAGACCCTTTTTTTATTCTATATAATCATCTCATTAATTCATAATCCCTCTAACAAATATTTAGGATTCCCTAGGGAAAACATAAAAGAAATGGGTATGCTAAAAACCTAGTATTGGAAAAAATATGATGAGGATATATAACTTATTACTAAATGGTTTAACAAGATATCCTAAATTCAAAGGATCTTTAGAAATCATAAGGAATAATAATATAAATAACATGGTATCATAATTTCATAGAAACATAATAAATGTGGAATCAAAATATAACATGACAAAAACCTTAGTCATATATTTCTTCTAAGACAATATCAAATGGTTTAAAATGTACAAATATCGATTTTGTTTACTACATAATCCTAGAAATTAATATCATGAGATAAAATTATTTATAAATGTGTAAGAGTGTTATCTAGGCACACCAATCAAAAAATTTACATTGTTTTGTGTTCTATGAAATGATATCAATATTAAGGCATAATCATAAAAATTAATCATGGAATAAGAAGGTTTTATTTAGATAAAAGAACATATCGAATGGATTACCCCATTAAATTAAGGTATAATAATCTATATATAAAAGTGAGAGATACATATACATGATTTAGAAGAAATATATAATATTTGAGAAAGAGATATAGAGATTCATAGATTGAGTGATCCTATATAATAGAAAAGTGATGCTTATATAAATCACTTATCCTGGGTCGACATCCACACATTAGTTATTTAAATTCCTAAATAATAATCATATGTTAATTTTTTTGATACTAAATAACCGTTTTCATGTTTACTATTCATGTAATATTAAATTACATAATCATTTAATTTCATATTAGGAACATTGATGATATCGAGATCATATGTCAAAAATGAAATTAGCTGGCTAACAATTGTCACAGTGATTAATTAATTAATCCTATCCAGAATAAAAATAATCAAATAATTAAAAATGTATACATGAATTATAATTTTTATGTATAACATGAAATAATGTTCTGAAATATGATTTTCGTTACAATCATAGTGACAATAGGCCATACGTTTGCATGAGTAGAGTATCAATTTTACAACAATAATAATGGAAATACGGTTAGTATTTTTTTATCATTGTAGAATGATAATTATAATATAAATATTATATAATTTCTTTTAAAACACTTATTTTCACCATCCATGTGACACTTTAATGAAAAAAGAATAACATCTCTTTGTGGAGGTGGTCCTCAACAAAAGCTGGTGAGCAACATTATCACCTTTTAATGAAATGATAGGTAAGAAAATATAAGATAAATTAATTTAATAGAGTTAAAAATATGTCATTAATATCAAATATACATATTATATATATAATAAAAAATAACATTGAGAGGTGTTGTTGGAAATTAATTATAATATTTTTCTAGTTGTTAGTCATACATACAAATGAACAATGGTTTTGATTCACATTTTATGAAAAAAGAGATGGATTTTTGTTCTTACATTAACAAAATAAAATCATAGTTTATCTAATAAAATTATTTAATTTTATCACCATGGTACAATATTTTTTTAATTATGTGGAATAATATTATAATAAAAACACTAAGTTAAGAATTATACCTATTATTTGGACAACATCTATAGGATTTGCACAAAATAAGTTCATATGTAGGTTTTATAAAAAAACAAGTATTCTAGAATAATGTATGGTAAGTAATGAATTTATAAATATATTTATTTCATGAACCATAAGTATTATTATGTATGAATAAATGTGGAGAGGATGTTACATTCAAAAAGTGGTAAAACGTGGCATTTTTGTATATAATAACAATTATTAATTAATGGGAAGCCAATATCAAAACCAGTTTCTAAAAAATTGATCAATAATGGTGTGGATAGAAGATAAGGTTGTGAATCATATCCACCCTAAAAATAAAACATTTTTTAATAATAATAATTCTTTACCTCTATGTTTATTCACTTTTATTATTCCATTGGTTTCCCATTGTAAGTAGTTTTCTAACGTGGGAAAATTTTCCATTAAGGATAAAAACGGAGATTACTAGATAATTTGAACCAAATGTTTCTAAAAATGAAATATAATTTATCAAATAAAAACCTTTTTTTTAATGTTAATTTTAAAAAATGTTCCTGTAATGCACCAAATCATGTTTTAACCTTGACCACAGTTATTAATTTTTTTAGTTTATTTACTATAAATTATGACCAAATAATAAGATGACCATATTAATTAATATTAATTATTTTTATCCAAAATATTAAAGTCATTTTCTGAAATTCATTTCACATAATTGGCATAATATAATCTATAATTTTCCTTATAAAACATGATGACAATAGAATTTTTGGAAAATACTTTTTTCAAGAAATAGATGATCTTATATTAAAACTATATCTAGAAATCATCATTATATGAATTTTAATTCATATAAATAGATATATATTTTATAAATTTAATTCAAATTATTTTTTAATGCAGTATATATTAAGTTATTAAAATGGATAACTTTTTGTACATAAAAATAGTTTGTGGAAAACTGATTTTTTTATGAAAAAATAATAATCTTATACCAAAATCGTGAGAATTTCTAATTAAAATGAAAATAAATACATTATTAAATTCAAATTGTTCATATTTTACTTCAATTTAAAATAGAAAATGTAATTCTACATTTAAGTTTCTAGATTTAAGGAAAATAAATTTTATTATTTAATTTTTTTTAAATTTTCAATATTCATTGAAAAATTTATCATTTCATAAAAAATCCCGAAATCTCACCCAATGTTAATTTTAATATTATAATTTAAAAAATAAATTTAATTTCTTCAATTTTTTTTTTAATTTTAAGAAACTACTTCAAATATTTTCTTAGAAAAAAGTAAATTAATTTTTTAAGAAAATTATTTAAAAAATTAAAATGACATCATTAAAAATGTAGTGAATATTTTCAAAAAAATTGAAAATAAAATTATATTTATTAATACCTCTATATATATATTATAAATTAATTATTCGTATTCATACCTGCCAATTTAGTAGCTATTTTATAATGGTAATATTTAAATAGCCATGGATCATTTGGCTTGGTTTTTCATGTCATATACGCTATTAAACATAGTTTTCTTTACTTAAATATTGTATAGTTAAATTTATGTTATGTATGATTCTAAAGTAGTATTATATCTGTATCAAACAATGAATTCCCCATAATGGGTAATTCCAATTTTCACCCAACATCTATTCAAAAAAACCTTGATATCAATCTAAAATTAGATAACCTAACTATAAACCCCTCCTTAGGCTAGAGTGAAGAATACATTGGCTTCAGTGGCCTAAATCAAGTAGACCTTTTGTTCATCACTATATTCATAATATAATATACACTGAATTGAAGGATTTCCCTTCTAAAACCTAAAAATATAGACTCAATCCTCTGAACTAAAATGTATTATGAATGACATTGATCTAAAATAATAATATATAGAATAAATAATTTTAGAAAGTTACAAATACAAAATAATATAAAAAATAAATCTCTATGAACATACTCTTTATCATTATCCAAGACCCATTCTTAAACTAACCATCCTGGTCACCAATCTCACGATTAAATCCAAAATATCAATTTATATATATAACAGTGAGAATAATAGTAATACATAGTATTATAATACCCAATACCTCACATGAAGATGTAAAAAGATAATATAAAAGAATCACTGGACATACAATATAACTAACAACCACCAACCAGGTTAAGAACAACTTAGTACCATGAGGGATCACACAACTAATAAAAAATATACGTATAATAAAAAATTATTAAATAATACAATAAGTGGGAACCCACATTCAATTCCCAACTTTTTATAGGTCCCACATCCAAACAAAAAATTTCCTCTACTCCCAAACACTTTCACAGTGATTCCTCTACATAATAAGACTCATCCCCACATCTTGTATCGTGTACACTAGGGTATCATGAACATGAAGGATACCAACCTCATGTCCTTATACAACTGTGAAAAATTACCACTATATAACACAACCTTATCCAATACTCCACGAGGTCAATTGGTCCACCTATCCCATATATATATATATCTTAATACAGCACATGGTATGCTGGCGCACCACATTTTATCATACTAAAACCCTTTAGGGTCTTCTAGTACATCATTTATAATCTCACAAATACACAATAAGTTCTTATAGTACACCACATACTTTAATATTATGATCTTTCCAACCTTGATCCATTATATCTCATACCACACTTGAACAGAATAGTGGGGAAGTGGGAGAAGTGAACCATTAGTTTCCTCACCATCCCCAAATTTGGGGAAAACACCATGTACCAGATGTATGTTGTGAATCAGTGAGTGTATATAACATGGTAGGTTTATGTATGCAAATCACAAGTAAAAAACAATATATGTGTATATGACACACACAAATTCATCATAATGAAATTCACACCGACCAATAACACCACATATCATTAATACCACCACACTGCCACTGCTACATGCTACCATCATTACCAATAATAAAATCTTAACTACCCCTATATCCCTTGTAAATAATCCCACCAAAAATGTGAAATATTGACTTAATAATTATATTATCTCTTTTATAGGCTTACCAATTACCAAATAATTTATGTTCATTAGTTATTCAATATAAAGTTTAACGAAATGTGAAAAAAATGATCACCAAACAATTTTTGTTAATTATGTTATTCATATGACTGTATTTTTTCTTGTATAAAATGGTATATCATTAGATGAATTAATTATTCAATCAATGTAATAGTGGATTAACACATTATTTATAGTGTATCCTAGTTCATCATCTATATGACTCAAAATTACCGTCCCTTTGAAAATATCCCTCACAAAAACATTATCTACATCTATTGTAGAATGGTTAATCACTAGTGGTCATAAAGACATAAAATTAATGACATTAGAGTAAATTTAAAAATATATCTTATAATTCAATATTTAGAGTCTAAATCACTTCCATAGTCTATATGTACAAACCCATGTGACGTTTCTTCATCTCTGAGTGAAATAGTTAAAAATTTTGTTTTTCAAATCTGGATAATCCTCTTTATTTGTTCCCAATGACTATCCCATGAATTTTCAATGGACTAGTGGATATATCCCACTACATGAACTATATAAATATTATTTCCCCATAGATTAAGTAAGTAATCCAACTACTGAAACATACAGAACATTTTCTATGTACATCATTTGTTTTTTATTTTGTTCTTCTTATATATAATTTTTTTTAATTGACCAGTAAGAGTTGTTGAAAATGGTTTACGTCCACTCATTATAGATCTCAATATAAAATTTTGGGTACAATATATTTATGATAAAATCATAATTATTTTTCTTTTCTAATGTTCAATTATATTGAGATAAAACTATTCATCTTCTACAGGATCATTCATCTCAATCTATTTAGAAAACACCTCATTTAAGTTATGAATCATCTGAACATTAGGACCCACTAACATAATATCCTTAAAGTATAATTTTATAGTAAATAATTTATTTCAAATAAACCACTTATATTAATTTTAATTATCATAGGTACATTATTTGAATATTTTCCCATCTGTGATGTAATAAATTGTTTAGTTATAAAACATTGGTTCTTATTTCAATATATAAATAAAACTTTTTATTTTTCATAGTAGGACTTGATTCCTTTTTTAAACTATACCATCTTGTTTATTTTTCTAAATTATTTCCAAAAAATCTTTAAGGATAAAATATATCATCATATCCCTTTGTTGAAGGTATAAATTTCCATAAGAAACCATGATTAAAATAGTTTGGATGTTTGTAGGAATATATAATAGAAAAAATATTTTAGATAAGTCAATATCTTTTTTATAATAAATTCCTTTCAAAATTAGGAACCATTTTACCTCTTCCAAATATAATAAGAGTTTCTTAACCAAACTATTATACTTTTTTAATGTTTGTGATTCCTTAGTCGTAATTCTGTTAGATCTTATATTTTATTCCCTCACATCGAGTCTAACTCCCCAAAAATCACTAACTCTCACATTCTTGTATAACCTCAATTGGCCACATCATTCAGGATTTCTAGTTCTCATGTATCTATTTAAATAACAAAACTATGAATATATCCAAATATATAACCCAAAGTCTAATCCTTTATGATCATGCCAAATTAAATTACGATTTCACTTTTTTGAATCTGTAACATGTGGGCCTTCACCCTTCATAATAGCTGAGTGAGCATCATCATTTCATGAGAATTTAGGTATCACATATACTGTATAAAATTCTAAAAACTATTCACATCCCTCTAAACATACCTTTGGTCTAGGTTTTCATCCATGGTAATAAGAAATAGGAGAACATTTTAGCTATTTTTATATTTGTACACCCACTAAGATCAATTATAATTGATGTTAAATCATTGTTATCAACCATTTCTATAATGGTGTATTATCTTTTAGTATGAAATAATCATTGAAGATCATATTTTTACTTATAAAATCCATCTCCTTTTTGTTACCCCCAATATTTAATCCTATGTATTATTCTCTAAAACCTATGAAAAATCATCCATGATATTTTGATTCAAGATAATCTCTCTTTTTTTCAACCACATTAATATATCCATGAATTCTAAAATCTATGTGATTAGAATATTCGTTATCAATTATGGACTTTGGTTATTTTAATTTTTGTATAACCTGTGTTTACGGAATTCATTTACTGAGTATGTTTCAATTAAAACAACTTCCATTAAAATCATCACCAGAATACCAGAATGTAATGATATTCTTCTTGTTTTCTCAATAAATGTCTAATTTATTTTCTTAGATACACCATATTGATCATGCATTTAAAAAAAAATTTATATCATTTTCTACTATCCTATTAGTAATTCTAAAAACCCCTTCTACTATAGTCATCACCATAATAGGACATCGGACTTTTCATCTTACTCCCAATTTATTATTCCACTATATGATTCAACTATACAAAAATTCCAAACCAATCAATTTTATATTTCAATATGTGTACATAGAATTTTCATATAGAATGATAAATGATTTTTAAAAAGTTAATTTATCATCAATGATAAAAAAGATCCTATTTCCAAACATCATTATGTAACAATTCCAGATTCCAACATTTTTTTGTTCTTCTAATAAAATTTAAATACATATTTTGTTGCATCCTGATTATACCACTCTCATATATTCTAATGACCTGATGATCTAGCTTAAATATGTTCCTATATAATATATTAATCTTTATTTTCTCATATAGGTTTACCAACCAATTTTTGTAATGTTCTGACCATATGAATATTGATGTTCTATGAACTATAGGACACACTAACATTATAGTTATATTTAAAGAAACATATTTTACACATGGTTGGGAAAATTGAACCTAATCTAATATTCCATATACCATCCACAAATATAGTTTTAAAACATTCATCATTCGGAACATCAATTGAAATTATGTTATTTTTAATACCTGGATAATATGAAACTTCTATCTTGACAAGAATGCTTTCATTATTTAACTAATAATTCTCTTCTCATTTTCCAACAATTTAATAAACATAATCATCATCAAGATAAAATTTACCAAAATTCCTCTATATATAATTGAATATGCATAATATTTCTCTTTAATAATGGTAAGAAACTCTATAATCAATCATCTATGATTCTATTTGTGTAAGAATGCTAGAATTTAAATTCATAGTAATATCTACTAAAACACTCTATCTAAAAAATATAGTCTTTATGGAAGATTTTTCCCTAACAGAAAAATATTTATTTACATGGAATTTTTTCCAGAATTCCAATAAATGGGACCTCTTCAAAATGCAGTCCCTCTTATACTCTAACATTATTTCATTTCCAATTACATATCATTCTTCTGATATTGAGATTTCCATACTCCTTGTGTATTCAATAAATCTCTAAAAGTGCCTAAATATTGATTATGCCAAATCCTGTCATTGAGAATAATATTTTCAGTATTAGTTAATGTGAAATTGTTTTTCCATGTAAACTAATAATATGTGTCCCCATGAATTACAAATATTTTTTTAGATATTTCCAAAAAATAAAAAAAAATTATCTATTAATGTAGCCATCAAAAACTCAATCTGGATTTAGATTAAGTTTAGATACCATATGAGAATTCACCATAAATTTCTTTCTAAGAAACCACCAGAAGAATTAAATAGGTAATCACCTAGAGGAAATAGATTCCGTAAGGAACACTTTATGCTTTAGTGCTCTAGAGAGTGTAATAATCATTATTCTCTAAAATCAAATCACTAAGTCGAATCAACATTAAAACTATTGACTTTAATATAAATAGAATTTTTATTCATTAAAAGTAAGTAAAATTGAGAAAGAACACTTTCTTTTTAAATGTTTTTGACTAAAAGTGCTATTTTTATAGTAAATAAACTACTAAATTTGATTTTTTTTAAAATAAAGTATTAAAAATTTTTAATAATGAGTTACATGGAATAATAAACAAGTAATTGTAATTTCACATTTTTTTAAACACAGAGTAAATATTGAATCACCCTCTTATAAATAGGGAGAGTTTGTGGGTTACCCAATTGTAAATACCTCCATGAAATTATGGATTTTATCCTTTACAGAGTTATAGTGATTGATCCCATGTTGAAATACTTAGTGTGACTTTCACCTTTGATAGATTTGGGAACTCACCATAGAAAATATCACAACCACTACCTTCCTGATGTACTAGAAAAATATCCCAAAAAAGACCATCCTGTGGTGAAAATATCATAATAATAACTTCTCGAACCATCACACTTCTAGAAATACCAAATGTAAAATAAACAATTCTACTACTTAAATGAACTAAATTATTTATATAAACACACTTTATGGTTGACTTACATTAATCAACTTACAAGTACATTACTCACTCTAAAACACTTATATATTGACTTTTTATTTCGCTCCATCTAGTTAATTTCAATCATTAATGTTTTATACTTTTATTAAGGTTCAACCCTTAACACAATCATAAAATAAACACAAAAGGCTTAAAATCTCTATTAATTTTCAATAATAACATCAAAAAATAACTACATGCAATGTTAATATCCTGAAATTTGGTAAATATTTCTGATTCATCACATTTCTTATGGGGGTTTTATACTATTTGTTTCATAATTAGGTCAATCCAAAAAACTATACTACTGAAAAAAAATTATGTTAATCCATATTTAAAAAAAATTAATGTATTTATCATGAATTCCCTCCTATAACCATTTCTTAGTGATCTATTATTTCATGTATAATAAAGGAAAAGATGGTCCCATAACTGAGATGATACTAGTAAAACCATTAGAAACCAAAAATACAACATCACACATCCTCAAATTTATTAATCTCTCATAATCAGGCCATATATTAGAACCAAAAACTTTTATAGGGCCTCAATGGGGTGATAATATATAAGGAAGAAAGACTCGCCTTATTAAATCAATAATTACCCACCTAAATATTGTAGTCAAATCCAAGAGAGATGGGAAATAATATCTCACAAACTCACACACATGTCTCAAAATTTCCATGGGGTGTAAAGGATAATGAATGGATTTTGGGGGATGGTATGGAATTTGTACCTAGTATAGAATAAAGTGGCTTCTAACACAATGTTAATTACTATTCCAAAACATATATGCCCTCAAGAGTTCCATGATGTGTACTACCATGCTATTTCATTGTAGGAATTAATCAACCAACATTTAGGATCGACACCATTGTAATCATCGTGATATAAATCACTTAGGGTAACACCAATATTGAACCATTTCACAAAACTACAACAACCCCGCCCCCCTAGTATAAGACTCATTAAAACCCAATCCCTTGATCTCCGCAATATAGCACCAAGGACTAAGTTATAATCATGTGGGATTCCATTTCAATAATTTATCCCCAAACATAAATTATTGTGCAACTAAACATTATACATCAAGGTTCACTAAGGCGGTAGATCCATAAAAGTTCCAACCCTAGATCCTGTGTTGAATAAACTCTACAATAGAAAATATTCCTTTAGCATAAAATATTTATAAACTCTGCCACCCTCTCTAGAAATTTCCTCTTTAATCCTGAAACTCCAAAAACACACCATATAATAGATAATAAAATTATGAACTACTACCAAACTAGAAAATACTGAGGGGGATTTATACAAACACATTGGGTACATAAAATCTAATTTTATAAATATTGTATTTGGAAAACATTAATAACTAATTTCTAAAACTAAAAATTTAAAAATTTAATTGAGGCAAAAAATAATGAATTCATGTAATATTAAAAGAGATTCATATTTTTTTAAAAGAAATAATGGATTCATCCACCCCATTATCAAAAAACATATATGGTATTGTATTGAGATACATACATAAAGTATATTTCAATTCAAGCACCTTATTATAATAATAGGAAATTAGTTCAATAGAGGATCCTTATAATTCCCAAAAACATAAATCCAATCATTTATTGTAATAAAATAAAAGTTTTGGATCCTATGAGAATATGGGGTAGATAAAATGAAATGAATTGAAAATGAAGTATATAGGTGGAGAAATGGATACATTAAGAATATGTTCTGGGATATTTTCCTTGAGTGTCACATGATGATGACTGTGGAACTAAGGAGGATGAAGGTGTTTACAGGGAGCTCTTTGGATGCATCATTAAAATCTAAAGGAGAGTGGATGGTTCCATTTATAAAAAAAATTATTAATTCACCAAATTTAAAAATCTTTTAAAAACATAAAATTATGTTACAGTATAAAAAAACTATGTGTCAAACTATTCATTGTTTGTGGATTTGAAAAATTACCATGTATACTTTTTATATGTGCTGAAGAATTCTATTCACCCCAACTATAATAATTTTAAAAATCTATTTAACCATCAAACTTCTATCACAATTCTCATGTTGAATTATATGAAAAAACAAATAATAAATTTCATGTCATCTACGAACATTAAGTATGAAACAAATCATCCAAAAATATCTATGTATGCCGATAAAAACATATTATCTTTTTAGTTAATAAAAATATCTTTCCACATCTCCCTCATCAAATCCTCATACTCTCATTTATCAGGTAAAGTACTACAATAATTTCATAATACATTATCCATGATTATAGTTATTCATTAAAACAAATTGATTGGATAAACTATAATATCTATAGGTTCTTCCACAATCTATTAGTTAGTGTCTGAAACCAAATTTTCTATTCCATATGGATAATAAATATTTTTCTTCTATAGGGATATAATAAATCCTTAATAAATCTTTTAAGACAGATAATTTAAGTCAAGATTGCATTCACCCTTTCCATATGTCTAACTTCCTCAAATATTTTTACCTATCATTTTATTAACATAATCTATTTTCCAATAATATTATATACTAGTTGAGGATAGACTTTTTGTAACACCTAATAACCATCATATAACTCTCAGGGATGATATTAATGATCAATATATGATTTTTGTTGAATTTAATCAATTTTGAACCGCTTTTAAATCAATTTGATATATCTATATAGCCTCACTAATTATTCTTAGTCTCATTAATAATTTCACACACATATCATCTGAGAAAAGTTCAGACATGAATGATTTACCACAAAAAGAGTCGAATGGATCCATGTTTTTCAATTATTAATAATTATTTTTTCCAAAAAACCACACATTGAAAATAAATTTATTATGTCTCATTAATCCCCAGTACTTTTCATTCTCATGAGATGGGAATCGTCAAATACTGAAATGAATAAATACCTGAATATGAGTATTATTTTCCCCACAATGAAAAGGAAGAATACAGTGGGAAAGATAACACAGATCATGTGAACCGATAAAAGATATGTTATTAGATAACCTTCATAAAATCATGTGGAAAATCACGTCTTACATATAACATATGGGATATCTTTTGGAACCCCATAAATGATTCCTGCTATACATAATGGCATCGAGGACACTATTTGATCACACAATGGAAGCCAAATGAGTTTCCCAAAGTCACATGACTTGTCTACATGCATTCACCATAAAACCATCCAAAAATATATGTAAAATGAGGATACAATTATCCAAAATATGGGAGAATCTTTTGGTAATCATCATCTGGAAACCTATTTCATGTTGTTCTCAAAATGTCATGGAAGCCCTAACGACATGCTCACCTTGTTTCACAGGAGACCATTGACATGTCACCCTCTTCATGTGATGGGCCTCAAGAATTTCTAGGAAGTTTTGTGCTCCCCCTCTACCTCTAAATACAAATATAAGTGGTGTTCCATGAAATTTCCATGAATAACTACAGAGCCATTTTTTCATCACGAAATAAATTATCAAAGGGTAGAAATAATTTCCTCAAAAAAACTCTTACAAACTCATGAGTTCTCTATCCTTTTTGTAATAAAAAAAGAAATAATATGGGAAATTGTTAGAGCTTTTTATGATAGGAAGATATGAAAATATTATACATATGGAGTTATATACCCTAGGTGATCACTATTAATCATTATGATTTCCCAAAACAAGCATGTATGACCTCAAGAATTCCCTTCATCATGATATTATGATCTCATAAAGCCCCTTAACAATCCATATTTGTCTCGGAGAAGATCCTAGGCAAGTCACATCAGATTAAGAGAAATTATCTCAATAGGAAACTTTATCTGTTGAAGGCCCATAGACATGTCAGACTGACCATATAAAATACAATATTCATGTCCACCTGATTAAGAAAGACCTCATTGGTTGTCTATAATACAATACATTGGGTATTGATATAATGGTATCATGGAATATGAAAATCATCTAACGCCCATAGAATGACCTACATATGGATCTCGTGAAACAGATAACATCAAATCCCACCACTAAATCCATTATGGAACTGCATAATAAACTCTAGGAAAATCTTCATATAATCAGTGTTGCAATACTTATAAATCCACAAAAATTCAAGTTAAAAAAATGTTCTTAGGTTCTCCCACAGGGGAACCTGGTCATCATAGTAGAATTTCTAGGAGAGGAAAATGTCATGATCAAAAGATTTTTCCATTAGGAAATTATGTGGAATAACTTGAGTGATCATGTGACATCCATAGGCACTTAGTGGCCCATATACAACTCAGTTAAGTCTTGCAATAGCCCATGACCATGGTAATTGGAATTTCTAATGCTCTTCAATTAAGTTAGACAAATCATGTTTTTTCCAATGAAAAACTTTCTAGGACATGAAGCACCCACCAATAATGTAACTTTGACTATCATAAAACCCTTTAATCATTTCATCTAGCTTTCATAATGACACTAGGTAATGTTAACTAGATCCTGAGAGGCCCTCCATGCTTTTCAGTCAAGATCATGTGATGGCCTCTAGGATGATCCATCTTGGTCTTGTGATATCCTTCAGACAAGCTATCCTTGATCATGAGATAACCTTCATACATTGCATCTAGATTATGAAATGTCCCTTGTATAAGCTAACAATATCATATTATTGTATTTGGAAATGCCCACAATACAACTAGCCATGTTTATACATCATTTGACATGTCAATCATAAAATCAAGGCATGTGATGTGGAAAATTAGGTAGGGAAGGCTGACAACCAGGCCAGGTCAGGTAGTTATATTAGGATATGGTAACCCTACCCATTGCTTCAATGTATTCTGGAAATCTTAGTGCGTAATCCATGATTTGTAGAATAATATGAAATTTCAATAATTTAATGGAAACCTCACAGTTTATGACCTAAACAATGACATTATATGGTGTTTCCCACTTGCTAGGGAAACAATGATGTGAAATCCTTAATTGATAGTATAATATGATCTATCCCAAATGATAGGAAAACCATAGCATGTAAGAACTGATAAATCTAACTACAATGAATATAATTCCTCTTATTACTATGATATGTATGGCACCTTCCTAAGGTCTGTGATCCATTATAAACAACCAAGAAGTTATTACAATGTATATTTCCCACTTCCATATGCAGTGAGTAAGAAATAATGGTGTCCCTTATTTCTCACAATTAGCATGGATCGGGTGGGATAATGCAGTATCAATGTTCATATCATTTTTACCATAAATATCCATCATTTTGAAAAAACCTTAGTGTGTAAGTACTAATGTGTGGCGAGATATGAATCCCCATATATAAGGTCATCTTCCTAGGTTCCAATACCAAGGGTGTAATTGTACTACAATAACAATAATTTCTTCCATACCGAGTATACATATGATGTCTCCTTGAGAACCAAGATTAAATTCTCAGTGCCTAAGTTACCGCACATAATATTTGACTGTGTGCCATCAAGTTGAAAGAGTAAAAAACTACTTGGTATTGACCCTTGAAACAAACAAGATACATAGGACTCCATATATATTCTCAATCTTGTACTCGAAATATTAAATGCATCCCTATGTAGTTTAAAATTTTGAAGCCTCCAACTACATGGCTTCAACATATAATAAATTTTCCATTAGAGTAAATTGACGAAGAACATTGGATATATAGTGATAAACTCACTAAAAGACCTATATTTATGTATAAAATAGATTAAACCTATTGTTTTTTTATGAGGGAACCCAATTTTGTAGAGGTATAATGAATGAGGCATAACCCATGGTAATTTTTTTGGATAACAAGTTTTTTTTTGATATTAGTAATAGATTCAAAAGAATATCATAAATATATTATAGTGTTATGTGGTATGAAACAATTCCCTCCAAAAGGGTGTGTTGATACCAACCTCCCATCCTCTCAACCAATGTGACTTCTTATGTTTCATTGGGTTAGAAACCCCAATTCACCAACTTCATTTGTAAAATAGGTTTGTACCCTATTATATATGTGGGAACCATTGGGATTTTCAATGAATAAAAATAACGGTGACCCGATATCAAATTCTGTTAATGAAAATGAACCCCTTCTAATCATCAGTTGGGCCAACTTGAATGTACCTTAGATTTCATATTTACTACTGAAACAAAAATGGTGAATCCTATATGAAGCAATAAATAGAATAATGATTGGTTGACCATGAGTTAGGCAAAAATTTTTTTCATGAACTATGAAAACAAAAATTTTCATCCTGACGTGAACCTCTCACATAACAGAATGATAGGTTGACCATGAGTCATTACATTTTGTTTTTGCACCCAAATAAATTAATAATAGTGAACCCGACATGAATATCAAAAAGAATATAATGATAATTTGACTATGTGTCAAGCCATTTTTCTTGAAGATACTAAAAAACATGAAATAACCTGACAATAATATTATAGATGATCCTATGTAATAGAGGATATTATGAAATAAATATGTCATAACTTTTACAAGTTCACACGAGAAGAATCGATGGATATGTTATAAAAAGTAAATTGTATTACTCATTCATTTATAATTGATAACATATCAAGATTATAAGGATGAACTAGTTGGAAACCTTGTTCCATGTTGCCTTTGTGACTGCAGACCCTGCTCTCGTAATGAAAACCCTAATCTGGCATTTGTTCATCCAACAACTATTTAGGAAAATCAGATGAAACTGGAACCCCCTAAAAACCTTAGAATGACCTCTCTCACCCAACATCTTTTGTGTATAGGGTAGAATAAAATATTTTGGTATTACCATAAACATGTAATGATCACGAACATTAAGGCTTCCCATTGTGGTATTCAAGCACTAAAAGTTATGGTTCTACCTCATCCCCAGAATGTAGTCGTAAATCCAGTGGCAGTCATCGCCAAAACCAACCACATCAGAATCTTATCTGTAGTGCACGACAAAAAACACCTTGAGTATATGATAAAGTTGGAATAGAGAGTCAACTAAAAATCTCTTATAGTTCAAGGACCACCATGGATGGCTCATGTCAACCACTATGACCATCTTTATCATTCAAGTTCACTTTAGTCGCTTGATGAGGGTACCACTGGACACACTACCAACTCTGATACCTATGCATGGAAATAAGGAAGACACATCAGTATCTGATTTAACTTGATAATAATTAGTTGTATCACATCCCCAAACCCAATAATGATTTTTTCTATAATGTTCTAGTAGTAACCCTCGAGTGGGCTCATATCCCTTGTCCCTCAAATCATGTCTGTGGCCATATTCTTATAGTAAACATAGGGGAGGTGCATATCCCTACCCCAGTGCATGAATACCAATTTAATATTCTGATGGCACATGTAGAAAAAAATAGCCTCATTTTCAAGCTTCAATTGAATATATTTTATAGTATTTAGTAGAGAAAGGAAAATTTTAATATTATGTTCCCTCCAACCCTTTTTAAAATTTCTATTACCTTGGAGAAAGAACTGATGAAATCCTTCAAAATATTCTGGTACTAGTATAGATGTTGGGAATATATCATCTTCCAATCTATACAGAAATGTTAGAAAACACATTGATCATTTTGAACAATATGTTCCTCTAAAGAAATCTCACATTCTATCTCTCGTTTAGGAGGATTATTGGCATATTTCGGTAAAGGATGAGGCACCTGATCGGTCTTATATTCACATTCCTTCTAGGGACCACCAATGAGAGTGAAACAAGGCGTAGGATAGGGGAAAAAGACTATCAAAAAAGACCAAAACCATATTCCAAAGGCCCATGATAAGGCCCATATACATGTTCTATCCAAGGCTCACCAAGTAGGAGTAGCAAAAACTGTGTAACAGGCTCATATTCATGTCGATGAAGGCCAGAGGCACAAGCCAAAGGCCTATCATTGAGATCAAATCCTCATTCGAGTTGGGGATCACCAAGTTAGTATGGAACAAGCCTTGGGATTGGATCATATTCTTATTAGTTAATATTATTGGAATATTCCATCATATCCCAAAATCCATGCTCATAACCCTGCTTCTATTGATGAATGACTACAATAACATCCTTCTAAGTATATATAAGAGGAGGATTATATCCCTTATCCCATTCTAAAGGTTCTTTGTTATATTACAAAGGGGAAGGCATATTCATATTGGGATCATAATCCCACTCCAACCGGGGACCGCCAAATGAGTTTGGTATATTCCTCGGGTATAACACCCGTTGATTTTGTGAAAAACGAATTCGAGTTATGTTAAACATTATGATTTTATACAGTACAAGAAAAATGAATATAACATATGTTTTATAAATGAACTATGTATGTATTGGGTTTCAAACTACACCAAAATAATCATTTGTAATACTCTGCGCTAAGATATGATATCATGTAACACCGACATGGATTTCATTGCATGTGACACTAAGTGTCAATGAAATAACATTTTATTATTATTATTATTTAAACAATATAGTTATAACATATATATTAAACTTAGTAATATTTATATTAAAAATTAATTTTGAATGAATATTTATATAGGTTTTATTTAAATAAAACATATCTATAATAAGACATACAATTTTCAAATAAGTCCTTATGTGTATAAAAATATTATTGTCTCAAAGGGACTATTTTTTATCCTTCTGTGAAAAATTATAAAATTAATTTTAAAAACATATTGAAATTAAAATTTATAAAAAAAAATAACTTTTTAATTCATAATTTCAAATTTTTTATAGGATTAATTTTAGGAATATATTTGAAAAAAATCATTTTTTGATGAATAGTGAGAATATAGAATTCTAATTCAAAACATCTTTTTTATATAATTTAATTATATTGATAAATTATATATAAATTTTTTATTAAAGGGTACTTAAATAAATATCACATAAAATAATATAAAATAATTTATTGTAACCAATTTAACATTGAAATTGGATATAAAAACATTTCAAAAATTTAAACATTTTTTCTTAAAAAACATGTCATCATGATACGTATCAATGATTAATTTTAAATTAATATCTACCATGTCATTTATTATGAATTTTAAAAATATATTCAAAATTTGGAATAATAATAATTTACATTTTATAATATTTTCAATTATTATTTCACCAAAAATATTTGTGAATGTAATTAAAATTAATTACAATGATTAGGTTAAAAAAATATTACATATTGGTTAAACAATGATTTAAGGGGTAAAATAACATATGGACATGTAAAAATACATACGATGGATATATTTCAGGTAAATAAAATCTTGGATAAAAAAATGGGAAATTTTATTTTGCACATTATGTAAGGGTGACCTCTCAATAGTGTTTACCTTTTTTTATTTACAAGAATGTCACCTCTTCTCCTATGTAAAAGGAAACTCACCAACTTCACTTATTCTAACCTCTAAATCCCATTGGATCACCCAAAACATGGCCAAATGGGCTTCAAAATTCTATACCTTAATTCTATAGTACCCCATTTAGGTATAAATTCATTCAAGGATGTCCGTTGGTGAAAACAAAAAGGAGTTACTAAAAGGAGAGGTAATATCCTTCTAAAAGAAATTTTTTCTTTCTTTACACCGTAAATTATTCTTATTCCAAAAATAAATAATAAACTCATTATCCATAATATACTAATATATTTTTAGGTTAAGGATTCACCCTATACAAATACACACATCCATCAAATGGGATATGTAATAATCGTTCATGTGTACGATAAACTAAAGCATCACGATATGGTGTTATTAGTTCTTCAATTACCACCTATAAAGGTTAGAAATAATTTTGTACATTATATCTTTAAATGATATATATGATATTTATGATGTATTTATGATAATTTAATTATTATATAAAACATACCTTCCTGTTTTCCATTTTTTGTAAATATAATAAATTCATTTGTGGATGTGTTGACTATCGCCTCATCAAAGTGATTTGGTTAGTTCAAACATTACATAAAATCTATTAAGACTGGGTTTAGTAAAAATATATCATATATGCGAAAGAATTATTCAAATATAATTAATATATATATATATATATATTTCATTTAAATTCTTCTTTTTGATACGATAATAAAATGGAAACAACGTTAATGTGTACGTACAATGTACCATCTCCATGAATGATGTATTCCATTTCATTTTGATATATTTTATAGATTATAAAAAATAATTATATATATGAAATTAACAGCATTTTGTACATGATAAAAATAATTAAATAATGATCGAAGTAAAAGGATCAAGAATAACAAGTCGAAACATATATGAAAAATAAAGAAAATATTACCCAAACGAAACATCATCATGAAATTATTAATAAATGTGTTATATACAGTCATAATAAAATAATATATGGTATGATATATAAGAATATGGTTATTTGGTAGATTTATTATAATATTATTCTTATTATACCGGATTTTTGAACATTTATGATAAAATTCCAGACATAAGGTAAGGGATTTCATAAATCAATTTCTATTCATTGGGTCAGCTCTATGTCATTGGTTGTGTTATGCCAAGAATATGTATGAAATTAACTATGATTGTATTATTCTTTAAATACAATTTTATTATGTGGATTTTAATTTAACACACATAATTATTTCATTGATATATTCTCACTCCAATGATATGATCTTCGTAAGGGTTTTCTTGTCCAACATTTATTTATAAGAGATATATGCGTTATTCACCACTCATTTAATTTTTGTACTATACATAATACCCAATAATGTATTCTACAAATATTATATGTAATGTTATTTTTATTTACATATCAATTTTCTAATATTCATTTCATGGGGTTTATGGTTCAAAATTTACTAACTCGATAAAATAATTTTGTCTCAATTTTCATTCTTTAAGGTACATGTAATGTTATGCACATATATTTTTCTATGAAGAATATATATACTAACCATTGAAATGTTATATCATGAATATACATATTTTAATGATATTTTTTATTCATGTAATGTTATTATTTCATGGGTATTACAATTCAAAATTACCAAAGTGGTAACAGTTCTATTCTACAATATCATTGTATATCTAGATTATTTATGATAATTATTCAATGGAAATAAACTTATGATCCATCACACAAGAACTACCATGAAATTTCTTGTCACTTTATTATTAATGATATATTAACTTAATGAAACCATTTTTCACAATTTTTTTAAAAAAGATAATTAATAATTGTTTTTAAGAAAATATAACATTTTTTTGGTTTTCATTTAGAAGTTTTTGTTCATCAAAAACAATGTTTTCTAAAAATAATTCCAAAAGTATTTAAATATGATTTTTGAAAGAAATAATCACCCATTTCATACCTTTTTACAAAAAAATGGGTTTAAAGGTATTCTCCATGCCTTTTTCCTAACAATAAAAGTTTATAAAATTTTACAGTGAAAAAGGAATCTTTGACATGTATGGATTTCCCTGTCTTCAAGACAATAATTTGATTGAATATTCCTTTTCATGTTTACGAGGTTGCTTTTAGAAAAACAGTGTATTCATATTTATGAAATTCATTATCTTTATAGTGGTCTTCATAGAATAATGTTATCAAAAAAATTATGTTTTAAAGTTGTTTTAAATTATTTTCAAATCGTCCTTTAAATGTTTTCATGGTTATTATCAAATATGATGTATTTAATATTATTTCATGATTTAAAAATTTTTTAATTGGAAAGGATATTTTCACAAGAACATAATTTAAGTTATTTTTAATGAATTTTGTTGGAACTGAATCTTGCATAAAGTCACAAATGGATAACTTTGGGAAAACCAATGTCATCATCCAAATAAAAGTACCATTCTGAGAATATGAATGGAGGAACGAACAAATTTTGAGGTTCACGTGGAATCATGGAATTTCATCGGAAGGCTCTTGTGCACTAAATATAATATATGTTTCATAATTTCCATGAAATCTTTGAAAAATAATAAGTTTGGTGCACCCACGAAGTCAACACATCATGTGAAAATGATGATTGTGTCACAGACTCTTATGATCTCAATATGACATCAATCATCCCCTTGCATGATCATCCAAATAGTTTAATATTGTATAATCATGTAAGACATATTCCAAAACTAATTTATTATTCATCACCACTGAGGGGATTATATATAAATTGAAGGCCAATCCCCCTTATTCAAGGTGATTATCAAAAAGTAGAAACACCATTATTCTACAAATAAGACCTATTTTCTGGGACATCACAGAGCAATGGAACCCTCAAGGTAGAGATATTTCATGATAGGTTCTTCATGGGTCCTCCCTTGAGTGGGACCATATAAGTGTCTCCCTCATGAAACATTTTTTATTTTATGTCAGGTTTGTATTACCTTGGCCTTGATTGCAACACTCCAATTTCATTCCATGGAATTCCTTTACCACAAATAACCATGTTGAAAAACCTCTTCTGTGCAACCCCCAAACATGTCTGCAGAAACATATTGGTCCCTTGCAATGTGCCTACAATTCCCCTAGTTCATGTGTTGGCATACCTTTTTCTACTCTGCATATATACACAAATACACATTGATTATTAGAATTGGGATGATAACTTGGAACTCATGATTAACTACACCCCCATAATATTCCAAACATTCATTGTTGAAGACATGTCCTACCTAGGGGTTCATGTGCGATGATTATGTGATCCCAAGGGGGGTCAGAAGTGAGCCCACCACATCTGTGCAAGATGTTGTAAAAATTCCAAGAACTAAGGTCCTCAACATGTGAAGTTTAACTATATTCTCACCCCATGAAATTCATACAGGTTCCCCAATGTATTCTCACAATGGGATGCCACCTTCCCCCACCATTATGCATAGAATTCCCAAAACACGAATCTTTCATGAATAAGCCCCAACACACCCTTCATAGGATCCTCCGTGTGTGAGTGACAGGGATTGAGATCTTCCTCAGATTAAAATATATCCTATTTACATGGGGTAACATACTCCTCCTCTATCTTCCATGTGTAAGCCTCACACCATCACACATTGGAACATATTTCATGAAATGAAAGTTAGATCTATTGCTTCATCATGTTTCTCACATTGAGAATGACTCATGTGGGCTCAGAGGACAGTTGTAACTATGAAATCCAAGCTCCATCAATTGGATACTCCCATGTGTAATCCCAAACCATACATGCTCCATGGGAATCTCTTATGCATAAGTACCAACCACACCTTGTTATTTTAATGTGACACTTCCTTAGGTGTAATCCCCATCCCTTTTAAACTATGTGTTCATTTATTCTGAACTTACTGAGATGCGTAAGAAGGCACTTCGAGGTCTAAATCCAACACCCATCACCCAAAAATCCATCAACTCCATCAACTCCACCCTCTTCTTCTCCTACATTAACATGTATATTTATTTTACCCAATTCACCAAATCCTGGTAAAATCATTCCATTTCATCCACACCATCACTACTCTCAGCAACACCTGGGTAGATTATATGCATAAGCACCACACCATCCAACGAAGAGAAATCCTCATGTGAACAGATGCTTTCATGCTAAGCCCCACACCATTCCACATCAAAATACATGATTTTTGATCCCTTCATTGTAATAACAGTATATATGATGCCTCTTTGTGGTTCAATCCCAACCATCAGTGAACCATGGTTTCCCCTCCAAGGGATGTAACTCATCGATCCACCTCCAACGGTGTCCAGATCAACCTTCATGGTGTGACACCTTCCTTTTTTGGGAATAATCTTCCAGATATGCCTCTATAGGGTGTTATAATATATCAATCTAGTAAAACGTCTATATATTCTTTCCTAGGTATGCTCTTACTTGATCTTCATCCATGGGTTATTCTGATCAGTCTTAATCACAATATACAAGATGTTAAACTCGTGACCCATCTAATACTTCTACCTCATGCTAAATATAGGATTCCTGAGGTGAAGTCCCTGAATGATATGTTCCTACAGTGTCATATAGGTCATAGTAAACATGGGATGACATAGGTATAATGCTTGGAATATATTCCTTTATCATTAGATACCTCATGATCAACATGGGATACCATGGTTTGTGCACCTAAATATGCATGAATGAGATGACCAACACTGCAAATGAATTAACTATTAATAGAATAGATTATTTGGATCAAGACATAGATGTAGAGGGATGAAATATAGAAAGCATACCCTATTAAGACAATCTTGATGACCCCACTATAGTTTCCCACATCCGAATCCATAGGATACTCTATAACCTAGAACCTCTGAATTGAGAGTTTCCACCTCTATAGAAGAACAATTTCAAGAATAAAAGGATTGGTGTTGATACATCCCAATCACCACTTTTTAGAATCAAATATCCTTACATGGAGGAATATTTGTCATAATATGAGAATGAGATACAAAATCATAGACAACTTAGTGAGGATTTACACAAGGTAAATATTTATACTAGATATCGTCTTTGGGAGGATATGAATAGTCTTTATCCCATATCTAATCCTCATAAAAATAAATCATTTGAGCATAAAACCAGATCCATATCCAAAAACCATTCAACATAAATGAAAAAATTCAAAAAAAATTGTTACTGCCCTAAAGTCTGTTAACAGCCTCTCCCTCTCTGGGGAAATCACTTAGTTATCACATGAGTTCAGAATCAGAGACAGAAGGAAATAGATCCACCTCACCAGGTCCCACTCACTTAGCTTATATGGTAGGAAACTCAATGATTTGTTTGTAGAGACCCAAATCTTGACGTACATGGAAATTACATTAATTTAGCGGAATACTTATTACATAACAAAAATAGACACACAAGGACCATAATAGTTTAGTGTCTTTGGAAACTTGGAACGTAATCTTCTAATCGTGGTGAAAGATCTTCAACATCTCCCATAGAGATCTTCCCCTTTTTTCTTACCTAAAACCTTTCTTTTTATCCTGGGGAAAAGAAAACATATAAAGGATGAGCTCAAATGATCACTAAGGGTAAGAATGGATAAAATAAAACATACCATATACATTTGAACTTAAAAACATGAAATTAATGTTTAAACATCAAAAGCTTTAGAAATGACATAAAACATGGTAGTACGTAAGGAATAGATCATAAAGAAACATTAAGAATGATGAAATAGTATGGGAATAAAACATGTAATTGTGGAAACCATTAAGCACATGATATGATTTCCATAGTAGCCAAGGCATCGCTGCCAAGACTATCTTAGTGGACAAAGTCCCTTTCTGAATCAAGTTCACTCCTCGTTCCAGTCCTGTATTACTGAACCGGTTTAACTTTCTGTTCCATCCACGTCTGTCTCATGAGATATAAATCTTTACCCAATGCATTAGAGGGAGATATAGGTCCCACGCATATCATAATGAAATCATTCTTACTTGTGCCACAAAATAAACATACATCATTCATAAAAACCCAATAAATAAAATGGGTTTCATAAAAATCATCCCATCACCACATAATCCATATAAAAGAAAAGGATATCATTTCATAATAAGAAAAGTGAAACCATGTAAATCATATAGACATTATACATGAAACATATACTTATGAAATAATGTTATCTTAGATGAAAAATGGTTTTTGATAAAACACTAGAAATGAATACTTGAGGAAAATATCCTTTCGTCTTCAAAATCATTTTCTTTTCAGAAAATTCCATGCAATTTTTAAAAGAATAATATTTTGTTTAAAATAGTCATGAAATAGTTTGGAGGAATCTTCATGAAAATAAGGCTTTATAAGACCGTAAAAATTCTTTCATTCCGTATACGTTAAAAAAACATTCTTCTCGTATTTTTGTCAGAAAAGTAAAAAAAAAGTACCTCGTAACGTAAACAAAAGAAGGATTCCTTACATACCATGTAGTAAAAGTAAAAAAAGGGTAAAAAGGACTTTAAACATACATGAATACACTTTTATAAAACATGGAAATGGATGATAGAAATAACCCCAGTAAATACTTACGAATAAGCAATCTCGGATAAAAATGAGATTTGCACAATTTTCCCATACATTAGGTCTGATATGCTTTGTACGTATCCGAACCTCCTGTATAATGATTTAAATAATGTTATTGAATTATTAAAGAATCACATTAATTGTTATGATATCATATATGGTTCACTTATGACTTTATATTACCTGTTCATTTGTAAATTCCATGTTAAAGAGCGTTTTGGGTTAAATCGTTTCATTTGTCGTCCGTGTTTTGACTTTTAATTATTCATATGATTACTTAGATCACGATTACTTACATCCATAATGTAAAACATTATTTATGTATATTATATATTCAGAATATATATATATATATATATAATAGATCGATAAAAGGAAAGAAATACACCGTTCATGGAGACGGTAGGCCGTACCTATGCATGAACGTTGATTTCGTTTCCTCATTGAATTGAATGGAATTAATTGGATGACATACATATATATATACATAAATCCAGTATTATTATTATGTCATATATTTCATGATTACTTATTATATATACTTTATAATCATTTATGAATGGTTAATCATTGAGAATGAATCTCATCACGTCGTGGAGATGGTATTCCGTACGTACGCACGAGCGATGATATCGTTTCCATGATCGTGGAATTTTATTGGAGTGTATGTATACTATTACAGAATCAATATCACTTTACAATAATCATATATCGTTATTATTTACACCATTATACCCATCCAAGTAAAGTGGTGGTGGAAAATAGATTACACCACGGCGTGGAGACGGTATTCCGTACGTACGCACGCGCGGTGATTTCATTTTCCGTAGGATGGATAGATGGTGAAATAGGGTTGATTCATACTTATAATAACATATCAGTATATTAGTGATACTGATGTTATTACTTCATAATGAAACAACCTAATAAGAAGAATTGGAAGAAGAAATAAAGGTGAAAGATTCGGTAACGGAAATTACCTCTTCTTTGAAGCGCCTCTTTGAGACCTCCACTTAGGGTACTAAAATTGGTCTTTGAAGAAGACCAGGACCTCTAGGATGTTTCTAGGTAATTGGAGAAGATAATTTGGTAGGTTTTGGCCGAGCTCGAATGCTCAAAGTGGTGTGTGGAAGATAGGGAGGAGGTGCCTTTTTATAAGGGACGAGAGGGGCACCTTTGAAATTCTTAAAAATATTAATTTATAAAAAATCTAACCCCACATAAAAACCTCCACAAATGACTAATATTCGAAGCTTATATAATATAGGGTTTTAATAGCATCATCCAATCAAATTTAGACATGTTTGGATCTTATTTTAAACCTTATCATTTTGATTTATCCTTATTTAATCCATTTATGTTTATTTGTGGTAATAAAATTCTAATTTTTAAATTATAACAAATTATTACTTATTTGTTGTGAATTATCCATAATTGTTTACTTTATAAAATTATAGACCATATAAAGTTAAATTTATAAATTTTAAATATTTTTGTGATTTTTAAAAAAAATTATAATATTTTATTTTTATAAAATAACAATAGTGTCAATTTTGACTCTATTCATTTATTTGAATTTAAATAAAATATATAAAGAATATATGTTCAAAATAAAAACTTTAATAGATTCATAAAAGGTCATATGTATCTATAAAATTAGTTTATCACATTAAATAGTTCATCTAATATTTATTTTATTATTTTGGAAACCATTTATTTGGTTTATCTCTTAATAAAATAATTACTACAACATTTTTGGATAATTATTTAATATACTTATTTGTTTCATAAAATTAAAAAAAAATCCTATGATGACTATAAATCTATTACCTTTCACAATAATACTTTTAATATAATTTATCATCTTAAAATCACAATATTTAAATTGTTATATTTATTAAATTATGAAGGTGACAACTTTGGAATCATTTAAAATAAAATAATATAAGTTTTATAATCAATTTTATAAGGCTTAAAACAGTTATATATTAGGTCATTGGATTATTAAGGTGTAGATATACACTACCATTATGTTTTTGTCGGGTTTTTGGGCCTTTAATGGGTATTATTATTTCAATAAAAACTAAATTACTTATTTCCCAGATAATAAATAATTTTTGTATCATTAATGTATCACCATTAATGACAATTATTTATTCCCTAAAAATTCTAAATAAGTTATCATTATGTATATAGTTTTATTATATTTCTGGATACTATTCATTATATAAGTTTTATGATGTTTATTACTAAATTAAAATTATTATACTTATAATATTTAATAGAGTGACATGTTGTCACTTTCTTTGGTTTTAATAATAATTAAATTATTTTCATGTTCAAAAGTCCATAAAATGAATCTAATCCGACACTTAGGTTATATGGGTCTACTTTTTTCCATCCAATAGAATTTTTTCACGTGTTAGGGTAATTTTATAATATTATATTTACCCTTAATTACCCGATTTATCTTTAACTATGGTAAATAAAATTTACCGTAGTTACTATTCTTAATTCCCAAAAATAAAAAGTATCTTATTAACATAATTTGGACCCAATGATTCCAAATATGGAATCCAATTTTTCAAATTCAATACACAAAAGTTTCAGAAATTAAATCAAAATTAATCATGTTGTCGAAAGAAAACTGGTTTTTCTTTAAAACATTGCAAAAGATTGAATTGATTTAACCTACGAATTTAATGTAACATCAATGCTATTGAAATACATTATATGAAATGGTAAAAATATATTCTATTTATACTTTAAAACCATTAAATATAATAATTTAACCATATAAATTATTGTGATGAAAAAAGTTGTTTTTAATTAAAATATAGGGTGTTTTTACTATTCATCAAAATATGAAAGTTACCAGAATAATATGAAAAACTTATCCAAAGTGATTTTTTATTTCTTGATTCAAAAGAAGAATTTTATTTTGTCAAATTGAACTTATAAACATGTCAAAAACTAGATTTAAAGTGGGTGCGCCATCAAAAGGCGGCAAAACTACATTCTTTGAAAAATACTTATTTTACCCGAAAAAATTATTTTGTTCTTATACCATGTTATAGAAGATGTGTAAGCTAAATAATAATGTTATAAAATTCAAAATTTAGTTAATACTATTCATAACGGCTAGTTCATAATAATATTATAATAATATATCATTGTTTAGTAAAACCCGGTATTTCGTACAACACACGCTATCGAGGAAGGTCGCGATTACGTGTAATGCAAGCCAAGTCAGGGTTGCGTGGTGTGAAAGAATCCTTCGTTGTTTTCTATAACAGAAACCAGCCATATTTCATTTATACATTGAATATATATATATATATACTCAATGTTTCGTAAATAACTATTATCAAAATTGTGTGTAACACGATCCAAGAATAGTGTTGCGTATACTCCAAGCTAATACGGTGTTGCGTATAGAGCAAGGTAATAATGGTGTAGCATACAACTCAAGACATTAATGAAATTAAAAGAATATTTTTCATAAAATTTTAGGGTGTTACATTCTACCCACCTTAAAATGAATTTTTCCATCGAAATTCGTCGGGGTTATAAATGGTTTACTACTCGAAAGTTAGTTTAATAGAATCCCACATAGTAAAAAGGAATACCAAAACATGGCTTTAAAAACTAAAGTATGAAATGTAACGGTTACCCAAATTAACTCATCACTGGGTTTCCACGTAGGAGAACATAGGTGAAAATATGGATATGGAAGAAAAATCTAACCATCTTGTTCTGATGGAGAGTGGTAGAGAACATGGCTATGAAAAAGCCAACAATCACAGATTTATTGATTTGTGATGATCTAAGGTACCATCTGATTAATCGGATATAAGGGAACTAGGACAACATTTTTGGTTTTCAATATCATTTCCCAAAAGATGATGAATTAAAAGAAATACTTGCATGATTTTGGTACAATCTCACTGTTGTTCGTGAATTGAACAATTTCCACTTCATCCCATAATGAAACGAGGTTGAATTTGTTATTCGTGATGTGTTAGAAGATCATGTGATAGAATGATGGGTCATTCCATCTCTTTCAAAAAAAATGTCAGCAAAAGTTATAAGTCCATATTATGGTTTGATTAATCATATATGGTTCCAAAAATGAACTTATACTTCATATATCATACCTCTTAATAAAATAAAACTAGTTTCTACTAACCAGGGACTTCCTGTAGGCCAGTGGTAGGCGATAAAGGCTAGTCGCACGTCAGTTGTGGGTTCGATTCCCACATCCTTATCTGACGCGATGGGCTGTCGCCCGTCCTGTAGGTTGTCCTTTTTCTAAAACTATATTACTATAACATCCCATCAATAATATCGAAAAAACATGTATCCTTAAACAATACTAACTTATGTCCAACATAATCCTGTAACACCCCAAGATTTCATAGCGTTTTATTTCTTCAAAATAATTCAATAAATTGCACTACACGCAACACCGAGTTCAATCACACCATGACTTACAAAAAAAAATACATTCAAAAGGGGTTATGAATAGTATTAACTAAATTTTAAACTTTATATAATCCTTATAATTTTAGAATCCATATTATGAGTTTCTTAGTCATAATGCAAGAACAGATTCATTTTCAATATTGCACTTCTATCAACTTTTAGTGAAACCTTTTTAAATAAAATATTTTAAACTTTTTGACTAAATGGAGACATCAAAAAATTTAAAATGAAACTTCCCAAGCTTCCACGGTACGCTTTCCTTTGAATAAAACAGTAGTGTGTGTTGTACGCAACTTCGAGTTTTAACACACACCACAACCAATCAAACTGGCCGTTATGAATAGTAATACCTAAATTTTGAAATAATATATTTTTTATATTTTGAAATGGACTTCATTTTTGGATTCGGAATATCGAATTTAGCCTAAGGTGAAATTTTGGTACTTTTCGGATAACTTTCATATTTTGATGAATAGTGAAAATTACTAAATTTTAATTAAAAACAACTTTTTTAATCAAAATAATTAATAGTGATAAATTTTGAATTTGAGTGGTTTTAAAGTATATTTAGAATATATTTTTACCATTTAATATAATGTTGGTCATTGGACATAATTTTACAATTAAACCGAACATAAACAAGTGTCAATCTTTTGATAGTTATTACCTCTTAAAAACACGCTTTTTGTTTTGACAGCGGAAATTAATTTTAAATTAATTTCTGCCACTTCTGTGTTTTGAATTTAGGAAAATGGATTCCATATTTGGAATCAGGATGTCCAAATTGTGTAAATAGGTAACTTTTATTTTTAGACATTTTGAATAATTACTGTGGTAAATATTTTATTTACCATGGTTAAGGGTAAATCCGGTAAATAAGGGTTAAAAAATAATATTATAATAATACAAAATTAACCTAAAACGTGTCCTAACCTTATTGGTGGACACATACCCGACCATGATCATCCTTGGGTCAATTTGGGGACCCCTTGGAGCCATTTGTATGTGGTAGGGACACTTTATATTAATAAAGTTAAAATACAAATAAAAATGGCATAAGCTTACATCTTTTAGAAGAACAATTTTTACATAGGGTTATACATGTTGGATTTTCGATTATAAATATTCATTAGAAAGATAAAACGATTTCCTACATAATGATATTTTGTTTATAATTTTTAGACATCAAATAATTTAAATTATTAATGACACCATAATGATGCAATGTTTACCTCATTAATAAATCATTTAAATAAATAAAATTATAATGATTAAAATATTATCTAAAACCTGTCCAATTCTTATTGGATGATGTTATTTAGAATATTAGTCATCTTAACTTCGACCTCAATGATTTTTGGACCATTATAAACCGAATATAATTATATTATAAAGTAATACTTTCACTCTTTCCTAAAGAGCCCCTCTTCTCCCTTATAAAAGGAGACCACTTATACTCATTCCTCACACCTCTCAAGCCACTTGGCTCGTCCAAACTCTGCCCAAATAATCTCCCCACATCCCTCTCCTCCTCCTTGAAGCTTCCCCTTAGGCAGAAATCATTTCAAGAAGTCATTTGGTTCCAACCAAAGTGAGTTACCTAAATTAAAGGTAACGATTTCTCTTAAATTATTTTCCTTTATTTTGCTTCTCCAACCCCCAAACTCTTTTTATTTCCTTTCTTTTGTAACAACACCAGTATCCTCAATATACTAGGATGTTGTTAAAATATGTATTCAAACTACACATACACACAACTCCATCTAATGGATGATGAACATAATGTTTCTGTGGATGGCAAACTAACGCCTCACGAAACGATGATTGTTCAAATACATCTTACCGCCTCTCATGGTGGCCATTATGATGGCACTGTAATTAAATATGATATTAATGATATATATTTTATATATAAGCTTCTGTAATTCCATTTTATTTCATACCATTATTCGTTTCATGTTGTATATACATACGATAATTTCATTTGAGGAAGTGCGGACTACCGCCCCCTTAAAATGATATGAATCGTTCATACCACACATGGAACGTATAAAGGATGGTGTTAATGAACTTAAGTAACATATATAAAATATTATATTATACTGGAATAGTAATATACCTATGTATCATTTGGATTCAATTCTTTTAAAATAAAAATTAAATGGAAGTAGCGTTCGTGCGTACGTACGGACTACCGTCTCCACGAACGCGGTGAGATCCATCCTCCATCGTATCCATTCAAGTCTTATTCTCATTTTAGGGTTAAAAATAATTTTAATATAATTATGATTATGAATAAGATTTAATCTATCCATTACAAACATGTCTTACGTAACCAAACATTTAAGAAGAACGAATCGATTGTCACCTGAAACGACGATAATACTAAGATATTATTAATAAAGCAATGTTAAAAGATCATATATGATATCATATTAATGTATATGATTCTTGTATAATTTAATAACAATTATTTCACCATTATACAGGAGGTTAACCTACCCCAACCAAGGAAAAGTAAAAGGTAAGGGATTTTCTTATCTCACTTTCAATTCCGTGAGATTTCCATTGTTCGCCACTAAATTATTGAAAGTGGTGTATTGTGTACTTCCATTTGATATATATTATCATGATTCTATTTATATTCATGTTATTCTGTAAATCATTTGGTGGTTATTAACTTTTGGCCATACGACTCAGTTGATTAACGTGGTAAGGGGTTTTCACCTCACTCCTTATTCTCATGAGATTCATGCCATATTGCCACCATTACCTTTTGTGTGGTGTATGTACTGCCCATAATTATATTCTTTGTGTAATACACTCTAATTTATGTGTACTTACATATTCATTGTATGATACCTCTTTCATGGGTTGTATGTTTCATAAGTTACCAAACTGGTAAGGGTTATTTCACAATCTCTTCATTATCCGAGGTTGTTTATATTTAATAATCTACTGGGATCTCTTTATCATCCACATCCATGTTTCTTAAAAATGTATTTCAAAACATTTTTACTATTTACTATAATATGAGTTAAAGTCATTTATACCCTTTTTGACTTTTATAAGTGGTTTATAAAGGAATCTTTCCGTCGTTTTTAAAACAAGGTCCCTTTTTAACCTTTTCGACAGAATTGAGGTAAGAATGTTTTTTTTAACTTATACGACGGGTGCGGTTATTTTACGCCGTTATAAAATCTTCAAAGTTTTCCTTAAAAGCTTATAAGAATATTTTCAAAGAAAATGTTTTATTTTATATGGATCTTAAATGATTTCAAAATAAAGGGAGATATTTCTTTAAAAAGAATTTTGATTTCATCTATGTCAATATCTTTTGATTGATTTTAAGATTATTTGAAGTTGATTTATTATGATACAAAACTTCTATATTGTATTGAAGGTTTTGTGATATGTTTGACTGTGGATGTGCTATTTTTATACCATTCATAGTTTATGGTGAAAGTATTTACATTTCGTATGCTAGTTTTAATATGAATGTTTATGTTATGTTTAAACCTTTTCATATGGGAATGCATTGGACTTAATATGTGACGGGTGGAGCCCGCTATAGCTCCTCGATGCATCGGTAGGTCTCATGAGAAAAACTAGTGTCTTGGCACAAGGCCTTGACAAAATCTTATTTGTAGTCTTGGCACGAGGCCTTGGCTATGTGGTTATGATAGTCTGGCATTATGCATTCCAACATTATGAAAGTGGTTATTGATTTTTGCATGTGATTATTCGATTAGTAGAATATCCATGTGAATAAGTAAATGGAATTATTTCATTTTATTTATGCCATACCATGTTGAAAGTTCATGTTTGAAAGGCTTTTGTTTTAGTTATACATTGCCTTAAAAGTTTATTCTTATTTATGAAAGTTTCCGCTATTTTGTTATCCTTAATGGGCATTTGAGCTCACCCCTTTTATATGTTTTATTTTTCCTAGGAAGTGAAGAAGTAAATTATGAATGACCTGCAGGGATATTATGTGGAGATATGAGTGTGGATTATGGAGACTTTATGTTGTTGTAGTAGTTTTTCATTTTATGATGTAATGTAAAACTTATGAATATATCTAGTGTTTCCAAGGCTACTAAACCAATCGGTCTTTCGAGATTTGATCTTTCTTGTGATCATGCCAATGTTACGAAGTAATGCACCGACTCTGGCTAGCTGGGGTCGGGGCGTAACAGTTGGTATCAGAGGAAGTTTAGTACAAACCTTGGATGCTAGATTTAGATAAACTCTGATTAGAGCACGTAGACCTAAGATGAAATTTGAGGATTAGTGTAGAAGAACTTCCTAGAATTTTGGTATTGTAGAGATTTTGTGAGTTTTCCGAGCAATACATCCCTGTCTTGATACGAGCAGGTAGAGGCGGCTCTGGCACAGATGTACCTAGGGGTAAAACCCGAAAACACCGCTTTGAACTAGACTCGAACGGGAACTGGTGCACGACAACGGGCCTTGCTGCACTCTTGGTTACGACACTCCCGGGGGATATTCTTAGGATAACTCTCATTTTCTTTACAAATCATTATGAAGGGTGTATGAGTATATAATTACTCAAAGAAAACATTTTTATGAATATGGATTATATCCATAAATAGTTAAATTTATGTTAAGTGTTTTATAAGTATGAGATTATGTATTTTGATTCATAAACTGATCTAGTGTATGCCATTGTTTAGAAATGGAGCCCAGTAGAAGGAATGAGAACTCCAGAAATGCACATGATCCAAAGAGAAGGAAGGATCATATCTTTCATGGTCTTAAGCTAGAATTTATAAGAGAAATAGTCTCCCATGTATTATCATCATATGAAGAAATAATATCATGTGTTGATAAGATAAGTAAAGAGTTTACTGAGTCATATGGCTTTGAAGGGAAGCAAGAGAAGAAAAGGATAGAAGAGAGAAAGATGGATAAAGGGAAGAGGGAAAAGAAGAATTTTCCCATATGTGGTAACTGTGGAAAGAAACACCCTGGAACTTGCCTGAAAGGAATGGGAGTTTGTTATAAGTGTGGAGGAAAAGGGCACAAAGTAAGTGACTGCAAGGGTAAGAAAATGGTTTCAAATGTACAATGCTTCGTTTGCAAGGAGTTTGGACACTACGCGAACCTATGTCCTAGTCATCAGACTATGCCGCAAATGATGCTATTGGATAATAATCAAGTTATGATACTACCACAGATGAAGAGGAATGATTAGAGTTCTTATGTTGATTGAATGTTGTATCAACAATGTACTTGTTATAATAATATAAGGATTGTACTGCAGTACTATTTCATTAAGGACTTGAGATTGTGAGGAACAAATAAAAGTGACTCAATAGCAGGATAAATTTTTGGAAAATACATGGTTGAGAGAAAGATAAATCATAATATAGTTCTGATACTGAGGTATTGATTTTGGAATAATACATGATTGTTTTGGATAAATTAAATTGGATATTCTTGAATACCTTGGAACTGATTAATGATTTGTATATTCCATCATTGTTGGGGTTTAAAACATTTTTTGATTAATGAAGTATATCCAGCATTCTATATGGAATAAGGGAGCATGAATGTAATCAATAAGGAATATGGTAATTCAGGATGTATCAGTATATTAAAAGAATACATGATGAAGGTATTCATATTCTATTACGGGGTAAAAAGGATCTACATTATGTTTACCTTCCTTATAAATGTTGTACTGTGAGTTTGGACAGAAGTATTTTTGGATAGTTCTAGTTTGGATTATTTTGGATTGCCATAAAAGGACAACCCGGAGGTCGGGCGGCAACCCGTCGCGTCCGGCAAGGCTGCGAGACTTGAACTCGCAACCGAAGGGAGACAAGGGTGTATCACCTACCATTGGCCCACGAGATGTCCTGGATTAAATAATGTAGTTTTTTTAAAAAATATCTGGTAGATGAATTATAAATTCATTTATTTTGGAACCCTGTACGAATAGTATAAATAGAAAAAAAAATTACATTCTATTATCTTTTAGAGTGAAAGATGAGTTTGTGGTAGAAATTTATTAATGGATAAAACTCTAATTATAAAGTATGTATATCTCCTTTTTATCTTAGCCAATCTCATAAATAAAATCCTCAACATTAATAAAAGAAACTTAGAACAAAAATGTTGTCCTAGATGGTACCTTAAATCATCACTAATTTATGGCTTTGGGATTGTTGGCCTTTTCATAGCCATGTTCTCTACCACTCTCCATCAGATAATTGATGGTTAGATTTCTCTTCCATATCCATATTTTCCTACATGGAACCCTAGTATATGTTATTTTCGGTAATCTTCATACTTTCGACTCTTTATTTTAAATAGAGGCCTCATTAATTCATTTTTCGATGTGGGATTTCAACTAAGATATTTTGAAACGTCAAAAATGTGTTATCCTAATACCCTATGTTTTGTTGAACCGATGGTATTTCAAATCATCATAGATTGATGAGTTTAAGGACCTCAATTTTATAATTGTTTGTGATTGATGACCTCAATCACTACCTATAAATATTTACGTTTTTCCTCAAATTATATGTCTCTAATTTCCACCAATGTTCTCCTAATCGAGATCATAATTTGGTGGTGACCCTTTCATTTCTCTTTTCCTCATATTAAGACTAAATTTTAGTAACCCAATTTCCGATGTGGGTTTTCCAAAAAATATATTTTCTATTTTCAACCTTTTATTTTTGAAGAACAATTTCAAATTGCGAGGACGCAATTTATTGAAGGAGGGGAGAATGTAACACCCCAAGATTTCATAGCGTTTTATTTCTTCAAAATAATTCAATAAATTGCACTACACGCAACACCGAGTTCAATCACACCATGACATACAAAAAAAATAAATTCAAAAGGGGTTATGAATAGTATTAACTAAATTTTAAACTTTATATAATCCTTATAATTTTAGAATCCATATTATGAGTTTCTAAGTCATAATGCAAGAACAGATTCATTTTCAGTATTGCACTTTTATCAACTTTTAGTGAATCCTTTTTAAATACAATATTTTAAACTTTTTGACTAAATGGGGACATAAAAAGATTTAAAATGAAACTTCCCAAGCTTCCACGGTACGCTTTCCTTTGAATAAAACAGTAGCGTGTGTTGTACGCAACTTCGAGTTTTAACACACACCACAACCAATCAAACTGGCCGTTATGAATAGTAATACCTAAATTTTGAAATAATATATATTTTATATTTTGAAATGGACTTCATTTTTGGATTCGGAATATTGAATTTAGCCTAAGGTGAAATTTTGGTACTTTTCGGATAACTTTCATATTTTGATGAATAGTGAAAATTACTAAATTTTAATTAAAAACAACTTTTTTAATCAAAATAATTAATAGTGATAAATTGTGAATTTGAGTGGTTTTAAAGTATATTTTGAATATATTTTTACCATTTAATATAATGTTGGTCATTGGACATAATTTTACAATTAAACCGAACATAAACAAGTGTCAATCTTTTGATAGTTATTACCTCTTAAAAACACGCTTTTTGTTTTGACAGCGGGAATTAATTTTAAATTAATTTCTGCCACTTCTGTGTTTTGAATTTAGAAAAATGGATTCCATATTTGGAATCAGTATGTCCAAATTGTGTAAATAGGTAACTTTTATTTTTAGACATTTTGAATAATTACTGTGGTAAATATTTTATTTACCATGGTTAAGGGTAAATCCGGTAAATAAGGGTTAAAAAATAATATTATAATAATACAAAATTAACCTAAAACGTGTCCTAAACTTATTGGGGGACACATACCCGACCATGAGCATCCTTGGGTCAATTTGGGGACCCCTTGGAGCCACTTGTATGTGGTAGGGACACTTTATATTAATAAAGTTAAAATAAAAATAAAAATGGCATAAGCTTACATCTTTTAGAAGAACAATTTTTACATAGGGTTATACATGTTGGATTTTCGATTATAAATATTCATTAGAAAGATAAAAAGATTTCCTACATAATGATATTTTGTTTATAATTTTTAGACATCAAATAATTTAAATTATTAATGACACAATAATGATGCAATGTTTACCTCATTAATAAATCATTTAAATAAATAAACTTATAATGATTAAAATATTATCTAAAACCTGTCCAATTCTTATTGGTTGATGTTATTTAGAATATTAGTCATCTTATCTTCGACCTCAATGATTTTTGGACCATTATAAACCGAATATAATTATATTATAAAGTAATACTTTCACTCTTTCCTAAAGAGCCCCTCTTCTCCCTTATAAAAGGAGACCACTTCTACTCATTCCTCACACCTCTCAAGCCACTTGGCTCGTCCAAACTCTGCCAAAATAAGCTCCCCACATCCCTCTCCTTCTCCTTGAATCTTCCCCTTAGGCAGAAATCATTTCAAGAAGTCCTTTGGTTCCAACCAAAGTGAGTTACCTAAATTAAAGGTAACGATTTCTCTTAAATTATTTTCCTTTATTTTGCTTCTCCAACCCCCAAACTCTTTTTATTTCCATTCTTTTGTAACAACACCAGTATCCTCAATATACTAGGATGTTGTTAAAATATGGATTCAAACTACACATACACACAACTCCATCTAATGGATGATGAACATAATGTTTCTGTGGATGGAAAACTAACGCCTCACGAAACGATGATTGTTCAAATACATCTTACCGCCTCTCATGGTGGCCATTATGATGGCACTGTAATTAAATATGATATTAATGATATATATTTTATATATAAGCTTCTGTAATTCCATTTTATTTCATACCATTATTCGTTTCATGTTGTATATACATACGATAATTTCATTTGAGGAAGTGCGGACTACCGCCCCCTTAAAATGATATGACTCGTTCATACCACACATGGAACGTATAAAGGATGGTGTTAATGAACTTAAGTAACATATATAAAATATTATATTATACTGGAATAGTAATATAACTATGTATCATTTGGATTCAATTCTTTTAAAATAAAAATTAAATGGAAGTAGCGTTCGTGCGTACGTACGGACTACCGTCTCCACGAACGCGGTGAGATCCATCCTCCATCGTATCCATTCAAGTATTATTCTCATTTTAGGGTTAAAAATAATGTTAATATCATTCTTATTATGAATAAGATTTAATCTATCCATTACAAACATGTCTTACGTAACCAAACATTTAAGAAGAACGAATCGATTATCACCTGAAACGACGATAATACTAAGATATTATTAATAAAGCAATGTTAAAAGATCATATATGATATCATATTAATGTATATGATTCTTGTATAATTTAATAACAATTATTTCACCATTATACAGGAGGTTAACCTACCCCAACCAAGGAAAAGTACAAGGTAAGGGATTTTCTTATCTCACTTTCAATTCCATGAGATTTCCATTGTTCGCCACTAAATTATTGAAAGTGGTGTATTGTGTACTGCCATTTGATATATATTATCATGATTATATTTATATTCATGTTATTCTGTAAATCATTTGGTGGTTATTAACTTTTGGCCATACGACTCAGTTGATTAACGTGGTAAGGGGTTTTCATCTCACTCCTTATTCTCATGAGATTCATGCCATATTGCCACCATTACCTTTTGTGTGGTGTATGTACTGCCCATAATTATATTCTTTGTGTAATACACTCTAATTTATGTGTACTTACATATTCATTGTATGATACCTCTTTCATGGGTTGTATGTTTAATAAGTTACCAAACTGGTAAGGGTTATTTCACAATCTCTTCATTATCCGAGGTTGTTTATATGTAATAATCTACTGGGATCTCTTTATCATCCACATCCATGTTTCTTAAAAATGTATTTCAAAACATTTTTAATATTTACTAGAATATGAGTTAAAGTCATTTATACCGTTTTTGACTTTTATAAGTGGTTTATAAAGGAATCTTTCCGTTGTTTTCAAAACAAGGTCCCTTTTTAACCTTTTCGACAGAATTGAGGTAAGAATGTTTTTTTTAACTTATACGACGGGTGCGGTTATTTTACGCCGTTATAAAATCTTCAAAGTTTTCCTTAAAAGCTTATAAGAATATTTTCAAAGAAAATGTTTTATTTTATATGGATCTTAAATGATTTCAAAATAAAGGGAGATATTTCTTTAAAAAGAATTTTGATTTCATCTATGTCAACATCTTTTGATGGATTTTAAGATTATTTGAAGTTGATTTATTATGATACAAAACTTCTATATTGTATTGAAGGTTTTGTGATATGTTTGACTGTGGATGTGCTATTTTTATACCATTCATAGTTTATGGTGAAAGTATTTACATTTCGTATGCTAGTTTTAATACGAATGTTTATGTTATGTTTATACCTTTTCATATGGGAATGCATTGGACTTAATATGTGACGGGTGGAGCCCGCTATAGCTCCTCGATGCATCGGTAGGTCTCATGAGACAAACTAGTGTCTTGGCACAAGGCCTTGACAAAATCTTATTTGTAGTCTTGGCACGAGGCCTTGGCTATGTGGTTATGATAGTCTGGCATTATGCATTCCAACATTATGAAAGTGGTTATTGATTTTTGCATGTGATTATTCTATTAGTAGAATATCCATGTGAATAAGTAAATGGCATTATTTCATTTTATTTATGCCATACCATGTTGAAAGTTCATGTTTGAAAGGATTTTGTTTTAGTTATACATTGCCTTAAAAGTTTATTCTTATTTATGAAAGTTTCCGCTATTTTGTTATCCTTACTGGGCATTTGAGCTCACCCCTTTTATATGTTTTATTTTTCCCAGGAAGTGAAGAAGTAAATTATGAATGACCTGCAGGGATATTATGTGGGGATATGAGTGTGGATTATGGAGACTTTATGTTGTTGTAGTAGTTTTTCATTTTATGATGTAATGTAAAACTTATGAATATATCTAGTGTTTCCAAGGCTACTAAACCAATCGGTCTTTCGAGATTTGATCTTTCTTGTGATCATGCCAATGTTACGAAGTAATGCACCGACTCTGGGTAGCTGGGGTCGGGGCATTACAAATCCATTCTAATCTTTAGGCTTATCCATAATACTGCAGTCCACTCTCATAATATAGTGAAAACGATTACCAGAGATTTAATTCCATCGTTGATCCCCATATATCATAAGATAAGTCTTGTTGGTCACATTCCAAACATTCAAAGGCCTTAATCATGTATTCTCTTGAAAAATGAATAACCATTGAGCCTTAGTGAAAACATGAATGCAGTTAAAAGTTTACACTTTCCACATACCAAAATCCTAAAAATTCTATATACTCAAACCATGATATCACCTAGTCCTTATATCAATCATGAGCTTATGAATACAATCAAACATCTTATTATCTTCTTATTCCTTCATTATGTGCATATCATCTACTTTAAAAAAAATATCCGAATAACCTTGCATGGTTACTGGTACCATTCAACATATACTTTCAAATACTTTTAGGAAAACAATAGTGTAACAATCCTTAGATAATTATTTATTCCATAGTACCATTAACTATACAACATAACTCTCGATAAACATACAATCATTTCACTACCTTCGAAAACAACTGACTGAGCTTCAACACTTCTTTCAGCTCATATATCATTTGTAGTCTCCTCATCATCATCTACATAAATACTACCCATATGACCATGTTGATTCTCTTAATGAGATTTTCCATTAGGGCATTGGTTTGCATAATGTCCGTACATTCCACTTTTAAAACATCTAATCATTTTTGATGTCGTAGCAATACCATTATCCTTGTCCATGGTGTTAACTGAACCTTTTCCTTTTCACTTACTGGATTTGTGTCCTTATTTTCCACACCCAAATCATCTTCCAATTCCTTTGAAACAATTTCCCTGATGCCTCTTCCCACATTATTTACATGAGGGAAATTGAACTTTCATTCCTCTATGATCATCATGAAACTCCATCTTTCTCTTATTATCTGAGTCGGGAAACTTACCAAAGTTGAGATTGTTGATCATATTATGAGATTTTTCATTAGGAATAATAACAATTTTTGGACTTCCAGATCCCGTTTCATTTGGTTTCTCATGAATAATATCATTCCACTGTCTGTCATATCCTCCATTATCGTGAATCTTCCTGTTTCCAGCCGTTTTCTAAAACCCAAAAAGAATAGTGTGAGAGGAAAAAATCATGATAGGGAAAACAACATAATAAAGGGGGAGTACCTTCAATATCTAACATCTTAGGTTTAATTCTAATATCGTTACCGTAATTCTAGGACTATAATCTATATGTATACTAATCCTGAGGGACATCCCTAGAAATACCTTAGAAATAACTCTATTGATTTCACTGAAGTTTTCGCATCCTAGTTTCCTAAGGTTGACTAAACCTTTCCTCTTATACCAACTGTAGAGACCCAAAGCTTTATGTACATGGACATTACATTACTTTAGTAGAATACTTAGGACATAACAAAAACAGACACACAAGGACCATAATAGTTTAGTGTCTTTGGAAACATGGAATGTAATCTTCTAATCGCGGTGAAAGATCTTCAACATCTCCCATAAAGAATTTCCCTTTTTTTCATACCTAAAACCTTTCTTTATATCCTAGGGAAAAGAAAACATAAAAAGGGTGATCTGAAATTCTCAGTAAGGGTAAGCATGGATAAAATAAAACATACCATATACATTTTAACTTAAAAACATGAACATAATGTTTAAACATCAAAAGCTTGAGAAATGACATAAAACATAAAAGTACGTAAGGCATAGATCATAAAGAAACATTAAGAATGATTAAATAGCATGGGAATAAAACATGTAATTTTGGAAACCATTAATCACATGATATGACTTCCATAGTAGCCAAGGCATCGCTGCCAAGACCATCTTAGTGGACAAGGTCCCTTTCTGAATCGAGTTCACTCCTCGTTCCAGTCCTGTATTACTGAACTGGTTTAACTTTCCGTTCCAGCCATGTCTATATCATGAGATATAAATCTTTACCGAATTCATTGGAGGGAGATATAGGTCCCACCCATCTCATTATGAAATCATTCTTACTTGTGCCACAAAATAAACATACATCATTCATAAAAACCCAATAAATAAAATGGGGTTCATAAACATCATCCCATCATCACAAAATCCATATAAAAGAAATTGATATCATTTCATAATAATAAAAGTTAAACCATGTAAATCGTAGAGATATTATACTTGAAACATACACATATGAAATAATGTTATCTTAGATGAAAAATGGTTTTTGATAAAACACTTGAAATGAATTCTTGAGGAAAATATCCTTTCTTCTTCAAAATCATTTTCTTTTCAGAAAATGCCATGAAATTTTTAAAAGAATAGGATTTTGTTTAAAATAGTAATGAAATATTTTGGAGGAAGCTTCATGAAAATAAGGATTTATAAAACCATAAAAATCCTTTCATGCCGTATACGTTAAAAAAAAAATCTTCTCGTACTTTTGTCGGAAAAGTAAAAAAAAGTACCACATAACGTAAACAAAAGAAGGATTCCTTACATACCATGTAGTAAAAGTGAAAAAGGGGTAAAAAGTACTTTAAACATACATGAATATGATTTTATAAAACATGGAAATGGATGATAGCAATAACCCTAGTAAATACTTACGAATAAGCAATCTCGGATAAAAATGAGATTTGCACAGTTTTCCCCTACCTCAGGTCCGATATGCTTCGTACGTTTCCGAACCTCCTGTATAAGGATTTAAATAATGTTATTGACTTATTACAGAATCATATTAATTGTTATGATATCATATATGGTTCACTTATGACTTTATATTACCAGTTCTTTTGTAAATTTCATGTTAAAGAGCATTTTGGGTAAAATCATTTCATTTGTCGTCCGTGTTTTGACTTGTAATTATTCATATGACTACTTAGATCATGATTACTTACATCCAGAATGTAAAACATGATTTATATATAATATATATTCAGAATATACATATATATAATAGATCGATAAATGGAAATAAATACACCGTTCATGGAGACGGTAGGCCGTACGTACGCATGAACGTTGTTTTCGTTTCCTCATTTAATTGAATGGAATTAATTGGTTGAAATAAATAAATATATACATAAATCCAGTATCATTATTATTTCATATATTTTATGATTACTTATTATATATACTTTATAATCATTTATCAATGGTTAATCATTGAGAATGAATCTCATCGCGTCGTGGAGACGATATTCCGTACGTATGCACGAGCGATGATATCATTACCATGATCGTGGAATTATATTGGAGTGTATGTATACTATTAAAGAATCAATATCACTTTACAATAATCATATATAGTTATTAGTTAAACCATTATACCCATCCAAGTAATGTGGTGGTGGAAAATAGATTACACTACGGCGTGGAGACGATATTCTGTACGTACGCACGCGCGATGATTTCATTTTCCGTAGGATGGATAGATGGTGAAATAGGGATTTTTCATACTTATAATAACATATCAGTATATGAGTGATACTGATGTTATTACTTCATAATGAAACAACCTAATAAGAAGAACTGGAAGAAGAAATAAAGGTGAAAGATTCAGTAACGAAAATTACCTCTTCTTTGAAGCGCCTCTTTGAGACCTCCACTTAGGGTACTAAAATTGGTCTTTGAAGAGAATCAGGACCTCTAGGATGTTTCTAGGGAATTAGAGAAGAGAATTTGGCAGGGGCTTGCCGAGCTTGAAGGCTCAAAGTGGTGTGTGGAAGAGAGGGAGGAGGTGCCTTTTTATAAGGGAGGAGACGGGCGCCTTTGGAATTCTTAAAACTATTAATTTATAAAAAATCTAACCCCACTTAAAAACCTCCAAAAATGACTCATATTATAAGCTTAGATGATATAGGGTTGTAATCTCATCAACCAATCAAATTTAGACATGTTTGGATCTTATTTTAAACCTTATCATTTTGATTTATGCTTATTTAATCTATTTAAGTTTATCTGTGGTAATAAAATTCTAAATTTTAAATCATAACAAATAATTACTTATTTGTTGTGAATTTTCCATAATTGTTTACTTTATAACATTATAGACCATATAAATTTAAATTTATAATTTTTAAATATTTTTGTGATTTTTAAACAATTTTATAATAAGTTATTTTTATAAAATAACAATAGTGTCAATTTTGACACTATTCAATTATTTGAATTTAAATAAAAAATATACAGAAGATATGTTCGAACTAAAAGATTTAATAGATTAAAAAAAGTTAATATGTATCTATAAAATTATTTTATCACATTAAATAGTTCATATAATATTTATTTTATTATTTTTAAAACCATTTACTTGGTTTATCTCTTAATAAAATAATTACTACAACATTTTTTTATAATCATTTAATATACTGATTTGTAACATAAATATTAAAACTAAATTCCTATTATGAATATATATCTATTACCTTTCACAATAATACTTTTACTAGAATTTATCATCTTAAAATCACAAAATTTAAATTGTTATATTTATTATATTATGAAGGTGAAAACTTTGGCATCATTTAAAATAAAATAATATAAGTGTCATAATCACTTTTATAAGGCTCCAAACGGTTATATATTAGGTAATTGTATGATTAAGGTGTAGATATACACTACCAATAAGTTTTGGTCAGGTTTTTTGGCCTTTTAATGGGTATTATTATTTCAATAAAAACTATATTACTTATTTCCCACTTAATAAATAATTTATCTATCATTAATGTATCACCATTAATGACAATTATTTAATCCCTAAAAATTCTAAATAAATTATCATGATGTCGACAATTTTATTATAATTTTGGAGACTATTCATGTTCGATGTTTTATGATGTTTATCACTAAATTAAAATTATTATACTTATAAGATTTAAGAGAGTGACATGTTGTCACTTTCATTGGTTTTAATAATAATTAAATCATTTTCATGCTAAAAAGACCATAAAATGAATCTAATCCGACCATTAGGTTATATGGGTCTATGTTTATCCATCCAATAGAATTTTGGCCTGTGTTAGGGTAATTTTATAATATTATATTTACCCTTAATTATCTGATTTACCTTTAACTATGGTAAATAAAATTTACCGTAATTACTATTCATAATTCCCAAATATAAAAAGTAGCTTATTAACATAATTTGGACCCACTAATTCCAAATATGGAATCCATTTTTCAAAATTCAATACAAAAAAGTTGCAGAAATTAAATCAAAATTAATCTCGTTGTCGAAAGAAAACAGGTTTTTCTTTAAAACATTGCAAAAGATTGAATTGATTTAACCTATGAATTTAATGTAAAATCAATGCTAATGAAATAAATTATATTAAATGGTAAAAATATATTCTATTTATACTTTAAAACCATTCCATATAATAATTTAACAATATAAATTATTGCGATGAAAAAAGTTGTTTTTAATTAAAATATAGCGTGTTTTTACTATTCATCAAAATATGAAAGTTACCAGAATAATATGAAAAAATTATCCAAAGTAAATTTTTATTTCTTGATTCCAAATAAAGAATTTTATTTTGTCAAATTGAACTTATAAACATGTCAAAAACTAGATTTAATGTTGGTGTTCCATCAAAAGACGGCAAAACTACATTTTTTTAAAAATACTTATTTTACCCGAAAAAATTATTTTGTTCTTATACCATGTTCTAGAAAATGTGTAATATGAATAATAATGTTATAAAATTCAAAATTTAGTTAATACTATCCATAATTTCTAGTTCATAATAATATTATAATAATATATCGTTGTTTAGTAAAACACGGTATTGCGTACAACACACGCTATCGTGGAAGGTCGTGATTGCGTGTAATGCAAGCCAGGTCAGGGTTGCGTGTTGTGCAAGAATCCTTCATTGTTTTATATAACAGAATCCAACAATATCTTATTTATACATTGAATATATATATATATATACTCAATGTTGTGTAGAATAACTATTATCAAAATTGTGTGTAACACGATCCAAGAATAGTGTTGCGTATACTGAAAGCTAATACAGTGTTGTGTATAGCGCAAGGTAATCATGTTGTAGCATAAAACAAAAGACATTAATGAAATTAAAAGAATATTTTTCATAAAATCTCAGGGTGTTACATTGTTTCTCTATAATCACTCAATTCCATCATGTCCTTGGATACTCGAATGGAATCCATGGAAGGACGACGCACACATGTGCATTCTGTGATGAAATAATATCCCAATTGGGTAGATGACACTTTGACTCCACAATATTTCAGTAGTCCAAAATTATCCACCATTTAATGTGTGGGAGTACTCAAGAAACTCCTCACTCACATCGTATCCTAATGTGGTCTGATGAAGGTCCCTCGAGATCAAATGGAAGAAACAAATATGAGGCTTTTTGTACAGAATCTGGTAGGGAAAACATTACTTTGGTAAAAAAGCCTTCCAGTATAATCCATTGTAGTATTAGAACACATTTATCATCATTTTCATCACCAATTCTACTCCACATTGAAGAAAATTTCAATTTTTGACTTGACAAACTTCAACCAGTGTGAAAATTATAGTGGGTCTAACTTGGTATCCTAATGGAATGGTTTAACCTATTCACTCACCCTCCCGCTCTCATAGGATAATTTGATGAAAATTTGTTCTGTATATTTCCATGATATGCTAAAAAAACCTCTGTTCTTAATTATGTATCTAGTTAGGTTCCATGAGTTCATAAAAACAAAACAACTTTTGGAAGAAATCATTCAAGGAACTAGAACCAAATATTAACCCATTTCATCAGGATAAGGTACAAGGATCAGAAATTTGTAAACTACCTTAGTAACCCTTTAACTAGTAACAAATTCCATTCCAGCACCTAGGAATGCCCTAATCCACCTAGTCTGACTTTTTGATTGGAAGAAACCACACAATTGAAATCATCTAGAAGACAAGCGAGATATGGGTTGCCTAGGATTTCAGGAATGGATGAATAAATCAGATTCCTTCTTAAGTGAAGAGTTCCCTAATTTTTTATTGGTATACATTGACAATATCTTACTCAAGTTTCCACATCCTATGAAGCCCGGTGAGGTCTGCCTCATTGACTATCCAAACTACTTGTCTTTCAATAGGATGATGGGGCATAACATCTAGGATTACCTCGACTTTAAATATGTCCTCCAAGACATGGTGGACTACAGACAGGTGATTTTGGATAACTCCTTGGAGCACCTGACCTTCATAACCATCACCTAATTAGAAGAAAAATAGGATTTTTAAAAAGTTATGGATAGTCATGGGTGGAATTTTAACAAATAGATAACTCAAAAGAATGTTCATAGAGCTCATCCGAACCTAACATCACAGTTTTGAAAAATTACAATGATTATTACACCTAGGGGGGTTACATCCGATATGTTTCATGATGGTGGAAATGACCATCATATGAAAGAAGATATGGGAGAGGAAGATACATTTTATACTCTTACAGAAGATCTAACTCTTGTATATTTCTTCCCTATAACTTCATAAGCATTGAAACCACCCCACAAAAAGGAATGCTCATAGGAATGACAGATGTTATATGGATATATGAATGTAATAAACATTTTCGATTAATTATTTGATGATGATTATTCATTTTATTATGAGTTCCCCACACCTAAATACTGAATAATAGGCCGCATGAGCACGAACAGAGGATATAGGGGATAAAATGGGCATTGCCAGACCAAATATGTTTGTCACATCCCGCTAAAGTAATTATTTTCATCCTAGACTCATGGTAAATCATACTAGAAATCCTAGAAATTTGAATTGAGGTGTATGAAAACCCTCAAGTGGTAGTATGCATCATGTGGTCTTATATGACCTCATTGCGAGGTTGGGGGGACAATTATCAAATCATCCAAGACAATAGGGAGGGTAGGCATAACATATTAAACTGGAAGAAGTTTCTTCCTCAACCTTTGATTAATTACCAAACTTGTCTACCTCAAACATCCCAGTTTCTTTCAAATAACAATGAGAAAAATCCCACAAGGAAGAACCGACCTTTTAGATAGAAGTATGGAAATCTAAAAATAATGATGGTTTTCATAGACAAGATCTCAATCTTGTATGTGAAATATATATTAATATAACTCTGGGATGCACTCATTTGATTACATTAGATCCCACATGAGTTTGAGATAGAATTAATTACATCAATGCTTTATCGAGTGGATACCATAGTAGCAGAGTTCTGTGTTTCAATATAGTTCATAGATCAGTATTAAGAGAGGTCATCCAAGGACACATCAGGACCCTATATGTTTCGGGTAGACACGATAATGGTGATATCCTAAGGTAACTGATTGAGAATTTGATTAGCCACTAAATGACGATAATATTCATCGTTAATATATATAATATTAATGTTATTTATTATTCATAAGAACCATTTTAGTACATTTTACACTTTGAACATCATTTCACATTGTGATTTTAATACCTTCTTAAAATGCATTATTATGTGGTACATTTTATAACATCATTTAAAGTACCCAATGATTCATATGATTTTAAGGAACATAATTATCCATATTTCAATTTTATATTTTGGGAAAGTTTTGTACACTTCAATATGATAATGGTTCATTTAGGGATCAATGGAGAATTCATGGAAGAAGATGGGGATATTTTTTGATGAAAGGAAATAATTCTGGATAAGTCAAATTGGACACCAGCCCACTGATGAGAATGTGGGGCCCAACATACAATCCCAATAAAGCCAAAATTACATGTGATTCTAGATGAAATATAGAGGAAAAATTCATTCTTCAGGATCCAGTGCTTATTCTGCCTCCATTGTGGACATTTAGGCGGTCGAAGTTAGAGATAAAATTCTGGGCTAGATTCTGCGGCCCAGAAAAATAGTCCACTTATCTAATCATATCTCCGAATATACACCTCCAAATGAGCCCAAATTTACAGATGGTTAGCAGAAATCCGGAGCTCCATTTTCTTTGTCTATGTACCACTCTGATTCGTCCATATAGAAGGTCTTCCATGCATGTCTGTTCGGTGAATGAAAGTGGGCAACCACATCGGGTCAAGGGTGGAAAAAATCAAATCTTCCTCAACATTCCACCCACCTATTGCCTACCATAATCAAGTAGGAAGCTTTGTACTGTTGGAGGCTCGACCCAAGGCTCCCAAAATTCCTATTTAAGGTAGTGGTGTTGGGGGATTTTTTCATCATTGAGCTGTGTTTTCATCTTAATGTCATGCTACCAATTTCACTTTGTAACGTTCTTCCTTCACATGTAAGTTGTTTTAATTTATCCTAGTTTCTTAATAAAAGTTCTTCTTATACTCTTATTCTGTTGTTCTACATATCACGTTGATACTTTTGGTTCAAGGTATGAATTTATTCACACTATAAATTGTGATTTCTATCATACAACGGTGGAGTGATTGATTTTTTTGTTGTTTTTTTACTTCTTCAATTCCACCCTCGTAAGTCTACTTCCCGCTTCCGTTGAAGACATGTAATCAATGGAGGGATAAATATTTTATGGGTTGATCCAAGGGAGTAGCAAGGGTCTGGATTGGATTTTATTTCTCACTCTATTAATGGCTAATCACTACTTTTAAATGAGATTTTTATTTGATGATTTTAAAACATCTTCATCCTTATTGAATTTAAGGTCACACATTTCAAGTGCTAATATGAAGCTTTTAAATGGAGTACTCAATGATTTGATCCTTCAAGTGTATGGGTGATTCGTATTAGGGTGTGTAGGAATTAAACTTGTAAGTTATGATTATGTTTTATCTTCTTAAATGAACCCATCTCAATTATAGGAAATTGAAATCATTAAAAAAGGAATTCATCCAATCCACCCCGAGCAATAACCTAGGATGAACTCATTACCATAATTTGAATTAACATAAAACTATTAGTGATACCTTAAACCCATATAAAATCAACCCAAGTTGGCCACTTCATTGCCAAAAAAATCCAAAGAATGTACGTGTCTGTAGGTACTTCTTAAGTCTCTATGGATTCGATAACCCAAGCTAAACTACAAGGACCGTTCTACCATCCTCTCTTGGGAAAATTTGAGCATGAATCATATTTTGGAACTGTTGTCGGGGACCCAAGTAAGTACTCTAAACACACATTCTATTCTCCCCCATTTCTTATTTTCTCATCCAAATTCACTTATCTTGTCCCCTTCTTGTTTTTTTTCTTTGGCACATGTCCTCCTACACCCGCGATCAATCAAACCGTCTAGTTAGGGTGGACAGTCCTGGGGTTGGGTAGTCAATTACACCAAGGGAACTCTTTCCATTATATCTTAATCTTCCTAATACTCTAGAGTCAAAAATTGAGCCTATTTCAATGGAAGGTCTTCAATAAAACCAACTCATAAACCCGGGTGGAATCCAAAATGGGAACCCAAATGAGGGAGCCCCAAACTTGGTGAATGAAATTGATCAAACCATGAATGACTACCTCACACCAACCAAGACCAATGACCCCTCATGCATTAGACACAATTCCCTAAGATATTCCAACTACATATTTAAACCCCATGTCCTAAACCATCTTCCAACATTCCATGGAATTGAGTCCGAGATGCCCTACCTTCACATTAAGTAATTCAATGACATTGTAGAAACCATGTGCCTCCCATATCAACTAGAATCATCTAAGATGAGGATATTTCCTTTTTATTTAAAGGATAGAGCTATGAATTGGCTAAAAAATTTGATACCATCATCCATAAACTCATGGGACCAACTACAAAGAGAATTCTTCAAAAAATACTTTCCCCTCCAAAAAACAATTGCACTTAAAAAGAGAACTCAAAACATCTTTGAAAAAGAGGGAGAGTCATTTTATGAAACATGGGAGAGGATCAAAGACACTCTAAACATGGTTCCACCTAATGGTTTTTCTATTCATGAACAAGTGAGAATTTTCTATGAAGGTTTGGGTCCGGGGAACAAACAATTCATTGACATGATGTGTAATGGAACCTTTAAAAACAAACCCCAAATAATGCTTACGAGAATCTCGAAATCCTTTTTGAAAAAAACCAAACATGGTGAATTTCACCTTATTCCGAAAAGACACAAAGAAGTACTGGAATTCATACACTTAGAGAAGAGGAATGCCTTAGGGCTAAACTCGTAGCACTCTCTAGGAAGGTTGAAGAGACAGACCTTAGGAAAGTCCATGGAATCCAAACTGTTGACCCTGTTAGCACAATTTCTGACAAGCATGACCACAAGACAGAAAAATACCCAACCATTCCATCCATCAAGGATGTTCTTTTAGGAGGACCCCCAGCCGAAGTAAATTATTTAAACATTGAAAACCCTCAATACCAAAACAACTTCAACCCAAGGTATAATGACCACCCAGGCTTCCGCTGGAAAGATAACAAAAAACCAAGCCAACCACAGGGACAAAATCCTTACCCCCATCAGAACTACCAAACCCATAACCAAATCCAAACCCAACATATCCAATACCAACAGCCACTAGTCCATTTTCAACAAACCATCCCACATCCAAAATATCCCCCTGGGATAAACCAATCTTCTCATGCACCAACCCAAACGGTTCCACAAAGGCTACTAGAACAATTGTGCAAAAAAATGGAAAGGATGAACTAGGAAGTATCTTCCCTTAAACAAGAACTGCAAACCATCAAAACTGGAAAGGCACCCATGCCAACTCGGGAGATTCCATCCTCAACTTCAAGGGGAGAGTCAAGTTGTACTCAAATAACTCATGAACAACTAAAGGTTGTGACTGTTTTAAGAAGTGGTAAATCAATTGAGAAACCTGAAAAACTAATTCATAACCCACCTGAAGATTCAAAATTGGATGAAAATTCAGATGAACCAAATGATCAAACTAAAAAACACGATAAAATTGTCAAACAAACAAGTCTTCAACAAACAACCCCACAACCTGCACCATTTCCTCGACGCATGAGGGGGAAAACCAATCCAGAATTGAGTGAAACATTGAGGGAAATCTTATCACAAGTCAAGTTGAACATTACCCTTCTTGATGCCATACAAACAATACCTTCATACTCAAATCACCTTAAATATTTTTTCAATTTTAAAAGAAAATTTTCACATAAAAACCAAGTCCTTTTGGCTGCAAATGTGAGTACCACCATTCAAGGGACCATTCCTCATAAGTTGAAAGACCCGGGTTGCCCTTACATCAATGTTGAACTAGGAGAGAGCAAAGTTGTGAAGGCCTTGTGTGACCTAGGTTCTAGTGTCAATATCATTACCTATGTTGTGTACTTCTAGTTAGGCTTTGAAGAACTCCAACTCACATCTGTCACACTTCAACTTGCTGATCTTAGCATTAGGGTTCCAAAGGGGATTTTAAAGGACGTTCTGGTAAAGGTTGAAAACATCATCTGCCATGATGACTTAGTTTTCCTTGACAACCATCCAAACTTAGGAAATAAGGAACAAACCCCAATCATCCTTGTTCGTCCCTTCCTTGCAACAATCAACTCTGTTATCCGAGTCCGAAATGGGATCATGACCATCACCTTTGGAAACATGATTCTAGAATTGAACATCTATAATGCAAGCTCACAAATAGGGGATGACGAGGACATTCATGAAGTAAAATTTATAGGAATCATTGATAATGAATCCATAGAACATCAAGGAATATTTGATGAATGTTTAAGTCAGGACGAGATTGATTTCTTTTGTTCATATGAAGGAAGTTTATCTCTTTGGCTTGAATCAGTTTCAAATTTCTCTTATGATGAAGTCTTAGGTCCAAAAATTAGTGAAACCTTTCAGGAAACCAATTTCATGGAGACCAATCAAACATCCTTCCCTAAATATGATCAAAAAAATCTTGTAGCTAAAACTTCTATATGTGGGTAATCAATCCTATCTAAAACTCTGAAAAAATAAATTTGTATTTATCCAATGTCCCAATCTTCTGCTGAAATTCTGAACCGACCTGAGCTTGAATTCAAGGAACTTCCCACTGCACTCAAGTATTATTTCCTAGGGGACAATCAAACACATACTATTGTCATTTCTTCTTCTCTTGAATCCAATCATGATAGGATACTTCTAGATGTCCTTAGGAAACAAAAGAAATCCATTGGTTGGACCATGTCCGATATTCCCGGGATTAGCCCACTTATTGGGACTCGTAGGATTGTTCTAGAATCTAATTCAAATCCATTTCATCAACCACAATGGAAACTCAATCCTAATCTCATTAAGGTAGAAAGGAAAGAACTTATAAAATTGTTAAAATCTTGTATCATATATCCCATAGCTGAGAGTGAATGGGTGATCCCAATCCAAGTGGTTCCAAAAAAGGCTGGAATCACAGTGATAACCAATGAGGATGGAGAGATTCTTCCAACAAGGGTGAGTAGTGGATGGAGGTTCTAAATTGACTATAGGAAGCTAAACTCATTCACCAAGAAGGACCATTTCCCCTTACCATTCATTAACCAAGTCCTTGAGAGAGTGGCATGTCATGCCTTCTACTGTTTCTTACATGGGTACTCGGGGTATAATCAAATTGAGGTCTCCCTAGAGGATCAAGGGAAGACTACATTCACATGTCCATTCGGAACATTGGCTTTCAAACGCACGCCCTTCGGGTTATGCAATGCCCCTGGAACCTTCCAGCGGTGCATGAAGAGAATCTTCTCAGACATGGTAGTGAATTTTTTAGTGGACTTCATGGATGACTTCTCTGTGTTTGGGGATACATTTTAGGGATGTCTCCAGAATGTGGAGAGAGTATTTTCAAGATGTGAAGAAAATAATCTTCTCCTAAACAGGGAAAATTCCATTTCATGGTTAAAGAGGGACTATTTCTAGGCCATCTGGTCTTAGGTAGGGGGATTGAAGTTGATAAATCCATGGTTGACATCATTCGTCACCTTCCATCACCCAAAACTACCAAGGAAGTGAGGTCTTTCTTAGGACATGCTGGTTTATATAGAAGATTCATCAAGGACTTTAGTTCAATCTTTCATCCCCTTTGTGCTCTCCTAGTAAAGGGTGCTCCATTTGTTTGGACAGAAAGATGAGAGGGTTCATTCTCAACCCTCAAATCCTCTCTCACCTCTCCTCCCGTTATGAAATCTCCAAATTGGAACCTTCCTTTTGAACTTATGTGTGATGCCGGTGACTTTCCCGTAGGAGCTATATCAGGAAAATGTTGTGATAAAACTCCTTATGTCATTGCTTATGCAATAAAATCCTTAAATGATGCCCAAATCAACTACACCCCCACTGAAAACGAGTTCATTGCTATTGTGTTTGACTTAGAAAATTTCAGGTCCTACCTCTTAGGATCCCCCATCACTATGTTCACTGACCATTCTGCACTAAAATAACTCTTCCAAAAAAGATGCTAAGGCTGGACTGATTAAGTGGGTCCATATCTTACAAGAATTTGACCCCAAAATCAAAGATAAAAAGGGTGTGGAAAATGTTGTAGAGGATCGCCTCTCTAGGATGAAATTCAAAGACAACTCAAAACACCTTTCAGTGTCTGATTCATTCCCTGATGAACACCTATACTTTGTGAGTGACTGCCCTTGGTATGCCTACATAACCAATTTCTTAGTTACACGAGTCATCCAAAAATTCTTAGGGACTCATGCTCGAAGAAAATTCATTTATGATGTTAGACACTATGTGTTTGATGATCCATACCTCTATAAGTTCTGCCATGACCAAGTCATTAAGAGGTGTGTCCTAGAATCTGAACAAGAGTCCATCCTTAAATTCTATCATAGTGAGGCATGTGGAGGTAACTTTTCCTCTAAGAAAACATCTACTATGATTCTTCAATGTGGTCTCTTTTGTACCACCCTCTCAAGGGACTCCTGCGCATTTTGTCAAAGCTGTCCTTGGTGTCAACAAGTAGGGTCCATCACAAAAAGAAATCAAATTCCACTGACTCCCATCTTAGTGATTGAAATTTTTGACTGCTGGGGAATCAATTTCATTGGTCCTTTCCCAAACTCTAGGGGATACCTCTAAATTCTCTTAGCTATTGATTATGTCTCAAAATGGGTTGATCCCATTCCCACAAAATCCAATGATCATCAAACTGTTATTAGATTCCTAAAAGAAAACATCTTTCCTAGATTTGGAATTCCTAGGGCTATAATCAGTGATCGAGGAACCCATTTCTGCGACCATCCATTCTCTTCACTCATGTCTAAGTATGGGATTTCTCACAAAGTGTCCGCCGCTTACCACCCACAGACCAATGGTCAAGCTGAGTTAGCCAATTGTGAAATCAAACAAATTCTTGAGAAAACTGTTAATCTTTTTAGGAAAGATTGGTTCGGGAAACTATTGGATTCTCTTTGGGAATATCGTAAAACATTCAAAACCATCCTAGGAATGTCACCATATAGGTTGGTTTATGGAAAAGCATTCCATTTACTTGTTGAAATTGAGCATACAACCTTTTGGGCAATTAAGAAAATGGATTATGACCTCTCATTGGCCAGAACAAAAAAGAAATTAGATCTCAATGAACTGGAGGAACTAAGGATGCAGGCTTATGAAAATTCAAGCATCAATAAAGATAGTGTTCAAGCATACCAATATAATAATATCAAGGTCAAAAAATTTGAACGGGGAAAACTTGTGCTCTTGTATCGTTCAAAACTTCATTTACACCCAGGAAAGTAAAGGTCTAGATGGTCAGGTCCTCTCATAGTGCATCATGTATACCCCCATGGGGAAGTAGAGATTCGAGATCCCACAAGTGGTAACATTTTCAAGGTTAATGAACCAGAAAAAAATTGATAGATTTAGGGTCCATGTCTGACTAACGACGTTAAAAAAAGCACTGCATGGGAGGCAACCCATGGCTAAGAAGTTTCCAATCATTTTGTTGTTTTAATAAAATTTATATTTTAAATAGGATTAATTAATCATTTTTATAATTAAAAAAATAGATTATTGACTTGTTCTTATATTATGAGTATGGATGGGTATGAAAGGGGAGAACTATATTCATCCATGTCACGTGGTGTGATCCTTGAGTAATGCCTTACCCAAGAATTTTAAAAAGAAAAAAAACATATCATCAGTTTATTTTATTTTAATTTTTTTGTAGGTTAAAATAAAAATTCAAAATAAATAAATAAAAATATAATAATAATAATAATAAAAAGTGACACGTCGTGGTTCATGGGTCAAACCTCGTCACAACCGGCGAAGTTGCAGGGATTCGATCCCGGGACCGAAGGGAGACAGGGGCGCGTGCTTACCACTAACCTACGGCCTTTTGTGCTTCCAAATTATAATTTTTTTTATATATACTTATATTTTAATTTCATTATTATATATATAGATATATTGTTTTTTTTTGTTTTTTTGTTTTTTTGTTTTTTTCCTTTTTTTACTAGGGAACTCTACAAGTGACATGGATATCAATGGATTAAAAGGGAGCATCAAGAATTTCAACTTCAACCACAAGGTGACTTCATTCCATGATCCTCATTTTCAAATTCCTTTTTGAACATCCATTATCTTCTTCTACTCCTAAATTTTCATTTCTTCAAACACTGGGGACAGTTTTGTTTTAAGTTGGGGGGGATATGAAATAAAAAAAATTTGGTTTTGTGAAAAAAAAGTGTGAAAAAATAATTGTAAATGGAAGGAAAAATTACTTTAAATTTGAACATGGTAATACTCATTTCACACTTTGAAATGGAATATCAAATAATTTAGCATTCCCGGAATCTGATTTTAATCATTGTATAATTTCATGAGCATAGATTTTGGAAAGTGTGGTTGTCCAATGTGATATTTCATCATTTATATTTTAATCCAAATAAAACAAAAGATCAAAATGCACGTCCATTGGATAGTGGGCTATTAGTTTGAGTTCATGGTGTCCCTCAAATAAATAGACTAGTTTTGGTGATCATTTTACTTTAATATGAGTATTAAAAAAAATATTTCACGTAGAGCAATGAAATGACCTAATGCGTGGCTTTCGGCACTTGGGGATTGTGACTCCATAGTTGTCTGGCCCACAGTTAGTAATTTTATCTCTATTTTTGGTAATTTGAATTTGTTTTTGACTGAGTCAACTCAAGATGATGCCCGATTACGTGGGCTTCACTTAATTCCCTAAGGTCATTCAGCCTGGGCGTAATCGGCAAAGTCTCGCTATAGGGGTTGACTCTTTTGAGTGCAATTTCAATTACCATGGAAAAATTGAAAAAATAAAAAAAATAAAATAAAAAAATTGAATACTCATCTTAATATTGAAATGTGATTCCACCTAGTGCTTCCTTCATTTCCCCCTTGAATAAAGATGTACCCTTATGTCTATTGTGATGCACAACACATCCTCATACTTAATTGATATTGGCTGAAATGTGGAAATGAATTTGAACAATGGAATGGGAATGGGATTGGGATCTTCTTATGAAACTATCATGAATTAAATTATTTTGATGGGTTTCTTGATTTTTTGTGTAAGGTTTTTTTGTGATCATAGTGTATTAAAATGTTTTTGTAAAAGGGAATTCTAATTTCACATTGTTGAGATATATTTTGCTCGAGACTAGAAAAAATCATGATGGGGGGTGTGATTAGCCACTAAATGAGGCTAATATTCATTGTTAATATATATAATATTCATGTTATTTATTATTCATAAAAATCATTTTATTGCATTTTACACTTTGAACATCATTTAACATTATGATTGTAATACCTTCTTAAAATTCATTATTATGTGGTACATTTTTTAACATCATTTAAAGTATCGAATGATTAATATGATTTTAAGGAATATAATTATCCATATTTCAATTTCATATTTTAGGAAATTTATCAACACTTAAATATGATAATGTTTCATTTAGGGAGCAATGGATAATTCATGGAAGAAGATGGGGATATTTTTTGATGAAAGGAAACAATTCTGGAGAAGTCAGATTTGACACCAGCCCAGTGATGAGATTGTGGGGCCCAAAATACAAACCCAATGAAGCCCACATATCATGGGATGATAGAAGTCATATAGAGGAAAAAATAATTCTTCAGGAGCTAGTGATCAATCAACCTCCATTGTGGTCGTTTAGGCAGCCCAAGTTAGAGATAATATTCTGGGCCAGATTCTGCGGCCCAGAAACTAATCCCACTAATCTAATAATATCTCCGAATATAGAACTCCAAATGGGACGAAATTTTATAGACAGTTATAAAACATCAGGGGATCCATTTTAAACCACTATGGACCACTCTTATTCGGCCATCTAGAAGGTCTTCCAAGCACGTCTGTTCGGTGGATGAAAGATGGATGCCACCTCGGGTCAAGTGTGGAAAAAAGAACACTTCTTCAACTTTCCACCCACATATATCCTAACATAATCAAGTGGGAAGCATTGTACCGTTGGATACTCGACCCAAGGCTCCAAAAATTCCTTTTTAAGGCAGTGTTTTTGTAGGAGTTTTTCATCTTTGAGCTTTTTTTTCATCTTAATGTTATGCTGCCAATTTCTCTTTGTAACGTTCTTCCTTCACATGTAAGTTGTCTTAATTAATCCTAGTTTCTTAATAAATGTTCTTATTCTACTCTTATTCTGTAGTTCAACATATCACGTTGATACTTTTGGTTAATAATGTGAATTTATTCACACCATGCTTTGTGATTTCTATCACACAATTATGGAGTGATCGATTTTTGTTGTTGTTTTTTTACTTCTTCAATTCCACCCTCGTAAGTCTACTTCCTGCTTCCGTTGAAGACATGTCATAAATGGAGGGCTAAGTATTTTATGGGTTGATCCAAGGGATTAGAAAGGGTCTGGATTGGATGTTATTTCTCACTCCATTAATGGCTAATCACTTCTTTTAAATGAGATTTTTATTTGATGATTTTAAAACATCTTCATCCTTATTGAATTTAAGGTCACACATTTCAAGTGCTAATACGAACCTTTACCATGGAGTGCTCAATGATTTGATCCATCAAGTGTATGGGTGATTAGTATTAGGGTGTATAGGCATTAAAACAGTAAGTTATGATTATGACTTATCTTCTTAAATGAACCCATCTCAATTATAAGAAATTGAATTCATTAAAAAACGAATTCATCCAATCCACCCTGAGCGATAACCTAGGATCAACTCATTACCATAATTTGAATAAACTTAAAACTATATTGATACCTTAAAACCATCTAAAAGCAACCCAAGTTGTCCACTTAATATCCAAAACAATCCATAAAATGTACGTGTCTGTAGGTACTTCTTAGGTCTCTAAGGATTCGATAACCCAAGATAAACTACAAGGACCATTCTACCTTCATCTCATGGGTAAATTTGAGCATCAATAATATTTATTCTACGATCAACCTCATCTCAATTTGAACACTCCAACATTTGGGTTTATAAAAAGGGGGTTTTCCTCCAACAAATATAACAATTCAAGGGTATAACATATGTGAGAATAGACCTATTAGGAAAAATAATATTGAAACTTAGTTTGGGGATATCACATCCAACATAGAGTTGATTGTTATCAAGAAAGACACCATATACAATGTATATCTCAGAAGTCCCCAGCTCCATAGACATGTGGTGGTATCCTCAACATTTCATTAGTGTTTTGAAGACCCCATCGATGGAATGGTTGGCACACTTTAGGGTGATAGTTCCCAATTCAAGACAAGAAAACCCAAATATTTAGTGGAATATTTCAATAGATGGTAAAGGAAACATCTAATAGTGGATGAAAATATATTGTTTACTATCATCAATGGATTGGGGATTTCCACTTAAAATCATTAGATTATTCTCAACAACGACAATGTGCTCCCTAAAAAAATCTATTTGAGGTAATAGTCAAGATCCCAGATGTCTAATCCCCTTATATCCCCAGTGGTAGTGAAAAATAAAATCATCTCCAGAATCACTCTATAATGACTATTCTAGTAGCTTCTGATAATTTCGTTTCTCACAAATTCTCAGACATCGATAGTTATGGATATTCCCCCAGATTGGAAACATCATATGAAAATACCTCCATAGTCTTAGAGGTGGAAGAAGAGAAGGAGGACCATAGAAACGCCCCCCCTTAATTTTATGAAGGTGTCTCCACCACCATTAATGATATTATATAGTTAAATCTAGGAATAGTAGAATACACATGGCCTACATTGATTAAAGGAACTATGCTTATAAAAGAGAAAGAGATGTACATCGAATTTATAAATAAACAAATGTATGTGTTCTGTAGGAATTATGCAGAATTGTTCGGACTAAAACTATATGTTGCTACATACCATCTCAGCTTACCCCATGACCATCAAGGCTTCAAGAATGTATCTAAGAGTATTCAACAGTGTCATAAAAATAGTTTAGAGGCTGAATATGAAAACTGATCAAATAAAACATTTTCTAATAAATTAAATACCCAAGATGGATCACCAGCATCATCCTTTTCAAGAAGTAGAAGAATGGGAGGATTTGGGTATGCATTGATTTCAAAGATAATAATTAACATTTCCAAAAGAATTAATTCCCAATTATGATCATAGAAATCATGATTGCTAAAACTACTGGCATATAAGCCCTGTCCTTCATAGAGGGCTACTCAGTGTACAACTTGATAAAGATAACCACCAAATATGAGGATTTCACTAAAATAAAAGAAACAAAATGGAATAATTTTATATAAATTCATTCCCATTAGAATAAGGAACAATGGAACCAATTATCAAAAAACTACAAATCATATCATAAAGACCATATTTGGAAGAATGGATGAATGTTATTTCAATGACCTAGTGGTTAAATACCACCAGTGATTTAATCCCTTCATGGATATTCAAATAGACTTTCATAAGCTATGTCAATAATGTATGAATATAAATCTGTAAAAATGTTTATTTGAGGTAACATAAGGGAAGTTATTTTTATTTTTGGTATTTCATTGTTTCAACAAGGTTGACCCTGAAGAGACTAGTTATATCCAATTAATTTCACCCCCTCATGATTTCAAATAATAGTTGGGGTTCTTAGGGAAAGCTACATAAATTAAATTTTTTATAGTCGGCTTTGTTGGAAAATATATTACCTTCACCAGGATAGTCATGAAGGGGATAACCAACCTATGGGATGGGGACTACAAAGAATACATTGAGTGTCTCATGTAGTACTAGATACACCTACTAGCCCTGATACCGCCAGTGGAAGTAAGGCCAATCATATTATATGTTACCTTTATGGAATTCCCACTAAGTATCATCCATCCACAAAAAAAATGATGTATGAAGTGTTAATAGTGTCTACTACCTAATTCAAACAATTCTAGGTACTGAGACCGGATACTCTGATTTTGAGAATAACTACCCCACACTCATATTTTTTGTGTTGAAGATGAGGGATTATATTAAGAACCGCAAAGTCCATTAGGTCTCTCATATTGATCATCTCATGTCAATCCCTACCCATTCAATGGTGATTGTGCACTTATCTCAATGAGTTGTCATTCTATAACAATTTGACATTCAGTTCATGTCATAAAAGTCATTCAAATGACAATCTCTAGCTTATTTCCCCTGGGCACATCCCACACCAGAGAGCACTCCAGTAGATACCAAACATCAGGATGAAGTATTTTTCAATTTCCATGACATTCCATACCCATAAGAGACTTATTTTTATGGAAACTCACGAATACCTATAAGAATGATAATGGAAAACACAAGACTTAATCATGTCAGCATAGGGATTGCCTTTATTTCTCCAGAAAAAGAAACTTTTTTGTATTCTTCCTCCTTATCTGAAGGATTCATGAATATTTAGTTAGAATATGAGGCCCTCTTTTCTAGGATTGAATTAGCCCTACATTTGCAGATATCTTCCTTATACTTCAAAGGGGATTTAGAGATAGTTATAAAGTAGATCAAAGGAGAATATTGCATCAATGATGAAAAAGTATACCCTATCATTGGATATGTCAAAGGATTAATGGAAAAGTTCCCTTTAGAGACCACATTGCATAATGTTACCCGATCACAAAATGCTCACATCGATGCACTAGCAAATGTGTGCACAGTCTTGGTTGACCCTTGTCAAGAGGATTCAATCATCCATATCATACACAAAATAATGGTCACATAGATCACTATCTTTGATAAGGGAAAAATAAACCAGGTAAGGACCGCCCTAGTGTGTAATTAATTAATATCCACTCCTAGGATGATGGAACACATAGTCAATTACCACCAACATTATATATTACCTTTTGACCAGACCAGAATGGGAATAGATTCAATGACGAGGAGTGAAATTTAACATACAAGATGGTCTAAATGAGGATAAATCCTTATTCAAGCAATTCTTTGAGGGAATACCCTTCATATGTATATAAAAAAGAGTGATTCTCTCTATCATGGAAGAACTCCACGATGGATCATTTGATGCTCAACAATCTGGGACCAGGAACTTCCACCAAATTATGAGGATGTGTTACTACTGGAAAACCATGATAAAAGACTATGTGGAATTCACTAGTATATTTCATGAATTAAATATCTATGAAAACATTATCCATCAACCCCCATGATTTCTACATAGAGATAAATATTCCTAGATATATTATGTAAGCAGAGTAGAGGTTATCAGACCATATCCCCCAGTCATATATAAGCAGTTCAAGTACATCCTTAATGATAATGAATTATTATCTAAATGGGATCAGGAAATACCCCTCAAATACACACAGATGAGGAACATCCCCAAATTCATAATGTCCAATATCATCACTAGTTTTAGGGTCCCTCACATTATATTGACAGTAAACTTCACCAATTTCTATTTTACAATGTTGAGGAAACTTTACCAGAAGTACCACACCAAGTCCTATGACTCAAATCACTATCATGAAATATAAAATGGGAAGATATATGCCTTCAATAATACAATGTCATATATACTCAATAAGATAGTGAATAAGGACAATAATTCCTTTTCAGAAATTATCCTCCTCACTTTATGGGCCTACCGAACTACCACACATAATTCTACACAGGCAATACCATATTCATTGATGTATGATATTGAGGCAATGTTATACATAATAGTCTAGCTACCCTAACTGGGAATATTCATTGGAGGAAATATCTTAGATAAAGTTAAATTACAAAAGTTAAAGGATTAGTTGGAGTGGCATTAGGAGAATGGTTTGTGTAAATTTCGAAATATTGAGGTCCATCAGAATCAGATCTCACGACCCTTCAACAAAATGGTTTTCCTCTCTTCATTACTCCTTGGAGAATTTTTGATTTCTCTCAGAACCCTAGTGATACTATGAATGAAGAACCATGATTTGGAACCTAACATGTAAGGGCCTTCTATCATAGATAAGGTCATTCATAACTGAGCTTACATACTAAAAACAATATATACGGAGTGTATCACACCACCACTAGTCAACAATTTCTCAATATATAATGTTCATTATTGTCATCAAGAATCACCATCCTGGTTTCAAGAGGATAAACTACATAGGATTATCTTGGTTGCATGAATTTATACTACACATGATAATCATACTTACATGACATTAAAGTTCATAAATTCATCCTAGATACATAATGTTAAACTACATAGGATCATCCTGGTTTCATGAAATTAAACCAAATAAATTATTCATAGTTTCATGATGTTAAACTAAACAAATTTTAAAAAATTTCTTGATGTTAAACTACACAAGATTTTCTGAGATTCATGACATTAATCTACACAAATTCTTCCATGATTTTTGTTGTTAAACTGTACAAATTCTTCCTTATTTTATGATGTTAAACTGTAAAAAAATTCCCAAGTTTCATGATGTTAAAATGCAAAGGTATGTCACTATTGAATGACATTAAACTGAAAATGTTATTCCTAATCACATGATGTTAAACTATGTGAAACCAGTCCTAGATGTTTGTTGATAAACTGCACAACACCATATATCCTAATCACATGATGTTAAATTTTACAGAACTCATCCTGGTAGGAAGACAATAAAATAAATGGTTGATGCCACAATGTATAATTTTAAACTATAAGAAATTCATTATTTTAACAAAAATTCTACACACACATTCTAGATCTATGGGAAAGAATGAGGAAATTCTAGAATACCTTTGTGAGAGCTATAACTATATAGGAAATATCTCCATCCAAGAACTATGTGTGGATTTATACCTTCCATCAGAAGGTTTATAGTGATTTCCAATCCTCCATTCTTAGGAACAATCAAAATATTACATTACATCCATTTCAGGTAACCCACATTCTTTCCAAAATACAAAAAAAACTTCATAGAATATTCCATTAACACATGCCATTAAACTGCATAGATCCCCTACATTACTCTTCATTTATAATGAGTCACCCATTCCATTCCCCATGACATTAAACCACATGGTTCATGTCCTTTCCACATGAAATTAAACATCATGGGTTTTAATAGGATTTGTAGGGATTTATAGATCTTATATTCGGGTATATCCACCACATGATACAAAATACACATTTCCATCCTCCAATTTTCTCCATGTCATGAGGAACTTAGTCCATTACTTATTTCTCACATCGAGTATATATCATGTTTTCTTAAGAATTTTGTTCAGGTCTCTCCCCGTGTTCTCAATTCATGATACTATTTTCATGGTAGTGAATGAAATGCATTAAAATAAACACCTTGAGTCCTCACCACATGACATTAAATATAATAGTTTATTTATTTGTAATACGATACTAAACTGCACAGGTTTCTAGAACTATGTGTGTCCTAATTCATATCATCATAGGATACATAGTGATGAACAGATCTCCAATATCGAGTCCAATAAAAACAAATAAACATGAAAATTCTACCCACTCTATATATGTTCATTCCTAAAAAGGGATATTTCTCAATGAACAATGTGTTGCTTGATTATTTTCATCACTGGATATGTATTGATTCCCAGACCCCAAGTCTAAGATCCATCCCAATATTAATTTTTCATGTTCTGGAACCCACTTTAATTCCACATAATATAAAACTACAATATTTCTCTAGAACTATGTGAGTCTTGATTCCTACAATGATAGGATACATAGTGGTGTCCAAATCTCCAATCTGAATCCTAGTTATAAAATCTCTAGGAACTCCCCCCCCCCCACATCTGTTTATGAGTCAGAAAAACATAGAGTGTTTCTCATTCACGAACTATCTGTGGCTTGATTCTTTCCCTCACATGATATGTATAAATTCTCATATCTCTAATTCCTAGTTCTTGCTAAGAAAAAACAAAAAATTCTGTCCATCCATATGTACGGGTTGGACTAGTGCAAGAAACTTCCCCAAATGTATAGGTGTTGGCACCGGAAAACGCGTCCCCAATGATTTTCCAAATTCTTCTATACACGATCCAAGATCGTAGTCCATTTCGCAAGCATCTATTTGGTAGGTCGTAGGGCCCGAACGGAGTTACGGATTAGGAGTTATGGACATTTGATGTTTGGCTGGAAAACTGGTTTGCAAAGACCATTCACGAAGTTGCCTCCACGATTACGGAGCACCGCCACAAAGCAGTGAGGCGGGAAGCTCCGTGAACCTGTATGACGTTCGTGACGCACTGCAAAGACGGGCCGCGAAGCACAGGAGGCAGGTTGCTCCATGAACGAATTTGACGTTCGCGAACCCGCCACGAAGAACAGGAGGCGGGATGCCCCGTAAACGAATTTGACGTTCGCGAACCCGCCGCGAAGCAAAGGAGGCGGGACGGCTCCGCAAAGTGCTTTGACGTTCATGACATGCCGCGAAGATCTGCCGTGGAGCAATCTCCATCTTTGCGCCGCGTGAGCTCTGCTTCGTGGTTCCCCTGCCTATAAATACCCAACTCACCCCCCTTACCAAGACGGATGGCCACTTCGCCCCCTTGGGCGGCTGAGCGGAGCTCCGCATTACGGCTCCGCGAGGCCATGCTCCGCGAGCAGCTTCCTTCACGTTGCTACTCCGTGAGATGAGGCTCCGTGAGTCCATGCTCCACGAGCCTATGCTCCGCAACGCTGCTCCACGAGACCAAGCTTCGCGAGAGAGCTTTGCTCTACGAGACCCCGTTGCTGCATGATACCCCTTTGCTCCATGAGAGACCATTGCTCCGCGAGGCCATGCTCTGCGAAGCTACTTCGCGAAGACCTATCCTTCACGAGGATCCTACCTTCGCGCCCAACGGTCCATACCACGGGGGCGTAGCCCCCTCGCCCCCACTCAGGGTCTGTTCCGGGTTGCGGTCCCGGACCTTCGGGCCGGTCCCTTCGCTACCGTCACAGACCCCCATGAAAAATGGAGAGTCTCACCGCGAGCTTTTCGGGCCGGGATGCCGGGATTTTCCATTGCGCACTTTTGAGCTCCCATATTCAACCTATGGAATACCATGATTTGATACACTCCTCCACAATCCATGAAACACATTGAGTTGATGTATTCCTCTTGTTTTGTTTCCTATGTCGTGAGTTGAGGTTCTCATCATCAATTCCCCGAGTACCATGAGTCGAACCATTCCTTAGGCAACTCCTCCAAACCCAATCACTTGGCTCCTATGCCAGGTTGAACCTTAAAGGGCCTCCCTTGTGTAAGTCCCAACACCAACCATTTCTAGGCACCTTCTGCCTAATAGTCCTATCTACATGACTCTAAACTGTAGTACTCCCTATCTAACAAATGATAGGATGCCTCTTTCTCCAAGAAAGAGATGCCTTATGCTCAAGTATGAGATGCTAACAGTCCTATCTACATGACTTTAAACTATAGTAATCCATATCTTCCAAACATAGGATGCCTCTTTCCCTATACGAGATATGCCTTATGCTCCTAGCATAAGATGCCAATAGTCCTATCTATATGACTTTAAACTGTAGTAGTCCCTATCTAACAAATGATAGGATGCCCCTTGCTCCAAGCAAGAGATTCCTTATGTTCCTAGCATAAGATGCCAATAGTCCTATCTATATGACTTTAAACTGTAGTAATCCCTATCTAACAAAGGATAGGATGCCCCTTACTCAAAGAAAGAAATGCCTTATGTTCCCAGCATGAGATGCTAATAGTCCTATCTACATGACTATGAACTGTAGTATGCCCTATGTTCCAATCATAGGATGCCTCTTACTTCAAACGAGAGATTCCTTATGCTCCTAGTATAAGAAGCCAATAGTCCTATCTACATGACTCTAAAATGTATCTCCCCCTCTATAACAAATGATAAGATGCCTCTTTCCTTATACAAGAGATGCCTTAGGCTCCAAGCATGAGATGCTAATAGTCCTATCTACATGACTTTAAACTTTAGTAATCCCTATGTTCCAAACATAGGAGGCCTCTTCCATTAAACAGGAGATGCCTTATTCTCCAAGCATAAGATTCCTAACTCCATGACTACAGTGTCATGATTCCAACGCCCCATGGAGCTATTCCGCTTGTGCACTAGCGCGTAGCTGAAGGCCTCAACCCACCAGTGAGTTGGTATGCCCTCATGGCCTGATAGGTGGAAGACATTACAGGAAGCTTCTTGCATAAGCCCCATTCCCCATTGTCACTCCATAGTGGTACCTGGGAAGCCTCCTAGCGTAAGCCCCATCCACGATTACCGCTCCTTAGCGGCACCTGGGCAGCTTCCTAGCATAAGCCCCATTCACCATTTCCGCTCCATAGCGGCACCCGGGCAGCTTCCTAGCGTAATCCCCATCCACAATTGTCGCTCCTTAGCGGCACCTGGGAAGCTTCCTAGCATAAGCGCCATGCACCATTGCCACTCCCTAGCGGCACCCGGTCAGCTTCCTAGCATAAGACACATCCAAGATTGCCTCTCCTTAGCGGCACCTGGGTAGCTTCCTAGCGTAAGCCCCATTCACCATTGCCGCACCATAGAGGCACCCAGGTAGCTTCCTAGCCTAATCCCCATTCACCATTGCCGCTCCTTAGCGGCAAAGGGGCAGCATCCTTGCATAAGTCCAATTCACCATTGCCGCTCCATAGCAGCACTCGGGCAGCATCCTTGCATATGCCCCATTCACCATCGTCGCTCCATAGCGGCACCCGGGTAGCTTCCTCACATAAGCCCCATCCACTGTTGTGATCCCAATCAACGGTAAGCCATTATGATCCCATGTAGCGGTAAGCCGTTGACATCCTTTTACAGCGGTAAGACGTTGTGACCCAATCTAGCGGTAAGCCATTGCGACCCCATTTAGCAGTAAGCCATTCACATCCTTATCCAGCGGTATGCCGTTGTGACCCGATCCAGCGGTAAGCCATTGAGACCCCATTAATGTTAAGACGTTCACATTCTTATCCAGCGGTAAGCCGTTATGACCCAAACCAGCGGTAATCCATTGAAACCCCCAATCAGCGGTAAGCCATCATCAGAAGAACTACGTGGTCTTTGATTCCCTGCCACGGGGATACGTAGGAAGCCACTTTAAGGCTCATGCCTGAAACTATCGTCACCCTCTATTTCTCGGGCCTCCATCCTGGAGTAAGTCCCAGCACTAATGGGCCACCTAACACATAATCCCCTCTTCGATTCTCACGGACGCACCCCTTGCGACGTGATCGTCAGGTCCTTGCTACCTCTTTTTTCTCACACCAAGCATGACTCACGTGGGCTTAGAGTAAGCATCGGCCATGGCAATGCCCTCGTCCAGCATGACATTAAACTACATGCCCTCATCCAGCATGATGTTAAAATGTATTCCCTTATCCCGCATGACATTAAACTGCACACTCATTTGAACTATGAGGTCTTTGATCCATGTCAAGACATGGTACGTAGGAATCCTCCATGAGGTTCAAGCCCACCCGTCATCTAATTCCCGTCGAGTTCCACTTGCGTCCAACATGATATTAAACTGCATTTCGGTCTGATGTATAGCTGTTGTGACCACCCGAACTACGATGACTTTGATCCATGTCAAGGCATGGTACGTAGGAAGCCTCGCTGAGGTTCAAGCCCATCCCCTTTTGGACCAAGGTCCTTCCTTCCTCACGCTGGTCCGCTGACACCCACCACAAGAACTATGAGGACTTTGATCCATGTTAAGGCATGGTAAGTAGGAAGCCTTCACGAGGTTCAAGCCCGTCACTAATAGACTCCTGGGTCTACTTTCACGTCGGTTCACCGATGAAACCCTTTGAACTATGAGGTCTTTGATCCATGTCAAGGCATTGTATGTAGGAAGCCTCCATGTGGTTCAAGCCCATCTCTCATTGGACCAAGGTCTACCTTCACATCGGTTCGCTGACGACTTCCATCCTTTGAACTATGATGTCTTTGATCCATGTCACGGCATGGTACGTAGGAAGCCTCCCTGAGGTTCAAGACCACCCATCATTTATTCACGTCGAGTCCATCCTCGTCCAGCATGACATTAAACTGCAATTCCAGTCCGACGGTAAGCCGTTGTGGCCAACTCGAACTACGAGGACTTTGATCCATGTTAGGGCACAGCACGTAGGAATCCTCCATGAGGTTCAAGCCCATCTCCCATCGGACCAATGTCCCTTCTTCACATCGTTTCGCCGACACCCACCACAAGTGGACCCCCGGGTTCACCTTCACGTCGGTTCGCCGACGAAATCCTTTGAACTACGAGGACATTGATCCATGTCTAGGAATGGTTCGTAGAAAGCCTCTTAGAGGTTCAATCCGACCACCCGTTGGTCACTCCGACCATCTTCATGTCAGTTCACCAGCACTCAGGAAGCATAGTGTGTAATCCCCACACCATCCGGACCAAGGTCCTCATTCGCGTCGGTTCGCCGACACACCATTATGAACTAAGTGGTCTTTGATCCATATCAAGGCATGGTACGTAGGAAGCCTCCAAAAGGTTCAAGAACATCACCCGGTCATCCCGACCCCATTCACGTCGGTTCGCTGATGATGCCCATCAGACCGAGGTCCACCTTCATGTCGGTTCGCTGATGACACCCATCAGACCAAGGTCCACATTCACGTCGGTCCTCCGGTGCACCATCCCGAACTACGCAGACTTTGATTCCCTACGACGAGGATACGTAGGAGGTCTCTTCAAGGCTCAATCCCAACTTCACCGTCGCCCTTGCGATGGTCCCATTTCATCCCCCCTCCACTTCATTCATACTTCCATCATCCGCCCTGATTCTTACCAGGGCCGCCACATCCCTGTGGGATCATGTCATCCACTCTCCTCGTTTCTCCTAGCAATACCTGGGCTTCTATCCATGCATAATCCCCAGCATGTCTTCGGGTCGTTGTCCTCTGTGTACACCCCGATTCATCACCCATTTGAACTACGCAGATTTTGATCCCTGTCCTCTATATAGGGTACGTAGGAAACCTCCAAGAGCATCAATCCCAGCCAATGGTAATCCATGGTGTCCCCCATCTTGGGGCGCATATCCCCTGATCTGCCCTCAGTGGTGTTCAGATCAGCCATTACGGTGTGACATATCCCCTCCAGGGAGTTCACCACCTTGGATCTGTCCTCATTGGGCGTTTTGATCCATCCATCTTCCAGGTGTTCTCTCCTTGGGATATACCAATCTGATATGTCTCTATGGGACGTTTTGATCACCCTTATTCTGTCTCCGCAAGACGTTAAAATCGCGGCCTACCTCGTGATAAACATGAGATTCCTGAGGAAAACCTCGGATGACACACCTTTGGCATAACCGTCTCCGTAAGATGTTAAACTCACATCCTACCTCGTGATAAACATGAGATGCCTGAGGAAAACCTCGGATGACACGCCTTCGGTGTAACCCTCTCCGCAAGACATTAAACTCGTGACATTCCCCATGATAAACATGTGAAGATGAGGAAAACCTCATATGTCATATGATTCCCCGCATCTGATGTGGGATGCCTCGGGTTATGCACACTTGAGATGCCCTCTCATGAGGAATAATATAGGTTCCCTAATGTCCATGCACCCAGAGATGCCCTGACATGCCTGATGTTGCTGTCTACTCCGATCGAAGGTCGCTACCATGTCAAGACCCTATGGAAAGTCTTGACAGAAGTAGTGTAATTAACTGGCGTCCATGAAGATATGGCACCGGGAATGAGAATCACGAACAACATATTAAATCTATGAGGGAGAACCGTACTAGGTGACGAGTTCCGAGGAGGAATCCACGGAAGGAAGAACCGACATTCCATCATACCATTTCGATCAAGGAGCAGACATACCTGGACAAGGAATGAATGCTACCCACCTTTGGAAAGCAGGAATATGGGGCAATAGTTGTGCATCCTCCACGGACGGCTGCGCACACCCCGGCGAAAGCGTCGGAAACAATAAGGTCAGAGTCATTTAAGTTCATTTCACCTTTTTTCCAGTCATATCTACTTGGGACTTATTTTTTCACATAATACATCCTACAAAATATTTATTATTAGTTCCCACATGTTTATGTAATGGAATTAAATTCGAAATAAACAAATACATCCCAATCACATGATGTTAAACTGTAAGAAAAACATCCTTATCACATGATGTTAAATAGCACCGAAACAAATTCTTCTCTACTAAACAATGTTAAAATATGAAAAACATCACCCCATTTTCATCCATTATCAAGGGACTAAAAGAGCATGACCCTAGTCAACATAAGTATCGGGGTCCATCATCTTTTAATAAATTCAATCCTTAAATCAGACATCATGTCTTGAGTTCCATGGGCTTCCAAAAACCTTTTGTGGTCCATGGAAATAAAGGGATATATCTATTCTTGACCATGATATATATTTATACGATATTAGACTTACCCACTAGAGACATCTAGAACCTATAGGAAAGGATTTCAAGTACTTGTGATCCTGACACCATCACGGTGGAACTCAACATCTCAACGTGTTATGGGTCATCCCTTACATGATTGTATAGTTTTATTACTCCAAACCCAACCACCTCAATCCATGACTTACAACATTCACATATCCTTCTCAGATTAATGATGGATTAATCTTGATCTTATTTGTCTAAATTGGTTTTAGGTGTATCACTTCCCTCATTTTAGGTGCATTTTTAGCATGACCTTAAAATTCATGCACTTTTTTTCAGTACTTTATGATTATAAATTATATCCATTGATAGCTAAAATAGAAATACCTTTAATTGTCAGTGAAAGAGACACAAAAATTGTTTGGTCATAAACCCACAAAAGGAGGCCTGAGTAAAATCAAATTCTTCACATGACAAACTCATCATATCCAGATTCTAAGAAAATATTATGGTGTAAAGAAATGAGGCCTAATGCTCGTAATTTCCACTTTGTGGTTAAGGTAAAATTTGGTTCATGATTATTGGACCCTCTGTCAAAAAAAGTCAGAGTAATGGGTTTTCACATCTCCTCACAATGATAACAAGTTCAATTGTAGATGACAGGAATTTTAGGGTACTCGAACCCTTCATGAATATTTCATTCCCCATAATTCACACTTCATGTTTTGAGTTCCTCAGATCACTGCAATATTACATGGCCCTTGAAAAAGGATACCTAGCATCAAGGGGGCCTTTTTGAATATGCATGTATGCCTTTGGCTTCTTCATATGTTCCTATAGTCTTCAATCAAATGTGTAAATATACAAATGCAATTTCTAATCCTTTTGATCCCTGACTCATCCATGTATTAACTCAACACCGAGTTGTTTTGGGTTATTATTGGCATGATTGTCACACATCATCTTTATGACCCAAACAATTTTGATCATGATTTATAATCCAGATAACCATACTATTCAAAATGATTCAACATCCTCAACATTTCTTAACTATATTGTATACCCATTATCAAATTAATAATGAAACACATCATTCTTAAGCCATTTGACAGCCCACTTCTGTAGATGTAAAACCATATGACATAGGTCTCAAGATTCAAAATTAAATAGATAAACTTCCATAGTTTCTCAGAAACCTTCTTGGATAGCATTTCATTCAATACCCAACCACATCATCTGGATGTTTGGGTCCTCTCAAATTTTCATGGCCCTTGGAAAGGAGTGGAGATAAAGATTTCTTAAAAATGATATTTAAGCATGAGGGCATTCGAGTAACAACTAAAGTCATATTTTCCTTACTGAAATGGTTCTCTTATGCTTGTGATCCCTAGTAACATCGTGGTTAAACATGGAACCTCAGGGCATTATGGATCATTCCGAGTAGGTTTTCCCCATTCCACATTCTTTGAATCAAACATTTGTTTTATGACTTATATAAACAACATTCCTATTATCCAAGGGGACCTATCATCCGATGTATTTTACCCTCATCTAATATGACACCCATAAAGCTTCCATCAACACTGTAAAAGAGTGGATACACCTATGTTGGACTATCCTACTGATGCATCAGTTCTTTGAACTACCAACCAGATGAATATCCTCCTTATAGGAAAGGATCACTAATCCTCATGAGCCTCATCAACACCATGATAGTAATCATCATCCTAGGGTGTTTTGGGTCACTCCTAGAATGTATGAACCCTATTCTATGATCCCTGAACAAATCCGGGAAGCAAGACATTAAACTTCATGGAATCTCAATGTCCAGGCTAAAGATCCATAAACTAATGTGACAGAAGGTCTGAGCTAAATGATCCTAAAATATATCAATAGAATGTCAATATTTAAAGTCTTTGAACAATAGAGATATAAGGTCCGATCTAAAATATCCTAAACTATAGAGATGGAAGTTCTTGGCTAAAGGAACCAAAAATACATTGTAATATGGTTAGAGCTAAAACACGCTAAACAACAGTGATTAAAGGTTCGTGATAAAAGAAATTACACTATATTGATAGAAGGTCTTTGTTAAAAGTCCCTAAACTAAAAAACAACAAAAATATAGTCTGAAAGAATAATGTAATAGATGAAGAACTTGTGAGGCCCACCATAAGGACATTGAAAAATTAGATCTTTGCTCACCAAGTCCATTAACTTCCAAAAATATTAGAGAACACTACATCTGGGACAACATAATCTACCGAGATTATCCTTATTCGAATCTGGTAATCTCAATAAAGATTAAAATGATATTTAAGTGACGAATATCTTGTCAGTTGTCCTTCATGATCATTTCTAAAGAATAGACTGTCATAATTTAAATATTCAGATCTAGCCATTCCAGTTTATGTGATATTATGAAAAGGATGTGTATCATTGAAAATTCATACTTCGGACCAGTTCAACGTCATGCACATAATGAATAAATGATAACTGTACAAAATAATATAATGCTTAGTATATTTACTCATTGATAGCATATGAAAATGGAATATCCACATTTTAGAGTATCTCTAAGAATTTCATCAAACAAATTATATCAATGATCAAACTATAATAAGATTTGATCAGTAGATTTGAGAAAGATAAATAGATTCTGGAGAGAATCATAGATTAAACACTGAATTACTTCTCACCCAACTTATTCATATTTTTCCTTAGGACGAAGTGTATCTATAAATCTTGACATTTCCCGAACACTTTTATGGAATGTCTATAGTAATTATAACAATATCAAAAGGTCATACTTTGAGTGATCCAGGATTTCATCATACCATGATATCTGAACAGTCAATATGTCTATTTGGTATTGCATCTTAGAAATAAATTAGAAGCACTATTCCAATTCCTCTGAAGATTTCTTCATCAATTTGGTCGAGGAATCCCTTTCGTGAAAAATGTTCATGTCGTTCTCACTTTTATCCACGTATTACTATGTTAGAATGATTATATGGATCATTTCATGTAATGATTGATGGTTGAATCCATCAACCCCCAAATAATAAAATAGTTCACGAATATGTTCCTCTTGATCGTAGAATATTACTAGATGATTCTCAATGATTAGGGTTAGAATATTCTTCCACATCATCTTATTCCATGTCTGAGCTTCAGTGGATTCTGTAGATGGTTTGTAATAAAGTATGAAAAATTGGATTAGGTTATGGGGAAGAAGGTGTGAAATCATCATATTCTATTCCATCAACAGGAACAACATCCATTGCTTATGACAAAGGTACAACCTCCTCAAGAGATTCATTCACACTAATGGAATCATCATCATCAGGATGAGAATGTTTCTCCAAGACTCACCCAAGTCCTCAACTAGCTCTGTCATTGAATGTCTCTTCTGAGATATATAATAAAATTGGAATGATACTGAGAATATTAGCATGGACCCTGCACAAAGATGACACACAAAAATTGAGAAATAGTCTCTATCATTGCAACAAATAAGGGTGTATGTTAGGAAAATGGACTGCTCACTTGACAAATGGCTGGAAATTTACATTTTTTTCAAATACTTTTAATTTAAAAATTAGAACCCATGAAAGTAGAAAATTCAAAACATCAAAAAACCACACAAAATTGATGAACCATTAAAATATAATTTGGGACTATTTGACATGTTTTCCTAAACAAAATTCTTGTGAAGATTGTTTACCTCTAGATATATATCATCTTTGATAATATATTCAAACCAATAAGCCATTTTTCTAATGCTTTAATTTACTCTTACATATTTAATTTATTTTTATTGGAATTTCATACCATAATATTGTCCTACTTATTAATCCACTATGTATTATCCTTGTTATAATCCAAAAGTTGTAGTTTCTTGGTCATGTTATCATGCATCCTATTGTGATGCTTTAATCACAAGCAATTATTTCATCATTTCTTCCTTAGAGTAGAAATTCAGCTCCTAAAGGTTGATACGATTTAGAACCGCATGGAAATACTCCCTTTATAGGTCATTAGGAACCCCCTAAATTATAACAACTTGGCCAATGGTATTCTCAACCACCACCACCAAGGCTTCTTGAATAAAAATTGTTTCTCCCATCACACCTCTAACTTCTTTTTCAATTATATCATTCAATTGGTTATCACCACACACCATCTCACTCACCTTATGATCCTTCACCTTATCATGAGTTTTGAGGAAAGTCTTCGTAGGTATCGACTTCATGGAATATTGTGTCTCCATCAGTTTAGGTGGGAATGAGTAGTCCTTCCATAAATTAGGTTTTTGTTTTTTTTCTGAAGAATACAACCACCTGAATCTTAATATTATTTCTACCCCCTTTTCATTCAAGAATTTTGGATCCATCTTCTATTATAACTCTCCACACTTTCATCTATGAAAAAGTTAGATAACCCACCACTAAACATAGCCCAAATGATGCATTGGACTTTGTAAGAACTATCAACCTAGACTGGGTCTGGTAAATCTAGATCCAATCCTTCAACAACGAATCCATAAAATCTATTGCCCAGTTGAACTGATGGAATAATCATTAGACCTGACCATTTATCACCAGATATAGAACACTTAGTGGCATATGAGCACATAATCGGATAATCCTTTGTGACATTTCAAATTACTGGATAGATAACCACATCCTGTAAAATCCCCTGCAGTCCCTCCTTGTGCATGGTACCACATCCTGTAACTTTTTAATTGACCTCACTCAGATGAACCTCCTTCTAAGTAGGAAAAATTTTTTAGCTTCCTCACCCACACCTTGTAGACTGCCTTCCTCACTACAAGTGGGAGGATGATGTTCATGTTGGTTCCCCACTAGAAACCCAATAAAATACATTAATTGTTCCCTTGTTGGACCAACCTATTCATCATAACACATGGGTATCACTCTTTCCATGTCGTGGAAAATAATATTAGAGGAAGAAAGGGGTGCCAGAATGTAGGAGGATAATTTCAGAATTATTATCCTCTTACACCAAAAAAACTAAAACTAGCAGGTGATCCTAGAATGTCGATCTCCCCACATGATAGTAGAAGTAATAGTATAAATCCATTGATTGTATTCAAACTAACGAGTAACTTTATCTAGGGTATATGGCTCACAGATGATGAGCCCATAACTCTTGGAAGGAACAACATCATATAAAATTTAAATCTTGTGTGACCTTTCATCAAGAGAGTAACCATGGTTATCAATGATTGGTGCAGTTTGTTCATAATAAGGTGTGAAATCAAAGAGATCGGTTTTGATCAATGCATAAATGACCTGTTTAAGACCTAATGACGTGGCATCATGATCGAATATGTTTAAAACCCTAGGATAAAATAAAAACCCATGGATCTCGGTGGTATTATAGTATATGCAGTAGTGTATATGGTCCCTTATTTCGTAAAATAAAAAACACAAAAGTAGATCTAATACAATAAGGGATATCTCCTTGATGAATGTGTATTAGGAGTTGGTAAACACATACAAGGGTCGACATTTCCAGATACATACACCAACCCTCTACCTTTAGTACTTCTATTACCATTGTACTAACCAAGATTCTGGATGGTGAATCCCCAGTTGGGAAAATCCACTCACCCAGGAACATGGCCTTGAAGCCCACCAGCCTAAGGGTTGGTAATATTTCCATCCCCAACTAGCGTCCCAATGTGATATGATCTCTGGATTCCAAGATGGCCTAGTATTAACTAACACTACTATGAACCTATAGAGAAGTGAACTCATGAGAACATATAGTACTCGGCCTAGATACACTTAAATAAAGGAAAATGATGATCCAAAATTTGAATTATATGAGTAAGTTCATTGTGATACCCTTTATTAAATTTTTCATAATGATGTCGAGGATACAACACACCAAGATAGGTGTGGTCAAGGGTTCATCCCACACATCATTGGCATGAAGGATTTTGTCGTATATCTCCACAAGAGGGGACATCAAACCCAACTGATCGATATACCATGTTGTAATTCAGACCTCTCCCTGAGAAAGATAAAATGAGATGGTGTTAGGGAACCAATGACAAACAAATTCTCTGAGGTGGTCATACAGATGATAAATGACGAACAAGGAAACCCTTAAAAATTCATAAATATAGAAAATATATAGTTGGTCAGTGAAATTTAAGAAACCATACCTGACCCATAACAGCCAAGGAAATTGGTCAAAAAAGTTTATACCAGGTAAAAGATCCCATTTTATGCTCCATCCGCGACCAGGGTTGTTTAGAGAAGATATGAATATTCTTTAATAGATATGAGTGATGGGCTAGTGGGCGATGTAACATCCATCTAGACCCAGTGGTGAGTTGTCCAATATATAAGACAACCCTTGGGATCTTGTTATGACCAGTCATACAACCTTACATACCATTATCTGAATGAAATCAAGATAAGTTTACTCCTACCAAGATATAATGTTTAGGTCTGTAGAAGGTATGGATGCATCTTTGAGCAGTCCAAACCCATATATAGGAAGTTAGTGTGATAAAGGATAATTTTGTAGCTCAAAATGGATAACCATTATAAAAAACTCACTGTAAGAATGTAAAATATACATAGGATCATTATTATAATTTATAAAAATCATATCCCTAGGGTTAGTTATGGTTGAGGATGTCTGACTAGAGACAGAAACCATCGGCACAATAATAGAGAGCATATTTCAAAAAACTGGAAATCCTATGAAATAAAATGCATAACTCCAACATCCACATGCACAACACATGAATCAAAAATGGAAACACCATCACATAAAACACTCACAAATCTCTTGGCTATCAAATATGTTGTGGACCGAATAAACACATATAACATTGTGTTCCTGCTCTAAGAGTCACAAGACTCGCGATGGCATAACCCTTACATGGTAACTAAATCAGTATAATAGTCAATCATTCATCTGATCTAGATAGAAAATCCTATAAAACATTCAAGATATCCATGTTGATAGTATATCCAATTCCACCCAATTGCTGAATATAGATTCATGGTTGATTCAAAGAGGAACCTGGGAAAATAATGTCCTGAAAATATGTTCTCTCAAAATGGATGTGTGTATGAATATCACAATAATGTCTTATAATAGGATCAAGGGACGATGAGTGGGTATATAAACTCTGAGATTTAAGTAGTCGGTGAGTGATATTCACTATATTCCATTATTTATAATGACTTCTATGGAATACCAAATGTCACCTAGAATACCAAGCATCTCCAAAGATACCGATGGGTGACAACTCTAAAGTCTAATTTCGGAATTTACATTCCTCACAACTGAGACCACGTCCTTAACAAAATGTCTCATCAGACGGAAATATTTTGAATCATTCCATATGAGAATCAAAAAATTTAATATGGAAGAAATACTAGAATATGAGTATTAATTTACCCAAAAAGAAAAGGAAGATGAAGGTGGTCAAGAACATAAAGATAACATGAACCACCTAAAGACACATGATTTCATGAACTTTGGAAGGTTTGGAGGATAGTCACTCATATTTGTAAACATATGGTACATCCCACAGAGCCCATGTGATGAGTCCTACTCTTTGGATGCATCCAAAATACTCACTAATCACACGGTTCCCAACAGATGAGATTCCCCATGTCACACAGCTTGTCTACAAGAAGCTTCCTGAAAACCGTCTAAAAATCAATTTAAATTGAGGGAAAAATATTAAAAATATGATATCACATTGTGTTTATAATATTCATGAAATGTGTCCCATGAGGTTTTCAAGGTGTCAAAAAATACCATACGCCTTTCTCACCATGTCAAGCAAGAGTATTTAGACATATTACCCTTATCACACGATGGGTCTTGGACATGTCCAGATGATATTTTGCTCCACCAATAGCTTTAAATAAAGATTGATTGTTTTTTATGATATTATATTTCATCACCATAGGACCATTTTTTGTCACGCGATTCATTATTGATGGCTATAGTGCTTTTCTTCAACAACGCTCAAAAAACTCACAAGATCCCAAGACTTTGTGAAACAAAAAAGGAAATAAATATGAAAATGATTGGTGATTCATGTTAGGGTAGGATATGATATTCTTATTGAGATATATTTATATGTCCCAAGTGATCACAATTGATCATGTGAATACCCCTCAATAATTTTTAATAAACTCATGAAAACCCTTTGTCACAAAATCTAGATCTCACAAAGTCCCCATGACAAGTGATATTTTCTCATGGAATATTCTATACAAGTCACCTCAGAACATGAAAAACCCTTCAACGAGAACCCCATTCATTGAAAAGACATTTTACTGTCGGATTAACCATATAAATTCCCCTTTTAATGTACATATGATTAGTAATGAACCTATTAAATTTCAATAATCCAACTAATGTGTCATTTATGGGATGGTCTTGTGGTCACTAAAAATCATCTGACACCCCCTGAATGACCTGTAGAAGGATTTTGTGAAATGTGTTACATAAAATCCTTCCATCGAATCCATCAAGGAACTACGTATTATGTGCCCCATAATTCGGTGAATAATTACGGTGGCAAGACCTTTAAATCCCCCACCCCAGCATGAAAAAATTGTTGGTGGGAGATGTCTTTACAATGACAAAACAAATAATTCAAGGGAGAAAAAAGAAATCGGAGGAGAGAACATAACACAAGAGCTTGCAATATATTAATTTCAAGTAGCTATTACTAGGAAAAATGAAAAGACACTCATAAAACAGTTTCATTTATGGGGAACAAAAAAAATTCTTAAATGACACGTGCTAAAAATAAAGCGGACACAAACTACAAAGAAATATAAATGCGACTAAAGAACCAAGGAGCAGACGCATGGGAGAGAAACCAGCCGCATGGGGAAGAGACGCTGCTTCATAGGAAAGGCATGAGTAGTATTGGAAAACCAACAGGTATGGGTTTGAAATTTCCAACACTCCCCTTCAAACCAAAACCGACTTTATCCCGAGTATCGTTCTTAATCTTTTGAATGCATCTGTTGGTAATGCCTTTGTGAAAATATCTACCACCTGTTCTGAGGTATGGCAATATTCAAATCTTATCATTTTATGTTTCACATGATCCCTGAGAAAATGAAAATGAGTATCAATGTGTTTGCTTTTCCCATGCTACACTGGATTTTTGGCTAGTTCAATAGTCGGCTTGTTATCCACATATATCACCGTGGATCCGTCCAGTGGATGTTTCATCTTCTTCAACAAGTTTCTCAACCATATTCCCTCATAAACAGTAGAGGATGCTTCTACGTACTCTGCTTCGCATGTGGATAAAGCAACCACACTCTGCTTCCTTGAATTCCAGGTGAAAGCATTAGATCCAAGGAAAAATACAAACCCAGTAGTGCTTTTCCTTTCTTCTGGATCACCTCCCAAATAACTATCCGAGTATCCATATAGCTTTTCTTCATCATTGTATGGATAAAATAGACCAAAATCCAATTTTCCTTTGACATACCTGAGGATTCGTTTTGCTTCAAGCCAGTGTGACTCTTTCAGTGCCTCCATATACCTGTTTAAGAGCCCAACACTATAGACTATATCAGGCCATGTGATTGTGAGATACCTCAGGCTTCCAATCAAACTCTTGAACAATGTCAAGTCAATGATTCTTGATTCTCCATCTTTTTTCTGTTTCAAGCTCATTGCAACTAGTGTGTTTACAACATTACAATCTGCCATTTTGAATTATTCAAGCAACTCCTTAGTATACCTATTCTGAGATATATAGATTCCACCATGTCTTTGTGTCACTTCAATGCCCCGAAAGAAGGACATGAGACCTCTATCGGTCATCTCAAACTCCTTGAACATGGCCTCCGTGAAATCATCGAACATCGGTCTATAATTCCCTATAAACAACAAATCAACAACATACAAGCATGCAATAAGTATATCGCCATGATCATTCTGCTTGATGTAAACTGCGTGCTCATATGGACACTGGGCGAAGCCATTCTCTTGGAGATAACTGTCGATGTGTGCATTCCATGTGTGCGGAGCCAGCTTCAACCCATAAATTGCTTTCTTCAAATGATACACTTTATATTCCTCCCCTTTCATAACAAATCCTTCAGGCTGGTAAACATATACCTCTTATTCTAAGATTCCATTCAGGAATTCAGACTTCACATCCAGTTGGTAGATCATCCAACTGTGATGGATAGCAAGTGATAAAATCATTCTTATAGTGTCAAGGCAAGAAACAGGAGAAAATACTTCTCCGTAGTCCACCTCGTACTTCTGTTTTTACCCCTTTGCTATGATCCATGCTTTATGTCGATCGATATCGCCATCAACATTTCACTTGATCTTGTACACCCATTTGATGATAATGCCCTTCTGTCTTTTTGGGAGTGTAGTCAAATCCCACGTCCCATTTCTCTCTATGGCACGAATTTCTTCTTCCATAGCCATTCTCCAGATTTCATCCCTCATGGCTTCCTGAAACGTCAGAGGTTCATGATCTACATACAAGAATAAAAGATTTACCTCTTAAGTCTTCTCATAAATATCACTCAGATTTTTCATCGTTATAGGAGCCATAGGTGAGGATGAGCTGGAAAACTTTTGATTTTCTGCAGTGCTTTTAGGAGTGATAAAATGAGCTCCAGAACTCCTATGTAAAACTGATGTGCCCGAGAAAAGTGTTGCAGGCATCTTCTCTTGATGATCATGTCTTTCTTCATAATCTTCAGTTTTGACTACAACATCCTTGCTTGGCTCTTCATCATCCCATTTCCACGATTCTTTATCACTAAAGAACACATCTCTACTCACCACTACTTTGTGGGTTAGTTGATTGTAATGCTTATAGGATTTGTATGCTTCATTGTAGCTGATAAAAATGAATTTCTCGCCACGATCATCCAGCTTCCTTATTCTTTCTTCTGGAACTTGAGCATAGGCGACACACCCATAAATTCTCAGGTACGCCATGCTTGGTTTGTAGACACTCCATGCCTCTTGTGGTGTCAGATTTCTGATGCTCTTGGTGGGATACTAATTGAGCAAGTAGAAAGTAAATGCCACTGCCTCTTCCCAGAAACTCTTTAGCAGCCATTTCTACTTCAGCATTATCCTCGTCATGTCGAGGATAGTGCGGTTCTTCCTTTTAGCAATTCCATTCTATTGTGGCATGTAGGTTGAAGTGTATTGCTGTTTAATTCCATGTTCCCTACAGTAACCTTGAAATGAATTTAAGGTGTATTCTCCACATCTATTAGATCTGAGTACTTTGATTCTGTGGCCACTTTCAGTTTCAACATGAGATTTGATTGTTTTAAAGATAGTGAAAGCAGGTGATTTTTTTTTGATGCAATACACCCACAACTTTCTGCAGAAATCATCTATAAAGGTAATAAAATACCTATTACCTCCAAGTGATGGTTTTTCAAATGGCCCACATATATCAGTGTGAACCAGCTAAAGTGGTTTCTTTGATCTTCTAGACACTCCACTTGGAAATGAGTTCCTTAGTTGTTTGCCGAGCGTACATGCCTCACACACATGATTTGTTAATTCAATCGTCAGTAAGCCACACACCATTCTTGATGAGGATATATGTTTAATCCCACTAAAATGAAGATGCCCAAAACGCAAATTCCATCTCCAGGAATCATTCTTCATGAGCCCAAATAGAAATTGCTCAGCCTTCGTGTTGATATGCAGCGGAAACATGCGATTATTCTCCATTTGAACTTGAGAAATCAACCTCATGTGAGCATCTCTTACTGACAATGAAGAATTCTCCAAGTGTATAACATATCCCTTCTCAAGGAGTTGGATGAGACTTATGATATTATTTTTCATACTTGGTACGTAATACACATTCAAAATATAATTCAACACACCATTCTTCAAAAAGATTTTTATTTTACCTTTTCCATGAATGGGCACCTTCGATGAGTCTCCAAAACTCACGTCACCACAAACATCTTCAGTGAGTTCCTCGAAAAGGTATTTATTACCACTCATCTGGTTACTTTCTCCCGTAACCAGATACCATACATTGGGGCATTCACATGCTTTTTCTTATGCTAGGAGTAGTGTGGTACCTTCTTCTTCATGATGAGATACTTTAGCGTAGTTGGATCATTCATCATGATCCACCATGCTCCAGCAATCAGATGCAAAATGGCCAAATTTCTTATAGTTGTAGCATTTGACGTTCCTTGTGTTTCCATGACCACGTGTGAATCGACCTCCACCGTGTCCTCTTCCACAAAAGTTGGTAAAGTTATGTTGCTTTTGTTGATGGCTAGGAGGATGTCCACACCCTCTTCCTCTTGCACGATAACCGCCTCGTTGTGGTTTACCATGCTTTTATTCTTGTAGAGTCAACTTGGACTCTTGGGCATGCTCTATTGTTGAACCTGCATTTTTTTGCATTTGATGCTCATGTACTTGCAATGACCCCATAAAATCTTCAATAGATAATTTTTCCAAATCTTTCGATTCATTGATTTCCACAACCACATGCTCGAACTTGGTTGTGAGCGATCAATGCACTTTCTCAATAACTCGAATATCCTATACATTTTCACCATTTCTTTTCAAATTTTAAATAATGAGAATTAGGTGTGAGATGTAATCCGATATAATCTCACCTCCCTTCCTTCACACCGCTTCTAACTCCCCTCATAATGTTTGAAGATAGACCTTCTTCACATGAACACCTCCTTTGATAACGGTGGCAAGTGTATCCCAAGCTTTCTTGCTCGATGTTTCTTAGGAAATTTTTTCGAACATCGATTCATCCAAACCTTGATAGAGAAGGAACAACGCCTTGTTGTCTCTCTTCCTTTGATTTTTGACGGTCGTCTTTTCTTCATTCGTGAAGTCCGCTTCTTCCTCCGCAGTGGGTACTACATACCCGTCAGTGACGATCTCCCATAATTTTTGCGACCCGAACAATGACTTCATTTGAATTCACCACCTCTCATAGTTGTCCTTAGACAACGTTAGAACTTGCGGCAAGATCACGGTGGCCATATTTGGAATTTGGAGTATGCCTTCGAACCAGCTCTGACACTAGTTTGTTGGTGGGAGATGGATTTACAAAGTAGAAACAAATAATTCACGGGAGAAAAAATAAAGCGGAGGAGAGATATTAACACAATATCTTACAGGCTTTTAATTTCAAGAGGCTGTTATATGGGAAAATAAAAAGACACTCATAAACCCTTTTCATTTATGGAGAACAAAAAAAGGATTCTTAAATGACATGCGCTAAAAATAAAGCGGACACAAACTACAAAGAAAAATAAATGCAACCAAAGAACAAAGGAGTGGCCGCATGGGAGAGAAACCAGCCGCATGGGGAGGAGACGCTGCTGCATGGGAAAGACACGAGTATTATTGGAAAACCAATAGGTATGGGTTTGCAATTTCCAACAAAAATTAATCCTTAGATCCTTACACCAGTACACCCTAGTATTAGTGAATATTTATCATAGGGGTACATATTGATATTGGAATGGTTTTTCATTAAGAATAGTTTAGGGAAAAATAATATGGTCATGTAGCATGCAGAAGCAATTTCTGTGATCACTAATATATTACATAAAAGAATTTAGGTGGCTTATACAAAGGAAATTATGCACAACCGATGAATCAAATAACAGTTAAACAAGAAAAAACTGAAAATAACTAATGTGTGTGAATTAAAATTATGGAACAAATAATAAAAATATTGGATAATTATGAAAAGTATATATATGATAATCCTGATGCACTTCACATTAACCACCCAGGTCATGACACATCACCTGGTCATGTCAACCAAATCATGTGACCCCCCTTTGGTAAACTATTTTTATAATTTGATGACCCATGGACATGTCAATTCAAGTCACATGCCCTACCCAAGACATTCCACCCTATTATTATTAAAACCTCAAGGCTCACTGTCTAGGTTTTGTGATATCTTCAAGACATGTCACCCAAATCATATGGTAGTGCCAGAACATATAATAAAATTCTTGTGATTGCACCTATGCATGTCTAGTGTCTTTCACGTCAACCTTTAGAGAATTTTTTCAGATCACATGACATCCTACAGACAAGCTAGAAAAGACATGAAGCACCCTATAGACATTTAACACTGAGTATTCTGACGCCCTCCAAGCATGTCTGTCAACTTTTGTGATGGAACCAGGGAAAGTTAGTTGGATCATAAAACTCCCTCCAATAATGTCATCTATGATCATGTGATGACCTTCAAGATCATCCATCTAGGTCTTAAAATGTTTTGTAGAAAACATATCCTTAATCATTTAAATGGACTTCAAACATGCTAAATAGATTATATGACATCCCCAAGACAAGATAATTATATCATCTGATTGAGTTTGGACATGTCCAGAATAAAACAATGAATCTTCAGACATCCTTCAGCATGCCATTCGGACAATCAATGCATGTTAGGTAGACAATAGAGTAGGTCTGGGAAATAACCATACCAGGTCAAGTAGGTGTCCTGGGACATGATTCCCTTTCCATCTACTTCTATATTTTAGGGAATCCTTAGTGTTTAATCCACGATCAGTGGAATTTTATTATATGTTTTTCATTCTAGGTTATCATAGGGGCGTAATCCCTGATCAGTGTTATAATAAGATATATACCACATTTATGGAAAATCATAGTGTGTAATCCCTTATCAGTGGAATAATATGATATTTATCTCTTTCTATGGAATCATCAATGTGTAAACCCAGATCAACCAAACTACGATGAATTTGATTCTTATTAAAACTAAGATATGTAAGATGTCATCCTGAGTCCTGATATCTATATGAAACATCAAAAGGTTTACCCTTGTGCAAAATTACCCCATCCATATATAGTGAGACTGACAACTTGTTTTTAATTATTTTTTATATTGATCATTTCTCATTTGGGATTAGATATTTTCAATGGTCACATCATTTTCATCATGAATATCCCCCATCCAGGGAAGCCTAATTGTATAAGTCATCATGAGTGGCCTGATATGATATCTTCATATATAAGGGCCTCTACCTAGGGGACTGTCTCAAGGGTGTGATTGAACTATGATAACTCAAATTCTTTCCACAACCAGGATGTGTAGGACGTATCCTAAAGACTCAAGCTCAAATTCCCATTTACTATGTTCTCATGGATAAGTCCTGTCCACAAGATGTCAAACTACATGGGTTTAACAAACTATGTGTGTTTGTATTCTAGGTGTAAACACAATATGTAGGACACATCATAATGTCTCAATCCCATCCTCATCATATTAAACCCCTCTGTGTGTGGGAAAAAATTCCAATGCGGATAGAAAAAAGGATTTGATATATAAGTAGCAACTTGTTAGTGGAAATATATGAAGAATCACAGATACATAACGATCGACTCACTAAATTATTCCCTATCATGTATAAAGGATATCTAATCTATGGTTTTTTTTAAGGAAACCAGTTTCGTATCAGGAAAATGAAAGAGGCTTAACCCATGGACATTTTTTAAGGGTAATTGGTTATTTATTTGAATTTGGAATAAATTCATGAACATATCTTAAATATATAAGAGAGTCCCTGAGAAGGGAAAAATTCCCCCTAAAAATGTGTGTTGACTTTGAGCTCCCATCCTCTCTACCGATGAAATTTCCTATGTGTCATTGGGTCTCAAACCTCAACTAACCACCTTCATTTGGAAAATAGGTCTGTACCAAGTTATGGATGTAGGAACCACTAGGAGTTTTCATTAAGAACAACAATGGTGACCCAATTTCAATGATTGTGCAACAAATTAAACCCCTCACATTTAAGAGTTAGGATAGATTAAATGCACCTATATTGTAATATTCTCCATGAAAAAAGTATAATAGCATGACACATATCCTTAGGATTCAAAATTCCCAAATTCCATTCACAATAAAATTTTTGAAGATATAGCTTTATCAATTTAAACTAAGAGTTTGTATCTCTATAGGGTCCCCTCTAAAACTGAGAAGTAAAAATAGAGTCTTAGTTAGAAATATTTTTCGATCTCACCCTAGTTTATTTTAGTAACAATACATAGATATTTATTTGATCATCCATATTAATGTTATCATTTATTATGAAGAATTTTTACACTTGGTAGATGGTAAACAATTATACATATATAATTATTTCCTAATGGATATTGAGGAAACTAATTAATACAATTATAAACATTCCTCCCCAAACACAAATAAAAAATATTAATGGGTAAGATAATCCAAAATATTTTAAATACATATTTATGACCTATTAATCATGGATGAATTGATGTGGAAATTAAAAAATATTCCACTTTATATATTGTCACAAAAATATATTGTTCATATCTTATAAATATTTTATGGAAACATCATGAGTAGCCCAACACAAATAATTACTACATTTCATAACATGTTTTTTTACATATTAAGAAACCACCAATCTACTTGATGACCTGTATTTCTAATAGTGTAATTTTCTATTTGATTATAATGTTATGTCATAATTATTGATGTAGTATAATATAAATAACATGGACCACATTATAGAATCAAAAACAAATCATTTTAAAAAATTTGACATTGAATTTTTAGAGTGAATAGTGCCATAAGAATTGAAAATGTTATAATGGGATAAAAAATAGAAAATAAGAAAACTAAATAATGAAAATTTTGATCTCCTCAATCCACTATAGAAATCGAATTCATAAAAACCACTATATAAATGAGAAAATTATTAATTATAAAATATTCATCTTGGAAATCAATGTATATATATCCTTCAAAAAAACCTTAAGTAATTGAATAATTAATGAAATATGAGATATTTATTGGATATATTGAACCCAAATAACAGTTTCAAATTCGTCCATTGTAATAGTAACATGATTGTTTGAATTTAACCCTCAATATAGTGATCTAATTGTTATGTATAGTTTACTATACATTAGAATAGTATCATAAATTTTAGAAGTATCAAATAATATTTATTAATCTAATAAATTAAAATAATCCTTATTTATGACATGATTGTATTCAATAAATGTTTTAAAATTTATTAAATAAGTGTTTTTAAACCATATATGAATTATATTAATTAATAAATAATTTAAAAGAGATTTTATAATCATAAAACGTGTTAATAAATTAATTTTATGATGTATTATAATGTGATAATAATTTTGTGATACCATACATAATATTTCAAAGGCTCTAAAAATTCATCATAATATTAAAATTTACATTTTTTTAAATAAGTATGGATTTAATTAAAATTATATTTTTATAATATTTAAATATTTATTTTCAAAAATAAATGATTTCATTTATAGATTATAAAAATCAGATAATAGTTAGGGTAAATTATTGGTATTTTTTATAATATTGATGTATTGTTGGTGTATAGTGAAATATGGTAAAATAACGTATTAAAAATTAAATGTTTATGAAATTATTAATTTCATAAGTGAGGATGTAAGATCCCTTTAATTCAAATTGACATGAACTATTTACTACATATAATCAAAATAATCATCACCATGGGTAGTATTAATCAAAATACTACAGTCAAATGAATATAATATTCAACAAAACATCCATCTCCTCCCATTTTAAATTCCACACCACATATTTCTTTCTTCTCAAAACTTGTAAGGCATGTATCTCTCAAATTTCTACCAAATTTTTTTCCCAATAATATCCCCCATGTACTTGATCTTTTAGTCTGTGAAAAAATCCATTTCTAACATTATTAATGATTGTTCCAAGGAGGCCAAGTTCGTGATGTAATATTCTAAAAATAAAAATTTTAAATTATTCTCTTCTTCTTCTCAATCAATTCCTCAATCATAAAACATTGCATAATAACTCTATTATCATATTTATTATAAGATTTTATAGAAATAATTTAATTTATATTTTTGATCCAATTCCCTTTAACTCTTATTCTAAATTGGAAACCATGTTCCATATTATTTTGTCTCACCGCCTCCAATGGATGATAAGTTTTCTTTTCCCATTGCCACATTAATGGATTATAAATGTCTTAAAATATAATATATATATATATATATATATATATTATATATTTTCACATTCTGTAATGATTTTATGTATATAGTAATAAATAAAATGTAACAATCTCATGATGGTTGTTAAAACCATAAAAATAAAGAAACATTATATCCTTATGGTTTTTCTAAATGAATCATCCATAAGTTAGTATACATATGGATATTTTGGACTAGTTAAATTTATTGATGAACATGAATGTAGTCTCATAAAACATCATGAATTTTAGTCTCATGTTACTAGAATCTGTATAATTATACTGTAGGGATGCTACCAGGGAACCCGGGAATGAATGTCCTCATTACAGTCAAATTAATACTTATATACAATTATACTAGTTAAAAAACAAACAAAAATATAATTATAGTGAATAAAATATAAATATAATATGATAATAATCAATTAATTAAAATGTTTAATTTGATTATTCCTGATGATAAGTTCTAGGGCAGAACAATTCAAGAATATATTATGAGGGATGTAAGAACACAATGTTTTTAGAACGGGTCAAAATCCCGACCCTGTTTGAATCTTCTAACCGGTTTTTGAGAAGTCTAGAAAATCTGGGCAGTTTCTAGAAATTTCCAGACTAAACGTCGTGTACTTTAAGTACATGTCATGTATGTGTTAACCGAGTGACTGACCATGAGCACACCAAGTACATGATGTGTGATGACCGTGTAGAAGTTTCTTACTACACAGCGTGTATTTGTAGACACGATGTCTATCCTTAACTGTGTAAGGCCAAGTACATGTCGTGTGGTACCCAGGTATATATTTCAATCTACACGACGTGTAGTCTTTCATGACATGTCGTGTAACCTTGTTCTGTGTAGTGGCCGAGTACCTGGCTGTGTGTTGACTGTGTACACAGTCCATGCTGTGTGATGGACTCCGCTTAAGTTGGAGTACGGAAACACATCTACACGGCATGTACTTTTATTTTTATTTGATAATTCGATACGTCGTCACGTCTTATTTCCAGAAAACCCTTCTTTTTCCCCTTTGGACAAACAGTTCGTCCGAGAATATCAAATAAAAACACAAACCCTCCCAGAATCTCCATACGACCTTCATTCTTCGATTCGTCAGTGGCAGCGGGACCGCATCGGAAAGGCTAACCCCGCTCACCCTTCTTCGCCCTTGATTCCTCACCCACTTCTCCGCAGATTCCATCCGAACGGAATTTCTGGATTTAACCGAAATGCAGATCTACCGTGATTTAGACAGATTCAGAGGCTGATATCGAAGGAGTTTCATCGTATGAGTATGAAGTGGTTGGTGCATACCTTCTTCCTTGTTTTCATAGATAATTGGGGGTTGTGACCTTCGGGCGCAACATTGGGTATTGATAAAAACCATTGTTTTTTATTTTTAATAGTTTATCTGCATTTTGATATTCTTTTGGGTATTCCCTGACCCATGTTGTTCTTGACCAAGGCCGGGTTAGAGGTCATAGCTTGTTTGGGGAAATTCGGCCGGGGGTGCCGACATGCGTATGTTTTGGACCGATATTTAACTAATGTGTTTAGACTGCTTTTGATGTTGTTGGATTAAACATCCAAGATCACTTTTTTAAAGAATTTATTAATTTGTTCAAGGTGTTTAAGTCTTTAGGTGCTTGTTTGGAATAACACAAGTTAATGCAATTTGACTGTTTTGTGATTGCCTGTTTAATGTAATTTTTTCAAGTATGAATATGAAATGTGTGATATTTCATGTGTTGAACTACTTGATGTGTTGGGCATGGACCGAATATATTGTTTTGGGGTGGGGATCACAGGTTTGGGATTTTGTCTCGGGTTTCATTGGGTGGTTTCTACCACGGGATTGGGTGTAATGGACGTCGGTTGAGGCAGTTGGACTATCGGGTTGGGCTTTTCCCATGTTATATGGATAGAAAGGCGATTATACTTGAGTGACATGTTCGCAGGGACACGAGGTTCTAGAGTTGTTGTGGCTTGGGGACATACTGAGGTTATTACATCTCACCAGGTACTTTTGAGTAGTATGCACATAGATAGACTCCGAGATGAGGTGGTTCATCCACTCGCTGGGTAGAGGCCCCTGTTAGATGCAGTTAGGTATGTTTGGTTTGGGGGTTCATTCCAGAGGAAGCCACGTGGAGCCTTTAATAGATAGCTTTGAGGCGGTCAGGTTGGGGGTAGAGGCTCACCGTGATTTGAGGGCAGACATCGTTGTCCCTCTGGTTATTATTTGAGGAAAGGTATCGTTGTTCCTCCATATGTTGTGCCATGGGAAGGTTGATATTTCGAGTTGGGTTATGATTGTTGGGTGTGCCTTTGGGATGTTTGTACTTGAGACACATGGTGTCAGGTGGAACATGGTGCTGGGTTACATCCAGAGATTCCTGCGATGGCCAAAGCAGGTGACACTTCCTGGCAGCTGCTGAGCACCTGTGAAGTGGTGTTTACTTTTGGGAATTGTACTGTCTACTGTTTTCTTATATAAGCATTTCTTCTTAAACACATATATTAGTTAAGAACCCTTGGGTGGTATCCTACTAAGACTTGTCTCACACTCTACACGGGCCCTTCGGGACGCGTGTAGATTTTAAGAAATTGCGTGTAGGTAGAGGGTAAGCCTTAGGAGCTAGACCATAGTGTTGTTGCATGGAGATGGCATGGACCTTGAGGTTGTGACTTTCTGGAGTGACTTTTTTTAGTTTTCCCTTTTGTATCAGCATGTTTACCGTTTTAAGTGGCAACTGTTGGTTTTCCATTGGTGCAACTATATATTGAGTTGTATGACTTTATTTCAATGCATGTCTAGTTTGTTTACAGTAGTAATTTATCGTATTCTTCAACATGTTGTTCTGTTTACTTTCCGATGCTACCACCTCTATAATACTTCTGATGGTTTATTGACATTTGATTTGCTTCAACTATATGGGTCTAGTTCGAGTCTACTAAGGCATTTATTTCTGCTGCACTTCTTTTGGTATTATACTCAGACCAGTACCATTTTATTCCTTCGAGAGGGTATATCATCCCCACTATACCTATTCAGACCCTCGCCTCTAGTCGGCATCCTTTGGCATTCAGGGGAGGTGCCCCTAAGGTAGTGACACCCGACCCGTTTGGCACTGTTCAGGTGTCTGGTCGGGTTCGAGTCGTTACAAAGTGGTATTAGAGGAGGTTCTTGATAGATATTTAGTAGCATTTCTTTGTTGGCTACTAATGATTTTGAGACATCTCTTTTATTTCTGCTGGTTTAACTCTTTGGGATATGGTAGACTGGAGATAGGTTGTTGTTGGAAATGAATTTTGAACTCGTTCCTGGGTGCCTGCAGCCCCATGTACGAGGGATGAATTGAGTTTTCATGGGTGGGAATTGCTATTTGTTTTTGTTCAGATTATGGTTTATTTGATTTCTACCTCGGTGGATAACTTGTTGAGTGATGTTATTGATTATGATATGTAACCCTTGTCCGGTATGGCAAGAGTTTCTTTCTTGGCTTTTGATAGGCACATTTTAGGGTATTTCAATTTCATAACTGCACGTATTCTTTGTGAAGTGATAATACCATGTGAATAAAATCAATTTCCATGCAATGTATACTCTGAAATGTGAATAGGTGAAAGTACTGATATAATTTCTTGTTTATTTCAATGTGTATTCCATGATTTGTATTTTGTATAATTGTATGTGCAGGATATTTGGGTCTGGCTCTTAAGAGAGCAGGCATGTACTATGGGTGAGGCAGTGTAACTATCAGGATTGGGTGACTCAGTCGTCAGGTTTGAGGCATAATTGGTTATCAGGACGGGCATGGCTGAGGTACTATTGATACTTGGCTCTATTGAGGGCGGGTATGGAGGTCGTGAGGTCGGGATGCTGATGGCATGGGTTGCGATAAGGGAGAGTAATGGTATTTGTTATAGACTACCTTTTTACTGCTTTCCTTATATGTGTAGAATATATTGTCATATATATATGGTATGTATGACCATTTATGGTATTCAGTGGGTTACTCCTTCATGACTCGATGGAGCGTCAGGTATGAGACAATGCAGTGCCGCATGATCATGTTCAGAATCCGGTGCAGGCAGAGCATGAGCCGCAGGTACAGGCTCAGGGACAGGACAAGGTTCATGATCTAGTGCAGGCAGGGCAGCATCCGGGTTTGGTTGGTTTTGGACTGTGGCTTGACGAGCAACTCCGATCTAGCCTGGTATGTGTCTTTCAGGGGATTGACAAATGCGCGCATGGTGTAGAGCCTTCGATGGAATATCTGACGTGGGAGTTCCAGTCGCAGCACCTACCACTTTTTCAGGGTGAGGGTGGTCCGCAAGAAATAGAGAACTGGATAGAAAGTATGCACATGATCTTCGAGCAGCTCAAGATTCCTACAGGGTAGAGGTTCAAGCTGGCGATGTACATGCTGAGAGGACTGGCAAAGCATTGGTGGGACGTACAGGTTCAGGCTCATAGGCACGAGGGAATGGCATGGAAGGACTTCGAGGATAGGTTCTTCGAGCACTTTTATCCAGAGACGCTGAGGGCGGAGAGATCTCGGGAGTTCCTGAGTCTTCAGCAGGGAGATATGTCTATCATGGACTACGCAGTTACCTTCACATAGTTGTCTTGTTTTTCACCTTGTATGGTGAGCGATGATGCAACTAGGGTGAGGCACTTCAAGGATGGCTTATGACACGTCATTCGGGTTCAGGTAAACATCTTCAGACTGGTTTCCTTCTCAGAATCAGTGAACAAGGTGCCTATATCATAGGGCAACTAGAGGGATAGGCCCTAGAGTGGCAGGGCGATAGTTCCAAGTGATGGTTCAGTCAGCAGGAAGTGAGGTAGAGATGAGTTCCAGTAGGGAGGGCATGCCGAGGACTTAGCTAGGACACCTAATGGAAGCTCAGCAGTGTTTTTCTTCTAGTGTGGATGGTCGGGACATGTTCGGGCTCAGTGCAATTGGCCCCCGAAGGAGTGTCGGGCGTGTGGACAGGTCGAGCATCTAGAGAGGTTTTGCAGGCAGCCTTCTCAGACAGCCGACAGGCAGGGACCAGGACACACTATAGTGTCAGGTGTTGGTTCAGGTTCAGTACCAGGAGAGGGTAGTAGAGGTTCACCTGCACATGGAGGATGTGACATGGATAGTGGTATCCAGCTGAGGGGTCAGTGTCCGGTGACTAGAGCAGAACCACAGGGAGGTCAGGCATCAGGCAGTCGTACTTCATGCCAGGTGCACGCTGTGGAGCTTCCAAGGACTGAGAAGGCTGGTGAGCTGACTACGGTTGCAGGTACACAGTGGGTGTGGCCGGGAGTTTTCCTTGATTTCTTTTGGCATGGCCTCTTGAGGCATGTATGGTTGAGTTCACGAGTTGCACATGATACTTATGGACTGACTAGATGCTAGTTAGTGGGATTGGCATCATATCAAATGCGTTATATATTTTATTTATAAATATTTGAGATGTGTAGCATCAGGAGCATCATGGATGTAGGTTATGTGGGGTGCCATGGGCATCGGGGCATCTTGGATGCGAGATACGTGAGGTTCAAGGCACCGGGTATTGATTTGAGCATCTATTAGATGCCGGAACTCGCAGAGGTAGACACCTATGCGGTGAGGGTTATGTTTGGAATCAGAAATGACACGTGAGCACCAAGGAGGTGCAGGGGTGAAGATGCATCATGGGATGACCATGGGTCTGAGAAATAGGTAGTTGGGACTTGTTTGTTTATTTTGATTACTTTGAGCTTTTTTCGGGTTGAGACTGGGTTGGAAATTCTTAAGGTGGGGAGCCCTTTAGGAATTTACCCAAAACCTTGAGATTGGGGTAGTCCGGGTTATTTAACAAAGATGGTCGTGTTCGGTACCATCTCATGGTTTTGTTTGGTAGCTCGGGGACAAGCTACGTTAAGGTGGGGAGTTTGTAAGAACCTGGGTTTTTAGAACGGGTCAAAATCCCAACCCTGTTTGAATTTTTTGACTCGTTTCTGAGAAGTCTAGATAATCTGGGCAGTTCTTGGAAATTTCCAGACCATATGCCATGTACTTTAAGTGCATGTCGTGTATGTGTTAACCGAGTGACCGAACGTGTGCCCACCGATTACATGTCGTCTGATGACCGTGTAGAAGTTTCTTAGTACACGACGTGTATTTGTAGACACGCCGTGTATCATTAACCGTGAAAGGCCAAGTACATGTTGTGTGGTGCCTAGGTATAAAATTCAATCTACACAACATGTAGTATTTCTTGACATGCCGTGTAACCTTGTTCCGTGTAGTGGACGAGTCCCTGTCCATTTTTTGACCGTGTACACAATCCAAGTCGTGTGCTGGACTCCGCTTAAGTCGGATTATGGAAACACATCTACACGGCGTGTACTTTGAAAATACACACCATGTACTTCTATTTTTATTTGATCATTCGAGATTTCGTCGCGTCTTATTTCCAGAAAACCCTTCTTCTTCCCCTTTGGACAAACAGTTCATCCGAGAACATCCAAGAAAAACACAACCCCTCCCAGAATATCCGTACGATCTCCATTCTTCGATCTGTCAGTGGCTGCGGGACCGCATCAGAAAGGCTATCCTCGCGCACCCTTCTTCAAACCCCATCACCCGAATCCCATGTTAGGTTGACCCAAAAGGGCCACACATGGATTAAATCTCATGCTAGCCATTACTGGTAATCTTCTTTCCAAATAGCCCTCACAACATGATATTAAACTGTATCATACCATATCATTCAAGTGTAGGATGCCTTATGCATCGAGAATAATATTCTTCATTCCATGATCATGAGATGATATTAAATATTCCTCACTACATGAATTTAAACTATAGCATACTCTATCATTCAAGAATTGGATTCTTTATGTGTCTAGCATAATATGTCGCATTCCATAATAATGAGATAATATTCAATAGTCCTCAATACATAACTTTAAACTATAGAAGACCCTATCATTCATGAATTATACACCTTGTCATTCAATAATAAGATGCCTCATGCCTTGTTCATGATATGAGCATTAAACTACCTCATTTGGACTCATCATCTCATGTAAGACCCAACATATACCTTGAACTAGTAAAAAGTCATGATTCCCTTATGGCATGACATGAGAAAGATTGAAAGGGAATCTTAATGCATAATCCTCATACATCTCATCCTTTCACATGATGTTATACTATAATATTACAGCATAAAATTATCATGGGATTCCATCATGACCTATCATGAGGAAGCCTGAATGGAAAGATTCCCCATATAAGACACATTCACCCCATTGTTTCTCCATAGTGGCACCTAGGAAGCTTCCATGGGAAATCCATATTTACACCACATCCTCTACATAGTGGGACCTAGTATCCTCCCATGAATTATCCCCATTCACATATTTGTTTCACCATAGTGGAACATGGAAGAAATCCAGACATAGTCCTCATTCACATAATTTTTTCTCTATAGTGGCACCTATGTAGCTCCCATGAATAAGACCCATTCACACCATTGGCATTCCAAAGAGGCACCTAAGAAGCCTCCATGCATAAGCCCCATTCAAAAACATTTTTCCCCATAGCACCATCGGGGCAGATTTCATGTTTAATCCTCATTCATATAATTATCATTACATAGTGGGATCCGAGCTACTCCCACATGTAACCCCCAACCACATCCATACTACTCCAAACAGTGCATGGGCTACACTTATGTGTAATACCCAACCACAAGCTCTGATGGGCATCCTCTATAGGTACAAGACTATGCCCTTTCCAAAATGCATGTGATTTTATTCCCATCCAGTTAGGAGATGTGAAAATCTCCCATGATATCCAAACCCATCATCTTCATCCATCCTACTCTTCTCTGAACGACATCCCCATTAATATCATGCCAGTCACCTAGGATACCACACCTCCTCCAGGTCTATCAGGCATCTCAATTCATTATCCCCACACCATCCAACCAGTAATAATAATCTTGAAAAGGGAATCTTTCATGAATAATTCCCACTCCATCCCTTGGTAATTATCCTTCAGAGGTGCGAGTTTCAATGCAACACGACATTTAAATGCATGGACCAGTCCTGTCGCATGATTTTAAACTATAGAATAATAATACATGGGATTTTATCAATGCCTTATATGAATTGTACCTATGATGCCTTTTTGAGGTTCAACTCCTTCCAATGGTAACTGTCGATTCTCCCTCCTTTGGGTTAACATGCCTGGTCCACCTCCAAAGGAGTTCTAATCAACCAGTATGGTGTGAAATGTTCTCTTTATGGGAAACACCTTCTGAATACTCACCCATAGGGTGTTATGATCCATTTTCATTCAAGTTGTCTCATCTTCCATTCTAGGTACCCACCTTCTTGATCTTCCTACATGGGGTGTTATGATCAACCATCATCATATTCCCGAGATAATAAACTTGTGATCCAAGCTAAAAATATCCTGAAAAACATGGGATTCCTGAGGTAAAAATATTGGAATATATAATCTCATGTATTTAGCTTCCTCATGTAAAACATGGTATGCCTACAGTGAATGCTTGGGATGTTATACATCATAGATTTCAAACACCTCATGATCGACACATTATGTTTTATCTTCTTCTCCTATGATGTCTCATGTGAGATTCCCTCCTAATACGAAGAAATTATAGAAACCCAACACAACTAGTGTCTATATATTTCAATAAATTTATGAATTTAAAATCTAATATAATGAATGTTTTCATACATTCAATATAGAAGAAACATAATTAATCAGACACCACAAAGATATGGAACCAGGATTGAGATTCAAAAACATGGCTCAAATATATAAGGGAGACCCGAACTAGGCGAAGAGATCCCAGGAGGAATCCATGGAGGGAGTAACTGACATCCCTTCATCTTTATTAAATCAAGGATCCTAAATCACATCCCATGGTGGAAGAGGCTTACCACCTTTGGAAACCCGGAATGTAGCGTAACAAACACATGTCAATGTGATCGTGTCCATCACTACATTGAATTTGTCAAAACCAATTATGAAACCCATTTCAATCAAAGGGTAATATAAATGTTTATTCCTTTTTTTCTTTCCAAAGTTATCACTCATATTAATTTATTTGTTATGAATGGTTTTCCAAGATATCAATAAAAATAATTAGGTATTCTTTTTATCTGATGAGGAAATATGTTTGGGTTAAGGGAAGTGAACTAAATCTTGAACGGGATTGTCTTCAACATATGATATTTTATTTGTCGATAGAATTGAATAATGATTGTACAATTATTTCATTTGTCTCATAATAATTTTTTATATGATCTAATGATTCTGTGTTCTTTATTTTATGGTCTCATATAATTATTCATGACTCTACTCATTTCTGATATTCTGTTATTCAATTTAAATTATATACTACACATCATTATCAAATTTATTTCCCTAATGGGATTCATAGATCACCCCCTATAATATTTTGTAATCCCTATGCTATCCTAGGTATTTTTTGAATCTATAATGGATTTAAGATTTCATAAATGATATTAGAAAAGGAAGATTTGTTTGTTACATATTGTAGTTTTATGTTCCAAGTCTTTCAAATATACAAGGCATCATGATCCTTGATTTATATTAATTGGATATTTAATATAAAAATTATATAATATTGCTTGTAAAAGTGAAGGGTGGGTATAGTTATTATAAAAGGAAATCCAGTTTTTTGTGGAATAATAAAATAATAATTTAGTTATAACACTAGGGATAAGTCTATGTAAATATGAATATTTTAAAATTTTGGAGAATTATAGAGTGAGTGGTTTCAATTAAACATAATCCAACTTTATATAATACTATTGGATGTGCATTTAGAACAATTTTACATATGTATAATAATACTAAAAATAAAGGATTTTTTATCAAGATTATTTTTACCTAGCTCCTAAAAAAGATTAAATGTTGAACACTTGGTTTGAAAAACTTAGGGAATATGATTTGAAAAACTCACCTACTCATTAAAAATATCTATAAAGGGTGTGCATATATTTTTTGGATATAAAACATAATAAAAAAATTACCATGTATTACCTAGACTGAATCCTAGATTCTCATATGTTAGGATTTATGTGTCATATATAAGTTATTCTATCTATGCTAATAGTTTACCATTTTACATCTTTTTTATTTGAATTATTCTTATCCATTATTTTTATTTCTTTAGTTTTTAGTTTATTGTATAGAATATAAGGGACTATAGGAACAACCAATGTGATGGTAAATGTGTTGATTTTTCTAATGATATGTCAGATCCGAATAGAGAAATATTTTATAACGTCAATAGAGTACTAGTTCCACTAACTCAAATGATGAATAACACATTGAATCAAGTAAAATTCTATACTTATCAAAAGAAATTTCTATTTATGGTTGACCACTCTATGTGACACTTAACTCATTCAATTAGTTGATATTTTGATCATTAAATCATAAAATAATATATTAACACCATTAAGAAGATATTCTATATCCTCCAATGCTCAAATGAAGAGAACACCATACTTGAAATATATTTCATTGAGGGGGAATTTGATCACTTTTTGAAAATGATCATGAACATGTAGTCCAAAGAGGAAATTGATTTCATAGAATTTTATGTATTCAAGAAAATATACATTATTAAATATTTCACCAAGATCTCAATTGAAAAATAGAAAGGGGGTATCTCAAACTGATGAAAAACTATAATGATTATATTATATCATATAAGTAAAACCTCATAATGATCGAATGGTATGGATTTAGAATTTTCATCAACACCAAACTTATTAGTGAATTAATGATGAATCTAAAAAATACATGGCAATTAGGGACTTTCAAATCTTGAAGATATTTTTTGATCTTAAGTTTGACATGGAGATCAGTTAATCTTAGAGGGATCATGGGGATAGAGATAAAAAATGGAAAAAAGAGATTAATTTGAGACGATAAATGGTTAAATAAAAGTGGGTAATGAAACCCCAACATCCAATTTGTTAATAATGTGGGAATAAGAATCCATGAAACTATAAAAATTTAAATTGATGATTTTTTAAATGTGAAAATAGAGTGTAATAGGGCCAATAAATAACCAATATAGATAAATAATCAATCAAATATTGGTGTTATATAAGGGTCACATAAAAAAATACTATTTTTTAGTGTTTCCACATCATGGAATAGAGGCATTGTACAAGAAAATTCTCTTATCCATGGGCTGTAGAGAAATTAATGACAATAAACTCTGCATCCTAGAATGTAATGAGAGTTATATTATATCACTAATACTAAGGATAATCCTAAAAATTTTATGATCAAATATATGTTAGTTATTCATTCAATAGTATATGTTTCATATTTTTTATTCTAGTTCTACACATTATTCCATATCTTTTATGATTCATATAATTATTTGAAAACCACCATAAAATACTGGGGTTATGCTTTATGGGAAAATAAAAAATGGAGAAATTTTTCCTTCAAAAGTATATAACTCCTCCCCATATATGGTTTTGTTCTGAACCATTCAAAATATCTTTTAATACTTATTTTAGTGTAATTATATGCTATATAGGGAATGGATTGGATTTTCATATATAAATATAACATCAACTGTCATGAGAAGTTTATCACTGAGTTATCCTCCAATTTTTTAAATATTTATGGAGCAGGATGAATCTTTATTGGAATTATTTTATCAATTTTATATATTATTTATTTATGAGAAATAATATCTAGTAAAATTATTGAGATAATATAGGTAATCATGATCGAATACATGATGATTTTTTATATTATATTGATATATTCATAGAATAGTTTCACGGTCATACTTTTAATAGAGTGGTCGAGTTATCAATTGAGTTTATAATTGGATATCTTCCCATATTCATGAATCCCTAATGAATGGAAACCATTTATATGTAAGAAAAACTGATGTATTTGTAATGGAATATAAAAAAGGCTTTTATACTCATATGTGTGTGATTTTGGGGTGCGTCAGTTGTCTTTTTTATGAAGATGGATGGGTCAATTTTCCTCTTCATTGATTATCAAGAACTGAAAAGAAAATTTGTTAAATGAAAAGTACAAACATAAAAGAATTTATGACATGTTTGATAAACTGCAAGGTATATAATACATCTAAATGTCGGACCAGTAGTCTGGATATAACCAATTAATATTGCTGAATGAAGATATTTAAATCATTGTAATTCAATCAATGTATGGACATGATTAGTTTATAGTGACGCACTTTGGACTCAATAATTCTCTTGTGATCCTCAAAAAAATAATGAATAGTATATATAAATTACCTTTCCAATTTTATTGTAGACTATATAGATAACTTATTGTAACATTCAGCATGGAATGAGTATCCTGAGGAGTATTTCAATATTGTGAGAAATACATTGTGAAAAGAAAATTTATATTCTGATTATATATTATGTGAGTTCTATGTGGAGGAAGTATCATTATAGAAGAATTATATAACTAGAAACGTTATATATATATATATAAACTTATACAAAAAATAAAAAATTGGGCAGCATTCTATTCAATCATTCATAATGGATAACCTTATTTTCCTTAGACGATCTGTGTATTGCTAATGGTTTGGGATAAACATCTCATGCATATCATACATACTATAGAAGCTAACTAGTAAGGGGTTAAGTATGTCTAGAACAATTAATATGAAAATATCATCATATAATTTAAATATAGGAACATCACTATACCATTACTCATACTACCCATAAGTGGATAACTCATTGTGGTATACATCAATGATTTAAATAGGGTTTTAGGATTTATAATGATGTCTAATGATAAAGTGATATACTATAAGACAAGATAGTTTAATTTTCTTGAGTATAACTATCTAATGCATGATCAAGAGTTTCTTATAATAATAATCACATTGAATATTGGGAAATATTATCCCTATGGGGAGAAGAGGTAAATATATAAATATCATTATAGGAATAACTATATATTCAGATATATGGAGCTTAATATTCCATAGTGAATATGGATATATGTTATTAATGACTATGACTATTCAATCCATTAACATCTTGGGAAAGAAAAAAATGTGTCTTATGCTCTAGGTACAGAAGATATTGTGAGCTTATCAATAATGATAATTAAGAGAGATATAATGATCATTAAAATGAAAATGATGGACATGAGAATAATAATTTTAAGAACATCATCATTACTTTCAGAAATGATTACTGACCATCAATTATTTAGAAGATATAGGACGCCCAAAGAGATGTTCTATACATTTTGATGAATTTGGAAACTATAAGAAATGGGAAATCCATAAAGTTGAAAATAGATAAAAAAATATCTTTTAGATTTAGGTCACAAATATATAACCACCAAATTTGTTGATAAAAAAGGTTTTGTTTGGTGATTCATGTAGATCTGCCTTCTACATCCACCCAGAGAGCAATAAGATGTATCACGACCCCTAATAGAACTATTTTTGCGACAATATAAATAAGAATATGAAAAAATAGAAATCAAATTTGCTAGAATGTCAGCTGGTGAAGGATCAAAGGAAAACATTCTGAGGGATGATGAAACAATTACCCATACACTCAAGGATGTGGGAGAACATCACTATAGATTTTTATCTTAGGTGTACCAAATTCATCCAAAGTAATTAATTTTATATGTGTTAGGGTGGATCCTCTTACAATGACTAATCACTTCATTGAAATTTTTTAAGGACTTATCACTTGATCTTCATGTATTGATATACATATGAGAAGTAGTGATACTTCATAAACCATCACAATTGATCATAAATGATCAATATCCAAGATTTTAATCCATATTTTGGAACAATATACCAAATTATACATACATTAAGTTCAACGTACTTATGAATTATCATCCCCATACTGATAGCCAATTTGTTAGGAATATCTAGAAACTAGAAGGCATCTTGAGAGTATGCTTGATGGACATCAAATGAGGATGTGGTTAGTATCATATTTTGGATGAGATTTCATACAAGAAAATAATTCACCCAGACATTGAAATTGATCCTCATAAAGTCCTTTAGGTGAAGTCATGTAGAACAAGTTTTTTATAAGATGATTTTGGTGGACATGAGTGACTCGTACTTAAAATGGATATGAAAATTGTAGAAAATGTGAAGACCATTCAACATCACATCAGGGTAGCCCAGAGTCGACACAAGAGGAATATTTAAAATCATCAATGATACCAAGATTTTGTGTTTAGAAAAAATTCCTTTTCATATGTCTATGGGATTTTGGAAGAAGAAAAATCTAAGTCCCTACTACATCATCCCCATTCATATTATATATCACTTTAGAGTCATTAGTTCTTGAATAGTATACCCACAAACCTTAAATGGGGTAAATTAAATATTACACAAATCTCACATTATAATTACATACTAAATCCCTCGTATTAACGAAACATTTACATGGTATATAGGAAAAATGTTATCTATTACGAGGAATAGTGAATGAAGATCATGGAATTTAGAGATGAACTTTTAAAAAACATAAAAATTCACCAAATCCTAGTATAATGGTGATTAAATAAGTACAATGAAGCAATATGGGAACTAGAGTTATCCATCAAGAAAATTTCATTTCCCATATTTACAAATGTATATATATTTAAATTTCACTGTTTAAATTTAATACAAAGGGTGAGAATGTAACAACCCGAATTTTTTTATAGTGATTTCCCCCTCTAATTATATAATTATGTCATGCTTAGTATTTTAGTTTTTTATGATGTGCATGCAATGAATGATACATCTAGAAAAATTTCATTATCTTCATTCAAAAATTGAATTTAGAGAATAAACTTATCTATAATAATTGAAAATATTATAATGGGTGAAAAAATTATAAAATAACAAAACATAAATATAGAAATTTTGATATTCTCAATTCACTACAATAACCAAACTCGTGAACAACACTTTTGAAATGTAATAAAATAATAAAAATAAAATTATCATCATGGAAATGAAAATAGATATAAATTCCAAATAAATTATTTGGGAATCATGAATTAATTTAATATCTCGTATTTATAGAATTTAGGGAACTGATATGACCATTTAAAATATGAAAAATATAACAGTAATTGAACTATTATAATATAACTAGTTGAATTGTAATATGACTATTTGGAATAAAAACGTTATTGTTTGAATAATATCCTCACTCATGAAATTGAAAATTAATATTCATAAATCTGACTATTATTAATAGTAACCTTTTTCTCCTATGCATAGATGAGAAGGGAATTTCCCCCCATGGACAATAGATGGACCGAGGGATAGAGGAGGAACTGTTAGACTCTATAATTGATGTTGATATATCTCGCATCATTGTACATTGGCTTCCATGCTTGTGTCTGGATATGAAGCGTTTTTTATTCTCCCTAAGGTAGATGGTTTTCTATGTTTTATTTTATGGTCCACATATATTCATTGTTTAGGGGACTTGAAGCAATTTTATAACTTATTAGGACTCCAGGGGGTTTTTATCTATGTGTAATTGGTAAAAAATGTTTGTTTTAAGAGGATTACATATATTCCCCTTATGAAAATCTGGATCACATGGAATGTTATTCCATAACATATTAAGTGTTCTCTTCCCATAAGGGAAAGATGTTATTTTGAGTGCAACACTTTTTATACTAGGAGGTATACTCTATATAGTGGGACATGGCCATGTGGCTAAGGAAATTGAAAACAATTTGGTTTCAAAAGGGGCGTGGACATGTAAAAGTGCATGGATAGAATTCTCGGTGTATATATGATGGAGAACAAGTCTAGGAACAAGGGTAAGGGGCCATGATTTTAGGAATTGGCTAATGTATAGGGGCATGGTCTATCAAACATGATCTTGGTCTCGGATATATATACATTTAAAATATTTAAAAACCATTTTAAATAAGGTATCCTACCAAGCCATGTGTGGTAAAGGACATTCCCAGGAGTCCATGTGACATTACACACCATGTGGACATTAATACACATTATAGACCTTTCATACATAGTGAGTACCATGAAAGTACGGGGACAAGGCTCAACTTCATAAGGAATTTTGTAAAACATAGGAATACATGCCATGTGCTCCATTCAAAGGCCTCTTTATCAAATATATCAATCATCAAGACTCAAGTTTAGGCCTATAAGTATCATATCCTATGTAGTTTTCCACATAGACCATTATAGTAGACCCCATATGGGTATAAGAGATGAAATATTAGGTGGTGTTAATGTGATGCTTCTTTTAGAAATGTGTAAACATGTGTTATATGGGTTTGTTCATTTGGTCCATCCTAAAAAGTGTTTAGTGCAATATCATGTACTTGGCATCAGGTATGATTCCTTCTATGGAATTGGATAGGGTATAGTGTGTTTATCCCTCCATATAACCTGTGGTTTAATCCTCCATTGTTTCTTATAATTCCTTAGGTATGAATTTTTGTGTTCATATAACTGAAATATATAGGAATTTATTACATATATTGTGTTATATTCATATTAGTGATTTATAAATCCCCCCAACTCCCGAGGTGAGATCCCAATTCTATTTATCATGATATTTAGAGTTCTAGATTGTGATTACAATATCCCATGGATTCCCTATGTAGGATCCGCTATCTAAGAATCACAATATGATATGTTTAACATAGAAATTATTTATGCCATATCCAATCAACACGACTCCTTGAATGAGCACCATCAGTTTGATATGTCTCCAATAGTGAGTTCTCATAGAGAATAATCACCTTACATCCCCAGGTTGATTGGAAGTGTGATCATACCCCCTAAAATATTTATCATAGTGGTGAGGGAGGACCCTCCACTTTCTATTATATGGTTTCATGGAACTAACAAAAAATTAATTTTTCATTTTCATTTGATGTTTAGAATTGGTAAAAAATTACGGAATAAATATGTAGATTCATCATTCAAAATTAGATAGTAGAGATAGTGAACCCATCTCTTAATCCCTTGGGATTCATGTTGAGCATATCTTATTTGATTATTTTTAATGTATTTTCTTATGTTTCTAATGTAATATGTTCATGGTGTTGAGATTTCCACTCTCTCTCAATGATTTTTGTTTAGTGACTTTACATTGCCTTCTGAGTAGGTATATATTAACATATGCATGAAATATTATTTTGCATAATTTTTCATAAAAAAACAATAGCTAGGTTCATAGTGATATAGGTGGACCATGTTTCAAGAGTGTATAGTGGTTCATGAAATTTTCCATGTATGGGGGTCGAACAAGGAGATCAATGTCAGACACTCTCAAATATTTCCCATGTTCTTGTTGTTGATATGTTGGGACACATTTTCTTATAAAGATTTTTTTTTCTTTTAAAATTATATTCCCAATTTTTTTACACTATTGTTATTTCTAGTGGTTGACAATGCATGTTATACTCCATAGATGTTTTTTCATCTTTATTTTAGAAAAAAATTATGTAGATTATTTTTTCAATTGTACAGTAACATTATTTTAATGCCTCCCATCTATAGTATATGATAACTTGGATCTTATCTCTCTCACCTGGTCCATAGGAGGTGGTCCAGGGGTTGTCACACTCAGTTCTCCACCAGCTATGATGGTTTCAGTGGGGAGGTTCATTACAAAAAAATCTGTACTTCTAGAATCTCTTATGCCAATAGAGATCATGGATCTCACCAATAAAATGAATGATAACAATTATTCATTAATTAATGACTCATACTTGAGGTAGGATGTTTTTTGTGGATTTTGTACCGAGTTTTGTATCACATTTATAATAGGATTCAATCCTTCTATAAAAATTTATTCTCGGATTGATGAATGATATTTCAGTATCACATTATCATACTCGATTTTGGAATTGATGTTATTCAATGATTTCTTTTGAAAATTCTTCTTTCTTCTTTTATAATTCTTTAATGGATTAAGTTTAATCGAAGATATAACTGAGGATTGTTCATCATATTTCGGATTGGTGGTCATATCTCCCCATTATATGTGATATCATTGTCAATATTTAATTTTTTTATAGGTTTGGAAAATACCCTATGAATAATAATAACATATAAATTAATTGGCACATTGATTCATTACCATGTTTATGGGGTTGAGATTAATGGAATGATCATTTTTTATGAAAATGATGATGTATCGTGGTCTAATTAAAAGATTGTGTTTAATATTTTTTTCATCTCATCAAGGTGGTGGGATGAGAGATACTTTGTGATGGGATTCAGGTTGCTATAATCTGATCACCATAGATAGTCAGGATTAGAGAATCCTAGATCTTTGTTTATTGTTTGATTTGGTAGTGGAATCAATAGTGCCAATGTTGCTACTGAAAAGTGACTAATTTTCTATACAGTCTTTGAAAACTCAACCACATAGTGTTTACTCTATAGGAATACACAGTGTGTTCTTACCAACTATATTGTTAGGGTTTACATATACACATTCCATGCTACATGCGTCACACACCATGTGACACGAAGCATGTGGCTTGGACAGTACCCATTTGTACACATGCAAAAGAATCGATAGACACATCGGTACAACCAGAGTACCCAGGCACAACATGGTACTCAGACATGGAAAGGTACATGGGAACTACCAAAGTAAACATTCATTGAAAAAAGTACAAGAGAATGACCTTGAGTACACAGAATCAGACATGCAAGAACATTCTGATTTACTGGATTACCTCTACATGTTGTATATCCTAAAATGACAAACTGTTTATATATTGAAATACATGTTGTGTAAGACATTGAGATATAAGAAATCTCAGGTTTAAAGAATGTGTAATCCCATTACATGTATTAAACTTCTTCTAAGGAACGTTGAGGCCCTCAATCTCTTTAGTATAGAACTGTATCAGTTGGGTGTGTTACGTTGGTCTATACCTAATAGGTTATAATGATTACTTGAATCTAGATCATAGGATGTGATCCCTTCAACGGAATTTGTCTCAAATAGATTTTTGTAATCCATTCGTGTAACTATTTTTATGATCTTATATTATTTATTTTCAATCCATAATTAGGGATCATGGAATTTTTTTGGCCAACATACTCAAGCATATAATCCCTGATATAGATTTTTATTCATGGTAAGGCGTCAGTATAATCTAGATGAACTGCGTGAGATCCCATGCCTATGTTTTCATATATTTAGTGATCTATTATGTACAACTTCATGGATTTTCCAAATGATCATGTACTCTAAAATGAGTTCCATCAATGATATCATGGATCATGGAGTGAGTTCTCTTGGACAAGCCTTACCCCAAATCCAAGTGTAGAATTTGTTGGAACCCCTTTTTGAATGAATATTTTATTTGTTGTAAAAAGTTTTCAATACTTGTCAAAATGAATAAGGGAGAACCAATGTGAATGAAAAAGCTATCATAGAGTGATTGAATTAATGATTCATAGAGAATTGATCAATTTATCATGGTATATTTTAGATGATTGATGCACTGATCCTATGTTCAATGAACTTGTGTCAAAGGGGACATAGTGTTTAAAACAATGAAGAATCATCCATTGAGGATGATTAATGTTTTATATGTGTGTTATTTGGAATTAGTAATCCTAAAAGAAAAGATGGATGATATATGAGGATGATACTTTGTATTTTTTTATCCATGCATGAGGATTATGATTTAAGGTGGCCGTGATATTTTACACATATAAGTATTTTTTTTATGCAATTCACTTAAACAATTGCTCTAGCACATGAGCTAGCCAACCAGCCTGAACCCGAGGCACATGCGGGACCACCGGGGTTTTAACCGCACACCCAAGAGGCCAGATAATGCTAGCCTGCATGTGGAAAGGACATGTGAAGGCCCTGATGAGAACACGAGCTGATTCTCATGTAGAGTTTTAGGACAAAGCTAGCAAAGGGTGGAAGTAGAGCATGACCACAGAGAAGATGGTACGGGGAAATACCATAAGGGGGAGGAGGAGAATTTTGAGCCTATATAGTAGGGGAATGATACTTAAAACACGGTGTTCCGGCATCTACATTTCGATGTGGGGAGAATGTATTTAATGACTTAATTAATCCTAACCACACATATGATTCCGTGTAACATATCGGTTGTCCGTCTTATTTGTTCCCTGCGATCTAATCTCTTATATCCACCACATATACACTGTGCATGTTTGAATGATAGTTGTTTGATTTCTCTCACGACATCTGAGTTAGTCATGTCATTCTCCACCTCATTTTCGGTTAAAACTATGCCATGATAATTCATCAGATTAGATGACTGAACCACCTTGTATAATCTTGGAGCATCCCAGGAAGATCATTTCGATGTCATGATGGTTGTTGGATTGTACTGAGACCATGAATGCAATATTCTTTTTTCATGAATGAGATATATCGACAAAGAAGGCTCAAAAAAAGAAAAACCGAGTTACTGTGGCCACATGGATTCGAGAGTAGTTTTAGAAAAATATGAATTTGATCTTTATTTCATGCATGTGATTCTATGATAGGAGATGAGGCACTCATTTGAAATGGAACCTCACTATAAGTATAGGTGTATCATTTACATGGGATTGATGTTTTTAAAAGGTGAGGATCTCTATTATTCCCAAAATATATTTTCAAGAGCATAGCATGGGAGTTTTGAATGTGGAAAAAGAATATCCCTTGACTATAAGAGGATCCTCACTGAGTCAAGAAGGGAGAGCTTCCTTCCGCACTTTCATGTGCTCTAGTTGCAAAATATAGAACACAATGGTTTGATGTTCTATGAAAAGGATAAAGATAATTCCCAGAGGCCTCCAAAAAGTGTTATGATTTCTTATATAAACCTAACAAAGAGGAAGGCTTGCTCCTTATGTGTGAAGAATAACCAAAAATGTATTATAGGTTACCAAACCATCACTGTTCTTCGTGAATGTGATCCTACAAAAAAGAAATCAGTGTAATTTCACATGTGTTGTACCCTGTGAAGAAGGATCCACGAACCATTCCGATTCATTTAAGAAATAGACTGGTGCATCCCTTGAATGCGAAAGAACAACCATGAACCCCATGGTATTCATAGATTAAAATTATATCCTATTTACGTTGAAGAACCCTACTTTTAGTAGAATATCAATTTGAAGAAGAGGGGACTAGAATGGATGAGGTCAGTGCGTATATGTATGAATCCATGTGGATGACTCAAAGAAGCATGATACTAGGTCTAGTTGTGAGAATAAAAAGACTCTTGAGGAAAGTGGTAGTTCATGAACACATGCAATCATATGTGAAAAGAAATGAAAGAAGTTTGTGTCCAATGGATTATACCCATTAGGGGTTGTATACAAGAAGAGAAGAACTGTATAGATTTTGTTTGGTTGTTTGAAAACACACCATACAACTTGCATACAAATAGGGAAAAAATATTGGCCAAGATTGTGTGTTATTGTGAATAATGAAGAAGGGATAAATCAATGTTAAGAGATTATGCATGCTTTCATGCATATGTAAAAAGGGTTCAATTTAGGTGAACACAGATTACATGCACTTGTAATAAGAGAAGAGGATGGAAAGAAGAAGAGAAGCCACATTCAAGATCTTAGGCCTATGAATAAGAGAGAAGAATCTAATATTGATGTTGCCAAGTAAAATGATCTTCAGTGTTGGAGTAATCATAAAGGTTCTTGTGATTATTTCCATGAAAAATAGAAAAGGAGTCAGTGTGTTCGATTGATTCACTAAAGAAGAAGAAAGAAGAAGAAGAAGAAGAAGTGTGCATTCCTTAGGTTCACTAAAGAAGAAGATTGAATATAATAGAGAATAAATTTGGGACGTAGATTCATGTAGTGCATCATACTAGAGAGAGAAAAATACTTTTATTCATATCTATTGAAGATATCATCAAGTCGATAAAAAAATTGAGATTTCATGAAGGCAGTGATCCAGGGGGAGTCAATGGATGTGATCTTTGAGAATCTTTGAGCTATCCCAGAGCATTGGTGAAGGTAGTATGCTTAGGACAGAGTGATTATGAATGAACTATTATAATCTATAGCTATTGAAAATTAATGGAATTTGGTACGACCAACAACCTATCATCATATTCTCCTTAGAAATATCCCATAGTAGAACCAAGTTTTTTCCCTACTGTATATGAATGTTTTAATTACTACACATATCCATCATATGGTTTTAAATAATCTCTTTCCAACGTTGGAACAATACCCAACAATGTATAGAAACATTTGACACCATGATTCAACCCCTCCCCTCAGGCTAGTCTAGGGTCCTTCAGAATCATCTTCCTTGAAATATAGATGATGCCTCTATAGGTCATGGAGTCTATCATGAGTTTTTTGGATGTTTTATTTCTATGTTATGGGTTTTGTTTTCTATATATTGATTATGTTGATATGAATACTCACTTGATTCATTATGGTTAATGATTTCAATGTGTCCTAATGGGTATTAATATAAACACCTATGTAGAGGCTATAAATATACATGTCTAGTCCTTTGTAAATGATAGACCTTTTGATGGAGTCTTGGAAGGACAAGTGTGGGAGGATCATTATTGATCTATTTATTCAGTGTTTTATAATAAGTGTTTCATTTGACAACAGTTCCCTCCTAAATAGATGGTATGACTCTTTTTTCTATTAGTTTCGTGTTATATTTGGCCATTTATTCATTCCATTTCTTTTTTTTTATAATATAATATAAGATATATTTGTACACATTCATTTAGTATTAGTTTTATTATATATTTCATCAATGTATGTGTATTTGGAGTTGGGAGTTTTTTATAAAATCAACCAAGGTTATTGTCCCCCATGCGAGTAATATGCCTAGTCAACTTTGGTATCTCTCCCTTGACCAATTGATGGTTGAAATAGGGTTTCATATCCGGACTATTGTTGCATAGGATGGTTTGGATGGGTCAGTTTTTGAAAAAGTGGTATCAGATTAGGACTTCTTAATATTGAAGTGTAATGACATTCTTTAAATGAGGGTAGGTTTGTTAAATACATAAATAATGTCAAGGTGTTTTGAATTTGATTATCAACCCACAAAATCCATTTTTATAGTAGTTTCCAATACATCAACTCATCGGGACTATGATAACCTATTTTTGGGCATGTAACATATAGTTTCTGGTTGTAGGTAGAATATATGTACATGCATTATATAGGAATGTGTTGTGGTTTCCATGTCCCTCTTGAGTTATATTACCAAATATTCTCTTTGACTATGGTATGAATAAGTTTTCTCATGATCTCTATGCAATGAAAATCATATAGTTTTAAACATCTTGATCCGGATGACGATCCTGCAATTGAAAATATTTTAATGTTGTGACTTGCATATGAGGAGGATCCTTCAGGTATATTGCTAGTTCTCCCACAATCCTTTTAAAACACAGGTTTCATAGGTAGTACCATTTAAGGATATGAACATGATGAGAAAAAATCCAAGTGTTTTACTGGATGTTTCCCCATTGGTTTCAAGGTGATTTGGACCCCTACAAAGTTAAATACCATTTAGAGGAGGTTACATTATTTTTAAACCTTTTGAGGACACCTATTGAAAAATTGTGGTCCTAATGGTGATACTTCTTCATGATACACAAAAATATGGTGGATTATAGTGGTTTAGATATATAGTTACATAGATCAAACTTGGATAGAGTTTTAGTGACACTTAAAATAGGATTTTAATCTAGCTACGTTGCAACCAGTGCACATCCTGAGGCTCTTGATGCTTTAGTAGTGAAATGTGACCTTGGAAGATTAATAGTCAAGGTTCCCCAACCACTCATTATATTAAATGTATATAGTTTGTGATTTGTTCTTCCATTAATATACCTTCCATGATTGAATACATTGATATATCAGGGATGGTGTTATATATATTTGCATTCAAATGAATGATAGGGTAATTGAGATGAATTTAATTATTAAGATATTTCCAGATGACTAGAAATTAATTTTTGGTGTTAACAGTTGTTATTTAGGAGATAATATTTTAGAAGTATGTAACTAATTCCAGAAAAAATGATTTCATCATGAAATGTTATTTATTAGATGGTTTCGGTACATAGTTTATACAATTTAGTTCCATCATTATGGTTTTTGTTTGGAGATGGATATGAAGAGCTTATTTTATTACAGTTCGTAAATATCACATGGGATTACCCAAAACTACTTAGATATAATATAGATACAATCGATGGAATGACCATGTAGATATAGTGGGAGGATTAGTTGTTCCGCATGGTGGTAGATGGGACAAAGTAATAGGGAGAGTAGAGGTAGGTGGTAGATGGATTGACTTCTTTCCACCACTATAATAAGGAAATCCATTCAATGCATAGGGAGATGGTGGGAAGTATTGAGAATAGATGCAGGTAGTGGTGACCTCTAACCTAGAGGATCTATGGTTTATTTTATATATGATCTAGGTATTCTCTATTATAGGTCTAGAAATATTAGAAATTTGTGTGAGCCACTCTTTTCTTTAAAATAATATTATTCAAGGAATAGAGATTCTAGATAATCCTTTTCTCATTCCATATACATTAAGACTCCTACTAGTGTGAATTCAGTGATAAAAAACTTTTTCTAGTAGTTGGATGTATCTCATGGAGGAGAGCGCTTCGTGTGGGATCACATTGTATTGGTGAAGAGGTTGTATGCAATCATCTTGGGAAAAGAATTTATTTCCATAGTTCATTCCCATATTGACTATTTTCAGTGGGAGATGTGGAGTTTATGGAGGGATGGGATAATTTTTCATTTATAGGTGAGAAGAAAAATCATAAAAATAAATAGGGGATCATACATAGGATAATACAGTAGATTACACACTAGTTTTCTAGTAATAATCTTAGATATAGGGATGTAATGGGTTATAATTTTCATACATTATAGGTGGATTTTGAGTGTGAAATTTCTGTGTACATGTTAGGATTAAATCCCAACCAAGTAATAATATTCTGTATATAAATTCACACAATTACATCCCCTATATCAACACAATAATATTAGAATTATCTTGAAGAGATTTAAGAGATGAAGGAGTAGTTGGAGGACTATTAGAGGACGGGTTTTTTCAAACCTATTATGTCACCCAAGGTAGCACCAATGTTTCCCACCAAGAACAGTGATGGTAGATTGAGGTTGTGTGTGAATTATCATTTCCAAAACCAATAGATTATGAATAATAAGTATCAAAAACCATGTATCAATAAAACTATTGACTGTTCTATTGGGGAAAGATGGTTCTTGAAGATTGACCTTAGATAAGGATATCTCAAGCTCCATATTCAGAATGGGGATATGTTGAAGATGACATTCAGATGCAATATAGTTATTATAATTACCTGGTAAACACATTCAGGGAGATTAAATCCCTTTCTATGGTCTTGGGGCTCATAGAAAAATTAAATTTATCCATGGGGCTGTTTTAAGTGGTTGTTATCAATGATATCCAAGTATATATGATGTTTTAGGAGGAGAATGAGAGAAAATTGTGAATGAATCTAGACATACTATTATAGATTTAACATTAAATAAACCTCATTATGTGCTATTTCAATATTTGGGAGTTCCACTTTTCGGAAACTTCCAATTTGATGACGGTGTAATAGTGGACCTATCCATGGTTGAGGTAGTTTTATCTTGGGATCCAACCAAGAGTATGACATAGGTAAAGAACATACTTAGGTTTGCCGAATATTATCATAAATTTATTCCAAATTTCTAAAAAATATCAACACACTAGAAGTCATTATCCTAGATGGGAATCCTCTCATTTTAAAGGAGAGGTGAGCAAATGATTTTTAGAAGTTTCATTAGAGGTTGATGAGCACCCCCATCATAAGGATTCTATAAGAGGTTGTTGAGTATGTGGTGTTATGTGATGCCTTCAGAATAAGGCATGTTTTTTTCTAGATGTAGAGGCATGAATTCTTATATATGGGTCATAATAGTTAAGACTCCATGATCATATCCTTGAAAACCATGATCTATAATTGGCATTACTAGTCTTGGACCTAAATATGTCGTGACACTAAATTATTTGTTAGTGGTTTAACATTCATTGGGAGTAAAATATCATGAAGTATATCTTCTCAGAGAAGGATCAAGAATTGATATATAGGTGATGGTTATAGTTACACTAGAATTATGAATTCAATATTTTCTATAATATTGTGAAGGGTAACTTAGTGGAGGATTCACTCATTAGAATATATAATTAGTTGTTTTTGATTCTGGTATCATAACATTTTTCCACTGTGTAGATATTCTTAATAGATTAGGATGGTGAATCAGACCTATAGTAGATGTTTTTTTATCACACTTCATCTATAGTTAGTTAGGGTGGATCATCTTGTGGATACCCACTATGATTCCCTACATGTTCATATATCCACTGGAAGTTCTCCTGGTGGATTTTTTGACTGTGGGGAGTATGTAATCTAATTCAATAGGTGGAAAATGGCACCAGAAATATTTTGATAGGTAATATTTTAAGGGAGTTTCATTCATCTCCCTTGGTGGGGCATCTCGGTGTGTAAAATATGTATAATTTCCTTTAGATTAAGTACATGTGTCTATAAATAAATAATTTTATAGTTGAGTTTGTATCTTTATGCCTCAATTAATTGAAGGTGATGTTTGAGCCCTATGTTTTGAAAGTATTTTATCATCCATGGAGATTCCAAAGTGGTTAAGGGATAGTACATCTATGGAATTCATGATTTTTTTACCAGGATAACCTATATGACATGGTTCCATCTATATGATAGTACATTGACTCACTAAGTCGATCCACATTCTATATATCCAATATCATAGTAAATTCGATATTTTGGGACACCATTATGTGTAGAAGATAGCCTGTCATCATAGATTTTCCTCAATGGTCATTTTATATCACGATTATCACATCTAATCACCGTTATGGGGATAATCTCAGGAGGAATTTTGGACACAATTTAATTTTAGTGTGGTATTTAACTTTCGGAATGATGGATACGTTGATTAGACCATTTAGGTTTTGGAGGACATGTTGTATCTGTACATTTGGTAAATTTCCTATATCTTAGAGGAACATCTACCATTGGTGTATTTTTCATAAAAAACAATTATCCCACCATCGGTATGGAACCATTATAGGCATTTTTGAGACACCCTATATGTCACCACTATATTAGACAAATACAGGGTTTCATCCCTTATGGGAAAATAGTTAGAGCATTTGAGGAACAAGAAGTTCCAGATCGTCCCATAGCCTGTGAGGACTACCTATATCTTTCATAATACTTATGATGTAAAATTACAATGGAATTTGGACTTTGAGTATAGATAACATGTTTTTATAAAGGTCACAGATCAATGTGGACTGCGAATTGTTCTATAGGGAGTCATGTTAGCATTGATATTCATTAGACCATTTCATATACTATGTAGGGTTGGTGAGGTGGAATACCTACTGACTCTACTAATGTAGTTAGAACAGGTACATAATGACATCTATGTGTGGTAGCAATGGAGAAATTTGGATGAACCACCACATGTTATCTAAAGGGGTGAGTAACACATTGAGGATGGACCAACCTATGTATTGTACCTAGAAGAGATCAATGATCATTAGTAAAATATTGTCCTTGGGTGAGTGATTCCCTTGGTACGTGTCTGGTGGTAGCATGGGATTTGTTGAGAGAGAAATTTGGTGTAGGGGAATCTAATGTGATTGTAATACACTAATATATTTTAGTAGGATTTTTTCTTTTTAACAGGACAATACCTGAGTCGGGGAAAATTTAATGAATCTTTTTTTCGTCGTAAATGTTTGTAAAATATGAAATTATTTTTTCAGTGTTAGGAGCTGATACAATATCGGATTCTGAGACCCAAAGAGGATTTTTATAGAAATAATATACATATATTTATAATATCACATCACAAGAATGTTTTTTTAAGTTATGTAATAACTCATAAATAGATTCTATGAAAGAAATACCAAGACCATCGTTGAGTCTGGTATGCAGGTTTCACAATAGGCATGACATAATATTTTTTTAGTATCAGGTGTTTCAATAAAAAGTGATTGTGGGGAGATTAGTAAATTTATTAATTAATTTATTTACTTATTTCTCTATCACTAACCTACTCCTATTTAATCATGGTTATGGGAAATCCAAGTGTAATAAAATTAACTATAGGTATTTGATTTGAGTAATGGGGGAGTTCATTGTGGCAGTGACTTATCATGGTATAATGGATTTGTAATATTGGGATAGTCTATTCCAATTATGTTCGTGGATCCTTCCACCTAAAATGAATGATGAACATTATTCATTTGTAATTAGACCAAACTCGATGTGTGATGTTGTATTTTTCATTATATACATGTTTGTTTGTCCCATTTCAAAACTGAGTCCATCATTCTAAAAATATTTATCTGTAGAATAATGGTTAATTTACAGTTATCACGTAATCTTCCTAGAATTATTAATTTACATTATTATAAAATTCTTTATTTAAATTACACTTCATTAATTAGTTTTACATCAATGTATTGAGGTAAATGGCCATAGATTCCTCATGTTTATGTTTTTTTATTTTAAATTCACATTCTATGTACCATCACTATTAATATTTTATTTCCAAAGTGGATTGAAAAATACATAGTAAATGTACCTTAGGTAATCATTCATTTTATTATTATATTTTTACTATGTGTTTAGGTTCTAGATCGATGTAATGATCTCTATGTTTAATGAAAATGATGGACCCCGTTTGGATCAGGAGTTTTATTGTCACTATTTGGGCATCTCAGCATGGCAGTGTGATACGAGATCTTTCACGATGGAATTCGGGATGACAGAATCTATTCATTAGGTATGGACATGATTGGACTATCCAAGATAGATGTTTACCAGTGGCTGTAGTTGTGAATTTAATTATTGTGGTTGAATGGATGTGTGTTGTAGAAAAGTCAAGCATTTCAGTGAAAATCATGACTACATAGTGTGTATTCCAGAAGAAAACATGTAGTGTGGTCCACTCCTATTGCTCTATGGTGAACATATAGAGAAGAATATCACACATTGTGTGACAAATGTTAGATGTTGTATGACTATAATTAGGTGGAACTACATGAAAACTTAGTGTATATGGGAACATATATGGAATAACCTGTGGGAATGGCCATAGTAAATAGGAAAATCATGGTAGTCAGGTATGGCCTGGCAGATGGGTAGGACCAGAGTACATGGAAATGACCCAAAGTACACAAGACTAATTACATGGACATGAACTAAGTCTACAAAATATTTTTATTTTCATGAAAATATTTCAGATATATTTAGTAATTGTTTCATTTCCAGAAGCTAAAATATCATGAGATTCTGAGACCCAGTAAACCCGGAATTTATATTATAAACATATTAAATATATTAATATCATATGCATATAGTTTTACAGGATTTATTCAATAACTCTCAAATGGGGACTTTAAATAAAATATGATACTTCCATTGATTTTGTGACATAGGTTTTACCCTAGATGTGAAATAATATGTTTTTAGTTCTAGGATTTTTTGTATTGTGTTTTCATGGGTGTAAATGATAAAATAAATAAAATAACTTATTTTATTATTTTTATCATGGAGGCCTAAAAAACTCTTCTATAAATATTTTTTTATGAATATCCCTAGGATTAACTATGTAACCCTGTATATTGAGAGATTTTATTAGACGAGATCATGGTGAACAAAGTTAAATCTGGGAACACTAATGATAAATGAATTTCTGGTTCTCACCGACATTGATAATGAAAATCCCTTCATTTTAAATGACTAATCAAACCAAAGGTAACATGATGTTTTTGTGAGTTATTTTATCATTTCCTATCTCAAGATGATTTTGAATAAATTCATACAATATTTTTTTCTCACATCGATGGTTCTTATAGGATTAAGACTATTTCTTCATAGGATTTAGGGAAATTAATTTTTTTATTACTCTTCATTCATCATTCTAATGGTAATTAATTTATGACATAACCAAAATGGTCAACATCCATTACCTATTTTTTTTATTCTTCTCTTAATGGTTTCATCACATGATTTATCACGAGTACTTCAATGGTTGTGGATTTTAGGAAATACCCAATATTCAATAATTACAAGACCATTATTTGGTGCAATTGGTAAATATTGTGGGATTGGTTCATGATTGAGGGTGTGATGTTGGAATTATGATGGTGATGGATGATCAGAGTTAAATAGACATCTTATCGATGTTTTCACGATTTTCATTTTAATGTGTAACTTCATTGAAGTGCTGCAGTTTTGACTCATGATCATATTTTATGGAAGGATTATAAAAAGAACCAACTCTAAGGATAGTCGAACTAATATCTGAAATATATGATCATGATTTACATAATTGGTGGTGATATCATAAGATGAGTATATGAACCATGAGATTATGGGAAATCCCACATCACACATTATGTTTCCATATAACAGAAGCCACATGGGGTCCTTGGTTTTGGTTTTAGTGTTTCATATAAAATTAAATATCACACATTATGTAATGTATATTACACAACATGTGACCCTATACTGCTAGCTCAGAAATGTATTTCATAGGATACACATGCATAGACACAGACAAGAACATTGGCATTGATAGAGTTCATGGACACAGATCTGTTCTCAGAAAGGGACAGGTGCATTGTAATGTAAATAGTAAATAGGAAATTCCATGTGTGGATGGGAATATGAAGAGAAACAAAATCAAAGACGTATAAAGGTTTTAGATTTTAGGTACACATGATGTACTCAGTATACAGAACATGTACTTCCTATTATATGGATTGAGACCTTTGTTTTCATTGTATAAACCACGTCCAATTGAGTGTTATCCCTTGGTCCATATCGATGATTTTATAATGTTTCATTACATCCTTAGAATTGGATCTTGATCCCCTATTTGGGTTCTATTTCAGATAACGTTTTTGGAATCCCTCTATGAGCCCAAGGGTGGAATCTTATATAATATCATTAATAGGTTGGATTCCGGGTATCGACATGACCATCAATCAATTGGTATTGATCTCTTATCTCGTAACTTGATTCTATATGGTTGTCTGTATCACCCAGTGGTATTATGTGTGGTCCCCTCCCTCTTTTGAATGATTATTGGAGATCATGTGAATACATATTTCAAGGACCAAATGAGCACAACCTTTCAGATGAATTCCATTAGTCCCAACATGACTTGAGGAATGAGACCACACATATGATCATTACCTTGAATAGTCATACAGATTATTGTGGTGGGATGTATTTGTTATGAACTATCGAGATAGGTTATCTAAAATGAGTATACATGGGTATATTTTTAGTTATCATTCTGTATCATATCTTGATTGACATAAATTTTGATGTGATGAAAAATATTAATGCTTTATGTTTAGTGATTTTGTGGTTCTCGATTGGGTATTCTTATAGTAAAATGATTATAATATCTTCCCACATGTTTCATTGTATAATATAGATAATATAATATTTGATGATTTTCCTTAGAGGAAATGGAATTGGAATATCATTATTTTGTCTAGATAGATCGAGAATCTTTCCAGTGTTTCATTTCACACAATTCCCCTCCTTCAAAGATGGTATGAATCTTTTTTTGAAGGAATTAATTTATCAACTTTATCACTTTATATAATTTTATCAAACTCTAGTTGTGTTATTTAGAAGTTTGTATGCATTAGTATCAGTTGTGTTGTATAAATTTCGGTAGCGAATGGTCATGGAGATGTTTGTGTGTGTGATAGTTTTTACATTAATTCCTCCCATTTTGTTACATGCTTTCATGGGTATTAGTCACCAGCCCCTACCCTATTAGATGTGGGACTGGGTTGGTGAAACTGGATTGACCACTATATTTTGGGCCTGGTGGGTTGGGTTGTTACATAGTGGTATTAGATTAAATTTCCACCATAAGACCAGAGTTGTATTTTTTCATGATGTTATATTGATTTAGTTTTTATTCCAACATTGTTAATGTGTTCTAAGATTGGATTTCAAGATAGGGACTCCAATTTTGGTGCAGAGGCTGAATTATCTATACACTAATTCTCTAATATCATATTTGATGACATGGTACATATTGGAACTGGTTTTAGAGAAACAATTATAACATATCATATAAAATTCTGTTTTTATTTTCTTGTCTTTCTTGATTCAGCATACTAGATATGATCATTGACCATGGTGCATCTAGTTTATTTTAGGATTCCCCCATAAAGACAACCAAATAAAATTTCACAATGTGATCATGAGGATGAATTGTTGAATTATGAGGCTTTAGTACAAGGTCATATATAGGAGATGATTCCTATGGGTAGGTTTCTAGTTATTTTATCATTTACGGGATGAAGATTATTCTATATGTAATATGTGATGATTTCTATAGAGTAATTTTAGTCCTTCAGTTTCATATGAAAGGAACTACTATGTTCTAGAGTGATCCTTACCCCTAGAAAAATTATTACTTTTTTAGAGTTTTACCTTTGTTTCCCTCCTTGTGAGGACATGCATATACCTGATGGTGGCCTATGTAGTGAGTCTTCTTCAGGTCCCTAATAGGTGGTTGTGTAGTATGGTGAATTGGTCGCATTATGAGACAACTCTCTCTTAGTCAAATTTTGACAATCTCTTCATAGAAAATATCTATTCCCCCCATTATGATCAGTTCACTTTCAACAGATTACACATATGCAATATGGTTCTGTTATATAGTAAATTTTTTTACATTGTTTACTAACCCATCACGATACCCTCTAAATATGTTTAGATATCATTTTTTCTATGAAAAAATCATTAATACATGCCTACACTAGGATATCAAGGCCTTCGTGATATCTCTTTTCATTCTCACCTATGTTGGAGTGCTTGAGTTGTTTTTATTAGTAGAGATATTTCTAAAAAGGATGACCCTAAAAGCGGGTTCTAGTTGTGGGAAAAGAAGAGTTGACATCTCAACAACTAGTATTCGATGGTACTTCTATGGTAATAGGTGAGAAAAATACTTTAGGATACAATCATGGAATATAGTATTGGTCATTCAAGGATTACAGAATAAGAGATGTAATCCTTTTGAGGGGTGATTTTTTCTTTTTATGGTCAGAGAAGTCTAGCTTGGTATTTTCTGAAATGTCGTATAGCTAATAAGAATATTGTTGATAGAACAACCTAATAGAGAAAGAGGTATAATTAGGGAGGTCTTTAGGGTGGTAAATATAACATAGGAGTGGGTAGAGAAGTTAGATGTGTCATGAAATTTTACCTATTACACCACCAACCCTAGGTAATCCATGCCTAGGTCATGGAGCTTATGGTCAGGGAAAAGAATAGAAATAGTTGGTGGAGACCTATGACCCTGAGAAAACTAAGATGATTAGTGGTATGATATGTTTCTTATCTACTTTATCTATAGTACTTGTATACACATGTGACATACACACATTTCATTCCCCGTCTTTGTTATAAGAAAAATAAATTATGGTATAGCCATTGACACAAAGCTCACCATTGGAGACTCATATTTGAGGTGACATAATGTCCAAAAACATGTACCAATAGTGTGACCTGACTCTTGGAAGAGTTAATGTTTTATGGTATCTCCTTATTGTAGCGATGAGGCCTTAATATTTCTTATTAGGTATGGAATATCTGTCAATAGTACATACCAATATTGACAGTTTTAGGAGGATGATGTGGTGTATCTGTGATGATTGGATGAGATTTTCCATCATGGGTGAGAAGGACACCAATGAAGATAAGTATGGGATCATACATTGTATGATACATCCAAATACACACTAGTTTTCTAGTATGGATAATGGATTAGTGGATTTTGTGGGCTTACAGTTTCTTGAAGTGGTGGCTGAGTATGAGGAATACATTCCTACAAAAATCTAGGATTACCCACTTACCAACCCATGAGTGATAGAATTATACATATACTTTCACCTAGATAAGGAACTGATATCTTCTATAGCATATCATATCACTCCCAGTGATATTTTTGAGATGAATTTGTTGTTTGATTACACTCATGGAAATGGTTTTGTTAGATGTAGTGTGTCACCCTATGAATCCCAATTGTTTTTCTCCAAGAAGAAATATATAATATTGATGTTTTGTGTTTATTACATTCACTTAGGATCAAAGATATATTCGACCAGTTAAGAGTGGAATGATGGTTCTGGATGATAGACCTTAGATCAAGTTATCACCAGTTTTGAGTTTGATACATTTATTTAGTGAAGATGAAATTTAGATTTTGATATGGTCATTATGATTAATTAGTGATTCATTTAGTCTTGGAAAACTCTCCAGTAGTGTTCATGGGACTAATGAATCAGATCCTCCAAATTTTCTAACACCATTTTATAATAGTCTTCACCGATGATATCAAAGGTTACTCTATTTCTATGGATGATATTTTGAGACACTTGATTATAGTCCTAGACATAATTTGAGAGAACCCCCATTATAGTAATCTCATGAAGTTTAAAATATGTATTTAGGTCATCCACGTCTTGCAAATTTCTCCTCATTAATGGGTGTATAAGTGGACACAGTGATGGTTGACATAGTGATAGCTTAGGAAACACTCAATAACGTGATAGTTTTCCAGATATATATTGTGTTGAAAGATTATTACATGTGATAATTTGTCTATTTATTCATTATATTATCACATTTGACTATTTTTACCAAGAATGGTCATCCCTTCATTTGGATAGGGATGTGTCAGTAATCTTTCATGGACATGTAGAAGAGAGTGATGGGAATCCCTATATTGAGATTTCAAGATGAAGGTGTTGAGTATATAGTGTTAAATGATGACTCAAAGAATATACAAGGTTCATATTTTATGTATATATGATTAGTTATTTCATATGGGTATTGGTTGTCGACCACACACAAGAATAATTACATGAACCATGATCTGGAGTTTGAATCAGTCATATTCTCCATAAAGATGTGGTGACACTACCTTATGGGTGATCAATTTATTATATAATATGACCAAAGGTATCATAAGAATATTTTCTTTTAGAGAAATCGTTACATGAGAAAGAGGAGAATGATATATTTCCTCTAGTATTATGAATTTTAGACAGTCGGTACTCTTTATAAGTGGAATTTAATGGATGATTCTCTCAGTAGGATATCTTTATCATGGTTACTGAATGAGGATTCCAAACTATTATCCTTGTTGGAGTTTTCAATAGTGGATGAGAATGTTTAATATTATCTAATGTCAATGACTGTTACACCATATTATCTTAAGTGTGTTATGAAGGGTGAACCTGGAGATATCAATTTTGAAACTAGGAATTCTCATATATCCACTAGAAATTCTCCTGATATATTTTAGGAAGATGTGGATCTTATTTTTCTTTTAATTGGATAGTAAATGGAACTAATGTGATTTTGTGAGGAGGTGTTGTGGTATTTTCAAACATCTCCTTTTGTGCTATATCCATCTGTGTAAATCGTGTAATGGGAGATATGGTGTCAGTTTTAGGGCATAGAAATTAAACCATTTGTTGTAATGTTTATTTCTAGATTCCTTACTTATCCCAATGTGAATGTTGAGAACTAGGTTCTAGATTTTTTTATCATCCTCTTGAGGTGGAACAATTGAATTGAGATGTTATATCATTGGAAATTGTGTTGTTTTTTAAGGAAATATAGTGGAAATGAGTCTATCTTGATGATAATAGATCAACTCACCAAGTCAACCCATTTAGTAGTTATCATTGAAAAGGGTTAAAAGTATTTCTTCAGACACATTTGAGTGGAAGAGATAGTGTGGCTCCATATAGTTCCCTTTATGGTTTTTTTACAATGTGATGCTCTATTAAAATCACAATTATAGAGTGGATTGTCATATTCCTTTTTAACTCCTTATATTTTAAGAATTGTGTACCACCACTAGAATGAGATCTTGATTGAATAGATAATTCAGGATTTTTAATTACATGATTTGGTCTTGCATGATGTACATTGGGAGTTCTTAGGGGGATCATCTACCCTTAGGGGAGTTTTTATATAACTACTGCTAAAATTCCACCATCAACATGAAACCATTTTGTTATTTTTAGAGATAAACCTATAGTTTACCACTGTATTGGAAAAAATAAGGTGAGACAACTCTTATGGGCCTGGATTTTGTTTTCGAATTATGGTATAGATTGTCAATATCATCCAAGAGTATATGAGGACTGGACAGATCCATCATAATTCTTATGTGAGCTGACGATGGAGGCATTTAGGTTTTTATTAGGGAGACCATGTGTTATTGAAGGTCTCATATTGAAATGGATTTTAGAGATTTATATGAGGTATAAATATATCTCCACGATTCATTTTCATCTTCAAGAAACTGCACAGGGTCAATAAGGTGGTGTGTCCCTTCGCCCGACCACTGCATTTAGAATGGGTACATGACATCTTCAATGTGATGCAGTTGGGGAGGTATCTTCATTACTATTTCCAATAAAAATGTTTCACAAAGTGTTTTCCAATTATTGATTTTTTGGATTTAATGTTTCACAATCATTCGGTTTAAGATAACCATATTGTTATGAATCTGGTTTTAATCCAGGTAGATGATTATTCTGAAACTTTTCATTATCGAAGGATAGATGAGTTGTTTTTAGGTTGTGAACAGGCCCATAAGAGGGGATTCCTATGTATCCTTGTGAAGGGAATCAAAACCCATGTAATTTAGTTCTATTTAATGGGACACATAGAACCTTTTATGTTCACATAATAAGAACCAGACCATGTAATTTAACATCATGTGACAAGGATGTCTAAGAGAAATGTTCCCAGTCAAGGGATAGTGTGGTATTTACAAAAAATATACCCTTTCTCCCTAGAGGGTGTGTGGCCATATAGGGTTGATATAACCCAATTGGGAGAGTTTCCGAGATATAATTATGGTGATTTAGAGGTTTTGTATTTGAACATGAATGATTCCTCCTATGTATCACATTTAGACAGGAATCAAATCCATGAAGTTCAATTTGGTTGAGCACCTTCTCCTACTAAGGCCCTATGATCATTGTCTGATAGGGGATATGGACCTTTGATATGGATACATAACTTTGAGGAACAAAACCTATGGATTCCTTTTGAAAGAAAGTGAGAGGAATATCTAAAAAAGGATTATCAATCAATATATGTTTTTGATCATGTGGATTCTTTGATTGTCCCAAATATCTAATACCATGAGAGTCATGATCGGTGTGAGAAACAAGAGGATGAAAATATAGAATAGTACAAAATATTATTCTTCCACTAGTGGACGAGGTATGGGCTATGGGAGAGGGAAAGATCCTTGATGTGCATGTCTTATATCTTGTTTACATAAACAAGGTCATCACTTATGTACAAAAATAGATTAAGCCCCAAATAAACGGTAGGTGATTAATCAGTGTAGGATTTTATTATCCCAACATTACCTTACTCCCATTCTGATTGATATAAGAGGGGAAACGAGAGGGATAAAAAATGAAAAATATCACGACCCAAAATGGGGAACTCAATGCCACTATACCTAAGGATGGGATATCATTACCACATGAATGTATGATTTAATATATTCCAAGGATCATCCTTATTAATCATGTTACCAATAGTACCTCACATTCCATGGGAATATAAGACCAAGAGGGTACACTGATGTGACCTATGATCTAATCAAACATATTTGGAGGATTTAGGAGAGTTCCTAGCTTGACCCCTCTTATACAATGATGATGAAGGAAGAGGTTCCCTACACATAGTGTTATGAAAAATGGGTTCCTAATGGTATGCTTGGGTATGAGATGGATGATTGAGTAGAAGGTGGCCCACACAAGTGAGGATCAGGCGATCTGAAGGTTTATCATCTAGGTGAGGCCTGGGTATGATGATGGTTTCTTTCATAGGTGATGCCTACTCAAGCAAAAGTGGTCTTGAATAGGATATACCTGGGTGATCTTAATAAAACATTGGTAAATACAACAATTAGGTGTCAAAACATTAAATTGGCCTTGATCTAGTCTCCTAGTGTCTCCTCAGGTGCTTGTGTATGACTGGAACTTGTGTCCTAGGCTAGAGAAGGGGACTTATCCCTAGTATTAATGAATTGGGGGAGGTTTCATATATAGGTGTTCTATTTTAAAAATACTATGGGAACTTTAATACTTGTACCATCAATTCCCCCTTAATATGCTCTTATATTGAGGATTGGAAATCTACAAGAAAGGTTTTGCTGGCATGGGAAAGGACTAGGGTGATATGTGAATCAAATCTTCATTGGGTATTCAAATTATTTAAACTAGGGGGTCCAAGGGTCCTATTTATTTGAAATCTGGAGACCCTGTGTGAAGAAAGATTCTCACACTAGTGTGAGGCATTGGTCACTACGCAGGTGTAGTATGCTTTATTTTCCTTGGCTCACCTTCCTAGGGACTTTGTGATAGCTCTAAAAAGAATTTTGTACCTGTGTAGTGTTACCTCCATGATGGTTGTTCCTACGCGATGATGCTACTTTAGGCCTTGCATAATATTACTTGGACAAGACTACGATCCTTGATATTCCTCACATATATTTTTCATTAGTAATTTTCTATTGAAAATTATCATTCTCATTTTATAAAATTATGGAAAAACCCCCATATTGGAATCAATTAGAATAAGAGAGTTTGATACTAAGGTAGAGAAAACATTATGCTAACAGTCCCTTCATTCAATGGCCTCCACATGATTAAATATCATTACTATTAGGCTATACAAGGACTATGAATTTATCTTCACACAATGGGAATGTGGAATGGAAATCCATGAAGATGTATTGGGCTAGTGGATCATGGATTTGGGTCATGCAGGTCAATTTTGAAATTATACCACAATTTCTATAAAGAGTGTGGGTTTCCTAAGGGGTTCTCCATATCTCATTTTCACTATTTTTTTCATTGTTAAAATAATCTCACCATGTTAGCCTCTCTATTATAATAGCTCTGTGAAAACCTGGTATGACATTATCTTCAGAATTCATGCACCTGAGAAAGTGACTTGTATGAGCTCACCTAATTGAGTGACCTACATGAGGTCACTTGGGTGATTTACCTATATGAGGATCCTTGGAAGACAAGATTGGGTGAGGTCACATCGGTGAGTGACCTGTGTGAGGCCAATACTCTTCCAAATTTATGAATTTCTAAATTACTAGAAACTATGATTTATATATAATGGAAATAATGATACATAATTTCAAATTTCAAATGAAAACCAAAAAGGATTTTAGTTTCTAATGAACAAGATAGTAATCATATCAAGGAGATGGTTAATGTCATTTGGCCAGATTACTATGATTCATGTGACACCACCATCTCAAACTTAGTGAATCACACGAATAGGTATCATTATGAGTATCCCATGATTAACTAAATTCTAATATTTTCAATTATATTTTGTAGGATGTCCTACTCCTAATGATGTAAAATTATCTCATAATCTCTTGGTTCTTGAATACAAAAACATTTCCATTTCCAACAGCTTAATCAATGGTATGATAATCAATGAGGGAACATCACCCACAACCTACATCATGCATCATAGCAATTTTTATCCATACAGAAATCCTCAAACCCCCATGATAAATTCCCACTATTACTCATCTATATTTTGTGATTCCATTATAGAATAGTTGAAGGGACAGAGTGAGGGCTAGTACCTTTTCCCAAGAGGGTGTGTCAGACTCGATTGGATGTGTACATAATGGGTGTGCTAGACTTGTTCTGATTTTTCAACTAAGCAGAACGAAGTAGTAATTATGGGGGTTATTTACTTGAACAAGACATATGTAAATAAAAATCCCAACATTATTCATGAACTATTATATTGATAGATCTCAAATACCAATACAATCCATTTGATGCAAGGTGAAGTTAGAATATCTTAATGGAGTTTCTATAAGTTATGTGGAGATCCTATCCATAGAGAAATTCATAATGATTTTATCCAGCCAAATCCACCTAGAATGATGATGAATGGTTCCCCATTTTGTCTCAATAGCTATTAAATATGACACGAGACATCAATAATGCATTCCCCCACTAGAGGGGGTATTTATATTATCACGACCCGACCCGTACCAGGGCTGGAGCCATAACTACCCCAAGCCTGCCTCTATAGGCCAGGAGCTGGAGACAAGCGCTTAAGGCACAAAAAAACTAGGGGAGGCCTTGGCCTATAAACTGTACACACAAACGTAGATAACTCAATGAAAAAGTGCAGAGAAAAGAAAGAAATATACAATACTTCTATAACAAGGGGGATTCAATATACATGCATCGACCTCTAACCAGTACAAGTAAAGTGCTGAACATAAAAAAGGGGAAAAACATGCGCCCAACCAAAAAAAGTGCCACAACCCGGCAACAGGTAAACGAAAGTAAAACATTTGGGAGAGTCCCATTCTTGAATCCCAAGATATGATCACCGCATGTGGTCCAAGAATCATGTATCCTCCATGCTCCTCTGTAGTCTCGATCGACCTGTCTGTCGTCTGCAAGGGCACACCATGTGTGGGAAAAGCCCAAGAATGGGTGAGTATAAAGATACTCAATAGGATGCCTCGAATGCTCGAGGGAGAATCAAAGGAGGTACTAAAACGGTGAGCAGTAGACAAATCAAAGAACAGAGTACAGTTACCGCAGAGAGAGTGCAGCTCAACCTGACAGGAGTAAGTAAGCAACTGAACCCAAGAGGTGGGAACACAAGTAGGGTGTAAATATATATATGCTCAATAAGAATCCCAAACGAGGGTGTCAGGGTATCTCTATCTCCAAGCTCATCCCAGGATAAGTTTCCAATAGTTCTAAGGATATTCATCTGTAAAGCCCAACATCTCGTCACATCTTCCAAGGAAGCCCAAGTCAGAGGGGACCCAAATCACCACACTTCGATACTATCCACTTTGGGCGGCACTGACTCACACGCACAGTTTTAGGTCGCATCACAAGGACGCGTCTTAGTGGGGAATGTTCTCCTCATCCTTGTGGGTCCTTAGGCAACGTTAAAGCTATCACATCGTTGATCCGCAAGACCAGGGTCCCACTCTGGTAGTCAGGGAGAAAAGTCTCTGACTAGACTCATACAGAGGGCTGAGTCTAAAACGCCAACGGGTGACCCACTACCCAGCCCCGCTAGAGGGTAAACCTCACTAAGTCGACGGTGTCCCACTACCCAGCCTTGCTGGAGGGTAGACCCTAATACATTATCTGGCGACCCACTGCCCAGTCTCAGCTGGAGGGTAAACCTGAGTAGTCGACAGGCAACCCACTGCCCATCCCTACAGGAGGGTAAACCTGGAGAAGTCGACGGGCGACCCACTGCCCAGTCTCTGCTGGAGGGTAAAGCCTAAGTAGTCCTCGGGTGACCCACTTCCCAGTCTCTACTGGAGGGTAAACCCTATGAAGTCAAAAAGTGACCCACTGCCCTTTCTCTGCTGGAGGGTAAACCTGGATCAAGTCGACGGGCGACCCACTACCCAGTCTCGCTAGAGGGTAGACCCTAATATATCATCAGGCGACCCACTTCCCAGTCTCACCTGGAGGGTAAAATTGAGTAGTCGACAGGAAACCCACTGCCCACCCTGTTGGAGAACCTGGAAAAGTCGATAACTCGGCATTGTAACTAACATCACAGGGTGTCACCAGCATCACTACTGTGCGTTGGTTCGGAGTGCGACAAAGGGGCCTCCATCCAACACTGTTTCATGTTTCCACATTCAATAAGATCTCAAACGAGGCTCCGCATGCCCAAACGGATTACACCGTTGAAATCCTCACAGCAAAACATGCGATATAGACTATTTACTCACCTAAAATGGTCAACCGGTGAAAAAGATACTATTCACCATAGGCAGCCCGTGTGGGGCCCACACCACGATCCCGAAACTCAACAAACGGATCATACCGTTGTGACCCCCTCAGAAAAGCACACAGGATCGACTACCCGATCACCCAAATCGGTCACCTGGTGAAAAAGGTACTATTTACTGTAGCCAGCCTGTGTGGGGCCCACACCACGATTCTGAGAAAGGTCGGTTGAACTGCACCATGGCGATGCTCGCGGAAAAACACTCCAAAACGACTATTCATACGCCCTGATTGGACGTCTGGTGAAAAAGTGGCGGTACGCTGCACACAGCTTAAAAGACGACCCGTGGGGCCCACATGTCAACTCTAGTTTAGGCGGGTAGGATGTACCGCTGCAATCTCCTCGAACAAACACGCAGAAAGTAGTGCTCAAACACCTCAATTGGATTTCGGGTGAAAACGTGGCGTATCACCGTAAAACGTGCAAACCAACCCCTGTGGGGCCCGCACCCTGTCTCTTACCTGAGTACTGAAAGGGGCATCTCATAAAGTCTGCACGAGGACTAGGATCACGCTGTCGCTAATGGTGCGTAAATCAGACATCTCAAACAAGAGTTAGGTCCGACGCAAGAATAAATAAATAAATAATTAATTAATTAATTATCAGCATTACACGTTTCCTGCCTCCGAGCAACGAAAGCAAACCACAAAGGTTTTGAAACAACTTCGAAAGGTCCGCCTCGACTCCAGGGCCACAACGCCTTTGACAGCACATCAAACGGACGCCCGGGTTACGAAGTGCGTCAGTTGCAAACATTAATAATAATTTAATATTATTAAATTAATGTGTTCGGGCTACCCGCCTTCGGCCACATAACTGAAAAAACCGCCAAAACTCACTTTAAAATAGCCGCCTCATCGACATGGTCCTGCAGCCACTGACGGCGTGTCAAACGGACACGCCGTTTAGGAGAAACGGCCCCCCGATGAATGGGGGCCCAGAATGGGCCGGTCCCGACCGGCCGGGCCGGTCCGGTCCAACCCGCTGTGGCCCACCTGAAACCTGCCGGACCCCTTGGGTCCGGCTTCCTCAAACAGACCAGCCAACTGGCCGGTCTTCATTCCACGCCACGAATAGGACCCGCCAAGGGTCGGTCCTAATCCGCGCTCCCCTCCTGAGGTCAGCGTGACCTCGGGTCTTCTGCCTAGACCGCGACCAACCTGTGCCCTCGGTGGCTCCGACTCCTGCAGCGCGACCCCGCCGTGCCGTCCAGGCCGACACATCCCCGGTCACCCGGCTCCCCTGCTGCTCTGCCACACTACGCCGGACCCCGCGCTGCACGACGCCGCGATCGCCTGCTTCTTCGCCTCAAGACTGCGCCCTCAGTCCCCTGCTATGACGCACCGCAGCCGGCTTCCGAAGCCCATCCTCCTTTACGTTCCATCATCCCGACCTCACACCGGCTCGCCTGCGCCACCTCGTTCGAAGACCACCAGACCAGCGCCCTTGGCGGCTCAACCTTCCGCATCCGCCGCCCCCTCGCCGTCCCAGACTCCAGGTGCTCCGTCACCAAAACAAGCCCCAACCTCCTGTTAAAACGCGCTGGTCACCCCTGTTGTCCACTCCCGAGCCTGCTGCACTTGCTGCCTCGACTCCTCCTTGGAGCTGCCCATCCATGCCGTCCGCACCCGACACCGGCACCTCGTCTGAACCCCCCGCTACGCCACCCCGAGCTCTGGCCACCGCCCTTGCCGGAGCCGGGACTTCCAACGGCCGCCGCCGCCGCCCCTATGACCCAAAAACATAACTGAACATGGTTTCAGGATCCTCGGGGCAAAGCCTTTCCAGCGCCTACTCCCGATCAACGATCTGACCAAAACATGACACGTCCGAAATTCGGATGAAGAATGCTAAGAATAGGAAATGGGATGGGGCTCGGGCGATGGCCTTGTTCGTTCGACCATCACCCCAAATTCCAGAATTATAGAATTTAAAAATGATGAAAATTGATGAAAACTCCATGAATTGATGATGGTGAAAAAATTCACAAGAACCCTACCACGATTCGGCCATTCGACGTTTGCGACGCATCCACGACGCTCCCGCTTCGATCGGCCATAGTCTCGGCGGAGATCGCTCCTCGATCCGGTGAAGAACGTCAAAGAAAGAAGAACTCTGGAGGGGGGGAGAGAGAGAGAGAGAGAGAGAGAGATAATGAGAGAGAGAAAAGGAGATATGGGTTCTCCCACTTAGTGAATTTATAGAAATTCACTAAAAACTCTCCCAACGGGCGCGGATTCTGAAACCCCCGCGCCCACCCATTTTATACCGCATCTAGGTAAAACGCCCCATTTCGAACTCAATAGAAGTCTCAGATTTCAATTCCAAGACTTCATTTGAATGTTATTAAAAAAGAACACTAGTGATAAAAAATCACTAAGTGGTCATTTCGAAAAGATGATTTTTCCCCTGGGTGACGTCTCTCACAACAAGCCCGCGCCCACGCCTTTTACACCCCTCCTAGGGTAAACGGCACACCCCGAACTCAACGGTGCCCTCGTTTTTCCCATATGAGTAACTTTTTAAAAGTTATTTCATTTATTTGGCGTTTCCAGTGTGAACGCACTTAAAGTTTAATTTCGACCACTCCGGGACTCGGAATCGCACGCCGTCTTAAGGTGCTGCTCTGGAATATCATCATGAATATTCCAAAGTCTTTCATAGAAAATATCGGGTTCTTACATTATTCCCTCCATCAAGCTTTTCGTCCCTAAAATGGAAAACTAGAGAGCAACACTGGGTACTAAGCCCACAACTGCTTTCCAATACCCAGAAGAACCCACACAAAGAACTGCGTCACCGCATATAGACCAAAGGATTGATCCGTTCACGCGAGGTTGGCCCTTGCCGACTTCGTGCACCCACTCCAGACTTTGGGGTTAGGGAAAGGTTGTAGAAAACCTCGCCATCCCTCTGCATGGTCTCAAACGGTCCGGAGGACCTTGGGGGTACCTCACATCCCTGACCAAACCTCTATGTCGCAAGCTGCGACTGGAATCACCACCCGCACCTGGAGCAAGGCCCGGTGATTCCCTCCTTCAGAATATCCATACGGTGCAACACCCAAGGATATCTGGTCATGGAAGGTTCCACAGTCGATGTCCCACAACCAAGGCTCTCTTACACACTCAGAAAGCAATGGAGTCGACACCATTGACTAAAAAAAGTCCCACACCTTTTACCTTACCAACACAGAGTTACGCCCGACGCCCTGAGTCACCCTGGTAACACCACAAACAAGGAGCAGGGGGGAAGAATTCCACACGCAGAGACTAACAATTCTACTACAAAAAGTTGAAAAGCTGTAGAGTGTACCCATTATCGCCTCATGCTATGACAACTGTGTCCCGGTGACAGCACAACCACCCCTCCTTAACATGGCCGTCGGGTCCTGGCCCACCAGGTGCCATCAGTTGCCCCGCAGACACATGGAGCCCACCCCAGGGTCCACCCACGTGCCCGAACGGGTCATCTGACTAATGATAGTCCCCACAGGCCAACACATGCCCTTTCCAGTGTGTTTTTTCCTCACTCACACACACCCTGGGGAACTTCCCAGGAGGTCACCCATCCTGACCACTACTCCAGGCCAATCACGCTTAACTGTGGAGTTCTAATCAGGCAGGCTCCCGAAAAGGAAGGTGCACCTTGTTGACATGATTCATATCATTTATTCATTTAACCTTTTATCATTCGGGGATGTTACAATAACCCTCCCTTTAGAGCACAACACCCTCGTTGTGGGCCCGGTGATTCCCTCCTTCAAAATATCCATATGGTGGAACACCCAAGGATATCTGGTCATGGAAGGTTCCACAGTCGATGTCCCACAACCAAGGCTCTCTTACACACTCAGAAAGCAATGGAGTCGACACCATCGACTAAAAAAAGTCCCACACCTTTTACCTTACCAACACAGAGTTACGCCCGACCCCCTGAGTCACCCTGGTAACACCACAAACAAGGAGCAGGGGGGAAGAATTCCACACGCAGAGACTAACAATTCTACTACAAAAAGTAGAAAAACTTTAGAGTGTACCCCTTATCGCCTCATGCTGTGACAACCGGGTCCCGGTGACAGCACAACCACCCCGCCTTAACATGGCCATCGGGTCCTGGCCCACCAGGTACCACCAGTTGCCCCGCAGACACATGGAGCCCACCCTAGGGTCCACCCACGTGCCTGAACGGGTCATCTGACTAATGATAGTCCCCACAGGCCAACACATGCCCTTTCCAGTGTGTTTTGTCCTCACTCACACACACCCTGGGGAACGTCCCAAGAGGTCACCCATCCTGACCACTACTCCAGGCCAAGCACGCTTAACTATGGAGTTCTAATCAGGCAGGCTCCCGTAAAGGAAGGTTCACCTTGTCGACATGATTCATATCATTTAGTCATTTAACCTTTTATCATCTAGGGATGTTACAATCACCCTCCCTTTAGAGCACAACGCCCTCGTTGTGGGCCCTACATCTGAATGGGTCATCTCAACCCAGGCAGTGCACTGTGCACTTAAGGATGAGTTCCTCCTCTGATACCAAATGTGACAACTGGGTCCCGGTGACAGCACAACCACCCCGCCTTAACATGGTCGTCGGGTCCTGGCCCACCAGGTACCACCAGTTGCCCCGCAGACACATGGAGCTCACACCAGGGTCCACCCACGTGCCTGAACGGGTCATCTGACTAATGATAGTCCCCACAGGCCAACACATGCCCTTTTCAGTGTGTTTTGTCCTCACTCACACACACCCTGGGGAACTTCCCAGGAGGTCACCCATCCTGACCACTACTCCAGGCCAAGCACGCTTAACTGTGGAGTTCTAATCAGGCAGGCTCCCGAAAAGGAAGGTGCACCTTGTTGACATGAGTCATATCATTTAGTCATTTAACCTTTTATCATCTGGGGTTGTTACACATGCTCTGCAGGATCATTGACATCCAAAGCTCGAGGCTGTCAGTGGTCCCAACTGTCAGCTCTCGGAGCCTGACGTGGACCACCTGATGGTGACGGGAAGACCTCGTAAGGTCATCCTCCACTTCCATCTCCTCCCGATCCTCTGCTAGCACCACCACTCTGGGTAATACTCCCATCACGGCGCTGCCTTTTTCGTGGTGGTGCACCTGCTGCCTGCCCGAAACTCTCTGCATGCCTGGTTGGGCAGTCCCGTGCCAGGTGACCTCGCCCATCGCAATCATAGAACCGACTCTCATCAGGAGGCACTGGTTCCCTTCAGCGCCACTGTGGTGTATGACCACGCCCCTGAGTCTGGTTGTCAGAAAGCCACCTGCGTCGAGATTCTTCTTGCTGATGCCCGCTAGCTGCGACAGACGTCTCGGCTCCAACGTGCAAGCTGACACCACCAACTCTAGAACATGAGAGGAAGCTCTTTGTCACAAGTGCTTGCTCTAGCACCCTGGAATATGTGGAAATTCCCAATGGTACTATGACAGCATGAATCTCTCAGCAGAGACCCTGCTCGAACTTCCTCCCTCGAGTGTTGTCATCATGGACTGAGTCTGGGTAAAAGCATGCACGGTCTGCGAAAATAGCCGCATATGCGGCCACCGTCATCCCTCCATGATGAAACTGCAGGAGCTCCTGAATCCGAATGGAGTGCAAGAAAGAGGGGAAAAACTCCCCATGGAACGACAACTGGAAGTCACCCCACGAAAGCGACGACTCGTCGGGGGTCTGTGTAACCAAACTCCACCAATGACCAGCTGCTCCGAGGAAAAAGGTCGGCTTCCAAAGCCACCACCTGATCAGCCAGTGTCTAAACAAGCCTGATGAGTTTAACCACCGACTCTAGACAGACCTCTAAGGCCTGAGGGTTTGGCCCACCGTAGAACCTCAGCGGTCTCTGGCGCTTGAACTTGCGATGTGTGCTCAGCCTGCGCACGTCCTCAGCCTATGTAGTTGGGGCTGTCTGCTTCTCAACAGGTAGGGGTGCTGCTACCTACCTACCTGGAGAAAGGGCTTGCAAGATGAGTCCTGAACTGAGGCCTCATCTCTCATGGAATCATTTTTATGAATCGTAGCTAGTTTCCTGGCTGCCTGTCGTCGTAGAGACATCCTGAGTGCTATCAAGGAGTACCGCGGTCAGATGAGCATATATGTATATACCAATAAAGACAACGATGGCGAGCTGACTGAAAAAGGATAGTCAAAGACTCAATCATATGTGATGCACAAACAAATTTTCCCTACAACAAGTGTCTTATCATTCATATTTGGCAAGAGGATTATCAAGGTCCTGGTTAATGGATACGTCGGTTGCCGCACCATCACTGGACTCCCTGGCCTGAGAGCTGCTCTCGAGACACGTTAACACTGTTGCCCTAAATCTCAACCTGTTCCTTTTATTTTAGGGACGTCCGAATAGCGTCTTAAGGGAAGAACCACCTCTGATACCACTTTGTCATGACCTGACCCATACCGGGGCTCAAGCCGTAACTACCCCAAGCCCGCCTCCATAGGCCAGGGGCTGGCGACAAGCACCGAAGGCATAACAAACTAGGGGAGGCCTTTGCCGAGAAACTGTACACACAAACGCAGATAACTCAATGTAAAAGTGCAGAGAAAAGAAAGAAAGATACAATACTGCTATAACAAGGGGGAACCAACAAACATGCATTGGCCTCTAACTAGTACATGTAAAGTGATGAACAGAAAAAAAGAGGTAAAACACGCTCCCAACCAAAACAAGTGCCACAACCCGGCAACATGTAAATGAAAGTAAAACATATGGGAGAGTACCACTCCTGAATCCCAAGTTATGACCACCGCACGCGGTCTAAGCATCATGTATCCTCCACGCTCCTCTATAGTCTAGATCGACCTGTCTGTCGTCTTCAAGGGAACACCAGGTGTGGGAAAAGCCCAAGCAGGGGTGAGTATAAAGATATTCACTATGATTCCCCAAAAGCTCAAAGGAGAAACAAAGGAGGTACTAAAATGGTGAGCAATAGACAGATCAAAGAACAGAGTATAGGTACCATAGAGAGATTGCAGCTCAACCTGACAGGAGTAAGAAATCAACTCAACGCAAGAGGTGGGAACACAAGTAGGGTGTATATATATATATTCTCAATAAGAAACCCAAACGAGGGTGTAAGGGGATCTCTATCTCCAAGCTCAGCCTAGGATAAGTTTCCAAAAGTTCGAGATATATTCATCCGTAAAGCCCAACATCTCATCACGTCTTCCTAGGAAGCCCAAGTGAGAGGGGCCCCCAATCACCACACTTCGATACTATCCGCTTTGGGCGGAACTGACTCACCCACACGGTTTTAGGTCGCGTCACAAGGACGCGTCTCAGTGGGGAAAGTTCCCCTCATCATTGTGGGTCCTTAGGCAACGTTAAAGCTGTCACACCGCTGATCCGCACGACCAGGGTCCCACTCCAGTAGTCACGGAGAAAATTCTCTGACTAGCCTCATAGAGAGGGCTGAGTCTAAAATGCCAACGGGAGACCCACTACCCAGCCCCACTGGTGGGTAAACCCCACGAAGTCGACGGTGTCCCCCTTCCCATCTTCACTGAAGGGTAGACCCTAATAGATCATCTTGCGACCCACTGCCCAGTCTCAGCTGAAGGGTAAACCTTAGTAGTCGACAGACGACCCACTATCCCGCCCTGCTGGAGGGTAAACTTGGAGAAGTCGACGGGCGACCCACTGCTCAGTCTCTGCAGGAGGGTAAACCCTAAGTATTCCTCGGGCGACCCACTGCCCAGTCTCTACTGGAGGGTAAACCCCATGAAGTCAACAAGTGACCCACTACCCAGTCTCTACTGGAGGGTAAACCTGGAACAAGTCGACGGGCGACCCACTTCCCAGTCTCGCTGGAGGGTAGACCCTAATACATCATCAGGCGACACACTACCCAGCCTCACCTGGAGGGTAAACCTGAGTAGTCGAAAGGCACCCCACTTCCCAGCCCTACTGGAGGGTAAACCTAGAGATGTCGATAACTTTGCACTGCAACTGACATCACACGATGTCACAAGCATCACTACCGTGCGTTGGTTCGGAGTGCGTCAAAGGGGCCTCCATCCAACACCATTTCATGATTACGCATTCAAAAAGATCTAAAACGAGGATCCACATGCCCAAACAGATTACACCGTTGCAATCCTCACAGAAAAACACGCGAGATAGACTATTTACTCGCCCAAAATAGTCAACCAGTGAAAAAGATACTATTCACCGTAGCCAGCCCGTCTGGGGCCCATACCACGATCCCGAAACTCAACAAACGGATCATACCATTTGGATCCCCTCAGAAAAGCACATAGGATCAACTACCCGATCACCCAAATTGGTCACCCGGTAATAAAGGTACTATTCACCGTAGCCAGCCTGGGTGGGGCCCACACCACGATCCCGAGAATGGTCGGGAGAACTGCGCCACCGCGATGATCGTGGAAAAACATGCCAAAATGACTATTCGTATGCCCTGATTGGACATCTGGTGAAAAAGTGGTGGTACGTTGCACACAGCTTAAAAGACGACCCTTGGGGCCCATGCGTCAACTCCAGTTTAGGTGGGCAGGATGTACTGCTGCAATCCCCTTAGAACAACACGCAGAAAGCAGTGCTCAAACACTTCAATCAGATTTCGGGTGAAAACGTGGAGTTTCACCGTAAAACGTGCCAACTGAGCCCTGTGGGGCCCGTACCCTATCTCTGACCCAAATACTGAAATAGGCATCTCATAAAGACCGTACGAGGACTAGGATCACGCTGCCGCTGATGGTGCGTCAATCAGACATCCCAAATAGGAGTTAGGTCCGACGCAAGAATAATTAATTAATTAATTAATTAATTAATTATCCACATTACGGGTTAAATGCATCCGAGCAATGAAACCAAACCATAGAGGTTATGAAACAACTTTGGAAGGTCTTCCTCGACTCCAGGGCCACAACGCCTCTGACGGCACATCAAACGGACGTTCGACTTGCGATGTGTGTATGTTGCAAACATTAACAATAATTTAATATTATTAAATTAATGCGTTCGGGCTACCCGCCTTCAGCAACATAACCAAAAAAACTCCCAAAACTCACTTTAAAAGATCCGTCTCATCGACACGGTCCCGCAGCCACTGACGGCGCGTCAAATGGACGTGTCGTTTAGGAGAAACGGCCCCCAAATGCAAGGGGGCCCAAAATAGGCCGGTCCACACCGGCCGGCCCGGTCTCGACCGCCGTCCCGCGGCCCAGCCGCGGGTCCAGTCCAACCCGCCGCGGCCCGCTTCCCACTTCCCACCTGAAACCCGTCAGACTCCTTAGGTTCAGCTTCCTCAAACAGACCGGCCAACTGGACGGTCTTCATTCTACGCCGTCAACAAGACCCGCAAAGGGTGGGTCCTTGTCCGCGCTCCCCTCCCGAGGTCAGCGTGACCTTGGGTCTACCGCCCAGACCGCGACCAACCGGCGCCCTCGGCGCCTCTGACTCCTACAGCGTGACCCCGCCGTGTCTTCGAGGCCGGCACCTCCTCGGTCAGCCGGGTTCCCTGCTGCACTGCCGCACTACGCCAGACCCCGCGCCGCATGACGCCGCGATCGCCTGCTTCTTCGCCTCAAGCCAGCGCCCTTGGTCCCCTACTACGCCGCACCGCATCCGGCTTCTGAAGCCCGTCCTCCTTCACATTCCATCGTCCTAGGCCTCGCACTGGCTCACCTGTGCCACCTCGGTCGAAGACCACTAGACCGGAGCCCTTGGCGGCTCAGCCTTCCGCATCCGCCGTTGTCTCGTCGTCCCAGACTCCAGGTGCTCCGTCACTAAAACTATCCCCAGTCTCTTGCTAAAACGCACCGGCAACCCCTGCTGGCTGCTCCTGAGCCTGCTACACTGGCTGCCTCGACTCCTCCCCAAAGCTTCCCGTCTGTGCCAGCCGCACCCGATGCCGACACCTTGTCTGAACCCCCCGCTGCGCCACCCCGAGCTCCGGCCACCACCCTTGCCGGAGCCGAGACTTCCGACGGCCGCCGCCACCGCTCTGGTGACCCAAAAAACGAAACCAAACATGGTTTCGGGATCCTCGGGGCAAGGCCTTCTTATTTCCTACCCTCGATCAACGATCCGACCAGAACATGACACATTCGAAATTCAGATGAGGAACGCAAAGAACAGGAAATGGGACGGGGCTCGGGCGATGGCCGTGTTCATTCGGCCAATGCCGAAAATTCCAGAATTATAGAATTCAAAAAAGATGAAAATTGATGAAAACTCCAGGAATTGACGATGGTGAAAAAATTAACAAGAACCCCACCTCGATCCGGTCGTTCGACGTTGGCGACGCATCCACGATGCTCCTGCTTCGATCGACCAAAGTCCCGGCGGAGATCGCTCCTCGATCCGGCGAAGAATGTCGAAGAACATAGAACTCCGGAGGGATAGAGAGAGAGTGAGAGAGAGAGAGAGAGATAATGAGAGAGAGAAAAGGAGAAATGGGTTATCCCACTTAGTGATTTTATAGAAATTCACTAAAAACTCTCCCAACGGGCCTAGATTCTGAAACCCCTGCGCCCACCCATTTTATACTGCGTCTAGGTAAAACGTCCCATTTCAAACTCAATAGAAGTCTCAGATTTCAATTCTGAGACTTCTTTTAAAAGTTATTCAAAAAGAACGCCAATGATAAAAATCACTAAGTGGTCATTTCGAAAAGACGATTTTACCCCTGGGTTACGTCTCTCACAACAGCCCCGCACCCGTGCCTTTTACACCCCTCATAGGGTAAACGGCACACCCCAGACTCAACAGTTCCATAATTTTTTCCATACGAGTACCCTTTTACGAGTTATCTCATTTATTTGGAGTTTCCATTATGAATGCACTGAAAATTTAATTTCAGTCACTCCGGGACTCGGAATCGCACGCCATATGAAGGCGCTGCTCTAGAATATCATCAAGAATATTCCAAAGTCCTTCATAAAAAAACCGGGTTCTTACATCAATTCCAAGGCATGGATGAATTCCTTTTCGGAACCCATGGGGGAGGGTCCCATGTGAAAACATCCCCCAAGATGTCCCGTAGTTGAGAATTGGGGAATTCCTATGGTATTATCACCCATACAGGAATAAAGAAAGAAAGAAAAATGGGGGTACATAACCAAGTCTGATGTTCCTTCATAGGCTTGTCTTTTAGACTTCTTTAATATCTATTTAAGTATCTATATGGTACTAGTTCTTTTAACCCGTGGTATTGAAAGGATGGTGAATTTTTTTTTGGAGTCTAAGCTAGTATAGGGGAGGTATATATGGTTGGTGACTCCCATCTCGGTGATGATCTATTTTTTATTACTTCATGTACACACCAGGAAGTCCCCTTTCAGAATTATAGGGCCATTCCAAGTATTGTGGGGATGGATTATGTCATATTTTTTCTCTTACACCGTATTGAGTGGGATCAAAGGTCATGGGGGTGTATTAGACTATTTTTCAGGTTATTTCTACCATCAAACCCTTATCTCTCAAAGATGGTGAATCCTTAAAGAGGTTGATTCAATTTAGGGAAGTACACTCACTATCATATGGTGATCCACCCACTGTGACATTCAGGAATGATGGAAAAAATTGTGATGAACTGAGATCATATAATATTTCCTTTAGGGATAGTATGTTAGAAGCCCGAATTAATGATGATTTTATCTAAGAGGCCTATGTTCCAATAGATTTTTACACCAATTTAAGTTACTAAATAAACTAAATTTATCCCATATTATCCTTTGTTTATCATAGAGGCACCCAATGGTGGACCAAAAACTATAGATTCCTATAGCTATGGATTCTACTCAAGTAGTGATTAAACATCCTCCAGATGGTGTGTCATATAGGTTGACCTCCATATATAATTAATCTATGATTTCATCATTTTACCAAGGAGAACTAGTAATTAGTGAGATCCAATTCCACACAATGATGACTGATATCTAGGTAAATCAGGATATAAACACTCCACAGATGCCTTATAGTGACAGTGAAGAGGCCCTAAGCATGCCCACCTCACCCTATTCGTATTTTAGTTCCCTAGTTAGGGTCAAAAGGGATACACATGATCATGTTCATCCTAAATGACCAATACTCCTTCGCCAATAGGAAACCTAGTCTTTTATTTCCCATCCTTCAACATTGATAGAGAGATCCATGAATCTTGTGAAATTAAGGAATGTCATGATTTCTCCAAAAATGTCTAGAACATACTCAGAATTCATGTAACCATAGGATTCCTAGTTTTTATAGGACATTCCTTTTGATTACAAGGATGTGTGGTCACACTTTCAGTGCAGGTTACATAATCAACAGATAAGGGGTGTTCGAGTCCCACCCATCATCGGATATGATGATGAACCCATCGATATAGTAATACATATCCGAGAGCTATAAATAATTTTTTTGACTTCATTAAAAAGATCCCCACTATAAGGTGAGTGGATTGTATGATCAAATAGGGGGAAAATTAAGGGGATGATGAGTTGTTCACTGATTAATGGGATGAAATCATCGATCTTCATGATGTATGTTTTACCTTCTAATGTATTTATTTTTCATCTTGATCAATTTTTTTTAATAGAAGGTTGTCGATCAAGGAAAGGGGACCCTGATTTACAGTTGGTAGAGGGAGAAATATCTAGGATTCTATCATCAAAATATTCCCTATTGAGAATCCCCATTAGTGATAAGGAATCAACTCTTTAATCTCAGAAATTTAGGGAGATATCCTCCAGTTAGAGGATGATGTAATAGGAGATGCTGGGATATTCATCTCAAATAACACCTCTAATACAAAAATTTTAGGAGGAAGGTTCTAACCTTACTCCCTGTAATGTGACGGAATAATGTAGAGTGAACCACTTGGGCAATAAAAAATTAATAAATGATAGTTTTCATGATGTTATTTAATCAGGATTTTTCTAAAAAAAATTCATAATCTTACATATGGGATACAAACTCCACTCCCCACTCCTCTATAAAATGTATTATATATTAACCTCTATGATATGATAATGACATTCCGAGAAATCTGCATATTATTATGGTAAATACTTTCCCTTAGACATGGTAAACATCAAGGGAAAAGGTCACATCTATCCCTTTTATTGTATAAAGGGTGGAAAATCATATTATTGTAAAATACATGGAATATGGTGTCATATAAAAATAATTTAATTTTCATAATTATGGTACTCAAATCCATTTTAGACACTAAATTACCATATGATCACCACCAAGAATCTTATCACAACTTTAAGATAGAATAACATGGACCTCATATCATTCTATGAAGTTCTTGGTGTTGATATTGATCTTGAGGGTACTAAGAGGTTTTTCCTCACAGAGAGGAAAATGGATGCCACTAATGGAGGATCCAATTTGGCTCATTATCCAGGAATCGTTGACACCCTTAGTATTAATAAATCAGTGATATTTTATTCAAAATATACTAAAATAATGGAATCATTTACATGAGATATAGATATCTCTATCTCCCTAAAGGGGTTTGGTGACTTTGTTATGGACTTGAAAGTAAGTGAGTTCCCTTTTTTAGTTATTATATCATTCTTGGCCATAAATATAATTCATAAATAAATGATATTTATTTTTTTATGCTCTATATTTAGAAACATTTTCCATGTAAATATATGACTAATGTATTGAAGTCTATCCCACTCCTCCTATTGGGGAACAATAGTAATGTGTCCCAATGTGAGAGATTCTTGAAATTATCCTATCATGGGCCCTAAGAAAACTCAATGGAATTTTCCTCGATAGGAAATCCATGTTCAAAGGGTTTATACTGAGGATGTTAGGGATTAATCTGATCAAGAAAACAATCCATCGATGGGTGATTATGACCTAGTTATTTGATTTATTTTCTATTTTATATCATGATATTTCAATGAGTATTTTCATTCAGCATTAAGTGACGTTGATTTTATTAGATAAACCAAAAGTGGGGGGGGGGCTTTCCCCAAATAAATAAATATCATAAGGATAAGATGATGTCGATTTGGAATGGATAATTCAAGTACTTTCCAAAAGAGAACTAATTCTAAAGTACACCGCTCCCTCTATGACTAGATCCACAGCAAGCCACAAAGCTTAAGATATTTGAAGGGAAATTCATTTGTTCATATGAAAGGACATATTGGATTTATTCTTGATGAACCCCATGAAGGATTTAACCTTAATACCACCTTATCTCCATAACATGTTTTTAATGTTGTGATATTGTGTATTTGACAACTGCTTGGTTCACAATACCGTCAAATAAATCATTTTCTAAGGGGGTATAACATGAGTCACATCATCACCATAACAAGGAAATAGTTCTCTATAAATTTAAGAGATCCATGACATGCTATCCCAATAGGATCTCAATCATTTAATGAAATTGTTGAAGTGAAGGTAGTGGGTTGATGAGAAGACCACTCAAATATCATACCTCCGACATGGGACATATGTCCTAAAGGGGATTTCATTCAACTAAATTATCTTCTTGAAGGGGATTGAACTAAGTGGAGATTTCCATTATGGATAAGGTAGAGGAGCTCCACAAGGATAAAGAGACTGAGGATATTCAACTAGACATGCTTTGGAAGTTCATATATGGGGCTCAAGGGACCTTCCAAGAACTAAATTGTTATGTTGATGTACGTTTGTAGAATATGATAACAGGACTCCAATATTTTTATTTCCCTTTGATTTGTTTATCTATAAATAAAAAGGAACTATTTCTAATTATCTAGTTATTCATCCTTATTTTACTTTAAAATTTTAACAATTCACTAAATCTTTATTCTGTAGCTAAACATACATGGTTAAATTTTTTGCCATAATAATGATAGGAATTGGTGTTCTCTTATTTTTTTGCTATGAATATAGACCTAGGAATAATATATTGAATATTTATATAGTGGTGTGATATACCCTAAAAACCTTTTGTCTTTTGTTTCAGAAGTACCCCGGAACACCCAGAGAGGGGAGGGTGAATCAAGGTGTCAACCTTTTCTATTAAAAGTTTTGGAACATGGTCTCACATTGGTAGGAACCTGTTAAATAATTAATACAAATAAAAGTTGGGAGATGACATGGTACTTTTACTTGGTTCACCTCTAAGTGAAAAATCCAAGGAGCATACGCCGACAGTGTGTCTTTTGTACTTAAATCCACAAATCATTACCCATTGTGGAGTATAAGAGTTTGGTCATAGTCTCTTTGTTCTAGGAACACTGCCCTTAAAATATTATAGGTATAACTGACTACTTCCCATGGAACACTTCCATAAACTCCCCCTATCTCACTATGGTGAGATATATCTGACTCAGTTTATCTACATATAGTTCTCTTCAATAGATTGGAATTGAAATCTTTGTCACTGTATAGTATGAGACACTGCTTGCATTAAGGACATGAGTATATACTCACTAAAACCCTAGACCACTTGGAACTGATACTAAAAAATCCCTTCACAAATCCCCTTTGAAATTCTAAACCCTTTGCGAAGCTCACTACCTCGCAGAGCACAACCCTTCATGAAGCTCCCTGCCATGCAGAGCAACCAACCTCGCGAAGCTCACTAAGCCAAAATAAAACCCCCATCATTGTGAAACTCATCTTACATAAAATAATTAGCATAATTCAAGAAATTGGAGGTCACTTTGTGAAGCACAATCTCACTTATGACAATATTCTTCATGGAGAACCCCTTGCTTAATGAAGTCACAATGATCACAAATTTTCTCACAAAACATTTTTTTGAATGAAGAGGGGTGTCCACTTATTCATAAGAACGGTCATTCACAGAGCTCCGCTTCTTCAGGTGCAAAATTAGATTCAGTAAAAATGACTTCACGATGATTCCTCCATCTTGAAAATCTCTACTAAAATTTCCTATTCGTATATCTCTTAAAAACTGAAGAGCTATCCGAAAAAATCTTTCGCATCACTGCAAAGCCCCACCGTAATTCTCATTCCCTTCATTATTCGTTATGCTCATAAAAATCACAAAGAAAAATCATCTCAAATCTCAAAGCTTCATATCTTTGACATTCTCATGAGAGAAATTGTGAAATCCATGCCTTTTCTCTAAAAATGAAATGTTGATTCTAAAAGAGTACCTTTCACGAATCTCAAAAATCAATCTTTCCTAAACACATAGCACACCACCTCAATGATTCTAGAATCTTTCAAATCCACTTCATGAAGCCTATATTCAATGAAATTCCCTCCTTTTCATATTTTCATAAGGACTTCAAAAAGAACTACATTTTTTAATGCTTTCCATTATACAAATTTTGGACCACAAAATTTTGGAAAACCCTAGGAAACTATGTCACCATCAATAATACTTACTTATTGACCAGAATGATCCCTTTCCTTAAAATATCCATGATCATCCATTAGAGGATTGACAGAAAACTCAAACCATGCTCCTTTTCCATCAATGAACATCCTTGGTTCAAACAGTCTCCCCCTTTGAGTTTTTTGGAAATCTCCAGATTAATTCACAAATGAGACGACAACGATAAAAACTAGAACCTTTAAGAAACAACTCAATCATCACTATAAGTCTATGTGAGAAGTTCTCATTGTAGAAAATAATAGGTAATAAATGAAATATGTTATCCTATGTTTGAATTACTGTAATCTTGACATGTGATTCTCCATATTTCTATATTGAATTTAGTCATTTCTTCTCCATTATAAATAAACCCAAATACTGGTAGTTAAACATTATAGAGTTTGGAACATACTCCCCCTGGATCATATCTCCCCCATAAACCTACAAAACGTCAACATAAATAATATAAAAGTTAAATCGAGTTAGGGAGAGGTGAATTTCATATCCTCCATATGAACTAAAAGGTGGCTGAAAATCGAGGTTCAACCGATGTTTCTCAAACACAGCCAAGGATAGTGGCTTGGTCAAGATATCATCCACATTATTTTCAGTTCCCACATGATCAATTCTAATCTTGCCTTATTCAACATTTTCCTTGATGAATGGATATTGGGTTTCAATATGTTTTTTTACGAGAATGTTGAATATGATTCTTCATAAGATCAATTGCACTCTTGTTATCACAGTAGATCATTATAGGATCTTTCACCTCATAACCAATGTCAATTAGTGGTTGCTTCATCCAAAGTAACTAAGTTCATGCCTTTGTAGAGGATATATATTCATATTTTATAGTTCTAAGTTATGTACTTTACTATTTCTTTCTCAAAAATCCTATAAATTTTATCCCAATATTAAATGCTCCACCATTGGTGGACTTTCGATCCACTATATCTCCAGCCCTGTCGGCATAAAAAATAATGATAATTCCCTATCTATTTATAAATCAATATATAAACCAAAATTACGAGTACCTTTAATGTAACTCGTGATTATTTTCACGACTGCCATATTTTATTACATTGGATTACTATCAAAGAGGGCTGCTAGACATCTTGCAATGAAGATATATGGCCATGTGGCTGTCTGGTATAGTAGGCACCCAATAATCCTTCTATACTTGGTGGGGTCCATATAAGACCCATATTCATGATTTCCATGTTTGGTTCCAGCTGCAATCAGAGTGGACCGTGTTTTGGAGTCATGCATATTAAATTTCTTCAGCAGCTCTCTTGCATATGTTTCCTGAGAAATGAAAGTGTAATCCTAATTTTGTATCACCTGAATCCCTATGAAATATGTGAGCTCCCCAATCATAGACATTTCAAATTCTGATTTCATGTGATTGACAAATATATCCACTAAGTTCAGCCTACTACCACCAAATATAATGTCATCAATGTAAACAAAAACCATGAAATGATCTTTTAGAGAATTCTTCACATGGATATTGTGATCAACTCATTCTCTTCTAAATTCTGGATTTTTGAGATATGAATCCAGTCAAGAATACCATGTTCGTGGTTCTTTCTTCATACCATAGAGGGACATCTTTAGTTTACAAACCTTTTTTTCACCAGTACCGAGAAGAAAACCCATTGGTTGCTCGATGAAGACTTCTGCATTGATAACACCATTCAAGAATGTTTTCATTACATCCATTTGATAAACATTATATCCAATTTGGATTTCCATGGAATGAAAACGCTTAATTGACTCCAGTATAGCCAATGGTTAAAAGGTTTCCTCAACATTGACACCTTAAATCTATGAATATCATTTACATACCAATTGTGACTTGTTTCTAATAACACATCCATGCTCATAAAACTTTTTTTTGGAAAATCCGATTTATTCCAATCACATTTTGACCTTTGGGACTCTTGACTATATCCCATGTATGATTCTCTTCAATCAAATATAACTCTTCATTCAGGGATTTCACCCATGATTCATCCTTTGTAGCTTCTTTAAATGAGGATTGTTCTAAAACTGAAAGAAATGAAGATTGTGTGTTATTCATAATTCTCCTAATTTTTGGGGGTTAAGTACAATCCCCAATAATATTAGATTGATCAATTTATTCTCTTCAATTTCTTCTTTGAGATTCAACTGCATCCTCTCCAGCCAAGGTTTCCTCTTCATATTCTTATTCTAAGTCGACATCATGACGGTACTCCTGAGTTTTTTGTAAACCATCCTCTATTTTGGTATTTTAATTTACTCCATGTTAAATTTATTCCTAATTTTATATCACATCATCATATGAAATCCTTGAATAATTTTTGGTTTTCCCTTAAATTGTCTTAACATAGATTTTTCCGCAATTATTTCTAAGTGCTTGTTGAAACATTTGTAGGATTTTCTGTTAATTGAGTATCAATGGAAAATTCCTTCATCTGCATTGCCTCCATACTTCCCTTGATTTCATTCTTTGTATACGATAAAGAATTTCCTTCCAAAAACATGAAAGTATTTGAAATAGGGCTTCCTTCCATGCCATAATTTATATATTTTCTTCTTCTAACCCATATAAAGCCCGGTTTGATTTTGAATTTACACTGCAGCTTGAACGACCTCTTTCCAGTAATGTCATGAAATACGACTCTTTATCAGTATAGTTATTTCAATTTTGTTCTCATGTATATTCCAATGCTCAACAAATCAATTTTTCTGTGGAGTTCTCATAGTAGCTACCTCATGTTGTATCAATTGATTCTCTAGGTAATTTTCATATTCAATGGACATGCATTACCCTCCATTGTCATATCATAGCACTTTTATGGTTCGTCCAGTATCATTCCTGGCGAATCAATGATATATTTTCATGCATTCAAGAAATTTTCATTTACAGAGTATAAACATTACACAAGCTATTATACTATAATCATTTATGAAATGGATGAATTACCTTTCTCCCTGAGTTCTGAAAAGAAATTTCGGACTGCAGACATCTGTATGAATGATATAAAGAAGGTGACATTCCCTTTTCTTCTTTGGATGATATAAGCTGCAGACTAGCTTTCCCCCAATGCATGCATAACAAGACTTTTCATGTTCACACATCATGTTGGTAATGTCTATGACAATAATTAGTTTTGATATTTTATCCATGTCTTGTTGATTTATGTTCCCTAATCTATGATGCCAAAAGTTATTTTCTTCCTCAATAGTCATGTATGAAATGTTTCCTTTACTATCAACCTGATATAGGTTTCCTTCTGTGCAACATCCCTTTATAAGTTAATTCCATGTATAAACTTTGATAGTGCAGCCTTTATGATTAAAATTATTTATAAGTCATGCATCACATAGTTGACTCATGCAGAGGAGATTATGAAATAGGCCATCCACATAAAGAAATTCAGTTTTTATTATCTCTCCATTATCTTGTTCAATACTTCCACTTCCTATGATTTTAAGATCTCCATCATTACCGAAATGTATCATTCCATCAACCCTCCTCTGGACATCTATTAGAAAGCCTACATTACCTGTCAAATATGACCAACAACTGATATCTAGAATCCAAGTGTTTTTTATTTTTGTAGCTTCGAGGGATACCTCTTTAAGGTTGGATTTCTTAATTTTATTCGTTTAATTACATGATACATTGGATTGAGAATAGGACACTAATAGTCTTTCAGTTCTCACATCCATGTATGTGGGTTCCTCAAAGAAAAAATCTTCTTCCCGAAGAGAAAACATATTTTTAAGACCAACACTATCTTGTTGATGAGATTTGACTTGTCATGGACTCCATTAAGAGGTTTCCATGTTCCTCCTCTACCTGCAATCAGCGGCCTTATGACCAAAGATAGACCAATGAAAACAATATCCATAAAATATTTTCCTTCTATAAGGTGAAGGATATAAGTTTCTTCTCCTCTATTAAACTCTTAGATCATCCCCATTAAGATATCTCCTTGCATGTTCCCAATATGAAATAGTATGAAACCGATATCCACATAACTGACACATCATGAGAGGAAATGTCTTCTCACTTCTACTGGCCCTCATGACATTCTCCTTGGGATAAATGTTTGAATGCCTGTCATTCCTTGATGCTCGAAAAAAATCTTATGTTCTTCATTTAGTTTGATTTAAGGGTCTTTTTTTCAGAACTTAATGATATTTTTCAACATGATCAACTTTCTTCTTGCCTTTATTCTGGACCACTTTATTTACAACATTTGATGTTTCAACATCACAAATGATTCATCTGTTTCCCATGTGTGCAGCTCTATGGTCATTAAAAATCCTTTCAACTCCATCATTCCCCTTTTTTTCTCTCGACAGAAGCTCTGCATCTGGGAACCTACAAAATTCTAATTTCTTATTTTATTTTATTGAACATGATTCACTTTTTATCATACAGCCAAGAGAAACAACTTCTCCTTTGAGTCCCTCAATATTTTTGTACAAATCCTCAAGTCTCAAGGTAAGGACATTGATGAAATTTTCTTGTTCTTCAATTCTGAGATTTAGTTCCACTACATTATCTATCCTTTAAATAATAGATGATTGTACTTTCACAAGTTCTTCTAGTTGTTCGATTTTTACTTTAAGCTGATCAACATATTCTGATTATTCTTCCACCCTTTCTTTCCACTTATTACATCTCTTACACTTTTTCTCAATCTTACCAAAATCTACCCTAAGTTTTATCTTGGGATAGACAGTAGTATTCAACTGGTTATCTATAGATTTATCAACTGATGGATCTGAATTTTCAATGGTAGCCACCATGGATGCATGGTTTCCAATTTAAAATTATAATTATTCTTTTTCACGGAATTCCTTGTCATTATATTCCTCTTCACAAACAAAAATCTTCTATTGTACTTTATTTCTATATTTGAGGTCTCTATTTTGGAAAAACCTTTTCATAGAATTCTCATTGTGTTCACCTTTTCTTTCTTAATCATAGATCTTTTTGGAGAACTGAGAGGCAATGTGCCCAACATTTACACCGCGAAATCAAGCTAGAGGTAACATCCCTTTAAACATCCATTTTCCATTCTATAACTTCTTGGAAACAAGAGAATGAATATCTTTTTTCTCATCGTCTTCACCACTACTATCTTTTGAAATTTTCTGTTTTCCCATGGCTTTGAATTCCATTTCCTTTATCACTTGAGTTGTGGCATCATCTCGCTTGACTCTCATTTCATATGCCACCTAGCTGCTCAACAGATCTTCTATAGAATGTTTGGAAAGATCTCTTTCCTTAAGAGGTGACACATTTTCATTGTATAGGGGTTGAAGACATCTTAATATTTTATTCACAATATCAACGCCTTTTATTTCTTCGCCTAAACCTCAAATTTCTCCAAGCACTTCATTAAATCGATTGAAGAAGGAGTTTCCATTCTCATGTAGATGCATCTTCCGATCACCAAACCTATTGTGGAAGACATTTAGTTTCACCTCCTTCACTTTTCTATCGCCTTTGTAAATATATTCATTTTTATCCCACATGGACTTTACTAAGGTGAAGATTATCACCATTAGTTAGATACAATCATAAAGGGATGTAGTGAGAGAATTCTATGCATTAGCATCTATAACAAGAATTGTTCTGTCTCCATCAATCATTGCCAGCCTTGTTGGATTGGTAACTTTTATTCATTCCATGTTATCAAAAACAACTTCTATTCAGAGATGTTCAATGATATCTCATTATTTTCTTCCAGATCAAGAAATTATTTCCATCGAAGAGGGGGACTCCCTTGACATTGGATGAATTATCCATGATTGTAAGACAGATCAAACACCAGTAACCTCTCTCTGATACTACTTGAAGGAAATCAGAACACCCTAAGAGGGGAGTGGTGATTTAGGGTGTCAACCTTTTCTTTTTAATTTTATAGATCTTGAACCCACATAGGTAGGAACCTGTTAAATCTGTCAGACAAAAGAATTCATGGAGATGACACAACACTTTTACGTGCTTCACCGCAAAGTTATATGTCTAAGGAGCATACGATTATAGTCTGTTAGTTGTAATGAAATCCACTAATAATTACTTATTTGAGATTAAATGGGTATGGTCACAATCAAACTGTGTCAGGCACATTGCCCATACAAATGTTTAGGGATGACTCACCACTTTTCTCAGAACACTTTCATAAAAACCCTAGCTCACTGTTGTGAGAGTGGTCTAACTCATTTTATCGACTTGAAGGTCCCATCAATAGACTATCATTGAAGTCATCATCGATGTCTAGAATGATACACTACTCACATCAATGACCTAGGTAGATGAAAACTGAAATCCCTGACCACTCTACGTTGATACTCAAAAACAACCCTTCGCAAATCTCCTTCTCAATGCTCAACCCTTCGCAAATATCACAACCTCGAATGGCACAAAACTTCACAAAGCTCCCTACCTTACAGAGCATCCAAAATCATGAAGCTCGATGATCCAATGATGAACCCCCCATCATCAAAAACCTCATATTCCATAAAATCATTAGCATCATTCAATACATTGGAAATCTCTTCGAGAAGCACAAGCTAACTTATGATGACCTACTTCGTAGACCACCCCTTGATTCGTGATGTCACAATGATCACGAATTTTCTCTCTAAAAGTAATTTTAAATGAAGTGGGGTGGCCTATTATTTATAGGCACCTTCGAACATGGAGCTCTGCATCATCAGTCATGGAATATGGATTGGTCAAAACATCTTCGCGGTGCTTCCTCCATCTCTCAAAATCTCCACTGAAATTTCCAGTTCGCAAAGATCATCAAAACAGAGATCTCTACATCAAAAGACTTCGCATCGTAGCAAATCACCACTACAATGATCCTTCCCTTTGTTGTTTTCTATGCTCATCATAATCTCAAAGAAACACCATCTGAAATCGCGAAGGTTATTTCTTCGACATTATCATGCCAGTCATTGCAAAATCCAAGCTTTTTCATCAAAATAAAATGTTCATTCTAAAAGAGTACCTCTTGTGATGCTCAAAGAAAACACATTAACAATTGTAGTGCACACAGCATAAATGCTTCTAGTATATGCTAAATCCTCAACATGAAGCCTCTCTTCAAGAAACTCCTACCTTTTCCATATTTTCATAAGGAATTCAAGAAGAACCAATTTTCTCAATGCTTTTCATTCTCCAAATTTTGGTCCCCCAAAATATGGAAAACACTAGGAAATGAAATCACCATCAAAACTACTTACTAGGTGACATATATTATCCCATTCCTTGAAATATCCATCATCGTCCATTATATTATTGAAAAAAACACAAACTATGATCATTTTCCATCAAATAACAGCCTTGGTTCCAAGAAATCACCCCAATTGGGTTTATTGGAAATCTCTAGATAAATTTAATAATGAGATGACTACCATAAAAAAAGAGCCTTTAAAAAACTACTCGTCCATAACTCTAAGTCTACATGAGCAGTGTTCGTTGTAGAAAACATGATGATAGACATGCAATAGGTTTTAGTGTGTTCGAATAGAAGCTCTTTGGACATTGGATTCTCCATATTTCCACAGTGAATTTAGTCATTTCTCCCTAATTGGAAATGAACCCATAGATCGTTAGATAGACCTTGTTGAGAATAGAACATAATTCCTTAGATCATATCTCCCCCATAAACCTGTAACACTTCCACAAACAGATTAACACATTTAAAAAAATCGCGGATAAGTGAATTCTGTAACCTCCTAATGCACTAAGAGGTGGCTAAACACCACGGTTCAACCAATGTTTATAAAACACAATCACTGATAGTGGATTGGTTGGGATATCAGCCCATTATTTTTATTTCCCACATGATCCCTTTTAATCATGACTTGTTCAACTTTTTCCTTGATGATGTGATATAATATTTCAATATGCTTTATACAATAATATTAAACATGATTCTCCATAAGATCAATTGTTCTATTTGTATCACAGTAGATCACCAATGGTTGTTTTACCTCACCACCAAAGTTATACAGTTGCTGATTCATCCAAAGTAAGTGATTTTATGTCTTTGTAACAAATATATATTAAGATTCCATAGTACTAAGAAATATTGTTTCCTGTTTCTTGCTCAACCAGTCTACGCATTTTGTCCCAATATATAATGTTCCACCACTGGTGGAAAACCTGTCCACTATATCTCTTGCCTAGTCAACATCAAAAAATGATGATAATTCATTGTTTCTTCCTAAATCAAAGTATAACCCATAATTATGAGTACATTGAATGTACCTCATTATTATTTTCACTGTTGTCATATGTTCTTTCTTTAGATTACTCTGAAATTGGGCTACTAGACATGTTGTAAAGATGATATCTGGTTGTGTGGTTTTCAGGTACAGTAGGCTCCCAATAATCCTTCTGTACGTGGTGGGTTCCATAGAAGTCCCATCTTCATGAATTCCATGTTTGGTTCCAACTGCAATCAGAGTAGATATTGTTTTGGAGTCACGTATATTAAATTTCTTAAGTAGATCTCTTTCATACTTTTCCAGAGAAATGAATGTGTAATCCTTCTTCAGTATCACCTATAGCCCAGTGAAATATGTGATCTCCCCAATCATAGACATTTCAAATTCTAATTTCTTTTCATTGGGAAATTTATCCATTGATTTCATCCTACAGCCACAAAATCTAAAGTCATTAATGTAAACTAATAACATAAAGTGAAATTTTGGAGAATTATTCACATAGAGATTGTGATAAACTCCTCATTTTTTGAATTCATTCTTCTTAAGATATGAATCCAGTCAATAATAACATGCTTTTGGTGCCTGTTAAAAACCATAGAGGGACTTATTTAGTTTATAAACCATTGTTTCATCAGTACCAAGAATAAATCCCACTGGTTTTTCAATGTAGGCTTCTTCTTGAGAACACCATTAAAAAATGATATCTTTACATTCATTTGATATAATTTATATCAACATTGGATTTCCATGGAAATAAAAAGCCTGATTAACTACGGTCTAGCCACTGAAGCAAAAGTTTCTTCAACACCGACACCATCAATATGTGAATATACATTACATACCAATCATGCCTTGTTTTTTATAACACTTCTATGCTCATCAAACATTTACATTAAAATAAAATTTGTTCCAATCACATTGTGACCTTTGGGTATCCTGACTAGATCACATGTCTGGTTTTTTTCAATATGATCCAACCCTTCATTCGTGGCATTCACCCATTATTCATCCTTTGTTTCTTCTTCAAATTATGATGGTTACACAACTAAAAGAAATTAAGATTTTGTGTTTTTCCACATTCTATTTGTTTTTGGGAGTGTAGTCCAATCTGAAATAATGTTGGATTCATCACTTTCTTCTCTTCGATTTCTTCATTGAAATTCAACCACATTCTCTCTATCCAAGGTTTCGTCTTCTGATTATTCTACTGAGTCGACATCATGAAATGAATCTTGAGTGTTTTGTTCACCTCCCTCTATGTATGTAATTTAATTTACTACATGTTCAATTTCTTCCTCATTTTCATTCACATAATCATATAAAATCATTGAGTAATTTTTGGTTTTATATTCAATGATCTAAAAATCACAACTTTCCACAATTCTTCCTAAGGAATTATTGAAACAGTTGTATGCTTTTCTGTTCATTGAGTATCCAAGGAAAATTCCGTCATCTGAATTGTAACCATACTTCCATTGATTTTATTATTTGTTTCTAATGAATAATTTATTAAAAAACAAGAAAGTATTTCAAAGAGTTCTTCCTTCCATGTCATAATTCATATGGTGTCTTCATCTCACCCATATAATGTCCTGCTCGATTTTGAATATTCATTGCATCTGGAACAGAATCTTTCTAGTAATTTCATGGAATATGACTTTCAATCGGCATTGTACATTCCATGTTGATCACCGATCGATTCTTGCGCTCAATAAATCCATTTTTTTCTAGAGTTCTCACAGAAGAAAACTCATTTTGAATCCCATGCCTCTCTAGATAATTTTCAAATTCAACAGATGTGTATTCCCCTCCATTATCAGATCACAAAACATTTATTGTTCGTCCAATATCATTCTCAGTGATTCGACGATATTTTTTCATGCAGTCAAGCACTTTTCATTTCCTATGTATAACCATTACACATGTCATTATACTATAATGATCTATGAAAAGGATGAAGTACCTTTCTCCATGAGTTTTGACAACATTTATCAGGCCGCATATGTCTATATGAATGAAATCAATTAGGTGAGATTCCATTTTTTCTTTGCATGATATCAAATGAAGACTATATTAACCTGAATATAAGCATCACAAGACTTTTCATGTTCATTCTTCAAGTTGGTAATGTCTTTCAAAATCTTAAGTTTTGATATTTTCACCATATATTGTGGGTTGATGTGCCCCAATCTCTAATGCCACAAGTAATTTCCTTCCTCAATAGTCATATAGAAAATGTTTTGTTTAGTATCATCCTAATATAGGTTTCCTTATTTTCTACATCCCTTTATAAGTGAATTCTCATTCATCCCTTTGATAGTGCCTCTTTTCTAATGAAAAATAACTCTAATTAACATGTCACAGAGTTGACTCACGATGATGAGATTATGATGTAGGTTATCCGCACAAAGTGCTTTAGTTTTCTTTAAATCTTTATTAGCCAGTTCTGTACTTCCACTGCCTTTGATTTTAAAATCTTTGTCATTACCCATATGTACTATTCCATCAACCCTCTTCTTTACATCAATTAATAGGTCTGCATTACCTCTCATATGAGGAAATCAACAACAATCCAGAATCTTGGTTCTTTTCTTTTTTATCTTTTAGGGCTACCGCTACATGGTTGGATTTCTCAATTTTTTCTGTTCTTTGCAGGAGGCATTGTATTGCGTGTAAGACACTGATGGCCTTTTAGTTCTCTCTTTCATGTATATGGATTCTTCATAATAAAAATATTCTTCTAGAGGAGAAAACCTATTAGTAAGAGAAACATTATCTTGTAGAAAATATTTGACTTATCTCGAACACCAGTATAAGGTGTCCATGTTCCTCCTCTTCCCTCATTTAGCGGCCTTATGACCAATCATAGAACAATGAAAACAATATCCATAAAAATTGTTCTTTATGTAAGTTGATGGATATGATTTTTTTCTCCTCTCTTGAACTATTAGAACTCCCACATTCAGAGAGCTCCATTTATCTTCAAAATATGACATAGTATGACCCAGATATCCAAATAACTGACACTTCATGAGAGGAAATTTCATCTCACTTCTACTAGTCCTCATGAATACTTCATTGGGAAATTGTTTTGAATGGTTATCATTCCTAGAAGCTCGAAGAATTTCTTTTGTTATACTCTCATATTGATTTAAGGGTCTCTATTTATGCACTTATGGTTATTTTTAAACATTATCAACTTTCTTCTTGTCTTTTTTCTAGCCCACATTATTTGCGACATTTGATTTTTTGGCATCACAACCGATTCCACTGTTTCACAGGTTTTAGGATCTTTGATCTTTCAAAATCATTTCACCTCCATCAGACACTCATTTTTCTCTCTCTAGAATCTCAGTATCTGAGAACCTACCAAATTGTATTTTCATCTTTGTTTCAGTTGAACATGATTCAATTTTGAGCATACTCCCAAGAGTAATAACTTCTCTTTTGAGTCCGTCAACATTTTTTTAATTCTCCTCTAGTCTCGTGGTACGTTCATTGATGACCTTTTCTTGTTCTTTGATTCTAATCTTAATTTCCAATACATAATTTGTACTATCATGAATAGATGATTGTACTTTCACCAGTTCTTCTTTTCGTTCTTCTTCAGCTTCAAGGTGATCAACATATTCTGATGATTCTTCTACCTTTTCTTTCCACTTATTGCATGTATTACACTTATTATCAATCATACCAAAATATTACTTATGTTGTTACATGGGATTTAATGTAATTGTCATCTTGTTATCTTGATCTATATCTATTGATGGATTTGTCTTTTCAATGGTAGATATCACAGATGCATGGTTTCTAGTTTTAAATTTTGGCTCTTCTTCTTCACTGAAATCATTATCATCGTCTCACTCTTCCAAGAAAAAACACTTCTTCTATACTTTATTTATAGATTTGAAGTATCCCACTTTGAGAACCCTTTTCCAAGGCATCTCAATGTGTTCACCTTTAAATTCTTCATTGTCGATCATTCATGAGTACTAAGAGGCCATGTGACCAAATATTCCACAACGGAAGAAAGCTAGAGTTAACTTCCCTTTAAGAATTCCTTTTCCCTTATGGAACTTCTTAGAAATGAGATAAAGAATTTCTCTTTTCCTCATCGTCTTAACCACTACTATCTTTTTAAATTTTCAGTTTGTCTACGTATTTGAATGCCTTTTTCTTTCCCACTCAAGTTGTACTGTCTTCAGGCTAGACTCTCATTTCATATGCCACCATGATTCTCAGCAGATCATCCAGAAAACGTATGGAAATATCCCTTTCCTCAAGAGTTGAAGTAATTTCATTTTATAGGTGTACAAGTCTTCTTAGTATTTTCTTTAAAATATCAACATCTTTTATTTCATTGCCTAAATCTCAAATTTCCCTAACCAATTTTGTAATTTGATTGAAGAAGGAGTCTTCATTATCATCTGGATGCATCTTCAGATCATCAAAACTACTATCAAAGACATGTAGCTCTTCCTCCTTCACCTTTCTATAACCTTCATAAATATTTTCAAGTTAATCCCACATTGAAGTTTTTCAGGAGCAACACAACACATTTTGATAGTTCTACTCAGAAAGGGTTGTAGTGAGAGAATCATATGATTTACCATCTATATAAAGAGTTTTGATTTATACATCATTCATAGTTATCCCTGTTGGATTAGTAACTTGTATTCCTTGCACTGTAGAAAAAAAGAACATCCATTATAAGAGATCTTAGTTGAGATCTCATTTTTTTCTTCCTGATCTATGAATTACTACCATCAAAGAGGGGGACTACCATGACATTGGTTAAATTCTCACGGATAGAAAGACATACCAAACACTAGTAACCTCCCTCGGATACCAATTAAATGACCCCAGAACACCCTGAGAGGGGATGTGTGAATCAGGGTGTCAATATTATATTTTTGAAGCTGTGGATCTTGTTACCATGTTGGTAAGAACCCATTAAATCTATTAGACAAAAGAAAGAAGGGATATGATATGGAACACTTACATGGTTCACCGCAATGGGATATGTCCTTGGATTATATTCTGACGATGTGTCGGTCATAACTAAATGGAATAATATTTACCAATTGTAGAGTACAATAATTTGGTCACAGTCACACTATTCTAGGAACACATCCCTTAAAAAGATCTGGGATGACTCACCACATCCACCAAAACACTTCTGTTGACCCCCCCTAGCTAACTTTTGGGAGATATGTCTAACTCATTTTATTGAATTGAAGGTCTGTTCAATATATTTTCATTAATGTCTTTCTCTTTGTCCAACAGAAGACACTACTTGCATCAAGGACCGGGGTAGATGCTCACTGAAATTCATGACCACTCTACATTGATACTCAAAAACAACCCTTCACAAATCCCCTTCTCAATCCTCAACCCTTAATGAATCTCACTACCTCACAGAGACGAACCCTTCAGGAACCTCACTTCCTCACAAAGAAACCAAACTTGCGAAGCTCACTAACCCAATGTGGAACTCCCCATCATCATGAAACAAATATGACTTAAAATAATTAACATCATTCTATACTTTGAAAGTCTCTTCAGAAAGCACAGTATCACTTATGAAATCGTCCTTCAGACATCACCCCATGTTTCAGGAATTCACAACAATAATGGATTTCCTCGCAAAACATCGTTGGAAATGAAGAGGAGTGGCCTCATATTTATAGGCACGGTCGATCACAGAGCTTCGCTTCTTCAGCCGTGAAATCTGGATTGGTCAAAATAAATTCATGGAACTTCCTCTATCTCACAAATATCTGATAAATTTATGATTCATAGATCTCATTGTAACCCCATACCTCTCTGTCCATATCCTTCACATTACCACAAAGCAGCACCGTAATTATCCTTCCCTTTTCTGTTCGTAATGCTCATATTAACCGAAAAGAAACTTCATCTGAAATCATGAAGCATAATTTCTTCAACATCCTCATTCCAGTCTTTGAGAAATCCATGATTTTTCCATAAAAATGAAATGTTGGATCAAAAAGAGTTTCTTTTGTGAAGCTCAAGGATCAAACTTTAGTAATAGAAGAGCGCACCTCCTCAATTCTTTTAGTCTCTCTAAAAACAACTTCATGAAGCCTGTATTTTCAAAACTCATTCAATTTACTTATTCTCATCGGGCCTTAAGGAAGAACCAATTATCTCGATGATATCCATTCTCTAAATTTTGGACCCCCAAAATTTGTAAAACACTAGGAAATGACGGGACCTTCAAAACTTCTTACTGCTTGACCTGTAAGATTCATTTCCTAACAAAATAACTGATCATCCATTAGATGATTGACAACAAATACAACCCATTATTATTTTCCATCTAAGAACAACCCTAGTTTGAAATGTTCCATTGTTTTCTTTTTTTTTCATTAGTATAATATAAAGAATAATTGGTGAGAGAGACTTAGATTTTTCTTAGGCCGACATTTTTTGGTTTTCAACCTGACAAATGGAATGCCTCTTTCTTTTAATTGTTAAATTTTTTTCTAAAACATGTGGATTGAATGTCATGTGAGATGAAACTGGACTCTTAATAAGAGTGACCATTGTGGCTTTTCATCCTTGTGACTACTATATATTGTTTTTGGGATGTTTAGAGTCTTGAAATTCAAACTAATTCTACTGGTGTTTTAGTTCATGAATCATTGACCACGATTTAAGAAATGATGATCCTAGTAGGGATTGATGGATGAGAATTTAACAATTTTATTTAGATACAAAATAAGGGGATTTTGAGTGATGATTTTTTGATTTCTGAATCAAAAACATTATATGATAAAAGTATGTAATAGATAATTGTGGACCATTTTCTCAAAGATGTTTCCTACCCAATGTTTTTTTCTTACAGAGATATTAAAGGTATTTACTAAGGAATAATTGTCCTCTAGTTGACAGACCCATTTGGTGGGTGAGTTATACAAAAAAAATTAATTAAAAAATAGTAAAAAATGAATCCTTAGTAATCATAAATTCTATTACTGAGGGTCGTGGAGTTTTCAATGATCCATATTTCCCAAGACCAAGAATGGTGGTTTGTGATGGGAATGTGTCTGGAAATGAAGGGAGCATCTATGGAGGAACTTTACATCAATGAGAAACAAATCCTACACAATTTTGGTTTGTGTGTAAAGGATGTGGTGTTCTATTTCAATCATAAGCTTGCACAAGACATGTCCTGGGAGAAGTTGAGAACCACATTCCATGATTGGGGTTATGTCCATGAATTAAGGAACAAATATGGTTATTATACTATGGAATATGGTCCTAGAATGTGGAATCTAGATATTACTACAGGTCTTGATGGAATTATCATCACAAATGTACTCAGTTCATTGGGGTCATGTAGTGGATAACCAACATCATGAGGATAGATTTCTCCTATAAAATGGTCTAATCATCTTGTAGTTTAATTTCATTCGACCATGACATGGACCATAACCTTTAATGACTTATAGAAAGTACTTGGAGGAAAACAATTTAAGGTCATTTTCACTGAATGAAAGATTGGTGATTTTACCATTCATAGTTATCTTTCCAACAATGTTCTATCATCTTTTGGAATGAAGCGGGAGTTTATAATCTGTAATATGGGGGTTTTGGATGCAATGAGTGATACATGAAATTTATGAAAGGAGTTATCATGGAACATGTTTGAATCATTTTTTATGGTATAATATTGTTCTACCTTACAGAGACAGAAGAGTTCTATCCTAGGTATGAATGTGCCTTTGGTTGATAGTTCCTTTTAGTGGGATAATCATGAAATCCAAATTCGGTTGTGTCAATGAATAATCAAAACAAAGGATTCCTATAGAATATGAAATATCTATTACATATGGACAATGAATATTTATGGAGATTCATATATCCTAAAAATAGAGTTTACGTTTTTAAAGGATTCTTCATGAGTATGGAAAATCATATCATATCAAAGATGCTTAATAATTGGGGGGGAATGTTTCCTACACAGGCCTTTCCCATACATAAAGAAGAGGTATTTCTCAAACCTTTATATTGTGGTTGGTTCGAAGAAATAGGGTTTGGGTGTTGCTGTGTATCTCATCTTGGTTAGAATCCTTCCACAAGTAGTTCTTGAAGGATTCCCCATAGTTATTGAATTGTCATAGGTAGAATAGAATTTTTTTTAGTACAAGCTCATGAATGGGGTGATAATTTTTATTATACACTCTTCTATAGATTTTAATCATACATCGAAGAGTGGTTGAATTATTTATTGAAACTAGACTAATATGTTGGATCCAAGTATCCATGCATATCTCTTCAAATCAAGAATCCATCCACAACGACTTCTTGAACTTACCTCATGAAAGAGACGTCAACCTTCAGTTTATGTTCATGTGGTAAGGATGTTTAGTGTTCCTTTTAAGGTCTTGAATCCAATACCATGTTGATACTAGAATGATTTTATATTCCTTGATCATTATGGGAATATATTGAAAATAATATTAAGTTCACATGATCCATGTTAGGTGTGAGAAACAAGGAGTGGAAAAGTTTTATTTTACCACACTAATGAGATTGAAAGGAAAGAAAGAGGCATTTTAATATTGTGTTGGCTAGGTAGGATATAGGATCTAGGAGTCTCCACATATATAATTGTTATGAGTATAAAGTAATACATATTTCTCGGAATTTATTAGTAAATATAATTGAATATTACTATGTAGTTTAGTGTTTTGTGTTAAGGATAATGGTTACCCTTTGTCATTGAAATGATGAATAATATGGTGATTATAGGGAAAAATATGTTCTCAAATATTTCAGATGTAATGAAGGAAATTTTAAACCTTGGTTAGAGAATTTTTTAGATGAAGAAAATTTATGTGGAATAATATCTCAAGGAATGAACATGGAAGATGTTCGAAATTTAGATTATTATATGATGTTGTGGGGGCTTATGGAGAACTAATAGGTCTAACATAAGAATGAATGTTCCTCTTGTGGATATGAACATTTTTTTGGTGACTCAAGCAATGAAAAACTAGGTTACATCATTTCATAGTAAAAAAGGGTGTCATATGGAATATAACATTCTATTGTCAAATGATAAAGAAAGATTATAGTTATCTAAAATTTCATTGGACAATAAGTATGATATGTGGAAGGAATGTGTTTGATCACAAAGGAATATTTTGGATCGGTATTTTCTATAGAGTGTGAGCTCATCTATATAGATCATTGTTTGGATGTAGGAGAGGGAGAATTTTCATCACTTCTTGGTTGGGTCATGGGAATAAGGTTCAGAAATCAATATATATCTCAGTAAGATGAAAATCAAGCAACACCTATTTCTAGAATGGCGATGTGATGGGAGGCCAACACCAAAAGTTATGATCTTCTCAAGCACAGATCAAAATTTCATGCAGTTTAAATAAATTAACTATGAATGTTTACATCATGTGGAAAGGATGTTTTTGTACAGTTTAACATCTTTTGACTCGGATGATAGGCTATGTAGTTTATAGTCTAATATCTCATACTATGTTGTCTTTTATTTGTAGGTCATATGAATAGGACTATCTGGTGTTCCTTTTATAGCGATGAATAGAAAAAAATTATTCTATGTAGTATAATTTTAATTAGAAAAGATGATATGGGTCATTCCTTTTATGTCTTTACATCAAGGACCTAATTGAGTAGTTTATTGTCATACGGTAATGGTGATGTTTCATGCAATTTATCATCTTTACATGTGGATAATCTGGTGCCTTCAATATTTCAAAAATTGCTTGTGAAATATTTTTTTAGTAGGTATTGTAATGAGCTCTCAATCCATTCATATCAGGGAATAACATCTGTTAGAGTGGGTCTTCTGTATTGGATAACCCCCCCCAACCACCACCACTTTGGATCAATATTTTTCATTTTCTTTCATGGTATCACTACTCGAAATACATGCTTTCCCAACGGTTATGATCCATTGGGAAAGGTTGCAGAACCATTGGTATATGTTATACCAACGGTTCTGCAAACTATAGGGAAGTAAGCTGTTGGAAATTCTTTTCCGAATGGTTTATAGTAAACCATTAGGATAGGTTGGAAAAAAATTAACCTATCCCAACGGTTGTTCCAAACTGTTGGGATAGTTTTTCCCAATTGTTTGGCTTGAACCGTTGGGAATACCAAGCAGATTGAGGATTTTTACCAACGGTTCATAGAATCGTTGGTTAAAAAAATATTCAAAGAGGCTATGCCAATGGTTTGAAATCATTTTCCTAGCCTATGCTATGAAAATTTCACAGCAGCCTGCAATTTGCACAGCAGCTCTTATTTGGTGCAATTTTCACAACAACTCTTATTTTTTGAAATTTTCACAGCAGCATTCCCTCTCATTTTCAATCATTTCTAATTATTGTACCTCCAAAAAACTAACACATACATATACAATTATTATACCTCTAATCACCATCTAACCCATACATATAGAGAACAAATTCATACCCATTTAACATATAATGCATCCTGGAACTATACACATCCATAATTAAATCAGAATTCATAACTTAATTATGAACATACATAAATCATTTAGAATTCAATTTAAAATTTAAATGACAATTATATCTGGAATCTGGAATTCAATTCATATTTTGATCGGTTTTTCATATACCATATATTTTTACTAGAAATGATGTACATTTTAAAAAAAAATACATACACATGGAGTGATACCGGCCACACCGTGCCTTATATTGAGGCGTAGATAACTCATACACGTTAAAAATGACCCATGTATCATTATCCTAAAGTATAGACATATTCCAAAAGAGTTTGATCAGTTTTCTGTATGTCATTTGTTGTTTTCACTTAAAATGAAGTGATTTTCAAATAAATGAGAGACACTTTGAATGGTGTCGGCCACACCGCGATGCAGATTGAGGCGGGGTTGACTCGTACACATCACAAATTACCCATGGATCGTTGTGATAAAATATCAACACAATCAGAATCCGTTTGGTCGGTTTTCCATATGTACATAAAATGTTGTCCATTTTAAAAATAAGAGAGACATTTTGGGTGGTCCCGACTACACCACGACTTGGATTAAAGTTCGGTTGACTCTTACACGTAACATATATTCCATGGATCGTTGTCCTAAAATTTCAACAGATTCCGAATGTGTTTGGTCAGTTTTCCGTATTCTAGTTGTTCTTTTCACTTATAATCTTGTCCATTAAAAAAAGAGACAAAGTTAGAGTGGTACCGGCCACACCACATCTTGGATTTAGAAGGTGTTGACTTTTACATGTCTTAAATGACCCATGTATCATTTTCCTAAAGTATCAACACAATCCGAATGTGTTTCGTCGGATTTCCGTATGCCAGTTGATGTTTTTCACTTAAAATGAGGTCCTTTTGAAACAAAAGACAGACACTTTGAGTGGTGCCAACCACACCGCATCTCAGATTGATGCAGGGTTGATTCTTACGCGTCACATATGACCCATGGATCGTTGTGCTAAAGTATCAACACAATCATAATCTGTTTGGTCAGTTTTCCATATGCACTTAAAATGTTGTCCATTTTAAACAAAAGAGAGCCACTTAGAGTGATCCGGACCACACTGGGCCTCAGATTCAAGTGGGGTTGACTCATACACGTCACATATGACCTATGGATCATTGGCCTAATGCATTAACACATTTCGAATGCGTTTGGTCAGTTTTTTGTTTGTCAGTTATTGTTTTCACTTAAAATGATGTCCATTTTATACAAAAGCGGGACACTATGAATGGTGTCGGCCACAACACGCCTCGGATAGAGGTGGGGTTGACTCTTACATGTCACATATGACCCATGGATTTTTGTTCAAAATTATCGACACAATAAGAATCTGTTTGGTCGGTTTTTCTTATGTTAGTTGTTGTTTTCACTTAAAATGATATCCATTTTAAACAAAAGATAGACACTTTGACTGGTGTCAGCTACACTGTGCATCAGATTGAGGCGAGGTTGACTCCTACATGTCACATATGACACGTGTATCGTTCTCCTAAAGTTTCAATTGAATCTGAATGCGCTTGGTCGGTTTTCTGTATGTACATAAAATGTTTTCCATTTTAAACAAAATACAGACACATAGAGTGTTCTCAGACACACCGCGACTTGGATAGAGGAGTGGTTGAATTTTACATGTAAAATATGACCCATGGATAGTTTTCCTAAAATTTAAATCGATTCTGAATGCTTTTGGTTGGTTTTTCGTATGCTAGTTGTTCTTTTCACTTATAATCCTGTCCATTTTAAACAATATAGACACAGTTAGAGTGGTACCGGCCACACTGTGTCTCGGATTTAGAAGGGGATGACTCGTACATGTATCAAGTAACCCATGGATCACTTTCATAATTTATCAACACAATCCGAATGTGTTTGGTCGGTTTTCCGTATGCCAATTGATGTTTTCACTTAAAATATTGTCCATTTTAAACAAAAGAGAGACACATAGAGTGGTACCGGACACACCACACCTCGGATTGAGTCGAGGTTGAGTCGTACACATCACATATGACCCATGGATCTTTTTCCTAAAGCATCAACACATTTTTAATGTGTTTGATCAGTTTTTAATATGTCACTTTCTATTTTCGCTTAAAATGAAGTCCATTTTAAACAAAAGAGACACACTTTAAGTGGTGTAGGCTGCACCACACCTTGAAATGAGGTGGGGTTGACTCGTCCATGTCACATATGACCCATGGATCATTTTTCTAAAGTATCGACACAATCAGAATCCTTTTGATTGGTTTTCCGTATGCTAGTTATTGTTTTCACTTAAAATAAAGTTCATTTTAAACAAAAGAGAGACACTTTAAGTGGTGTAGGCCACACTGTGCCTCTTATTGAGGTGAGGTGACTCGTACACATCACATATGACCCATGGATCGTTCTCCTAATGATTAAATGGAAACTGAATGCATTTGTTCAGTTTTCCGTATGTACTTAAAATGTTGTCCATTTTAAACAAAAGAGAGATACTTAGAGTGGTCCCGGCCACAACCCGATTTGGATTGAGGCGCAGTTAACTTTTACACGTAACATATGACCCATGTATAATTTTCCAAACATTTCAACTGATTCTGAATGTATTTGGTTAGTTTTTCATATTCTAGTTGTTCTTTTCACTTATAATCTTGTCCATTTTAAACAAAAGAGACACAGTTAGAGTGGTACCGGCCACACCGCATCTCGTATTTTGACGGGGTTGACTCGTACATGTCTCAAATGACCCATGGATCATTTTCCGAAAGTATCAACACAATCCAAATGTGTTTGGTTGGTTTTCCGTATGCCAGTTGATGTTTTTCACTTAAAATGAGGTCCATCTGAAACAAAATAAAGACACTTTGAGTGGTTCTGGCCACACCGCGTCTCATATTGTGGTGGGGTTGATTCATACATGTCACACATGACCCATGGAATGTTGTGATAATGTATCAACACAATCAGAATCCGTTTGGTCAGTTTTCTGTATGTACTTAAAATGTTGTCCATTTTAAACAAAAGAGAGCCACTTAGAGTGATCTCAGCCACACTGTGCCTCTAATTGAGGCGGGGTTGACTCGTACATGTCACATATGACCCATGGATCGTTTTACTAATGCATAAATACATTTCTAATTTGTTTGGTTATATTTTCATATGTCATTTTTTGTTTTTACATATACTGATATCCATTATAAATGAAAGAGAAACACTATGAATGGTGTCGGCCACACCGCGCCTCAGATTGAGGCGGGGTTGACTCGTACATGCTACATATGACCCATGGATCGTTGTACTAAAGCATAAAAAAATTTCTAATGTGTTTGGTCTATTTTGTGTATGTCACTTGTTGTTTTCACTTAAAATGAAGTTCATTTTAAACAAAAGAGATACACATTGAGTGTTGTCATCCACACCGTGACTCAGATTGAGGTGAGGTTTACTCTTACATGTCACATATGTCTCATGGATCGTTCTCCTAAAGTTTCAATGGAAACCGAATGCGTTCGGTCAGTTTTCTGTTTGTACTTAAAATTTTGTCCATTTTAAACAAAACAGAGACTCTTAGACTAATCCTGACCACACCACGACTCAGATTGGGCTCGGGTTGGCTTGTACATGTCACATATGACCCATGGATGATTGTGATAAACTATCAACATATTCCAAATGCGTTTGGTCAGTTTTCCACATGCCAATTGTTCTTTTCACTTATAATCCTTTCCATTTTAAACAATAGAAACATAGTTTGAGTGGTACCGGCCACACCGCGACTTGTATTGAGGCGCGATTGACTCGTACGTGTAACATATGACCCATGGATCGTTGTCCTAAAATTTCAACAAAATCTGAATGCGTTTGGTTGGTTTTCCGTATGCCAGTTTGTTGTTTTCACTTAAAATGATGTCCATTTAAAATAAAAGACAGAAACTTTGAGTGGTGTCGACCACACCGCGTCTCTGATTGAGGTGGGGTTGATTCGTACACATCACATATGACTCATGGATCTTTGTGCTAATGTATCAATACAATCAGAATCTGTTTGTTCGGTTTTTCGTATGTACTTAAAATGTTTTCCATTTTAAACAGAAGAGAGACACATATAGTGATCCAAGCCACAATGTGCCTCTGGTTAATGCAGGTTTGACTCTTACACCTCACATATGACCCATGTATCGTTTTCCTAAAGCATCAATGCATTTCGAATGCATTTGGTTGGATTTTCGTATGTCAATTGTTGTTTTCACTTAAAATGATATCCATTTTAAACAAAAGAGAGACACTATGAGTGGTGCCCACCACACCACACCTCGGATTGAGGTGGGGTTGACTCGTACACATCACGTATAATCAATGGATAATTTTTCAAATGTATCGACACAATTAGAATTCCTTTGGTCGGTTTTCCGTATGGTAGTTGTTGTTTTCAATTAAAATGAAGTCCATTTTATACAAAAGGGAGACACTTTGAGTGGTGTCGGCCACACCACGCCTCATATTGAAGTGAGGTTGACTTGTATACGTCACATATGACCCATGGATAGTTATCCTAAAATTTCAACGGTAACCGAATGTGTTTGGTCATTTTTACATATGTACTTTAAATGTTGTCCATTCTAATCAAAAGAGAGAGAATTCGAGTGATCCTGACCACACCGGGACTCAGATTGAGCTCGGGTTGTCTTGTACATGTCACATATGCCCCATGGATTGTTATGATAAATTATAAATAGAATCCGAATGCGTTTGGTCAGTTTTCTGTATATCAGTTGTTCTTTTCACTTATAATCCTGTCCATTTTAAACAAAATAGACACAATTAGAGTGGTACCGGCCACACCGCACCTCGGATTTAGACGGGGTTGACTCATACACGTCTCAAATGATCCATGGATCAAATTTCTAATGCATCAACACAATCCAAATGCATTTGGTCGGTTTTCCATATCCCAGTTGATGTTTTCACTTAAAATGTTGTCCATTTTAAACAAAAGAGAGACACTTAGAGTGGTGCCGGCCACACTGCACCTCGGATTGAGGCAGGGTTGACTCGTACACATCACATATGAACCATGGATCGTTTTCCTAAAGCATAAACACATTTATAATGTGTTTGGTTAGTTCTTCGTATGTAACTTTTTGTTTTCAGTTAAAATGAAGTCCATTTTAAACAAAAGAGAGACACTTTGAGTGGTGTCAGCCACACCGTGCCTACGTCACATATAACCCATGGATCATTGTTTTAAAGTTTCAACAGAAACCGAATTAATTTGTTCAGTTTACCGTTTGTACATAAAATGTTGTCCATTTTAAACAAAAGAGAGACACTTTTACTGATCCTAGACACACCGCGTCTCGAATTGATCTCGGGTTGCCTCGTACACATCACATATAACCCATGGATCATTGTGATAAATTATCAACAGATTCTGAATGTGTTTGGTAATTTTTCCATATGCCAGTTCTTCTTTTCACTTATAATCTTGTCCATTTAAAACAAAAGGGACACAGTTAGAGTGGAACCGGCCACACCGCGACTTGGATTGAGGCGCGATTGACTCGTACATGTAACATATGACCCATGGATCATGTTTCTTAAATTTCAACACAATCTGAATGCGTTTGGTCAGTTTTCCGTATGCTAGTTGTTCTTTTCAATTATAATCCTGTCCATTTTAAACAAAAGAGACACAGTTAGAATGGTGTTGGCCACACTGTGCCTCGGATTGAGGCAGGGTTGACTCCTACACGTCACATATTACCCATAGATCATTTTACTAAAGCATCAACACATTTCTAATGTTTTTGGTCGGTTTTCTGTATGTACTTAAAATGTTGTCCATTTTAAACAAAAGAGAGATACTTAGAGTAATCCCGACCACACCGCGACTCGGATTGAGCCCGGGTTGTCTCGTACACGTCACATATTACTCATGGATCGTTGGGATAAATTATAAATAGAATCTGATTGCATTTGTTTGGTTTTCCATATGCCAGTTGTTCTTTTCACTTATAATCATGTCCATTTTAAACAAAAGTGACACAGTTAGAGTGCTATGTTAGTTGTTTATTCACATTATTCAAATAAACTATTTGACTATGGGTCATTAATTTAATTTATTTATGAAAAATTTACATTTAAAATGAGAATATCAGAAAAGTAACAGAAGATAAAACATTTACTAAAAATCCTTGTGGAAATATTAAGGTAAACATGATTTATGAGAATCCTTATGTTTCTATTAGTGGAATGGTATTTACTTAAAAAATTGTGGAAATTCATATTGAATATTTTTATATCATTCTTAGTATGGATTAGATTTTAGTTTATCATGCTATGAAACATTTCAAGGCTAACAATTCCATGCCCAATGAATACATCCCTTCTATAACATACCAAGAATCTATGATATTTATTAGATGTGTAAATGTGATTTACATTGATTATCATGATGAAAATAAATAAAATAAATATTATAGGTTTTATAGTACTAAATGAAATCAAGGAGGGTGGGGGCTGTCCGGGGGGGTTGTTAGGGGGGCTATCCGGTGGGTGTCAGGGGGGCTGTCCGGGGACCATGGAGGAGGGTTGGGGGGGGGGGGCTGTGCGGGGGGTTGTACGGGGGGGGGGGGGGGGTGTTCAGGGGGTTGTCTAGGGTCCCAAGAGGAGGGTGGGGTGGGGGGCTGTCCGGGGGGGGGGGGACTGTCCGGGGGGCTATCGGGGGTCCAGGGAGGAGGGTAGGGGGGCTGTCCAAGGTCCAAGGAGAATAGTGGGGGGTTGTCCAAGGTCCAGGAAAGAGGGGGGCTGTCCAGGGAGTTCCCAAACACACAACCACTAAAAGACAACAACATCCATAAAAACAGACAATATATAAAAATAACTCAACTCCAATACTATACTACAGGTCTAGATAAAACCAACAACTAGAATAGATTAAACATCAAATCTCAGTAATATTAGTCAAAATGGTAACAGATCAATTTGTCCCACATCACCATCACCATAATCATCATCATCATCACCCTCTTCCTCGTCCCCATCATCATCATCTCCCTCCTCAGTGCCTTCCTTCTCGCCCTCATGCTCGACCTCCTCCTCGCCCTCGCCATCCACCTCGCCCTACTCCTCTCCCTCCTCTTCCGCATCAGACTCCTTTCCATCATCATCGTCAAGCTGGAGATCATCCTGAACTCCACTAGAACTGCCACCTGGTTCACCATATATAGAATGTATCGATGACATATATTCATCAAACGCTGGGATGGCCTCTACTGGAGGTGTTGGACGTAGAACTTTAATAAATTTCATAAATGCACTGTTTTCCCTAGAAAACTATTCTTCAATCTCTGTGGCCCTTTTCTCAGCATTTTCTTCATGTTCCCTAACTTTCTTTAGCTCAGTGGCACTACAACTCGTACCTGAGGAGGGCCAATACCTCGTCGGGGCTATCCTAGGTCGGCAGCATACTCTTCCAGGATGCTCCTCTCCAAACACCTGATGTAAGTGATCAGTTGGACGAAACTTTTCTGGTTCTTGGGCATCGAGTGCCTCTAAAGCAGCCTGTTACAAATAGAAATATATTATTAAGTTACAAAATAGATATTAAAATATAAAATCAATTGATTAAAACTTACTATCTGATGCTGAGTCGCTTCATTGACGACACTTCCATCCTTTTTCTGTCTACTCGAGGAAAACAGTTTTTCTCAAGGCACATGTCCTTAAATATTCTGTATTTTCCTCTACAATGACATTGAATACTAAAGTTACATGAAAACATTCGAAAATGATTAAATAATGGAGGAAAGAAAGGAAAATTTATGTCGTAAAGAGAAATTATATACAATTGTCATACCTTCTGCCACTCAAGATCCGACAACGTAGTACATCCTAGTGTGTGGAGGTATTTTTTGCATCAATTTAGTTTTATTTTTTCCTGATAATTACTAAATAAAATTCGATAATGAAAAGTATAATATTAATGAAAAACACGAATGTTATTATTTAAATACCTCAAATGTAATTCATATCTTAAACTGGGTACTCGTCCAATGAGTAATCATCTAACGATACTGCTCTATAGGAAAATCATCCACGACTGGTACCTCCTGTAACTCAGTTCCAACTCTAGCATGCCATCCAATATACAACTCATGCTTGTAGTCTCTCTAAAGCTCGCCTAAATCCCTTAGACGTTCCGGTCATGCACCCTCACTATCGGGAAAATTAAATCAAATACGACATCAAAATATAAATTCATATAAAATCAAAAATAATTCATGGCATGAAATACATCATATTTTTTTACCCATATCTCTTCCCAAGCTCTATCCTTGACCTCATGTGGAAAATTTCTCAATGATATCGGGATGACAGGAATTATGTCGGAGTATTTGGAAAGCGTCACAAAAAAACTCCAACATTGATGCCCTGTTTTCTCAACAATTTGGTTGTCTTCATTGTAATCCACCATAACCTATGTGCGGAGGTTCCACACCGAATGCATGTGTGCACGCCCCCGCCCCCGCCTCCTGTCAGTAGATGTATCTGTCATTAAAGAAAAACAAATATTTTATCAAAACATGTTATAATGAAAATAAATATTTCTATAAAAATTTGTTTGGGTTCTATAAATATACCTACGCCAGTCTGATTGCTGAGCGCCACTAGATCCATAGAAACTGATGGAACACGCTGTGGTGGAACAGGATTCGAAGACAATGGAATATAGAAGCTTGGAGAGATAGAAGTCTAAGGGAAAAAAGATGGGATAACTATTTGACCAGACTCTGACTGGGGAGTGGGAATCATAATGGGATGTGAAAATGATGGGCCATAAGATGCAAAATGTAGAGAAAACAAGGGAGGCCTAAATATCCCGTGTGTCCCTAACAACACACCAGCAATAGAATGTGTGAAGGATGATATGTCAGTAGAAGGGGCAGTGTCTAGTCGGGTACACGCAGCTGCTCTTCCACCTCTGGTATGAACCCTCCTCGTACCACCGACCTGAGTACTAGGACTAGTATTAGGCTCCTCGTCGAATAATTGTCGACGTATAGGTGGATCCTACAAAAATGTTTACAAAAAAATTAATCACATGAAATTATATATTCTTTAAATATATATATTTGAAATAAATTACTCACTGTAGGCACTAATGGTGGAACGCCCATCTCTTCTATTCGACGATTGTTCTCCATCATTTTTTCCCTTCGTCTCTCTTTAATTGGCTAGATTTGCATCTTTTGAAAACAAATATGTAATTAATTATAAAAAGGAAGATAATGTCTAAACCAAAAAAATAAAAATATATGAGGGAATAGGGAGATTTATTAGTAATTTATCTATCAATTGTTTTATAAGAGCTTTAATGGATTTAATAAATCATACAAGTTGTAATGTTCACCATGTTAGAAATATGTTTTGACTAGGTTTGAATACAGTTCAATTCCAAATTAGAAAATGTAATTCAAATAAAACTGCAACCAATAAACATTGATAATTCACATAATGGTCAAGTCTACTAAAACATATTTGTGATCAATACTAAATCATTTTGAATTTTACCAACCTTAACAACCCAACTTGGGGTAAACCAAAATAATTGAGAACATGGATGAATGATTATATATATTTTCAACCACAACTTCAGGTTCACAATCAACTCTGAAAATTGAGCTATTTGAGTCCTCAAAAGAAATAAATGGATTGGTTCTGATGGAACTAGGGACAGTTTCAATTTCATCATCACCATCATAAAAAATATGTCTTGGAATTACTTCAACTATGACACCAAATTAAGGTCGAAGTTGGTCTTTGACATAAAAAACATGTTTATCCATTGATTCCAACACATATGGTTCTTCGGTAGCAAGAGTGCGAGTCATATTAATTACATGAAATCCACAATCAACAATAAATATTCCATGTCTCATCATTGAATAAAACCAATGGCATTTCATCATTGTGACTCGTCCATGAGAGTAATAACCCAATATTATTATTTTCTCAACAACTCCATAATAACCCACATTTTGAAATTGCAGTCTACTATCTGATACACAGGTATAAAAATATATTGTGGCAGAAACCATAACACCATCATATTGTGTTCTCAGGTTATTTTCTCGTTTAGTGAAAATAAATTTGTACCCATTGATAACAATTGATTTACAGTCACGAACCACAGTATTAGGACCAAAATCCAAAGATATTATTTCCTCAGAGACAGAGTCAGCAGAAAAACTCAATACCTGAAATATACATGACTATTAAACTTAATTAAATATTGATATAATTATTTTAAACATCAATATTTTTACATTCAATTTTAACCAAGCAGAAAACTATTTGATATGAAAAGTCTCTCTCCTTCTCAAAGATAAAGAACGATTCTTCTTATTTATAATTGTTTTATGTTCCCTGTAGATAAAAAATATTAATAGTTTAATAGATATATATTTAAGATATAAATATTCAATTTAGTTACCTGATATAGTCATCAAACAAATCACAGATGAACAAAACTGTTCGATGTGCCATCTCCCGCTCTTCATGGCATAATGTCTTCAATGTATATGATCCAAGAATTCCTCCTGTTTAAGGATGTGATGGAAAACTAGGTTCAATTTTCTCATACTGTTCTCCTTAATTTATCATTGGTCTGTTCATTCTTGTAGTAAGATTAGAAAAATACATTGAGCAGAAATCCATACATTCCTGAGCCAAGTAACCGTTCACGATAGAACCTTCAGGATGATTTCTATTTCGTACATAAGACTTTAATGTGATCATATTTATTTCAGCTGGATACATCCAACAAAAAAGAAAAAAGTCCTCTGAGAAGTATTTTGATGGGAATATGGACAGTCAGATGCAGGATGCATGTGAAAAATGATGGAGGAAATATTTTCTCCCACTCACAAAAAAATTAATGGGGCATCTGTCAACATTTTTTGCAAGAAAGACTTGGACAAATTCATAGCACAAAGATCTCTAAAAAATGGCACAACTGAATAACAGCCACCCTTACATTATTTGACAAATGATGAAAGATTTATATTGGAAGAAACTCTTACATTAGAATATGGTAATCATGAGTCTTCAAAGATTTTAGCTTCAACTCGTTTCTGTTGACCCGTTTATATTTGTTGCTTGAAGAGCCATCAGGAACTCTAATAGTCTCTAATACTTCTAGAAATTGTTTTTTTCATAGGTGTCATCACATAAAAAGTACATGGAAGTTTCCATTTATTTTCACGGATACGCACAGGATGCAATTCTGGTCTGATGCCCCAATCCACCAAGTCACTCCGAGATCGTAAATCATCTATTGTCTTCCCCTTGACATTTAGAAGAACCGAAAGCAACAATTCACATATATTCTTTTCAATATGCATTACATCTAAGAAATGACGTATCTAATTGGTTGACCAATAAGGAAACTCAAAAAAGATACTCATCTTCCTCCAATTATAACAGGTTTCAGTGGAAACATTCTTTTCCTTTCCAGATATCATTTAACCCTTCCCAAATAAAAAACTGAAATCTTTCAATTCATTAAGCACATCAGTTCCAGACATATGCTGAGGTGGATCATCAGTCTCTATGGTATTATAGAATCATCGATGATTCATTCTATATGGATGATCATTTGGAAAGAATGATCGATGTCCCATAAAACTGAAACTACAATGATGTTTCAGTCTTTTGGATCGCGTATTCTTCATAAAACTGGGGATGATAGTTTTCCCATCGTTCTCCACTCATATATCATTGCATAAGATGGAAAATCATTGATCGTCCACATAAGCACAACACGCATCTGAAATATGTCTTTCGAACATGCATCATATGTGCACACTCCCACATCCCAAAGAAGTTTCAACACTTTTATTAATGGTTTACTGTATACATCAATATCAATGCTAGGATCAGAAGGACCAGATATGAGTATACTCATGAAAGTGAAAGGTTTTTTCATACACAACTATCGGGGAAGATTATAAATGTGTATAAAAACTGGCCATGTGCTGTGTAAAATAAGAATATGACCAAACAGATTAAAACTATTGCATGAAAGACCTAACCTCACATTACAGACATCAGCTGAAAAATCAAGATGTCAAGCATCAAATCTCTGTCAGCAAATCCATCTGCATGATGAACCAAATCCTCATTAGTCTTCATTCTCTCAGTATCATACCATCTCATTTTTATTGATATGTCATCAGACATAAAAAGATTATGGAGTCTGGGGATCAATGGAAAGTGCCACATTACTTTCTATGGAACGCGGGATGGTGTTCCATCAGATTTTGACTTCCAGAAGGATGTGCCACATTTTATACAATCATTTCATTCAGCGGTTTCCTCCCATAATAAATTTCAATCTTTCGGGAAAGAATGAATTTTATTTCTTGAAAATCCAAGTTCCTCAACTAAATTCCATGCCATATAGTGGTTTGAGGAAATATCTGCATCATCTAGAAGTAAATCCTTCAAGACGGTAAGAATGTAATCGATTGCTGTATTTGAAATCCCATACATAGTTTTCCCATAAAACAATCAGATTTAAAATTCCATCTTTTTCATTTTATCACATTGTCGATATACTGGAGTCATTGAGTCATCATTAAAAATTTTCACCCTATCAATATCATTATTTTCACTAGATGCATCATCGGTCCTCATATCGAAGTCTTCTTGAGTCGAAATCCTTTCTTTTTCATGATGATGAACAACCAGAAACCAATCATCTAACAAATTTTCCATTCAAGTCCTTTAATTTCGATCATCAGCAAATTTAGATTTTATTTTCTCCCCACTGTGATACCACACAAATTAGTTTTCTTGAAAACCATTTTAGGTTAGGTGGTAGCTAACTTTTTCACGGCTCAACCAAGGTCTACCAATACAATTGGAACATGCGCAGTGTATGCAGCCACTATCTAAAGCATTTTGAAATGTAAAATCTATAAAGCTCTCCAAATTCTTTTGGAAATAGCTTTCGATCGGTTTCATACATCCAACTTCTATCCATTCTGTAAAAACAATTTATATAAGTCATTTTGTCATAGAAAATTCAATAGCATTTAACTTTAATAGAAAATACATTTAAGTAAACGATAAAGAAAGATGTTTCTAGTCGATGTAGTGAACTATTAAAATAATTTAAAGAAAAAGTACTCATAAATTAAATTAAAAATTATTTATATTCATTTTCATTAGGTCTATATGAGGCACATGCCTCAAGTCCCATTATGTGTTATAGGCATCCCAAATCATTCACTCATGTTCAATAACTCATTATTGGCACCTCTATGGCCATAACATTCATTACCCAATTACTTCCCCAAGTCAAGCGCACTCCATGGGTGAATAAATTTTAGGCTTCTACACTAATAGGTTGTTCATGGCTTGTAAAAAGATTAAATTTCATTATGTATAAACAAAAACATTTTTTTTAAATTTGAGATTAATAATTAAGTATGTCAATGATAACAACGTTACTGAATTAAAATTGTGACTTATCTAACATTTTTATGGATGTCTACACATGCCAGCATTAGAAGTAAAAAGAACCCCACCCTCATAAAATTTAGTATTGGCCAAGAAGGACACATAATATATAATGTACAATGAGAACCATATTTAATTGCCCCTAGTGTTATATTAGTACAATCATCTTGTGGGAAATGTAAAATATTATCCGGGTTAACTGATGAATTAAAAAGCTCATATTCCATATGTTGGACACTACCTATGGTAAAAAATCATGTGAGGATGGGTTTAAATCATTCAATTTATTACATAATAGTGAGAATGAAGGCATGGATTAATTACTCGACTTCACTGATTAAATGCAGGTAGGGGTTACATAGGCTGTGTAAACAGAATGATTAAATAAGGGTAGAGGTTGCATAAACTGTGCATGGTGGGGGAGTCTCATCCGATTTAGAAACTAAAATAAATTCCCATCATAGGTATAAATAAGAAACATCACCATCAAAAGGAACTCCAAATAAAAAAGGACTAAAAACACCAAAAATTTCAAGAATTCATTACTACGCATGGTTTATCCACATGTTTAGCAGTAATTATATGTCTTAATCATGAACCACCTCTACAGCTCCCAGTTTTCACCAATAAACATAAGGTAAATATCTCAAAATATCTTTAAAACAACTCATTAATAGGCTCAAAACGTAAATATAATCTTGAACTAACCATGGAATCTCTTTCACAACACATTCTCACACACCAGTTTTCTCATGTGTTACTAAATACCAAACAAAGTCACATAGTGTACTATAAAAAATTACATTACACTAGCCTTATTAAAAAAAATCATTTTAATAAAACACTTTTATCAAAGAATTTTAAGGAAAACATTCAAAAATCTTTGCTAAAAATTAATAAACACATATAAATAAATTTCCAAGTAACAATTAATAACAAGATGAAAAAATCATAAAAAACATACTTAGAAAATCTAGAATCCAACCACAATTAATTTGAGATGCCTCTTCTTCGATGGAGGGTTAAGGATTTAATTAATTAAATGGATTGGAAAGGATAAAGTCTAGATTAAATAAAAACACAAAAAAATGATATACACATCAAAATCAAAACTTAAAACTAAAATATGAGATGAATAACAATAAAAAAAAGGTAGCACTTAAATATTTTATGTGTATGAAGAATATAATACCTGAATTGAGATGATTTGGATGGAGTTTGATAGGTTCGAATGGGGGAAGTCGTGAGAGGATTCGAGCCATGTACAGATTAGGGTTCTGTCGCGAATGGGGGAGAGTAGCGGTCAATTCTGTATTTTGGGTCAACATTTCCCAACTATTTTTAAAACCCGTTGGGAAGGGGTGTGCAAGGCACCATTTCCCAATTGTTCAATAGAATCGTTGGTAAAGGGTCACCCTTTCCCAATGATTCTAGAAGAACTGTTGGGAAAGGGTGCGTTGGACACCCCTTCCCCAACGGTTTTTGATAACCGTTGGGAAAGGGATTCTTTACAAACGGTTTGCTTAAACTGTTGGTAAAGAAGCGTTGGGAAAACCCAGATTTTCAGAAGTGTATCATCACGATCCTAAGGACTAGTACCATTTCTACTTGTAGGAACAAATATAGGTGGTATTTCATGTTTAAGGCTCATGTTAACCAATTTTTGTGGACCTCAATGTGATATAATGTATTATTTCATTTATCATCAAGTAACTCCAACTCATCCAGTTTTTTGGAAGGATTTATTATTCAGGGATATATGATTATAGATAGTAATGTAGATTGAGGAAAATTGGTCCTAAATGGGAAGGATAACTTATATTCTATATACCAACAAATATGAGGTTACTCGTTTGGAAGTGTTGGTTATATTCTAGTAGGCCCACAAGACATTCTAGAGCTTTTTAGACCATGGAATTTTATCTCTATTCATAGTGTTCTGGAGTATGTTTTATGGGGTCTTGTTAAAGGCCTCAATCTGTCCATTATCCACTGCAAGATAGTGATTTTAATGTTCATATTTTATATTATACTCTTGATACATCTCCTCTAACAAAGTATGATATAATATGGGCGTTTTTTATAGTTATTGTATAAGGGATACAAAATTTGCTAAAGGTGATGGAATTCACAAAGATGACAATTATTTTGGTCCAAGATTATTTGGGAGGTGTTGTTTCATATCATTTGGAGAAGAATTCAGTTGTAGTGAGAATTTGTTTAAACTGTTTGACAATAGGTGGAGGATAAAACCCTACAAATTCATTCCACATGCAGAAAATGGAAAGGAGTAATTATTTTTGTGATGAAAACATAGGGTTTGATAGATAATGTTGGAGTACCTTGGGTTGGAATGACACTTCATGGTGGATATTTTGTAGTCCAACATGATTGAATGCTAGAATTAGTCATGGATCTGGATCTGATTGAAAAGACAAAAATCTAACTAGTGGGAACCATAGTCTTTCTTATATACCTCTTTCATGACTAGATCATTCTCTTATCTTTCAATACACTAATGATATACCCCATAAAATAATCTTTTACAATGTAATTTCTTGTGGTTTGTATCATCATAATGTGTAATGTATTTAAATAATCGTTTTATTGTACATTTTATATAAATACATCCAAAAAAATCACTCAATTTTGAAGGTAATCCATAATGGGTATCATCCAACCAATTGTAGGACCATCTGGTATATGGATGGAGATAATATCATTGATTTCTTTTATACTTGCATAGAATAATTCTAAGATCATTTGATGGTTAAGAATGATGATGAATCTTTCATCCCAGTCTGATTCCACCAATGTTGCAGCTATATTTACTAATTCATTATTCTAGTAATTCTATAGTCCTAGGAAATTAGTCAATATCATATCCAGGGGAAAATCTACCATTAATCCTCAAGAAAATGTGGATTACATCCTCCTTTATGATATTATAATCTCCATTGATCATCTTCGTTACCAACTCTAAATCATTGTCCACCATCAAGTGGTCCAAAGGTGATTAAAGTTCCAATTCATTCCCTACATGAGAGCATGATATTCCACATCATTGTTTTCAGAACCTTCAAACAATAGGATGGAGTAAAAAAAATACTTCCATTGTTGGAGATATACGAATGACACAAATCTCATGTTTTTGAGCTAGGGGCCTTCAATTATCTTCCCTACTGGGCCTATTGATCCACCATCCAAAAGAAGCTCCCATATTTAGGGTCCCTATTGAATAGGGAATATCTCTCGAATGGTCATTTTCATTTTCATAATAGTCAATTCAGTATAGAGATGTTATCTATGTATTTTTTCTAATGAATAAACATTTGATGATTTTAGAGGCATGAACTAAATGTCAATGTACTGAAAAATTACATCCCACAATGCCAAATTTCCACTCAATAGAGTAAGACTAGGGATTTATTTTAGATGGTTTTTTTTCTGGGTGAAAAAATGGACCTTGTGTTATTATAGGTTAAGCCATAACATCTAAATTGAAAGGATTAATGAAAAAAATATATTATTTATATATGAATAAAGAGTGTTGGTATCAATCATGGTATGGATGAAATAATAGTGGTTGTTTTTTTCATAGAAATTATTATTATTTTTTGTGATTAAGGTTCCTAATGTTAACTCAAGGTATGTCAAATAAATCATCAGTGTGTTCCCCTCAACAGGTAGAAATTAACACTAAGGGAATCAAGATGTATTTCGTAATACTGTTGAATGTTTCCTAATCATCATTAGTCCACTGATATGTGACCCCCTTTCCATCAATCATTTTACATGAAAACATTTTTGTTTGAGGATTTATATTAAGTGATGAATTTTGGAAATTTTGACCTGTATTCCTCACAAATATTTGAGATTTTGAGGAGGTGACATATTATGGATGGAATTTGTGATTTCAATGTCTAATTAGATTCCACAATGGAAAATAATGATGCCAAAAAAAATTTCTCAGCATAACACTAGAATCCCATTTCAGATGATTCTTATTTTGACTCTGTTATCATTGTTTATTGAAGATGGTCCCAAGATCAACATAGTTGTTAGAAATATATTAAGACTTGAAAACCATATTTTCAAATTATAATTCAAAAAACTACCCCAATAATGGTTTTAGGATGTGATGTATAACAAGTGGATACATAGCATCTATGTTCTTCAAGAAAACAGACATCACCCATTAGCATAGTACTCATTTGGGGGCCTAAGGGTGGCTATTTCGTTTTCTTATAAGGCCATATTGATTTGAAAATATCTTTAATAGTTATCCCTAAAGATGTGGGATCAATATATAGATGTAGAATCAATCAGCATCTCTATGATAAAAAATGGTCAATCATCATTCAGACAGTGTCGGTTGGGCTCTATGATGTTAATTCAGACCCTAATTTCCCCATTATTCTTCATTATCGAGACTAAATTAGATAGATATTTTAGGTTCTTGAGATACCAAATGAAATTATTATTGAACCTCTTGTTAACATTAGACTAAATTTTGTTCGTGTCAGTGGGGTGTGACCTTTTGGCTACCTGTTTGTATCCTCAATAGTTTTTTCATAAAATCCATGTGGTGAGTATCCAACACAAGATCATGTCCTAGAATTTCAATGTATTTATAAGAAAACAAATTAAAATGATTCTACAAAAATGATGAATAGACCTATTTTTCTTCGTAATACATGGTCGCACTAATCAAGTGGGGTTGTGGGTCCTCCTATGTTCCCATATTTATTTGTATTAGTTCATCAATGGCTGTAGAGACTCATTCCATAAAATTTAATGGGGAATACTAGAGATCCTCATTCTATTTATAATATTATCCCTTGTCTTCCATAATCATAAGAGGAGTGGATGATGAATCAAAATTTTTATATTAATAAGTGAAGTTGTCATTTTTACATCAGGAAGGTGAAATAACTTCCTTTGTCAAAACTAATGATATGGGGTTTCATGGAAGCAATGTCTGAGAGATAAGGTACATAAAATGAGTATATTCACTCTACCCCAGCGAGATAACATTTAATTACACTAATCTAATAAATTTATGTTCTTTTGAAGCTTAAAGGATCTAATGATAGAATTTTTAGACGAGTTTTACCACAATCTAGATAGTCAGTGACCTTATAAACACTACCAGGCTCTGTTATCAAGGATGATATCGTGAATATTTTTGAATATGTTTTTGGACATGATCCTATGACTTCTATCTAATAGATAGATAACACATATTCTTCACTGTTTTATTTTATGGGATAGGATGAGGTCATTTCTTAACCATTCAATGTAGTGTCTTGAGTGAAACCATCATTCATGGGTCGTTTCTCTTCCCTCTAATAGAATCATACATCGATATAATGAGTTTTTCACGATTATAATGGGGATTTATCACCATCCAACGCCCCAATTTGATCATTAATTAAATATTTTAGGCATTTGTTGTATGATTAGGGGATTGCTACATACTGATGCAACCAAGGCCATCGACGAAATACATTTAAAGAAGTATCTTTCCTATTGACCATAAATTTTGAGTCAAATATGGTTTCCTAAAAAAATTCACTAATATTGACTCTTCTACGAGACTTCTTCTATATCTAGTAACAAACATGTATCATTAAAAAATAAGGGGATAGTATGACCTCACTTTAACCTATACGATGAAGTATCTGGACCAGAATAAGGTCAAATATTAATCCATTTTAAATGAAATTCCTTTGGATATAAAAGTTATTTATCCTTCCAAGTACATATAAGGGTCTGACTGGTCCCTCTATAATGTCATATTTTTCTTCTTTCATGAAACATATGATCATGTGTATTTATATAGGATCGATCTAATCATGACATACTTAATTAGTAGAAACTTCAGTGTCATAATCGTAAGGGATTAGTAATGATTTTATGAGTGATTCCTAGAGGTCTTCTAATAGATGTAGAGTATATTGGATCAACAAATCATCCTGCACTAGAGATAATTACCTTAGAATTTCATTATTTTGGGACAATAATATATTTTTCCGAGAATTAATATGATCTCTCACATGATCTTTGGGAATTTGGGAACTTCTCATTGGATAATCAGCCTTTGGAGTATGAGTTGAAGGCACTCCTGCCCTTGATGGGTTTGGTCGACTAGGTTTTCCTATGCATCAAGGTTGATTTGTTGATGGCGCCTCCTAAAATCAATTTTATAGGATGATAAGGCTAGGGATACCCATAAATACATTATGGAACATTCTTTCTCTTATTATGAAAACTGTATGTCTCTCCTATGAGTTTGAGTAGCTTATAAAGTTCGAGAAGGTATGTGGATATATTAATTATTTCTTTGGGAGCATTTCATCATTTATATCCTCTAATGTTGTGTTCCCATCCTATGAAAACCCGATTTGATATTGGGAACTTAGGTTCATATCCATATTCACCACCAAATAAGGGATCCATTATGTGAATGAAATTAATGTTGTTAATGATCAATTCTTCATCTGATGTGGGCTCCTTCTTACAGCTCAAATATTGCAGTATCATTTGGTGGGTGGTTTCCATGATTCATGGACTAGAGGAATGAATTTGGAGAGAGAAAATTTGGAATTTTTACTTGGTACAGGATCATATACTTTTTCTCATTCCCTTCTAGTGAAGTCTCTTTTTAGAGATTTGTCTCTAGAAGACTATGGTGTCGATTTTGTTCACTGGGCCACAATGGAAGAAATTAGGGGTGTAGTTGGATACAAAAACTATTAATAGAGGATTTCATGAGTAATTATTATTTTATTTGGATTCATCTAGTCATGAAGGTTTTGTGCACCCTTATTAGTAACTTCCTACCACTCATCTTTATCCTCTAGGGTCGCAGTGCAAACACATACCACCTTCACTAGTGGTTTTCCTAGAATTACATTCGCAAAGTAAATAATGTTTTATAGTATTTATTTGAGAAAAAAACATTCTATGATGGTGGGAACTAAAATACTTTAGAATGGAAAATATTTCTGATGATATTTCAGAACAGCCTGAGAGGGTTTCTTGGGATTTGGAAACTTATGAAATTTATTCTCTAATTCCATTATAAAGTATGAATTTACCTTCTTATCTAGTAAAAAATATTTTTTTTTTCATTTCATCAAAATTATTTCACCTCTTATCCATTCACCCATCTCGGTGAGGAAGATTTTCTTTCAAATGCCCATGAGGGGGAGGAAAGATATGGAGTAGGATTTAGATCTGGAGCTAGTGTCGGGGATGGAATAAACATTACTTTGGAAGCCTATTGTTTTCCTATTATATTCCCTTGATCTAATGGAATAACATTATAATTGTCCTTCTTTATCAATGTGTATTGTTCAAATATTTGAATAACTATGGCAAGATCTCAATACCCTCTTGTATAATTTATATAGGTGAGCAGTGTGTGCAACTTGTCGCAAAGATTATCTGTAAAGATAGACAATAGATCTTTCTGTGTAAAGAGTACTATTAGGGAGTAATTAAATCTCTTTCATCATGAGATATAATCTGATACCATATAATTCTCACACTATTTTTTGTTTTAATGTTCTAGGTAAATTCACCTCTATAGTGTTGACCATAATTAAAATAGAAACCATCGACGAAGGTCTTCCCATCCCACGATTGACTGAGTCAATAAATTGGTTTAAAACATAGAGGATATCCCCTATAGTTTATTCATGAAGCATATGATTTTAAATGCATTTTATTGTGTATGAGTCCCCAATATTTGGTCATAGAGGGACAGAAAATACATTAAAAGTCATTCTAGGTCCCACGAGCCATTAATAAATGGAAATGTAGTGTTCCAAACTTTTAGAGGGGGAGGGGTTGTATCTACCCATTAAGGGTAAAGATTTCCTTCTAGTTGTGTTGTTTTATTTCATTCTTATATAACGTCCAATTGACCTATGAATGAATCAATGGTATTGATAATCCCTTGAGTTATATCTAGTTGACAAGACCTTGAGTAGGGGCAGGAAAAGGTAGGGCTACCTATGGAGGGTGTACTTGTTCCCATGGTGGGTTACCTGGAGTGGATGACCTGGGATGTTGTATTTTATGAAACACCTATGCGTAAAAAATGAAATGAAATACAATAATATTTCTTTTGTCAGGTCCAAGTGTATTGGTTTTTATTACCCTCAACTTTAGAAGGTGTTGTGGCTCTATTTCAGTAGTGTGGAAGAACCATTTTGTGGATTTGAGTCGGCTAAGATCATTGGGTGAGGATCCAATTATAAATTAAATATGTTTGTGATTCTTCCTCTGAGTAATTCTACATTTAGTCATACCAAATCCTTTATCTCTTCCTCCTATTGAAAAAATATTTACTCAAGTATGAGTAGTTCAAATTATTTAAGAGGGGGGTATTGTACATCCTTACCTTTTCCCTTTTCTTCTTTGGATTCCCATCGAGGAGTTACTCAGGGGGAAATTGAGGGAATCCCAAAATTCATTGCAAGAACCTAGATTCATGTATAAACACTATCTTCAGTCATTTGTTGAGGATAATGTAACTAATAGAAACTTCCCCCTCATGATCATTTTTACCAGTCATATGGAATATTTGGTATTCATGGGTGGTGATAATGATTTTCATCGATGATAAATTCATTATATAAATTTCATCAACCTCTGTGAGAGATTAATTTTTTTGTTCCTTCCACAAGGCCTCATCCTCTCCTACTTTCTTCCTCTTGGAATAGTTTTACGAATGGTGATATGAATATGATATCTATTTTTTTTTGTGTTTGTTAAAAGTGAGGATGTTGAATCAATCCTTTGAATTTATTGGGAGAATTCATTTTTTGTTGTTATCTATAATCAATAAATAGCTAAATTCGATTAAAAAGAATCATAAGGTAAAAAATTATGAAGACAAATGAGATGGAGGTATTATTATCCTCATTTCAAAACCATATGAGTTTTTTCTAACCTTAAAGGTTTTGTAAAAAAATCCCCTAAAACTACAGGCTGGTTTTTCAACTAAATGAATGTGGAAACTACTTCCACAGATGAATTATTGATTTTAAACATCCATGTTCTAACTTGGGTTTCGGGCATTATATGATTTTTACTTGAGATTCCTTCTTCCAAAGATATCAATGATGTATAACAATTTTCCTCCCTTAGGATGGATATTTTCTCCATATTTTTTGATTCTTTACGACTGAGTTTTTTTATTTCTCTGTCTTTCTTCTGTAGTGATTTCTTTGATATTTTCTCAAGGTCTATTTTTTCTGAGCATCCCATCTGTTATAGAAAGATTTTTTTTGTTGAGGCTGGCATAAGGCTATGAAATTTCATGATTCCACATTTAGATGGAGTTTCTAATTGTATAGTAAAGTAAAATGAAACACCCAAGGTTTTTCCCATTCTCTTATATAAACACTATATTTTGCATCACTAATTAGATATCACAACTATTTTAATGTGTAAATACATGAACATTTATGGTCCCTTTATTATTTTCCAAATTTTTGGTTTTCTATTGCTAGGAGATCCTCTAAGTCCATTTGATGATATATACCTAATATTACCATAGTGTTTCTTGGATATTTTTCATAAGGAAATGATTTATTTTTATTTGATGAAGATTGGTCCATATATTCAGGGGATTTTATGCACACAATATTCTAAAAAACCACTAGAATGATATATGGGGTAGTTGATAAAGGATAGGAAATAACTGGTATATTGTATTTTCCAAATTTCCACCTCATGAGAAACATGAATTTTACACTTTTAATCTGAGTCTCCTCAACATGTTCTAACCAAATTGGAATTTTGACTCCTTTATTATAAATAATATAATTTGAATATATTTTTTAACTCATAATGAAAGGCAAGAAATCTAATGGAGGTTTTGAGAAAGATTAATTCCTTGGGATGTATTCTAGTTGAGGTTGGGTTTCATTTTTCAATGAAGAGGCATAATACATGATTGGCCTTATTTCCATGTGCCTCATGGTAGGAGAGTTTTATCATAATTAAATCGGTAAGGGGAGGACCTCCTTGATGAAGAATGTTTTTGAGGAGGACCTTAAATGTGCATTTCATCATGGGAATAACATCCATCACGAGCTAACATTTAAGTACAAATAGAATTCCTACATCATATATCATTAGAAGGACCTTCAATGTGGGTAATGGTATGGGTAGGTCCTCTATATTGTTTTATATTCTTGATATAAGGAGGGATATTGTGGTGCTCATCTAGAGATGGGATCTCTATATCAATTAGATTATGGAAATGATGTATGAATTTATGGTAATATGTCTGGGGAGGACCCCAGAATGTGATATTTTAGTTTTTTATTGTGGTTAATAGAAGGATATGATACATAGACACTATAGATAAGTTTTTTCGGGCTTCAGAAACTCTATCATTTATCATATCAAGATTGTAGACCATCTCTTAATTTTACAATCACAATTGGTGAAACTTATTTTTCTTGCACTATTATGGGAATCCGAGTCTCCTTGATATGGATAGTGGTTTCCATATTTTTAATATTTCTTATTAGCTTATGTGTAACTACGAGAATAGGTTAAGGGGTTTCTAAAAAATTGGTATTGATTTTTTCCTTCCTTGGGAAATACAATAGAGTTGGATGATGATGTCTAGTTTGAATTGGCATATAGACCTAATCTAGTTTCCATATATCATGGGAAGATTCATCCTATGATAAAAATGGATGATAATAGATATGTTTTCTTACACTAGAGTGACCCTCATTTTTTGTTCATGAGTCATGAAAATTGTGTGGATATTGTTGTGTTTCTTCCCCTCGGCCACTACTAGTGCCATTATTTTATCATTACAGTTTTAAAGGATGTGGGAAGGATTTTGTTTCATCCCTTAAACCATTTTCTGAATGTGTAGGGAAACATTAATGTCTAGAATGGGGTTATATTCTCATAATGTGTATGGAGTAGGGGTGTGTACCTCCTCCATTCATGTATTTACTATCCGTATATACTTATAGCACTCAAAAGTGGGGGTCGATATATGGGTCTTTCCCCTATTTATTTTTGTATTTTAGGGTGGTTTTATCTGAATTCTACAAAACTAGTCTGAAAGTCTTAATAGTAGTGGTCATGTTTGTAAACCTACTCATGGTTTTTTTATATTTGATTAGTGGGATTGTTGGGTGCAAGCCTGTGCTTGTTTATGCCCATGGTTTGCCACCATATTTTTTAGTCATTATTATATGGATGCTTCTAAAAAATACTAGTAGGCTTGGTTGATGTGGTAAGGTTGTTTTCCTTCCTGAGGATTTCCAAAAAAAATTATCGATTCTTAAAAGGGAGTATAGGTGAAACATTGTTGACTATTATCCATTTTTCACATCAACAGGACATCTTGAATTCCCAAGTATAGATGACATGGGATGGAATCCCAATGGAAAAACCCTAATTAGGATGAGTTTTTGATTCCTCATTGGGTTGGCAGTGTAAGCTACTTATATTATCCCTTTGGAGGTACCCTGATGTTGTCGATATGAGTCCATTAGTGGCCAATTGAACTGCCTCCCCAAGATAAGGGAATTTTTTTTATTTCATTTTAAGGATAGTAATATGACATAAGCATCTCATAAATGGATATATAATTTTTATTTTATGGTTATTCATTAACTTATATAAACACATTCCTAAGGACAATAACAGTTTAGGGCCTTCAACAACATGGAACACAATTGTTTTAATTATTAAATGTTATTTATTGTATCCCATAAAGATCATCCCATTTAGTAATCCAACATAAGAAAATGTATTTATAATCTAGTGAATATATACATAAAAAATGTGAGATCATATTCTTATGAATGGTAAAATAGGGAGATACATAACAATAACATGATCATAAGGGTATGATAACATGAACATAAAATTTTAAAACCACTCCCTACATATCAAAAATAATAATCTTATGGTTTGGCATAAATATTGTTAGTATATAAGACCCGAATAATAAGGCAGTAAAAGAACATGAACCATAACAACTTAGATGTGGCAGGAGAAATATTATTTTGAAATACACATTAACATAGAAAATATTTTACCTAGACTACCCAGCAATAAATTCATAACATGTTAGGATTGGGCTAACCACCAATGTACCTAATTTGGGATTAGCTAACCACCTATTCACCCTCATTTTAGGTACCTACACCTACTTGTTAGGACATGACACCATCCCTAGTATAATCTATTTGTTCATAGTGGAATGGATTCACTCTTTAAATCATCATAGTAGTCGAGGATCACATCCAAGACCATCATAGTAGACATATTACCGGGCTAAAATAGCTTAACACCCCATTCCAGTTTTATCTTACTGAACTAATCTTACTCCTCATTCCACTATTTCCATACTAAGCCGATTTCACTAACTATTATTGTTATATATATCAAATGAGATATAAATCACCATCTAATTCAATTGAGGTAGATATAGGTCCCACCAATAATTGGTTATAACATGACCACCATCCTTGTATATAATTTAACCCCCATCCTTGGTTATAATATAACCATCATTTCATAATTAAAATCATAAATATATGTGTTACAAGACCATAAAATATTCCTCATACCATAAGCCATTAAACTGAATGTGTGTCATAAACATTTATTCATATCATAAACCATGGAATAAATTCATGTTCCATAATCATTAAATCATTTCATCATTGTATATAATTTAAAAATAAGTGGGTTTCATAAGAGTTATATTATAGTATAACTCATGTAATGAAGAAATATTCATGAATCTATTTTAATGATAAACCAATAATAAAATGAATTATAATGGTGTCCTTATATAATATCCCTAGTAAGGAATATGTTACATTTACAGATACCATATTATATGGAAAATAATTTTGATTGATCAATTAATATATTTTTTGAAAAAAATAAAATTTATTAAAAAAATATTTTAAAAAATTAAATTATATTTGAAAATATATTTCTTTGAAAATAATAATGAATGCTTATAATGGAAGCTGTAAAAATATTTTTAAACATTTCTTGAGGAATAGATAATTTAATGTTTGAAATAAACCAACATTTAAAACCTTATATTTTTAATCCTTTTATTTAAAAACAAACATGAAAATTTATAATGTAATAGTCAATGAAAAAAATTGTCCTTATGATGTAAAGTATTATTCATTTCATACATGTCAAAACAAATATTTATTTAATATTTTTGGTAAAATCCAAACATTATTTATTTTGAAAAAAGAAGTTTCTATTCAAAAAAATTGTAAAAAGTAAAAAATAGGTAAACATTTATTTTAAAAATAATAATACATTAATGAAACATATTTTGGAAACATATTTAGAAAACATGGTTTTGTAAGGAAATGGGTTTTCAATCATAAATATGGGTCTTCTTTAAACATTCATTGTGAACACTTCAGTATATAAAGGGATAAGATGAAAGGAAAAAATGTATTCTCATGGATTAACAAGATGATACCAAAATTATTGTTTTTATTTAGAGATAGAAAATAATATTTCATCATTGGAATCATAATCTTAATTAATCACCATAAATGATGAGATTGCAATACAAAACTCTTACCACTTTAGGAACATTGAATCATAATCACCTAGAAAGAATAACAATAAATGAAACATAAAATATCATTAATATAAGTATATTAATCATATAACATATCAAATTTCAAGTATATATATGCCTTATATATGTTTATAGATTCATAATATAACTTATGTCCCAAACAAGGAAAAATGACACAAAAAACCTTATCGATTTGTTAACTTTTGAATTGTAAACCCCATGAAGGATTGGTCCTCAAATGGATATTTAACTCTCCAAAATTTTAACTATAGGAATCATAAAAAATAATCATGGGAATTATACAAAACAAAATAAATAAATATGTGGTGAATATGGACTGTGTCTTATAGAAGAAAAAAGTAAGGCGGAATTTTCTAAGAGCAGGTCTTGAATTCTATCGTACACATTCAAAAAAATATATAATAAATTAAATTTCATTATCAATATATTATAGAACCATATTAATATATATCAAACAATATTTTTTTATTACAATATCGTATTATCCATTTACTAACAATTCCATGTTAATGTCACGTTTCATGCATTATCTACATTGTTTTTGTGTATGTTTTGACTTGTTATTTTTTAACCTCTTCATTGAATAATGGTTAAATCAATAATATAATTAAAATAATGACATAATTATCATATTTATACATAAATCATACTTTTAATACCAATATTGAATGATTGTTTTTGAGAAATTAATTATGTTACAATCATGGAGATGGTAGGCGGTATATATACATGAGTAACATTTGCATTTTTCATGGATCATTATAGAAAAGAGTTACGTAATATATTATATTTTAAAATTTATAATAATATCATAAAAACTGTATTATATATTTAAATATAGTTATAAATATCATTCATGTGGTGTGGTGATGAAACGGGAGTCACATCGCATTGCGAAGGGGGTAGTCCACAAGTAAACGAGCGACATTATCATATTTCATTAAGTGAAATGGAAAGAAAGAGAATGCTATATATATATATATTGTTTTAATATTTATATATATTACATGAATATAATAATTAATTCATTTTTATCAGACTTAATCATTAACCATACCAATATCACTTTTTATACAAAGTGTGAACGAATCAAATCGCTTCGTCAGGCGGTAGTCCACCACACACAAGAGTGATGTTATCATATTCTCATACATGAAAATAAAAATTTAATTTGTGATAAATTTTCTTAATAAGAATAAAAATTTCAAAAATATCATATATTGAAAATAAACCCATCATTATGTCTCACTCTAAGTGGTGGTAATGGAAAAAACAAATAAATTTAGTTCGTAAGGCGGTAGTCCACAATACGCAAGAATGATGATTTCATAAGCCATTTTATAGAAATTGAGAAGTTTTTAGGTCCTAAATTAATTATAATAACTTCATAGTATATATAATATAATTATTTTATGTTATACTAATGTTTTAAACTTATATAAAGTTGTCGGATAATGAAATAAAATAAATATGCTCATTAAAGAACATTACATCTTCTTTAAGTGTCCTCATAAGGTTTGAACTAATGCCTTTATTAGATGAATTTATATAAAAAATATGTATTAAAAGATTATAGTACGGAACTTGGGATGTTATATTGGCTAGTATTATTTAAAACAAATTTTTTCGAGGTCTGAATTACAGAGGATATGGTTGGCCATTTATAAGTGGGGGAGAGAAAACACATGGTATTTTTTAAAAGAAATAATTTTTCCCATGTAATTCATATGTAAAAAAGAATCTAAATAAGTCCCTAATATAAAATTATATGATAAATGTTATAAATATGTCCATAAAATGTTTTTAGACAAGTGTATATGTCATTTTTACCATAATAATTTTCATCTAACCCCCTGGTAAACACATTTTTACCATAACCATAATAATTAAGTTTTACTGCATTTACAGTTATTTTGTTCCACTTTTTTTACCATATTTGAAATTATAAATTATTCTTATTATAACTTAATTTTTCCAAAACACATTCCCAAATTTATAAAGATATAATTCAAAATTTATTCACTTAGATGCGGTGAGAAAGAGGGTTGTCAAAGAGAAAACATACAAAAGATTCAAAATTTTTTATATCATAATGAAATATGTTATTATTTCCAATGACCTAAATTGGATTAATTTTATAAAATTGAACTATTTTTACTTTAAATTTAATTCAATATATAGTGTATCATTACAAATTATTTTAAAAAAATAAGTTATTTAAAATTCTATATTTTTCACTATTCGTTAAAAAATAAAACATTTTAGCAACATTCCAAAAATCACACTAAGATAATTTTGATATTATGATTTTAAAAATTAATTTTATTTTATAAAAACATATTTCTAAATTTTTTAAAAATAATTTTATTATAAGTGAAAAAAGGTGAAAAAACATCATTTTTGAAAAATATGGGCTTTAGGCATAAAATCCGATTTATTCATATTACTTATCTAAAAACCTATAATATGGATTTTAAAATTTTTATTGAGTATATAATATAAATGTTTCATTTCAATGATTAACCGTATGTGATTTTATTAATTTATTGACGTAAGACATATGAGTGAGCAAAGAAATTGTTTTTAAGAGAAATATTCCCTTTTATATTCAAAAATGTTTTATTTACATTTCTTAGTAAATAGTCACCAAAGATTTCATATATATACAGTTTCAGACCATATTTTCATAATATATTTAATAGTATTTATTACAATAATTCCAATGGTTTGATGAAAACTGTCATGATAATATGTTAATAATATGTGATGTTTCATTTAAACTCAGCATTACGTGTAATACATTCTAAAATTAGTGTTCCACATAACAAAAGACAAAATCATTGTTGTGTGTAACTAAAAAACAAATTTTTATTTATAAGTTAAAATATTTAAAAGATTAAATTTATTTGAAAAAAAGCACACAATCTCAGGGTGTTACATTCTACAACATATAAAATGAATTTCACCCTCGAAATATGTCTTGATCATCAAAGGATTAACATTTTAATATTTAATTCCCTCTTGATAAATAAAAAGGAATGTTTTTATATAATCTAGAATAAAACCTATTATGTTTCCAAATTAGAGAATATTGATAGAAAGTGAAATCACTGACATAGAAGATAAAACTAAATCCCAAATACCGATAGATAGTGATAGAGAACATTGATCATGAGAATAGTTTTCATCCAGATATAGATAATGACCATAAATCCATAAACCAAAGATGCATGAAAAGATCACTAATATCATCATATATAGTGATAACTAGATAAAATTTTATTTCAAAAAAAACTAGGATATATACTTTATTTATTTCTTTCTATTTTATAAGAACAATCTATCCCTTCGGTTGTACAATAATCAATTTCCACGTCCTCTCTTACTATAAGAAATGAAGGTATTTTTTTTATTCCTGAATCACTAATAGATCATAAGATCCATAGTATAATGATAAGTCATTCCATCTATCTATAGTTAAAAAAAGAGAATATTAGACGTTCTATATGGAAAAATCTTCTTGTGTTGAAGTAATACACAAATATTTAAATCCAAATCCAAAATTAATAAAAAACCATTCCATTAATAGTTATCCTTAAACCATTTGAAAATATTATTATCCAAAACACTATAATAATGACACTAAATTTTCTATATAAACTTATCACTAATCCCCCATACACCGTAAAGTAGATCTTGATTTTCACATAGCAAAAATTTTAATTGCTTCATCATTTATTCTCTTGAAACAAGGTAATAACATTAATTACCATAAACCACAATGAAAAAAATAATTCTGACTCATTACTAGAATGAAACTGTATATTATTGAATATATTACATAGATATAATAATGTTTTAAACTCCAAAAATGATAAGATAAACAACTTTTTCAACAAATCCTTTATTTGTTCTGATGTCATCAATATAATACAATTTACATTATACATAATAATCATCTCTTTCTCCAAACTAAAATCAGTTTATTCAACATTAATTACATATTAACGGGTACCTTCACATAGTCAAAATATCACCTCACCATTAAATCAATTTTCTAGTCCATCAACTTCATTCAACATATTATTTAAAATCTACAACAAAACACTTATACTAAACAATACATAAATATATATATATATCATTATTCATATAACATAATCTTTGAATTTAAATTCATAAAGACATTAATTATTCCACATCATAAATAATATAATAATTTGGATTCTTCGTCTTATTCCTTAATACCTTTTTTCTTTCAAAAATCATTCATAGTATCTTTATTTATAGTAGTGTAACAATTAATCAAACCACCTTTCTAATTCTCATCATCAGATTTCCCCCAAGGAAATATATTTTAATGATTCCTATAAATTCAACATCAAAATAGTTCAATATTTGATGATATCTTAGGGAGACCAATATTCTCATCCATAACATTAATATGAATGTTCATTTTCCATTTATAATTACTTACTTTATGTCGCTTTTTTTTGTCAAAACATGTTATCATTCCTTATTCACGTGGGTTCATCTTTCCACATTCTGGAAAAATATGAAACCTTGTCTTTCCTTATATATGGTTACCATCACCTAAAATTTCTGCGAACTCTTTTCTTATATTATTTGGAGAGTGTGAGAGTTTCTTAATGTACATGTTTTCATTCATGTTACATCATTAACTAATTAAGTATAATAGAAACATCATTTAATCTAATCATCATATCATCAAGATAATCATAAGAAAATAATTCATTGAATTCAACATTAAACTACTCTCTTTGGGTTCCCTCCACTAAATAATACTAGAAAGAATATTGTGAGCAATGATATTCATAATGGGAAATAAAATAGAATTGAAAATAAAATACATGGATTCTAAAAAATGACACCTTATTTTTAATCTATGATGCCTTAGGATTATCCTAGATTGTTCATAGTCATCATCTATTTAAATCATTCATGATGGTTCATAATGTGTTTTTGAATTTCCAAATAATGTACCATAAGTGTGTTAAACCATGTTTTTTGTTTGGCCAATTATCATCCACTAGTTCCTGATTGATTCTATCTCAATACGGTTATTTTGGGATTGTTACCCCTATGTAAATCTATGTTATAGCAACAAGCACTTGTAGTGTCAAGATAGGGATGTAATTTCTTGAGAATGAACCGCTCAATACTTTACCAAAATTTCAATACATTTTCCTATACTCTAAGTAATCCATTGACTCATTTGTAGATTTATAGGTAGATATATCCTTAGAAATATATCTCTAGATATCATTAAATTTTTCTCACCTTTATTTTAAATGGTCAAATAAACATTTCTTATGATACAAAATATAATGACCCAGGCTTCTCATACATGGATGTCACATCTTTTTGGATGAATATTCACTCTATTATACAAAAAAATGTCAAAGGACTATAATAATTTAGTGCCTTTAGAAACATAGAACATAATATTATTAATTATTTAATGATATTGAATGTGTCCCATTAATATCTTCCCTTTTAGTAATCCTACTTAAATTCCTTTCATCATTACATGGGTAATGGAAAAATATAAAAGGGCAAACTTTTATTATAATTATAGGTAAAACGTGTAGATATAAAAACATAACAAGACCATATGGTAATGAGAACCATAAAATAGAAGATAAATATCATACCCTTCAAATCAATTATCTTAATCTTATGTCATGGGATAAATATTGGCAGATCATAATACATGAATCATAATGGAATAAAAAAAACATGTGTCATGAGAGAATATCATCATCATAATATAGATAATTATGTAATTTAAATAATCCTATAAAATGTTATTTCAGGGCTACCCACCAAGACATGCATAACATGTTAGGATTATGATAACCACTTGTTTGCCAACTTTAGATTTGTTCTTACCACTCTTTTACCCTCCTTTTTGACATCTACACCTCATGGGTGTGACACACCACCATCCCCAGAGGAACTAATTTTCTCGTAGTGTAATGGGTTCACTACCCAAACCATCATAGTATTTTATAGGAATTTTTACCTATTAAATATTATTATCCATAATTTTTTCAATTGTAATTTCATATTAGGCATGTATTGGACCCCTTGATATATAGTCCAATATAATTTCCATGATTCAAAAATAATATCTTAAAATCAACACATGACCTCCTACAAAGGGTAATTAAAAATTCCGAATAAAAAATTATTATCATTATATTGGGGTATTTATAATTATTAGTTAAATAAAAATTTAACATTAGTTATATTCCTATTATACGGGAAAATTATATTTGTATAGTCATACCACATATAGAGAGGATGAAACCTCTTTACAAATTAAATACAGTGTCATGTATATCTTATGGACAGCTTTAAATATTTCATTTGGTAAGAATAAAAAAATTAGAAGGAAACATTCTATGTAATGGGGAATGTAATGACATAATGTTTCACTATGTATTTTATTTATATTGATATAGTGTTAATATATTTATCTACATGCAATACTGAATTAAAAGGAAACCATGATACACTAAAAATTATCTTCATAATATAGATTTTAAATTTGGGGTTATAATATTAAGTAACCATATTGTGAAATATATGAACCAAATGTATTAAATGGAATTAATTAGCAGAAATCTCATTTATAAAGATCATATGTACTAGATGGAAAGGTATGAATATTAATAAGGGTTTTACATAGAGAAAATCCAATATAAAATCTAAAAATTATGATAAGAGGTAAATTGAATATGGGAGAAGTCTATGTTCATGGATATTCCTATATGATCCATGCTACATGAATAACCACCCTTGATGACCACAATTAATTACATTATGATTAGATATTACATGGAGATCCCAAGGGATATGAAACCATAGATTATGAAGATAAAAACATGAAATTTATATGTTAATAAGTTATTACTCGCATATAATATATACATTTAACGTTTTTATTTTCAAAATAAATATGGTTTATTTACGAATGAATTGGTAAATTAACATGATCATTTTACACATAAAAATGTCTTTTTATAAAATTATATTTTAAATAGAATTATTTTAATATGCTATAAATATATTATAAAATAAATATTCTTTATATTAACAAGTTATTAACACAAAAAAAATTAGTATTTGGTAGAAATAATAATAAGAATGTTTAAAATTTTAAAGAAAATTACTTTGAAAATATTTTTCGTTATTTTTCAGATTAAAAGTTAAATTATAAAATTTAAGAATTGGATTTCAAAAAAGTAACTTAATTTTTTTGTAATAAAAATATTATATTTGGATAAATGTTTTGGGTTTTTGTTATAAATATTTATTTTTAAAAGAATTGTGTAAAATACCATTTTTATAAATACTGTGACATATATGACTTTATTATGATATAAGTACTTATTCTAAATTTATGGATCCATTTTTTAGATATAATATATATTTTATAATATATATTTGATATTAAATAGTATTTATTTCAATCCTTTTAAAAAATTTTAATCAAAAGTTACACTATTCTATGAAACTTATTTTAATATATTATAATTAAAAAATTAATTTATATCACTTTTGGGTAGTGAATAAAATAATATGGATTTAAAATTTTGAATTATATGGTCTATATTATGTATTAAGGAGAAATTTTGTGTCACAAAAATGAATTCCTTAGTTATGAACTAGTTAGAACTGTAAAATAAAAAATGGTAAAAATGGTTAACTAAAGGGTTAAAATGTCTGACATGTTATAAATTTATTTATAATAGATTTTTTGATTTTTTGTGTGTATGAAAACATATATAAACTCTTTTATTTTTCATTTACATGTCTTCATGACATGTGAAACATGTGATCCATTTATATAAAGATTAATTATTTTCAAGAACTCCACTCTCATTTCATATAAAAGGAACCCCTCAACAACACTTCCTAATCACTTCAAAATTTTGGTTCCCAGTTAACAAATAGTCTCTTTACTAAACTTATAATACTTTTTAACTTTTTAATTCTTCATGATAAAATTGTTTTTCCAAAATATTCAATTTACAAAAAATCCCCCATGAGGAGCTCAACGTTGTCAACAAAACTACCAACTTTTCAGCAACATTGTTTATTTTATATCATTACCTTTTAAATATATTTTTTCAATATTATATAAATAATTAATTATTTATAGTATAAAAAATTATATTTTGGTAATAAAAAGTATACACCTATCAGATTTTACCTTGATAATAATATAAATTATATTTGTGTGTATGTCTAGACTACGCCTCCTCAAAGCATCGTAATTCAACTTTATTCAACACCTACCATGGATGGTCCTAATGTCGAATTTAATAAATAAGTATTATATTCATAATATAAATTAGGTTCTTAAATAATAAACTACATTATACATTTCAACAGTTCTACAAGAAATGAAATCAACATCCACATGTATGTGCTGACTACCACCTCCAAAGAATGATGTATTCATTTTTTCATAACCACCCTTAATGTATGGTCATGAGAATGCGTTTAATTTATAAATATTATATTAATGAAATTATTAGTGTCATATAAATATAATATATAAAACTTATTAATAATAATATCAATAAATAATCATCATAAATTCAACCCTCTAAAATGATTTTTCAAAGTGAAAAAAAAATTATTCATACTTTGTAATAGATTAATATCATTTAAAGTTTTTTAAATCATAAAAATTATGACTTATCCCAATAATAAAACCAAAAAAATTATCATTATTCTTCTAGAATAATGAAATTACTACTAAATCACTATAGATTCATCCATTAATTATAGTATTTTTTGTTTTGGTTGGTATAACCATCAACTATAATAGTGATATAAAAAATATCATGGGTGACTATGATAACTCAATTAATGGTAACATAGAATACAAATATGTAATAATTATTTATTTAATTTTATAATTAATATTAATTTCATTAATTAAGATACCAACATCCCATCATTAAAAATCATCAATGTGTGGACATCAAAGATTTAATCTATAAGGATCGAAAAAAACTAACATAAAATAAATCTATAACATTATAAATAATAAATTAAAATACCTTTTATGTACTGGTATTGATTAAATTTAAAATAATTTTGAATAATGTCAATGCTATTATGAAACTAGTTCAAAACATTTCAGATTATGCACACCTAGTATTAAAAATAGATAATTAATAACTAATAAAAATGTTGTGAATGACTATAAGTGAAGATTATAAAAGTTTATAGCTGTGAATAAGGTTATTATATATTTGTCTAAGATACATATTGTTTTTATACATTAGATTCAAGTGATTTAGAGGAAGTCATGATTTAAGGTAGGGGTTCTTTTTCCCAAATTTAATTTCATGAGACATAATTCATATCGTGTAACATTATTTATTATAAATTGTTTTTATAAATAATAATTATTGTATTATGTAATCTTTATGTATTCCATGGGGTTTAATGATCCATATTTTATCCTTTATTTAAAAGGATTTTTATTAAGAGGATATTAAGTTTTTAAGGGTTTCTTTTTGGTGTTTTTAAGTCCACGAGACATGTCTGATTTTTCACAACATATTTTTATATAGTATATAAAATAAAAAATTTATTTGTTATATAATTAATTATTAATTATTAATTATATTTTATTCTCAATTTCAATATCTATATTTTAAGTGGTTCTGATTGAAATTTAACTCAAATCATAAGAGTTTCATTGCCAAACTTGTATTCAAATCCTGATTTTTTTGAAGGAAAATTCATTTGAGGAATTTTTATTAATACTAAAACCCCTCATAATTTCATTTGGTTATTCATGTGGTTTTACATTTCCCCTAAAATTTTCTTTTACCTTTCACCCATATTTTTACATAAGTGTTTCTTTTATTTTAAAAGGACCTCATCTCTTCTTTTCGGTCAGAAACCTCTCTTTTTTCAGGTCCTTGTTCATTATATTCTTCTATAAATGTATTTATATATTACTCGATAATTTATTAATTTCCATTTTTACATATTTAACTTTAATAAAAAATTAGTAAATCAAAGTTTTATTATTTTCAATATGGTTCATTTTCATCAATGTTTGAAATTAATCTATTTTTTAACATTTTCTATAAGAAAACATCATTCTAAATTTTTTAGTTTTTTAATTAAATTTTCTATCTACACTTTATTGTTTTTAAAAATTAATTCCAATCCTCCATATTTTATAAAATATTTTTAAAAAAGTATTTTTAAAAGGTAAATGATATTCTTTTTTTTAAATTCATTTTTCAATACTCCATACCATTTTATTGACCTACACCAACATCTTTTGACATATTTTATGCTTGATCAAGTATATTTATAAAATATTGGTATACATATATTTTTCACTATATGAGTTATGAAACGTTATTTTTTATCAAAGAATGATACTTCAATACTTTTATCATTCATAATCATCCATTATTAATAAATATATTTTTTATTCCAATGCATTTCCTCTGTGAACACTCTATATTTCCTTCCATTGATTGTTGGGTGTTTACTTAGATTCTATATGCCAATTGATTGAAAACCTTATTGATTATATAATATACCTATTATCATTATGGTGTAAATACCATATACCTCATCATATTAATTGATATATAATGACCATGAAAGATTCTAAATATCATTCGATTAAGATTTATTTTTCATACTTTATAATGTTATGATTATTGATGGAATTATGAAAAAATAATTTATATGAATCTATATGAAATGTACATGAATCCCATTTTCATTCAATGAGTTCTTTAAGTTGTGATGAATGATTTATTTCAAATTTCACGCAGATGTATAGATGAATGATGGATGGGGTACTCTATATCTCCCAAATGCATTCGTTAAAATATTAAATTTCATGAGACTGGTGTACATCTGTAAGAATATGTTGTCTCCATATCCTGGGTACAAGTGTGTGCCTCACTAAGGTGATACATAAATGGGTAAAATTGTGAAATATCATAATCATTTTTAAAAATGTGTGACTCGCAAATGTGATGTTTCCATATGATAATGTTTATATTGCATTTATAATGTATCCCCATGTCAATCCCCCAATAATCATGTTTATTAACTAAATTTTAAATATTCGTTGGATTCATGTTTTATGTTATGCCATGTTGTATTCCCTGACACATGATTTTATATATTATTTTTTGGGTATGAATATCTTATATATCCTTAATATATATATATATATATATATATATATGGTATCTTATGATCACTTGTGATCTTTGATTCTTACCTCCTATATTTACCCTTATTGTGTATCTAAACTCACAACATTCTTATGTTTACATTTATCTTGGTTATTATTAAATGTAATATGTATGATTTATCTATAATATTATCTTGAATGTTGAATTTTAGGATATTTTGAAGACTATTTATGGATTTTGTGGATTCTTGTGCATTTGAAAAAATATCAACTGGTTGAAAAATACATGGGTTTGGTAGTAAATTGTTTACCATCAGTCCGTAAAATGATATAACAAAAACACCATTGGAATCTATTCTATTTCAATATTTTTTTATTTTATGTAACTATGATATAGTCACATATGTGGTCTCTTATATCATCAAATTTATCTATACTTTTATATTTGTTGTTACATAATCTATATAAAGATCAATATAATGTATTACCAAGAAAACTTATATTTTTATTCTTTTAATAAAACACTTCAACAATTATATATTTCTTCTTGATCAGTTATAGGATCCAAATATCTGTAATGTATTTTAGGTATAGATTATTTTGGAACCACTTTTCATACTAAGTAATATCTCAATTTATCCAAAATTAGAACCTTTTTTTAATAATAACATTATTAGTTATAGATTATAACCAGACATATCCTTATGTACCATTATTTTCTAGAAACATTCTGACCATGTTAATAAGGTTTTTATTTTTTCATTTAGTCCCTCCATTTTATTATGGAGTGTAAGGCTCTCTAAACACTTTATTTTAGTATTTTTAACTTGGTATTCTAAAAAATATATTGTAATAGTAACTCCCATTATCAGAACTCATCCTTTATAAATAAAAACCATTTTTATTTCAGAAATTCTCTTGAAGCTCTTGTACATGCTCATAGATTGCGATTTATGAAACATAAATGTAATGAATATCATTCTAGAAAATTCATCAATGAATGTGATGAAATACTCATCCCCACTTCCAGAATTCTGGGTTGTAGATCCCAAAAAAATCATATTGAACCAACTATGATGATCATTGAGTATTGATTTGAACACCCTAGTCACTTTTATTTTTATATTTTTTATTTTATATTTCTGTAAGTAGTGATGGTGGTGGATGTCAAAACTATAGTATTCCTCACAAGTTGTTCTATGATTTTTTTATTTTATTTTTTATAATATAATCAAATTATATATTCAAAAAATTATTCTCATCATATATACTCATCTGTACACCTATTTTAGAATAAAAAATAAAAAATAATTCATTAGGTTTTTACACACTTATTATCAAAAATATATCATTCTTTCTCTTTTCCAAATTACGGTTATTTTATAAATGTTAATCATTTTCATCATCTCAAAGTTGGGATATGCATACAAAATTATACTTCAGCACATAAAAAATTGGTTGTTGTAAGTTTTTATCTAATTTTTCTAAATTTGATCAACTACAACACCTTTGATATTCAATGAGATATCATTTTTCCAAAGTAACTAGTCATCCTTCAAATCATTCAAAATTCATCAAGTTGTTTTAAATATTTCAAATTTTAATGATAAGATAATATAAAAAAATAATTAATTTCTTGATTATCTATAAATATCAACATTTTTCTGTCTACTAGTGATTAACATAAAATATCATTTAGAATAGATAAATCCTAAAGGAACAAATTTTAAAAAAATAAGTGAGATAATGTAAGTAACCATTCTATGCCTAAAACTATGAAAACTATTTCCATAAAATGTTGGAATATCAAGGTTTTCGATATAGTTGTTTTGATAAATACAAATATTAATATAGATATTGATATGAAACTTGTGATCTAATACCTATAATTATTATCACACTATGATGATATCAACACTAGGAAGGAAGAGAATTTGGGTTGATACCTTTTATATACAATCATCAACACCATACTACTTATTCCGGAGGTAATATTTTATCATCACAATGGACTAGTAAACAATAAATGAAAAATAAATTTTGTAACTGTTGAGTGGCTCCTTAACACTTTATATATGATTTGATAATTATATATTCCCTATCATATTAATTTATATGTCTCTATTTCGTTTAAATTTTAAGATAATTACGTTTTCATTCTCATTGTTTATTATTTTTCATCAATTTTATTTTACTATTATTTATTATTATTATTATTATATAATTTTTATGTTGGGATTCTAATATTTTTTGTTGAATAAATTTTCTATGTTTTCACATTTTCATATTACATAGTATTCGGAAAGTTCCATTAAATATTATATTTTCTTTAAATGATTGACTCTTATGTTCTAAATTGAAACCAATATTTTTCTCTTATGTATGAAGAGAATATTCCTCATATGTTTAATGAATTAGGAAAACTATTGAATCATTCAGTATTCAAGAAGCTAATCTTACGTATTGAATGTGTAATTTTTATATATGAGTCTATTAGTGAAGGTTCCTTTATATTTTTAAAGTTAATGTACTATTACATATTAAAGGAACCTTATATAAAATAAGAGGTGGAAATTTCTATCATCCAAAAATAATTAAATATGAAGATAATTTAACTATGAATATACCTAGTGAAGAGCTACCAATAATAGTTTATGATAGATAATCTATAATATTTTATGGTATATAATTAGAGAAATGTCATCAATTGAATTGTATTTTTTAATTAATATTTAAAGTGATAAGATTATGAATTTTATTTTGAATATGGTTTTATAGGATAATTATATGATGATTTAAAATAATATTATTAAACCTTAAATTAGTTAATTAATTTATGAGGAAATATTGAAATATCTATCTTATATTATAGTGGAAGTTATTGGATTTATTTATTGTTTTTCTTATTAATATTTAGTAAGGGATATTGTAATGGAAAAATTTATTTTTTTTATAATATATAAATTATGCGGACATTTTTTTAAGAATATATATACACATAATAATAAAGAATAAAGTGAATTGAAATTATATATATATATTTAATTATTATTATGCTATTTCAATTCAAGATTACAATATGATTGAACGAAATGGAAAAAATAGATAAAAGGAGTTGGAAGGTGAAAATGGGAAAACATATTAATATTGTGAAACCATGAAGATCCTATAAAATTATTTATCATATATGCTCATAGAATTATTATATATTCTCTAGAGGAATACTCATATGATATAAATTTTAAGTGTTCCCAATTTTTTTATCAACTATTTTCAACTTTATGTATCTCGCCCATTTTTTTGTAAGTGTAAGATTATTATACTCAGTTATGGGAGACTAAGTTTAAAATAGTATTGATGAGTTGTTAGATCTGTGGGAAATATATCTCATGGCCTGGTAAATTTTTTTTTTCTGGTAATATTTCTTGGTAACTTATACTATGATTCAACTACTTTGCCTAACCTATGATATCCTTAGGAAAATAATTTCAATATAAATAATAAAGCATGAACTAAGTATTAGTAGAGTGGACAAGGGAAATTTTTTATAGAACCAAACCAATATAAAAACATTTTTTTACTTAATAATTTCATAAATTTTTTCATGTAATTATTCAATTAAAATAAAAATTGTGTATGATAACCAAATAAAAAATGTGTTAATTTATAGATATTTCGTAGGTCTAAATTCACCCCCATATTGATTTTTTGTCTACTAAATAATTAAGACAACATTGTGGTATATAAGCCTTATCTTCAAAGTTATTATATCTTTTCTGCCTTAATAGGCAAGGGAGAAACGTATACAATAAGACCAAGACATATTAAAATAACTGATCCAAGAAAAACTATTTCAATGATTAAATATCCTTATTTAAATAGTGAAAATTATTGTTATTGGAAATCTATAAAGATAATATAATTTAAGGATATTGGTTTGATATTTTATATAATGGTGTTGAAGCCCTATTAGATTCTCGGTGGTGGACCTGATTTATTGATTATTGGGAAAGAAGTTGGTTATAATTTTAATAAAAACTAAATTAATACAATAATTATTGTATTTAGACTGAATGAGTTCAATTTATTTTCTCAATGTTCTTCTACTCATGATATGTGGGAAAAAATTATTATTTATTATTAATGAACTCAAAATGTATTTTAATTGATGAGAAATAATTAAAATATAACTTTTGATGTATACATGGTGTTTGATAGAGAAATTGTTACTCTAATGGATAGAATATTTGCTTAGAGAGTGAATGATGTTACTACATCAAAGACAATTATAAAACAATTAGACCTAGAAATAAAATATCTTTGAGATATATTTATTGAATATAATTTAATAACTATTATTATTAGACATTACTAACCTATTAAACAGCTACAAATGAATAATTTTATTAAAACTCGCATTAATTATAATGATATAATGAAAGTAAAAGTGGAATATCATTTGTTATCCTTTAAGGTAAATGTTATCCTAATTTGTATTTTTCAATTGATGAGAAAAGGCTAGAGAAACATGTTCTGACTCTTCATATTATGATTATTATAGTTTGGATTCTTTTAAGGGATCAAATTCTTACTCTGAAGCTAATCATTTGAATAAAAAAGGAGAAAAAATGTGTCTTATATTTCAGATTGAATATGTTTAGTCATTATTCTCTCCTAAATCCAATTTATATTTTTTTATGAGATTAATGAGTATTTTATGATTTTAGATAAATATATAATTTCAATAAAGTGTAAAAAATATCAGAAAATTTTGTGACTTTTCATATAGAAGAAAATAATTTGTCTAATTATTTTACAAAAAAGTAAGGTCTATGAAAAGTTTAATCTTTTTATAAATTTTTTAAGATAATAATAAATTATTTATTATAAGATGTGTATTCTTTTAAATTTTATTCTAATGCGTTCATTAAATTGAAGGAGTTCGTTAACAAAAGTCTTTTGATGTCAAATAAAATAATCCTAATTTTAGAATTGGAAGAAATTGTGAGAATGAAAATATTTGTAGGATTTATTTAATTCCAGGTTGAAAAAATATATTTTTTCTTTGTTTTTGAAGTGGTATTATAAGACATTATGTTAGGTTTTATTTATTTAATGTTAATTATTTTTTGTGTTAATTATTTTTAAATGTCTAAATATATATCCAACATTAATGATCTAATTACTATTCAAAATAGGTAGGTTTAGTTACCCAAATCTATCATTTCTAAAGTTTTTGAACAAAAAACCATATAAGTAATAAAAAAAATTCTGGTGTGATATTTTTTAGGGGATGAATCAAGAGAATGAAAATGAAAATTTTAATGTGGATACTGGAAACTAAAAATATGTGAATGGGGACATCATCAATTTCTATTCCTTTAAATATTGATGAAGGTTAGGTGTGTAATTCTAAACAAAATATAATAGGAATTTTATCTATAGAAAATACAGAATCAGTAATCATCAATAATGTTTTTTGTGATAAAGTTATATGGACCATTTTCCAAAGTTTGTTCCTCCATTGGGATTTTACTATAAAAATGCTTACATATTTTTAAGGAGTGTTTCTTTCACTTATCTCATAGTTATAATAACTAATATGATGTTCTCTACCAGATTTATATATGTATTGAGGATTTCTAAAACGTTTTACTCTTGTTAGATTATAGTTATTTACCTACTTTACAATTTCATGTTCTAAAATGATATCACTAATAATTCTACTATATTTTTTTCATTTACCATGCCTTATATTCTATTTGTAGTATGCTTGATGAGTATGAATCCATTTATAATAACTTATATTAATATATTTTATTTAACTATCAAACTATATTTTATATATTTTTTAATAAAAATGCATTGTTTAAGTGTGAGTTATCTTTAATATGTAGAATAAGTGAAATATTTTATTTTACTAACTTCAGAAAAAAATTTGGTTACTTATTCACTTCAATATAAATGATTTTTTATTCATTGAATATAGTTAACATGTTTTGTGACTCCTTATAGTAAATAATATTATAGAGGAGGAGTTAACCTAGTGAAAAATCATTATACTTCCTTTCTAAAAATAATGCATATATTAAGTAAGAATAAATATTACGATTTTAATATTTAATACGAAATATGGTTATCAAACATGAATTTTTAAAGTCATTCTGTATTTATAACATTTTAAATCAGGTTTGATGTTACTTAATGTTTATTATGATTACTCTATAATTAAAATCCTTAATTATAGAAAATTTCTTATTTTATTTATTCTTTATTATTTATTAAATTCATCCATAAACAATAAATTATAATTCATTAATGGGGGGAATTTATATTTCTATTTTTCATGTCTAATTTTATTATGTTATATCCAACTAGTTTTTTTGCATGATCCAATCCACATTGTCTTATCTTTTTTATCACTATAAGTGTGTTATGGTTTGTAATTATCAAAATGGGGGAGAATCTTTAAAGGATTATTTCTACTTTCTTCTTGATTTAAGAATATGTTATTCACACTCAATTTCATTTATATTTCAGAAATTATATTATATAATTTGATAATTTCTATTTCATTCTTATTAATTATTATTATTCATTATTTATTTTTTAAAAATATTTATTATTATTCTATAATAAATACTCTATGTTTCCCATATTTTTTATTGTATAAATTCTCTATATGTATAATTTTTCATATTACATATTATTTATAATGTAACATTACATATTGGAATTTTGAACAAGGGGAAGAAAACCATAAATATAAAGGACTACCACAAGATACCGAAGAAGACACTCACTAGATTGGTGGGGAAAAACACTATCTCAAGGTACTATAAAACTCTCCCTAGAAATTGGAAAGATTGTAAAATTAGTATCCCAATAATATTTACCCTATCATTGATAAAATAAATACAAAATATTATTCGAGGAAATTAATGAACTCTAAATTATATATATTAGTGTTTTTTCTAAGCATCTAACCCTAAACAGAATATGTTAATAAAATCCAAGAATGAAAAAATCTGGTTGATGTAAATTATGTTGAAAATTCATATAGTGGAAAAAAATAATTCACTCTCACCTTCGAATTCAATAATGGGAAGATTGGCTTGGTGGGGTAAATCAAGAAATAGGAAAAATGTTTTTTACTTAGAGGAAATATCAAAAGAACGTCTAGATAATAATAAAAATATAATTTAATGGAGTTTGTGTATTTTACATAGCTTTAACATCTTGAAATCATTCTGGAATGGCCTATTGATGTCCTATTTTGCATAAGTTATGTCTACTTTATTGATTATTTTATAAGTGTTCCCACTACAACTTAAAATATATCTTTTTAAGAAAAAATAATTAATGAATTAAATATAAGACTCCTACATATTACAGTGAAAACAAATTTAAACTCTTACTTAAAAAGATGATATGAGTCTTATATATTCAAAATTTTGAAAAGTGATGATCCACTATTTATAAAATTAGACAATATCATTTATCAAAGATCATATTTTTCAAAATAAATCAATGGTGAAGGTGATTCAATATTTGGAAAACTAAAGTACTCTTACATATTGAAGGACCCTTATGTAATATGGTAGAGATGGAAATTTCCCATGGAATCTTATATATGAAGACACTTTTATATATGATGTGGTATAGTAATGAAATAATAATAAATTTTTGGGATAGAAAATATTGTACTCTCTATTAATGTTATTTTTGAAAATTATGTTTATTGACAAAGATATTTTAAATTTATATTTCACGTGATAAAATTATGTGTATTATTTGAAAGATTAATTTAAGGAAATTTTTTATTGGGATTTAAATTGATATTTAAATAAAAGAATTTAATAGAAAGTAAATCAATTTATATATTTGAAATATCAAACTATTATAAATATATGGATGAGAGATTAATCATCTCTCAATTAATTATATATTCTTATAGGAAAGTATGAAATGTCAATCCTATTTTCATATTGATTAACATTAATTGATTTTAATTTTTTCAATTATAAAATATGAGAGACAACAACGGAAAAAGACATTTCTATATTATATATTTTTATTATGATGATCGATGTATAATAATATACATATAATAATGATGAATAATTATAATTGAAATATATTGTGTATTTGATTATTCTCATACTGTTGAAATTTAATATTATTTTATGAATGATAAAACATAATGAACAAATTATAGAAAGATATTGAAGGAGGTATAGTTAATCTTGTGCATGATGTTCTACCTTAATGATCATGGAAAAATATTTTTTAAAGATACTCCTTAAATACTAAATTATTCTCTTAAAGACACATCAACAATATTTTTTGGACATCCTAATTATGCATTTTAAAAAAACTTTAATGCACTAAATATCCTTAATTTTAGTTATATGATATAACTTATTTTACTCAATTGTGGGTTAATAAGGGTCAACTGGTTGTACTAAGCTATGAGATCCCCAATAAGAATTAAATAACATGGTAAATTCAAAATTATAAGGGTGACTCTAGTAAAACATCATATAACCTTATACTAATATCAGTTACTTACACAGAGCTGTGAGATCCCTTATACAAATATCTATATAAAAATCTTGATGCCTATATTGGGTGTTAGAGGAGTGTACTAGAGTATATTCATTATAGACTTAAACCACTAAAAAACCATATGATATCATCAATTTGTATATTTTTATTGATATTGTAATATTCAATTAATGTAAAATGGGATTTTCTAAACCAACATGAAGAGTAATGTTTTAATTTGGTGATATTTTAAGGGACTCAGTCATCCTTCTCTATTGAGAAATTTCTATGAATGTTCTAGGATAAAATTAACTATGTTTTCCTATAATATTAATGAATAAAACTCTGATGTATGGTTATTTTTATCCCACACAAATATATTTTATATTTTATTATCGTGATAATGATAAATTAAAGGGTTTATCATTGAGCATTCTATAATTTCATTAACTAAGCATCTCGATATAAGAACAAACCTATTATATGAAGAAATAAAGGAATCCTTATTGATGAAGGATCACCATGTTTATCTTGTGCCACCAATGGACTATCTAATTTTGATCTTAATCCTCTTCTCTTCATATAGAAATCTACGAGGGTTGTTTTATTCTCATAGGTTTCCTTTATATTTTTTAAAGAATTATCAAACAATAATTCAATTTCTTTTTGGTAATTATATTATCTACAAACCAATTGGATTTTATTTTAATGCATTATATATGAAAACAATTCAATCCCATCATTTTAATTATCCATCAGCCTTGTATTTCAATACTTATTTAAACTAATCATATATAATATATCCATAATTATATATTTTTAATTACTATATAATATTTGTAATTTTCAAAACAATCTCTTTAAATAATACATGAATTATTATCTCTATGTGTGCACGAAAATGAACCAATATAATTGTTGTGTAGAGGATATTCCAATAGAATAGGAAAATCCTTCTTCTTAAAAATTCGTCACTGAATAGCCTAAATAATTATTATAACAATAACCATGATATTCCAATCATACAATAATGTATCAATAATATTAATTTCTTCTCTTAAAATATTATCATTAAAGTTAAACATTAGTAAGTATCTAATAAATTCTAGAATATATCCTATATAAGTATTAAGAAATATAGTTGTCACTTATGTATCTCTCTTATTCTATAATTTTCACATACATATATATGAATCCCAAAAAATTTACAAATTCGGAACTACATAAACACTTATGTATGTGTTTTGTACCCTTATCGATGAGTATAGTACCCTTATGTAAGAGATATATAACCCTTCCCTATCATATGGTGGTTCAATAACTTTGTTAAGTTATAATATGTATGCTCTATAAAACCCTTGTATATTGAGTGAATTTTTACATTAATTGGAGAACCTCTATTTATTCAATACTTTCAAATTTTCCAAAATCAATGAAACACAAAAAAAATTATATATATATAAAAATTACAAATATCCAATCACTTAAAACTAATAATTTCATGATCCTTTTAAAATATTATTCAAATCAACTCAAAACATCTTCAAAACATCTTAGGGAAACTCAATCCACATTATTTAAAAAAATTAGTAACAAATGAATCTTTAAAATTTCAAGTCCTTCCTAAAAACATCATCAAAAAAATTCCAAGGCACTTAGTTGCATCTCATATGAGGGAGGTTTGGTAACTTTTAATTCAATTTATAACCTACTCCATCATTAGTTTAAATGAATAAAATTTTTATCCTTGGGTATTGAAAGAAAATTCAATATCATCATGAAATCATATAAATATTATATATTCATCAATCTATTGTGAAAGAGGCGTTCTAATGGAATTACAATTATGGTCCATTAATGATTTAATGTTTTATTTTTTAGAACTAACTAAACAAAAGTAAACATTGGTGGATGGGTTCTATTATAGTGGAAAAGATAATACCTCAAGGAAGATTGTAATTTATTTCATAGGTGAGAAGAAAACTCATCTATGTGTATAAAACAATTAAAATAATTCATTGATCTTGATAACATATGTTATTTCTTTTTATCAATTACAAAACATGGTGAGGTAGTTTCTAACTAAAATATTTTAAATAAATCACATGAAAGAAGGAAATAAAATTATTATTTATTTTTTAATAATTATTATTTTTTGAATAATTTTTTTGCATAGTTTTAGGAATATAAAATTAAACACATTGAGACTTGTTATTTAACTAGTTAATATTTTTAGTGTCTTATTAACGTATTATATAAAATAAAATAAATAAATTATAAAAAAAAGATGCAACATTACTCTAAGAGGATTATATTTATAAGATTCATATATTTTATATAACCCATTCTTTTTAATATTTAATATTGTTGTTAACCAATTCCATACATACCAATAATTTTCACTTATCATTTTTTAATCAATTGAAATGGGGGTGGTTTCAATCCATTATATTATAAATTTTTATTATATATTTCAAATTAATTGAACTTTTCATTATAGTCAAATGTGTTAAAGATAAGTCATAATTTCATAAATTTTGGAATGGTGGTCGTTGTGAACAAGGTATAAAATAATCATTGACTATAACATTTCATGTTTAAATTTTTATAACTCATTCATATTGATATTTAAAGTGAGGATAATTTTTGATTTCACTATTCTGGGGGTGTATGGAAACACGTAAATGTTTCATGATGTTAGAAAAATCCCACTGAAACATTTTTTGGGTTTTTTCTATTGAAAAAGTATCAACGAAGTCCCCAATATTACTCAAGATTTTCTTGGTGTTTTTTTGTTAATAATTGTTGAATTTATAGTAATTTTGGAGAAAATAAAATAAGGGTTTGTCATAGTGGAAATATGAAATGTGAAGACTAGGTTCACCAGGCCATGGCTAATATAATATTTTGTGAATATTTTACCTATGTGAAATGCATAAAAACAACGATAGTGATAATCATCATGACTATTAACAAAATAGTTTCAAATAGAAAAAAAAATGGTTGGGTTTCAATTCTTACAAGGGATGTTATTTCTCCTTATAGAAATATCTATTTAAAACAAGGAGCTTGAAATAAGTTTTTCATGTTCCGTGATAGTCAACAAATAAGAAAGGTCAAAATGATGAGATTTTGTGCCATGTGATGTTAAGAAAGTTACTAAAGGTTTCATTTTTTCTAGGAGTTGAACTAAAACATGTGAATTTATTACATAGGTAATTTTAAAAATTGAGTATTTGTACTTGAATAGAAATAGATAAAATGTAGTCTGTAAAAGATGAAAGAGTATGAATTTTACATTGGGATTCTTTATATCATGGTCATGAAGTTATTTAACATGTCCAAAGAATCCAGGAATTAAATATGATCATCTTAGGTCAGTATAAGTTATGCTGATCATCAAAATTAAATGATTATATTTATAGAAATTTCAGGTCTTTTGTGAGATAAAAGGCTTTAGAATGATGATATTTTATTAGTTTCGCCTTTGTAGAATCCAAAACAAATATTTTTAATTGTAACCATTTCATGGTGGATTCATGAAATATTCGATAAATACATTATATTTTTAATATTTAATTCCTTTTACATATTTATATTTATTTATATACTATGTTCTTCTATGTTTATTAATTAAAGTGTTTAATAGTTTGATTAAGAATTTTCTTTAAAATGGTAAATTTTAAATTAAATTCACTTGATTTATTTTTTTAGTAATATTAATGGATTTATATTAATAAATATTTTTTTATAATGTAAAGGCTTAGATAATGAAAAGTGACGTTGGACCAAATTTATAATAATTCATCTATTAAAGAGAGTGGTGATGCCTAGGGGTTGTTACAGATTTATTCCCCGGTAAATCAAAAAACAATATAAAAGAAAATGGTTGTGAAATAATAATCTAGAATATTTTAAAATCATCTCATAGTATTATATCACTTCCAATGAATCATAAACCTTCCATAAATGTCTATATATGTATTGTACAACCTATGTAACCATGATTCGTAGTGTTGTGTAAACCATATCCTATAAACCATAAGTATGATTTCTAGTTTCATTAAAATGTTTTTTACCTTAGTAAAAATCATATTTAACTATGTATACATCATAAAGATCCCTATATGTTTCAAAAAGTTGATTGGGTGTTGTGACGTATCTTTGAATGGGTGGGACAACCCTAATATACCTTTATATAGTCATCAAAAAAGAAATGGGCATCTCCTCATTCGGGAAGTCAACACTTCGTGATAATTATTTGGGGTAAAATATCAAAATTCAGGAAATAAATAAAAAATAAGTCATATGGATTATAATATGAAGGATATTTTCAATTATAATTAATGAAGGAAGTTAGGGATTTTTAGAAATGATAATATAATGGGTGTGAAATGAATCTAAGGACGAATAAAATATTCTAAAATTTTAAAACGTAAATTTTATAGGCCTAATCCTTATATAGAAAATGAAACTAATGATATTGAATAGGAGTACAAGGATAATATAATAGAATATAATTGAGTGTTTGAAATAGATATGTAAAGACCCAAACTTTCATTATTGAAAATTCTTCTTGATCTAATTAACTGTCTTATTATGGTTATATTAAATATGAACTTCATTTGTTTTATGTTTAAGGATTTTAAAATACCATTATGAATTGTGATCGTTGCTAATATAGCTATTGAATAGTGATCACATGATTAGTATAAATATAAGGCTTTTCCAGATCCAATTTACTCAGAAAAAGGAAGTAATGGCCTCGTCCTGTAGACTTTCCCCATATAAAACCCATTTTTCGAAGCACGGAAAGGATGTCACATCATTGGGATTTTCTCTGGACCAAGCCCATGCCGATCTTGAATACGTTAATCTCGAGAAGAACCGCCAATGAGAGAAGTGGAAGTTAATGGAGATTACCAGCCGAGCAATGTTATCTGAGCCACCCCAAGATTCGTTCACCATCGCAAACCTTACCCTTAGGTCTTATGCTGGTGTTCTAAGGGGTTATGTAACAAGACATGATCAATATTAATATGTGCATTATTTTTGTATATAATAATGAATATAAATTAATTTTATTATTGTTACTTTGTAAATAGTACAAATGGTATTTTCAGTTAATATTCAACTAAGAAATCTGTTTTGATAAATTATGGTTTTTTTTAATTAAATAATATTTTAATAATATATTATTATTAAATTAATTTTTTTTAAAAAATAAATGATCATAAAATTTTATGAATGTAATTGTAATATTTATTAAGATTTCAAATATGTTTTTTTTCAAAACTCATGAATTATCATTAAATGTCAGTTTTTATATTAAAAGTAAAAATTATCATATTTATAAAATTATTTAGATAAAATGAATATTATTTTCAGAATCATGAAATCAAAATTATTCAACGATAAATTTTTTATAATTTCTTGAGAGAGTCGAATTTTTGGGTTAAAATTAAATATCATTTAAATATATAATGTGTTTTATGACATCATAAAGACCCAATAGTGAGGTAATGAAATACAATAAACATTATTTTCGGGCAAGATATGTTTTATAATTAAAATAATGTTATTTTATAATTTTTTGATTTATTTTACAAAGCTTTTGTGAACCCTCCAAGACTTATAAAACATTTTGTCTTTAAAATTGTTTTCTTAGAGAGTGTGTCTCACATACACATAAGAAATCCTATTATTTTAAGACGTTCGGCCATTGACCTTATAAAATATTGTTTTCCACTTACATTTTTCAAAAACCATTGGAAAAAATCATGGGATGGTTTGTGGTACTGATTAGTTTAATGTGAGGTGTCCCAAACCTAAATAATAAAGAATTCCATCTCCTTTCATATATAAACCCACATAAGCTCTCACTTCCTCTTCACTCAAAGCCTTTGGATTTCGACCAACCCATGCCCTCATTTCTCTATAATCCCCAAAATTTCCCCCAAGCTCCCAAGATACCTCTCTAAATCCTCTCTCAATCCTTTGGGATCACATTCCCAAGTAAGGGATTTCATCCTTTCTAATTTTTGTCTAATTTTCTTTAAGTTTTTATGCCCTTTTGTTTTTAATTACAAATGTTGGGGTATGATTTCACAACTTCCCAATAATTTTATATATATTTTTGTATAATTGGAGACCCCTTTCTCTCTCATTAATGCCTCCCATGTACACCTATTACCATGCTGATATTCCGTGAGGGATTTCTCTATCCTCTTTTACACCCAAGTTATTCGTTTATATTATACATCTAAATTCCATTACTTTTGTTGGTACACATATCCATATGACCACCTTACTATATATTTCATTTACATATTATGAGACACCATTTTCCATCTCATCAACTGTTTTCATGAATCCTTATGTCACATCGTTATGCTACTGAAATTGCACTGCGTTTTTTCCAAGCCAAGATCATTGGGTAGTGAATACCATACCCATGTCCCTATCATGGGTATTCACTTTCTGGCACATATACCTATTTAATGGTACTTTCATGTAGTTATTTAATAGTACTTGATCATGGAATAACTTATGATGTTGATTGATTCCATGTTATATGATCCATGTGGAACACTTTTTCATGAAATGAAATGTTTAAGAAGGGTGCGCCCTGATAGCGCTCCAATGCATTGGGAAAAGTATAGTATCATGATACATCATGTGAAATGGGTGTTGACTCATGATAATTATAGTGCAATGAGGTTTTACTCATGATTCATGTGCTATGAGGGTTTACTCATGCTCCATGTGCAATGAGCCTAGGATCATGCTAATTCCATGCTAAGTGTTGTTGCTACATCTCCATGTTATGATTATCATACTTTATCATGAATTTATGTTCATTTTTCTTTTTTGCTCCATTTATATGCCTATTTTCTAATATGTATCGTAATTATCATTCTATTCCATGCTTATTACCTTACTAGGCTTTATATATCACCCTTTTTAATGCATGTTCTCAGGTTATCCCATGCAATGCTAAGTACGAGGGAATGTAGTGGTCATGTAAAAGATGTTTTCAATAAAGATGTTGTGTTTTTTATTCTATAAGCTATTATGTAATGTTCCTAATTCCCAAATACACTAGGCCTCTCGATCTTCTATGTTGTATCATGTGATTATTTTATGTAATAAATCAAGTTTAAATGTGTAATAAAAAGAAGGGTTGTTATAGTTGGTATCAAAGGATAGGATTAGTTATTTTTGGGATTAGGATTAGAAAACCCTAGTGAAGACTTAGAGACAATAATAATTATAATAAAAACATCCCTATGTATTGGTGAGTATTGAGTAAGTGGTTTATCAATAAAATACATTCCTTTCTAAATACGAGTAGGTAGAGGCGGCTCTAGCACATATGTATCCTAGGGGTAAAACCTGAAAACACAGCTTTGAGATTGACTCGAACGGGAACTAGTTTGTGACAATGGGCCTTGTTGCACTCTTCGTTATGAAACTACCAGGGTATATGATTTGGTAAAATGATAAGCTTAGTATGAACCCTTATTAAGTGAATTTTAAAATGCCACTAAGAATATATGTTAGAAAGTAGATCCTGGATAGCATAGATTAATGCCTATGGATTCATAAGTTAAGGAAATAAATGTTATTTATAAGTCATCAGTTTTGTACTTGGATTACCCTGTATGGGTTACCCCTAACTTTCCTTTTTATTCCATCCAATTGCTGGTAATAGGAGGGCTCGGGCTAACAACTGATATGAAGATCAATGTGATGATTGTGCAAATGCGATGCCCAATCCAATGGGATCAGGAATCACGAACTTTTTCATGCTTATATCTCAGTTAACTCTAGATTTTAATAGAAACATGGGTCAAGAGGAACGTTCAACCCCCCCCCCCCCAATAACAAACAATTCTCAATAGAGAGCTTCATGAGACAAAGGCATCCTACTTTTAATAGATTGTCTGATCCCTCAATCGCCGAAAAATGGATCAAATACATTGAGAAGATATTATTCATCCATCCATGTTTCGTACAAGAGAAGGTTCTTATTCATTATTATTGTATGGAAGGTAAAGCCGATCAATGGTGGATATTGATCAAAAATACGAATCCTGTGGAAGAGATCGAGGTGTTGGAATGGAAGGATTTTCTGAATATGTTTTTCGATAAATATGTTCCTCGCACCCTACGACTTAAGATGGAAAGGGACTTCCTTTACCTCAAGAAAAAAGATGAGGAATCTGTCAGAGTGTATGAGGCAAACTTCACAAGGCTTGCACGATACACCTCCAGCTTTATTGCTACCCCCGAATGAAAGGTTGACCCGTTCTTTGGTGGGCTAAAGCCTAGCCTACAGAAAGCACTGGCGATCCTTGACATCGACAGCTATGAGGATATTGTCTGATGTGCCCTAAAGGTCGAAATAGAGATCGGAGAATCTCAAGGGTATCATGGGAATAAGAAGCTTAAATTGTATTTCAATGCTGGTAGTCCTATGGATAAATCCAATGGTGATAAGAAGATCCAGCACCCAACTTTCCAATGGTGTAGAAATAAGCACCCCGAAAATTTCCTGAAGGGGATGAGAAAAGGATTTATGTGTGGAAGTGAAGGGAACCTAGCTGTTAACTACCAACATGAAAAACCTAAAGCTGCAACAGAGGTTAGGGACACTCAGTTCAAACCTCAACGTGTTGTTCATTGCTACAACTGCAAAGAACCAGGGCATCTTGAAAATCAGTGCCTTAAACCAATGAATTTCAGAGAAAACCAACAACCTCCAAGGCGCCAAGGGAGGGATTTTTCCATCACTACTGCAAAAGTGAACCCTAAATATTATGTGGTGATAGGTATACTAGTTATTCATCAATGAATAGAAAATGTAATTTGTTATTCAAGTTCTAATCATTCTTTTATATCCCAAACGTTTAGTAGAACAATCCCAGCACCACCACAAATAATGGAAGTGAAGAAGTTGGTGAGTAAGGAAAATGGCGAAATCATTTCATCCCATGAATATATCTCCTCCCGTATCATAATCTGTGTATTGAACTTCCCTATGAAAATTTTCATACTCCCTATAGTGGAATTTTTATGCAATTCTGGGCGTGGATTGTATTTCCTTATATAGAGCCAACATAAATTGTTGTGAGAGGTAAATCACTCTCCATGTGGAGAATCGACCACCAATTCTATACAAGTGCAAGGAGGATGATGAATACTCTTTATCTCCATCATCTCGAGCATGGATATTACTGCCATATGAGCACACGCATTTGGATCAGATGATTGAGTCTTAGGAGGAAACCATCCTTGAAGACATTCCAATTGTGATGGAATTTGTTGAAGTGTTTCCTGAGTAATTTCTTGGTCTTCCTCCAAGAAGGGATGTTGAATTCTCAATTGATCTTATACATAGGGAATTGACAATATCCAATAATCCCTATAAAATGGCTGTTAGGGAGCTTGAGGTGCTGAAGAAAAAACAACATGAGAATCTAGATAAAGGGTTTATACACCCAAGTTCTTCACCATGGGGTGCACCAGTCCTCTTCATCAAGAAGAAGGATAGGTCAATTCCCCTTTTCATCGATTATCGCGATCTTAACAAAATCATGGTAATGAAAAAGTATTGTCTCTCATGAATTGATGACTTGTTCGATCAGCTACATGGAGAATAATACATCTCCAAGGTGGATTTGTGGTCGGGATAGTATCAAATAAGGGTGAAAAAGGAAGATATCCCCAAGAATGATTTTTGTACAAGATATAGGCACTATGAATTCATAGTAATGCCTTTTGGACTCATTAATGCTTCATAAATCATCATGGACATGATTAATAGAGTCTTTATGGATTATCTTGATAAATTTGTTGTAGTCTTTATAGATGATATTCTGATATACTCCATAACCAAGGAGGATCGTGAGGAGTATATAAGAACTATACTGAAACCTTATGGAAGGAGAATCACTATGAAAAGTACGGAATGTGTGAGGTTTGGTTGAAGGAGGTATCATTCTTGGGCCATATCATCACAAACAATGGCATATCTGTGGATCCCTCCAAAACAGATGCAATTGAGGGATGGTCGAGTCCAACATTGGTAACAGATATATGTTTATTCTTAGGGTTAGATGAGTATTATCGATGATTTTTTGGTACTTTTTCAGGACCTTCCAACCCTCTTAACATGTTAACTCGGAAGGGAGTAATGTTTTCCTGGAGTTATGAATGCGAAGAAAGCTTTAAGGAGTTAAAAAGGAGGCTTATCACACCTCCCATCCTCACATAACCCACAAGTGGAGAACTTTTGAGGTATTAAGTGATGATTCAAAGAAGGGCATGGGATGTGTGTTGATGAAAAATGACAAATTCATTGCCTATGCTTCAAGGGAATTGAAAGTTCATGAGAAAAACTATCCAACACATGATTTGGAGTCGGCTGCGGTGATCTTTGCAATAAAAATTTGGCAGCATTATCTCTTTGGGGAGAAGTGTAAAATATACACATACCAAAAAATCCTCAAGTATATATTCACATAGAAAGAGTTGAACAAGAACCAAAAAATATGGTTAGAGCTGATCAATGACTATGACTACTGAATCCGTTACCACCCTGGGAAAGAAAACAAGGTGGTATATTCTCTAAGTAGAAAGGCCCCATAAATTCTATCATTGATGAGAATTGAGGACAAAATCTTCTTAGATTTGATGATGATGGACATGGGAATCGTAAATAAAGGAAAATCATCAATCCAGTTACAAATTATTTCACAATAGTCTCTTTTGTAAAGGTTAAAGGATTCTGAAAAGGATGATGTGGGAATTCAAAAGAGAGTGGAAGCTACCAGAAAAGGGAAATTCTTGGTGTTCAATGTTAATGAAGAAAGATATGTGAGATTTGGGAAAAGAATATGTGTTTTATCATGTACGGTGTTTAAGAAGGAACTTTTAGATTATGCGCATAGTTCAAATTTCTGTATTCACCCAGGAAACACAATGATGTATCGAGATTTCCGAGAGCATTATTGGTGGTATAATATGAAGAAGTATTTCACTGAGTTTACATCAATGTTCCTGGTTTGTCAGAAAGTGAAGGTAGAGAGGTATAAGTCTAAGTGGTTGATGCAACAATTGCCCATACTAGCATGGAAATGGGAGAACATCATCGTGGAATTTTTCACCGGACTTCTAAAGTCATCCAAAGGCAACAATGCAATTTGGGTTGTTTTGGATCGTCTTACAACATCTACACACTTCATTGAAATTTGTGATGATTTCTAATTGGATCAACTAGCATGTATTTATATCAGGGATGTTTTAAGATTTCATGGAATACCACTATCTATTGTATCCAACCGAGATCCATGATTAAAATCTATGTTGTAGAAGAGTCTTCAACATGATCTAGATACTGAGATGAACATTAGTACGAATTATCATAATCAAACTAATGTCCTATCCAAGTGGATTGTACCAACAATTTAGGACATGTTGAGAGTGTGTTTTATGGACTTAAAAAGAGGGTGGGACCAACATCTTCCACTGGTTGAATTCTCCTACAATAATAGTTTCCACATGAGCATCTTAATGGAACCTTATGAAGCCATGTGTGGGAAGAGGTGAATTACTCTAGCATGCTGGGATGAAGTCGGTGAGTCTAAGCTGTTTGGACCAGAAATGGTCAATGAAATGGTGGAGAAGGTGAAAACCATTCAGTAGCATATCAAGGTAGCCGAGAGTCGACAGATGATTTATGTAGATAATCGTCGATGATACCTTGATTTTAATGTTAGAGACATGGTATTTCTACACATATCTCCATGGAAGAAGGTCATGAGGTTTGTAATGAAAGGGAATTTAAGTCATAGTTACATTGGTTCCTTTGATATTCTTGATCGTATTGGGGATGTGGCCTATCAACTTGCACATCCACCTACCATGGACAACGTACAAGATGTCTTTCATGTATCCCTCTTATGTAATTACATACCAATCCCTTCACATGTATTATCTTCAAAGGTAGTACAACTAGAGGATGATATTTCATTCGAGGAGCAACCAGTGAAGATCTTAGATCATATAGAAAATGTTTTACGAAATAAGACAATGCCCCTCGTCAAGGTGTTTTGGCGAAACCACATGTTTGAAGAAGCGACATGGGAATCGGAGGAAGTGATGATGCAAATACACCAACATCTGTTTTAGTGTGGGAAAAGGAAATTTCGATGGAGATATTTCTTAAGGGGGGAAGATTGTAACGACCCAAACTTTCATTACTGAAAATTCTTCTTGATCTAATTAAATGTCTTATTATTGTTATATAAAATATGAACATCATTGGTTTTTTGTTTCTGGATTTTAAAATACCATTATGAATTGTGACTGTTTTTAATATAGAAAGTGAGCCCTGATCACATGATTAGTATAAATATAGGGCTTTAACAAATCCAATTTACTCATACAAAGGATGTGATGGCCTCATCTAGTAGACTTTCCCCATATGAATCCCATTCATCGGAGCTCGGAAAGGAGGTGGAGTCATTATGATTCTCTCTTGACCAATCCCAATCCGAGCTTGAATATGTTAAGCTCGAGCGAAACCACCTACAGTAGAAGTGGAAGTTGATAGGTATTACCACAAGAAAAAAGTTATCCGAGCCACCCCAAGAGTCAGTCACCATTGCACACCTTACCCTTTGGTCTTATGCAGGTGTTATAAGGGGTTATGTAACAAGACAATAACACTATTAATATTTGAGTTATTTTTGTATATAATAATGAATATACATTCATTTTATTATTGTTACTTTGTAAATAATACAAATACTATTTTTTATTAATATTCAACTAAGAAATCTATTTTGAAGAATTAATGGATTTTTGAATTAAATTATATTTTTTAAAAAATATTATTATTAAATTAATTTTTATTAAATATAAATGAACATATAATTTTATGAATGCAATTGTAATTTTTATTAAGGTTTGAAAACTGTTTTTGTCAAAACCCATTAATTTTTGGTAAATGTCGCTTTTTTTTTAAAGTAAAAAAATTCACATATTTATAATATTATTTATATAAAATTAATATTATTTTAGGAATCAGGATGTCAAAATTATCCAATTATGAATTTTTCATAATTTTCTGATACAGCCGATTTTTTGGGTAGAAATTAAATACTGTTTAAATATATAACGTGTTTTAAGACATCATAATGTCCCAATAGTGAGGTAATAAAATACTATAAACATTATGTTCAGACAATATATGTTTTAGCATTAAAATCATGTGATTTTTTATTTGTTTGATTTGTTTTCCAAAGCTTTTCTGGAACCTCCAAGACTTATAAAGCATTTTGTCTTTTTAAATTGTTTTCCTTGAGAGTGTGACTCACCTCCACGTAAGCAACTCTATTATTTTAATAAATTCTGTTATTGGACTTAAAAAATATTTTTTTCCACATCCCATTGGAAAAAAAAATGGGAATAACCATGGGTTGGATTGTGGTATTGATTAGTTTAATGTGAGGTGTCCCAAACCTAAATAATAAAGAATTACCTCTCCTTTCCTATATAAGCCCACCCAAGATCCCACTTCTTATTCACTCAAAGCCTTTGTATTTATACTAAACCATACCCTCCTCTCACTATAATCACCCCAAGGTGCCCCAAGATCCATATAATCCCCTCTCATGCATCTCCCAAGCCTCTGGGATCACATTTCCAAGTAAGGGATTTCTTCCTTTCTCATTTTTGTCTAATTTTCTTTAAGTTGTTATGCACTTTTTTTCAATTAAAAATGTTGGCGTATGATTTCTCACCTTCCCCATACTTTCCATTTTATGTTCTTATGATGAGAGTCCCCTTTATCTCTCATTAATGCCTCCCATGTAAATTCATTACCATACCGAAATTTCATTAGGGATTTCACTCTCCTCTTTTACAGCCTAGTAATTATTTTGTATTATGCATCTAAATTACATTATGTTCATTGGGAATTGTATCCATATGACCCCTTACTGTCCATTTCATGTACATATGATGAGACGCCATTTTCTATCTCATAAACTATTTTCATGAATCCTTATTTCATGCTATTATGCTGTCAAAATAGCACCGCATTTTATCATGAATTTTTAGAAAATGATAGAAATATTTTCAATGAATCATCAGTAGAATAATTTAAGACATATCTACAGGAGAATAAAAATTACTCATTGAAAATATTTCATTAAACTCGTAATATTTTTGTAAAAAGAGGTATAATAATATGAGTATATTATAAGGTAATATCTTAGGATTCATTACCTTTGTTAGAATCTAAACATTTAAGGACAACCATTATTTTTAGAAAAATTAACACAAAGAAAACCTGGAAGTGAAAAACAATATTTTCACACATAAAATATCCTTCAATTAACCGATTTAAAAATAAGAACCAATAATTTTATGTGGTTTATGTCCACCCCCAATCATTTTATCGATCTATGTACTTAAGTGAATCGAACACAAAATTGTTTCATAGTCTAATAGAAGATAAAATATAATAAAAATTATAGATTGAGAGATATTGCATATGTCTAATTTGAAATTTAAAAATAGTAAAATCACTCTACACCATCTTACCAAAATCCAATAATTTTTATAATAACCATCATAAAAGGAAAACCTAACTTTTTAACACCCATCCCCATTTTAAGATCCTTACAAACATAATTATAACCAATCATCTTATCATCCCTTACCACTTTTGAACAAAAGACACTACAAATAAACCTTAATAAGCAATTAAGAACCAATATTGTTGTGTAATGTAACTAAATCTGATGATAATATAATCCATGTTAATGATTTAAATGATTGTTTTAGAAATATAGTGAAGATTATTTCCAACAAACCAAGGAATCTATGATCCTAATAAATACCTAACCCTATGGTAAAAATGATCATGGGTACCATAATAGGTGAAAATGAACATAATCTAAAAATCACCCATAAAAATAAACTAAATCAACTATAACATGATGAAATTGAATCTTAAAAATTCAAGAGCATTTATAAAAATCAGTCTGGGGAATATGAAGAGAGGGTTTGGTGATGAATAAAGAGACAATAGGCACCCTTTTAAAAACAAAATAAAGATGACAGATCTTCCACATACCTTCCCATTAACGATGGTATAATACAAGTTGTTCCAAGAGGAATAACTTCAAAAAAAATATAGAAATATTTTGTAAACATTATATCAATGTTCATCATTAAAATCATTAAAGTGAATCCCTAATTATTATATGTTACTTAAGAATTTTTTCTACCAAAAACCAAAATCCATAAGGTAATGAGAGGTTAATACTATAATGAAGTGTCTTATCTCATGTTAAATTGTTATTTCAAAAAAAAATATTATGATTGAAGAATATTTTATTTCCCAAGGACCATTAGTTCCATGATTTTTTTTCTAATGATTCATCTGATTTTGGTTACACTATTATTATTATTACATGTTAGTTTTTAATTTTTTTTTCAAAAAATATAATTTAACCATGTAGGAGTAGTGAAAAAATATGAAAATAAATCCACTAAATTTCTAGTAGAAACCTTTAAGTATGCTATATGTAGAGTTTAAAACCAGATCTTTATAGTTTACTTTAATTTTTTCAAACTAAAGGAATATAGACCACCAAAACACTCACTAATTATTTGGGTAAGGCCTTTCTTAAATACAGTTAATACTATTATCAATGTTCATGAAAGAACTATCACCAAGTTATTTACAAACAATATTGACTACTTCAACATATTTTATGATATTAGGTACTCATATGAATATAAATAACTCATTAGATTGTAACGTATGAAAAAGGTTCAAACTAAAAAAGATCCACCTATGTTATATGAAATTATATACTTATGTAATGATCCATGTTTCCACGTATGTTATATGAAATTATATACATAGGTAAACATTTAATTCTTGATAATTTGGAGTAATTGGTAAAACAAAAATTCATTAATGGATTTTATATTTTATTTAATAATTTATTCAATTATTTGTCATATTATGTATAGTAAATAAAATATATATAATTAGAAATCTATAATATGATTTATCCTTTATAGCACCCCAACAACAAATATGGATCTAATAGAACCTTTCATTGATTTTATATATGTGTACTTAATAGAAGGAGAAAAACTACCAGTAACAAATTCTAATAGTTGATCCATAACCCTAGAACTCCAATTTATTGATATTTTGAGGAGGTATAACTATTATTTTGTATATTATTATATATCCTAGGAATAAAGTCTAAAATATATATGCACAAAAATATTTATTAAGAAGTCAAATTATATTATGATTAAAAAATGAATAATTGAACAAACCCTAACTTATTGGTGAAGAATGATATTGAGAATTTACTAAATTCGAATGTTGTATACCCCATTTTAGAATCAATTTGGTTCAGATCCATTGAAATGTTTCCCAAATATTTGACTAGAAATAGTGGAGAATAATAAAAATTAGATGAAACCTATTAGAATTCAATATATAGAGAGATTATATATATATTTTTGGAATAAAATCATGTCATTATGATAGAAAATTTTCCCATTCCATTTAATGAAAATATGTTAGAAATTTTGGTTGGATTGTCCTATTGTATCTTATTAGATTGGTTTTTAGGTTGCTATAAAGCACCCATTATGTATAAAGATCAGAATTAGACTATTTTTATATATCGTATTATTGAATTTTCTTAAAAAAGGATTCAATTTGGATTGTTTAATGCATCGAGAACATTTATGATATGTATGGTATGTATCTTTTCTGATCCCAATGAAGTATTCCTAAAGGTATTTTTGGATAATTTCACTATTTTTGTTAATGTTATCGATCATTTCTTGAATAATAATGAAATGGTTTTGAATATCCCATTGAAAGTAACCTTGTTCTAAATTTAGAAAGGATTCATTTTATATTATAGAGATGAATATTAAATAAGCATGTCAATTGAAAATGTAATATAAAGTTGTATAAATATAAAACTAAAGTGGTAAATTTATTACCTTCTCCTAATTGTGTGAAACATGTTAAGGATTTTCTTGGACATGTAGGATCTTATAAGAAGTTTATAAAAGATATTGGTAAAATTTATCGTTTCCTTTCTCAGTAATTCATTAAATATTATTACTTATTTAATAATGATTATAGTAAATATTTTTATGACATGAAGAAAATATTGGTCACACCCCCATTTAGGTAGCCACCAAACTAAGAGTAGGTTGTTGAGTTAAACAGTTATACTTCAAATTCTGTGGGGGTATTTCTATTTAAAAATATTTCATAAAAATATGACACCATTATACACAATTAAATAACCTTATATGTTGTTATTATCATCAATATAACAAAAAAATAGTTTTTGTTATTTTTTTTCCTTTGCATGAACTTATATTTGAATTTCCTAAAACTAATGTCCTGATTTTATCTTATCATTATATCATTGGGTACTTGATGGAAAATACTGTAACCAAATACATGACTAGTCATTAGATTATTATCCCATGAATCAAAATTTTATATTTTGAAGGATCCTTACATGTTGATAAAATATAATGATCAAGTGATAAGAATACTCTTACCTGAGTGTGAAATTTATTCTATTTTGGAATTATTTTCCACTCTCTATCTATTGGAAGACACTATATACCCAAAGGAATACTAGGATAGTTTTAGAATACAAAATTTAATATATCACATTATTTAAATATGCACATGGATTTTTTAAGAAAATTTTGAAATGTCAATTCATTGGAAGATACTCCATGATATATGAAATTTCCCAAAACCCAATCATATTTTGTAATATTATTTAAATATGAAAAAAATATATTATGGAAGTTTTCCCAAATTCTTTTCTACTCATACATAATTATATAATCTAATAAAATTTCAATATTGGTGGAATATAGGGCCAAAAAACTGATGATGTTATTTTTAAGTTTACTGTTTTCAGAAGTAACATCACATAATTTTTTTGAGTATTAAGATTCATCATTAGGGACTAAAGAGACAATGTTTTTTAAAGGATACAAAATACTTTGATGATGCATTATAGAATTCATCATAATACATGAACATGATACTATTGAAAAATTAACAGCCAAGTGGACATGTCAAGTGGTAAAATCAAAATGCATTTTGGAGAAAAGCTTTAAACCAAACCAAAAATATTATATCCAGAAGTTGATATATGAATTATGGACCTACAAAAAAATTATAAAAAACTCATAGAAATGTTAACATATTGGTTTATTTATGGGAATATCTTTTACCAACATATGGATTTTGAACACATGACATACAGGGTAGTGATAGAGATGCATTTAGTCTAATAGAAGTCCATAAATGAGAGAAAACTAATTCTTTAGTAATTAGAGGAAATTGGGATACAATTTTATGATAATTTAATAATTAAAAAATAAATAACTCGAGTTCCTCATGAAAATTTATGTTTATATAAAAACATCATTCTAGGGGACCAATTTTTTTTTATATAACTAATATATTAAGCAGATTATAGGTAAACAATATTCTTATGTGGAAGGTTCATTTATAGTTCTTAATGTATATCCCTTAGGAGTTTAGTAGGTCTCTAATGAAGATTAAAATGACATATCTACTATTAATTCACACCCGATGAAGAAATTCCCAAAACATATTCCCGAATAACCAATGGATTAAGTCACTCCTTCAAAATATTTAATTATTATAACTATAAGTATCAAACCATAAACATTAAATATTTGTGTTAATTCAACTAAAATACACTTATTATATTCTTGAATATCTTTTTCAGTTGTACTTTCGAGAATTAATTCATATCTCATACCCAAAAATCCATAAAAATATCTGGGGGATACAACAAAAACCATATCCATTTTTTCCATAATACAAAATCTTTTAACATAACATGATTTGATTCTCATGAAAATTCATCACAAGATTCTACAAGGCTTATTTTCTCTTATCTGTCCATAAAACCATGTGAAATTTTTTAGAAATTGGGAAAAGAACAAAAATACTAGTAAGGTACATAAAAATAAGGAAAGAAACCATTATTCCTTTAATACTTATAAACATATAAAAACATTTTCAAAAAAATGTACTTCTCAATCATAATGTATCATATACCTACATTGTGAAAACATGGGAATTCCATAAAACATAGGAAACATATATAAAACCATATATTTAAAATGGGGAATTACATACTTTAAATTTTATCCCTCATGTCTACCATATGATTTTTAACCATCATGTCTACCTTACAATGTAGACCTTGATACTACCTTGTGATGCAACTCTCACGGTAACCTTACTATGTAACCATCACAGTTACAGTTGGAATATCCATTTTCTTAAAAATACTATAGAAAAACTACCAATTATTTTTAGGGAGATATATGTCCCAATATTGTTCATAAAAAATTACCATGAACTAAAACATAATCATGAAATAAGAATACATGCATCATATAAACAACCCTTTTTAATTTTGTGAAAATAGTAATTTAAAAGATGTTTTTTTAATGAAAATTCCCTTAAAAATATCATATCATTGAATAAAGAATTAATAATGTTAAAGGAAGATGTATATTAACATAAAATAAAACATAATATAATAAAAAAATATATCAACAAAGAATATTATAATGAGAAAATCATTGAAGTAGAAGTTTAACCAAAAGAATGGAAATTGGGTTAGGAGTTCTCTTACCTCAGTTTCGTTTTACATCAAATGAGTTAAAAACCAAGTATAATAGTTTAAATAGTTTTATTAATATATTAAATAACTGTACTCTTGTTTATACTACCTTATATGACCATATTATAACAACTTTCCACCAATTTATATGTAATATTTTGTTATTCTCATTATTTCATATGTATTTATTTCATGGTTTCCATGGTTGGTTCATTGCAGATTTTAATTTTGAATTGAAATAAAACTCTATAAGTGGAAATAAATGGTATTAATATGTTCCATCATTTTAAATTATTCCATGTATCGATTTTCTATAATATCTGAGTCAATCATTAGATAAAACATTAACGAAAATAATTGACATTATTTTGGTGGTTTTAACGACTGTCATGAACTTATATAATTTTATTTAATATCATGTTTATATAATGGTTATATAACATTATATAACTTATAATATTTCTTATAATATATAATTTAACAAAAATAATAGTTTTATTACTAGCCTTGATGGTGGTAATGTAAAATGAAAATTTATTATCGATTATGGTGGTAAATCGACATATCGTAAACTATATTTTTATTTTTAGAATAAAAGGGAGAGGAGAAGGAGTTTGATGCATCATTTTTCAAAACACATGACAATATACCAGTATATATATGATAATGGAGTTTTAATTACACTTGGATAAGGGGATTTTATAATAGAACAAGAGCATAAAATAAATTAAACCAAAAATCAAAGAAAATGAAAGTGGATTTTTCCTCTTGAATTATTCTCTTTGAGAACCTCCTCAAGGAACATGGAATTAACATTTTGGTGATACAAGAAAAACATGGAATTTGGTAATATTATTTGGAAGGGAATATTTAATAAATTAAACAATATAAAATTCATTTCAGTTTGAGGGGAATAGGTGGTGAGGGTGGTATTTATAGTGGAGAAGAGGGGTGTTTTCATTATTTTATTCTTTAGATTATTATTTTGGATCAAGACATTGAATTGTATTGATTAACATGAATAAATATATTAATGTGATAATTTTAGTTCTATATTATGGGTTTAACTCATTCATACATCATCCATGACTCAATAATTCATGGATTTAGCATATACCGTAAATTATTTTATTTAACTATTCATAAAAAAATAATGTATTTTAGAAAAATCCAAAAAATTCTCCCTAACCTCATATCATCATGTAGAATTTAAATTAAAATAAACTTTATTAAAATAATTTTATAAATATTATAAATTTAATTTTTTGTTAAAATCATAATTTGTTTGAAAAATACCAATTTTTAAACAATAACTGATTTTATAATACATTAATTGTTAAATTAATGTCTCATATATTTATCTTATAATCATAGAAAGATAAAATATTAATTTATGAATATATATTATGAAAACAAAATATCATTTAATTCATCAAATTATTTATAAAAATATAAATAAACATTTCTGTTTTACAAAACTTCCGTCACTTAATTTATCATTTTCAAAACATTTTTTTACATTTTCTATGATATAAATGTTTCATATTTTCACTTATAAGATACATAAATTTCATTTATAATTTAGTAGATGAGGTAAATATAATATTAATATATATTCCTTAATTTCTATTAATACCACTTATTTTATTATACATTTATATTGAATTTAAAATTTTAATTTCATAATGAAAAAAATATATTATAACTGGGTTGTTACAATAACCATAATATTTTACCTTTCATTAACACTTAACTGACTATTATTATACAATTTACAATATTATAAAATACTAAATATATTGAAATAGATTAATAAAATACATTATATATGTGTTGGGGAGATCCTTTATAGGTTATTATTTTTAAAAAATATGGTTTTCATTTTTTTCCTTGTTTTCAATTTGTTGTTTTTTATTCACAATTAGTTTTTTTTGAACTGTATTGAGGATAATTTAAAAACCATTGAAAAAATTAAAACTATATCAATGATGAGGAATTGATTAAACCCACTTAATTGCCTAAAATAAATGCACAAATGAATTTTTTAAATCAATTCTATGTAAGGAAAATTCATGCAATGACCACTAATTTTTAAACTCATATCCTGACATGTTTTCCTATATTTTAATAACTTCTATGAGAGGATTATGAACTAATTTTGATATATTATTGTAATTTAATCATTCATGGGAGAAGATAATATTTATGAATAATTATAAAGTAATAATTAATCAATTCATAACATTGGTAAATTGATAATTTTCTTCTTCTTAATGATTGGATCCAAATTTTAATTTTAAATCCCCTTTTGTAATGATCATTTATTTTTGACCTACCCTTTAATTTAACCCATGTATCCTTTAAAATAAATAAATAAACTTGTTATTAATACAATTTTTCGTAAAAAAATATCTATTAACAATGATATAGAATTTGATTCATGATCTATATTGAATTCATGTACAATGGGATAGAGAAAGTGAGTTGGACGAAGTTATTTTAAAATCATAGTTGAGCTGGAGTGATAAGTGTTGTAACATTAATTTTGTATATTTATTTGGAAAGTAATGCTAGAAAAATAGTAACATTCTATGGATATCATAATACCATAATAATGATATTCTAATAAAATATAAAGACAAAATCTTAGACGTTTTACCAAAAAAATTGATTTTATATAAAAAATGAAGATCTGAATGTAAGATAAAACCAGTATAAAAGTTGGATATTTGGAAGAAATATTTCATTAATTTTGATGTTATTTGACGAATGTTATTCATTATACTAAATATTAGTTTTATGTAAAACATAATTATAATTCGATTGTATGTCTTATGTATAAACATTAAAGCCTCTTAGGTTGTCCAACATGTTTTATTTAGAATAATTGGTGAACCTATTATAGGATGTTACCCATAAAGCCTCAAATTTTAAATTATAAATCTTATAACAATGAAAATTTTATTTCTCATTCCTATTCAATAATAATCTATCCCTCAATCTCTTCAACTGAATAACTAATGTAAAAAAATGAGTCATACTGAGGAAATTGAGAGAGAATTTCTAGCTACAACTAATGTTATAAATTTGTGAAATAATATTTTAAAATTCTAAATGATGGGGTTAAATAAATATATGATTAAGATAATGGTGAATCTATCCAATGAAAAAAACTAAAAACCTATCTTTTTTACTTCAATACAGAACAAATAATCTAAATATTCCTTATAAGTATCACATTATAACACACTAAACATAAGGAAAAAACATTGTAAATTACTTCTGATATTAAAAAATTATCAACTAATTTGGTTGATATAAATAAATTCATCAATCTTAGGTTGAATCTTTCATTAACATAGAATTTGAAAATATATTTTAAATTTAAAACATTAGTGTTGAGTTAAATATTTCAAGAAATGTAAGTCTAACTGTGAATGATAATATAAAAGTTGTTGAAATTAATTTAATATAATTAATGAATAGAATGGAATATAGAAAACTACAGAATAATGATAACAATTACAACCATGGTGTGGAAAGTGAATTAGCTTCTTTGATGGTGTTTGAATTTATCATGGGTGACTATTTATGATATCCCGTGTTTTCAAGTCCAAGGATTGTATGTGTGATAATTGACATATTCCATACATTAATGATATTTTATTAACATTAAATTAATTTTAGAACTTAATATTTATTTATTCATTGAGTTATTATGAGTTTTATAAGTAAAGTGTCAAATCATAGGATTGTGTGAATATTGTTTAAAATGGGAAAATTTGGAATTAAATCCATTTGATTTATTTTTTTGAGTAACATTGATGGATTACTAGTGATTAAACAGTGTTTTTATAATGTGAAGGCTTGAAACATGGAATGTGACATTGGATTTCCTGTACGATATTACAATTATTAAATAGAGTGATGATTCTTGGAGTATTTTTAAGGATCCATCCCCTAAGAAATTTTTAAGAGATGGAAAAGGAATTACATGTGTAAGCATCATCTAGTACTCAAAATAAGCATAATATTGTATATTTTTCAATTATAAAGCATCAGATGATTTCTATACATGTTTATCTAAGAAATATCCAACCATTTTTACATTGATTTTTAGTGTTTTGTAAGCATCATATACTACACCATAAGAATTATTTCCACTATTTTTTAAATATGGTTTTCAAATTTAAATGAATAATCTTAATCCATGTATACATTATCATAAGCATTTTAACCATTATATGATCTATTATGGGATAGATACATTATTTTGATAGGATTGGAAAATACAATGATTCCTCTACATAATCATCAGACATGTATTGATCACGTTTCTCCATTAATATCATATTTAATTCAAGACAAGACATTGGGAATCTATATTATCAAGCATTATATCAACTAAAATAGGCCACATGGATTATAAAATTCACGATATTTTGATCAAGAATAAAAAAAAGATGATATTAATTTTTAAGGAATTTAATATTGTGGATAAGAAACAAAACATCATGAATAATGAAAATTTCTAAAAATTAAAAAGTAAGAGTCTCTAAATTTTGAGCAGATTAAATAGAATGAAATTGGAGATCATAAAATAGGGGTGAGTTTGACATAATAGAAGAGAGTTGAGAGTACATACTGAATAATTTTATTCTACTTCTATTAGAGAATTCAATGTTGTTTATTTTATTCTTATATTGATTAGTTAATTCCTTCTCTTTACTCCCTTATGTATATTATCCTATGAATATAGGGGTAAAAATTTATTTATTTGAGTTGGGAAGGTGAACCATCATAACTCTTGTCTCTTAAACATGATAAATAAAATATAATTATATTGATAGATTTAAATTTTTAGTGATTTTTTGATACTTTTAATAAAATTGGGTTCATGTTTGTTAACTTGATAATTTTTTAACACTTAGGCTAAAAACCTATAATCTCCCTCTTCCAAATAAATCTTATATACAAATAAATATATAGTATTAGGTTCTAAGTTTATATAAATTGTCGGTACATGAATGAAGACAATTAATTACTTTTGAATTTTCCAAAAGAACCAAAACCTAATTGATTTTTTCCGTTATAGTTTCAAATTAGATTATTTTCCTATATCTGTTATTCTTTTCAAATTCACAAAAATAATGATTGAATAAGAAATTATCATTTTAGGCCATCCCCAAAAATAACCATCAACCTCAAGTGCTTGACTAATCAATTAAAGTGTATTTTATCTATCAATTAATTAGAGATGACATAAAATAATTTTAAATACTACTATATAATTTATAAAACAAATCCAAAATTGAATACATCATTTTTTAATCTACAAAACAAAATCTTACTTCTATCCATTTCACTTTTGGAAATAAAAAATAACTCAAACACCTCCCAATTTTTGTTACATGGAATCTGAATTGTGACCACTCCTCTTTGGAGACAACCTCAAGTAACCACTACAATAATAGTTATCCAAGGTAAATAATTTAATTTTATACACCCCATGATATGTGTGTTAAAAAATTGAATTTTATAAAATTCATTATTAAATTTATTATTTTTTCGAAAACTATGGTTGTTCAAATTGGATGTATATAGAATGAAATTTATATCCTTCTATGGATGTAACATCCCTTAAAATGAAGGGAAATAATATGAATTAATTAATGGATATATTTTTATTATCTCATGTCATAGAGAGGTTTATTTCACATTAAAATAAATAGGACATAATGTTTTTGGGGGAAACGAGAAGAAAAAGAGGAATGAAGATAAGTTTCAATGGGTTTTCCAAGATTCAAGATGAGTTAATTACTACTATGATGATGTGAGTTTATATTCTTGGTTCATGAATATAAAGGTAGTTATGTGAGAAAATAGTTAATTTTTTAAGGGGATAATGTATCTCTTTAATAATTTTTGAGTATTGGGAATTTGGATGATTATTGTTGTCTCCCTAAATTTTAAAGAAACAAGCAATGTTCTCAGCATATTTGATACAATGACACATCATTGTCATATTCTACATGGACATAGGCTAGTGTATATAAACCAAGTGAAATCACTTATATCCCAATTTTATAGATTTATTTATTTCTCATTCATCATGAGGGAGAGAATATTTCTTTTACAAACTACTGGAAAATATCATTAGCCTGTTTCATTTGAAATTGGCATCAACCCATTCACCCCCGCCCCCACACCTTAGGATATATTTCATGGGTGGGAAAAACATTTTAAAAGACTTATAAATTTTTATAGTAAATAATTTCCATTCCTTATTAATATTAATGAATTATATTTTATATATTTTTATTAATTATAATATTATTTAGTAATTTCTCAATCAAACAGGAAGTGGTTGTATTCTTAATAAATGGCATGTATTATATGGTTTATTTAAAATATTACTTTCATAATTTTAAAATTTTACATGAAAATATATATATCATTTTTAGTATCAGCAATTAACAATTATCATCAAATTTAATTTTAGGAACTTTGGGAAAATTTGGTTTTTTCGGTGAATATTAGGAAATCCCAATTTTGAGGAAAATAGTTTATTGTTTCATGTATTTTTTAAAATATATTCTTTTTGGGATTATTTTAAAATTTTAATTTTATGTATTTTTTTAAAAAAATCTAATCCATGTCTTCGTAATCAACAATAAACATTATTTAGGCATAAACACATTTTTATACTTAGAAATTCATTTCTCTAGAAAACCATTTTCCATCATGTTTTGCATGATTATTTTAAAATTAATTTATTAAATATAAATAAATTGAAATTTATAAAATCTATTTCATATTTTGAATCATAATTTAAATTTTTTGAAATTATCTCCCAGTCGTGTTTCGTTATTAGGAATAGTGATTTTGGTAAAAAAAAATAGCATGGTAATAGTTAAGAGGGGTTTAATGGCTTAAATTCAATTTATAATGGGTTAAATCACCTCCAAATTTGTATAAATCCAATTTTCTGAAAATATTTTGACCCTATATCAACAATTATTCTAATACGAGCATTTGGGATCCATTTGTTTTGAGTAATTCATTAATATATTTTAAATGATTGAAAAAATACAAGTGTTTCATCTCCCTCACTTATAAAAGGACCCCACATATCATCTCCTCTCAAAATTAAAATTGTATCTTAAATCATTCAATATCATCCCAAATACCTTACTGACATACCTATCCATGTCTTAGGTGTATTTTTTTATCATAATACCTTCCTATGAAGGTTTGAGGTATAACTCTATGGAGGTTGTCTTTAGAAGATCTATTGTTCTTAACCGAGTGTTTTATATTTATTTCTTATTTTACCACTTTCAGAACCCTACCAATCATTGTGATATAATAACCTCAATATATAACCATAATTAAAATGTTATTTTACTAATATTATAACCCATTATAATATAACTCTATATCTTATTGATAATGGAACCATTATTTGTATGTATACTTGGAATACCACCTCCACATGGAAATGTGTTTCTGGATACTATTCATGGGCAAGATAGTTCTTCTCATGGGGTTATAGCAGACGTGACACACAAGATACTACTTGATCCCACTATAATAGTACTACTTGCCAACCAACTTCTGTTACATCGCAGTATATGAGATAACCATTTTCTGGCATGGGAAGTATCAATAACCAAAATGTAGTAAACCACATATTCAGCTTAGTAAAATAATCCTCACCCCAGTATGACTATTGGAACTTTACTCCCTTCTTTATTATCATAGTCATAAGTGTCGATAAATTGGATAATTATTAGATAAAATGTATTTATTATACATATAAACCCAAAACTATCATGCTCTTGGACATGTTTAGATATGTTTCCGTAACATAATTTCCTCAACATTCTCTAGGTCTATAGATATACACATCCTATAAACCATAAAAAGCATGAATTTCAACATCTGAATAAAAAATCTATACATAAAAAACTTGGAAAAAATATGACATGCACAAAGTGTACTCAATACAATCACATTATATCTAGAATACTACTCCATGGTAGATGAGTAGATGAAAATATATTCAATGAACACCAAAAATAATGGGTCATGGTATGGGTGGAAAATATTTTTCATGATATCTATGGATACTTAATTTTAATTTTTCATCCCAAACGTCAGAATAAAGTGATTTTATAGACTATAACAACTTCGAAAATTATTTTTTAGGATGTACTGCTCTCTAACTCACAATTACTGATAGAACAATCAGAGATCAGTCTTGGAGAACCATAAAGCTCCCCAAAACAAATCAAATAGATCATTGATCCTTGGAAAAGGATATCCATTCATTACAGTCATTTTATTTAAATTCCTCTAAATAGAGAATTTAGAGAATATTTTCCACCTTCTTAACAAAAAAACAAGAACAACACATGGTGATGTACTCATCCTTATAAATTCCTTATTCCCTAGGTCTTTGAGTTAAACATTTATATCCTTCAAATCTGATGGTTCCATTGATTAAGTGGCTATAGAAAGGGGTTACACAAATGGAATGAGTTCTATTTCTTGAAAAACACCTCTATTAGGGGATGTGCTGTGAATATTTCAAGAAAGAGACACTAATATAGATACACAACCAGAAGAAAATTAAGCTGTCTACCACTAATCGAAATAAAATATCCCGGCCTACAATCTGCATCATAATCATCCAATTATGGCTCATGTTTGGACCCACTTTACCTAATTCTAGTTCCCATTCATTGAGTATCAAGAACTTCTCCCCCTTGGGTGATGTAAAGGATACCCTTTTTTTTATAACAATCAATGTGAGCTTGGAAATTGGTGATCCAGTCCATACCAAGAATCACATTAAAGAATGAAATCTCCAAAATCATGAATTCTAATAGATGTATATAACCAAAAAAGACTATAGGAAACTCTATAAATCATTGAATATCATTTAATTTCATGCCTAGTTGGTTATTCATGGAAAGTGACTCAGAATAAAACATGTTCGGAAATTCAAGTACAAAAATATCTTATATAGAGATGAAAGGAAATAATACACTATTATAAAAAAAGTAGTAGAAAATATAAAAGTGGTCAATACCATGACTTTAATAGTATAAGATCTCTCACCACCATGTTATGGAGTTTGGAACACTACATAAAAATGACCCATCTTATCTCTATAACCTTGTAGCTGTGTTATATGAATCACCAGAGTCTCTATTTTCTAAGTATATTATAGACGACCCTAGCGGAATCCATGGTTACCTGACAACATCTACCTTAACCCTTTATAGAATCTTGGACCAATAACTCTGTATAAAAAATCCTGGATATTCCTCAATATAAAATATTCTCAGAAATGGCTATGACCTGTTTCATATACCCTATAGTAACAAAATACCTTATCACGGTTGGAGCACTATAGTACACCTCCTTTGTAAATTGAAGAAACCAAACTATCTTCCATATGTATACCATTTTTCATCTACACATTCATGATCATCCTCTTCCCACTACATGAAAAAAACTCATCACACTAGTAAGAGGTTAACCTACTTGAGTATTGAAGGGTAGAAAATGAAATATTGATTGAGCCTCCTCCATACCCTTCTCGATAATCAAGGACTTTAGAAAAACCTTCGGGTATATATCTAGGTTGAAAGTCCAAACCTACCATATGATTTTGGGATGAAGACTAATATTTAAATTAATATCCTTTTGTGAATCATTTCTAGATAAAAGAGGAGAAATGAAAATAGCCTTAGGGAAACATGTGGAGTAGGAGGATACTGTCAAAGACCCTAGCTGTAGCTCAATGAAATCATACGGTTAGTCTATCATAATTGTTTTTGGGAATAAATTGTGAAGAACATGACCTTAATGTCCCCTTAGGTGAGACCCAGACATATTCCAGCCTATCCTATAATTCCCCACCACTTCCAGGAATATCCCAATATAATGTTCACTACTAAATTCACATTCATATATTCAAGTGTCTTTATGAGTTCAAAGACACTTGTGATGATTTTTATCTATTACACTATATCATGTGACCAACTAGTTCCTTGAAATGATTTTGGATGATGGAGCAAGAAATCTATGAAATAATATACCATGGACATTGGTTCCCCTCTTCCTTGGGTAAGAATAATTGGAATGGCATCCCATTGATGGGGGACAACAACCTACACCACTAATGTAGTCCTTGGAGTGCGATCTTCTTTACCCTATTGTATTATAAGTGGTATAAAAAGGGCATCATATAAAATGGAATCATCCAAACCCATGTCATCTAGAGAACCCAATAGTCTTCTTTAGGGTGGCATATTTTGTAACAAGAAGGAAACACTTATAAAAAATGTGGTCAGGAGTATTGATCCCAAATATTCTATGGGATAAAAACATTTCGTAGGATTTATCCCTTCAACCAAGGTATGTCCCTCCTATAACTAAACAGGGTCTCCATCCTTGAACGTTAGTCAAATTCACATATATATATAAAACATAATGGTATGCTCTGGTTAAACTAATAAAAAACAATAGATATTTCACATAATCAAGAAATATTGGTTTATCCTAAACATATAATACAATCATCAAAATAAATTTATGAATTAGTATGAAACACCCAAAAGCTATATATAATGCATGAGAAACTACATTCCTAATAATTATGAATGAAAAAAACAAATCCAACAATTCTATGACAAAAATCCCATCAATAGAAACTTAGAGGTTTGATACACATGAGGTAGCTAGGTACATGGAAACTCCCCTTCCTAGGTCCCACACAACCTATCTTATTTATACCATATCATAGGTGAGTCAAAAAGGAAAAAAAATTCATTGATACCAATTTTTTACCTCCCTGACATGAGCCACTGAGTCTGAGTTAGAGAGTAACATAACCTTATGCACACCTTCTATTATGTAATATGATGTTGACTAGAAATGAGGGTTTAACTATCTCTAGTGGGGATATTATGCCCTCATTATCATATCCTTTAAATAAAATACAAATAAAAAATAAATAAAACAACCATAATATAAAGAAGAAGAATAAATATAATTTTTAGTAAAAAATGACACACATGTGATGAAAATAAATAAAAAGACTCCCAATGTGGTATGATAGACTAGAGTATAAGTGAAACATGTACGAAAATGTTGATACACTATATAGAACTCACTAGAATTCATCCCATTTATTCCACTAGATCTATGGTGCTTGGCGCGACCGTCTTCTGTGTTCCCCTTTCCTTTTCTTGTATCCCTACACACGAACTCTTTATATGCATCATGATTCCCATATAGGGTGTGAGTAATAAAACCCACTAGGATATCAGCAATTTATGATTATAGTATTTTTAGATGTATAAAAATATTATTCTATGATAATCATAAATGTGTAAATAAGCATAATAAATCATATATTGATCAACATTGTGATTACTAGTCCACAATGAGCCCCAACCATACTTGCTTCATCTCCATTCTAGAAGGAATATTATGGTATTAGATGTAATCAAGAACTAGACTCATGTAAATACCCTGAAATTCCGTGAAAGATTTTTTCTTAAATTCCTTGTATTTTTTTTACAAGTTCGTGAAAAGTTACGGTGCTTGATTCTAATGCCCGTTGTGCCCGAAATCTATTTTTGATGTTTTGTTCTAGTACGTTCAGTAAATGTATGAGTGGGATTTTATAACTTTTGAACCGGTGCTCAGAATTGAAATCCGAGGGCACCGTTGAACTCGCATCGTCGGTGATTTCTTAGTTAGACCTTCACCATAGTTGAGTTCTAACGAGAATTGAAGTTATATTTGGGGTTTTTAATAAGATAAATAAAAATAAGCGTAACTTATTTTTTATTTTAAAGGTGGTTAAAACCACCAATATGTGGTTAGTGGTGGGAACCACCACACCATAACCTCCCATTAGAGGTTATGGAGGTGGGGCCACTAGCACATAACCTCCCTTGGGAGTATAATCCATGGTGGGGACCACCCGGGGGTTGTAACACCATGGGACACCCAATTAACTGGAGAGCCTCTTCACCTTCCACCACCTTTTATTTGAGCTAACCCCCTTCATTTTTTTGGTTATGTTTCACCAATTAATTAAACACCACATTTTGAAATCTTTTTAATTCTTGCAAATAATTAAATAATAGAGAAACCTATTCTTTTATTTTGGTTGGAAACTTTCATTTGGGTGGGACTTTGAGAGAGGACTTGGAAGAATTTGTGGAAATTCATCCTCTCAATGAAGAACACGAAGATCACCTCTTCATCATTCACCAAAGATCATCGAACACCTTAATCGATCTTCAACCATGCCAAAAGATAAGGAGCAGACCGAGAAGAATTACGACAACACTTCTTCCTCAGTTTCCTACCCCGAATGCTTCACAACATCAATGAATAGATGTCCGCCATTCATCTCCTTCCACCATCAAAGATCGACAACCGAGGTAGGGGATTTGAGTATATTTTATTCCCATTCTTCATCATTCAATTTATGGTTTGAGAAATTCCAATTTATATAACCATAACGAGTAGGGTTTCGTCAACATGAACATGGCCCGACCATCCCCATTCATTCTATCTCGTTTTTTGATGATGGTGGTGGCGCAACAACGCCACAAAAAGAGAGGACCACAGTGGATCATCAGCAGCTGGCGACGGGCCGGCCATGAGAAAAACCAGCGACACAAGAGCCGTAGGGAAGCCGGAGGAGCGCAACATCGTCGTACCACAAGAAACATTGGACCGCGTCCCGGTGGGCCGCAGTGGTGTCGGAGGGGCGCGGTTCCGTCACACTGTGCCGAAGGAAGGATCCATGGTGGTCAGACGGACTAGACGTGGCATCATCGCGCCACACTGGAAAAGAACCATTCTCAAAGGCCGTGGAAGACTGAGGAGGGCAGCCAGCTGGGCTGGCCGCCAGCGGGCGCACCATAGGCTGGACCCTTTGGGTCCCACATTCATCGGGTGGGCGCCCCGCGCCGGCCCTTACAAGGAGATAGGGGGCGCTGAGCACCCCCCGTCGCTTGGTCAGGGCGGGCCTTGCAAGGTGTGTCCACCACTGGATTTGGCTGGTGGTCAGCCTCCCAGCCACGTGGGCTGCGCCACCCGTGGGTCGGGCCGCCACGTTGGCTGGGCCGCCTGTCGTGGTCCATGTCACTGCCCAGCCCGGGCTGCCTCGCGGGCCGAGCCGCAAGTCACTAGCTGGGCTGTTATCTGGCGTGCCGGGTCAGACTCACAAACGGGGTCGGAAACTGGTCCGGATCCAGACCTAGGTCGGGGCGACACAAACTGGGTTGGGTCTTCCCAGGCCGGGTTGGGTCGATTCGGTCTGACTGGGCCGGACCAGACCCATACCCAGTTCTAACCCATATTACCCTTTGCCCATATTTTGGGCTACGGGTGTCTGATATATGAACCATCTGCAGCAACAGAAAGCTTTGAGCAAGAAAATTATTTTGGAATACCCCACTTGAGGTTTTTATGTAGTTGGGGTGCGGCCGGGTTGGATTGATCCTAAATCCAACCAGGCCCTTGGAGAGGAAACACCAATAACTCACAGACAGGGCATCCGAATAACACATCGTCTATCGTGTTGGGTTCCTTATGATGATATGGAACTACGGGATACATCAAATCCAGACTTTTTGGTACTTGATGTATCGACACATGGCTCTAGGAGTAGAACCTCCAATAATCGAGCCTGTTGTGTGCAGGAACCCTATGGTTGGCTGCTATTGAGATAATAGGAACCTACGTGGACCTACGACTATTCCACGATCCTTTTTGGGCTTGACAATGATGATAAAAAACTAGGATCCTTTGTGGGTTTGATAACGATGATACTGGATTAGGATACTCCATGAGTTCGACAACGATGACTTCTGTACCGAGATCCTCTGTGGCTTCAACAACACTGATACTTTTCCAGGATCCTACGTGGGTTCGACAGAGGAGATGATTCAGTGGATATATCTAATCATCTCTCCCCCTCTACATAAGTTGTATACCTGTGTGATCTGAGTCTTTACTTTCCGTTGTTATCATCGAGATGATTGACATTACCTCCTTTATAGAATGGGTTGTGCTTGGGCTCCAGTGTTGGATCCAGACTGTGATTAGTAACATAGGTATATGTATGGGAATATACCTATGTAGGGATAGCTGATACTTATTGATTGTATCTTACTATTGTGGTTTATCCTTAGTGGAATCTGGGAGACCTTCAGAGGTATCAGGGTCCCCTATTGAGTATTGTTATACTCACCCCTACACGGGATTCGCCTGCACCTTATTGTGTTCTGTGTAGACGACGGTCAGCAGTGATCGAGGCTGAGGGAGATGGACGGGAGGATGTTCGGAGCTCGACTATACTGGATGTACCTCAGGGACGAGTTGTTCAATATCTATACCTACCCTTCTGGTAGGATTTCCTGGTGGACGATCCAAGAGATGTTTTTCCTTTTATACTTGTACTGGTACTTGTTTCTTAGTTGGGTTTTTATACTGGCCCACTTACATTCAAAACTCTTTTATTTTATATATTAGTACTTTTTGCTTCTACTACTTATATTAAGACTATGTGTGTTACAGTTTTAAAGGAAATACCTTCCCTTTTTATCAGGGATTCGCCTTTCGTGGCAGTCTCCAGCCCTTGGCATAGAGAAGGCAGGCTTGGTGTAGTCACGACATGATCCCCGAGGATGAGTCGTGACAAATTGTTATCAAAGGAGTCAGTTCTACCATAGAACATGGAAACTGATTATTTTAATGGCATTAGTTTTAAGTGTTTTGGGTGTGGTTATCAGTTTAGTGAAACTGGTATTGGTGCGGCGACTGACGTATCCATACACTAGGACTCTGGCTTCTGAGTTCTGACTTAGTAGACGAAAACACTAATTGCGTGTGTGTTTCCTTTGAAATTTTTACATCGTGATTACATTGGGTTATCTCACCAGGTATATTGATTTGACCATGCCACACTTGTTTCTTTTTAGGATGGCCCCACGTAGGCAGCGTGCCAGGGTTCTGATTTTTGTACGAGATGGTAGCCCACCGAACGACGAGGCCTCGGTGCAGGGCCCCATCACAACAGAGGTACCAAAGGTACCACTACCCACTGGTCCACCGATACCACCAGCTCCAGCAATAGATAGTGAATTCCATCTGAGTGTGTTACATGAGTTACAGTGCCAAAGGATACCTAGGTTCAGGAGAGAGACGGACCCACAAGCAGCTGAGGATTGGTCGGAGACTGTTGTGACAGTTTTCAGATTGGTAGGGACACCAACCGACCTCATGGTGATCCTTGTCGTGAGTCAACTATAGGCAGCACCGGGCATATGGTGAAGCCAGATGCCCTAGGAGCATGATGAGGCATCACTACTCTAGACAGACTTCGAGAGACCATTCCGGGGAGAGTTTGTACCATCCACCCTTCGTGCGGTTCAGATACAGGAGTTACTGCATCTAGAGAAGGGTAGCATGACTGTAGCTCAGTACCCGGTGATGTTCACCGACCACTCACGCTACTCCACGGATATGGTATGTGACCCATTCTTCAGAGCGCGGAACTTGGAGCAGGGACTCAGGCATGAGATCAGGGGTTCGATGATCTCCCTCAGCATTCCGACGCAAGCGGTGGTGGTGGAAGGAGCCCTTCTTGTGGAGAGTTTTCTTGATGAGAAATCACCAGTAGTGAGACCCACCACCTGGCGACACGTAGCGCAGTCTTATAAATCCGAAAGTATACAGATGTCGCAGAGGTCCAAGTGGACCAGACCATCAGGTTGGTGACCCCATGATACAGGTTCAGTTGTGCAGGGAACACTAGACAAAGCCATCCATACGAGGACCAGGTAGTGCTATGCTTGCGGTGGTCATGGTCACATGGCTCGTGACTGCCCAAACCGCAATGAAAATGAGAATCATACAGTACAGGGACCACCAAGGAAGAGGCATAGGCTCAACCGTGGTGGTCCACAGGGAGCAGGCGGATGTGGCAGAGGAGCTAGCCAAGCAGCAGGTGGTGGATGACATTTCGAGGTCCTACCACCACCACCATGAGGTCCACCTCGACCATAGGGAGATGGAGGACATGGGCTGGATCAGCTCCAGGAAGTCGATGCCTATGATCACGGCACACCTGAGATGATTTGAGGTACAATATATGTCTACTCCACCATTTATGCGGTACTTATAGACCTAGGTGTGAGTCATTATTCTATTGCCAATGCCCTCGTTCAGAGCTTGGAGATTCCGAAAGAGCCGTTGGCTCGATACTTATGGCTAGAGACTCATACGGGAGTAGACTCAACGATTAATCACTGGTGCCGGCAGTGTGAGATTACTCTAGGAGGTGAGAGCTTCTGCTGGGATCTCCTTGTAGTGACATCGAGGCCTTATGATGTCATCTTGGGTATGGACTTGTTATCTATAGTTCATGCTCAGATTGACTGCATTATGAGAATAGTGCGGTGTGTCCATGAGGATTGGATGAGGTTTACCTTCACCAGCAAGAAGGGAGACATTATAACACAAGATGGACTTACCTAGAGGAGAGGAAAGCTGATCACACATCAGTTGGCTATCATCATTCTCAAAGCGGTTGATGTGAGGAGTTCGAGTTTTCCAGTTGTGGTGGATCAATACGCTGATATCTTCGAAGATGACGTTCCATGACTAATTCCTTGTAAATAGGTAGACTTTTACATTGACTTATACCCCGGGACGACACCGATATCCACTCCAGCATATCAGATGGCTCCCGCAGATCTTTGTGAGTTGCGGGTACAGCTGGAGGACTTACAAGGGAAGGGATTTATCCAACCCAGTGTTTCACCATGGGAATCCTCGATTTTTTTCTCCAATAAGGTGGATGGGATCATGCATCTTTGTGTTGATTATCAGCACCTGAACCAGGTGATCATGAATAACAAGTACCCACTACCTAGGATTGATGACCTCTTTGATCAGCTGAAGAGAGTGTGTTGGTTCTTGAAGATACATATTCATTCGGGATATCACCACCTCAGATTACGAGATGCGGATGTGCAGAAGACGAACTTCAGATGCCGGTATGACCACTACGAGTCTTGGGTTATGCCATTCGGTGTAATCAACTCACCAGTAGTGTTCATGGGACTCATGAACTGGATCATTCAGCCATAACTTGAACTCTTTGCGGTAGTCTTCATTGATGACATTCTAATCTACTCTGATACCGAGGAGGAGCACTCCTACAATTTGAGGGTAGTACTGGACACACTATAAGAGCACCAGCTTTATGGTAAGCTCTCGATGTTCTAGTTATGGATCCGAGAGGTACAATTTCTGGGACATGTCATCTCAGAGGCTGGTGTTGCAGTGGATCCAGTGAAGATCGATGCAGTACTTGCTTGGGAGCCACCCAGGAGTGTGACATAGGTACAGAGTTTTCTAGGACTGGCTGGGTACTATAAGAGATTCGTGCAAGAGTTTTTTAGAGTTGCATCACCACATTCAGCATTGAAAATGAAGGGGAAACCCTTTTTGTTGTAAGATAGATGCCAAAAAAGTTTCTATGAGGTGAGGCGAAGTCTGAATAATGCACCCATCTTGTGTCAACTAGAGGAGGGCGTTGGGTACGTTGTCTGTTACGATGCATCAGGGACTAGGATCGGATGCATCCTGATGCAGGTGTGAGCAGGGATAGATTATGTTTCTCGTCATCTAAGACAGAACGATTAGAACTACGCTACCCATGACCTATAGTTAGAAGTAGTTATCTTCTCCTTGAGGATGTGGTAGCACTATCTGATGGCCAAGAGTTTTACTGTCTACTCTAACCACTAGACTCTTAGGTACATATTCTCACAGAAGGACCTGAGCCTGAGACGGCGGTGTTGGCTTGAGTTCATCCAAGACAATGACTACGAGATATTGTATACTCCTGGGAAGGGGAAATTTGTAGAAGATGCTCTCATCAAGAGATCATGCATTTAGTTCCAAAGAGAGGCCATAGAGCAGCTGGCCGTGTTACAGATATCCTTTGTGGATTGAGATTAACCATCCTTTCTGTAGTCTTTTACAGTCACACCTCCACTTCTTTAGAGAGTCAGGGAGGAACAACATGGGGATGTTGACTGTGAGGCTCGATGTGCACAGATATCCATAGGGCAGGCACCTGATAGATTTTCTGTAGGTGGTGATCACGTTATTCTCTTTAGGGGACGTACCATGGTACCAGTGTCGCTTCAGGAGGAAGTGTTGAGGGAGATTCACATGTCACCTCTAGTGGTGTATCTAGGTGTGGAAAAGATGTACTATGCCCTCCAGCGATGTCATTGGTGTCCACTTATGAAGAAGGCAGTAGAAGATAATGTCTCACAATGCCTCACTTGTCAGCAAGTGATGGCAGAGTACCAGGTTCCAGCAGGTTTAATTCATCCCTTAGAGGTCCCAGAGTGGAAGTTAGATGGGATATCCATGGACTTCATGATATGTCTTCCACATACATTCATAGGTCACAACTCTATATGGGTGTTCATTGACCGACTCACCATGTCGTCCCACTTTATACTGATTAGAGATCATGGATCAGTATAGATCTTGGGACGCCTCTATGTGTAGGAGATCGTACAGCTTCATGGTGTGCCATCAACAATCTTCTCCGATCGAGATGCTCGTTTCACTTCTCGGCTATGGAAGGGTTTGTAGGAGGCTTTCGGGACACATCTTCACTTGAGCACCGCCTTCCATCCTCAGACAGATTCTCAGACTAAGAGGACCATTCATAATCTCAAGTACATGCTCTATTCATGTGTCCTCGACTTTTTTTGCCGTTGGGAGGATCACTTACCCTCGGTAGAGTTTCATACAACAACAGCTACCACTCCACCATTGGGATGGAACCTTTCAAAACATTATACGGCTGAACTTCCAGATAGCCTCTGTGTTAGACTGGCCCAGGGGATTCAGCACTCATGGGACCAAAGATGGTGCAGGCTGTAACGGAGAAGGTGCAGATCATCCAAGAGAAGACGAAGATTGCACAGAGCAGGCAGAAGTCCTATGCTGATAGGAGACTGAGACATATGGAGTTCGAGGATGGTGACTACGTCTTTCTACGGGTCTCACCTCGAAGAGGTCTATGATGATTTGTCCGAGGCGACAAGTTGTCTCCATGATTCATCAGACCTTTCCATGTCCTCAACACTTTAGGCCTGGTGGCTTACCGCTTAGCTCTTCCACCTCAGTTGCACTGGGTGCAAGACGTCTTCCACCAATCTCAGCAGAGGAGATTCGTGCATGACGCTTCCCACATCATCGACCATGGAGATCTGGACATCAATTACGGGGTGACTTTCACAGAGGTTCCATTGGAGATTTAGGATCGACAAGAGCTGGTAATGCATGGATGGTCAATACCTTTGGTGGGAATTCGCTAGCAGCACGGGAACCTCCAGGAGAGAACATGGGAGCGGGAGGCTCAGATGCATGCACAATACCCTCATTTATTCCCTTAGTTCGAGTTTTAGCTTACAGGGACGTAAATCCCTGAGGTGGGGAGAATGTAAAGACCTGGAAATTCTATGATTTTTTTCGTAAATTCATTCGATTTTTTTACGAGTCCGCAAACATTTACAGTGCTTGATTCCAAAGCCCGGTGTGCCTGGAATAAATTTTTGATGTTTTGTTCAGGTACATTCAATAAACGTATAAGCATGATTTTATAACAGTTGAACTGGTTCTCAGAATTGAATTCCGAGGGCACCAATGAACTCGCAGCGTAAGTTATTACTTAGTGAGACCTTCACTACAGTTCCGTTCTAACAAGAATGGAAGTTAGATTTGGGGTTTTTAATAAGTTAAATAAAAATAAGTGTAACTTATTTTTTATTTTTAATGTTGTTAAAACAACCAAGAGGTGGTTAGTGGTGGGTTCCACCACACCATAACCTCCCATGAGAGGTTACGGAGGGTGGGCCAACTCGCACATCACCACCCTTGGGAGGATAATCCATGGTGGGGACCACCCAGGGTTATAACCCCTTGGAACCCCCAATTAAGTGGAGAGCCTCTTCCCCTTACACCACCTTTTATTTGATCTAACCCCATTCATTTAGTTGGTTAAGTTTCACTAATTAATTAAACTCCACCTTTTGAAATCTTTTGAATTCTTGCCAACAATAAAATAATGGATAAACCTATTATTTTATTTTGGATGGAAACTTTCATTTGGGTGGGACTATGAAAGAGGACTTGTGAAAAATTTGGAGAACATCATCTTCTCAACGAAGAACGCAAAGAACGCCTCATCGTCATTCACCGATGATTGTTGAACTCCTTCATCGATCTTCAATCGTCCCAAAAGAGAAGGAGCTGACTGCGAATAATGTAGAAAATGCTTCATCCTTAGTTTCCTACACCGGACGCTTCCTGACGTCAACGAATCGATGTCCGCCATTCCTCTCCTTCCACCATCAACGATCGACAAGCAAAGTAGGGTATTTGAGTAGAATTTATTCTCTTTCTTCACCATTCAATTTATGGTTTGAGAATTGTCGATTGATATTACCAAAATGAGGAGCAATCAGTCCGCACGAACACGGCCCGACCCTCCCCATTCTTTCTATCTCATTTTTTGACGATAGTGGTGGCGCAACGGTGCCACCGGAATGGAGGACCGTTGTGGAGCAATGGCGGTCGACGATGGGCTGCCCGCGAGAGGAATTGGTGGTGTAAGGGCCGCCGGGACACCAGAGGAGCGCGGAGCCGTCGCACCGCGTGGAGAATCGGGCCACGGCCAGGTGCGCCATGGTGATGCTGGAGGGCTGTGGTGCCCTCGCACTGTGACAGAGGAAAGAGCAAAAACCACTTAGGTAACGACAGTCGGATGGGCTAGACGCGGCGCCGTCACGCCGTGCCCGAGAAGAACTGCGGCCAAAGGCTGTAGCGGACGGGGGAGCGTGGCCGGCTGAGTTGGCTGCCGACGGGTGCACCATAGGTGGGACCCTTCAGGTCCCGCGATCACTGGGCCGGTGCCATGCGCTGACCATTAATAGGAGATGGGGGGCACTGTCCACCCCCGCTTTGCTCGGTCAGGGCAGGCCCCACGAGGCGCGACCCCTGCTGGCTTCTACTTGCGGTCCACCTCCCAGTCACATGGGTCGGGCCGCCGTGCGGGCCGGGCAGCCCGTCACAGGATGGTTTCCGGGGGGTCCAGGTCGAACCCTTGAACTGGGTTGGACCTCGGTCCAGATCCAGACCTGAGTCGGGTTGACCCGAACTGGGTTGGGTCGGTCTGCCTGTCCGGACCGGACCCGGACCCAATTCTGACCCATTTCACCTTTTTGCACATATCTTGGGATACGAGTGTTTGATCAACAAACCATATATGGAGACAAAATTCTTAGAGCAAGATGGTTATTTTGGAATAACTCACTTGAGGTTTGGACACAGTTGGGGTACATCCGTGTTGGATGGAACCAAAATCCAAGCGGGCCCTTGGAGCCGAAACGCCAATAACTCACAGATCGGGCATCCGACAGATGCGTCGTCTGTCACATTGGGTTCCTTATAATGAGATAGAAATACGGAATACATCAACTCGAGAATTAGTGGTAGTTTATGTATCGACACTTGTCTTGAGATGCGGACCCTCTCAGAATCGAGCGTGTTGTGTGCCGGAACCCTATGGATGGCTGCGACTGAGATGATAGGATTCTACGTAGACCTACTACTATACCAGGATACTTAGTGGGTTTGACATCGATGATACTATACCAGGATCCTTCATGGCTCTGATAGTGATTATCCTGGACCGGGATCCTCCGTGGGTTCGATAGCGATGAGTTCTGTACCGAGATCCTCCATGCGTTCGACAGCACTGATAATGTTCTAAGATCCTACGTGGGTTCGACAGAGGAGATGATCCAGGGGATACATCTAATCATCTCTACCCATCTACATCTGTTGTATACCTAATTGAGTTGAGTCTTTACATTCAGTTTTTATCAATGAGATGATTGACTTTACCTCTTTTGTGGAATGGGTTGTGCTGGTGCTCGAGTGTTGGAGCCGGACTGTGATTGGTAAATTATGTATATATATGGGAATATACCTAAGTAGGGATGGTTGATACTTCTTGATTGTATCTTACTTCTGTGGTTTATCCTTAGCAAATTCTCAGAGACCTTCTAGGGTCTCAGGGTCCCTTACAGAGTATTGTTATACTCACCCTACATGGACTTCGCCCACACCTTGTTGTGTTCTGTGCAGACAACGGTCAGTAGTGATCGAGGCTGAGGGAGACGAACGAGAGGCTCGTCAAAGAAGGAATAGACGGGATGTTCCTTAGGGATTATTTTATTGAGATCTGTACCAACCCTTCAGGTAGGATTTCATGGTGGACGATCCAGGAGCTGTTTTTACTTTTTTACTTGTACTTGTACTTGTTGTTCAGTTGGGTTAGTATACTAGCACACTTAATTTCAGCACCCCTTTATTTTATATATTAGTACATGTTGATTATAATGCTTGTATTGAGACTATGTGTGTTTCTGGTTTAAATACAATGCCTTCCCTTTTTATCAGGGATTCATCTTTGGAGCTAGTCGCTAGCACCTGGCCTATGGAAGGCAGGATTGGGGTAGTCACGACACGGGCCTCAAGGACGGGTCATGACAACTCAAGGATTTTAAAAATATTTCTCGACATAATGTGAATAAAATACTCAATATCTAATAAGAATCAAGTGATCATGTAACTCAACATCCACTAAGACTCGACTAAACATACTACATGGAATCCGTTAGGCATCATGTGAACCACAAAACATTAATTTGATATCATCATATCCCAACCCTAATGTCAATTCCAAAATCACTATCATCTAAAGTCATGCACACAACCAATATAAGGTATAACCATTCCATGATTATTAACTTGTTCTGAGAACTATGAACTATACCTCCAATGTTGTGTAAACACATATAACATGGTAGATCATACAATGATATTGTATCAAATCATGACAAAAATAGTAGCAAAATACAATACATGTGATCAATATCAAACATGAAAAAACAAGGTAAAGGTATTCTCTTTGAAACAAGCATCATAAATAGTTCTCACGGACTACGCTCACACACACATTTGATCATAGTAAAGAAAAATCATCAAAGGATTCCAACCCAAGAATCATAGCAAGGTAAAATCTCTATATTAGATCCCCAAATTATAAGAAACTTCTTACCTGAAGGTTATTGAAAATTAATTCTAATGTATGTTAATTATCATAGACAAAACCATGTTTCACACCCATGGATAATGAGCTCACACATCAAGGATTACTATCTAGGGTTATGGATTTTCAAGAAGAGGTTTATAATGGAGACCCAAGATGATTCCAAATCAATAGGGTCACTCTAGAAAAAAATACCTTAAGGGGTCCGCCAATGGAACCAATACAATGGTATGTTGAATGATATGTCACCAATACACAGTATTCATTGTTAATTGATGAAAATGTCATTAATTCCTCATATGTTCTAGATGATAAACTCGTGTATATCCAATTAACATTGATCCATCAGCAATTCAACAATAAAAATTTTATTTAAGAAAAACAGTTGTCTCAATATGGCTTACCTATGGTGGCATACCCAAAATCTCTCATCGTCCCAGATATTTCTATCTTTGTCCAAGGGGGTTGTCATCATCACATTGATACATCCACAATTATATAAAATAATCTTCAATATATTAATATTATATCATCATTGCACCATCAAGAATAGTTCTATGATGATGATCCATAAAAACATACACATATTACATTTTTATTCAATGTTAGATGATCATTTGATCAATGAACATTGTCAACTTTCTAAATATATCACCATTCTATAATGAAGGGAATAATTCATCATCATATCTACATAAAATCCATATATCAATCATATATCCATGTTTATCTCAAAATAATAAAAAATTATTTTATATAGATCTATAGAAACCTTGTTGTTCTTACATCATCAAATCGTTCAATTGTTGAAGGGGAAAGGGGAGAATAATTGGAGTTCCTAGATACATAGTGTGGGGCCTTAAATTTAGAATAGTTCCATTAAGGTTAGAATTTTATGTTAAATATATTCAATAATGAGTGGAATTAGACAACCTCAGGGTGCATTCAACTCACCTGAATATTGGGTGCACCAACAAACTGATGTTCCCAAATTAACTACCTCAGTTCTTCCAGCACCAATGGTTATCCAACGGGGTATAAAGTTTCTTGAATCCTTATAAAAAATCCACCATCAAGACGGTAGCATCCATTGACAAGCCTATGGTTTTTTATATCCACAATTCAACCATGCCTCTTATCTCTACTCTAATTGTGGATTCATACCCTTTGATAATAAAAACCACCCTATTTAACTCCCATTATATAGATATAACAAAATAGAATGGGTAAATTTATAAACTTAAAATATCTTATACAATAAAATTAGGAGAAAATGTTGCATCAATTTAGGGTTGAATGATATAATTAAGAAACATAAAACATAATGGAGTAGGGAACTATGGGTTTGAATCTAGTTTATATCCACAATGGGTACCATTTGATGGAAGGTGTAGAATAACCAGCCATCTAGGGACCTCTTATAAAATTACATGGATATTTCCTAGTGCACCGACTAGTCGAGGGCTCTACAAAAGTCCCTATAAATCATTACACTACATGTTATTTCTAGTTTGGATCCCATAAGACCATGAGAATCTCATATAAAACCTTTTAACTATTTATGATGCTCATTAATATAATTTATATTTCCAAATTGAAAATTAAAATAGCAGAGTACCTAGAGAATGGAAAAAGTCTTACAACTACATTATTATGATGAAATTCATGAGAAGATTTTAGGGAAAATTTGATCAAATTTTTTCTACATATGGTAGAAAAAATCACTAATTAGATGAGTTATAAAATATCCAAATTTTATATGAAATGATAAAGAAAAATTTATTTATGAATAAAGTGAAATATGATATGTATTTTGAAGCAATGAGAATGCTACAAATGATTGAAGAATAACATGAACATTCAGGTGTGTTTGATGATGATGATGAGATAAATAAGGATTATAATATAATTATTTCTCTTATTTATAAAAATTTCAGATAAGGTAAGGGAAAATACAAGTAGAATATTCCATCAAAATGAATCAAATGTGGATACATTAGACACTTTTTAATCAACATTATAAAGAATAAATACAATGAGTTTGATGCTAGAAACCAAGAAGAAAACCCCCAAAATAATAAGTGGTAAAAATTATCTAAATCTAGAGGAAGCCATGTAGAATCATGAAAAATTTTCCACTGGAAAATAGATCGGGATTTATGGTGTAGGGAAACACTGGAATATGCATGGAAACGACTATATAATAAACCCAGAAGGCTTAAGGGGGACCTCCAGGCTTTGGTCAGAAGAAAGTCTCTGAAGGATCAGGACTTGGCTATGATCGATGCTGAAATTGAGATGCTTGAGGCAATCCTTGAGCGTAATTGGGACGAGGGGACCTTTGTCGAGCTTAACCATTAGAAGGACGTCATTCCTCACTTGTATCATAGTCAACAATGCAAGGATAGAGAGACATCTAAGACCAAATTGATTTGTGAAGGTGACTGTAACTCTGAATTTTTTCATGCATGTATTAATAGAAGAAGATGCTTTAATTGGCTGAACATTCGTATAGTGGGTGGTTCTTATTCCAATAATCCAGAGAGTGTTTGAAGGAAGGAAAAATAGTTATTCATGAAACTGCTTGCCGAACCCAACACAAACCTAAAAAATGGTTAATATAGGGAGAATTCAGAGTTTTCTTAGGGAACACCTAACATGATAACTAATTCCGTATATGAATATATGGAATCCATTCTCACAGAGATCGAGATCAAGGAGGCAGTGTGGTAACTTAACCAAGAGAATTCACCGAGACCTGATTGATTCCCAGGGTCCCTCTATAGGGCCTTTTGGGATTTTATTAATATGGAGTTGGTGCGATCTATCCATTATTTCTTTAAAGGGAGCCAACTCCCTTATGTTGCATGTTCCACTAAAATGGTGATGCTACCAAAGATTAAGAACACTCTCCCCCTTCATCTTTATAGGACAATTCACATGTGAAACTTCCCCTATAATTTTTTTTTCATTCATTCTCAATAGATGATTATCCATTTACCTACCCAGCTAGATTTATAAAGAGAAACATGGTTTTATCAAGGGGTGGTCTATCTAAGTTGCAATCGGGCTGGCTCATGAGGTTATTGGGGATATCATCCTGAAATCCTTTGGCTCTAACATTGCAATCAAGATGGAAATGAAAAAAGATTATGATATGTTGGAGTGGAATTTTACCATTGGGGTCCCCTCAAGGATTGTCTTTTCTACTTGGGTTATAGATCTATTATTCTGATGCTTCAGCTCCACCTAGATTTCTATATCATTCATGGGAAAAAATATGGATTTTTGAAGATGGATCGAGGATTAAAGAAAGTTGATCCACTCTCTCATACTCGTTTTATCATGGAACGAGATTCTCTTAGCAGGTACATAAATAGAGGTACTATGGTGGATTGCATTCTCCCTTATCGATTCCGATTTCAGTCCGACAGGATCTCTCACTTAATGTCTGCTGATGATAGAATTGTGTTCATAAACGGAAGTAATCGTTCCATCAAGGGCATTAATAACATCCTTGAGGAGTACTACAGAAAGTGTTGGCAAGTGGATAGTGATGATAAAATAAACCTTTTCATTTCTAGAAGATGCAAAGAAAGAAGTATGGGGATTATGGAAAGCAAGTTAGGTATTAGGAGAGGATCATTCCCTATGGAGTATTTTGGTTCACCGATCTCCCATAGAATGCCACGTGTCAAATATTTTTACAAGGTGCTGGAGAAAATAAAAGGCCAAATTCTTAACTATAAAGATCAAAAGTGTTGTAGTGACTATGGAGGACCTCCATGATAAGCTTTCATGTGAGGTTATTGAAGGAAAGACACTCTGTGGGAAAACTATGTAGATTATATATGGGGGTGAGTGGTGGAATCAAAGCGGATGATCATCGGTAACCTTGAACATGGTTCAACCTCATCTACTAAAGCTCCCACAACACTCACGATGGATTGTAGGGAGAGTTGACATAAACCTATGGTAGTGTAATTAGGTTGGTTCGGAGCTGGGGTTTCTCAGATTCCCAGTTCCAAACATCACGTTCAGAAAAGCAATGATTCATCATAGCTTCATGTATTCCATCCAGGATATAGATCAGCGGTTTGTTGTTGATGCTATTTTTCTAAACCCCGAGTCAGATCGATGTGTCTTCATAGGGTCATCGTTGGGTCTCTTCTCGACCAAAAAATATCACAATCTGCAGACGACGGAACAATATCGGGTGGAGTGGAGTGATGTGCTATGGATTAAAGAACTAAAATCAAAGGTAAACTTCCTGGTTTGGAGAGTGTGGAATAATGCACTGCCAAATGAAGAGATCATCTTGTCCTTATGTTTGAATCTTTTATTGAAATGTACATGCTTCAGGGTGTCGATAACTAAAGAAACTAAGCACATTTTTTTCTATAGCGATTGGGCTAAAATGGTGTGGCAGGATTTTGGTTGCATCATCAGATGGTGGGTGATAACTTCTTTAGACGATGGTTTTAGGGTTTCACCAATAACGGTCTCGAGAGAACTGCACATTCCATCATATCTTCATAAGGATGTTGGTGTAATTGGGGAGAGCGGAATGGGGTCATCAACAGGGCTATGCAAATAATTTAAAGGGCCTTGTGATCAAAATGAGATGCACCCTTATTATTCTGACCCAATTATGTAGAAATTGTATGATATACCTATCCATTTGACATCTTATACCAAGAACTTATGTCCCCAGTTTCTCCAACAGTAGGCTGGGCAGGTGGGTACGGTAGCATCCCCATTCCGAGGGGCTTAAAATGAACATGGATGGAGCCTATATTTCTAGTCAGATGATGGGTGGAGGGGAGATCTAGGATGCAAGAGATTCTATGGTTATGGAATTTATTAATCACTATTCCTATGTAAATTCTATTCAGGTGGAGGCACAAGCCCTTCTCATAGGGCTTAATCTATGTAGTCGTAAGAATATCCATCATGTGGCTATTGAAACTGATTTTATGACCATCTTTAATGAACTTAGTTTCCACGTGTCTACACCATGGCCTACTGAATATACCATTCAAATATGTAAAGAGCTGCTGAACAACCACATGAATATCTCTCATACATATCGTGAAGGTAACATCATGGCGGACCTCCTGGATACCTATGTAACTACAGACGAACAAATCTCATGATTTTTAAGCATTGGGTCTCTCCCCATGGATGTAGTGAATCTAGTGCGTGCAGAAACTCACATCATTCACTATTTTATACCCATATGGGTCCTGTTTTTTTGTTTCTTTCTCCCCTTTACCTTGAAAATTCAATAAAAAATTATTTTTAATTCAATAAAAATTTTCTATGAAGAGGCAAAGGAAACATTATGAGCAATGAAAATGTGGAAAAATCAGCCTCTAGGAAAAAATATAAATATGAATCACCTAAACACATTATCATACATCATGGATCATATTGAAGACCAATAAACCTCTTCAGATAGTGATTAAGAGGATAGAGAATATACATACATAAATCATATGCTCATATTTGAATTAAATTATTTTCATGAGTAAAAAATAATGTTGAAGAAGGAATTTAATACCATGAATAAAGTTGATATGAAGCATGTTGAAGAAAATGAAGAATATCTCAAAAGATATCGGAAGATCATTACAGATCTCCATAAATTCAAGTTAATGTTTATTGGATATAAAAATATAAATAAGAAGATTAAATTAATTTTTTAAAAAGATGAATAAATCAAAAATAATGAATCAAAACTTATTAAAACTAAATGGGAGTTAAAAAGTGTGAATAATTTCTTCAAAATATCTATTGAAGTCAAGGATCAATCATTTTCAACACCGGATATAACAACCCATACATAAAAAAACAAAATTATGAGTTAAATATATAATTATTTTTATCTTTCTCACATTTCCAAGATATTTTAGGTCAAGATTTATTGAGAATTAGAAAAACCCATATATAACATAGAGAGAACTATCATATAGTGTACATTTTTTTCAAAAACAAAGTTCTTATATTTACACTCATGTTTTATTCCTGACATACTTTCCTCTTTCAAGAAAAATCGTAATTACTATATGTATGAACTTACTATAGTTCTTATAAATCCTTATGCCTCGTGGAAAACATTTTAAAACATTTGATTATAAAAAAATCTCATTGTGGAATAAAAATGAAATAAACCCATTAGTTCTTTAAAAACAAGAAAACCCATAAGAATGTTTCCATTTTATCATAAAACATTTCAGAGCATAAATAATAACTTACTCCTAAAATCAACTAATGTTCCCAATGTTTTTTATAAAAAAATTCATAATGAAACATAAATAAAAACGAACAATCATACTGGTTACTTGTGAAATCATAATCATATCATTCTTTCAGTCATGCTTAAAATGGAATAACCTAGTTGGTTAATTACATCATCATCATAGGATTAACATATATTCAACTAAATATATCAGCACTAAATCTTCATAATCATTATTTATATCTAATAAACTTATTCCACTTTATATAAGTAACTTATAACCAATTGACTTAATCAACATTTTTCAATGCATTAGAAGGATATAACAGACCCACCTAACATCATAAATAATTTAAAATTTCTATAATATGAATGAAACATGTAGGGGATTTAAATTTCATCATAAAACATATTAAAACATACTTTTTAAATCATAAGAAAAATAACTTTCAATAATCACATAAAATAAGGATAAATACTCTTTTCTTTTGAAAATTATTAATATGAAAAATTCTCAGAATAATGAGTATTTGATTTTATTTAAAAACCATGGAAATTATAGAGAAATATTTATAATTAATAACAGTTATAATACTAGGAAAATTCATTCATGTGGTAAAAGTTAAAAACATTCTTTTTTACTTTTTTAAAAATAATTTCATAATGATCCATATCGAAAATGTAAAGAGGTTTCCTTTTAAAATATTTATAAATAAATTAAGTTCAACAGAAAATGAGTTTAATCATTCATTTGAGTATGTAGAATAATATTCATGAAAATATTTAAATAAAATGGATATGTATGAAAAATATATGAATTTAAAAATTTAATGTATTTTAAAACATGTTTTTAATGAATAATCCCTTACCATGAGTCTAGAGTCACCATGTATGTTTTCTACCTTCCTGACTAATAAAATTATATTGATTATTTAATTTTTTCAAAACCATTTTCATTTTTAATCCCATATTATCTTCCCTCATGTTCTTTTAATTATTACATTTTATTTTGTTACTAAATCAGTTTCGTTCATGTAGGTTATTATGAATTTGTTTGGTTTATAATATTAAGAGAACATAGATATATATGAAATGGTAACTATTATTTAACCATTAGTTCCATGAGCATAGAATGTGTCATGTTATACAGTCAATATCATATAAAAATAATAATTTAATAGGTTTTCTAATCAATACTTTTCCATGAATATCCTTGATAATCATTTTTTTGGTTTCAAAATACCACTGTTGTTTACTTTTAATTACACTATTGCAATGGATGTTTCTTTATTAAATAATTATTAAAAAATATTAAATTTATAATATTTAATTAATATCTCCAATATTTTATGGTTCATTAATCATTTTCTACATAGACATTATAACATCATTTTTATAGGTTGTAAAACCATCCCGAACAAGAACATGTTATAAAAACTAAATGAGTAAGAATATATTATTATATATTAATATTATCAAATTTAAAGAAGCTTAATGATTTCAAAAATATGTTATAAAATTAATAAAAAATATTCATTAATAGGTATATGAATATGAAAATTTTAAAAAGTATATTAAGAGGTTATAACTTACAAAGTGTCTCTTAATACTAATTTTAGGTTATAACATTTTACAATTACCATTAATTGTTAATAATATTAATAATATTGAAAAATTATATTTCAATATAATTAATCCTATAATAAATTTAACATTAATTTATTTAATTAATTATAAAAACAATCCATATAAGGTAGTAATGAAAAATGTAATATTTCATTTCCTGCAAGAAGTAGTCTGCATGTACGCATGAGCCACATTTTCTTTATTCAATGGATGGAAATGAAAAAAAGTTGATAATGGGTTATATTTATAGAATATTTATTACTATATAACATTCATATTTATTCCTTAAATAAATATTTATAACTATCCATGTTAGTGTTTAATGAAAAATGAACAACAGTATCGATTGTTGCAGTTGACCGCACGCACACACAAACAATGTTTTCATTTTTATATGGATGGGAAGATTGTAAGGAATTCTTATTTAATAAAGAAGAATAAAATATTATTATAGTAATTATATTTATCCCATTATGTTAGGATGATTATAATAGATTTTATCTAGGTGTAATAAGAAATAAACTTAAAATATATTGGATATAACATATATTTATTCCTAGTAAAACATCTTTCTAAAAAACTAATTAAGATTTATTAAATAGGTATTTTTGGAATAATAAAAGATATATGACATGAATAATAGTTTTGGGAAGTTATTTTGTCAGGTATTTTTCAATATGGGGTGATCAAAGTGTGATTATAAGTGATGAGAGTATATATTCTTTTGTATGTAAGAGGAGTGACACTTGTAAATAATCATAACAATATAATATTATAATTATATTTATCATTGTCAATTTGAACTAAGTTGAAATATTTTAATAAATAGTATTTATTGTTAAATAAACTCATTAAAACAAATTTACCCTTGTTTTAGATATATTTGAATTCTTATATCTTAGTTTTACACCATCTTTAACATTTAAACTCTTACCATGGTGACTAACTTTTACTCTGATAACATAATTTTATAACTAAAAATGAAATGTCACTTATAACCTAATTCAAACCATGTGATAAAAAAAAATAAAAAACCCATTTTAAAATATTCAATTTCAGTATGTTTTAAAAATTCATTTTATTATTAGTATGTAAAATGTATCTAAAATAATTATTTAAAAAATGCATTTTAAGAATAAAAATGAATTCACACTAAAATCATGTATATAATTTTCCCCCATTAAATTTATTATTTAATGAACACAAAATTATATTTATGTGACTTTTAGACCTGTCCAAAACCTAAATTATCTTTGTATGTACTTAATTAATTAAAAGGATAAAAAATAGTTCATTTATTGGAATAAAACATTATTTAGGTTCTAAAATGCCAAACATGTGTTTATAAATTCCAAATAATGTCTTAAAATTATTTTTTACTTATTAAATATATATTTGGTCTATAAAAATTGTTTATAAAACTTTTAATTAATTATTATAACAAGAATATGTCAACAAAATTGGTAGTATTTTTAAAAACTATATTTTTATCGATTCTCCAAAAAATCAACCATTTCAGAAAAATCCCAAAAATTTAACACAACATATTTGTCTCATGTTGAATTCTTCAATTAATTTAATTAAATAATATTCAAATTCTAAAATTTCAAAATATTTCTTTTAAATGAAATTATAAAATATAATGAAAAGTTTCTTTTATTGAAAAATGACCTTTTAAACCATTATTATTCTTAATATTATTTCATATAAATTACTAATTAAATGAATATTTATATATTATTTCATACAATAAAAAATTACATATTATAATAAATATATTTTAAGAGTAATAAATTTAATTTATTATGTGAAAATACCAAATAACTAAAAATCAATTCTTTAAAAAAATTGTTGTTAACATTAAATCATATTAATGATTCCTCTTCAAAATATATTATTTTTAAAATTATTACTATGTTTTTATTTATTAGTTTTTTATTTATTTTATAACATTCCCAATAATTATCATCTAATGTGTTAGAACTCATTTTAGTTTGGTGTAATATGTAACATAAACAATCGAACATAGTATTATTTTAAAGAATGTATTTAATAAAATAAAGGTGTGTTATACACAATATTACTAATTGATAAATTCTTGTTAAATATATACCTAATTATACTCAAAAGGTTTAATCGATTCTTATTAATAGTTTAAGCCCTGTTTTATAATTTTTTAGTCTAGGGATGGAATAATTATGATAAAACCTCTTTTACATCTAGTGAATAAATAAGAATGCAATAAAAATTATCTTCATTGAAGAAAATCAAAATTTTTCCAGATCATAGAATCAAAATAAAAATATTATAATTTAATTTTCCATAAATCATCATTGATTAAAATTTATATTTTGATATAGTTTGTATTATTGGTGGTGTGGTAGTTTTTTTGAAAGGTTTATACATGATACTATGACAAGTCCTAACCCCGAAGAAGGAATCAATCAAGGGAGTGAAAATATGAAGTGGAAAAGAGTGGGTCTCCATAAAAGGAAGAGATTAATTAAAAAATCTATATTTCTGGAATACTCATAACCAATTTTAGTTTTTGAATGAAATATGTGGTAGATGTGAGGGACAAGGTGATTTTTCAAGAAGTGTAAGAAATATATCCTTGGATAGTTCTCCTATAAAATAAATGGGAAAGAAGATTATAATAATAATCAAGAATAAAATTCATTCATATTAGCAGTGGTACCAAAATATAGTAAGAAAACATTATCATGGATCCATGATAGTGGTAATAGACAATAACATTTTGAAAGATATAGAAGATCATAAGGGAAGTTAAATTGCATATGGAAAAGATAACCCCTTGGTAATCGAAGGTGTTTGAACTATTGGGATTGAGTTAAAAGGAATCAAAAACAAAAAATAGATGTTATTTACATAAGGAATAAAAAATAATTTAATTACTGTTATCCAATGTTAAGGATAAGTAAAATTTGTTTTTTTATGAATTCATCCATTATCAAGAGTTTCATAGAAGAAAGAGTCTTCCCTAGATTTTCAAGAACAAGTGGGAACTTGTTTCAAATTAGCGACCAGTCCAATTTAGTCAATATGAATTCTAGGAATGAGAATGATTTATAGAATATATTCATGGACATATTGACTATAAAAACATGATAAATATTTCCAAACATTACTGGGAAGGATACCTTCCCATGATAAAAATGGATAGATATTCAGTTTATGAAACATTTCTAATAGAGAAGATGGTGCATGGGAGACACAAGAATTTTAATATTCAATCCACCACACCATTAAAACTTATATATTCTCATGTATGTGTTCCAATGAGGAACATGTAAAATATGTCTGATTTTTATTTCATTATGTTCATTGATGATTATTCCTAAAAGGAAAATATTATTTTTATAAAGAATATTTTAATGGCTCTCTAAATTTTTAAAATCTATAGAATTCATGTTGGGAATGAATGTAGTGTCTATGTTAAGTAGTTTAGGTATGATAATGGAAAGGATTAAAAATTAAATTAATCTAAGTTCTATCTATATAACCATAGAATAACACATCATACACTTTACAACAAAATAGTGTAGATGAGTGGAAAAAAATAAGCATTGTTGACAAGGGGAGAATTATCAAACATGAATATAGGATTTCATTTTTTTAGAAAAGTTTTGTGGAATTAATATAACACACTATACACTCCAAAATAATAATATTTCAAATAGATGAAATATAATCATTATTTACATGCAGATAACTATGGTAGTTCAAAAATAACCTTTCATGTTTATTTTAGAGAGATACTATATGCACTAATTTTCATATTCAAAATACAGGATTTTTTAGAAATAATACACATAAAAATTTATATGAAACCTTATTTCACATAAATCCAATAGTAAAGTAATTTTATCTTTTTATAAGTCCTTGTTAATGAATATTAAAATAGAAATTTGGGGATGTTTTAAGAAAGGGATGAAAAAAGAATAATTTTTCGGAACAATTCTAATTAGAGTTGGAAAAAAATAAAAGACAAAAATCAACATAAGATGTTAGAGTATTGATGTGTTAAATTTATTAAAAATTATAATAGGACGAATGAGTAAATTGAGGCTTAATTTGATTCATCTAGATCTAGAACCATGAAAATTCAATGAAAAAAAAGAAAGTGGAATAGGATAAAAATGACCAATTTATTTTTGTTATTAACCCAGATATAAAAATTGATGAAATATAGGCCAATAATCTAAGGAAAGAGTTTTAAAATTTGAAGAAACATGTTGATCTTGATAATATTATTGGTCAATGTGATACACTTATATAAACCAGACGAATGTGGAGGTTTGAAAACAAAATATATCTTATTTAAAATACATACCCTGAAAATATTTATAAGGTAATTAAGTAAGAATAATTGGTTTCTTCCATAAATTATGAATTTTATAATGTAGAAAATAACCCCACTCAGGATCTGGTATCAAGAATTGGGAAGAAAAACACCATTGAATCTAAGTGATTTTTTAAAAATAATATGAATTAGATAGATAAATTAATAAGGAATAATTAATGTTTGGTTTGGAAGGGGTATTCTTATATTTATGGAGTTGAATTTAAAGGGACATTTTCACCAATGGTAAGACTAGAAACATTTATATTTTATTTGTGGGGGTAGCTCAAAAACATTATTAGATATATCAAATGGATGTGAAATATTCCTTTATAAATGGTGATCTTAATGAATATATTTTTATTAAACAACCAAGGAGTTTTATAACTCCCAAATATAGGAGTATAGTATAAAAACTTAATATAGCTAAAAATAGGATCCTATGTCCAAGTATACTAATATATAAGGATAATTGAGAAGCATTAATATCAGAAAATGGAATGTTGATATAAATCTAAATGTGAATGATCTGTTCACAAAGAATCTTTTTATCATAGTTTATTTCGATGAAATAAATTATTCAGGTGATAAAACAAATATTTTTATGGAGTTTTATAAGTAAATGGATTTTTTTTAATATTTCTATGTTTATTGAGATTCTATTTTTTGGGACTAAAAATCATTCATGAAGTGGTCATATTTTTCTATCGAATGAAAAATAATTTTGAGAATTATTGAAGAGGTTTAGAATAGAGTAATTTAAGGTAATTTTTTCAACTATCTCTATTGGATCTAAGTAGATAAAATATAAGGCTATAACTAGTGTGAATTTATAGGATTATAGAAAACTGATTGGCAATTATCTCTACCAAACAACCTATAGAAATACCATTATCTTTCTACGACTTTGTGCACTTGACATGAAAGTGATCCGATGTAATCTTATTATTTTCAACTATGATTATTTTTATATATGTCAAAATTACAATGAGTTATGACCTTATGTAAAAATTTAGTTCCAACTATACCATAAATGGTTTTATAGATGTTGATTAGATATGATATTTTTTTGACAAAAACACACTTTAAGGGGAACATTCTTTTCTGCTGAGAGTGGTGTGATATGGAATTATAAAAACAATGATATCATTTTTATTGAGTGTAGTTTAATACAAGTTCATAGAATAAACACAATATTATACTCAAATGATACGGATTCACGTTCAATTAATTGACCCGAGAGTTATGGTTGAGAAGCCACTCTGGATTTCTTGTGAAAATAAAATTACAATCAAACTTTCCAAAATTTCTGTTTAACACTTTATATCTAATAACATTGATATTAAATTTCATTTCATTAAATAAAATTTCTAATAAGGTGATATGAACCATTATTTTATGGGAACCAAGTAACACCCCACATATGTTTTCAAAATATCATTACCAAAGGAGAGTTTTTCTATGTTGAAGCCAAAATTTTATTTTATCCCTTCCCCACTCACATAAAAAAGGGTATAATCACGTTCCTCCATAAGGATTTGGATTATTTTGATAACGGGGGGAGATACAATGTTACAACCTTATCCTTATAGCTTCTACAATGTGGAGAAGTTCATCGAATGGGAGTGTGAACTTCTTGGATATCTATTTCTATGGTTATTGAAAAAAGGGGGTGTTTGGGAGGTAATTTGAAGGTGAAAAACATTTGAATCACTTGGAAAAAATATATTTATCATCTATGGATAAATTCTCATAAAAACCCTTCAATATCATATGGTTTGGTGTCAATATTCATCTCACTTGAGATAATATATGATTTAATGACCCTCGAGTGTGATTTATAATAATAGAGATGGACTTGATTAGAAAGAAAAAGAGATAAGAAAGGGTTTTGTGCAAACCCTAAAGAAGATATAGATGTTACCATTTTCAAATATTTTAATGTTGTATTTATTTTCAACCTAACATAAATGAATCATTTGAAGCTATTAAGGCTAAACATAATTTTTTTTATTTATTTAACATGTTTTTAAAAATAGTTGATAAGTTTTGAGATTAATGTGTAAAGGTGACGTACATATTTACTTTAGTCTATATTTCCTTTTTTTCAAGAAGAACAAATAGAAATTTCCTCTTTCTATATGTGGGACTTTATTCACTACAAAACCATCATTTTACCTTGCATAACCATAATCTTACCTTCATAAATATCATACTACATCTACAAAACCATCATATTTCCTATGTAAGATTTATTCCTAATCTATAAAAACATTTTCATTGGTTTTTTAATCATAAATTTGTCAACATAGTCCTAGGTATTATAAGAATCATATGTGAGTCTATATAAGCATCATTGGATCTGTTTAAACATTATGTATATTATGTAACCATTATTCTAGTTGCATGACAATCAATAATTTGAGAATTTGTTAGACTTTCTGGTTGATTAAATTATAAGTTAGAGAATTATATTCTATTGGATAATTATACTCCAAAATGAAAGATCTATTCTTCAA